>CM039673.1:36674313-37996813 GCA_022496015.1 Hordeum marinum
ACTGAAACATAGAAGTGCATTGCACCCATGATGAACAGTAAAACCAAAACAAGTAGGGAAAAATATATCTGAGACTTTCTGGATTTATTATGAGTTTTTTTAGGTGCTTGCAACATTTTGTGGCCAAATAACATCAAATGAGCTCCTTGCAAACCATATATAAATTCTGATCAAACAGTGGAGATAAGTTTGAGCACAAATTTTGTTATGTTTTTTGGCCTCCAAATTTAGCAATCACCTAAATATTTTGTCATAATCGAAGCCACAAAGTTTCAGATTTAGATTTTTTTTTGCTGTTTTTTTATTTTACTCGTCACCGTGGGAGCAGTATACTTGGGTGTAGAAAAAAACACGTTTCTAGGCCCCTTAGATTCGAATCTCGCACAAACCAATTAAGTCAAGGGAATATATTCCCAACTTTATTATAGAGATTTGGTAAAATTTGTATTGGGACATAGAACAAAATTGTAATACCAAATTCTGGCAAAATAGTACTTGCGACATCCATCTATGTGTTCTATAGTTTGTGTCATGATTTCATGTGTGAACTCGTTTTCCACTAGCCAGCCTCATTTTTTTTAATTTGCAGACCTATCATTCTTCTCTTTGCCCTTATGTTCTTGATGCTCAATTTGATGATCTCTTCCATTTGTGTCTCCGCCAGTTTGCTTAGCTACTTCGGATTGCCTCCCTCTTGGACGCTTGATAGTTTTGGAGGAGTTTGCTTCTTTCCTTGTTGTCTTCATCCTTTTCTTTTTAAATTCTTTGTGCTCATTTGGTGAAACCGAGTCCGTGGAGGTGTCGATGCTCTCAGCTATACACAACATATTAATAGGAAGGAAATACGAATACATATACAATATGAAGATAGGCAACACCTACCATAGCCTTGTGAGGCACATAATTTCCCAAAGGAATCGTGTTGATCTTTGTTTTCATGTATTTCTAAGAATGCAAGCACTGCACACTATAGGCGGAAGGGCAGGCTGACCTATATCTTAATATGTTCTTACAGAATTAAAGATGCAACAGATATGTGTTTTCTAGAAAAGCCTACTAAACTCTACTACTACAGAAATCTAAGTGCATGAATTCTTGAAAGTATACATGAAAATTCACCTGCCAAAGAGCCAAAATATATCGAAGGACCCACGTTTCATTCCAGAGTTAATTGTTCAAGTTGTAAACTTAACATGAACATAACCTACTTATATAACATTTTTTAAAATATCCAAATCAGAGGACCTTGAGTGCACCATTCAAATTTCAGGAGAATTCCATACGTACAAAGGTATCGAGCAAACTGAAAAGGCTTGGCTTTTATTACATAAAGTTGAGCGAAAAGTGGACATGTATCAGAATAATGGACATCCATAGAGAAGGATAAACCAAACCTTGTAACTGACAGTCAATCAGAAAACAGAGGATTAAATATAAGTGTACAACCAAATTTATTTGCCCACAAGATTATGTAGTATGCATGAGGTTCCTCAGTAATATAGATGTTGAACAGTTTTTCTACTAGCTAGTACAGGTTATTTCCATATATATCCTCAATAACAAGAGAGAAGTATTTTGTGGTAACTAAGAGTAGACTGGATACATGGCAGAACCTGAAGAAATAAATGTACGTAACACATGCATGGTTAAATAACCATAGAACCAATAAAAGTAAGAACTTACATCCATATAAAGTTTTCTCATGGTGATTTATTTTCACCCCTCGTGATGATGGTCTAGATTTTGATGAACTTGCAGTTGTCGTATTGGCCTTCCCATCTTTCGGCAGTAGTCTTTTGCGCAAACTCTCATGCTGCGAAAATAAATAGTTAAATATAAGTACCAAATATCTATAAAGAAAACTATTTTTTTATTAAAATTCAGAAGTTCAATAATGTTTAAGGTATCCTTTGTTGCTAAAGCTGACTACCCAACAGCTGTCTAAGTTTTTCATTTAATTACACACTATACTCGTATGTATAACTACAAACCGCATCTGAAACATGTGTATTGTGTGTATCTTTTGTGTTATTTTGAGCCAACACATTTTGAATATTCAATTACCAAGTTATGCCTGACCTGAGTAGAAAAACATGGAATCTCAGTAGCCTCGGAGATACCGATCTTATAAAAAGTTCTCTAAGCTGTTTAAAGTTACCTCCAAAAAAGTTGAGACAGAAATAAAGAAAATGAACAGTTCCAAGTTCGGTCTAATGTAGGTTGAACAAAGTCATGTATTTTTTGATAAAACTTGTTTCTTTTCCTATGCTATAATACTAAAATTACATTATATTGGCACCGGAAAAGCACTGTTGTCCCTCATGTACAGAACAAAGTAAGTTTAGTTCAGCTGCACTAAAGAAAAGAAGATTTTCCATTCTATTCAAACCTATGGTGAAGTTTTTCTTGCGGAAAAAAGAAGGTATAATCATGGGTGCAATATAGTAGAACATTATTTTCTTGCTGTGGATATGGACTAAACCTATGATATATCTTTTGGCCGAATAGTTAGATATATAATCATTTTTCACATCAGTTTAGTTGAGGTACGGACATGTAAATTTCACGGGAATGCCAGAACGAAATAGTGGACCAATAAATAATTAAATGAATAAATTATAAGGGTAGTTATATAGACATGGATTACATGGAATATGAAAACTACATCAATCATTTTTTCGCTGGTAAAATTACATCAATCACACTGTACATGAGTTCTACAGGAAAAACCAAAGATGATATTAGACCGATCGATTGAATGCCTCCGGAATGTGAAGCCAAAGACTGTAACCCATAAGAATTATGTAGAATCATCCCTATGACCTTATTTTCTATAAGAAAATCAAACGATCAGAACCCTATAAAAATCCCGCAATCCAAGACTTGTATTCTGATTTCAACAATGACAATTGTTTTTTGATGAAAACAATGTAGAAAAGATGTACCATTCACAACTTCTGGGATAACATGTTATTCGATGTCTGAAGTGTATAGTACTCAACACTTTAAAGAGTATAATAGCAAATAGGTCAACAGTTCACGTCCATCTAAGATAAGTGAAGTCCTAGCTAGACGAAAAAATAACTTTCAGAAGAGATAACGTTGCAAGCACATTTACTATGATGATAGATAACATTGGAAGCTCAGTTACCAGATCTGCAAACTTCTCAAAATTGTAGACTTCGTGGACACTTGAGTTCTGAATAAATGCCAGTTTTGGACGTTCTTTGGTTTCAAGGTAGCGAACTGCAGACTTCAAAGATCGAAATGTATAATGGCTAATAGGATCCGTATAGTACTGCATATTTAATCATGGTTAGAAATTTGAAAACATTTCAACAAGGAACAATGGAAGTTAATCTATTCCAGAAAAGATCATGATGGAGCAGATTTTTGTTGTATATACCGGATCTTTCCTCATTCCTCCCTTGGTTTTTCTGAAAACTACTTCCTTGACCCATCCTGGTGGGAGCCCAGATGGGTTGAAATCCACTTCTGCTAAAATCTATAAAATAAGGCAAGATGTTAGCTTTGGTAAGTCAAATCATTGTACACACAAAATTTAATTTGCGTAGTGACAGAAAGAAACACACATTTTCTCTAGAGCTTGTGTCGCATTGTCCATCTGTATCACATTCGGAGATCTTCATTTCCTTAACATAGAGTAGCACGTCTTCTTTTGAAAATAACCGGACTGCTAGCGGCGGGTAAACATAAAACTGTGAAAGAATGACAATGGGAAATGTTATGATCAAATCAAAATTATTTACTGGCGTGAATAAATTATAATATTGCCATTTTAAATTTGCATTTTCCGGGGCACATGAAGGCTACCTCTACTTGTGATAAATAATTGTTGAAGAAATTTGTCGGAAGTAACCAAATAAATATTGCAACTCACCATCAATCTTTAATGAATTATTCACTGATGAACATAACTAGATTTACTCCCAATATTTTATTGAACTCCATTTATCTCAAGGAAAAAATAGCTTGTTAATGACAGAAAATTTGCTTAGGAAACTTATTAGTGGTAAGAAGACGAACATACTATGTATAATATTCCTCTCAAAGCTACCGTAGAATGTTTTGACCAGACACTGTTGGGTTTCACCAAAAAATACATCACATCAAATAAATCATGAACACTCAAACACGAAACGTGTGGCCGAGGTCACATGTAGTGACCCTCTTTTTTGTATTGCTTCTCAGTGGCCGCGGTATGGAAAGCATACACCACTGCATGTGTACACAGCCACGACGACCTACACTACTCGGTGTTGAAATCCTGGCACAACTCGGCCACGACACGACGGCTTCCCGAAATTAACCTGATAGCACTAACTCTATCCTAACAGAACTAGAACATAACTCTAGAATTTCCGCATGTATTCTGTATGAGGAGGATTATGATAATCACAGTTAGTGTCTGACCATTATCTGTCGTATCTCACGCGATGAATCAGATGTAAGCCATATCATATATACGGCTGAAACACTCTAGCCATGGACAGTAATTAGACACTTAGACTTCCAGTGCTTAGATCGATCACTGTTGGTCGCCCCACTAGTTGCTAGGCTATTGCATGTAGGGTGCAGCCAAGCGCTTTGCACACTGCCGCACCACCTGCAGGAGTTTGAGAGGCCCTAACTTCTAAAGTATCAAGGTACATCGGCAGTTTAATTTATATATAGGAGGATTACTTGATTGATCGAACAAGATAAAAACAACTACCTTGTACATCTTGTCCATGTTTTCCCCTCCTGCTCTGATCTCAAGCATCCACCCACGTGGAAGCCAGTCGTGTTCTTTCTGCATACCATGAAATATATAGATTGATAAATAATCAATAATCGATATTGTTAAAAAATAAAAAAAATAATGACCTCGCCGGCCGTGCTAAGGAAAACTTACGTGGAGCATCCCATGAGCAGCAGCAGCTTCCATCGATTCTATATATTTCTCATCCATCTCCGAGAAAAGGTAGTTCAGGACATCTGCCTTCATCCTGAATTCGGCCCCTGACACTGGACATATGTAGTACTGGACAAAAACAAAAGTAACGATAAAACATATCACATATCTCCAACAATAAAACGAGAACAAAAAAAAGCATATATACAAACATGTCTAGAGAATGAACATGTGTTTTAAGTCTATCTAATCTAAGCTAGGTATGGGTATCGGGGTCCTAGCTAGGGGATAGGCTGCATGGGCACAAATTCTCCCGTCTCCTATGCAACGGCAGATCCACGCGGCGGTGGTCGCCAAGCAGCCTCCAACTCCGGCGACGGCGAGCGACTAAGCGCGGAGCAATCTGGAACTAGAAGGAGCGACCGATTTTTTGATATTTTATTTTTCGATTGATTGAAGTGACAGACAAGGGAAAATTACGTGAAGAAAAATACAAGAGGATGGGCGCGACAGGAGCAGCAATGGTAGCAGGCAAGCTGCGTTCGACGAGTGCGCCGTAGCATTACATACCTCGTAGTGTTCACCGTCGTCTCCACGCCGGACCTCCCAGATCCAGCCATCTGGGAGCCAATTTGGTGGCTCCCTCACACCACCATCCTCCACCATCTGCCGGGCATCTTCCACCTTCTCGGCATCCTTTCCCACCACTCCCTCACGGTCTGAGAACAACGGATCTCCCATTGAAAACTCTCGCCCTTCTCCTCCTGTTTTCATAGATTCAAAAGTTCAAAACTTTGTGCAATGGAGGTGAAGGGATGTCTACCTATTTAACCTCACTGCCTGACGTTTTCTTGCGTGTGCTAGCTGGCGTTCTTTATTGTGGTTGGCAACCTGTGGTGATATCTTCTATATATTCGGAAAGAAATTAAACCAATTCATTTAATGTGGTCATTTGAGAGTGTCAAAATTGGAAGGTTGGGTCAAGATATTGTGCTGTATCCAGGCGCCCATTGTCTCGATGAGAAGCTTTTGCTTCCAAGCTTCCAGCCAAGTTTATTAGGACAGACAGCAACACTTTAGTTGAGCTTTCCTAGCTTTTATATAAAATCCACGGTGAGCTAGCTCTGGTTGGTGCCGTGTACCATACCAGGACGGATTCCCCCAGTATTATGTACAAAAATTGGTAATCACTCTACTGAGTCAATCTGTTAGCTCTAATAGTATAAAGTTCTCTTCCCTCCTCAGAAAAAAAATACATATTGTAAGTTGTAGCCATTAAGATCAGGAGATACATATCCTCTTTTCCTTCCTAAAAGTGGTAGAGATTTGTTCATTACTAAAACAGAATCACGCGCTGGTTGTTTTCGTTACTAAAAATGAATCAAGCTGTTATAGTATATATTCATTACTGAAAATGAAATATGTTCATACGGTATTTAGTCACATTAATTGTTGTAGCCAAAGAATCATGCATGCTATACAATCCTGGTGCAGACCGATACTGTTTTCCTACATCGTGCACTTGCCACATCATTTATAGGTGTCGATTTGAAACAAGCTTTACAAAGCATCATACCAACCGTGGGCCTATAAGATATTCACAGATGTTCTCTTCCTTGGTCGCACTCCTCCTCTCTTTTTTCCCTTTATAATTGTTTTCTTTCGTCAACGAAGAGATTGACAAGAGAAACCCGGCAAAGAAATACAAGAGCAAAAATGAGAATCGTGCCCAAGCATCTAAACCTGCCACACTCAAATAAAATTAACACCCACAAACAAACGTTAGTAGAAAGGGTGCAAGTCCAGTACAACTTAGTTTTGTAATTGAATCAAAAGCATATACCTAGCCTAAGCGTCATCCCGAGACATGGACTCGAGCGTGGGTCTCATAACCTAGATGAACACACGTGAACAAATTCGGCACACATACTATGAAGGAGTCTAAGGGCAAGCAAGGTTGTTAAAAATATAGACTCAAGAGCTTTATATACATAAAATGATTGTTTTGATTCCATAACTATTGCCAATAGAATCTTGAAATCTTGCATTGTAATTCCAATCTGATTCAAAATCTTAAATTATGATACCTTGCTAACAAATCCAAGTGAGCAACTTGTTTGGAGATGCACCAGGACCTTCTGATGATAAGTGATACAATGTCGTGGTAGCAAGCTAGGCCAGCAATGGGACATGTAAGAACAAGGAGGAGACGACGGCATGACTACGGTAGCGGAAGGCATGAGTGTTGGAAATATGCCCTAGAGGCAATAATAAAATGATTATTATTGTATTTCCTAGTTCATGATAATTGTATATTGTTCATGCTATAATTGTGTTAACCGAAAACTGTAATACATGTGTGAATACATAGACCATAACATGTCCCTAGTAAGCCTCTAGTTGGCTAGCTCGTTGATCAATAGATGGTCACGGTTTCATGACCATGGACATTGGATGTCATTGATAACGGGATCACATCATTAGGAGAATGATGTGATGGACAAGACCCAATCCTAAGCATAGCACAAGATCGTGTAGTTCGTTTGCTAAAGCTTTTCAATGTCAAGTATCGTTTCCTTAGACCATGAGATTGTGTAACTCCCGGATACCGTAGGAATGCTTTGGGTGTGCCAAACGTCACAACGTAACTGGGTGGCTATAAAGGTGCACTACGGGTATCTCCGAAAGTGTCTGTTGGGTTGGCACGAATCGAGACTGGGATTTATCACTCCGTGTGACCGAGAGGTATCTCTGGGCCCACTCGGTAAGACATCATCATAATGAGCTCAATGTGACTAAGGAGTTAGCCACGGGATGATGTATTACGGAACGAGTAAAGAGACTTGCCGGTAACGAGATTGAACAAGGTATAGAGATACCGACGATCGAATCTCGGGCAAGTATCATACCGATAGACAAAGGGAATTGTATACGTGATTGATTGAATCCCCGACATTGTGGTTCATCCAATGAGATCATCGTGGAGCATGTGGGAGCCAACATGGGTATCCAGATCCCGCTGTTGGTTATTAAACGGAGAGGTGTCTCGGTCATGTCTACATGTCTCCCGAACCCGTAGGGTCTACACACTTAAGGTTCGATGACGCTAGGGTTATAGGGAAATGGTATACGTGATTACCGAAGGTTGTTCGGATTCCCGGATGAGATCCCGGACGTCACGAGGATCTCCGGAATGGTCCCGAGGTAAAGATTGATATATAGGAAGTCCAGTTTTGGTCACCGAAAAGTTTTCGGGCTCATCGATAGTGTACCGGGAGTGCCGGAAGGGTGCCGAAGAACCCCCGGGAGGGGTGTGACGACCATAGGACTTTGTGGGCCCTTAGAGGAGGTGTGCCATCCCTTATTGGTCTGGCCAAGACATTCTAGAAAGGCCCATGCGGCTAGGATCAAGAGATAAAGGGCAAAAAGGATTTAAAAGGAGGAGATCCACCTCCCTTGTGGGAGGTGGACTCTCCCCCTAGTTCAGCCGAAGCTCTCCTCCTTGGAGGAGGGGCCAAGGCAGCCCTCCCTCTCCCTCATCCTATATACTAGACCATACCAGCGCGCGTTGCTGCGCCCGTCTATTGTTTCAATAAAATGATGGCGATTTTTGTGAACATATAAGGCATAACATGAAAGTGACTTTTATAAAGGATTTCAATCCAATAGAAGAGGGGGGTTAGCATCGAAGGAGTGCAATAATGAGGTAGTAGGTTTTGAAGAAAGAAAGGCATGCACAGTAGGAGTAAATATCTGAAACAAAAAGAGTTCTAGGTAGAAGGCCAACCATTTATACCAAATCCAGCACTGCTCACAAGAAAATCATACAAATTTAATGAAGTAACTTTATGTGTCTTAATATAATTATGACCCATCCCTCCTGGACAAATACATAACTAATCAAGTAAAAGGCATAAATACTCAACATCACTTTTAACAACAGGAAAAGCGAAAAAGAAACCACATAATTGATCCTAAATGATCTGACAAGTCACACCTTTTGTTAGATCCTCAATTGTTATTTTAATGCCTCAGTTGTAGTGCTCTTCACATTTTTGTAAGAGGTTGCCAAAGAAATACATCAAATATTGCAGAATAACAATCCAAAAATTTAGCAATAACTATTTCAAACAAAGCCTCATTTGATCGTACATAACCAGTGCTCTCATCTTCTTGCCGAGATATACATGCTCGTCGCATGGATATGCAACTTAAATAACCATTGCTTAGTAGAACAAACGAACTTGTTATACTTCATTCTTAAAATGTAATACATACTATAAAAAACAGTTACTTGCAGGAAATATCTGTAAAGGCAATCATAAGACGAATCTGGTACCAAAAAACTACAAATCACTTGCATGAAAGGGTCGGGTAGGTGTATTCGACACCGAATAATCATTGAAGATACATACTCCAAAAGTCTGCAACCTGTAATAAAACACGCTGAGTTACACATTATGAAGACGAAGTGCATAGGTTCAATCTGAACAAATTATTTCCTTGAAAGTAAAACGTGGAAAGTACATGGAGTATGGACATAGGATTTATCTCTTAGCAACTCCTTTTCATATGTAAAAGAAAAAAAAAATCCTCCACTGCACTTTAGGACCTGCAGTAACCAAAAACTATTGATCAGGCATTGCCCATTTTGATACTCGCATGTTGGCCTAATATGACATTAAATCGATCCATGAGTAACATCCAGATCGCATATTTATTTGAATAGACAAAGATACTATAGCCAGGAAAGACTATTTTTTCAACGTCATGGAGTTTTCTATTAAGGCTAACCGATTTACTGATCATGCGTTGCTGCATAATCTTACTTCAAAGACAACATGGCTCAGCACACACAATATTTACACATGGCAGTCCATGTGAATGAACTAATTAAATGGACGACAGCCACCGGAGAACAACTCATTATTCACACATGCATAATATCTTAATAGCACACACACTTAGGTTAGGAGTAGCAAAACAGAGAACATCTAAAAAAATGAGCAGAAACCTATTTCTTCCAAGCACGTGAACACACTGTATCACACACCACGATAAGTCTTATGGATTGCACATCAAGATGAAGAAAATACCATATGCAATGTTGAGCCAACGCCATGGTGGACCACCAGGCCGTGTACCAGCTGGTGTGCTATTTCAGAGTCCTTCCGGTCTGCTGGAGGAGCCGGTGCTGGCAACTGATGTATGATCCTCCCTCGATTGAAGTCGTGGTCGGAGAGGATACCTAGGGTTGCTAGTGAGAGGGGCTTACTCATCCTTGCGGTGAGCTTCGCCGCTTAAAGTGGAGATCGACGGAAGAATATGCCGGCAGTGGCTGCCTGACTGGGGGCGGTGACGCACTACGACCGGCCAACGCATGCATGGATCGGCCCCCAGTTCACCCGCATTTGGCGCTTCCACTTGATCCCTGGAGCTGGATTCCCTCGCGAGCGGCATGATCTGGTCGCCCACTTCGCTTGAATCGAGCGGCTGCTGCATCCGCCTTCTTAGGGTTAGCGAGAATAGCAATCGCCCACAACTGGTCGGTTTGATGCTTTTTGGACCGATCTTTTTTCTCACGGAGTGCTCCCTCGCTATGTTACGTGGGATGTTTAGCCCAATTAACCAGATTAGCCAGAAAAAGTTACGGGAGCAGCTGCCCTCTAGAAGCTGCGGCCTGCGGGGACGGGAGCTCTGCATCCAACGGCTAGAGACGACCATAACCTGAAATCAGACGGCTCCAAAGGTTGATAGCGTGACGGAGCTCCTAGGGTGCTCAGTTATAATATATCTAAATATGCAAGGGTTTGGGCTGATTTGAGACACGACTTCTCTCTCTCTCGGCGCAGCCCTACCCTTCCTCTTCCTCGTTCTCCATAGCGCTTGGCGAAGCCCTGCCGGAGTCCACGTAGCTCCACCATCACCACGCCGTCGTGCTGCCGGAGCTCTCCCTCAACCTCTCCTTCCTCTTTGCTGGATCAAGGCGTAGGAGACGTCATTGGGCTGCACGTGTGTTGAACGCGGAGGTGCCGTTGTTCGGTGCTAAGATCGGAATCCACCGCGATCTGAATCGCTGCGAGTACGACTCCACCAACCGCGTTCTTGTAACGCTTCCGCTTAGCGATCTTCAAAGGTATGAAGATGCAATCTCTCCCCTCTCGTTGCTGGTTTCTCCATAGATAGATCTTGGTGACACGTAGGAATTTTTTTGATTTACTACTACGTCTCCCAACAGTGGCATCATGAGCTAGGTCTATGCATAGAATCTATGCACGAGTAGAACACAAGTTGTTGTGGGCGTCGATTTTGTTAATATGCTTACCACTACTAGTCTTATCTTGATTCGGCGGTATTGTGGGATGAAGCGGCCCGGACCGACTTTACACGTACGCTTACGTGAGACTGGTTCCACCGCCTGACATGCACTTGTTGCATAAGGTGGCTAGCGGGTGTCTGTCTCTCCCACCTTAGTCGGATTGGATTTGATGAAAAGGGTCCTTATGAAGGGTAAATAGCAATTGGCATATCATGTTGTGGTTTTGGCGTAGGTAAGAAACGTTCTTGCTAGAAACCTATAGCAGCCACGTAAAAACTTGCAACTACAAATTAGAGGACGTCTAACTTGTTTTTGCAGCATATGCCTTATGATGTGATATGGCCAAAGAATGTGATGTGATGCATTGTGATGTATGATATTGATCATGTTCTTGTAATAGGTTTCACGACTTGCATGTCGATGAGCATGACAACCGGCATGAGCCATAGGAGTTGTCTTATTTTATTGTATGACCTGCGTGCCAATCATAAATGCCATGTAATTACTTTACTTTATTGCTAAACATTAGCCATAGTAGTAGAAGTAATAGTTGGCGAGACAACTTCATGAAGACACAATGATGGAGATCATGATGATGGAGATCATGGTGTCGTGCCGGTGACAGTAATGATCATGGTGCCCCGAAAATGGAGATCAAAGATGCAAGATGATATTGGCCATATCATGTCACTATATTGATTTCATGTGATGTTTTATCATGTTTACATCTTATTTTCTTAGAACGACGATAGTAAATAAGATGATCTCTCAATAAAATTTCAAGAGAAGTGTTCACCCTAACTGTGCACCGTTGCTAAGGATCGTCTTTCCGAAGCACCACATGATGATCGGGTGTGATAGGTTCTAACGTTCGCATACAACGGGTATAAGCCAGATTTACACACGCGGAACACTTAGGTTGACTTGACGAGCCTAGCATGTACAGACATGGCCTCGGAACACGGAAGACCGAAAGGTCGAACATGAGTCGTATAGAAGATACGATCAACATGGAGATGTTCACCATGGATGACTAGTCCGTCTCACGTGATGATCGGACACGAGCTAGTTGACATGGATCATGTGTCACTTGGATGACTAGAGAGATATCTATCTAAGTGGAAGTTCATTAAATAATTTGATTATGTGAACTTAATTATCATGAACTTAGTCTAAAATTGTCTTTACAATCTATATTGTAGATCCAATGGCCAACGCGAATGTCACCCTAAACTTCAACGCGTTCCTAGAGAAAACCAAGCTGAAAGATGATGGAAGCAACTATGCGGACTGGGTCCGTGGCTTGAGGATCATCCTCATAGCTTCCAAGAAATTATATGTCCTTGATGCACCACTAGGTGACCCACCCCTTCTCCCAGCAGAGAAAGACGTTGCGAACGCTTGGCATTCTCGCTGCGATGATTACTCCCTTGTTCAGTGCGGCATGCTTTACAGTTTAAAAACGTGGCTCCAAAAGCGTTTTGAGCAATACGGAGCATATGAGATGTTCCAAGAGCTGAAATTGGTTTTCCAAGCTCATGCCCGGGTCGAGAGATATGACGTCTCCGACAAGTTCTTCAGCTGTAAGATGGAGGATAATAGTTCTGTCAGTGAGCACATCCTCAAGATGTCTGGGCTACACAACCGCTTGACTCAGCTAGGAGTTAATCTCCCGGATGACTCGGTCATTGACAGAATCCTCTAGTCGCTTCCACCTAGCTACAAGAGCTTTGTGATGAACTACAACATGCAAGGGATGGAGAAGTCCATTCCTGAGTTGTACTCGATGCTGAAATCAGCAGAGGTCGAGATCAAAAAGGAGCATCAAGTGTTGATGGTGAATAAGACCACTAGTTTCAAGAAAGGCAAGGGTAAGAAGAACTTCAAGAAGGATGGCAAAGCTGTTGCCATGCCCGGTAAGCAAGTTGTCGGGAAGAAGAAGAACAAGAATGGACCCAAGCCTGAGACTGAGTGTTTTTATTGCAAGGGTACCGGTCACTGGAAGCGGAACTGCCCCAAGTACTTAGTGGATAAGAAGGACGACAACATTAAAGGTATATGTGATATACTTGTTATTGATGTGTACCTAACCAGCGCTCGTAGTAGCTCCTGGGTATTTGATACCGGTGCAGTTGCTCACATTTGTAACTCCAAGCAGGAGCTGCGGAATAAGTGGAGGCTGGCAAAGGATGAGGTGACGATGCGCGTCGGGAATGGTTCCAAGGTTGATGTGATCGCCGTCGGCATGCTACCTATAAATCTACCTTCGAGATTAGTGTTAAACCTTAATAATTGTTATTTAGTACCAGCTTTGAGCATGAACATTGTTTCTGGATCTCGCTTGATGCGAGATGGCTACTCATTTAAATCTGAGAATAATGATTGTTCTATTTATATGAGAGAAATGTTTTATGGTCATGCCCCGCTGGTCAATGGTTTATTTTTGATGAATCTTGAACGTGATGTTACACATGTCCATAGTGTGAGTACCAAAAACTGTAAGGTTGATAACGATAATCCCACTTATATGTGGCACTGCCGCCTTGGTCATATTGGTGTCAAACGCATGAAGAAGCTCCATACTGATGGACTTTTGGAGTCTCTTGATTTCGAATCATTTGACACGTGCGAACCATGCCTCATGGGCAAGATGACCAAGACTCCGTTCTCCGGAACAATGGAGCGACCAACTGACTTGTTGGAAATAATACATACCAATGTATGCGGTCCAATAAGTGTCGAGGCTCGTGGTGGCTACCGTTATGTTCTCACCCTCACTGATGACTTGAGTAGATATGGGTATGTCTACTTAATGAAACATAAGTCTGAAACTTTTGAAAGATTCAAGGATTTTCAGAGTGAGGTAGAGAATCAACGTGACTGGAAAATAAAGTGCCTACGATCTGATTGTGGCGGAGAATATTTAAGTCACGAGTTTGGCACACACCTAAGGAAATGTGGAATTGTTTCACAACTCACGCCGCCTGGCACACCTCAGCAAAATGGTGTGTCCAAACGTCGTAATTGCACTCTATTAGATATGGTACGATCTATGATGTCTCTTACCGACTTATCGCTATCATGTTGGGGATATGCATTAGAGACTGCCGCATTCACTTTAAATAGGGCACCGTCAAAATCCATTGAGATGACACCCTATGAATTATGGTTTGGAAAGAAACCTAAGCTGTCGTTTCTAAAAGTTTGGGGATGCGATGCTTATGTGAAGAAACTTCAACCTGAGAAGCTCGAACCCAAAGCGGAAAAGTGCGTAATCATAGGATATCCCAAAGAGACTATTGGGTATACCTTCTACCTACGATCCGAGGGCAAAGTCTTTGTTGCCAAGAATGGATCCTTTCTCGAGAAAGAGTTTCTCTCGAAAGAAGTAAGTGGGAGGAAAATAGAACTTGATGAGGTAATTGTACCTCCACTCGAACCGGAGAGTAGCACAACACAGGAAGTTGTTTCTGTGGAGCCTACACTGGCTGGAGAGGAAGTTAATGATGATGATCATGAAACTTCAGATCAAGTTACTATTGAACGTCGAAGGTCCACTAGGACACGTTTCACACGAGAGTGGTACGACAACCCTGTCCTGGAGATCATGTTGTTAGACAATGGTGAACCTTCGAACTATGAAGAAGTGATGGCGGGCCCAGATTCCAACAAATGGCTTGAGGCCATGAAATCTTTGATAGGATCCATGTATGAGAACAAAGTATGGACTTTGGTGGACTTGCCTGATGATAAGCGAGCCATTGAAAATAAATGGATCTTTAAGAAGAAGACTGACACGGATGGTAATGTGACCATCTATAAGGCTCGGCTTGTCACTAAGGGTTATCGACAAGTTCAAGGAGTTGATTACGATGAGACTTTCTCACCCGTAGCGATGCTGAAGTTTGTCCGAATCATGTTAGCAATTGCCGCATTTTATGATATGAGATCTGGCAAATGGACGTCAAAACGGCATTCCTTAATGGTTTCCTTAAGGAAGAACTGTATATGATGCAGCCGGAAGGTTTTGTCGATCCTAAAGATGCTAACAAGGTATGCAAGCTCCAACGCTCCATCTATGGGCTGGTGCAAGCATCTCGGAGTTGGAACATTTGCTTTAATGAAGTGATTAAAGCGTTTGGGTTTGTACAGGTTTATGGAGAACCCTGTATTTACAAGAAAGTGAGTGGGAGCTCTGTAGCATTTCTCATATTATATGTGGATGACATACTGATAATGGGTAATGATATAGAACTCTTGGAAAGTATAAAGGCCTACTTGAATAAGTGTTTTTCAATGAAGGACCTTGGAGAAGCTTCTTACATATTAGGTATTAAGATCTATAGAGATAGATCGAGACACCTCATAGGTCTTTCACAAAGCACATACCTTGAAAAGATATTGAAGAAGTTCAATATGGATCAGTCCAAGAAGGGGTTCTTGCCTGTGTTACAGGGTGTGAGATTGAGTACGATTCAATGCACGACCACGGCAAAGGATAGAGAAGAGATGAGTGTCATCCCCTATGCTTCAGCCATAGGCTCTATTATGTATGCCATGTTGTGTACCAGACCTGATGTGAACCTTGCCATAAGTTTGGTAGGGAGGTACCAAACTGATCCCGGAGCGGAACACTGGACAGCAGTCAAGAATATCCTGAAGTACCTGAAAAGGACAAAGGACATGTTTCTCGTATATGGAGGTGCCGAAGAGCTCGTCGTAAAGGGTTACGTCGATGCTAGCTTCGACACAGATCCGGATGACTCCAAGTCGCAAACTAGATACGTGTATGTTTTGAACGGAGGGGCAGTCAGCTGGTGCAGCAGCAAGCAAAGCATCGTGGCGGCATCTACATGTGAAGCGGAGTACATAGCTGCTTCGGAAGCAGCAAAGGAAGGAGTTTGGATGAAGGAGTTCATCATCGACCTAGGAGTAATTCCAAGTGCGTCGGGCCCGATGACTCTATTCTGTGACAACACTGGAGCTATTGCCCTTGCGAAGGAGCCCAGGTTTGACAAGAAGACAAGACACATCAAGCGCTGCTTCAACTCCATCCGTGATTACATTCAGGAGGGAGATATAGATATTTGTAAAGTGCATACGGATCTGAATGTCGCAGATCCGTTGACTAAACCTCTCTCACGAGCAAAACATGATCAACACCAGAATGCTATGGGTGTACGATTCATCACAATGTAACTAGATTATTGACTCTAGTGCAAGTGGGAGACTGTTGGAAATATGCCCTAGAGGCAATAATAAAATGATTATTATTGTATTTCCTAGTTCATGATAATTGTATATTGTTCATGCTATAATTGTGTTAACCGGAAACCGTAATACATGTGTGAATACATAGACCATAACATGTCCCTAGTAAGCCTCAAGTTGGCTAGCTCGTTGATCAATAGATGGTCATGGTTTCATGACCATGGACGTTGGATGTCGTTGATAATGGGATCACATCATTAGGAGAATGATGTGATGGACAAGACCCAATCCTAAGCATAGCACAAGATCGTGTAGTTCGTTTGCTAAAGCTTTTCAATGTCAAGTATCATTTCCTTAGACCATGAGATTGTGCAACTCCCGGATTCCGTAGGAATGCTTTGGGTGTGCCAAACGTCACAACGTAACTGGGTGGCTATAAAGGTGCACTACGGGTATCTCCGAAAGTGTCTGTTGGGTTGGCACGAATCGAGACTGGGATTTGTCACTCCGTGTGACGGAGAGGTATCTCTGGGCCCACTCGGTAAGACATCATCATAATTAGCTCAATGTGACTAATGAGTTAGCCACGGGATGATGTATTACGGAACGAGTAAAGAGACTTGCCGGTAACGAGATTGAACAAGGTATAGAGATACCGACGATCGAATCTCGGGCAAGTATCATACCGATAGACAAAGGGAATTGTATACGGGATTGATTGAATCCCCGACATCGTGGTTCATTCGATGAGATCATCGTGGAGCATGTGGGAGCTGTTGGGAGACGTAGTAGTAAATCAAAATTTTCCTACGTTCACCAAGATCTATCTATGGAGAAACCAGCAACGAGAGGGGAGAGATTGCATCTTCATACCTTTGAAGATCGCTAAGCGGAAGCGTTACAAGAACGCGGTTGATGGAGTCGTACTCGCAGCGATTCAGATCGCGGTAGATCCGATCAAGTGCCGAACGGACGGCACCTCCGCGTTCAACACACGTGCAGCCCGGTGACGTCTCCAACACCTTGATCCAGCAAGGAGGAAGGAGAGGTTGGGGAAGGGCTCCAACAGCAGCACGACGGCGTGGTGGTGGTGGAGTAGCAAGGTATTCCGACAGGGCTTCGCCTAAGCGCTGCGGAGGAGGAAGAAGAGAGGTAGGGCTTCGCCGTGAGAGAGAGAGATCAAATCTTATCTCAAAACATCCAAAACCTCAAGTATATATAGGAGGAGGGACGTGGAGGGCTGGCTTGGCCTCTACTCCAAAGAGGAGATGGCCGGCCGAATTAAAGGGAGAGTCCACCTCCCACAAGGGAGGTGGATCTCCTCCTTTTAAATCCTTTTTGCCTTATCTCCTTATCTCCAGCCACATGGGCCTTTAGCAAAAGTATTTCCCAGCCCAATAAGGGCTGACACACTTTATCTAACAGCCCATGAAGTCCTCTGGTCGTCACACCCCTCCCGGGGGTCCTCCGGCACCCTCCCGGCACTCCCGGTACAATACCGATGAGCCCGAAAACTTTCCGGTGACCGAAACTGGACTTCCTATATATCAATCTTTACCTCCGGACCATTCCGGAGCTCCTCGTGACGTCCGGGATCTCATCCGGGACTCCGAACAACCTTCGGTAATCACGTATACCTTTTCCCTATAACCCTAGCGTCATCGAACCTTAAGTGTGTAGACCCTACGGGTTCGGGAGACACGTAGACATGACCGAGACACCTCTCCGGTCAATAACCAACAGCGGGATCTGGATATCCATGTTGGCTCCCACGTACTCCACGATGATCTCATCGGATGAACCACGATGTCAAGGATTCAATCAATCCCGTATACAATTCCCTTTGTCTATCGGTATGATACTTGCCCGAGATTCGATCGTCGGTATCCCCATACCTTGTTCAATCTCGTTACTGGCAAGTCTCTTTACTCGTTCCGTAATACATCATCCCGTGGCTAACTCCTTATTCACATTGAGCTCATTATGATGATGTCTTACCGAGTGGGCCCAGAGATACCTCTCCGTCACACGGAGTGACAAATCCCAGTCTCGATTCGTGTCAACCCAACAGACACTTTCGGAGATACCCGTAGCGTACCTTTATAGCCACCCAGTTACGTTGTGACGTTTGGCACACCCAAAGCATTCCTACGGTATCCGGGAGTTACACAATCTCATGGTCTAAGGAAATGACACTTGACATTGAAAAGCTTTAGCAAACGAACTACACGATCTTGTGCTATGCTTAGGATTGGGTCTTGTCCATCACATCATTCTCCTAATGATGTGATCCCGTTATCAACGACATCCAATGTCCATGGTCATGAAACCGAGACCATCTATTGATCAACGAGCTAGCCAACTAGAGGCTCACTAGGGACACGTTGTGGTCTATGTATTCACACATGTATTATGGTTTCCGGTTAACACAATTATAGCATGAACAATAGACAATTATCATGAACCAGGAAATACAATAATAACCATTTTATTATTGCCTCTAGGGCATATTTCCAACAGTCTCCCACTTGCACTAGAGTCAATAATCTAGTTCACATCACCATGTGATTAACACTTACATCACCATGTGATCATATCATCATGTGATTAACACCCAATAAGTTCTGGGGTTTGTTCATGTTCTGCTCGTGAAAGAGGTTTTTAGTCAGCGGGTCTGCGACATTCAGATCCGTGTGTACCTTGCAAACTTTCCATGTCATATTTGTAGATACTACTCCCATGATCCACTTGGAGCTATTCCAAATGGCTGCTCCACTATACGTAGCTGGATTTCTACTAAGAGTCATCCGGATTGGTTTTAAAGCTTGCATCATCGTAACACTTTACGATGAACTCTTTATCACCTCCATAATCGAGAAATATTTCCTTAGTTCTCAAGTTACTAAGGCTAACTTTGACCGCTGTCCAGTGATCCACTCTTGGATTACTCTTGTACCCCTTGACAGACTCATGGCAAGGCACACACAGGTGCGGTACACAGCATGGCATACTATATAGAGCCTATGGCTAAAGCATAGGAGATGACACTCATCTCTTCTTTATCTTCTGCCGTGATCGGGTATTGAGTCTTACTCAATTTCACACCTTATAATATAGTCAAGAACTCCTTCTTTGACCCATCTATTTTGAACTCCTTCAAAAACTTGTCAAGGTATGTCTTCGTCGAAAAAACTTATCAAGCGAATAGATCTATCCCTATAGATCTTGATGCTCAATAAAATAGTAGCTTTATCTGGGTCTTCCTTTGAAAAACAAAACTTTTCAAACAACCCTTCATGCTCTTCCAGAAATTCTACATCATTTCCGATCAATAATATGTCAACTACATATTCTTATAAGAAATTCCATAGTGCTCCCACTCACTTTCTTGCAAATACAAGTTTCTCATAAACTTTGTATAAACTTAAACACTTTGATCACCTCATCAAAGCATATATTCCAACTCCGAGATGCTTGCTCCAGTCCATAGAAGGATCGCTGGAGTTTGCATATTATTAGCATCCTTAGGATTGACAAAACCTTCTGGTTGTATCACATACAACTCTTCCTCACAGAAACCATTACGGAAACCTTGTTTTGTCATCCATCTGCCAGATTTCATAATCGAAAAATGCAGCAACTGCTAACAAAATTTTAATAGACTTTTAGCATCGCTACAGATGAGACAATCTCATTGCAGTCAACTCCTTGAACTTGGAGGAAACTTCTTTGCGACAAGTCGAGCTTTATAAACGGTGACATTTCACCATTAGCGTCTATGTTTTATCTCAAAGGTCCATTTGTACTCAATGACCCGCCATTCAACAGGCAAGTCTACCAAAGTCCATACTTGGTTTTCATACATGGATCCTTTCTCGGATTTCATGGCTCCTAGCCATTTGTTGGAATCCGGGCCCACCATCGCTTCTCCATAGTTCGTAGGTTCATCGTTGTCCAACAACATGATTTCCAAGACAGGGTTGTCGTACTACTCAGGAGCAGTACGCGTCCTTGTCGACCTACGAGGTTCGATAGTGACTTGATCCGAAGCTTCATGATCATCATCATTAACTTCCTTTTCAACTAAGTAGGCTCTACAGAAACATCTTTCTGTGTTGCGCTATTCTCTGGTTGAAACAAAGGTTCAACAACCTTATCAAGTTCTATCTTCCTCCCACTCAATTCTTTCGAGAGAAACTCTTTCTCAAAAAGGACCCGTTCTTAGCAACAAACACCTTTTGCGCTTGGATCTGAGATAGAAGGTATACCCAATGTCTCATTAGGGTATTCTATGAAGATGCATTTGTCTGCTTTGAGTTCGAGCTCGCTAGGTGAAAAACCCATTTTCACATAAGCGTCGCAGCCCCAAACATTAAGAAATGACAGCTTAGGCTTCTGTCAAACCATAATTCTCACGGTGTCATCTCAACGGACTTAGATGGTGCCCTGTTAAAGTGAATGGATTTGTCTTTAATGCATAACCCCATAACGATAGTGGTAAAACGATAAGAGACATCATAGTACTCACTATATCCAATAGAGCACGACTACGACGTTCGAACACACCATCACACTATGGTGTTCCAGGAGGCGTGAGCTGTGAAACAATTTCCACATTGTCTAAAATTGCATACCAAACTCGTAACTTAGATATTCACCTCCATGATCATATCATAGACATTTATCTTCTTGTCACGATGATCTTTAACTTCACTCTGAAACTCCTTGAACCTTTCAAACATTTCAGATTCGTGTTTCATTAAGTAAATATCCCCATATTTACTCAAATCATCAGCGAAGGTAAAGAAAAACAACGATATCCACTGTGTGTTTCAACACTCATTGGACCACATACATCAACATGTATTAATTCCAATAAGCCACTTGCCCGCTCCATCATATTGGATGACGGGGTCTCAGTCATCTTGCCCAAGAGGCATGGCTCGCATGTCTCAACCGATTCGAAATCGAGTGAGTCAAAAAACATCCATCATCATGGAGTTTCTTCATGCGATTTATACCAATATGACATTACGTGGCAGTGCCACAAGCATGTGGTACTATCATTATTAACTTTGTATCTTTTGGTACCAATGTTATGAATATGTGTACTACTACGATCATGATTCGATAAACCATTTCGAGTGGGTGCATGACCATTGAAGGCATTATCCATGTAAACAGAATAACCATTATTCTCTAACTTATATGAATAACCGTATCGCACTAATCATGATCTAATCACGTTTATGCTCAACGCAAACACCAAATAACATTTATTTAGGTTTATCACAAATCCTGAAGGTAGAGAGAGCATGCGATGGTGATCACATCAATCTTGGAAATACTTCCAACACACATCGTCACCTTTCACCTAGCTAGTCTCCATTTACTCCGTAGCTTTTATTTCGAGTTGCTAACACTTAGCAACCGAACCGGTATCTAATACCCAGGTGCTACTAGGAGTACCAGCAAGGTACACATCACTAACACGTATATCAAATATACTTCCATTGACATTACCAGCCTTCTTATCTACCAATCATCTAGGGTTTTTCCGCTTCAGCGAACATTCTCCTCATAACAGAAGCACTTAGTCTCGGGTTCGGGCTCAACCTTGGGTTTCTTCACTAGAGCAACAACTGGCTTGCCATTCCTGAAGTTTTTCCCTTCTTGCCCTTGCCCCTTTTGAAACTAGTGGTTTTCACTTAACCATCAACACTTGATGCTCCTTATTGATTTCTACCTTCGTGGTGTCAAACATCACGAACAACTCAGGGATCATCTTATCCATCCCTGGCATGTTATAGTTCATCACGAAGCTCTAGTAGCTTGGTGGCAGTGACTTGGAGAACTTCATTAATCACTATCTCATCTGGAAGATTAACTCCCACTTGATTCAAGTGATTGTAGCACCCAGACAATCTGAGAACACGCTCATCGATTAAGCTATTCTCCTTTATCTTGCAGGCAAAGAATCTTGTTGGAGGTCTCATACCTCTCAACATAGGCACGAGCTTGAGATCACAATCTCAGCTCCTAGAACATCTCATATGTTCTGTGACGTTCAAAACGTTTTGGAGCCTCAATTCTAAGCCGTAATGCATGACGCATTGAACTATCACGTAGTCACCAAAAAGTGCCTGTCATATGTTCACAACATCTACAGACAACGCTTGAGGGAGTGATGCAGTTAGCGGTACATCAAAAACATAAGCTTTCTGTGCAGCAATGAGGACAATCCTCAGATCACGGACCCAGTCCGCATTATTGCTACCATCAACTTTCAACCTACTTTTCTCTAGGATTGTATCAATAAAACTATGGAGCTACAGCGCGAGCTATCTACGACATAATTTGCAAGGACATTTTTAGACTAAGTTCATGATAATTAAGTTCATTTAATCAAATTATTAATGAACTCCCACTTAGATAGACATCTCTCTAGTCTTCCAAGTGATACATGATCCATGTCAACTAGCCCGTGTCCGATCATCACGTGAGACGGACTAGTCATCCATGGTGAACATCTCTATGTTGATCGTATCTTCTATACGACTCATGTTCGACCTTTCGGTCTTCCGTGTTCCGAGGCCATGTCTGTACATGCTAGGCTCGTCAAGTCAACCTAAGTGTTTCGCATGTGTAAATCTGGCTTACACCCGTTGTATGCGAACGTTAGAACCTATCACACCCGATCATCACGTGGTGCTTCGGAACGATGATCCTTAGCAACGATGCACAGTTAGGGTGAACACCTTTCTTGAAATTTTATTGAGAGATCATCTTATTTACTACCGTCGTTCTATGCAAATAAGATGTAAACATGATAAACATCACATGCAATCAATATAGTGACATGATATGGCCAATATCATTTTGCTCCTATGATCTCCATCTTCGGGGCACCATGATCATCATTGTCACCGGCACGACACCATGATCTCCATCATCATGATCTCCATCATTGTGTCTTCATGAAGTTGTCTCGCCAACTATTACTTCTACTACTATGGCTAACGCTTAGCAATAAAGTAAAGTAATTACATGGCGTTTATGATTGACACGCAGGTCATACAATAAATAAGACAACTCCTATGGCTCCTGCCGGTTGTCATAATCATCGACATGCAAGTCGTGAATCCTATTACAAGAACATGGTCAATTCATACATCACAATGCATCACATCACATCCTTTGGCCATATCACATCACAAGGCACATGCTGCAAAAACAAGTTAGACGTCCTCTAATTTGTAGTTGCAAGTTTTTACGTGGCTGCTATAGGTTACTAGCAAGAACGTTTCTTACCTACGTCAACACCACAACGTGATTTGCCAATTGCTATTTACCCTTCATAAGGACCCTTTTCATCGAATCCGATCCGACTAAGGTAGGAGAGACAGACACCCGCTAGCCACCTTATGCATCTAGTGCATGTCAGGCGGTGGAACCGGTCTCACGTAAGTGTACGTGTAAAGTTGGTCCGGGCCGCTTCATCCCACAATACCGCCGAATCAAGATAAGACTAGTAGCGGCAAGCAAATTAACAAACTCGACGCCCACAACTGCTTTGTGTTCTACTCGTGCATAGATTCTACGCATAGACCTAGCTCTGATACCACTGTTGGGAGACGTAGTAGTAAATCAAAATTTTCCTACGTTCACCAAGATCTATCTATGGAGAAACCAGCAACGAGAGGGGAGAGATTGCATCTTCATACCTTTGAAGATCGCTAAGCGGAAGCGTTACAAGAACGCGGTTGATGGAGTCGTACTCGCAGCGATTCAGATCGCGGTAGATCCGATCAAGTGCCGAACGGACGGCACCTCCGCGTTCAACACACGTGCAGCCCGGTGACGTCTCCAACACCTTGATCCAGCAAGGAGGAAGGAGAGGTTGGGGAAGGGCTCCAACAGCAGCACGACGGCGTGGTGGTGGTGGAGTAGCAAGGTATTCCGACAGGGCTTCGCCTAAGCGCTGCGGAGGAGGAAGAAGAGAGGTAGGGCTTCGCCGTGAGAGAGAGAGATCAAATCTTATCTCAAAACATCCAAAACCTCAAGTATATATAGGAGGAGGGACGTGGAGGGCTGGCTTGGCCTCTACTCCAAAGAGGAGATGGCCGGCCGAATTAAAGGGAGAGTCCACCTCCCACAAGGGAGGTGGATCTCCTCCTTTTAAATCCTTTTTGCCTTATCTCCTTATCTCCAGCCACATGGGCCTTTAGCAAAAGTATTTCCCAGCCCAATAAGGGCTGACACACTTTATCTAACAGCCCATGAAGTCCTCTGGTCGTCACACCCCTCCCGGGGGTCCTCCGGCACCCTCCCGGCACTCCCGGTACAATACCGATGAGCCCGAAAACTTTCCGGTGACCGAAACTGGACTTCCTATATATCAATCTTTACCTCCGGACCATTCCGGAGCTCCTCGTGACGTCCGGGATCTCATCCGGGACTCCGAACAACCTTCGGTAATCACGTATACCTTTTCCCTATAACCCTAGCGTCATCGAACCTTAAGTGTGTAGACCCTACGGGTTCGGGAGACACGTAGACATGACCGAGACACCTCTCCGG
Source organism: Hordeum marinum (assembly GCA_022496015.1). Taxonomy (NCBI): domain Eukaryota; kingdom Viridiplantae; phylum Streptophyta; class Magnoliopsida; order Poales; family Poaceae; genus Hordeum; species Hordeum marinum. Next base: position 36,699,339 of record CM039673.1, read on the forward strand.
TCAATAACCAACAGCAGGATCTGGATATCCATGTTGGCTCCCACGTACTCCACGATGATCTCATCGGATGAACCACGATGTCAAGGATTCAATCAATCCCGTATACAATTCCCTTTGTCTATCGGTATGATACTTGCCCGAGATTCGATCGTCGGTATCCCCATACCTTGTTCAATCTCGTTACTGGCAAGTCTCTTTACTCGTTCCGTAATACATCATCCCGTGGCTAACTCCTTAGTCACATTGAGCTCATTATGATGATGTCTTACCGAGTGGGCCCAGAGATACCTCTCCGTCACACGGAGTGACAAATCCCAGTCTCGATTCGTGTCAACCCAACAGACACTTTCGGAGATACCCGTAGCGTACCTTTATAGCCACCCAGTTACGTTGTGACGTTTGGCACACCCAAAGCATTCCTACGGTATCCGGGAGTTACACAATCTCATGGTCTAAGGAAATGACACTTGACATTGAAAAGCTTTAGCAAACGAACTACACGATCTTGTGCTATGCTTAGGATTGGGTCTTGTCCATCACATCATTCTCCTAATGATGTGATCCCGTTATCAATGACATCCAATGTCCATGGTCATGAAACCGAGACCATCTATTGATCAACGAGCTAGCCAACTAGAGGCTCACTAGGGACACGTTGTGGTCTATGTATTCACACATGTATTATGGTTTCCGGTTAACACAATTATAGCATGAACAATAGACAATTATCATGAACCAGGAAATACAATAATAACCATTTTATTATTGCCTCTAGGGCATATTTCCAACAGGAGCCAACATGGTTATCCAGATCCCGCTGTTGGTTATTGACCGGAGAGGTGTCTCGGTCATGTCTACATGTCTCCCGAACCCGTAGGGTCTACACACTTAAGGTTCGATGACGCTAGGGTTATAGGAAAATGGTATACATGATTACCGAAGGTTGTTCGGAGTCCCGGATGTGATCCCGGACGTCAAGAGGATATCCAGAATGGTCCGTAGGTAAAGATTGATATATAGGAAGTCCAATTTTGGTCACCGGAAAGTTTTCGGGCTCATCGGTAGTGTACCGGGAGTGCTGGGAGGGTGCCGGAGGACCCCCGGGAGGGGTGTGACGACCATAGGACTTCGTGGGCCCTTAGAGGAGGTGTGCCAGCCCTTATTGGGCTGGCCAATACATTCTAGAAAGGCCCATGCGGCTGGGACCAAGAGATAAAGGACAAAAAGGATTTAAAAGGAGGAGATCCACCTCCCTTGTGGGAGGTGGACTCTCCCCCTAGTTCGGCCGAAGCTCTCCTCTTTGGAGGAGGGGACAAGTCAGCCCTCCCTCTCCCTCATCCTATATATATGCAAGGGTTTGGGCTGATTTGAGACACGACTTCTCTCTCTCTCGACGCAGCCCTGCCCTTCCTCTTCCTCGTTCTCCGTAGCGCTTGGCGAAGCCTTGCCATAGTCCACGTAGCTCCACCGTCACCACACCGTCGTGCTGCCGGAGCTCTCCCTCAACCTCTCCTTCCTCCTTGCTAGATCAAGGCATAGGAGACGTCATCGGGTTGCACGTGTGTTGAACGCGGAGGCGCCGTTGTTCGGCGCTGAGATCGGAATCCACCGCGATCTGTATCGCTGCGAGTACGACTCCACCAACTGCGTTCTTGTAACGCTTCCGCTTAGCAATCTTGAAAGGTATGAAGATGCAATCTCTCCCCTCTCGTTGCTGCTTTCTCCATAGATAGATGTTGGTGACACGTAGGAACTTTTTTGATTTACTACTACGTCTCCCAACAATGAGGCCACGATGCTGGCGCACATGGGGGCGAGAATATCCTAGTACAAATTATTAAACGGAAGATGTTCCCAACATGTCAACATATGCTCATCGCACGCTTAAAGTTTAGCGACATTTACGAATGATGTGTGATCAATGAGCACACACAACATGCTCATCAGTCGATCAAGATGCATCATCGAAAGTTGAGTAAAATGCATGAAACCACCACTTTAGCATGATAGCTCTCGAAAAACCACCACTTTACAAAACGTGACACTTTGCACCGCACCAAAAATTTGACAGTGGCAAAAAAACCTAAACGTAAATATGAGAATGGTTTGACGTTTCAAAGCGGCCGCGTGGCTAGTGGTGGACGGCGCAGGGGATAACAGCCGTTAACGGCCCCGACTGACCGAGCAGGTCGGGAGATTCCCAAAAAGGCAACGGTGGCCCACTCCTGTCCCTCACTCTCCCTCCGTGTCGCTCCCTTCTGCGCCACCTTCGCCGCCGCCGTCACCGCAATGCCTTCTTGGGCAGACTCGAAGGAGAGCATTGACGAAGACATGGTCCACTTCGACGACGAGGTAATGCCTTCCCTATTCTAGCTGATATGGGTATTTTAGATTATGTATGAATTGGACTAGATCCAGGGTATTTGACCACTCCTCCCAATTCTTTTTGAACGCAGTCTAGCCCCTCCTAACCATAGATGACTCAGACTTCGAAGGCGATGTGGAGACGACAGAGAAAGGCCCTATTGAGTGCTACCACCGGAAAATAGCCAAGAAATTCATAGCATCCCAAGGTGGCATAACTGGAAGGAGGTTTTATGGATGTGGTGAGGATGTAAGTTGCCATCCATGTGCTGCTTTATATTTCAAGTTCCATGTAAGCTAGTGTTTTAGTGTAATTGTTAGTAATGCAGTTTTTGTTGTAGCATTGTAATTGTTAATGGTCACATTGATTTGATTTTTTTGAGAATTGATCAAAAGCTACTAGACCAGAGCACTATGTCATAGAGGATATGAAAGCCATTCAGAAATCCCAAGGAGAAGTGATCAGGAACCTGAGGTCTGAGCTGCATGAGTTGAAGAAGGATAGGGATATCAATGGACTCAATAAGGATATGTGTGTGCTGAAGACTAGACTGCGAGACCACAAGAAGGATGAGAAACAACTTATGAAGGATAAGACTGAGGTCATGCAGGAGAGGGATGGGTTGAATATGGAGAACAAGAAGCTGGATATAGCCATTTCTGAGCTTACTAAAGTTGGAGAAATTCGGAAGGGCAAGCTGCAGAAGATCAAGGGGATTTATGATGAAGATTCTGTCACTAAGCTTAGTGGTTGAGACTTAGTCTAATCTAGTGTTGTTGTATGCACCATGCTATCTATCTACTTATATTTCTGTTGTTGTAAACATTATGCTACCTATCTATTTGTGAGAATTGTTGTAAGCATTATGATACCTATCTATTTGTGAATTGTTGTAAGCACTATGATACCTATCTATCCGGCGTTGCAATGGTATGAACTATGTAGCAGGTTATTTTGGGTCCTATCTAGATTCGTAGCTACTTATGGTTAAGTAACTTATTTGTCTTGCACATTATTTGTGTGTACTCCACTTATCTGTCATAATGATGCCAAATAGAACTAGCACAACACTGCACATCACTTGTGATATAAATATTGAACTAGCACAACATCGCACTTATATGTCATGATCTAGCAAATTGAACTAGCACAAAACTCCACTTATTTTTCATGATGTTGCCAAATAGAACTAGCACAACACAAAACATCACTTGTGATATATAAATTGAAACAAACGACACAACATAGACCCATAACATGTACCTGGAGTATACCAGGTTGCATACTCTTGAATAAGTGTGCATAATAAGTACAATTCATATAGCTGGTTCATAATAGAGGTAGGTAGCATAGTAGTTAACATTAAGGATCACATCAAGGACCCATATGATTGCTTGCTAGCAAGCCTAACATCGGAACACATTGTTTGCATTAGGCATTACAAACTAAGACCAGTAGATAGATCTACAAAGTATACCACCAACATCATTAGCTTCATGGTGTTCCATGGCATGTTATATATATTGGCCTAATATATACTTATTCTCCAAGTAGCCACCTCACTCCTATAAGATTGACTTGATCTTTTGAAGCTTCTCCTTGCTACCATGCCCACCTTTAAGCAATTCAACAATCACACTCTCAAGGTTCTTCTTCTCCTCTTGAAGAAAATCCCTATCTTCCTTGACCTCCTGCATGGCCTTCCTAGTGTTCCTTATGATATCTACCCGAGAAGCCAGGATGCACCTCTATTCCTTGGCTAGCCTCATCTTCTCCATCTTCGGCTCCATCTTGCACCGCTCCTCTAAATCTACAAGCTTTGTCTTGACATCTTCAACATTCTTTGTTGCATTCTCATGTTCCATATATTGCATCATTACATCTTGCCAATCAAAAATTGGCCAACTTCCTCAACCATGTCACTGAATTGCTTGGCCAGGAATTCATTCCACTTCTCCAGTTTGGCTATTTTTTTGTCATGGGCATGTCTATCCATCACCCTACCACAGTTCTGGTCATGAAACATCTCCCATGATTTTGTTATGCACCTCTGAAGTATGACAGGCCAGGGACCATCAACCCACTGAATCACTCCATAGTTAATACCCCCTTGCAAATTCAATTAACACAAGCAATTTAGTAATCAGTATAAAATTCAGTTTTCACTATCAAATTCAGTTAACACAAGCACATTCAGTTTTCAATAGCACATCGAGTTAACACTAATAATTCAGTTAACCAAACACCGGTGAGTCTAGGATCAAGGGGGCCATGAAGTGTTATACGAAACACCGGTGACAGTAAGGTTTAGTAGGGTAACATGAATCATATGCTTGGGGATTCATGAGGTGTAGTCATTAAACACCAATGCTTTTGTCTAAATTGATTATCTTAATTATCGGGGGCAACACCGTGAGACGGATAGGTCATTCGGTAGAACAACTGATTCTTCATGCAGGACTCATGTCGGTCAAGATGTAATTTAGACACATCCCCACTCCTATATGAAACAAGACATCTCGATGGGTGACTTCTGATACGTCTCCAACGTATCAATAATTTATGAAGTATTCATGCAATATTCACCTATGTTTACAATACTTTTATATGGTTTTGATGCACTTTGTATGATCTATTTAGAACTAACCCGGAATGGCATTGTTTTTAGGAGAACTACCGTGGTGTTGTTTTTTGTGCAGAAAATGAAAGTTCTTGGAATCACCCGAAACTTTTTGACGATTTTTTTGGAACAAAAGAGGCGTTCGGTGCTTCATGGGAGGGCCAGAAGAGTCACGAGGTGGCCACCCTCCACCAGGGCGCGCCAGGCCCCCTACCTGCGGCCTGGTGGAGGCGTGGAGCGTGCCCACCTCGTGGCCCATCTCTGCGTGAAACCAACCCCAAAATTTCCTATATATATATAGAAACCATCAGAAATAACCCTATACTCCTCGTTCCGCCACCGCAAGGCCTCTGGATCGAAGAAAAACCAATCTAGAGAGAAAATAGTACCCTGGCGGAGAGGGTAGATCATCTCCGGTGGCCATCTTCATCATCCCGGCGGAGTCCATGATGAGGAGGGAGTAGTCCACCCTCGGGGCTGACGGTTTGTACCAGTAGCTATGTGTTCAATCTCTCTCTCTCTCATGGTCTTGAGATGACATGATCTTGATGTATCACGGGCTTTGTTAATATAGTTGGATCACATGGTGTTTCCCCCTCTCTATCTTAGTTTTCCCTTTGATATTTCGTTATGTTGGATTGAATATTGGATTTGAGAACACTTGATATATGTCTTGCATATGGATACCCGTGGTGACAATGGGGTGTCCTATTGATTCACTCGATGCATGTTTTGGTACTCAACTTGCGGATTCCTAAGTTGACATTGGGGTAATCTATGCATAGGGGTTGATACACGTTCTTGTCCTAGATTCTCTGGTAGAAAACTTGGGGCACTCTTTGAGGTTCTTTGTGTTGGATTGAGTATTATGAATCTGAAATTGTTTGATGCGTATCGTATAATTAACTCATGGATACTTGTGGTGACATTGGAGTATCTAGGTGACATTAGAGTTGGTTGATGCATATCATATGGTTTTATTCTTGTACGAACTCTGAGATTGATTGATCGGAAAGGATAACTTGGTTATTTTAGTATGAACTCTTGGATAGATCGATCGGAAAGGATAACTTTAAGGTGGTTTCGTACCCTACAAACAATTTCTTCTTATGCTCTCCGCTAGATAAGAACTTTGGAGTAATTGTTCGTTGCACGTTGAGGGATGGCTATGTGATCCAATTATATTAGCATTGTTGAGAGATTGCACTAGCGAAAGTACAGACCATAGGCCTTGTTTTCAAGCATTGCAATACCGTTTGTGCTCACTTTTGTCACTTGCTACCTTGCTGTTTTTATATTTTTAGATTACAAAAATCAATATCTACTATCATTAGTACACTTGTATCACCATCTCTTCACTGAACTAGCACACCTATACAATTTTCCATTGTATTGGATGTGTTGGGGACACAAGAGATTTCTTGTATTTGAATGAAGGGTTGTTTGAGAGAGACCATATTCATCCTACACCTACCACGGATTGATAAACCTTAGGTCATCCACTTGAGGGAAAATTGCTACTGTCCTACAAAACTTTGTGCTTGGAGGCCCAACACGAGTCTACAAGAATAAAGTTGCGTAGTAGACATCAAGCTCTTTTCTGGCGCCATTGCCGGGGACATGAGTGCTTGAAGGTATATCTTTAGATCTTGCAATCAAATATTTTAGTTTCTTGTTTTTCACTAGTTTGGTTTTATAAAATAAAACTACAAAAAAATGGAGTTTGGGTTGCGTCATTTGTTACGTCTTTATAATGTCTTTCATGAAAATAAGGATTCAGAAAATTGTGCTCAATTGGTAGAAGAAGAAATTATGAAAATACTTGATAGAATTCCTTGAATGATGAGCATGATTGTGATATTTTTAGTATGAATTCTTATTGATGATGCTAATTATACGCAAAGCCACAAGCTTGGGGATGCTATGTTTGATGAAGATGATATTTTTTGCCCCCCCAAGTTTTGATGAGCAAAACTATTATGATGATAGCATGCCTCCTATGTATGATGATTATTATGATGACATGTATGCTATAAAGAGTGATAGTAACCATGAAACTTGTTATCATGATTTTAATATTCAATGTGGTTATGTCTATCAAGTACCTCATGATAGGTATTCCGTTGAGTTTGCTCCCACTATTATGAATGAGAAGAAGTTTGCTTATGTCGAGAGTGATAAATTTTGTATGTTGTGCATCATGAAAACAATGTTGTATGTGATAGTTATGTTGTTGAATTCCTTCATGATGCCATTGAAAATTATTATGAGGGGGGAACATATGCTTGTAGGAATTGCAATAATATCAAATTTCCTCCCTATTGTTCAAAGTTTCGAAGTTATGCTTGTTTTGCCTTCCTATGCAAGTTGATCCTTGTTCCCATAAATTGTTTGCTCCCAAAATCCCTATGCATAGGAAGTGGTGTAGACTTAAATTTGCTTGCCATGTGATTCATGATGCTCTCTTGCATGTTTCAATTACTACTTTAATATGAGCATCATTGAAATCATCATGCCTAGCTAATAAGCATTAAAGAAAAGCGCTTGTTGGGAGACAACCCAACACTTTTACTTTCTGTTTTTGTCTGTTAACATGATTAAGATACTATACTAATCATATTTTTGTATTTTATTTTAATAAAGTTCCAAGTAAATCCTTTGGGATAGTGTGGATACTTGCTTGTTTGATTCTGTGCAAAAACAGAAAGTTTTGCGTCCAGTATGTGAATTATCTGATTTTACTGGAGCTTTAGAAAATTCTGAAATATTTACATAAAATTTCTATGCCAATTCTATGTGCTTTCCTAATTGTTCAGAATTTTTAGAGTCAGGGAAGTATGGTGATCATTTAGATCTTTACAGACTGTTCTGTTTTTGACAGATTCTGGTTTGCATGCATAGTTTGATTGTTTCAAGTGTTTCCATAGCTTATATTTGGTGATATAAATTGTGGGAATGAAGTAATATAGTAGGTATTATGTGAGAACAGTTATGAATCTTGTATTGACAGTAGCTAAGTGAATGATCTATCTTTACTACACTAACCCATCTCCCGAAGTTCCGTTAAGTTTTGTGCGATTGAAGTTTTCAAGTTTTGGGTGAGATACCGATATGAGGTGAATAAGGAGAAGCAAGTACCTAAGCTTGGGTATGCCCAAGGAATATCCAGGGTAATATCCGAGGAAGATTCAAGTGTCTAAGCTTCGGGATGCCGCGGAAGGCATCCCCTCTTTCGTCTCTAACATTATCGGTACATCTTACTTGGAGCTATATTTTTATTCGTCGCATAATATGTGTTTTGATTGGAGCATCATTTCATTTATTTGTTATCTGTTAGATTTTATTTATAATCTTTTTTCAATAAAAAGTTCCAAGAATTGCCTTAGGATGTTTGCTTTGCATGCTTTGATATGTGTTGTGTAAAAACAAAAACTTTTGTTGTAGTGTTTGAATTTTCATATTTTAATGGAACGTGGAAAGTTCTGAAATTTATACATAGTATTTAATATAAATTTTTTGAATTTCCTAAATTTTTGGAGTTACAGAAGTACACTGGTTTAATATATTTCTACAGACTATTCTGTTTGGACAGATTGTTGTCATAGTTTTGTTATCTACTTTTCTTATTGTTTCCATAGCCTATGTTGGTAGATATAAATTGTGGAAATGATATTAAACAATATATGATGTTTGAAATTATTATGCAACTTGTCTTGGCAGTAGATGAAGTGTTGATTTATTCTTATGTGTACTAACCTATCTCACGAGTTCTCTTCGAGTTTTGTGTGGATGAAGTTTTTGAGAATAGGTGAAATCGTGATATGAGAGGATTGAACGAGATACAAAAGCTCAAGCTTGGGAATGCCCAAGGCACCCAAAGTAAATATTTCATGAAGTCTCAAGCATCTAAGCTTGGGGATGCTACGCATCCCACCTCTCTTCATCAACAATTATCGGTTAGCCTATGTTGAGCCTAAATTTTTATTTGTCCACATGACATGTGCTATTTTTTTGCTTATTTATTAAATTAAATACTCAGATCTAAAAATATTTATTGAGAGATAGAGCCCTCACATAGCTACTTGATTGTTTACCTACTCATTGATCTTCGCTTATATCTTTTGAGAGTAGTTTGATGTTTACTCTTGTGCTTCACTTATATCCTAAGAGTAAACTGTGAATGAATTGAATGTCATAAATCTGAAATTATCAATGTGCTTTATGCTTAGTAGCAGCTTCACATCTGGTTTAGAAAGTAAAATATATTGAAGTTTGACAACCATAATATTGGTCATACAAGCAATTCGTGAAGGATTAGTATAAGGAAGAGAACGTTCACATACAAATATATTATCTTGGACATATTCTATGATTGTGAATACCCATTAATTATTTTCAAACTTGAGCAAATTAGTTGAAGTTGGACAAGGAAGACAATGTAATGAGTTATGGTTGTGTAAATTTGCATAGAAGTTATATTGTTATGGATCCTCTAACATGTGGTGCTTGTTTAGAACCTTTTGCTAGCCAAAAATTCGTACTAAGTAGAGATAATACTTGTGCATCCAAAAACCCTTAAACCTAGTTTCTTGCCATGAGAGTCCACTATATCTACCTATATACGGTATTACCCTGTCGTTCCAAGTAAATTTGCATGTGCCACCTCTAAAATTTCAAATGAACATCTGTTTTGTGTGCCTGGACCGCTCATGGAGCGACGTGGGGCGGTTAGTATCTTCCATTTTAAGTGGGTTATTCTCATGATGAGTGTTTATTCACTCGTCCTTGCATGAGAGGGGCGGTAATAGGGATTCCCAGTCCCGAAATAAAAAAATGCAAATAATTAAACAACTCTCCCAGTTATGTTGTTGGTATGGACGGTACCCGTGGATTCGGCTAGCCGTGGAGTGTGTTTGGTGGTGGAGGGGGAGTAAACCTTTACTTTAACTGCTTGGTAACCTCCGCTAATGTGTTTAACATGGAAGATATTGATAATTGTTGGTCGTAACGTTGACAGGAAGGGTTCACCTCCCAAAATTATATTCATCTTTGTTTTAAACTATGAGCTTTGGCACATATGCAAATCCCTGCTTCCCTCTGCGAAGGGGCAATCTATTTACTTTCATGTTATTTACTTTTCACATTGAGTCAACTTCTTATCCCAACCTCAATCTATTAGTTGGCAAGCATCATGTGGTGGGGACATATGCAAATCCCTGCTTCCCTCTGCGAAGGGACAATCTATTTACTTTCGTGTTATTTAGTTTTCACGTTGAGTCAACTTCTTATTCCAACCTCAATCTATTAGTTGGCAAGCATCATGTGGTGGGGAAAGATCTAGGCACATATGGCTAGTCAAATTTATTTGATCATGACTTATTATTGTTGACAATTATCCTTATGATAAGTATGTTAGGAGGCGAAACATTAAGCCCCTATCTTTCTATGTGTTTGATGGATGCCATTTGTTCTAAAAATATGCTTTGAGTACTAGCAATCATAGAATACTATATAATGATTGAGTGTGCAGAGCTCTTACTTAGACCTTGTTGAGAATAAGTTGAATTGCGTGTTTGGTGACTAAGAACATAGGTTGCTAAGTTTCAAGAGAATTCATTGTTTGAACCATAACACGTGAATTGGTTGCTACTTTATCATGATGAGTTTTATGAGAAAGAGTTGTTGGTATGATGCTAGGAAAAGTGGTTGAAATTATCATTGATCAAACTTATGCACTATGCTAGCATTCACACTTCCTAAATTATTTCTTTTATCATTTACCTACTCGAGGACGAGTAGTAATTAAGCTTGGGGATGCTGATACGTCTCCAACGTATCGATAATTTATGAAGTATTCATGCCATATTCACCTATGTTTACAATACTTTAATATGGTTTTGATGCACTTTATATGATCTATTTAGAACTAACCCGGATTGACGTTGTTTTCAACAGATATACCGTGGTGTTGTTTTTTGTGTAGAAAATGAAAGTACTCGAAATCGCCCGAAATGTTTTGACGAATTTTTTGGAATAAAAGAGGCCTTCGACGCTTTGTGGGAGCGCCAGAAGAGTCACGAGGTGGCCACCCTCCACCAGGGCACGTCAAGCCCCCTACCCGTGCCCTGGTGGAGCGTGCCCACCTCGTGGCCCATCTCCGGATGAAACAAACGCCAAAAATTCCTATAAATATAGAAACAATCAGAAATAACCCTAGAATCCTCCTTCCACCGCTACAAGGCCTCTGTATCGATGAAAAAACAATCTAGAGAGAAAACAATACCCTGTCGAAGAGGGTAGATCATCTCTGGTGGCCATCTTCATCATCCCAGCGGAGTCCATGATGAGGAGGGAGTAGTCCACCCTCGGGGCTGGCGGTTTGTACCAGTAGCTATGTGTTCAATATCTCTCTCTCTCTCGTGTTCTTGAGATGGCACGATCTTGACTTATCACGGGCTTTGTTAATATAGTCTGATCACATGGTCTTTTCCCCTCTTTATCTTAGTTTTCCCTTTGAGATTTCGTTATGTTGGATTGAATATTGGATTTGAGAACACTTGATATATGTCTTGCATATGGATATCCGTGGTGACAATGGGGTGTCCTATTGATTCACTTGATGTATGTTTTGGTACTCAACATGCAGATTCCTGAGGTGACATTGGGGTAATCTATGCATAGGGGTTGATACACATTCTTGTCCTAGCTTCTCCGGTAGAAATCTTGGGGCACTCTTTTGGGTTCTTTGTGTTGGATTAAGTATAATGAATCTGAATTTTTTTATGCATATCGTATAATTAACTCATGGATACTTGTGGTGACACTGGAGTATCTAGGTGACATTAGAGTTGGTTGATGCGTATCATATGGTGTTATTCTAGTACGAACTCTTAGATAGATTGATCGGAAAGGATAACTTGGTTATTTTAGTATGAACTCTTGGATAGATTGATCGGAAAGGATAACTTTAAGGTGGTTTCATATCCTACAAACATTTTTTACTTATGCTCTCCGCTAGATAAGAACTTTGGAGTGATTATTCGTTGCACGTTGAGGGATGGTTATGTGATCCAATTATATTAGCATTGTTGAGTGATTGCACTAGCAAAAGTACGGACTGTAGGCCTTGTTTTCAAGCATTGCAATACCGTTTGTGCTCACTTTTGTCACTTTCTACCTTGCTGTTTTTATATTTTTAGATTACAAAAATCAATATATACTATCATTACTACACTTGTATCACCATCTCTTCGCCGAACTAGTACACCTATACAGTTTTCCATTGTATTAGGTGTGTTGGGGACACAAGAGATTTCTTGTATTTGATTGAAGGGTTGTTTGAGAGAGACCGTCTTCATCCTACACCTCCCACGGATTGATAAACCTTAGGTCATCCACTTGAGGGAAAATTGCTATTGTCCTACAAAACTCTGCGCTTGGAGGCCCAACACGAGTCTACAAGAATAAAGTTGCGTAGTAGACATCAACTTCGTGAGCACAAATTAATATCCTATTTGATCCCAATGCAAATACAGGGCGCAGACCCCCTGGTCGTGCCATGATGGCTTCTGGGGCCCACATTTCTCCTTTGACCCTAATTCTAGTCCTATAAATTAACATCTTCGGAGAAAAAATTAGACAGAAGTTTTCATCGCATTTTACGAGATGGAGCCTCCTCCGCCTCCTGTTCTTCCTCCGAAGGGCTGATCTGGAGTCCGTTTGGGGCTCCGGAGAGGGGGATTCATCGCCGTTGTCATCACCAACCCTTCTCCATCAACACCGTTGATACTCGTGACCTGCGTTGGGTTTTTCGTGAAGAGGAGCGGTTAATCACACCACAAAGTGGGTAAGTATTTCCCTCAGTTATGAAACCAAGGTTTATCAAACCAATAGGAATATCAATCCTCAACCGTCTTCAGCGGTTGCACACAAAAGAACAAACAACGTGCACCCATCGCCGGCAAGAGGGTTGTCAATCCCCTTGATCTCGGTATTTGCAGGCAAGTGAGTTATTGTAGAGGTAGATAATAGTAAAGTGCAAAATAAAATAAAAGGTAATAAATAACAGAAAGTTAATGATAGCTTTTTTGAATTTATAAGTGAATAGACTCGGGGGGAGTAGAGTTCTCTAGTGGCACCTCTCATAAGCAAAGCATACGGTGGGTAAACAAATTACTGTTGGGCAATTGATAGAAAAGCAAATAATTATGCAATGTTCACGGAAATGATTATGTGTATATAGGCATCATGTCCATAAGCAAATGGGCCGACTCCTTCCTGCACCTACTACTATTACTCCACTTCAATAGCGCTTCTATGCTTGCCTCTCTACATATTAAGTTCATGACAAACGGAGCAATACTTGGATAATGATGACATGATGTAGACAAAGTAAAATCAACTAATATGAATAAACCCCATTGTTTTATCCTTAGTAGTAACAACACAAATACACAACTTGTCCCCTTTTGTCACTGGGATATAGGAACTTGTCAAGTTGAACCTACTACAACGCACCACTCCCACTAAAGACATGTCAATCTAGTTGGCCAAACTATCGCAATAGATCAAAGAGTATTACGAAGCTATGATGATCATGTCAATAAGAATCATAGGAATTAGGTTTGACTCAAATACTTTTCATGAATAATATAAACATAAACTCACAATTCATTGGATCCCAACAAACACACCATACAAAGGATTACATTGGATAGATCAAGGCAAAGATGCGATAAACATTGTATTGAAAAGAGAGAGAGAGAGAGAGAGAGAGCAATTTCCATCTAGGTACTACCTATGGACCTGTAGGTCTGTGGTGAACTACTCTCACACCATGGTGAGGGTAGCAAGGTTGATGAAGAGGCCCTCCGTGATCGATCTCCCCTTCGGTAGGGTTGGGGATATAATCCCGCGGTATGACCCACCTAAAGGGCTCTGGGTTATACCTGACAGCTCGTGAGCCGGCCCAAGAATGAGCCATGAGACTTACGGCCCAGGAAGATAGGCGGCTCATGGAATGGGATGCCAGGTGGCCCGGACAGAGAAGACCCGGGTGCGTAAGCCGCCTGGAGGTAACTTGGCAGAGAAGATAGAGGAAGACTCGGATAGACAATGAGAGTCGGTTACAACTTGTATGACCCAGAGTCTTTACCTCCTATATAAAGGTAGACCCGCGGCGAGTTAGAGGGGAGGTGATCGAGAACTAGGTCAAGCTTTAGCTCCCTTGTAATCGATACAACAAGCAATACAAACACAAGCAGGACGTAGGCTATTACCTCGCCTTGAGGGGCGAACCTGGGTAAACTTGCGTCCTTCATCCCAGCCAACCCCTTTGAGTCCATCACATTAGCGATGGCCTTGAATCCAAGTCCGTTCACCCGGACATCTTCCGTGATAAATCCACGATAGTTGGTGCCCACCGTCGGGCAAACGCTTGGTGGTGTTGAGTTCTCAAAGGGCTCTCTCCCGGGGCTCGAAGGATACATGGTCGGAAGGATCAGCAAGAGTCGTCCACTTTCAAGGGATGTGCAAGCAGCCTATGACCATTGTGGATCTTGATCATTGTGTGCAACAGGAGAACGAGTCGGCCCATCATTGGGTACGGCGGGTCTCGACAATCATCCACTCATCGGAGCAGATCACGGCGGCCCAAGCGGTGCTGATATTGGAGAAGAACTGTCACTTTGTTCCTCTGAAGCAGAAACTTGGCCGGCTCAAACGTACATGTCAGGACATGGGAGAGCTCATGACGGCTCTCACAAAATATGCCGACTCTGACAGCATGAAGGATCCGGGTTCTGATGATGAGAAGGCTGGCCAAGGTAAAAAGAGCAATCAAGGCAAGGGTGCAGCAAACAATGGTAGCCAGAGCAAGTGTAAGAATCCAGAGGCCGGGTCAGAGCTGGTGGCTAATACAAACACCCAGCAGAATTACCCCAAAGGCAATAGGAGGTTCAGATCGCCCTTTGGCAAGGATAACTCTTCCTCAAACATGGAGGAGTTACTTAAGCGGCCCTGTCCAAATCACAGTCTGCCTGATAAGCCGGCAAACCACTCATGGGAGAATTGCAATTTCATGCAGAAGTACAAGCGGTATTTCACACCACCTAACAATCGAGTTGGTGGCCCGCCAGGCGGTTCAAGACATGGCGGGTCAGGAGCTGGATTTGGTTCCGGCGGCTCAGGATCTAGTCATCCAGGTTAGGATAATCAGGGGGGACACCAGCCGCATTCTGGTAACAATAATCAACAACAACAGCAACAGCGTAATCAGTCTGGTTATCAGAGTAATCCGAAGCAGCTCACCTTCGGGCAGTACCACGTTTTCATGACCAGTCTCAATAAACGGGACCAGAAGTTGCGTAAGTGGGCAGTTAATGCGGTTGCCCCGGCTCTTCTGCGGTACTTAAAGTGGTCTAAAAATGACATAATATGGAGCCGAGAAGATCACCCGCCGAGTGTCGATGACCCGGGGCGGCTGGCTTTGGTTGTGGCCCCCCAGGTGGGCGGATATATGGTGAACAAGGTGCTTATGGATGGCGGCAGCAGCATAAACATCCTTTATTATGACACTTTCCGGCGGATGAATTTACTTGACAAGGATTTAAAACCTTCATCCACTGTCTTTCATGGTGTGGTGCCGGGTAAGTCGGCGTATCCGGTGTTGGGAGACGTAGTAGTAAATCAAAAAAATTCCTACGTGTCACCAAGATCTATCTAGGAGAAACCAGCAATGAGTGGGGAGAGATTGCATCTTCATACCTTTGAAGATCGCTAAGTGAAAGCCTTACAAGAACGCGGTTGGTGGAGTCGTACTCGCAGCGATTCAGATCGCGGTGGATTCCGATCTCAGCGCCGAACAACGGCGCCTCCGCGTTCAACACACGTGCAGCCCGATGACGTCTCCTATGCCTTGATCCATCAAGGAG
Source organism: Hordeum marinum (assembly GCA_022496015.1). Taxonomy (NCBI): domain Eukaryota; kingdom Viridiplantae; phylum Streptophyta; class Magnoliopsida; order Poales; family Poaceae; genus Hordeum; species Hordeum marinum. The sequence continues at coordinate 36,715,255 of CM039673.1, forward strand.
AAAGGATAGGTTGAGGGAGAGCTCCGGCAGCATGATGGTGTGGTGACGGTGGAGCTACCTGGACTCCGGCAGGGCTTCGCCAAGCGCTACGGAGAACGAGGAAGAGGAAGGGTAGGGCTGCACCGAGAGAGAGAGAAGTCGTGTCTCAAATCAGCCCAAACCCTTGCATATATATAGGAGGAGGGAGAGGTAGGGCTGCCTTGGCCCCTCCTCCAAGGAGGAGAGGTTCGGCCGAACTAGGGGGAGAGTCCACCTCCCACAAGGGAGATGGATCTCCTCTTTTAAAACCCTTTTGCCCTTTATCTCTTGATCCCAGCCGCATGGACCTTTCTAGAAGGTCTTGGCCAGCCTAATAAGGGCTGGCACACCTTCTCTAAGGGCCCACAAAGTCCTATGGCCGTCACACCCCTCCCGGGGTCCTCTGGCACCCTCTCGGCACTCTCGGTACACTACCGATGAGCCTGAAAACTTTCCGGTGACCAAAACTGGACTTCCTATATATCAATCTTTACCTCCGGACCATTACGAAGCTCCTTGTGACGTCCGGGATCTCATCCGGGACTCCGAACAACCTTCGGTAATCACGTATACCATTTCCCTATAACCCTAGCATCATCGTACCTTAAGTGTGTAGACCCTACGGGTTCGGGAGACATGTAGACATGACCGAGACACCTCTCCGGTCACTAATCAATAGCGGGATCTAGATACCCATGTTGGATCCCACATGCTCCACGATGATCCCATCGGATGAACCACGATGTCAGGGATTCAATTAATCCCGTATACAATTCCCTTTGTCTATCGGTATGATACTTGCCCGAGATTCGATCGTCGGTATCTCTATACCTTATTCAATCTCATTACCGGCAAGTCTCTTTACTCGTTCCGTAATACATCATCCCGTGGCTAACTACTTAGTCACATTGAGCTCATTATGATGATGTCTTACCGAGTGGGCCCAGAGATACCTCTCCATCACACGGAGTGACAAATCCCAGTCTCAATTCGTGCCAACCCAATAGACACTTTCAGAGATACCCGTAGTGCACATTTATAGCCACCCAGTTACGTTGTGACGTTTGGCACACCCAAAGCATTCCTACGGTACCCGGGAGTTCCAAAATCTCATGGTCTAAGGAAACGATACTTGACATTGAAAAGCTTTAGCAAACGAACTACACGATCCTATGCTATGCTTAGGATTGGGTCTTGTCCATCACATCATTCTCCTAATGATGTGATCCCGTTATCAATGACATCCAATGTCCATGGTCATGAAATCGTGAACATCTATTGATCAATGAGCTAGTCAACTAGAGGCTCACTAGGGACATGTTGTGGTCTATGTATTCACACATGTATTACGGTTTCCGGTTAACACAATTATAGCATGAACAATAGACAATTATCATGAACAAGGAAATACAATAATAACCATTTTATTATTGCCTCTAGGGCATATTTCCAACAGTCTCCCACTTGCACTAGAGTCAATAATCTAGTTACATTGTGATGAATCGAACACCCATAGGAATCTGGTGTTGATCATGTTTTGCTCGTGAGAGAGGTTTAGTCAATGGATCTGCAACATTCAGATTCGTATGCACTTTACAAATATCTATATCTCCCTCCTGAATGTAATCACGGATGGAGTTGAAGCGGCGCCTGATGTGTCTTGTCTTCTCGTGAAACCTGGGCTCCTTCGCAAGGGCAATAGCTCTAGTGTTGTCACAGAATAGAGTCATCGGGCCCGACGCACTTGGAATAACTCCTAGGTCGGTGATGAACTCCTTCATCCAGACTCCTTCCTTTGCTGCTTCCGAAGCAGCTATGTACTCCGCTTCACATGTAGATGCCGCCACAACGCTTTGCTTGCTGCTGCACCAGCTTACTGCCCCTCTGTTCAAAATATACACATATCCCGTTTGTGACTTGGAGTCATCCGGATCTGTGTCGAAGCTAGCATCGACGTAACCCTTTACGACAAGCTCTTTGGCACCTCCATATATGAGAAACATGTCCTTGGTCCTTTTCAGGTACTTTAGGATATTCTTGACCGATGTCCAGTGTTCTGCTCCGGGATCACTTTGGTACCTCCCTACCAAACTTATGGCAAGGTTCACATCTGGTCTGGTACACAGCATGGCATACATAATAGAGCCTATGGCTGAAGCATAGGGGATGACACTCATCTCTTCTCTATCCTTTGTCGTGGTCGGGCATTGAGTCGTACTCAATCTCACACCTTGTAACACAGGCAAGAACCCCTTCTTGGACTAATCCATATTGAACTTCTTCAATATCTTGTCAAGGTATGTTCTTTGTGAAAGACCTATGAGGTGTCTTGATCTATCTCTATAGATCTTAATACCTAATATGTAAGCAGCTTCTCCAAGGTCCTTCATTGAAAAACACTTATTCAAGTAGGCCTTTATACTTTCCAAGAGTTCTATATCATTTCCCATTATCAGTATGTCATCCACATATAATATAAGAAATGCTACAGAGCTCCCACTCACTTTCTTGTAAATACAGGGTTCTCCATAAACCTGTATAAACCCAAACGCTTTAATCACCTCATTAAAGTGAATGTTCCAACTCCGAGATGCTTGTACCTGCCCATAGATGGAGCGCTGGAGCTTGCATACCCTGTTAGCATCTTTATGATCGAAAAAACCTTCCGGCTGCATCATATACAGTTCTTCCTTGAGGAAACCATTAAGGATTGCCGTTTTGATGTCCATTTGCCAGATCTCATAATCATAAAATGCGGCAATAGCTAACATGATTTGGACAGACTTCAACATCGCTATGGGTGAGAAAGTCTCATCGTAGTCAACTCCTTGAACTTGTCGATAACCCTTAGCGACAAGCCGAGCCTTATAGATGGTCACATTGCCATCCGCGTCAGTCTTCTTCTTAAAGATCCATTTATTTTCAATGACTCGCTTATTATCAGGAAAGTCCACCAAAGTCCACACTTTGTTCTCATACATGGATCCTATCTCGGATTTCATGGCTTCAAGACATTTGTTGGAATCTGGGCCCGCCATCGCTTCTTCATAGTTTGAAGGTTCACCGTTGTCTAACAACATGATCTCCAGGACAGGGTTGTCGTACCACTCTGGTGCGGAACGTGTCCTAGTGGACCTTCGACGTTCAATAGTAACTTGATCTGAAGTTTCATGATCATCATCATTAACTTCCTCTCCAGCCGTCGTAGGCTCCACAGAAACCACTTCCTGTGCTGCGCTACTCTCCGGTTCGAGTGGAGGTACAATTACCTCATCAAGTTCTATTTTTCTCCCACTTAGTTCTTTTGAGAGAAACTCTTTCTCGAGAAAGGATCCATTCTTGGCAACAAAGACTTTGCCTTCGGATCTGTGGTAGAAGGTATACCCAATAGTCTCTTTGGGATATCCTATGAAGACGCACTTTTCCGCTTTGGGTTCGAGCTTCTGAGGTTGAAGTTTCTTCACATAAGCATTGCATCCCCAAACTTTTAGAAACGACAGCTTAGGTTTCTTTCCAAACCATAATTCATATGGTGTCGTCTCAACGGATTTTGACGGTGCCCTATTTAAAGTGAATGCGACAGTCTCTAATGCATATCCCCAAAATGATAGCGGTAAGTCGGTAAGAGACATCATAGATCATACCATATCTAATAGAGTGCGATTACGACGTTCAGACACACCATTTCACTGAGGTGTGCCAGGCGGCGTGAGGTGTGAAACAATTACACATTTCCTTAGGTGCGTGCCAAACTCGTGACTTAAATATTCTCCACCACGATCAGATCGTAGGCACTTTATTTTTCTGTCACGTTGATTCTCTACCTCACTCTGAAATTCCTTGAACCTTTCAAAAGTTTCAGACTTATGTTTCATTAAGTAGACATACCCATATCTACTCAAGTCATCAGTGAGGGTGAGAACATAACGGTAGCCACCACGAGCCTCAACACTCATTGGACCGCATACATCGCTATGTATTATTTCCAACAAGTCAGTTGCTCGCTCCATTGTCCCGGAGAACCAAGTCTTGGTCATCTTGCCCATGAGGCATGGTTCACACGTGTCAAATGATTCGAAATCAAGAGACTCCAAAAGTCCATCAGTATGGAGCTTCTTCATGCGTTTGACACCAATTTGACCAAGGCGGCAGTGCCACATGTAAGTGGGACTAACGTTATTAACCTTACACTTTTTGGTACTAACACTATGGACATGTGTAACATCATGTTCGAGATTCATCAAAAATAAACCATTGACCAGCGGGGCATGACCATAAAACATTTCTCTCATATAAATAGAACAACCATTATTCTCAGCTTTAAATGAGTAGCCATCTCGCATCAAGGGAGATCCAAATACAATGTTCATGCTCAAAGCTGGTACTAAATAACAATTATTAAGGTTTAAAACTAATCCCGAAGGTAGATGTAGAGGAAGCGTGCCGACGGCGATCACATTGACCTTGGAACCATTCCCAACGTGCATCGTCACCTCGTCATTTGCTAGTCTCCGCTTATTTCGCAGCTCCTGCTTGGAATTATAAATGTGAGCAACTGCACTGGTATCAAATACCCAGGAGCTACTACGAGCGCTAGTTAGGTACACATCAATAACAAGTATATCACATATACCTTTAATGTGGCCGGCCTTCTTTTCCACTAAGTACTTGGGGCAGTTCTGCTTCTAGTGACTGGTACCCTTGCAATAAAAACACTCAGTCTCAGGCTTGGGTCCATTATTGTTCTTCTTCCGGCAACTTGCTTACCGGGCACGGCAACAGCTTTGCCATCCTTCCTGAAGTTCTTCTTACCCTTGCCTTTCTTGAAACTAGTGGTCTTATTCACCATCAACACTTGATGCTCCTTTTTGATCTCGACCTCCGCTGATTTCAGCATCGAGTACAACTCAGGAATGGACTTCTCCATACCCTGCATGTTGTAGTTCATCACAAAGCTCTTGTAGCTAGGTGGAAGCGACTGGAGGATTCTGTCAATGACCGAGTCATCCGGGAGATTAACTCCCAGCTGAGTCAAGCGGTTGTGTAGCCCAGACATCTTGAGGATGTGCTCACTGACAGATCTGTTCTCCTCCATCTTACAGCTGAAGAACTTGTCGGAGACATCATATCTCTCGACCCGGGCATGAGCTTCGAGAACCAGTTTCAGCTCTTGGAACATCTCATATGCTCCGTGTTGCTCAAAACGTTTTTGGAGCCCCGGTTCTAAACTGTCAAGCATGCCGCACTGAACAAGGGAGTAATCATCGCAGTGAGAATGCCAAGCGTTCGCAACGTCTTGCTCTGCTGGGAGAAGGGGTGGGTCACCTAGTGGTGCATCAAGGACATATAATTTCTTGGAAGCTATGAGGATGATCCTCAAGCTACGGACCCAGTCCGCATAGTTGCTTCCATTATCTTTCAGCTTGGTTTTCTCTAGGAAAGCGTTGAAAGTGAGGGTGACATTCGCGTTGGCCATTGGATCTACAATATAGATTGTAAAGACAATTTTAGACTAATTTCAGGATAATTAAGTTCACATAATCAAATTATTTAATGAGCTCCCACTTAGATAGACATCTCTCTAGTCATCCAAGTGACACATGATCCATGTCGACTAGCCCGTGTCCGATCATCACGTGAGACGGACTAGTCATCCATGCTGAACATCTCCATGTTGATCGTATCTTCTATACGACTCATGTTCGACCTTTCGGTCTTCCGTGTTTCGAGGCCATGTCTGTACATGCTAGGCTCGTCAAGTCAACCAAAGTGTATCGCGTGTGTAAATCTGGCTTACACCCATTGTATGCGAACGTTAGAACCTATCACACCCGATCATCACGTGGTGCTTCGAACGACAATCCTTAGCAACGGTGCACAGTTAGGGTGAACACTTCTCTTGAAATTTTATTGTGAGGTCATCTTATTTACTACCGTCGTTCTAAGCAAATAAGATGTAAACATGGTAAACATCACATGCAATCAATATAGTGACATGATATGGCCAATATCATCTTGCTCCTTTGATCTCCATCTTTGGGGCACCTTGATCATCACTGTCACCGGCACGACACCATGATCTCCATCATCATGATCTCCATCATCATGATCTCCATCATTGTGTCTTGATGAAGTTGTCTCGCCAACTATTACTTCTACTACTATGGATAACGTTTAGCAATAAAGTAAAGTAATTACATGGAGTTTATGATTGACACGCAGGTCATACAATAAAATAAGACAACTCCTATGGCTCCCGCCGGTTGTCATACTCATCGACATGCAAGTCGTGAATCCTATTACAAGAACATGATCAATCTCATACATCACAATGCATCACATCACATTCTTTGGCCATATCACATCACAAGGCATATGCTGCAAAAACAAGTTAGACGTCCTCTAATTTGTAGTTGCAAGTTTTTACGTGGCTGTTATAGGGTTCTAGCAAGAATGTTTCTTACCTATGCCAAAACCATAACGTGATATGCCAATTGATATTTACCCTTCATAAGGACCCTTTTCATCGAATCCAATTCGACTAAGGTGGGAGAGATAGACACCCGCTAGCCACCTTATGCAACAAGTGCATGTCAAGCGATGGAACCAGTCTCACGTAAGCGTATGTGTAAAGTCGGTCTGGGCCGCTTCATACCACAATACCGCCAAATCAAGATAAGACTAGTAGTGGTAAGCATATTAACGAAATCGACGCCCATAACAACTTGTGTTCTACTCGTGCATAGATTCTATGCATAGACCTAGCTCTGATACCACTGTTGGGACACGTAGTAGTAAATCCAAAAATTTCCTACGTGTCACCAAGATCTATCTAGGAGAAACCAGCAACGAGTGAGGAGAGATTGCATCCTCATACCTTTGAAGATAGCTAAGCGGAAGCGTTACAAGAACGCGGTTGGTGGAGTCGTACTCGCAACGATTCAGATCGCGGTGGATTCCGATCTCAGCGCCGAACAACGACGCCTCCGCGTTCAACACACGTGTAGCCCGATGACGTCTCGTACGCCTTGATCCAGCAAGGAGGAAGGAGAGGTGGAGGGAGAGCTCCGGCAGCACGACGGCGTGGTGACGGTGGAGCTACGTGGACTTCGGCAGGGCTTCGCCAAGCGCTACGAAGAACGAGGAAGAGGAAGGGTAGGGCTGCGCCGAGAGAGAGAGAAGTCGTATCTCAAATCAGCCCAAACCCTTGCATATATATAGGAGGAGGGAGAGGGAGGGCTGCCTTGGCCCCTCCTCCAAGGAGGAGAGGTTCGGCCTAACTAGGGGGAGAGTCCACCTCCCACAAGGGAGGTGGATTTCCTCTTTTAAAACCCTTTTGCACTTTATCTCTTGATCCCAGCCGCATGGGGCTTTCTAGAAGGTCTTGACCAGTCCAATAAGGGTTGGAACACCTTCTCTAAGGGCCCACAAAGTCCTATGGTCGTCACACCCCTCCCGGGGGTCCTCCGGCACCCTCCCGGCACTCCCGGTACAATACCGATGAGCCCAAAAACTTTCCGGTAACCAAAACTGGACTTCCTATATATCAATCTTTACCTCTGGACCATTCCGGAGCTCCTTGTGACGTCCGAGATCTCATCCGGGACTCCGAACAACCTTCGGTAATCACGTATACCATTTCCCTATAGCCCTAGCGTCATCGAACCTTAAGTGTGTAGACCCTACGGGTTCGGGAGACATGTAGACATGACCGAGACACCTCTCCGGTCAATAACCAATAGCGGGATATGGATACCCATGTTGGCTCCCACATGCTCCACGATGATCTCATCAGAAGAACCACGATGTCAGGGATTCAATTAATCCCATATACAATTCCCTTTGTCTATCGGTATGATACTTGCCCGAGATTCGATCGTCGGTATCTCTATACCTTGTTCAATCTCATTACCGGCAAGTCTCTTTACTTGTTCCATAATACATCATCCCGTGGCTAACTCCTTAGTCACATTGAGCTCATTATGATGATGTCTTACCGAGTGGGCCCAGAGATACTTCTCCGTCACACGGAGTGACAAATCCCAGTCTCAATTCATGCCAACCCAACAGACACTTTCAGAGATACCCGTAGTGCACATTTATAGCCACCCAGTTATGTTGTGACGTTTAGCACACCCAAAGCATTCCTACGGTACCCGGGACATGTTGTGGTCTATGTATTCACACATGTATTACAGTTTCCGGTTAACACAATTATAGCATGAACAATAAACATTTTATTATTGCCTCTAGGGCATATTTCCAACATCCGGTGGGCAGGATTTCGTTGGAAGTGGCTTTTGGCGATGAGTACAATTACAGGGTGGAATTCTTGTGGTTCGAGGTGGTCAAGATCAAGAGTCTTATCATGAGTTATTTGGACGGTCGGCTTATGCTAAGTTCATGGCTAGGCCCTGCTATGTTTACTTGCAGCTCAAGATGCCCGGCTTAAACGGTACCATTACCGTTCATGGTGACCGAAATACGGCTATTGAGTGTGAAGAAGGAGATGCGGCTTACGCAGAGTCCGGTTGCGCCCAGGAGGAGCTTAAGTTCTATAAGGAGAATGTTGATCCGGAGGATATGACCCCGCTGAAAAAGCCCACCACGGAGGTTGAGCCGTCCCTCAAGTTTTCAGCGGATGATACCAAGACAGTAGATTTCACTCCGTGTGACTCATCTAAGCAGTTCATCATTGGAGCTCACATGGATCCCAAATAGGAAAGCACGCTCATCGAGTTCATCATTGGAGAATCGGGACATCTTCGCATGGAAACCTTCTGACATCTCGGGTGTACCGAGAGAGTTCGCTAAGCACAACCTTAATGTGGATCCAAAGTTTAAGCCAATTAAACAGTTTTTGCGACGGTTCAATCAGGAGAGGCGCAAGGCTATTGGGGAAGAAGTTGCCAGGCTTTTGACAGCGGGTTTTATGATTGAAGTTTTTCACCCGGAATGGTTGGCTAACCCGATGCTAGTGCTCAAAAAGAATGGCACATGGCGTATGTGTGTGGACTACATGGACCTTAACAAAGCTTGTCCAGCTAATGCATTTTCCCTCCCTCGTATTGATCAGATCATTGATGCTACGGCGGGGTGTGAAAGTTTATGCTTTCTGGATGCTTACTCAGGTTATCATCAGATCAAGATGGCGGTTAAAGACTAGGAGAAGACGGCTTTTATTACACCCTTTGGGGCGTTCTGTTATGTCTCTATGCCTTTTGGGCTCAAGAGTGCCCAGGCGACTTATCAGCGATGCGTGCAGAACTGCCTTCACAGTCAGATTGGCCGTAATGTTCATGCATGACATCATGGTCAAATCCAGAAAGAAGGAGACTCTCTTGGAGGATTTAAAGGAAACTTTCGATAATATCCGGGTCTAGAAGATGACGCTTAACCCGACCAAGTGTGTCTTTGGTGTTCCGACGGGCAAGCTTTTGGGTTTCCTGGTCTGTGAGCATGGTATCGAGGCTAACCCGGATAAAATCAAGGCTATTACCTCTCTGGGAGAGCCGGCTTGCATTAATGATGTTCAGCGCTTGGTAGGACGGATTGCTGCGTTGAGCCGGTTCAGAAGCCATCTTGGAGAGAAGGCTATTCCTTTATATCAAATGATGAAGAAGATAGACAAATTTGTCTGGAGCAAAGCGGCGGGTAAAGCACTTGAGGCGCTTAAAAAACAGCTCACTGAGCCGCCAGTGCTGGCCGCTCTGGCTGAGAAAGAAACGTTACTCCTTTATGTGGCGGCTAATAACCGGGCAGTGAGTGCTGCAATTGTGGTCGAGCGCAAGGAGGCCGGGAAGGAGTATCCAGTGCAAAGATCGGTTTATTATATCAGTGAGGTCCTGACAGAGTCTAAGCAAAGGTATCCGCATTGGCAGAAGCTGGTATATGGGGTCTTCATGGCCAACCGCAAGTTAAAACATTATTTCTTAGGGCACCAGATAACTGTGGTCAGTTCTGCTCCGCTAGGGGATATTATCCAGAACAGAGAAGCCACAGGAAGGATTGCTAAGTGGGCATTGGAGCTGGGACCTCTCAATTTAAAATATGTGCCTCGCACGCCTATCAAGTCCCAAGCTCTTGTGGATTTCATAAATGATTGGACGGAGTGTCAAGCTCCCGAGGAAAAGCCGGATGACACATACTGGACTATACACTTTGATGGATCCAAGCAGTTAGAGGGATCAAGGGCAGGAGTTGTGCTGACATCCCCCAATGGTGATAAGTTTTGTTCTGTGCTCCGGCTGATGTTCCCCTGCACTAACAATGCGGATGAGTATGAAGCTTTGCTTCATGGTCTTAGGTTAGCCAAGGAGATGAATTTGAGCCGAGTCAGGTGTTTGGGCGACTCAGATCTGGTGGCTCAGCAAGTTTCTGGCACTTGGGATTCCAAAGACCCGCGGATGGCGGCTTATCGTCAATCGGTTGATATTATTGCGGGTCACTTCAAAGGATATCAGGTAGATCACATTGATCGTCACAGGAATGAGGCGGCTGATGCATTATCATGGTTAGGTTCTCAATGAAAGCCGGTACCACCCAGTGTCTTTCTGGACGTCTTACACCATCCAACTGTCAAGATACCTTCAGAAGAAGATTTGGCTATTCCTGACCGGGAGGCAGAATTGGTGGCGGCTCTGCATGCTATCACAGATTGGACTATTCCCTATTTGGCCTATTTGACCTGGGGCGAGTTACCTGAGGATGAAGACCTAGCCAGAAAGATCACCCGGTGTTCTAAGTCCATGATAATAGTTAATGGTGAGTTGCATAAATGCAGCGTGACGAGAGTTTTCCAACGTTGTGTTTCACCAGAGGAGGGCCAATAGATCTTGAATGAAATCCATGCTGGCGATTGTTGACACCACGCCGGCTCGAAGTCTTTGGTGGCCAAGGCTTTTCGGCACGGTTTTTTCTAGTTGACGGCTCATAAAGATGTAGAGGACCTAGTCTGTAAGTGCGACGGTTGTTAGAAGTTTGGCCGGCGTGCTCATATTCCGGTTCAGGAGTTAAGGATGATACCAATTACTTGGCCGTTTGCGGTCTGGGGGCTTGACATGATGGGACCTTTCAAGAGATCCAAGGATAAGAAAACACACCTCCTGGTGGCGGTGGACAAGTTTACCAAGTGGGTAGAGGCAGATCCGGTCAGCAAATGTGACGCGGCTACGACAGTTTTATTTATTAAAAAGTTGATCTACCATTTTGGTTACCCACACAGCATCATCACTGATAATGGTACAAATCTATCCAAGGGGGCTATGAAAAAATTCTATGACGAAGAGCATATCTGGCTTGATGTTTCAGCAGTGGTGCATCTAGAATCCAACGGTCAGGCAGAGCGTGAATCAGGAAATTCTAAGAGGGATTAAACCGCGGCTTATGGTTCCTTTGCAGCGAACTCCCGTGTGTTGGGTAGAAGAATCACCCTCCGTCTTATGGAGCATCAGGACCACCCCTAACAGATCCACAGGTTTCACGCCTTTCTTTATGGTGTACGGGGCCGAGGCAGTTTTGCCCAGTGACATCCGGCATGACTCGCCAAGGGTGGCGGCTTACGTTGAGGCAGACAATGAGATGGCACGTCAAGACGCATTGGATGCTCTGAAAGAGGCGCGACAGCTAGCAGCGGCCCGGTCGGCGATTTATCAACAAGACCTGCATCGCTATCACAACCGTAGGGTCAAGACCTAGACGTTCCAGGAAGGCGACTTAGTGCTTCGGCTGATTCAGGACCAGACAAATATGCATAAGCTCTCTCCTCCATGGGAAGGACCTTTTGTAGTCAGTAGAAATCTCAACAACGGGTCATATTACCTCATCGATATCTGAGATGACTCAGATACGGCGGGTCAGGAGACCCATCGGCCGTGGAACATCGTGCTCCGGCCTTATTTCACTTAAGGGTGTAGAGACCCTTCATTGTACACTATCATTGTACATGTCATAGTTATATAAATAAATAAAGAAGTGTCACTGCAAAAGTGAAGTCCCTGCTGTTTTACACATCCTCATATGAGAGAAGGTTAAACAATGTTTCGGTTGATGTATCAACTGAGATTGGCGAACGGCGGCCTTTTTCCTTCGGGTATAGCTTATAATGCCTATTAGCCAGGCGCTATGCCACAAAAGCCTGGCTCAGGAAAATGAGTCGCGGCGCCAAGCGCTATGCCACAAAAGCCCGGCTCAGGAAAATGAGTCCTGGCGCCAGGCGTTATGCCACAAAAGCCCGGCTCAGGAAAATGAGTCACGGCGCCAGGCGTTATGCCACAAAATCCCGGCTCAGAAAAAAGAGTCGCGGCACCAGGCATTATGCCACAAGAAACCAGCTCAGGAAAATGAGTCGTGGCAAGGGAGGCTTCTTACCTTTGGGTACAGCTTCTAACGCCTATCCGCCGGCGTTTTACGCCGTATTGCTGAAGGGGGCTTCTTACTGACGAGTATCTCTTCTAACACCCTATCGGCCGACTTTATGCCAAATTTCCGACTAAGACGTTTAGCCGCAGTTGTGAGTTTTTTTACCGACGGGTAGCTAACACCTAATAATGCTTATTAGCTTATAATGCCTATTAGCCGGCTTCATGCCACGTATAACTGGCTAAGAAAAATTAGCCGCGGCAAAAGGCGGCTTCTTACCTGCTGGTATAGCTTATAATGCCTATTAGCCGGCCTTATGGCACAAAAATCCGGCTAAGGAAAATTAGTCGCGGCGAGGGCGGCTTCTTACCTTCGGGTATAGCTTCTAACGCTTATCCGCTGGCGTTTACGCTGTATTATTACCTTCGGGTACAGCTTATAATGCTTGTTAACTGGCTTTATGCTACAAAACTCCGGTTAACATGATTAGCCACAGACGGAAATTATTAAGTCCTTTCGGCCGACTCTCGACCCAAGAAGAGGAGACAAACGACGACAAGTCAGGAATGCATACAAGGAAGATGGTACTTTGGAAGCTAGATTTTTTCTCATTTAAAAAGATCAGCAGAGCAAATGTCATAGGAAATATATTACAAACGCTCTATGTAGAGCCCAAAAGTGTTGATCAAGTCTTTCAAGTCCCCTACGACGAGTTAAGGAGAGCCGGCTATTACAAAGTGGAGTTAATCAACTGGCCGGCGGCTCATCCTGCTCCGGCTCTTCAGGTGCCTGGATCTGAAGGTTGTCCAAGTTCCAGTTGCAGTCAGCTAGAGCTGCAAAAGTCCCTTCTTCAAAGAAGGGAGACGGGTCAAGATCAGAAGCAAAGAGGTCCTTACTGCGGGTGGGTGTCAAGTCCTTCCATTCGTAGAGTGGGCCACGAACTCTCTTCTGGCTAGCATCATAAGCCGCCTGGTAAGTGTCCAGGTCAGCCTCTTCTGCTAAGACAGAAGCCAGAAACCTGGAGTCCTTGACGCACCGGATGTAGTCGACTTCTGTGAACTTAGAGCCGTCATCCTTCTTGGAGGGGAAGCCTTCCATCATATCAGCCGGAGTAAGCTACGGAGCGAAGGCCAGAGCCCGGCTTATGCCTGCGATTGCTCCCTGGCGGGTGGCTGATTTCTTCAATTCAGCGATCTGCTTCGGCATGGTGGAGAAAAGTTCCAAGACCCCTCTGAGAGTTGAAGGGATCTTGTCCTTGTACTGAACAGACTTGATGGTGAACATCGCGCCGCAGTAGAGCTGCTCCGCCAGGGTGTAGATAGCCTTCAGAGGTAGTAAGCTGTCGGACGCCAGTTGATGGCCTCTAGGACCTATATAAGCCGGAGGTTTTCATGATAAGTCGCCAGTTCATATGTTATAACAGCAATTAAGGAAAAGTTGTCAAGAGCTCACCGAAGAGGGCGGCTGTCATCTTTGTGATATGGCATTTCAAGGATTGCAGCTCGTTAGAGACGATCATCAACCGCTGATCAGCGTCGTTCGCCCGTTTGGTCAGCGTGGCCTTCTTAGACACGGCAGACTCTTTGAAAGCGGTGAACTCCGCCTTGACTTTAGCCAGCTCTTTGGTCAAGAGCCAACACTTCTCATCGGTGGCGCTCCGGGCAGCCTGTTGATCAGCCAGGTTGGTCTTTAAGCCGGCCAACTGTGACCCGGCTTCAGTCAAGGATTCCTGCAAACATTTCAAAGCAGAGAGTAAAATGGACAAGTCTCAAATATTGCAAGCAATATGCATGACACTTGGGGGCTAATGTCTATTTTTCAGAAGTTCACTATGAAGAGTCCCGGTTCAACTTTGAACAAGTTTGAGCCGGCCCTTGGGGGCTACTATTAGCTCTTTTAAATTATCTTCTAAGAAGTCCCGACTCAACTTTGAACAAGTTTGAGCCGGACCTTGGGGGCTACTATTAGCTCTTTTAAATTATCTTCTTAGAAGTCCCGACTCAACTTTGAACAAGTTTGAGCCGGACCTTGGGGGCTACTATCGGCTCTTCTGATTATCGTCTACAGAATAATTTTATCTAAAAGATAACTATGCAAAGTCCCGGCTCAATATGTCGAGAGATTAAGCCGGCACTTGGGGGCTACGTAGGGACATAAGGAGGAAAACAATACCTCATACTTCCTCTTCATGAGGTTAACCAGTTGGAGCTCCAGGTCCCGGCTGGTGGATAGGCGGGTCATGTAGCCAGCATGAAGCTCCTCAGCTGTCATCTTCTCCAAGGGAGAAGGCTCAAATTCTAGCTTCCTAGAAGCTTCAGCTGTTTCACCCCGCTTGGTCAGCACGTGAGCCAGGGGAGAATGCAAACTAGCGCCAGTGATTTCAACTTCTGGGCCAGTCATGTCCTTAGCCACCTGGGCAGGGCTCAACGGCTTAGAAGGATTCTTTGGTGGACTATCTGGGACAATGTCATTAGCGGTTGGCTCTGCAGAAGCTGCTGGGATATCTTCAGCCGGCCGCGAGTCATCCGGCTTTGAATACTTCGGCTCTTGGGCAGCAAGGCCGGGGGAGGACTTGTTGGTTTTCCGACGCTTGGCTTGAGCACTGTAAAATGTGAGGATCAGAATCCAAAGGATACTACTGTCGCATAAAGAGTCGGATGTCATAGTGGGAAATACTTACAGTGGGTTGTTCTTGGGAGGCGGCAGAGCGGTCGCCGAAGAGTCACCGGAAGAGGGTGACTTCTGAGAGACAATTCAAGAAAGATGAGACAGCATCGAGGTCGCAAAGTAAAATTAATTAAACGGAGATACATACCTCTGCGGGGCGTTTCTTCGGGGCTGGCGAGTTTGGCAAGCCGGACATAAGTTCAGTAGAACCAACGCTCCGGGTCTGGCGACGCTCGGCCTGTCGTTGCTTTTTCAAAAGAAACTCGGGAGCCAGATAAGCATGAGGATGAGAAAGAGGAACTTTTCCAATAACCCGCCGCGGCTTCCGGGGGACAAAATATTCTGAGCCGGAAGAAATATAGATTACCTCAGGGGCGTTGGCGCGGCTTGTTTCAACATCATCCTATGAGTAAAACAAGTGTAAGTAAAATAAGATAATAAAATGGCAAAAAGCAGCCAAGGTTTACCTCTGAGTCGGACGATTGCGGTGGGTCAAACCATCCTTCTTGTGGGGCGGTCTTCTTGGACTTCTTAGCCAGAGCTTTCTTCTTGAGCTTCTTCAAGGGAGGAACATATTCCTTCTTCCAGAAATCAGAGTTGGCCTGGAAAGGTAAACCGGTTAAACGGTAATGAGTCAGAAAGGTATGAGTGACAAGGAGAAAAAGGCGTGAAGAGTCGCCTTACATCTGGAGCCGGATTTTTGGCATTAAAAGGCACCAGACCAATGGCGCTGCATGATCCGGACGCTTCATGGACAAGGCTCCGGATGACAGTGGTGATGTCATCCTCTGTTAGTGTTGATTGGTTGAAGCATAATGAACTACCGTACTTGCGTTCGTATTCACACATGAGCCGACTTCTATGACTTAAGGGCATAATCCGCCAAGAAATCCAGCAGCGGATCAAATGCAGTCCGGTTAAACCATTGGCCATGAGGGCCTTGATCTTGGCGTGAGCAGGCTCGTACCTTGCACGTTCCGAAGCTGATAGCTGGCCAGGAAGCTCTGAAGTTGTCTTGAGCCGAGAGGGACGATAATCCGGCAGTGGACGCTCATTCTCAGGAGAGGTATCCTTGCAGTAGAACCAAGTTTTGTTCTAGTCCTTTGGATGACTCGGCATCTGCATGGCCGGAAAAGTAATATCCCTACGCCGTTGGATGGAGATCCCGCCAAGCTCTAGACTCGGACCGGCTTTCATCTCAGTTTGCCAGTTGGCATAGAAGAATTCTTGAAATAACCCCATAGACGGCTTGGCTTGCAGATAGACTTCACAGAGCACTTGAAAATTGCATATATTTGAGACGGTGTTGGGGGCCAAGTCCTGGGGGTGAAGCCTGTAGAAGTGAAGGACGTCACGAAAGAACTTCAAGCCGGGAGGCATGAATCCTCGCTCGATATGATCAGAGAAAACCACTGCTTCGCCTTATTGAGGAGTGGGCCGCGTTTCATCACCCGGGACCTGCCAATTAAGGACCTCCTTGGAAGGAAGGGTACCTGCATGAACAAAATCCAATAAGAATTCCTCCGTGGTGCAAGACCCGACCCAGTTGCATGAGTTGGAGGCGCGAGACATGCTGGCGGCTTAAAGACTGTGCAAACTAACAGTACAGCGAGTCAAGAGCAAACAAATATCTGTGACGGCTTAGAATTTTAAGGGCTCTACAAATAATATGCCATGGTCCGGCTGATGAGAGCCGGAGAGGCCTGGCGGGTCAACAAAGAAAGGAGGAGGAGCGAAAATCGGCTAAGTCCCAGGAAATAGATTTCGTAAAGTTCAACTAAAATGATGGATCTACAAAAACAGGGTAAATGCCTTTATTGTCAGACCTAAGGACGAACAGGTAAAGCGGACGAAATCCAAAATGGCAAGCGAAGCAAGGACCAATCTATGTGTTCTTGTTTACTGCCTATTACACAGCGGCGCCGTGAAGACGAGCGACAGTCCGGAGTTCATACGCTAAAGCGCGGCCGGCGGCAATGGAGTTCGAGCTCTAAAAACGACGGCGGTGGCGAAGTTCTATAGAAACCCTATCGGAGAAGGCTATGGATCTACAGGAAGAAGACTTATCGGCGACGGCATGACGAGTGCAAGATGAACTCTGGTCCACAACAGGTTGATGCAGCGGCCGGTCGATGGCGAGACGGGGACGGCGCCAGAGCAGGAGCAAAAGCGTCAGAGAGAAAGAAGATGGAAGCATGAGCGGGGGAAAGGAAATGCCGCCCGCAGTGGTCCTATTTAAAAGGAAAACGGGCCGGCGCAAAAATCCAGGCGACAGAAATCATTCGACCGAGGCGGACGCCTTGATTTTTGGGCTGACCATTTAATAAGAGATTTGTTGGTACGTTAGCGGATCTTCTTTGCAGGGCCCACGTGACGTCACGGCAGGTCATCACCGGGCGACTCGCCGGCGAACAGAAGAAAAGGATGAAGTGAGCAAGCTCAAATCAACCTGGGGCCTAATGTTGGGGATATAATCCTGCGGTATGACCCGCCTAAAGGGCTCCGAGTTATACCTGACAGCTCGTGAGCTGGCCCAAGAATGAGCCATGAGACTTATGGCCCAGGAAGATAGGTGGCTCATGGCGTGGGCCGCCAGGTGGCCCGGACAGAGAAGACCCGGGTGCGTAAGCCGCCCGGAGGTAACTTGGCAGAGAAGATAGAGGAAGACTCGAATAGACAATGAGAGTCGGTTGCAACTTGTATGACCCAGAGTCTTTACCTCCTATATAAAGGTAGACCCGGGGCAAGTTAAAGGGGAGGTGATCGAGAACTAGGTCAAGCTTTAGCTCCCTTGTAATCGATACAACAAGCAATACAAACACAAGCAGGACGTAGGCTATTACCTCGCCTTGAGGGGCCGAACCTGGGTAAACTTGTGTCCTTCGTCCCAGCAAACCCCGTTGAGTCCATCACATTAGCAATGGCCTAAAATCCAAGTCCGTTCACCTGGACATCTGCCGTGATAAATCCACGACAGGTAGGGTACCGGAATGGAGGTGTAGATGCCTCCCGTCGGAACAGAGACTTGCGACTGCGAAAAAAGTGTTTCGGGAGCGCTTCTGGTGTTTCTAGGGTATATGTTAATTTATAGGCCAGAGAACGATGTCAGGAGAGGCTCCAGAGGGCCAGCACACATCTGCCCCCCAGGAGGCGGCTGCATATGTGGTGGGCCGCTGGTGCACCTCCCGGCCCTCCTCCGAAGCTTCTAGGTCTTGTATTGGTCCCAAAAAGATCACCAAAATGTTTGATACGTCTTCAATGTATCTATATTTTTTGCTTGTTCTATGTTGTTATATTATCATTCATGGATGTTTTACAATTATTTTATAACAACTTTATATCATTTTTTGGGACTAACCTATTGACATAGTGCCAAAGTGCCAGTTGTTGTTTTTTTGCTTGTTTTTTACTTTGTGGAAAATCAATACCAAACAGAGTCCAATCGCGAGGAATTTATTTGGAGATTTTTTGTGGACCAGAAGACACCCACTGGGCCAAAGAAGTCTCGAGGGAGTGGGCCGAGGAGACCACAACCCACCAAGGTGTGCCAGGGGGTCTCCGATGCGCCCTAATGGGTTGTGCCCTCCTCGGGACCCCTCTCCATCGCCTCTGATGCCTATAAATTATTGAATATTCCACAAACCATAGGGGAGTCAATGAAACACAATTCCAGCCACCGCAAGTTCCAGAACCTTGAGATCCAATCTAAACACCATCATGGAGGGGTTCATGTTCATCATAGGTGCCTCTCCGATGATGCGTGAGTAGTCCACCATAGACCTACGGGTCCGTAGGCAGTATCTAGATGGCTTCCTCTCTCTCTCTCTCTCTTATGATTCTCAATACAATGGTCTCTTGGATATCTATTTGATGTAAACTTTTTGGGATCCGATGAATTTTGAGTCCATGATCAGTTTCTATCCATGAATATTTTTTGAGTCTTCTTTGATCTCTTATATGCATGATTACTTATAGCCTCGTATTTCTTCTTCGAATCTTTGGTTTAGTTAGGCCAACTAGATCGATTTTTCTTGTCATGGGAAGAGGTGCTTTGTGATGGGTTCAATCTTGCGGTGTTCTTTACCAGTGACAGAAGGGGCAGCAAGACACACATGTATCGTTGCCATTGAGGATAACAAGATGGGGTCTATTCCTACATGAATATATCTTGTCTACATCATGTCATCATTCTTATTGCATTACTCCATTTTTCCATGAACTTAATAAGCTAGATGCATGTTGGATAGCGGTCAATGTGTGGAGTAATAGTGGTAGATGCAGGCAGGAGTCGGTCTACTTATCTTGTACATGATGCCTATATAATGATCATTGCCTTGGATATCATCATGACCATTTGATTTTCTATCAATTGCCCAAATTAATTTGTTCACCCTCCATGTGCTATACTCATGAGAGACGCCACTAGTGAATCTTACGGCCCCTGGGTCTACTTTTCCAACATATTGCTTTCAGATCTATCTTTTTGCGTTTTTGTTTTTAGATCTACGAAACCAAAAACCCAAAAACATATTGCTGCATATTTTATTTCCTGTTTTTATTTTGTGTTCTTGAGAGATCTTTCTCTCCTATCTATCATTACCTAACCTATCTTTTTTACTATAGAGAGATTGACAACCTCTCTTTCGCGTCGGGTTGCAAGTATTTGTTGTTTGTGTGCAGGTGCTGCTTATTGGGTGTTGGTGATCCTCCTACTGGTTCGATAACCTTGGTTTCATAACTGAGGGAAATACTTACCATCGCTGTGATGCATCATCCCTTCCTCTTTGGAGAAATACTAACGCAGTCTCAAGCCTGTCAATGTTTTGTGGCAATTGGACGCCATTTGGTATGGTAACTCTAAAAAGGCAGAAACGCGCAGAAAACAGGAACTGGCACTAGGCATTGTGTCAATAGGTTAGTGCTCAAAAATATTATAAATTGGTAAATAAATACCCGAAAGTATCCTAGAATGATAATATGTCAGCATGGAACAATCAAAAATTATAGATACGTTGGAGACATATCAACCGCCATGATGCTCACCACCGGGAGTGAGTGATTCCGTTGTAGGCTTGCTGGGCGGTGGTCATATTAATTGGATGATATTGATCATGTAATCGAGTTAAGTTTGATAGGGCTTGATCCCTAGTATCCACTATGTTGTGAGATTGTTGTTGCTATGACTTTGCTATGCTTAATGCTTGCCACTAGGGCCTGAGTGCCATGATTTCAGATTTGAACATCTTATGTTTTCACGAATATAAGATTGATTTGGATCCTTGCTACCTCTTGAGATTTCATTGGTTTTCCCTTGAAGACGAAAGAGTGATGTAGCGAAGTAGATAAGTATTTCCCTCAATTGTTGAGAACCAAGGGATTTGTCCAGTAGGAGGAACAAGCAAGTTACCAATGGATGCACCTACACAAACAATCAAACTCTTGCACCCAACGCTATAAAGGGGTTGTCAATCCCATCACGGTTAATTGCAAGGATTAGATCTGATAGAGATAGATTTAAACGAGAATGGAAAGTAAAAGGTAAATAAATTGCAACAAAGTATTTTTGGTTTATAGATCTGAAAATATATTATGGAAAGTAGACCTGGGGGCCATAGGTTTCACTAGAGGCTTCTCTCATGATGGCAAGTATTACGGTGGGTTAACAAATTACTGTCGAGCAATTGATATAAAAGCGAATAATTATGAATATATCCAAGGCAATGATTATGCATATAGGCATCACGTCCGTGTCAAGTAGACCGAAACGATTCTCCATCTACTACTATTACTCCACACATCGACCGACTCCTGCCCATCTAGAGTATTAAGTTCATGAAGAATAGAGTAACGCATTAGGTAAGATGACATGATGTAGAGGGATAAACTCAAGAAATATGATGAAAACCCCATATTTTTATCCTTGATGGCAACAATACAATACGTGCCTCGCTACCCCTACTATGTCACTGGGTGAGGACACCACAAGATTGAACTCAAAACTAAGCACTTCTCCCATTGCAAGAATTACCAATCTAGTTGGTCAAATCAAACCAATAACTCGAAGAGACTTGCAAAGATATGAAATCATGCATATAAGAATTCAGAAAAGACTCAAATATTATTCATAGATAATCTGAACATAAATCCACAATTCATCGGATCTCGACAAACACACCGCAAAAGAGTATTGCATCGGATAGATCTCCACGAAGATCATGAAGAACATGGTATTGAAGAGCAAAGAGAGAGAAGAAGCCATCTAGCTAATAGCTATGAATCCAAAGGTTTGTGCCAAACTACTCACGCATCATCAGAGGGGCAATGGAGTGGATGAAGATGCCCTCTATGATCGAATCCCCCTCCGGCAGATTACCGGAAAAGGCTCCAGGATTGGATCTCTCGGGAACAGAGGCTTCCGGAGGCGGAAAAGTACTTTCGTGGCTCTCTCTGCTATATAGGGAATATTTGGGAATTTATAGGCCGAGAAATAGAGTTAGGAGAGCTGTCGTCGGCCCACAAGCCTGGGAGCGCGCCCTACCCCCTGGGCGTGCCCCTGTGGCTTGTGGCCACACAATGGCTCTCCCGACTTCATCTCCAAGTCTTCTGGGTTGCTTCTGGTCCAAGAAAAATTATTCCAAAAATTTTATTCTGTTTGGTCTCCGTTTAATATTCCTTATCTACAATACTCAAAAACTAGGAAAAACAGAAACTAGCACTAGGCTCTAGATTAATAAGTTAGTCCCAAAAATAATATAAAATAGCATATTAATGCATATAAAACATCCAAAACAGATAATATAATAGCATGGAACAATCAAAAATTATAGATACATTGGAGACGTATCAATCATATCTTGCAAGTTTTATGCACCTATTACGTGTCTTGATCTGCATACACCAAGGTGACAATAATTGGGATTCTTTTCGGTGATTGTCATAGTTTAAGGAGTTCATGTATTCACCATGAGTTAATCCTTTGTTCCGGTTCTCTATTAAAATGAGGCCTTAATATCCCTTAGTTTCCAATAGGACCCCTTGACGTGGCTTGAGACTGCATCAGTATTTCCCCAAAGACGAAGGGATGATGCAGCACAATGACGGTAAGTATTCCCCTCAGTTTATGAAACCAAGGTATCAATCTGTAGAGGAAGATCATGCGCCCACGTAAGCAATACCTACCAACAAACAACAAATACTTTCAACCCGACGCAAAAGAGAGGTTGTCATGCTCTCTACGGTAGTAAGATAAATTAGGTAGTGATAGTTTTGGAAAATAGATCTCGCAAGAACACCAAGTAAAACAAATAAACAAAAAGTGCAGCAAGCTATTTTTGGTTTTCTTGAATAATAAATCTGAATACAAAAGTTGCAAATAGTAGATCGGAAAGCAATATGTTGGAAAAGTACACCCGGGGCCGAAGGATTCACTAGTGGCTTCTCTCATGAGTATAGCACATGGTGGGTGAACAAATTATTGTTGGGCAATTGATAGAATATCAAATAATCATGACGATACCCAGACAATGATAATTATATAGGCATCACGTCCAAGATAAGTAGACCGAAACGATTACGCATCTACTTCTATTACTCCACACATTGACCGCTATCCAGCATGCTGCTACTTCTTGAGCTTGCGTTGGTTTTCCCTTGAAGAGGAAAGGGTGATGCGGCTAGGTAGATAAGTATTTCTCTCAGTTTTTGAGAACCAAGGTATCAATCCAGTAGGAGGTCCAAGTAAGGCCCGAATTTATGCACCTACACAACCAATCAAACACTTGCACCCAACGCTATAAAGGGGTTGTCAATCCCTTCACGATTACTTACAAGTATGAGATCTGATAGAGAAAGATATAAAAGATTTCTATAAGTAAAACTAAATAAAATTAAATAAAATTGCAGAAAGGTATTTTTGGCATTTTTGGATTATAGATCTGAAAATATAATATGGAAAATAGACCCGGGGGGCATATGTTTCACTAGAAGCTTATCTCTTGAAGAAAAATAATACGGTGGGTGAACAAATTACTCTCGAGCAATTGATAGAAAAGCGCATTGTTATGACGATATCCAAGGCAATGATTATGCATATAGGCATCATGTCTATACCAATGATATGTCCATTTTGCATCATGATTTTATATTGATATTTATTGCATTATGGTCTGTTATTACCCATTTTGGTACAACACTTATGACTTTTCTTTCTTATTTTACAAGGTTTACATGAAGAGGGAGAATGCCGGCAATTGGAGTTCTGGACTAGAAAAGGAGCAAATCTGAGATACCTATTATGCGCAACTCCAAAAGTCCTAAAAATCTATGGAAAATTATTTTGGAATATATAAAAAATATTGGGCAAAAGAAATACATCAGGGGACCCACCAGGCAGCCACAAGCCTGTTGGGCACGCCTTACCCCCCTGGGCGCGCCCCTGGGGCTTGTGGCCCACCTGGCAGTCCTCCGATGCCCATATTCTGCTATATTGGGTTTCGTCATGGAAAAAATCATAACAGAGCTTTCGGGACAAAGCGTCGCCGTCTCGAGGTGGAACTTGGGCAGAACCAATCTAGAGCTCCGGCAGGGCGATCCTGCCAGGGAAACTTCCCTCTGGGAGGGGGAAATCAAAGCCATCAACGATCCTCTCATCGAGAGGGGGTCAATCTCCATCAACATCTTCATCAGCACCATCTCCTCTTCAAACCCTAGTTCATCTCTTGTATCCGATATTTGTCTCAAAACCTCAGATTGGTACGTGTAGGTTGCTAGTAGTGTTGATTACTCCTTGTAGTTGATGCTAGTTGGTTTACTTGGTGGAAGATCATATGTTTAGATCCTTGATCATCATTAATACTCCTCTGATTATGAACATGAATATGCTTTCTAAGTAGTTACGTTTGTTCCTGAGGACATGGGATAAGTCTTGTAATAAGTAATCATGTGAATTTGGTATTCGTTCGATATTTTGATGAGATGTATGTTGTCTCTCCTCTAGTGGTGTTATGTGAATGTCGACTACATAACACTTCACCATTGTTTGGTCCTAGAGGAAGGTATTGGGGAGCAATAAGTAGATGATGGGTTGCTAGAGTGATAGAACCTTAAACCCTAGTTTATGTGTTGCTTCGTAAGGGGCTGATTTGGATCCACATGTTTCATGCTATGGTTAGATTTATCTTAATTCTTATTTCGTAGTTGCGGATGCTTGCAGGAGGGGTTAATCATAAGTGGGAGGCTTGTCCAAGTAAGGGCAGCACCCAAGCACCGGTCCACCCACATATCAAATTATCAAAGTAGCGAACGCGAATCATATGAGCATGATGAAAACTAGCTTGACATAAATTCCCATGTGTCCTCGGGAGCGCTTTGCTTTATATAAGAGTTTGTCCAGGCTTGTCCTTTGCTATAAAAAGGATTGGGCCACCTTGCTGCACCTTTGTTACAATTGTTACTTGCTACCCGTTATGAATTATCTTATCACAAAACTATCTGTTACCGATAATTTCAGTGCTTGCAGAGAATACCTTGCTGAGAACCGCTTGTCATTTCCTTCTACTCCTCGTTGGGTTTGACACTCTTACTTATAGAAAGGGCTACGATAGATCCCCTATACTTGTGGATCATCAAGACTCTTTTCTGACGCTGTTGCCGGGGAGTGAAGCGCCTTTGGTAAGGAAAAATTTATATAGTGTGCTGAAATTTACTGTCACTTGTTACTATGGAAAATAATCCTTTGAGGGGTTTGTTCGGGGTATCTTCACCTCGACTGGAAACACAAAGAGTTATCCCTCAACCTACTGAGCCTACTAAAAATATTTACTATGAAATTCCTTTGGGTATGATAGAAAAACCGCTAGCTAATCCTTACATAGGAGATGGAACACTACATCCAGATTTGCATCTAATATATGTGGATGAAGTTTGTGGATTATTTAAGCTTGCAGGTTTGCTTGAGGATGTTGTCAATAAGAAGGTCTTTCCTTTATCTTTGAAGTAAAAGACATTTGCATGGTACAGGCTATGTGATGATATTGGATCATGGAACTACAACCGACTGAAAATGGAATTTCATCAGAAGTTCAATCCTATGCATCTGGTTCATCGTGACCGGAATTATATTTACAATTTTTGGTCTCGTGAAGGAGAAAGAATCGCTCAAGCTTGGGGAGGCTTAAGTCAATGTTATATTCATGCACCAAGCATGAGCTCTCGAGAGAAATTATTATTCAGAATTTTTATGCTCGGCTTTCTCATAATGATCAATCCATGCTCGATACTTCTTGTGTTGGTTCTTTTATGAAGAAAGATATTGAATTCAAATGGAATTTATTGGAAATAATTAAACGCAACTCTAAAGATTGGGAACTCGACAAAGGTAAGGAGTTAGGTATGAACCTTAAGTTTGATTGTGTTAAATCCTTCGTAGACACCGATGTTTTTCGTGAATTTAGCACTAAATATGGACTTGACTCTGAGATAGTAGCTTCTTTCTGTGAATCTTTTGCTACTCATGTTGATCTCCCTAAGGAGAAGTGGTTTAAATATCATCCTCCCATTGAAGTGAAAGTAGTTGAACCTATTAAAGTTGAAGAGGAGACTATTACTTATAATGTTGATCCTGTTATCCCTACTGCTTACATTGAGAAACCACCCTTTCCTGTTAGGATAAAGGAACATGCTAAAGCTTTAACTGTGGTTCATAAGAGTTGTATTAGAACACCTACACCCCCTGAACAAATTAAAGTTGAAGCTAGTATTGCTGTGGTTAAAGATCTCTTGGTTGATAATATTGATGGGCATGTCATTCATTTTTGTGATGAAGCAGCTAGAATTGCTAGACCTTATACTAAGCATAAACATAGACCAGTTGTTGGCGTGTTTGTTGTTTCTATTAAAATAGGAGATCATTGTTATCATGGCTTGTGTGATATGGGTGCCAGTGTAAGTGCAATCCCCTATTCCTTATACAAAGAAATCATGCATGGTATTGCCCCAATTTAACTAGAGGAAATTGATGTTACTATTAAGCTTGCTAATAGGGACACTATAGCACCAATGGGGATTGTTAGAGATGTTGAAGTCTTGTGTGGGAAAAAATATCCTACTGATTTTCTTGTTCTTGGTTCCCCGCAAGATAGTTTTTGTCCCATTATATTTGGTAGACCCTTCTTGAATATTGTTAATGCTAGGATTGATCGTGAGAAAGAAATAGTTGTTGTGAGTTTTGGGGATGTGTCTCATGAGTTTAATTTCTCTAAATTTCGTAGACAACCCCATGACAAAGAATTGCCTAGTAAAGATGAAATTGTTGGTCCCGCTTCTATTATTGTCCCTCTTACTGATCCTTTAGAACAATATTTGCTAGACCATGAGAATGACATGCATATGAATGAGAGGAATGAAATAGATGAAATTTTCTTTGAACAACAGCCTATTTTGAAACACAACTTACTTGTTGAAATACTTGGGGATCCTCCTCCACCCAAGGGTGGTCCCGTGTTTGAGCTCAAACACTTACCTAATACGTTGAAATATGCTTATCTTGATGAAAAGGAGATATATCCTATTATTATTCGTGCTAACCTTTCTAAGCATGAAGAAAATAGATTATTGAAAACTCTGAGGAAGCACCGTGATGCTATTGGTTATACTCTTGATGATCTTAAGGGCATTAGTCCCTCTCTATGTCAGCATAAAATTAATATGGAGCCTGATGCCAAACCAGTTATTGATCATCAACGACGATTGAACCCTAAGATGAAAGAAGTGGTAAGAAAAGAAATACTTAAGCTTTTGGAGGCAGGTATAATTTGTCTTGTTGCTGATAGTAGATGGGTTAGTCCCGTCCATTGTGTCCCTAAGAAGGGAGGTATTACCATTGTTCCTAATGATGAAAATGAATTGATCCCACAAAGAATTGTTACAGGTTATAGAATGGTAATTGATTTTAGGAAATTAAATAAAGCTACTAATAAAGATCATTACCCTTTACCTTTTATTGATTAAATGCTAGAAATATTATCCAAACATACTCATTTTTGCTTTCTGGATAATTACTCTGGTTTCTCTCAAATACCTGTATCAAGCTAGGATCGAGAAAAAACCACTTTTACTTGCCCTTTTGGTACCTTTGCTTATACACATATGCCTTTTGGTTTATGCAATGCACCTGCTACCTTTCAAAGATGTATGATGGTTATATTCTCTAACTTTTGTGAAAAGATTCTTGAGGTTTTCATGGATGATTTTTTCGTTTATGGAACTTCATTTGATGATTGTTTGAGCAACCTTGATCGAGTTTTACAGAGATGTGAAGAAACTAATCTTGTCTTGAACTAGGAGAAATGCCACTTTATGGTTAATGAAGGTATTGTCTTGGGGCACAAGATCTCCGAAAGAGGTATTGAAGTTGATAAAGCTAAGGTTGATGCCATTGAAAAAATGTTGTGCCCTACGGATATCAAAGGTATAAGAAGTTTCCTTGGTCATGCTGGTTTTTATAGGAGGTTTATCAAAGATTTCTCTAAGATTTCTAGGCCTCTCACAAATCTTTTGCAAAAATATGTCCCGTTTGTTTTTTATGATGATTGTGTGGAAGCATTTGAAATTCTTAAGAATACTCTGATTACTGCACCTATTGTTCAACCACCCGACCGGAACCTACCCTTTAAAATTATGTGTGATGCTAGTGATTATTCTCTTGGTGTTGTTCTAGGACAAAGAGTCAAGAAGAAATTAAATGTTAGCCATTATGCTAGTAAAACTCTAGATAGTGCTCAAAGAAACTATGCTACTACTGAAAAAGAATTTTTAGCAGTCGTGTTTGCTTGTGATAAGTTTAGACCTTATATTGTTGATTCCAAAGTAACTGTTCACACCGATCATGATGCTATTAAGTACCTTATGGAGAAGAAAGATGTTAAACCTAGACTTATTAGGTGGGTCCTTCTGCTGCAAGAATTTGATTTGCATATCATTGATAGAAAGGGTGTTGATAACCCTATGGTAGATAACTTGTCTAGGTTAGAAAATGTTCTTGATGACCCACTACCTATTGATGATAGCTTTCCTGATGAACAATTAGCTGTCGTGAATGCTTCACATAATGCTCCTTGGTATGCTAATTATGCCAATTACATTGTTGCAAAGTTTATACCTCCTAGTTTCACATACCAACAAAACAAAAAGTTCTTCTATCATTTGAGGCATGACTTTTGGGATGATCCACACCTTTATAAAGAAGGAGTAGATGGTATTATTAGACGTTGTGTACGCGAGCATGAACAGGAACAGAGCTTACGCAAATGTCACTCCGAAGCCTACAGAGGACATCACGCTGGAGATAGAACTGCGCATAAGGTACTACAATCTGGGTTTTATTGGCCTACTCTCTTCAAGGATGCTCGTAAGTTTGTATTGTCTTTTGATGAATGTCAAAAAATTGGTAATATTAGTAGACGTCAGGAAATTCCTATGAATTATTCTCTTGTTACTGAACCATTTGATGTTTGGGGTTTTGATTATATGGGGCCTTTTCCACAATCTAACGGGTATACTCATATTCTAGTTGCGGTCGATTATGTCACTAACTGGGTAGAAGCTATTCCAACTAGTAGCGCTGATCATAACACTTCTATTAAAATGCTTAAAGAAGTTATTTCCCCTAGATTTGGAGTCCTTAGGTATTTGATGACTGATGGTGGTTCACACTTTATTCATGGTGCTTTTCGTAAATTGCTTGCTAAATACGATGTTAATCATAGAATTGCATCTCCTTATCATCCTCAGTCTAGTGGTCAAGTAGAATTGAGCAATAGAGAAATTAAGTTGATTTTGTAGAAGAATGTTAATAGATCTAGGAAGAATTGGTCTAAGAAACTTGATGATGCATTGTGGGCTTATAGAACTGCTTACAAGAATCCTATGGGTATGTCTCTGTATAAGATGGTTTATGGTAAAGCATGTCACTTACCTCTAGAACTAGAACATAAAGCTTATTGGGCAATCAAAGAGCTCAATTATGATTTCAAACTTGCTAGTGAGAAGAGGTTATTTGACATTAGCTCACTTGATGAATGGAGAACCCAAGCCTATGAGAACGCCAAGTTGTTTAAAGAAAAGGTTAAGAGATGGCATCACAGAAGGATACAAAAGCGTGAATTCAATGTAGGTGATCATGTCTTGCTATATAATTCTCGTTTAAGATTTTTTGCAGGAAAACTTCTCTCTAAATGGGAGGGTCCTTACGTTATCAAGGAGGTATACCGTTCCAGTGCCATCAAGATTAACAACACCGAAGGCACAAACCCGAAGGTGGTGAATGGTCAAAGAATCAAGCATTATATCTCAAGTACTCCCATAAATGTGGAAACCAATGTCATCAATACCATAACTCCGGAGGAGTACATTAGGGAGAATTACCGGAACGTTTCAGACTCCGAAAAGGAATAGGTAGGTGGTACGGTAAGTAAAAAGACTCCAAAACTTTTTCAGGCAATTTTTATCTGTTTTGGAATATTTAAAAAATTAGGAAAATTTAAAGTAGTCCGAATAGTGCACGAGGAGGCGACAAGCCTGCAGGGCACGCCCTACCCCCTGGGCGCGCCCCTGGGGCTTGTGGCCACCTCATGTGCCATCCGGACTCCATTTTCTTGTGGCATACTCCTCCGAGTCAGTAAAAATTTATTATATAATCTCTCGAGGGTTTTTACTCTCGTATCACGACAATACCCCATGTTTCTATTTTAAGTTGTTTCTACAACAGTTTAGATCAACATGGCGTCCCCAAGTGTTCTGAAGGACAAGTTCTCCGAGAAGACCGTCAACCCCTACCTTGCGGAGGTTCTGCAACACCCTCAAACCATTGAGGTTCGTGAGGGGGTGCCGCACATCCGTGATGTGGAGGGGCCAAAGGAAACCGGAAGCATGGAGACAAGGCTCGAAGCAATGGACCAGCAGGTCTTCAAGTGCCAAGGGATGGTGGAACGGGGACTCAATGCTAATCAAATGATGATCGCAGAGTTTACCCATAAACATAAGCTAGACGCCAAGGATGTTATCGATCACATCTTAAAGCTTTACGAGAGAATCGAGCACCTCCAAGCCCAGATTTACGACCTGCAAAACTAAAACTGTGAGTATGAATACATATTTAAGAGAATGAGTTTGGTTGTAGATTTGAGGATTCCGGAGACTCGTTCATCCTTTCATGATGGTGAGCCTATGCCTTGGAAGATGGAGGAAAAGCTTCCAACCTCATCAACAACTCCAACATCACCACCTCCAAAGCAAGACAACTAAAGACATGGGTATGGGCACTCCCCTTGGCTTGTGCCAAGCTTGGGGGAGGTGCCTTGGTATCGTATCACCATCACATCTTTTATTTTTATGTTTATGTTTATGTTTATGTTTATTTTTATCATCTTTCCTTAGTTCGATAGTTTTGGTTATATCTTGATCTAGTAAAATTAAGTTTTCGTGTGATCTAGTTTTGAGTCTTTGCTTTATGATTCCTCCTATGTAAGAAAGCCCGTGAGTTATATAATAAAAATTGCTTTTGAGTTGAGGGCTTTTGCTTGTTTGGCATGATCTTGATCTTGAGAAAGATGAAGTAGAAAGAAGTACAGAATAAAAGCAAAGAGTACATATGACAATCTTATGGGGAGTGATGACTTCACATATAAGAAGTATGGCGATTGAAACCTGTTGTGGGTTGACAAACATAGCTGTCGGTCATTGGGGCAATTAAAAGGAAGTAATAAAGAAACAGAGGTTCACATATAAATATATTATCTTGGACATCTTCTATGATTGTGAGCACTCATTAAAATATTATATGTTAAGAAGTTGATGTCGGACAAGGAAGACAACATAATGGTTTATGTTTTCTTATTTCCAAATAGAATTTATATTGTTATGGATCCCTCAACATGTGTCGCTTACTTTCACCTAATATCACCCAAAACTTCCGCACAAACTAGAGATACTACTTGTGCATCCAAACACCCTTAACCCAGTTTTGCCATGAGAGTCCACCATACGTACCTAAGGATAGAATAAGATCCTTCAAGTAAGTTGTCATCGGTGCAAGCAACAAAAATTGCTCTCTAAAATATGTGTGATCTATTAATGTGAGGAAAATAAACTTTATACAAACTTGTGATAGGGAAGAAATAAAAGCGACGGACTACATAATAAAGTTCTCTATCACAAGGGGCAATATAAAGTGACGTTCTTTTGCGTTAAGAGATTGTGCATCCAACTATAAAAGTGCATGACAGCCTCTGCTTCCCTCTGCGAATGGCCTATCTGTCACTTTTATTTTCTAGTTCTTACCTTTATGCAAGAGTCGTGGTGATTTCCATTACCTTCTCTATTTTTGCCTTTATTTTCTGGCAAGTGTCACGTGTTGGGGAATGATCTAGGCACATATATCCACTTGGAAGTGGACGAGCATTAGTCATTACTGTTAACATTACCCTTGAGGTAAATAGTTGGGAGGCAACACTATAAGCCCCTATATTTCTCTGTGTCTGATCGAAACTTTGAACTCATAGGTACCTCATGATTGTTAGCAATTGTGAAAGACTAAAAGATGATTGAGTATGTGGGTTTGCTTTACAAGCTCTTATATTTACTCTTTCCTATGTTATGATCAATTGGAATTGCTTCAATGACCGAGATCATAGTTTGTCAGTTCTCGGTAGAGTTCTTGGTTCATACTTTGCCATTGTGAATGAATTATTACTTTAGCATAAGAAATTATATATCAATATATGTTGTTGTTATAAAGATGATAGTGATGCCTTCATGTCCATATTTTATTTTATCGACACCTCTATCTCTAAACATGTGGGCATATTTATCGATTTTGGCTTTCGCTTGAGGACAAGCGAGGTCTAAGCTTAGGGGAGTTGATACGTCCATTTTGCATCATGATTTTATATTGATATTTATCGCATTATGGGCTGTTATTACACATTTTGGTACAACACTTATGCCTTTTCTCTCTTATTTTACAAGGTTTACATGAAGAGGGAGAATGCCGGCAGCTAGAGTTCTTGACTGGAAAAAGGAGCAAATTTGAGATACCTATTCTGCACAACTCCAAAAGTCCTAAAAATCTACAGAGAATTATTTTGGAATGTATAAAAAATATTGGGCAAAACAAATACATCAGGGGACCCACCAGGCAGCCACAAGCCTGTTGGGCGCGCCCTACCCCCCTGGGCGCGCCCCTGGGGGCTTGTAGCCCACCTGGCAGTCCTCCGATGCCCATCTTCTGCTATATGGAGAGTTTCGTCCTGGAAAAAATCATAACAGAGATTTCGGGATGAAGCGTCGCCGTCTCGAGGCGGAACTTGGGCAGAACCAATCTAGAGCTCCGGTAGGGCGATCCTGCCGGGGAAACTTCCCTTCGGGAGGTGGAAATTGAATCCATCGTCAACACCAACGATCCTCTCATCGAGAGGGGGTCAATCTCCATCAACATCTTCATCAGCACCATCTACTCTTCAAACCCTAGTTCATCTCTTGTATTCGATCTTTGTCTCAAAACCTCAGATTGGTACATGTGGGTCGCTAGTAGTGTTGATTACTCCTTGTAGTTGATGCTAGTTGATTTACTTGGTGGAAGATCATATGTTCAGATCCTTGATCATCATTAATACTCCTCTGATTATGAACATGAATATGCTTTGTGAGTAGTTACATTTGTTCCTGAGGACATGGGATAAGTCTTGTTATAAGTAATCATGTGAATTTGGTATACGTTCGATATTTTGATGAGATGTATGTTGTCTCTCCTCTAGTGGTGTTATGTGAACGTCGACTACATAACACTTCACCATTGTTTGGTCCTAGAGGAAGGCATTGGGGAGCAATAAGTAGATGATGGGTTGCTAGAGTGACAGAAGCTTAAACCCTAGTTTATGTGTTGCTTCGTAAGGGGCTGATTTGGATCCACATGTTTCATGCTATGGTTACATTTATCTTAATTCTTCTTTCATAGTTGCGGATGCTTGCGGGAGGGGTTAATCATAAGTGGGAGGCTTTTCCAAGTAAGGGCAGCACCCAAGCATCGGTCCACCCACATATCAAATTATCAAAGTAGCGAACGTGAATCATATGAGCATGATGAAAACTAGCTTGACATAAATTCCCATGTGTCCTCGGGAGCGCTTTGATTTATATAAGAGTTTGTCCAGGCTTGTCCATTGCTATAAAAAGGATTGGGCCACCTTGTTGCACCTTTGTTACAATTGTAACTTGCTACCCGTTATGAATTATCTTATCTCAAAACTATCTATTACCGATAATTTCTGTGCTTGCAGAGAATACCTTGCTGAGAACCGCTTGTCATTTCCTTTTGCTCCTCGTTGGGTTCGATACTCTTACTTATCGAAAGGACTACGATAGATCCCCTATACTTGTGGGTCATCAATCAAGTAGACCGAAACGATTCTGCATCTACTACTATTACTCCACACATCGACCGACTCCTGCCTGCATCTAGAGTATTAAGTTCATGAAGAACAGAGTAACGCATTAAGTAAGATGACATGATGTAGAGGGATAAACCCAAGCAATATTATGAAAACCCCTTCTTTTTATCCTATTGGAAATATGCCCTAGAGGCAATAATAAAATGGTTATTATTGTATTTCCTTGTCCATGATAATTGTCTATAGTTCATGCTATAATTGTGTTAACCGGAAACCGTAATGCATGTGTGAATACATACACCACAACATGTCCCTAGTGAGCCTCTAGTTGGCTAGCTCGTTGATCAATAGATGGTCACGGTTTCATGACCATGGACATTGGATGTCATTGATAACGGGATCACATCATTATGAGAATGATGTGATGGACAAGACCCAATCCTAAGCATAGCACAAGATAGTGTAGTTCGTTTGCTAAAGCTTTTCCAATGTCAAGTATCGTTTCCTTAGACCATGAGATTGTGCAACTCTCGGATGCCATAGGAATGCTTTGGGTGTGCCAAACATCACAACGTAATTGGGTGGCTATAAAGGTACACTACGGGTATCTCCAAAAGTGTTTGTTAGGTTGGCACGAATTGAGACTGGGATTTGTCACTCCGTGTGACGGAGAGGTATCTCTGGGCCCACTCGGTAAGACATCATCATAATGAGCTCAATGTGACTAAGGAGTTAGGATGGGATGATGTTACGGAATGAGTAAAGAGACTTGTCGGTAACGATATTGAACAAGGTATAGGGATACCGACGATCGAATCTCGGGCAAGTATCATACTGATAGACAAAGGGAATTGTATACGGGATTGATTGAATCCCCGACACCGTGGTTCATCCGATGAGATCATCGTGGAGCAAGTGGGAGCCAACATGGGTATCCATATCCCGCTGTTGGTTATTGACCGGAGAGGTGTCTCGGTCATGTCTACGTGTCTCCCGAACCCGTAGGGTCTACACACTTAAGGTTCAATGACGCTAGAGTTATAGGGAAATAGTGTACGTGGTTACTGAAGGTTGTTCGGAGTCCCGGATGAGATCTCAGACGTCATGAGGAGTTCCGGAATGGTCCGGAGGTAAAGATTGATATATAGGAAGTGAGGTTTTGTTCACCGGAAGAATTTCGGGAATTACCGATAGCGTACCGGGACCGTCGGAAGGGTTCCGGGGTCCACCAAGTGGGGCCACCAGCCCTAGAGGGCTCCATGGGCCGAGAGTGGAAGGGACCAGCCCCAGAGTGGGCTGGTGCGCCCTCCACCCTGGCCCAAGGCGCAGTAAAGGTGGGAAGGAGGGGAAACCCTAGGTCCAGATGGGCCTAAGGCCCACCTAGGGTTGCGTCCTCCCCACTCCCTCCCTGGCCGCCGGCCAGATGGCCAATCTAGGGCCGGTCACAGCCCCTAGGGTGGAAACCCTAGAGCAGCGCCCTCCCTCCCCCTCCTCCTATATATAGTGGAGGGTTTTGGGGTTGCCAGACACACGAGTTCTTCCTCTCTCGGCGCTGCCCTACCCTTCCATCTCCTCGTTCTCCGTAGTGCTTGGCAAAGCCCTGCCGGAGACCACGCAGCTCCACCGTCACAACGCCATCGTGCTGCCGGAGCTCTCGCTCAACCTCTCCTTCCTCCTTGCTGGATCAAGGCATAGGAGATGTCACCGGGCTGCACGTGTGTTGAACGCGGAGGCGCCACTGTTCGGCGCTAAGATCGAATTCCACCGCGATCTGAATCACTGCGAGTATGACTCCACCAACCGTGTTCTTGTAACGCTTCTGCTTAGCGATCTTCAAAGGTATGAAGATGCAATCTCCCCTTACTCGTTGCTGGTTTCTCCATAGATAGATTTTGGTGCTCGTAGGAATTTTTTTGATTTACTACTACGTCTCCCAACAGTGGCATCATGAGCTAGGTCTATGCGTAGAATCTATGCACAAGTAGAACACAAGTTGTTGTGGGCGTCGATCTTGTTAATTTGCTTGCCGTTACTAGTCTTATCTTGATTCGGTGGTATTATGGGATGAAGCGGCCCGGACCGACTTTACACGTACGCTTACGTGAGACTGGTTCCACCGCCTAACATGCACTTGTTGCATAAGGTGGCTAGCGGGTGTCTGTCTCTCCCACCTTAGTCGGATCGGATTCGATGAAAAGGGTCCTTATGAAGGGTAAATAGCAATTGGCATATCATGTTCTGGTTTTGGCATAGGTAAGAAACGTTCTTGCTAGAAACCTATAGCAGCCACGTAAAAACTTGCAACTACAATTTAGAGGACGTCTAACTTGTTTTTGCAGCATATGCCTTGTGATGTGATATGGCCAAAGGATGTGATGTGACGCATTGTGATGTATGAGATTGATCATGTTCTTGTAATAGGATTCACAACTTGCATGTCGATGAGTATGACAACCGGCAGGAGCCATAGGAGTTGTCTTATTTATTGTATGACCTGCATGTCAATCATAAACGCCATGTAATTACTTTACTTTATTGCTAATCGTTATCCATAGTAGTATAAGTAATAGCTGGAGAGACAACTTCATGAAGACACGATGATGGAGATCATGGTGTCGTGCCGGTGATAGCGATGATCATGGTGCCCTAGAGATGGAGATCAAAGGAGCAAGATGATATTGGCCATATCATGTCACTATATTGATTGCATGTGATGTTTATCATGTTTACATCTTATTTGCTTAGAACGACGGTAGTAAATAAGATGATCTCTCAATAAAATTTCAAGAAATGTGTTCACCCTAACTGTGCACCATTGCTAAGGATCGTTGTTCCAAAGCACCACGTGATGATCGGGTGTGATAGGTTCTAACGTTCGCATACAACGGGTGTAAGCCAGATTTACACACGCGATACACTTAGGTTGACTTGACGAGCCTAGCATGTATAGACATGGCCTCGGAACACGAAAGACCGAAAGGTCGAACATGAGTCGTATAGAAGATACGATCAACATGGAGATGTTCACCATGGATGACTAGTCCGTCTCACGTGATGATCGGACACGGGCTAGTCGACGTGGATCATGTGTCACTTGGATGACTAGATAGATGTCTATATAAGTGGGAGCTCATTAAATAATTTGATTATGTGAACTTAATTATCCTGAACTTAGTCTAAAATTGTCTTTACAATCTATATTGTAGATCCAATGGCCAACACGAATGTCACCCTCAACTTCAACGCGTTCCTAGAGAAAACCAAGCTGAAAGATGATGGAAGCAACTATGCGGATCGGGTCCATAGCTGGAGTATTATCCTCATAGCTTCCAAGAGATTGTCTGTCCTTCATGCACCGCTAGGTGACCCACCCATTTTCCCAGCAGACCAAGACGTTACAAATGCTTGGCAGTCACGCTGTGATGATTACTCCCTGGTTCAGTGCGGCATGCTTTATAGTTTAGAACCAGGGCTCCAAAAGCGTTTTGAACAACACGGAGCATATGAGATGTTCCAAGAGCTAAAACTAGTTTTCCAAGCTCATGCCCGGGTTGAGAGATATGACATCTCCGACAAGTTCTTCAGCTATAAGATGGAGGAGAATAGTTTTGTCAGTGAGCACATACCCAAAATGTCTAGGTTGCACAACCGTTTGACTCAGCTGGGAGTTAATCTCCCGGATGACTTGGTCATTGACAGAATCCTTCAGTCGACCTAGCTACAAGAGCTTTGTGATGAACTACAACATGCAGGGTATGGAGAAGTCCATTCCTGAGTTGTACTCGATGCTGAAATCAGCGGAGGTCGAGATCAAAAAGGAGCATCAAGTGTTGATGGTGAATAAGACCACTTGTTTCAAGAAAGGCAAGGGTAAGAAGAACTTCAAGAAGGACGGTAAAGCTGTTGCTGTGCCCGGTAAGCAAGTTGCCTGGAAGAAGAACAAGAATGGACCCAAGCCTGAGACTGAGTGCTTTTATTGCAAGGGTACCGGTCACTGGAAGTGGAACTGCCCCAAGTACTTAGCGGATAAGAAGGCCGGCAACATTAAAGGTATATGTGATATACTTGTTATTGATGTGTACCTTACCAGTGCTCGTAGTAGCTCCTGGGTATTTGATACTGGTGCAGTTGCTCACATTTGTAACTCCAAGCAGGAGCTGCAGAATAAGCGGAGACTGGCAAAGGATGAGGTGACGATGCGCGTCGGGAATGGTTCCAAGGTCGATGTGATCACCGTCGGCATGCTACCTCTACATCTACCTTCGGCATTAATTTTAAACCTCAATAATTGTTATTTAGTACCAGCTTTGAGCATGAAAATTATCTTAGGATCTCGCTTGATGGGAGATGGCTACTCATTTAAATCTGAGAATAATGGTTGTTCTATTTATATGAGAGAAATGTTTTATGGTCATGCCCCGCTGGTCAATGGTTTATTTTCCATCAATCTCGAACGTGATGTTACACATGTCCATAGTGTGAGTACCAAAAGATGTAAGATGGATAACGATAGTCCCACTTACATGTGGCATTGCCGCCTTGGTCATATTGGTGTCAAACACATGAAGAAACTCCATGCTGATGGACTTTTGGAGTCTCTTTTGGTCATATTGGTGTCAAACGCATGAAGAAACTCCATGCTCTCCATCAACCTCTCCTTCCTCCTTGCTGCATCAAGGCGTAGGAGACGTCATCGGGATGCACGTGTGTTGAACGCAGAGGCGTCGTTGTTCGGCGCTAAGATTGGATTCCATCGCGATCTGAATCGCTACGAGTATGACTCCACCAACCGTGTTCTTGTAACGCTTCCGCTTAGCGATCTTCAAAGGTATAAAGATGTAATCTCCCCTTACTCATTGATGGTTTCTCCATAGATAGATCTTGGTGGTCGTAGGAATTTTTTTGATTTACTACTACGTCTCCCAACATATCCTTGACGGCAACAATATAAATGCGTGCCTCTCTACCCCTACTTTGTCACTGGGTGAGGACACTGCAAGATTGAACCCAAAACTAAGGACTTCTCCCATTGCAAGAATTACCAATCTAGTTGGCCAAACCAAACCAATAACTCGAAGAGACTTGCAAATATATGAAATCATTCATATAAGGATTCAGAGAAGATTTAAATAATATTCACAGATAATCTGATCATAAACCCACAATTCATTGGATCTCGATAAACACACCGCAAAAGAGTATTACATCGGATAGATCTCCGTGAAGATCATGGAGAACATGGTATTGAAGAACATAGAGAGAGAAGAAGTCATCTAGCTACTAGCTATGGACCTGAAAGTCTGTCGTGAACTACTCACGCATTATCGGAAGGGCAATGGTGTTGATGTATATGCCCTCCGTGATCAAACCCCCCTCCGGCAGATTACCAGAAAAGGCTCCAAGATGGGATCTCACGAGAACAAAGTCTTGTGGCTACGGAAAAGTATTATCATGGCTCTTTTTGTTGTTGGGGGGATATTCCTGAATTTATAGGCGAATAATTAGGGTTGGAGGAGCTACGGAGGGGCACAAGCCAGCCCCCCAGGGCGCGCCCAGGTGGCTCATGGCCCGCTTGTAGGTCTTCTGGCCTCTTCTACAAGTCTCCTAGGTTCCTTCTAGTCCAAGAAAAATCATCGTAGAATTTTATTCCGTTTGGACTCCGTTTGATATTCCTTTTCTACAATATACATTGGAGACACATCACATGCATCTAGTGTATTAAGTTCATGGGAAAACGGAGTAATGCAATAAGAACAGTGACATGATGTAGACAAGATCTATTCATGTAGGAATAGACCCCGTCTCGTTATCCTTAATGGCAATGATACATGCGTGTCTTGCTGCCCTTTCTGCCACTGGGAAAGAACACTACAAGATCGAACCCATCACAAAGCACCTCTTGCCATGGCAAGAAAAATGCTCTAGTTGGCCTAACTAAACCAAAGATTCGAAGGAGAAATACGAGGCTATAAGTAATCGTGCAAATAAGAGATCAAAGAAGACTCAAATCATATTCATGGATATAAACTAATCATGAACTCAAAATTCATTGGATCCCAACAAACACACGGCAAAAGTCATTACATCAAATGGATCTCCAAGAGACCATTGTATTGAGAAACACACACACACACACACACACACATATATATATATATATAGAGAGAGAGAGAGAGGAAGCCATCTAGCTACTGCCTATAGACCCATAGATCTATGGTGGACTATCCATGCATCATCGGAGAGGCACCTATGAAGAAGATGAACCCCTCTGTGATGGTGTTAGATTGGATCTCGAGATTCTGGAATTGTGTTTCGTCGACTCCCCTAGCGTTTTTGGATTTTCAGGGAATTTATAGGCTCGATAGTCGATTGCGGGTGCCCGAGGTGTCCATCCCCCACCAGGCCGCACCAGGGCCTTTGGCGCGCCCTGGTGGTGGTGGCTACCCTGGGGCCCCTCTTCTGGTGTTGTTTGGCCCATCTTTCTTCTTCTAGTCCATAAAAAATCCACAAAAATCCCCGCGATGTTTGGGCTCCGTTTGGTACTAATTTTCTACGAAGTACTCCCTCCGTCTGGAAATACTTGTCCTACAAATGGATGTATCTAGACTTATTTTAGTTATAGATACAGCCATTTTATTCATTTCTAGGACAAGTATTTCCAGATGTAGGGAGTAAAAAACAAGCAAAAACGGCAGCTGGCACTTTGGCACTATGT
Source organism: Hordeum marinum (assembly GCA_022496015.1). Taxonomy (NCBI): domain Eukaryota; kingdom Viridiplantae; phylum Streptophyta; class Magnoliopsida; order Poales; family Poaceae; genus Hordeum; species Hordeum marinum. Next base: position 36,755,458 of record CM039673.1, read on the forward strand.
CAATAGGTTAGTCCCAAAAAATGATATAAAGTTGCTATAAAATGATTGTAATATAACAACATGGAACAAGCATAAATTATAGATACGTTGGAGACGTATCAACATCCCCAAGCTTAATTCCTACTCGATGAGTAGGTAATGATAAAAACAGAATTTTTGATGTGGAATGTTGCCTATCATGTTCATCTCATATTCTTTTATTTATATCATGGACATTTGGACGTTTCATATGGTTCAAAGCAATAGTCCAATATTGACATGAAAACATTAATACTCAAGCATATAAACAAGCAACCATGTCTTTCAAAATATCAATGCTAAAGAAAGTTATCCCTAGCCCATCATGCTCAATCATTGATCCATTCACAATACACACTCAAATATTAGCTACACCTAATGCTCAAGTATGATAATAGTGCCTCCTAGATGGTGCTTTATAAGATAATATGGAGACTCAAATTGAAAAATAAAAATTGCATAAAGTAAATAGATAGGCCCTTCGCAGAGGGAAGTAGGGATTTGTAGAGGTGACAGAGCTCAAATGTTTAAATTCATAGAGAAAAATATTTTGAGTGGCATGCCTTTCCTGTCAACGAAAACGACCGAGAGATCTCAATATCTTTCCACACTAGATGCATCATAGGAGGTTCCCAATCAGAAAATAAAGTTTATTCCTTTTTCCAACATACTTTCACTTTCCATGGCTATCCGAATCCACGGTTGCCTTCCATACCAACACTTTCCAAGGAATTTCTTATTTGACAACATAAAGTAAATATTTTTTCTTTATCATTTTGGGACTGGGCATCCCTATTACCGCCGTACTCTCATGCAATGACAAGTGAATAAATACTCATCTTGAGAATAACACATCTAGCATGAAAAAATATCGGTCACCCCTACCATTTCATGAGCAGTATGAGCACACAAAAAGGAAAAATTATTTCGAAAGTATAGAGATGGCACATACAAATTTGCTTGGAACATCATGGAAATACCGTATATAGGTAGGTATAACGGACTCATGTGGCAAAACTTGGTTTACAGATTTTGGATGCACAAGTAGTATTTCTACTTAGTACAAGTGAAGGCTAGCATGAGATTGAGAAGCATCCAACTAAGAAATGAAAAATCACATAAGCAAGCATTAAGCATAAAAAACAGTGAATAATGCACCATAAGTAGGATGTAATTTCGTAGCACAACTATCGACTTTCATGCTTGCATAGGGAATCACAAACCTTAACACCAATATTCTTACTAAGCATAATTACACATCAGCATAACTCACATATCACTATTGTCATGTCTCAAAACTATTACAAATAATCAAGTTTAATTTGTCCAAAGATCTTCATGAAAGTTTATATTATATCTCTCTTGAATATCTATCACTTTGGGACTAGTTTCATATGTTGCAATTGCTTTTTGATAAGCTCACATGGATATAAGTGAAGAACATGAGCATACAAGTTTCATCTCTCAAAATAATATAAGTGAAGCATGAGAGGATTTCTTCAAAATTATTAACTCTCAAATTAATACAAGTGAAGTATGAGAGCATTTCTTCAAACATGTAAAAGCACGTCGTGCTCAAAAAGATATAAGTGAAGCACTAGAGCAATTCCTTTGCTCAAAAATTTTACGTGAAGCATCAAGAGCAATTCTAGAAAATCACAGCATAATTTTGGCCCTAAAATAGGTGTGTGCAGCAAGGATGAAATCAAACAAAGCAAAGATACAAGACGCTCCAAGCAAAACTCATGATATGTGACGAACAAAAAATATAGTTCCAAGTAGTATACCGATGGTTGTTGGAAGAAAGAGGGGATGCCACTCGGGGGGCATCCCCAAGCTTATTTGCTTGTTACTCTTTGGATATTACCTTGGGGTGTTTTAGCACCCCAAATATTTGACTCTTCTAACTCCTTATTCCTTCCTCCATCATGATCTCACCCAAATTTTGAAAACTTCAATCACACAAAACTTGACAAAATTCTCGTGAGATCCGTTAGAATAATAAAGCAAATTCCCACTTTAGGTACTGTTGTAAACCTATTCATATTTTATTATTGCATTATACCTACTGTATTATAACTTTACCATGACTTATACCCCCCGATACAAGCATAGATTCATCAAGACAAGCACACAATGCAACGAAAACATAATATGTTTTAGACAGGACAGTTTGCAGTAATCTATACTCTACCCATACTCTTGGAACTCTAAACATTCTGGAAAATTAGGACAACGCAAAGAATTTGTATAGAAATGCTGTTTTAAGATTTCAGCTCAATATCATGTTCCAATAAAAAACTAAAATTCGTGCACTGGGAACAAAGTTTCTGTTTTGGATTCAACATTGTTTCTACTCATCTTATTGATCATCATAAAGGCATTTACTTGGCACAAACACTAAATAAAACATAAAAAAACACAATCATAACAGAATCATAATTGTGCAAAACACTCAAAAACAGAAAGCAAAAGACAAAAATAATTCATTCATTGGGTTGCCTCCCAACAAGCGTTATCGTTTTACGCCCCTAGCTAGGCATAACGCATAGATTCAAGTATTGTCATCCTTCTTCATTTTCTTCATAGATGAATTTTCATCAAAGGGTTTTTTGAATACAACTTGGAACATATTATCCATAGAAATTTTTTGGATTATCAAGTTGTCCATCTATATATATCCCCTTTGATTACCGGCTACGATCCAGGAGTATTGTTGATTAACATCATTAAAAGTTTGTTGGATCACATCTAAAATGGGAACTTCCTTACTAAGATTAACATCAAAAATTTGATTATTCCCAAGAAAATGTCTCAACATATAATCACTTTCATAAAGGATTTCATCTATTGCCGGTTTTTCACGACTCTTACTGAAATGATCAAAAAAATCCCTAACTTCTCATATGATGTGATCAAATTCATTCATGAGAACAAGGGTAGCTAACTTTTTAGCTTTAGGATCTTTTAAAACAGGTAGTTGTGGAAGTTGTTTCACAACTCACGCCACCTGGAACACCATAGTGTGATGGTGTGTCCGAACATCGCAGTCGTACTCTATTGGATATAGTGCGTACTATGATGTCTCTTATCGTTTTGCCACTATTGTTTTGGGATTATGCATTAGAGACAACTACATTAACTTTAAATGGGGCACCATCTAAATCCCTTGAGATGACACCATATGAATTATGGTTTGGTACAAAGCAAAGTTGTCATTTCTTAATGTTTAGGGCTGGGACGCTTATGTGAAAAAGGTTTCAACCTGATGAGCTCGGACCCAAAGCGGACAAATGCATCTTCATAGAATACCCTAAGGTAACAGTTGGGTATGCCTTCTATCTCAGATCTGAGGGCAAAGTGTATGTTGCTAAAAAGAACTTGATGAGGTTGTTGAACCTTTGTTTCAACTAGAGGGTGGCGCAGCGCAGAAAGATGTTTTTGTGGAGCCTACATCAGTTGAAGAGGAAGCTAATGATGATGATCATGAAGCTTTGGATCAAGTTACTATCGAACCTTATAGGTCCACAAGGGCACATACTGCTCCTGAGTGGTACGGTAATCATGTCTTGGAGGTCATGTTGTTAGACAACAGTGAACCTAAGAGCTATGAAGAAGCGATGGTGGGCCCGGATTCTAACAAATGGCTAGGAGCCATGAAATCCGAGAAAGGATCCATGTATGAAAACTGAGTATGGACTTTGGTAGACTTTCTCGTTGAACGGCAGGTCATTGAGTACAAATGGACCTTTAAGAAGAAGACAGACACTGATGGTGAATGTCACCATTGATAAAGCTTGACTTGTCGCAAAGAAGTTTCCGACGAGTTCAAGGAGTTGACTATGATGAGTCTTTCTCACCCGTAGCGATGCTAAAGTCTGTTGGAATTATGTTAGCAGTTGCTGCATTTTTCAATTATGAAATCTGGCACATGGATGTCAAAACGTCGTTTCCTTAACGGTTTCCTTGAGGAAATGTTGTATGTGATACAACCAGAAGGTTTTTTGAGTCCTAAGGATGCTAAAAGGTATGCAAGCTCCAGCGACCCTTCTATGGGCTAGAGCAAGCATCTCGGAGTTAGAATATATACTTTGATGAGGTGATCAAAGTTTTGTTTGGGTTTATACAAAGTTTATGAGAAACTTGTATTTACAATAAAGTGAGTGGGAGCACTATAGAATTTCTAATAAGTATATGTGGATAACATATTGTTGATCGGAAATGATGTACAATTTCTAGAAAGCATAAAGGGTTGTTTGAAAGGAGTTTTTCAAAGGAAGACATGGATAAAGCTACTTGAATATTGAGCATCAAGATGTATAGAGATAGATCAAGACGCCTAATAAGATTTTTCAATGAGCACATACCTTCACAAGATTTTGAAAGAGTTCAAAATGGATCAGTCCAAGAAGGAGTTCTAGCCTGATTTGTAAGGTGTGAAGTTGAGTGACACTCAAAGCTCGACCACGGCAGAAGAAAGAGAATGGACGAAGGTCGTCCCCTATGCCTTAGCCATAGGATCTATATAGTATGCTATGTTGTGTACCGCACCTGGTGTGTGCCTTGCCATGAGTCTATCAAGGGATACAAGAATGATCCAGGAGTGGATCACTGGATAGCGGTCAAAATTATCCTTATTAACTAGAGGACTAAGGAAATGTTTCTCGATTATGGAGGTGATAAAGAGTTCGTCATAAACGGTTGCGTCGATGCAAGCTTTGACACCAATCCGGATGACTCTAAGTAGCAATCCGGATACGTATAGTGGATCATCCATTTGGAATAGCTCCAAGTGGAGCATGGTAGCAGCATCTACAGTATGACATAGAGATTTGCAAAGTACACATGGATCTAAATGTTGCACACCGTTGACTAAAACCTCTCTCACATGCAAATCATGATCGAACCTCATAACTCATTGGGTGTGAGATTCATAACAATGTAAATCACATAGCGATGTGAGCTAGATTATTGACTCTAGTGCAAGTGGGAGACTGTTGGAAATATGCCCTAGAGGCAATAATAAATTAGTTATTATCATATTTCCTTGTTCATCATAATCGTTTATCCATGCTAGAATTGTATTGATCAGAAACTCAGATACATGTGCGGATAAATAGACAACACTATGTTCCTAGTATGCCTCTAATAGACTAGCTCGTTGATCAAAGATGGTCAATGTTTCCTAGCCATGGACATGAGATGTCATTTGATAACGGGATCACATCATTAGGAGAATGATGTGATGGACAAGAACCAAACTATAAACATAGCATATGATTGTGTCAGCTTATTGCTATAGTTTTCTGCATGTCAAGTATCTGTTCCTATGACCATGATATCATGCAACTCACTGACACCAAAGGAGTACCTTGTGTGTATCAAATGTCGCAACGTAACTGGGTGACTATAAAGATGCTCTCCAGGTATCTCCGAGGGTGTCTGTTGAGTGGGCATGGATCAAGACTGGGATTTGTTACTCCGTGTGACGGAGAGGTATATTAGGGCCCACTCGGTAATACAAAATCACAATGAGCCTTGCAAGCAAAGTGACTAAAGAGTTAGACACGGGATCTTGTATTACGGAATGAGTAAAGAGACTTGCCGGTAACGAGATTGCACTAGTTATAGAGATACCGACGATCGAATCTCGGGCAAGTAATATACCGAAGAACAAAGGGAACAACATACGAGATTAACTGGATCCTTGACATAGAGGTTCAACCGATAAAGATATTCATAGAATACGTAGGAACCAATATGGGCATCCAGGTCCGCTATTGGTTATTGACCGTAGAGGTGTCTCGGTCATGTCTACATAGTTCTCGAACCCACAGGGTCTGCACACTTAACATTCGGTGACGTTTTGGTAGTATTGAGTTATGTATGATGGTGACCGAAGGTTATTTGGAGTCCCGTATGAGATCCCTGACCTCGCGAGTATCTCCAGAATAGTCCGGAGGTAAAGATTAATATATAGGAAGTCCCATTTTGGTCACTGGAAAATTTTCAGGTATTTTCGGTAGTGTACCAGGATTGCCAGAGGGCCATCACGAAGGGCCACCCATGCCGGGAGGCCACATGGTCCTTAGGAGTGGTGCACCAGCCCTTAGTGGGCTGGGCAAGCCAGCCCCTAAGGGCCCATGCGGATAGGATGTGGATAAAGGAAAAAAACCAAGTGGGGAAGGGATTCCAAGTAGGATTGGAATCCTACTTGGAGTAGGATTGGAGGTGGACTCCTCCACCTCCTCCTTTGGCCGACTCCTAGGGGAAACCGTAGGGGCGCCGACCTCTCCCCTCCCTCCTATATATATTGGAGGGGAGAGAGGGAAGCCGCACCCAATCCTAAGCCACAACGTAGCCCTCTCTCCCACTAGATTGTCTCCCTCTAGATTCGGCGGTGCTTAGGCTAAGCCCTGCCAGAATAGTTCCACCACCACCGTCGCCATGCTGTCATGCTGCCGGAGAACTCATCTACCTCTCTGCTCCCTCTTGCTAGATCAAGAAGGCGGAGTTCGTCATCGAGCTGTACATGTGCTGAACGCCAGGTTGTCGGCGCTAGATCGGGACGGATCGTGATCGGATTACGGGATGGCTAGCGATTTGAATCGCAAAGACGTTCGACTACATCAACCGTGTTTCTTAATGCTTCCCGCTTAGCGATCGACATGGGTATGTATATCCACTCTCCCTCTCATAGATGCTCATCACCATGGATAGATCTTGCGTGTGCGTAGGAAATTTTTTGTTTCCCATGCTACATTCCCCAACAAAGATGTCATGCAAGTTCTTATCGCAAGCATGTATGACTATATACGGAATACATGACTACATTATATTGATGAATTGGAGCTAGTTCTGTGTCGCCCTAGTGTATAACGGTTACATGATCGATGTCATCTAAAACATTACCCATCACCGACCCACGTGTGTACGTTTTCCATATACAGAATCTTGCCAAGTTCCTATTGTTGTTGTTACTATCACACATGCTACTCAATTGCTATTGTTACTACTGTTACCAAAATTGCTGCTATCGTTACTATTTCTACTCCTACTATTTGCCATGCTACTAAACCTTTGCTGCAGAGAGATATCCCAGGTGCGGTTGAACTGACAACTCAGCTGTCAAGGCCAATAAATATTCTTTGGCTCCCCTTGTGTCAAATCAATAAATTAGGGTGAAATACTACCCGTGAAGACTATCGCAATCCCCTATACTTGTGGGTTATGAGTGCCTTGTTTTGACGATTTTTCTGTCCTTGCATCCATGTTGTGGTGTAGTGTCTCTCATTTTTATTTTTTTAGTTTTTTATTATTATGGTGGGATCATTTGGCCTCCGCCATTTTTATTTGCTTGCTGGGACAATGCTTTAATAACGATGATCATCACACTTTTATTTACTTACAACTCAACATGAAAACTTGATACGAAGAACTGTGAAACAATATGACTCAATATGAATGATTCTGGCAGTGTACCAGGATGTGCAATGATCTAGCGTGACATGTATCAAAAATATTATGAACGATGGCTTTGCCACAAATACTATGTCGGCTCTATATGATCATGCAAAGCAATATGATGATGAATGAACTAGTCATATGATGTAACGGTGGAATTTGCATGGAAATATATTTCGGATTGGCTATGGAAATGCCATAATAGGTAGGTATGGTGACTATTTTGAGGATGATATAAGAAGACTTATGTGTGACAGAGCGTATCATGCCACATGATTTGGATGCACCGGTGAAGTTCGCACCGATCCTCGAGCTGAGAATGGGCAATGCACGGTGCTGAAGAGGCTCGCAAAATATGAGGTGGTGAGATTGCCTATGTCCATGGGTTCACATTAGTCATGAAGAACTCATATACTTATTGCAAAGTTTTATTAGTTATAACACAAATCAAAGCACTACTCGCATGCCCCGAGGGAGTGATACTTCTCCGTCGTATCTATAATTTTTGATTGCTTCATGCCAATATTCTACAACTTTCATATACTTTTGGCAATATTTTATATTATTTTTAAGACTAACTTACTTACCCAGTGCCCAGTGCTAGTTCTTGTTTTTGTGTGTGTTTTGTTTTGCGGAAAATCCATATCAAATGAAGTCCAAATGCGATAAAAATTTACGAAGATTTTTTGGAATATATGTGATTTTTGAGAGTCAGAATCAACGGAAGACGATGCCCGAGGGCCCCACAAGCTATCTGGACGCACCCTAGGGGGCGTCGCGGCCAGATGTCTTGTGCCCAGCCCTTAGGTCGGTTGGATCTATCCTTTTGCCACAAGGAAGATATTTTTATAATGAAAATACCCTCAAAAGTTCAGCCCGATCGGAGTTACTGATCTCTGGATATTTAAGAAACGGTGAAGGGGTCAGAAACTAGTCGCGAAAACATAAGAGAAACAGAGAGAGAGATCCAATCTCGGAGGGGCTTCTGCCCTCCGGGAGCCATGGCGGCCATGGACTAGAGGGGAAACCCTCCTCCCATCTAGGGAGGACGCCAAGGAAGAAGAAGAAGGAGGGGGCTCTCTCCCCCTCTCTCCCGGTGGCACCGGAGCACCACCGGGGCATCCATCATGATGGCGATCTACACCAACAAATTCGCTGTCGTCACCACCAACTCTCCCCCCTCTATGAAGCGGTGTAAAACCTCTTATCCCTGTTGTAATCTCTACTTAAACATGATGCTTAATGTTATATATTATCATCCAATGATGTGTGGCTATCATATGATGTTTGAGTACATTTATTTTGTCCCATGGGTTAATTGATGATCGTGATTGGTTTGAGTTGCATGGTTTATTTTGGTGCTTTCTGTGAGACGCACGCGTGAAAGAATAACGCTGGAGGGTGTTGCAATAGGTTCATGATTCGCTTATAGTGGATGGCTAGAGTGACATAAGCTTACACCCGAGTAAGGGAATTGTTGCGTATGGGAGTAAAGAGGACTTGATATACTAATGATATGATTGGGTTTTACCTTAATGAATTTCTAGTAGTTGTGGATTCTTGCTAGAGTTCCAACATAAGTGCATATGATCCAAGTACGGAAACTATGTTGGCGTATGCCTCTCCCACATATAAAACTGCAATAATGATTACCGGTCTAGTTATCAATTTCCTAGGGACAAATCTTTCTCTTGTGCTACAAAAAGCTTTCTACTAAATAATTTACTTTCGTGTTCTTTATTAAACCAGCAACTAATTTTATTTCCACGTTCTTTTTTACCTTGCAAAACTATCTCTACACCTATTAAGTACTTCTAGTTTCATTCCCGCAAAATAGTTTCCTACTTGTTCAAGGTAAAGTAAGCGTTAGCGTGCATAGAGTTGTATCGGTGGTCGATAGAACTTGAGAGAATATTAATTCTACCTTTAGCTCCTCGTTGGGTTCGACACTCTTACTTATCGAAAAAGGCTACAAACGATCCCCTACACTCGTGGGTTATCAAGACCTTTTTCTGGCACCGTTGCTGGGGAGCAATAGCGTAGTGGTTGATATTCTCGTGTGTGCTTGTTTGATTTATAACTAAGTAATTTTTAATTTTTGTTATTAGTTGTTTTATATCTTTAGTAATGGATATGGAACACGAAACACCAAGAAAAATATATGTACTTGCTACTCATGGAGATGGGGAACCTCCTAAAACCCTTCATGCTAGTTATGTGAAACATGTTAATTACTCCTTCGATAATCCTGAGAAATCCTCATTCAACTTTATAATGGGAGACACGTTGGATCAACGTGAGTACTTTAGGGATTATCGCTTATCTCAAAAAGGGAAACACTTATGGGATCAAATTAAAATGTTGCGTTGGTATGCTTGGGATTTATGCTCGAATCGTGATTATACTTGTTGCTCTAAGATGAAGGGCCTTCACCTTCCCTTTCAATGTGAATTTAATGATAATTAAACCTTGTATTCTTATGCTAAGGGTATATATGATTACTATGATGTGGAACAAATAGAAGAATTTGTTGCTTTTAAGGGTGCTTATGAAATTGAATCGTTCTTTGAAAGATATGACTATGGTTATGCTATTTACAGATCTGAAAATTTTGCCATACTTAAATATTGCTATGAGAATTTATGAATACAATGCTGATATTATTGAATTTATTGAGAGAATGATCGCTGCCTTGGAAGAGACTAATATTTTGCGGGAATCTATGAAATAAGAAATTCCTGAAACTGTGAGCTCATTAGATGAAAAAGATGAGGAGGAGAGCGAAGAACAAAAGGAGGAAGAGCGGATTAGATACCCGTGCCCACCTTCTAATGAGACTAATTATTCAACTCATATATTGTTTAATTTCCCTTCGCACATACCGAAGGATGAATGCTATGATGATTGCTATGATCCCTTGGATTCATTTGAAATACCCCTTTTTGATGAACTTGATGCTTGCTATGCTTGTGGGCATGATGCCAATATGAATTATGCTTATGAATATGAACTTGCTATAGTTCCTTATGTTAAACATGAAATTGTTGCTATTGCACCCACACATGATAGTCCCATTATCTTTTTAAATTCTCCCAACTACACTATATCGGAGAAGTTTGCACTTATTAAGGATTATATTGATGGGTTGCGTTTTACTATCACACATGATGATTTTGATGGATATAATATGCATGTGCTTGCTGCTCCTACTTGCAATTATTATGAGAGAGGAACCAAATCTTCACCTCTCTATGTTTCCAATACAATAAAATTGCAAGAAACCACTTATGCTATGTATTGGCCTTTACTTCGTGTGCATGAATTGTTCTTGTATGACATGCCGATGCATAGGAAGAGAGTTAGACTTCATTGTCACATGATATAAATCACTTTGTGCTCACTACTAAATTGCAAATCATTGTTAATTAAAATTGGCTTTGATATACCTTGGGATCCGGGTGGATCAATTACTTGAGCACTATATGACTAGCTTAATTGCTTTAAAGAAAGCGCTGCCAGCGAGACAACCCGGAAGTTTTAGAGAGTCATTTTATTCTGTTGTGTGCTTTTAAAATAATTAAAAACAAAAAATGAAGTGGGGAACTTAAAACTTTTTTCTAAAAGAGAAGTGAAGGTGAGAAAGACGAGCATCGTTGAAGTGGGGGCTAGCCTTGAACTTTGTTCATGCCCATGGAAACTTTGCAAATCTGGATTATAGAAACTTTAAAACAAAAATAATTATCCCCTTATATAAATCCATTGTATTATAAAAATAATGTGCCAAGAATTACCTTTAGGGTGTTTAAATTGCTTGTTTGGTATGTGTTGTGTAAAAACACAAACTTTTGCTGCCGTGTTTGAATTTTAATATTTTACTGGAACATGAAAAAATTCTGAAATTTTTACACAATATTGTTATACAAATGTTATATTAATTCATAATTTTTTGAGTTACATAAGTATACATTCCATCTGCATCTTTACAGACTATCTTTTTTTCACAGATTGCCGTTATAGTTGCTTTGTGTGCTTATGTTTGAATTCTTGTTGAACCCCATTGATTTAGGAGCCATAGAATTGTGATAGAATACAGTGGGTAATGTTAGATTATAATTATGCAATAATTTTATGGTAGGACATGATGAGATTTGATGATTATGTACTAACATTTCTAATGAAGGTTCTGTTAAGTTTTGTGTGGATGAAGTGTTCGAAGATCGAGGAGGTATCGATGTGAGACGAATAAGGAGAGGCAAGAGTTCAATCTTGGGGATACCCAAGGCACCCCAAGTAAATATTCAAGGAGACTCAGGCATCTAAGCTTAGGGATGCCCCAGAAGGCATGCCATCTTTCTTCTTCAACAACTATTGGTATGTTCCGGTTTTTGTTTTGTTCACATGATATGCGTAAATTCTTGGAGCGTCGTGTGTATTTTATTTTAATTTTAGCAATTCACCATGCTGGTATGGGAAATTCTATGGTTGATTTATAGAATGCTCTTTGCACTTCACTTATATCTTTTGACTATGGCTTTATAGAATGCTTCATGTGCTTCACTTATATCATTTGAAGTTGGATGCCTGTTTCTCAACATATGGAAAACCATTATTTGTAGAATGCTATTTTGGTTCACTTATATTTATTAGAGCATGTCCAGGTCTTTTGTAGAAATAATTAAACTCTCATGCTTCACTTAAACCAACGGGAATTGGTCATTTACATGGTTAGTCATAAAATCCTACATAAAACTTGTAGATCACTGACTATGCTATGTTAAATTCCTTGCAATAGTTTTACGATATTGATATAGTAATATATGGGTGCACTAGTTGATGATTGTGGATTATTAAGAATATTTATGTTAAGGTTTGTGATTCTCGAAGCATGCACGTATAGTCTCTAGTCAAGCGATGAAGTTCGAGCATAATTTATCCTTGATTGAAATCCTTTGTGTTGTTATAATTGGGGGTGCGCGATGGTTAATTCCTCCCAAACTCCTCCCTAGGAGCATGCGAGTAGTACTTTTCTTCGAGAGAGCTAATAAAACTTTGCAATAAGTATGTGAGTTCTTTATGACTAATGTGAATCCATGGATATACGCACTCTCACCACCTCATATTTGCTAGCCTCTTCGGTATCGTGCATTGCCCGTTCTCACCTCGAGGATCGATGCAACCTCTATTGGTGCATCCAAACCCCGTGACATGATACGCTCTGTTGCACATAAGCCTCATTATATCTTCTTCAAAACAGCCACCACACCTACCTATCATGGCATTTCCATAGCCATTCTGAGTTATATTGCCATGCAACTTTCACTGTTACATCATATGACTTGTACACCTATTTTCATATTGCTTTGCATAATCGTAAGATAGCTAGCATGATATTTCCATGGCTTGTCCGTTTTTTCATATCTTTTGCTACGCTAGATCATTGCACATCCTGGTACACTCCTAGAGGCATTCATACAGAGTCATATTGTAGTTATTCATATTGAGTTTTAAGTAAATAAAAGTGTGATGATCATCATTATTAGAGCATTGTCCTAGTGAGGAAAGGATGATGGCAACAATGATTCCCCCACAAGTCGGGATGAGACTCTGGACGAAAAATGAAAAATGAGGGAGGCGAAAAAAGAAAATAAAAGAAAAAGCCCACCGTGAAAAAAATATAAAAAAGCGAATAAATGAGAGAAAAAGAGAGAAGGGACTTTGCTACTATCCTTTACCACACTTGTGCCTCAAAGTGGCACCATGTTCTTCATATAGGGAGTCTCTTGTTTTCTCACTTCCATATGCTAGTGGGAATTTTTCATTATAGAACTTGGCATGTATATTCTGACGACAGGCGTCCTCAAATGCCCGAGGTCTTCATGAGCAAGCAAGTTGGATGCACACCCACTTAGCTTCAGTCAAGCTTTCTTGCACTTATAGCTCTAGTGCATCTGTTGCATGGCAATCCCTACTCTTCGCATTGATATCTATTGATAGGCATCTCCATAGCCCGTTGATACGCCAAGTTGATGCGAGACTTTCTTCTCCACTTTTACCCCTTTGAAACCTACCACCATATTTTATTCCACCTTTATGCTATATCCATAGTTCATGCTCATATATTGCGTGATTAATAAAAAGCTGAAGCGTGTTAAAGGGTATGATCCAATTGCTTGGTTTGACACCAGGGTTGTTGGGGATATAACCCCATGGTAAGACCCGCCCAGGTGGGGCCGGGTCATACCTGGCGGCTCATGATCAAGACCAGAGAAGCGGGCTGAAAGACATAGGCCTGATGGCTTACCAGGATGGGCCAAGACGGAGGCCCAGGCAAAAGAAGGTATGAAGACCTGAGCAGTTAAGCCGCCCGGACACGGTTTGCCCAAGAAGGCAAGGCGACTTAGAGATAGGATTGTTTATGTTGTAAGAGTCGGTGTATGACTCATGTAACCCAAGGCCTCGACCTCCTATGTAAAGGTGAGACCCCGGGGCGGCTTAGACAGAAACCAATCAATTGAGAACTAGGTCAAGCGAATTCGCTCCCTTGTAATCGATACTCCAATCAATACAACACAAGAAGGACGTAGGCTTTTACCTCTTCTTGAGGGGTCGAACCTGGGTAAACTCGTGTCCCTCGTCTCAACCAACCCCTTTGAGTCCATCACCTTAGCGATGGCCTCGGACTTAAGTCTTCAGACATCTGCCGTGACAAAACCACGATAGTTGGCGCCCACCATGGGGCAAGCGCTCGGTGGTGTTGAGTTCTCAAAGGGCTCTCTCCCAGGGATCGAGGGGTATGCTGTTGGCAGGATGAACAAGAGTCGTCGTGGCCGTCTCTACATCGACGACACCGGCTGGGGCCCCGAGGCCGACTCGCTTGAGTACGGTTTCCGTATCCCCTTCGCCGAAATCCACATCTTCATCGGCAAGATCAGCGGATCTAAACCCGGGCAACCCGCCCCGCATGAGCGATCCGCCTGTGCTAACCCGGCTGAGAAGCATGTCTTCGTTGGCTTTACTCAGGGCACGGATCTTGAAGGATCTATGTCGCAGGAAACTCTCATATGTTCGGAGGATGAATCTTCGAGCGGAGAGACGGAATCAATTTATCAGCTGCACAATGGCGGGCTCGGGGGCTACGACGAGCCTTACCCCGAGTCAGAATATCACGAGCCGGAGGATTATGAGCCACCAAGCCGTGCTACCGTCTTCATGGCAGGATCAGGTCCGGCCCCGAGCAGCACAGCCGCCGGCGTAGCAGGATCGGGGGCTGGTAGGTTGCCGGCTCAGGTTCTTCTGGATCTGATGAATGAGCTTACAACCCTGATGGCCACGGAGGTCACCGCTGAAAATCAAGCAGCCCGGAACACGGAGATCGCAAGGCTAAAGGACCAGATGACTGAGGTTCAACAAGAGATCAATGCGTTGAAGGATCAGATGGAGGCAGAGGCGGAGCGCCTTAAGACGAATGCTTTCCGCCTAGAGCTAGAGCAGCAATCTGCAGCGGCAGTTCAGCGGATGAGACATCAGTCCCACTTGCCGGATCAGTATGAGGCCAGGAATCTTTTCAACACGCTGGGAACACGACGGGCCGTGGAAGTACCTAGAAGCCGGCCGGCGGTTCAGCTTAACCCGCCTGACAGAACCAGGCCTCACCAATGTCTTTCCCAACACCGGTGAGTCATTATTCCAACCCGGCGGAGAACATGGTCACTGCAGCGACTCAGCTTGGTACAATACCTATCCCAGACGAGGCGCCTTTCGCAGAGGAGGTGCGGAACGCTATTGGATACCTGTAGACGGCAATGGCCCAGCAGGAGAAGTACACTTATAGCCGGAGTCGCGTGCATTGAACCCCCATCCCCAGCCGCAGCTACAGCCGGCGTTATGAGTCATCGGCGCTTTCTAGCAGTGATCGGCACCGAAACCCGCCGTGAGTTGATCAGGTGGCTCTGGATGCGCAGGCGCTAGTGGATCGGGCAAGAGCACAGCAAGGGGCGGCGGCTCTGGCGGCGGCGGGGGCTCATCAAGAACCCGCAGATGCACCTTCCATCTCGGAAGGAGCAGGAGTAACCTCCAGGGATGTGGGGGTACCATGCTTAGTACTAGCTTTGCAGAATGAGCGCTTGTCGAAGGATTTTAAGGGCCCACGCAAGGTCCCAAATTATACTGCTGACCTACCTCCGGAGGCCTGGATTGAAAGCTATGAGCTGGCCATGGAGATGTTAGACGTCAACAACGTAGTATGTGCCAAATATTTCATCATGATGCTGGAAGGGCCGGCTCGCACGTGGTTGAAGGGTCTGCCACCCAAAACCATTAATTCCTAGGAGGGTCTCAAGGCGAAGTTCATCAAAAATTTCCGAGGAACATGCAAGCAGCCCATGACGATTGTGGATTTAGATCACTGTGTGCAACAGGAGGATGAATTGGCTCATCATTGGGTCCGGCGGGTTTCAACTATCATCCACTCGTCTGAGCAGATCACGGCGGCTCAAGCAGTTTTGATTCTAGAAAAGAATTGTCATTTTACGCCTTTAAAGTAGAAGCTTAGCCAGCTCAAGCGCTCGTGTCAAGACATGGGGGAGCTCATGGCAGCTCTCACCAAGTACGCCGACTCTAACAATACGAAAGACCCGGGCTCTGATTAAGTGAAGTCAGGTCAAGGTAAGAAGGATAACAACGGCAAGGGTGCGGCTGGCAGCGACAGCCATAGCAAAAGGAAAAATCCAGACGACGGGTCAGAATTGGTGGCAAACACCAGCGCCGGGAACAACCGTGCTAAGGGCAACGGGAACTTCAAACAGCCGTTTAATGAGGGTAAAACTTGGTTCAATTTGGAGGAGATGCTTAACAAACCTTGTCCGGAGCACAGCCGGCCCGACAGGCCGGCGGGTCATACGTGGAGGAATTGCCACATCATGCAGCAGTTTCATGATTACAGCTTGCGGCAACATCATAACAATGGTGGTGGCCCGCCGGGCGGCTCAGGGCCAGGCAGGTCAGGAGCCGGTCTTGGCACGGGCGGTGGCTCAGGATCCGGTTATCAGGGGCAAGGAAATCAAGGAGGTCATCATCAGCAATCTGGTGGCGGCAACCAGCAGCAGAATAACCAATCTAGGTATTAGAGTAACCCAAAGCAGCTCAGCACGGGTCAATATCATGTTTTTACAACCTGCCTTGACAAGCGAGACTAGAAGGTGCGCAAGCGGACGGTTAATGCAGTCATGTCGGCTCTCCCGCAATACTTGAAGTGGTCTGAGTATGACATAACTTGGAGTAGAGAGGATCACCCGTCGCGTGTTGATAACCCGGGGCAGCTGGCTTTGGTGGTCGCCCCCCAAGTGGGAGGCTATGTGTTTACTAAGGTACTTATGGATGGCGGTAGCAGCATTAATATCCTGTACTATGAGACTTTTTGCAGGATGAAGTTGCTCGACAAGGACCTTAGGCCTTCTTCGACAGTCTTCCATGGCGTGGTACCCGGAAAGTCGACCTATCCAGTGGGTAAAATCTCCTTGGAGGTTGCCTTTGGTAACAAATATAACTACAGGATGGAGTCCTTGTGTTTCGAGGTGGTCAAGATCAAAAGTCCATATCATGACCTGTTTGGACGTCCGGCTTATGCCAAGTTCATGGCTAGGCCTTGCTATGTCTACTTATAGCTCAAGATGCCAGGATTAAACGGAACGATTACCATGCATGGTGATCGGAAGACGGCAATTGAGTGTGAGGAAGGAGACGCAGCTTACACAGAATCAAGTTGTGCTGAAGCAGAGCTCAAGTTCTATAAGGAAAATGTTGACCCGGAGGACATGACTCCGCTCTAAAAGCCTACTACGGAATTTGAGCCGCCCCTTAAGTTTGCGGCGGATTATACCAAGTTGGTGGATTTCACTCCGGGTGACTCATCCCAATAGTTCACTATTGGGGCCAATATTGATCCCAAATAGGAAAGCACGCTCATCGAATTCATCCGTGAGAATCGGGACATCTTCGCACGGAAACCTTCTGACATGCCGGGTGTACCGAGAGAGTTCGCTGAGCACCACCTTAATGTGGATCCTAAGTTTAAGCTGATTAAGCAGTTTCTCCGATGGTTCAATGAAGAATGGCGCAAAGCTATTGGGGAAGAGGTGGCCCGACTTCTGGCAACAGGGTCCATCGTGGAAGTATTTCACCCAGAGTGACTTGCTAACCCGGTGCTAGTGCTTAAGAAGAACGACACGTGGCGTATGTGCGTGGATTACACGGATCTTAACAAGGCTTTTCCAGTTGACCCGTTTGCTCTCCCCCGTATCAACCAGATTATTGATGCGATGGCGGGTTGTGAGAGCTTATGCTTCCTGGACGCTTATTCCGGTTACCACCAGATCAAGATGGCAGTCAAAGACCAAGAGAAGATGACTTTCATCACGCCTTTTTGTGCTTTCTGCTATGTGTCTTTGCCTTTCGGGCTCAAGAGTGCCCAGGCGACTTACCAGCGTTGTGTGCAGAACTATATTCACAGCCAAATTGGATGCAATGTTCATGCATATGTGGATGATATTGTGGTCAAGTCAAGGAAGAAGGAGACTTTACTTGATGACTTGAAGGAAACTTTTGATAACCTACAGGTCTACAAGATGATGCTTAACCCGGCTAAGTGTGTTTTTGGAGTCCCTGCGGGCAAGCTTCTGGGTTTTCTCGTCTGTGAACGAGGCATTAAAGCTAATCCAGATAAGATCAAGGCTATTACCTCCCTGGCTGAGCCGGCATGCATCAATGATGTTCAGTGCCTGGCAGGTCGAATCGCTGCGTTAAGCCGGTTCATAAGCAGCCTGGGTGAGAAGGCCATTTCTTTGTACCAGATGATGAAGAAGACAGACAACTTTGTCTAGAGTACGGCGGCGGGTGAAGTATTTGAAGCACTCAAGAAGCAACTCACTGAGCCGCCGGTCTTGGCTGCTCTGGCTGAGAAGGAACCTTTGCTCCTATATGTGGCGGCTAATAACAGGGCAGTTAGCGCCGCGATTGTTGTTGAGCATAAGGAGGTAGGGAAAGAATATCTGGTTCAGAGGCCGGTTTACTACATCAGTGAAGTCCTGATAGAGTCCAAGCAAAGGTACCCACATTGGCAGAAGTTGGTATATGGGGTGTTCATGGCAAACCATAAGCTAAAGCATTATTTCCTGGGGCAACAGGTCATAGTGCTCAGCTCTGCCCCGTTGAGGGACATAATTCAAAACAGAGAAGCCACCGACCGGATTGCTAAATGGGCATTGGAACTTGGACCTCTTAATTTGAAATACGTGCCTCTCACGGCAGTCAAGTCTCAAGCCTTGGTGGATTTCATAAATGACTGGACTGAGTGTCAGGCGCCCGAGGAGAAGCCGGATAACACATATTGGACGATTCACTTTGACGGATCCAGGCAACTGGAAGGATCAGGGGCTGGGGTTGTCTTAACCTCCCCTAAAGGTGATAAGTTCTATTACATCTTAAGGTCAATGTTTCCTTGTACTAACAATGCAGCTGAGTATGAAGCTTTACTTCATGGCCTCCGGGTCGCTAAAGAGATGAACCTGAGTCGGGTGCGATGTCTCGGCGACTTAGATCTCATGGCCCAGCAAGTTTCAGGCACGTGGGATTCCAAGGACCCGTGGATGGAGACTTATTGTTAGGCGGTGGATGTAATCGTTGGTCACTTCAAGGGATATCAGGTGGATCATATTGATCATCGCAGAAACGAGGCGGCTGATGCATTGTCCAGGTTTGGCTCCCAACGAAAGCCGGTGCCACGTAACGTATTCTTGGACGTGCTACATCACACGTCAGTCAAGCTACCTTCAAAGGAAGACTTAGCTATACCTGACCCGGAGGGGCAGCTGGTGGCGGCTCTACATGCTATCCCCGACTGGACACTGCCTTATTTACCGTACTTGACACACGGCGAGTTACCCGAGGAGGAGAGCTTGGCAAGACAGATCGTCCAGCGGTCCAAGTCTATGACAATAATCAACGGTGAGTTACATAAGTGCAGCGTTACCGACATTTTTCAATGTTGTGTTTCACCTGAAGAAGGAAAAGAAATCTTGAATGAAATTCACGCTGGCGATTGTGGTCATCGTGCCGGCTCAAAATCCCTGGTGGCCAAGGCTTTTCGCATGGTTTCTTCTGGTTGACGGCTCACAAGGATGCAAAAGACTTGGTTCTCAAGTGTGATGGTTGTCAGAAGTTCGGGCGACGTGCTCACGTACCGGCTCAGGAATTGTGCATGATTCCAATTACTTGGCCGTTTGCGGTCTGGGAGCTTGATATGGTCGGGCCCTTCAAGAGATCCAAGGATAAGAAGACCCACCTTTTGGTGGCGGTGGACAAGTTTACTAAGTGGGTGGAGGCTGAGCCGGTCAGCAAGTGTGACGCGGCTACGGCAGTTCAGTTTGTCAACAAGCTGATTTACCGTTTTGGTTACCCTCATAGTATCATCACAGATAATGGTACGAACCTATCCAAGGGGGCTATGCAAGCATTCTGTGAAAGTGAACACATTCGGCTTGACGTTTCTGCGGTTGCTCATCCACAATCCAATGCTTAGGCAGAGTGGGCTAACCAGGAGATCTTGAGAGACATCAAACCCCGGCTTATGATTCCTTTGCAGCGAACGTCGGGTTGTTGGGTAAAGGAGTTGCCATCAGTCTTATGGAGCATCATAACTACTCCCAATAGATCAACAGGCTATATGCCTTTCTTCATGGTTTATGGTGCAGAAGTCATACTACCAAGTGATATACGTCATGACTCGCCGCGATGGCGGCTTACGTTGAGGCGGATAATGAAACAACGCGTCAAGATGCGTTGGATGCTTTGGATGAAGAGCGTGATCTGGCGGCGGCTTGATCAGTGATTTATCAGCAAGACCTGTGTCACTACCATAGACGTAGGGTTAAGACCCGGACATTTCAAGAAGGCGACTTGGTGTTGCGTTAGATTCAAGATCAGACGGATGTGCACAAGTTCTCCCCTCCATGGGAAGGACCTTTTGTGGTTAGCAGAAATCTCAACAACAGGTTGTATTATCTTATTGATATCCGAGATCAGTCAAGCACTTCTGGACAGGAGACCCGCCGGCCGTGGAATATAGCTCATATGCGGCCTTACTATACTTGAGTCATCAAAAATCGACATTGTACACCATCATTGTACATATCACATATATATATAATAAAGTTGGCATCCCTGCAAGCCGGGGCCTCTGCCGTTTCATGCATCTTAGTTTGTGCAAAAGTTGACACCGTCAACAAGGTCATCTGGGGGCTTCCAACCCACCGGGTTTAGCTTGCACACCCTTTTGATCGGCTCTTAAGCCATAGTCAGGCGGGTTATATACCCAAAAGTTGACTCCATCAACAAGGTCATCTGGGGGCTTCCAACCCACCGGGTTTAGCTTACACACCCTTTTGATCGGCTCTTAAGCCACAGTCAGGCGGGTTATATACCCAAAAGTTGACTCCGTCAACAAGGTCATTTGGGGGCTTCCAACCCATCGGGTTTAGCTTACATACCCTCTTGATCAGCTCTTAAGCCACTGCAAGTTTGAATTAAACCTGCCTGTATGCTGTGTTGGAAATATGCCCTAGAGGCAATAATAAAATGGTTATTATTATATTTCCTTGTTCATGATAATTGTCTATTATTCATGCTATAATTGTGTTAACCGGAAACCGTAATACATGTGTGAATACATAGACCACAACATGTCCCTAATGAGCCTCTAGTTGACTAGCTCGTTGATCAATAGATGGTCACGGTTTCATGACCATGGACATTGGATGTCATTGATAACGGGATCACATCATTAGGAGAATGATGTGATGGACAAGACCCAATCCTAAGCATAGCACAAGATCATGTAGTTCGTTTGCTAAAGCTTTTTAATGTCAAGTATCGTTTCCTTAGACCATGAGATTGTACAACTCCCGGATACCATAGGAATGATTTGGGTGTGCCAAACGTCACAACGTAACTGGGTGGCTATAAAGGTGCACTACGGGTATCTCCGAAAGTGTCTATTGGGTTGGCACGAATCGAGACTGGGATTTGTCATTCCGTGTGACGGAGAGGTATCTCTGGGCCCACTCGTAAGACATCAACATAATGAGCTCAATGTGACTAAGGAGTTAGTCACGGGATGATGTATTATGGAACGAGTAAAGAGACTTGCCAGTAACGAGATTGAACAAGGTATAGAGATACCGACGATCGAATCTCGGGCAAGTATCATACCGATAGACAAAGGGAATTGTATACGGGATTGATTGAATCCCCGACATCATGGTTCATCCGATGAGATCATTGTGGAGCATGTGGGAGCCAACATGGGTATCTAGATCCCGCTGTTGGTTATTGACCGGAGAGGTGTCTCGGTCATGTCTACGTGTCTCCCGAACCCGTAGGGTCTACACACTTAAGGTTCGATGATGCTAGGGTTATAGGGAAATGTTGTACATGGTTACCAAAGGTTGTTAGGAGTCCCGGATGAGATCCCAGACATCACGAGGAGCTCCAGAATGGTCCGGAGGTAAAGATTGATATATAGGAAGTCCAGTTTTGGTCACCGGAAAGTTTTCGGGCTCATCGGTAGTGTGCCGGGAGTGTCGGGGGGGTGCCGAAGGACCCTCGGGAGGGGTGTGACGACCATAGGACTTTGTGGGCCCTTATAGGAGGTGTTCTAGCCCTTATTGGGCTGGCCAAGACCTTCTAGAAAGGCCCATGCGGCTGGAGATCAAGAGATAGTGCTGAAAGGATTTAAAAGGAGGAGATCCACCTCCCTTGTGGGGGTGGACTCTCCCCCTAGTTCGGACGAACCTCTCCTCCTTGGAGGAGGGGCCAAGGAAGCCCTCCCTCTCCCTCCTCCTATATATGCAAGGGTTTGGGCTGATTTGAGACACGACTTCTCTCTCTCTCTCTCGGCGCAGCCCTACCCTTCTTCTTCCTCGTTCTCCGTAGCGCTTGGCGAAGCCCTGTCGGAGTCCACGTAGCTACACCGTCACCACGTCGTCGTGCTGCCAGAGCTCTCCCTCAACCCCTCCTTCCTCCTTGCTGGATCAAGGCGTAGGAGACGTCATCGGGCTGCACGTGTGTTGAACGCGGAGGCGCCATTGTTCGGCGCTGAGATCGGAAGCCACCGCGATCTGAATCGCTGCGAGTACGACTCCACTAACCGCGTTCTTGTAACGCTTCCGCTTAGCGATCTTCAAAGGTATGAAGATGCAATATCTCCCCTCTCGTTGCTGGTTTCTCCATAGATAGATATTGGTGACACGTAGGAATTTTTTTTGATTTCCTACTATGTCTCCCAACATGCTGATGCTACTCCACTATGTGACCCGCCGAACTCTTACCAGTTAATCTTGATTATAGACCCTGAGCTGTTCAAACATATTTGGCAGCCAATCTCGCTAGAGACCCTGTACTGGTCAAGGTTAAACCGGCGGCTCTTGTCACGTGAGGGCCGGCTTACGGAAAGCAAGGTCAAACTCACCCATCTGCTGCCGACTCTCCGCTATGTGGCCCGTTCATACTCTTAAACAGTTAATCTTTTAAAGACCCTACACTGTTTAGGGTTAAAACGATGGATTTATGTCACGTGAGAGGTAGCTTATGGGCATTAAGGGTACTCATACCCTGTTGCGTCTCTTTCTGGTTCGTTATGCTCTTAAAAGTTAATCTCACCTGGAGACCCTGAGCCGTTCAATGGAATTGACGACCAATCTCGATAGAGACCCTGTAATGTAAAAGAGTTCTAGTAGCGAGTCCACCCAGAAGAACCGACATATGAGTTTTTGGAAAAGCAAGATCAGGAAAGATTTGACATCTCCGGGTTGTGCTATTTTCAAGCCGCCCTCACGGCAAGGCAGAATATATTCTGTTGTTTTGTTTTCGTAGGTGTTGTCTCTTAAGATGAGCCGCCATGCAAGCTGATGACAAGTTATGAGTAAAGCAAAACACAACTAAAAGATATATCAAGTTGTGCACGTGCACGATGGCACGGTTCAGACAATAAAGGTTTTTCTAAGCCTATTACAAGGCTCTCCACGGAGCCCAAAAGCAAGACCAAGTTTTTATACACTGCTCCAAACATCGGCGGGTCAAGAAGCCGGGTTATCCCATTGCAAGATCGACTTGTTCAACTTGATGGCGGGTCATTCCGCGGCGGGTCTTTGGCCTCCTTGATCTGAAGATTGTCCATGTCCCAGTTGCAGTTTGTTAAAGCTTCAAACTTGGCCTCTTCAAAGAGGGGAGACAGGTCAATGTCAGGGGCAAAGAGGTGCTTACGGCGTGCAGGAGTTAAGTCCTTAACCTCGAAGGTTGGGCAGCGCACTCGCTTGTTTTCAACACTGTAAACCGCCTGGTACATTGACACATCAACCTCTTCCGCCAACACTAATGCAAGGATCGTGAAAGCCTTCATGCATCGGGCGTAGTTGACTTCTGTGAATTCTGAGTCGTCGTCTTTCTTGGACGGAAAGCCATCCATCATCTCTTCAGCAGTCAGCTCTGGGGCAAAGGCCAAAGCCCGACTGATTGCAGCAATCGCTCCCTTTCGGGCGGCTGATCTTTTGAGCTCTTGGATTTGCTTCGGTAGAGTGGATAAGAGCTCTATGACCCCCTTCATGAAGTTAGGAATACTCTCTTTATTCAGCATGGCTCGGATAGTGCAAAGAGCCCCGCAATATAGTTGCTCTGACAAAGTGTAGATGGCTTTCAGCTGCAATAGGCTGACGGTGCCAAGCTGGCGGCTTCTTTGACCTGCGAAGACGGGTTTCGTTTTATCAGCCGCCTACGCAGTTTTTTAAGCAAGGAAATTGGCTGAGTGTTCAGTACTTACCGAAAATAGTAGCAGTCATCCTTGAGATATGGTGCTTCGGGGAGTGCAACTCGTCTGATACAACCATGAGCCACTGGTCAGCATCGTCTGCATGTTTGGCCAAGGCGGTTTGCTCCGTCTCAGCAGCCTTCTTGAAGGCAGCAAAATCAGATTTAACTTTTACGAGCTCTTCGACGGCAAGCCGACACTTCTCCTTTGCTTCACTCCGGGCGGCTTGCCGGGAAGCGAGATTGCTCTTTAAGCCGGTCAGTGCAGACTCGGCATGGCACAAAGCTTCCTGTGACATACAAAAGCAAACGAGGGATAAGTCGCCAGGATAAAATATTACCAGATGGTCAGTTAAGGAAATATAATGCAAGTCTCAAGCAGATTGCAAGCAATATACTCGACACTTGGGGGCCAATGTCTGTTTGCTTTCCAAAACTACAAGTAAGTTCCGGCTCATCTTCATCAAGATAAGCCGACACTTGGGGGCTACAGCGATGCTTTCCAAGTCTACAATGAAGTTCCGGCTCATCTTGGTCAAGTTAAGCCGACACTTGGGGGCTACAGTGATGCTTTCCAAGTCTACAATGAAGTTCCGGCTCATCTTGGTCAAGTTAAGCCGGGACTTGGGGCTACATATGGCTTTTCATTCAATCTACAGGGAAGTTCCGGCCCATTATTTCTATACTGACCCGAACTTGGGGGCTATATTTGATCAATTCATCAACACTGAAGTCCCAGCTTGACATATACATATTAAGCCGATACTTGGGGGCTACAGGCTAAGTTGTTCTACTCATGACACGGATTGGAAGACCCGGTTTACCATTTGAAAATATTAAACCGGCTCTTGGGGGCAACATAAGGGTATAAGGAAAGGAAGAAGTACCTCATATTTTTGCTTCATTAAGCCGACAAGTTTGAGCTCCATATTCCGGCTTGTGGAGAGCCGGCTCAGATAACCAGCATGTAATTCGTCGGCAGTTAAATTCTCCAGCATGGGAAAATCAAAGTCCAGTTTGTCAGAAGCGCCAGCCTTCTCAGTATGTTGTGTCAGTACATGGGGTTGAGGAGACTGGAAGCCAGTACTAGTGATGATAACATCCGGAAGAATTGGTTCTTCGATGGCTGTTGAAGGGTTGGGCGGCTTAGACCTAGTCCTTGGAGGGCTATCAGTTGCCATCTCATGGCCGTCGGCTCGGAGGACCGACGAGCGTCTTCAGGTGCGTCCTTTGTGGCTGCAGAGGGCTCAGCGTGTGCTGCAGGAGAGTCCGGCTAGGCAGGCTCCAGCTCTTGGGCAGTGGGGGCAGAAGTAGACCCGCCGGTCTTCCTTCGTTTTGCTTGAGCCCTGGAAAGCATAGAAGGTTATTATATAAAGTTCAAGGATGACAAAGGATATGATACAAAACATAAAAGTACGTACTCCGGGTTGACCTTCAGAGGCGGCAGCTTAGTTGCCGTAGAGTCACCCGATGATGGGGGCGTTTCCTGAAAGACAATCAAAGCAATATAAGGCAGAGTAAGGTTATAATACAAAGTTGACAAAGCTGAACTTGGTTAAATGACTACCTCAGCCGTCCGTTTCCGCTGAGCCGGAGAATTGGATAACCCGGCCACAAGATCTTCAGAGCCGGTGCTCCGGGTTTGGCATCGGGAAGTGTGTTGTTGCTTTTCAAAAGAAAATCGGGGTCTAAGTGAGCAAGAGGATGAGAAAGTGGGACTTTTCGGACGGCCCGCCATATCTTCTTTGGTGGAAGGAGTTCCGAGTCAGATGAAATATAGGTTACCTCAGGAGCGTTGGCATGGCTTGTCTCCGATTCTTCCTGTGAGTAATTATTGTCAACAAGACATATAAAAAGGCAGCCAAGAGAGTCAAGTTCTACCTCCGAATCATCAACTTCATGCTGCTCTGTAACAGGAGCCTTCTTCTTGCGGGCGCCGGTCTTCTCCTTAGACTTCTTCGCACGAGGAGTATACTTTTTCTTCCAGAAGCTGGAGTTGGCCTGAAAGCGAGAGCTGCCGCAAGAGGTTGAAGGTCACTACATACATATATAGTTAACCCGGAGATAAAGAGATTTGGAGGATGTTCTTACATCTAGGGCCGGGTTAGAAGCACAGAAAGGTGGTAACCCGACGGAACGGCAAGCGTCTTGGGACTCACGGACAAGTGCCTTGATGGCAGCCACAATATTCTCTTCTGTCAGGGTGGTATGATTGAAGCAGAGGGGGTCATTGGCGTCAGCCATGTATTCACACATAAGCCGGTCCCGCCGACTCAGAGGCATGACCTTCCAACAGATCCAACAGTAGGTCAGGTCGATTCCTGTCAGACCGTTGGCCAGGAGGGCTCTAATTTTGGCGAAGGCCGGAGCATACTTCGCTCGTGCAGAAGCTGACATCCGGTCTGGGAGCTCAGTTGTGGTGCGGAGACGGGTAGGATGATAACCCGGCAGTGGATGTTCTCCCTCTGGAGATGTATCCTTGCAGTAAAAACAAGTCTTGTTCCAGTCCTTGGGGTGGCTTGGCATTCGAGTGGCCGGAAAGGCCATATCCCGTCTTCTTTTAATGGAGACTCCGCCGAGCTCTAAGCTTGGTCCAGCTGCCACTTCCGTCTGGCGGTTTACATAGAAATACTCTCGGAAGAGGTCAACTGGCAGCTCTTCTTGTAAGTAAGCTTCGCAGAGGATTTGGAAGTTGCACATATTTGAGACGGAGTTGGGTGCAATATCCTGAGGGTGCAACTTGAAGAAATGGAGGACATCTCGGAAGAATTTAGAACCGGGCAGGTTGAAACCATGCGCAAGGTGGTCAGCAAATATGACTATCTCGCCCTCTTTAGGGATGGGTTTCTTCTCATTGCCCGGAACCTGCCAGTGAATGACCTTTTTAGCCGGCAAAGTTCATGTGTCTACGAAATCCTGCAAGAACTCTTCGGATACCGCAGAGCCGGCCCATTTACAGGTTGAAGATGCCCGAGACATGATGGTGGGTTAAGGCTGTGAAAGGTAACGGAACGCGGCGGATCAGAAAGTGACTCAATAACTAAGACAGATGAGGAAATTAAATATCATAATGCTAAGCCACCGGCATAGTGTGTTGGGAGAGCCGCCAAGGCAATGTCGGGTTAAGTTGACACAGCAGTGAGGGGAAATACAACTAAGTATGGATAAACAGGTTTCACAGGTTGCCTTTATAACTACATATCTACGGGCAGAGGAAAATCAAGTTTATTTCAGCCCTAGCGACGAAATAAGGGAGACTAATAAGAATAAGTGCAGTAAGGGGGAACAGCTATGGATCCACACTAGGCCATTGCAGATTCTACATAACCTACCGCAATGGGAGGATAAACACCGCAAGATCCCCAGATCTACTTATCATTTGGCATTACGGGAGGAACTCACGTTCTAATGGAGCCGAAGAACTCGGTGGATTTGAAGCACTAGGCTATGGATCTAGGGGAGGAAGAAAGACTTGCTGGAAGTGACGCGGTGGACGCGGGCGAGATTCTGGTCCGTTCAGGTTGATGCAGCAGCCTGGGACGATGATGGCAATGGAGCTTCACTGGAGCGATGGAGCTCGGGGGTGATGGCGTCGAGAGGAAGAAGAAGAAGCATAGGTGGCGGAGGAAATGAGAAGGACCCTTCGCGGTCCTATTTAAGAGGCTGGAAGGTTGAAACGGGTGTGGGAATCAAGGCGGCAGAAACTGACCGACCGAGACGGACGCCTCGATTTTTGGGCCAATAGTTTTAATGAAAAGATCCGTTGTGCATGTCACGGAATCTTTTTGGCATATCCGGTGTGACGTCACGGTGGGTTACATATTTTCTTTCCGGTGATGGAGTGTGAGACTCGCCGCCAAGAGTTTGAAGATTGACCTGAGCAGGCTCAAATCAACCTGGGGCCTAATGTTGGGGATATAACCCCGTGGTAAGACCCACCCAGGTGGGGCCGGGTCATACCTGGCGGCTCATGATCAAGACCAGAGAAGTGGACTGAAAGACATAGGCTTGATGGCTTAACAGGATGGGCCAAGATGGAGGCCCAGACAGAAGAAGGTATGAAGACCCAGGCGGTTAAGCCGCCCGGAGACGGTCTGCCCAAGAAGGTAAGGCGACTTAGAGACAAGATTGTTTACATTGTAAGAGTCGGTGTATGAATCATGTAACCCAGGGCCTCGACCTCCTATATAAAGGTGAGACCCCGAGGCGGCATAGACAGAAACCAATCAATCGAGAACTAGGTCAAGTGAATCCGCTCCCTTGTAATCAATACTCCAATCAATACAACACAAGCAGGACGTAGGCCTTTACCTCTTCTTGAGGGGCCGAACCTAGGTAAACTCGTGTCCCTCATCTCAACCAACCCCTTTGAGTCCATCACCTTAGCGATGGCCTTGAACTTAAGTCTTCGGACATCTGCCGTGACAAAACCACGACAGGGGTGCTAATGATTTATACTTTATGCTAGGAAGACCAAGCATGACAGGCTATATGATTTTGTAGAGATAGCACTCTTTGGCATTGATATTTGGAAGGACATGATTGTTTGCTAGTAAACCTTAGTATGGATGTCTTTTTGTCAGACTATTGCCTTGAATCACTTGTATCTTAATATTCGTGCCATGACTAGACATTTGTTCAAGGTTATGTTAGGTAGCATTCCACATCAAAAATTATCTTTTTATCATTTACCTACTCGAGGATGAGCAGGGATTAAGCTTGGGGGTGCTGATACGTCTCCGTCGTATCTATAATTTTTTATTCCTTCATGCCAATATTATACAACTTTCATATACTTTTGGCAATATTTTATATTATTTTTGGGACTAACTAACTTACCCACTGCCCAGAGTCAGTTCCTATTTTTTGTGTGATTTTTGTTCCACAGAAAATCCATATCAAACGAAGTCCAAATGCGATAAAAATTTACGCAGATTTTTTGGAATATATGTAATTTTTTAGAGTTGGAATCAACGGAAGACGATACCCGAGGGGCCCACAAGCTATTTGGACGCGCCCTAGGGGGTCGCAGCCAGATGGCTTGTGGCCAACCCTTAGGTCCGTTGGAGCTCTCCTGTTGCCACAAGGAAGATATTTTTATAATAAAAATCCCCTCAAAATTTCTGCCCGATCAGGGTTACAGATCTCCGGATATTTAAGAAACGGTGAAGGAGTCAGGAACCAGTCGCGAAAACAAAAGAGAAACAGAGAGAGAGATCCAATCTCGGAGGGGCTCCTGCCCTCCGGGAGCCATGGCGGCCATGGACCAGAGGGGAAACCCTCCTCCCATCTAGGTAGGAGGGAAAGGAAGAAGAATAAGGAGGGGGAATCTCTCCCCTCTCTCCCGGTGGCGCCGGAGTGCCGTCGGGGCATCCATTGTGACGGCGATCTACACCAACAACTTCGTTGCCGTCACCACCAACTCCCTCCCCCTCTATGCAGCGGTGTAAAATCTCTTCTCCCCGCTATAATCTCTAATTAAACATGGTGCTTAATGTTATATATTGTTATCCAATGATGTGTGGCTATCCTATGATGTTTGAGTAGATTTTTTTGTCCTATTGGTTGATTGATGATCATGATTGGTTTGAGTTGCATGGTTTATTTTAGTGCTGTCCTAAGGTGCTTTTGGTGAGGCGCACGCATGAAAGAATAACACTAGAGGGTGTTGCAATAGGTTCATGATTCGCTTATGGTGGGTGGCTAGAGTGACAAAACCTTACACCCGAGTAAGGGAATTGTTGAGTATGGGAGTAGAGAGGACTTGATGTGTTAATGCTATGGTTGGGTTTTACCTTGATGATTTTCTTGTAGTTGCAGATGCTTGCTAGAGTTTCAACATAAGTGCATATGATCCAACTACGAAAAGTATGTTAGCGTATGCCTCTCCCTCATATAAAATTGCAATAATGATTACCGGTCCAGTTATCAATTGCCTAGGGAGAAATCTTTCTCTTGTGCTACAAAAAGTTTTCTACTAAATAATTTACTTTAGTGTTCTTTATTAAACCAGCAACTAATTTTATTTCCATGTTCTTTTTTACCTTGCAAAACTATCTCTACACCTATTAAGTACTTCTAGTTTCATTCCCGCAAAATAGTTTCATACTTGTTCTAGGTAAAGTAAGCGTTAGCGTGCGCAGAGTTGTATCGGTGGTTGATAGAACTTGAGAGAATATTAATTCTACCTTTAGCTCCTCGTTGGGTTCGACACTCTTACTTATCGAAAAAGGCTAGAAACGATCCCCTACACTTGTGGGTGATCACGGAGGAGGTTGGGAGGAGTTAACCATCATGCGCCTCCGACCCGAAACAACACTAGGATTTTAACGAGGAATAGAAATGCTCACACATCCTCACCATGCCTTTTTTAATATCTAGGCAAACGAGAAATTAACACCTCTTAATACCCATACTTCTATGAATCAACAATGATGCACTCACACCTTTTTCACTTACTACATTAATATCATTAACCCACAATTTCTCTTTTTATGTGCTACATGATGGTTTTGATTATCACTCAATTAATACCTATTATTTTTGGACTAGTCTTACGACCCATGCAAATTATCGTCACTATTTTAACTCTTAAACAAATATAAATGAAGAACTAGAGTGCAATTATTTCTATAAAATCTATACACCACCATGCTCAAAAAGATATAAGTGAAGTACTGGAGCAACTTCTAAGCTCAAAAGATATAAGTGAAGCACATAGAGTATTATGACGAATTATGATGAAGGTGTGTCTCTCTCAAATATGTGTGTCCGACAAATGATGATTGTGGCAAACTAAAAATAAAAGCAAACAAAAGTAAATGACGCTCCAAGCAAAACTCATGTGATGAATAAAAATATAGCTCCAAGCGACATACGGGTGGATTGAGACGGAAGAGGGGATGCCTTCCAGGGCATTCCCCAAACTAAGACGCTTGAGTCTTCCTAGAATGTTACCTTGGGTTGTGATACGTCTCCAACGTATCTATAACTTTTTATTGTTCCATGCTATTATATTATTTGTTTTGGATGTTTTATATGCATTAATATGCTATTTTATATTATTTTTGGGACTAACCTATTAATCTAGAGCCTAGTGCCAGTTTTTGTTTTTTCCTTGTTTTTGAGTTTCGCGGATAAGGAATATTAAACGAAGTCCAAACGGAATAAAACCTCTGGAAAGATTTTTTCTGGAAAATATGGAAGCCACAAGACTTGAGAACCAAGGCAGAGGAGCTGCCACGGGGCCACAAGTCCGCTTGCTGCTGCTAGGGGGTACCCCGCGTCGGGCAGACTTGTGGGCCCCTAGCACCTCCTCTAACCCTAATCTTCGGCCTATAAATACCCAAATATTCCATCATTATCAGAACAAGCCATGAAAACACTTTTCCGCCGCCAGAAGCCTTCGTTCCCGAGAGATCCAATCTTGGAGCCTTTTTCGGTAATCTGTCGGAGGGGGATTCGATCACGGAGGGCATCTACATCAACTCCATTGCCCCTCGGATGATGCGTGAGTAGTTCACCACAGACCTATGGGTCCATAGCTAGTAGCTAGATGGCTTCTTCTCTCTCTTTGCTTCTCAATACCATGTTCTTCATGATCTTCATGGAGATCTATCAGATGTAATACTCTTTTGCGGTGTGTTTGTCAAGATCTGATGAATTGTGAGTTTATGTTCAGATTATCCATGAATATTATTTGAGTCTTTCCTGAATTCTTATATGCATGATTTCATATCTTTGCAAGTCTCTTCGAATTATTGGTTTGGTTTGGCCAACTAGATTGGTAATTCTTGCAATAGGAGAAGTGCTTAGTTTTGGATTCAATCTTGCGGTGTCCTCACCCAGTGACATAGTAGGGGTAGCGAGGCACGTATTGTATTGTTGCCATCAAGGGTAAAAAGATGGGGTTTTCATCATATTGCTTGAGTTTATCCCTCTACCTCATGTCATCTTACCTAATGTGTTACTCTGTTCTTCATGAACTTAATACTCTAGATGCAGGTAGGAGGTCGATGTGTGGAGTAATAGTAGTAGATGCAGAATAGTTTCGGTCTACTTGTCACGGACGTGATGCCTATATGCATAATCATTGCCTTGGATATCTTCATAACTATTCGCTTTTCTATCAATTGCTCGATAGTAATTTGTTCATCCACCGTAATACTTGTCATCATGAGAGAAGCCATCTAGTGAAACCTATGGACCCCGGGTCTCTTTTCCATATTATATTTTCAGATCTAAAACCAAAAACAACAAAAATACTTGCTGCATTGTTTTTGCTTTTAGTTTTACTTTCCGTTCAAGCATCCTACTATATCTATCTCTACTAGATCTCATCCTTGCAAATAACCGTGAAGGGATTGACAACCCCTTTATAGCGTTGGGTGCAAGAGTTTGATTCCTTGCGCAGGTATATCTGTTGGTGGCTCGCTTGTATCTCCTATTGGATTGATACCTTGGTTCTCAAAAACTGAGGGAAATACTTATCTACTTTGCTGCATCAAACCATTCCTCTTCACGGGAAACCAACGCATGCTCGAGAAGTAGCAAGAAGGATTTCTCGCGGCGTTGCCGGAGAGATACATAGCAAGTTAAGAATACCAAGTACCCATCACAAACTCATCTCTTGCATTTACATTATTTTCCATTTGCCTCTAGTTTTCCTCTCCCCCACTTCTAAAACGATTTTCAAAAATATTTGCCTTTCGCCCTTTTTCGTTCGTCTCCTCGTATGCTTTTTGCTTGCTTGAGTGCTTGATTGCTTGCTTTGTCACGATGACTCAAGAGAATACCAAGTTGTGTGACTTTTCCAATACTAATAATAATGATTTTATTAGTACTCCGATTGCTCCCGCCACTAGAGCGGAATATTATGAAATTAATGCTGCTTTGCTCAATCTTGTTATGAAAGAACAATTTTCCGGCCTTGCTAATGAAGATGACGCATCCCATCTAAATACTTTTGTTGAATTGTGTGATATGAAAAAGAAGAAAGATGTGGATAATGATATTGTTAAATTGAATCTATTTCCGTTCTCACTACGAGATATGCTAAAACTTGGTTTTTATCTTTGCCTGAAAATAGTATTGATTCATGGAATAAGTGTAAAGATGCTTTTATTTCCAAGTACTTTCCGCCCGCTAAGATCATCTCCCTTAGGAACGATATAATGAATTTTAAGCAACTTGATCATGAACATGTTGCACAATCTTGGGAGAGGATGAAACTTATGATTAGGAATTTCCTCGCGCATGGCTTGAGTTTATGGATGATTATACAAATTTTCTATGTTGGATTGAATTTTTCTTCTAGGAATCTCTTAGATTCCGCTGCAGGTGGAACTTTTATGGAAATCACATAGGATAAGATACTAAACTCCTAGATAATATTATGGCAAATTACTCTCAATGGCACATCGAAAGATCTCCTACTAGTAAAAAAGTGCATGCTATTGAAGAAATTAATACTTTGAGTGAAAATATGGATGAATTGATGAAATTGTTTGCTAGTAAGAGTGCTCCTATTGTTCCTAATGATATTCCTTTGTCTTCTTTGATTGGAAATAATAATGAATCTATGGATGTGAATTTTGTTGGTATGAACAATTTTGGTAATAACGCTTATAGAGGTAATTTCAACGCTAGACCGTTTCCTAGTAATTCCTCTAATAATTATGGTAATTCCCATAGCAATTCTTATGGAAATTATAATAAGATACCCTCTAATTTTTAGAGTAATATTAAAGAATTCATTAGTACGCAAAAAGGTTCCAATGCTATGATTGAAGTAAAATTGCTCAAGATTGATGGTTTGGCTAGGAACGTTGATAAAATTTCTCTTGAGTTTGATTCTTTAAAAATTAGATATATTCCACCCAAGCATGATATTAATTAGTCTTTAAAATCTATGAGAATTTCTATTGATGAGTGTAAGGAAAGAACCACTAGAGTTCGTGTTAAGCGTGAATGGCTTGAAAAAGTATGTTCTCGTGATAATATTGATGAAGATCTTAAAGTGATTGATGTGACTCCTACTGAATCTTTGTTTTCCAATGTTAATCTTGATAATGATGGGACTGTAGATGAGTTAACTTTAGTTAAAAGGCGTCCCAACGATTCGGAGTTTTTAGATCTTGATGCTAAGATTGATAAAAGTGGGATTGAAGAGGTCAAAACTTTAAATAGCAATGAACCCACTCCTTTGGATTTAAAAGACTTTAATCATGGTAGCTGCTCTTTGATCGATTGTATTTCCTTGTTGCAATCCATGTTGAATTCTCCTCATGCTTATAATCAAAACAAGGCTTTTACTAAACATATTGTTGATGCTATGATGAAGGCTTTTGAAGAAAAACTTGAGTTGGAAATTTCTATACCTAGAAAGCTTTATGATGAGTGGGAACCTATTATTAGGATTAAGATTAAAGATTATTAGTGCCATGCTTTGTGTGATTTGGGTGCTAGCGTTTCCACTATTCCAAAAACTTTATGTGATGTGTTAAGTTTCCGTGAATTTGATGATTGCTCCTTAAATTTGCATCTTGCGGATTCCACTATAAAGAAACCTATGGGAAGAATTAATGATGTTCTTATTGTTGCAAATAGGAATTATGTGCACGTAGATTTCATTGTTCTTGATATAGATTGCAATCCTACACGTCCTATTATTCTTGGTAGACCTTTCCTTAGAATGATTGGTGCAATTATTGATATGAAGGAAATGAATATTAGATTCCAATTCCCATTAAGGAAGGGTATGGAACATTTTCCTAGAAAGAAAATAAAATTACCTTATGAATCTATCACGAGATCTACTTATGGATTGCATACCAAAGATGACAATACCTAGATCTATTGCGTTTTGCCTAGCTAGGGGCGTTAAACAATAGCGCTTGTTGGGTGGCAACCCAATTTTATTTTGCTTTCAGTTATTTGCTTCTGTTTTGGTGTGTTTGGCACATTATTACTTTTGTAGTAATTGTGTTTTTGTGTTTAAATTAGTGTTTGAGCCAAGTAAAACCATTGGGGCGATCTATGGTAGTTGTTGATTTGATCTTGCTGGAAAACAGAAACTTTTGCGCTCAGTCCAGGATTTTTCTGAATTTTTTAGAGCATCAAATTGATATGAAAGTTTTACACAGGATTGATATACAAATTTCCCTGGTTGTCCTATTTTTTCAGAATTTTAACAGTTCCATAAGTATTCGAAGTTTACATATTGCTACAGACTATTATGTTTTTGACAGATTCTGTTTTCTTTGTGTTGTTTGCTTATTTTGATGTATCTATGGGTCATATCGGGGGGTATGAGTCATGGAAAAATTAGAATGCAGTAGGTATTACAAAAATATAAATAAATAATGAGTTCACAACAGTACCTAAAGTGGTTATTTATTTTTTCTTATACTAACGGCTCTCATGAGTTTTCTGTTGAGTTTTGTGTTGTGAAGTTTTCAAGTTTCGGGTGAAGATTTGATGGACTATGGAATAAAGAGTGGCAAGAGACTAAGCTTGGGGATACCCATGGCACCCCAAGTCATATTCAAGTATACAAAAAATCCTAAGCTTGGGGATGCCCCGGAAGGCATCCCCTCTTTCGTCTTCAATCCATCGGGAAATTTACTTGAGGCTATATTTTTATTCACCACATGATATGTGTTTTGCTAGGAGCGTCTTGTATGATATGAGTCTTTGCTTGTTAGTTTGCCACAATCATCCTTGATGCACACATCTTTAGAGAGAGACACGCTAAATCGTGAATTTGTTAGAATACTCTATATGCTTCACTTATATCTTTTGAGCTAGGCAATGTTGCTCTAGTGCTTCACTTATATCTTTTTAGAGCATGGTGGTGTTATATTTTATAGAAATTATTGAACTCTCGTTCCTCACTTTTATTATTTTGAGAGTTTCTTAAAACAGCATGGTAAGTTGTTTAGGTTATGAATTTAGTCCTAATATAATGGCATCCAAGAGGGATATAATAAAAACTTTCATATTAAGTGCATTAACAACTATGAGAAGTTGGATTCCTTGCATATTGTTTTGAGATAATAGGGATGGTAATATGAGATTCATGCTAGTGAGTAGTTGTGAAATGAAGAGATACGTGTGTTAAAGCTTGTGATTCCCGTAGCATGCACGTATGGTGAACCACTATGCAACGAAGTCAGAGCATGACTTGCCTAATGATTGTCGACCTTTGTGTGAGGGTCGGGAGCGCGCGATGGTAACTCATACCAACCTCTCCCCTAGGATCACACGTCTAATGCTTTGTTTGATGACTAATAGTCTTTTGCAATAAGTATGTGAGTTCTTTATGACTAATGCGAGTCCATGGATTATACACACTCTCACCCTTCCATCCTTGCTAGCCTCTCTAGTACCGCGCAACTTTCGCCGGTATATCAAACCCTCCTTCCTCAAAACAGCCACCATATATTCCTCAAAACAGCCACCATACCTACCTATTATGGCATTTCCATAGCCATTCCGAGATATATTGCCATGCAACTTCCACCATGTAGTTTTTTTATGACTTGCATCATCACTTCATATTGCATATAGAGTTTTATCTTGTCATAGGAATCGAGTTGTAATTTCTTTTTCTTTGAGTTATAAGTAAATAAAAGTGTAATGATTTTTCATTAATAGAGCATTATCCCATGAGAGGAAAGGATGATGGAGGCTATGACTCCCTCACAAGTTGGGACGAGTATCCGAACTTTACAAAAAAATAAAAGAGGCCAGCGAAGCCCAAACAAAAAAATAAAAGAGGCCAAAGAAGCCCACCAAAATTAAAAAAAATGAGAGAAAGAGAGAAGGGACAATTGCTACTATCTTTTTACACACTTGTGCTTCAAAGTGGCATCATGATCTTCATTATAGAGAGTCTCCTATTTTGTCACTTTCATATAACTAGTGGATATTCATTTTGCACGACCACTTAGTTTTCTTTTTGAGCTTTCATACACTTATAGCTCTAAGTGCATTTGTTGCATGGCAATCCCTACTCACTCACATTGATATATATTGATGGGCATCTCCATAGCCCGTTGATACACCTAGTTGATGTGAGACTATCTTCTCCTTTTTCCCTTGCACCTCCTCCATATTATATTCCACCTATAATGTTATATTCATGGCTAACGCTCATGTATTGCGTGAGAGTTGAAAAGTCTTGAGAACACCAAAAGTGTGAAATAATTGATTGACTTGTTCATTGGGGTTGTGCATGATTTAGATACTTTGTGTGGGGAAGATGGAGCATAGCCAGACCATATGATTTTGTAGGGATAACTTTCTAAGGCCATGTTATTTCGAAAGGACACAACTACCTTGTTGGCGTGCTCAAAGTATTACTGTTTTTATGTCAATATTAGAATATTGTTTTGAAACTAACGGATCTGAATATTCATGCCACAATAAAGAATATTACATGGATAAATATGTTGGGTAGCATTCCACATCAAAAATTCTATTTTTATCATTTACCTACTCGAGGACGAGCAGGAATTAAGCTTGGGGATGTTGATACGTATCCAACGTATCTATAATTTTTGATTGTTCCATGCTATTATATTATCTGTTTTGGATGTTTTCTATGCATTAATATGCTATTTTATATTATTTTTGGGACTAACCTATTAATCTAGAGCCTAGTGCCAGTTTCTGTTTTTTCCTTGTTTTTGAGTTTCGGAGTTAAGGAATATTAAACGGAGTCCAAATGGAATAAAACCT
The DNA here is from genome assembly GCA_022496015.1 of Hordeum marinum. NCBI lineage: Eukaryota > Viridiplantae > Streptophyta > Magnoliopsida > Poales > Poaceae > Hordeum > Hordeum marinum. Next base: position 36,793,537 of record CM039673.1, read on the forward strand.
CCGGAAAGATTTTTCTGGAAAATATGGAAGCCACGCGACTTGAGAACCAAGGCAAAGGAGCTACCACGGGGCCACTGTTGGGGAACGTTGCATGGGAAACAAGAATTTTCCTACGCACACGCAAGATCTATCCATGGTGATGAGCATCTACGAGAGGGGGAGTGGATCTACATACCCTTGTAGATCGCTAAGCGGGAAGCGTTAAGAAACGCGGTTGATGTAGTCGAACGTCTTCGCGATCCAAATCGCCGAGCGTCCCGCGATCCCATCACGATCCGTCCCGCGATCTCATCACGATCCGTCCCGCGATCTCACCATGATCCTTCCCGCGATCTCATCATGATCCGTCCCGCGATCCAATCACGAATTGTCTCGCGATCTTGATCACGGTCCTTCCGATCTAGTGCCGAACGGACGGCACCTCCGTGTTCAGCACACGTACAGCTCGATGACGATCTCCACCTTCTTGATCCAGCAAGAGGGAGCGGAGAGGTATATGAGTTCTCCGGCAGCGCGACGGCGTTGCGGCGATGGTGGTGGAGCTATTCCAGCAGGGCTTCGCTTAAGCACCGCTGAAAACCGATCTAGAGGAGAAACTGCGATCTAGAGGAGAGGTAGCACGTGTCTATTAGGGTTATCTTTTCCCCCTAAATCCTCTAGTATATATAGGAGGGAGGGAGGGGAGGAGGAAGCCTCAAACCCTCAAGATCTGGCCGAAATTGGAGGTGGAGGAGTCCTACTCCAATCCTATTAGGATTAGGACTCCTTCCTTATTTAGACTTTTTGCCTTTTTCCACCTTTTTCTCCTTGGGCTTTTCTTCCCAGACGCATGGGCCCTTTGTGGGACTTCAACCAGCCCACCAAGGGCTGGTATTCACTCTCCCACAGCCCATGTAGCCTCTTGGGTCGAAATACCCCTCCCGATGGTCTCCCGGTACACTACCGGCACTCCCGGTACACTACCGATGAGCCCAAAACTTTTCCGGCGACCAAAATAGGACTTCCTATATATCAATCTTTACCTCCGGACCATTTAGGAGCTCCTCGTGATGTTCGAGATCTCATCCGGGAATCCGAAAAACCTTCGGTCACCACCATGCATAACTCTATACTACCGAAACGTCACCAAACCTTAAGTGTGCAGACCCTACGGATTCGAGAACTATGTAGACATGATCGAGACAACTCTATGGTCAATAACCAATAGCAGGACCTGGATTCCCATATTGGTTCCTACATATTCTACGAAGATCTTTATCGGTCGAACCTTTATTTCAAGGATTCAGTTAATCTCGTATGATGTTCCCTTTGTTCTTCGATATGTTACTTGCCCGAGATTCAATCGTCGGTATCTCCATACCTAGTTCAACCTCGTTACCAGAAAGTCTCTTTACTCGTTCCGTAATACAAGATCTCGTGACTAACACTTAGTCACATTGCTTGCAAGGCTTATTGTGATGTTGTATTATCGAGTGGGCCCTGAGATACCTCTCCGTCACACGGAGTAACAAATCCCAGTCTTGATCCATGCCAACCCAACAGACACCCTCGGAGATACCTGTAGAGCACCTTTATAGTCACCCAGTTACGTTGCGACGTTTGATACACACAAGGTACTCCTCCGATGTCAGTGAGTTGCATGATCTCATGGTCATAGGAACACATACTTGACATGCAGAAAACAGTAGCAATAAACTAACACGATCATATGCTACGTTTACAGTTTGGGTCTTGTCCATCACATCATTCTCCTAATGATGTGATCCCGTTACCAAATGACATCTCATGTCCATGACTAGGAAACCATAGCCATCTTTGATCAACGAGCTAGTCTATTAGAGGCATACTAGGGACATGGTGTTGTCTATGTATCCACACATGTATCTGAGTTTCTGATCAACACAATTATAGCATGGATAATAAACGATTATCATGAACAAGGAAATATGATAATAACTAATTTATTATTGCCTCTAAGGCATATTTCCAATAGCCACAAGTCCGCTTGCCGCGACCAGGGGGTACCCCGCGCTGGGCAGGCTTGTGGGCCCCTGGCACCTCCTATAACCCTAATCTTCGACCTATAAATACCCAAATATTCCATCATTATCAGAACGAGCCACGAAAACACTTTTTCGCCACCAGAAGCCTCCGTTCCCAAGAGATCCAATCTTGGAGCCTTTTCCGGTAATCTGCCGGAGGGGGATTCGATCACAGAGGGCATGTACATTAACTCCATTGCCCCTCCGATGATGCGTGAGTAGTTCACCACAGACCTACGGGTCCATAGCTAGTAGCTAGATGGCTTCTTCTCTCTCTTTGCTTCTTAATACCATGTTCTTCATGATCTTCATGGAGATCTATCCAATGTAATACTCTTTTGCGGTGTGTTTGTCAAGATCCGATGAATTGTGGGTTTATGTTCAGATTATCCATGAATATTATTTGAGTCTTTCTTGAATTCTTATATGCATGATTTCATATCTTTGCAAGTCTCTTCGAATTATTGGTTTGGTTTGGCCAACTAGATTGGTAATTCTTGCAATAGGAGAAGTGCTTAGTTTTGGGTTCAATCTTGCGGTGTCCTCACCCAGTGACATAGTAGGGGTAGCGAGGCACGCATTGTATTGTTGCCATCAAGGGTAAAAAGATGGGTTTTTCATCATATTTCTTGAGTTTATCCCTCTACATCATGTCATCTTACCTAATGCGTTACTATGTTCTTCATGAACTTAATACTCTAGATGCAGGCAGGAGTCGGTCGATGTGTGGAGTAATAGTAGTAGATGCAGAATCATTTTGGTCTACTTGTCACGGACGTGATTCCTATATGCATAATCATTGCCTTGGATATCTTCATAACTATTCGCTTTTCTATCAATTGTCCGACAGTAATTTGTTCACCCACCGCAATACTTGCCATCATGAGAGAAGCCATCTAGTGAAACCTATGGCCCCCGGGTCTATTTTCCACATTATATTTTCAGATCTAAAACCAAAAACACCAAAAATACTTGTTGCATTGTTTTGACTTTTAGTTTTACTTTCCGTTCAAGCATCCTATTATATATATCTTTACTAGATCTCATCCTTGCAAATAACCGTGAAGAGATTGACAACTCCTTTATAGCGTTGGGTGCAAGAGTTTGATTCCTTGTGCAGGTATATCTATTGGTGGCTCGCTTGTATCTCCTACCGGATTGATACCTTGGTTCTCAAAAACCGAGGGAAATACTTATCTACTTTGCTGCATCAAACCGTTCCTCTTCACGGGAAACCAAAGCATGCTCGAGAAGTAGCAGGTTGCCATGGGCATCCCCAAGATTAGGATTTTTCCGCTCCTTATTCCTTCGTCCATCGTGATAACACCCAAAACTTGAAAACTTCAATCACACAAAACTCAACAAAACTTCGTGAGATCCGTTAGTATAAGCAACATATCAAATAATTTAGGTACTATTATAAATTGATTCATATTTCATTATTGCATAATAGGTACTATATTCTATTTTTTTCATGGTTTATACCCCCCCTATAATCCATAGCATCATCGAAACAAGCAAACTATGCAAGCAAAAACAGAATCTCTCTAAAATAGAACAATCTGTAAAGATCTGTATGGAACCTATACTTCTGTAACTCTAAAAATTCTGAAAAATTAGGAAGTCATTAAGAATTTGTATAGCAATACTGTATAAAAAATTCAGATAAAAAAGACACTCCGGTAAATTAGAGAAATTCTGCATTGGACACTAAAATTTCTATTTTTGCATCGTATCAATTCTACTCATCTCGTGATTCATCCCAAAGGCTTTACTTGGCACAAACAGTAACTAAAACATACAAACACAATCATTACAGAGTCAATAATCATGTTATCATACGCAAGCAGAAAGTAAAAAATAAAAATAAAGATAACTATTGGGTTGCCTCCCAGCAAGCGCTATTGTTTTATGCCCCTAGCATGACTTCTTGAGGGAAATCCATGTGTTCTACGCCGGTGATGTGAGAGGGTTGCCGGTTATCAACAAAGCCTTTGTCTCCCTATTGCTGAAGGTGGATGGGGCCTCAGACATCAAGGGTTTTTAGGTCGCTCAGCCTGGTGCATGGGGTAACATTTTTTTTGACAAGGTCCCTTCAAACAGACTTGCGGATGACTTTCCCAACCTTGTGAGGATACAACAGAGTGCATTTGTACGTGGAAGGTCCCTGCTTGATAATTTCATGCTTGTCTAGTGCACTGTCAAACGATTGCACACTCTCAAGGATGCAACAAATATGGTGAAACTCGATATTATGAAATCTTTTGATTCCATCCAATGATCATGCTTATTGGAGGTTTTGCAAAAGATGGGGCTTGGATACCATGGGAGAATGTGGATCTCAAAACTGCTTGCTACATCTTCGACGCGGATATTGGTGAATGGCATGCCCTGGGAAACTATCTCCAGTTGCCAATGGCTCCGATAGGGAGACCCATTGCCGATGCTCTCCATCCTAGTTATGGAACCATTGCAATAGTTGTTTGACCTAGCTTCGACAAGAGGATTACTTGCCCCATTGGCGAGAGTGAAAAAATCGGAGGATTTTGATATTTGTGGATGATGTCATGATCTTTATGAAGCCACTCGATTTGGACTTGACTACATGCTTGGCCCTTCTAGAGGTGTTTGGACCTACGTCCGGTCTAAGGGTGAACAAATCGAAGAGAGTAGCTATTCCCATTAGATGCACTGAAGACTAGCGAGGCTTGTTAGTGATGTCTTAAACACTTGTGTAGTCTGGTTTCCTTGCAAGTATCTAGGTGTCCCTCTCACCATCAGAAAACAATTGGTGGCCCAACTACAAGGATTGGTGGACCAGCTTGCAAACAGTCTACCACGATGAAAGGGCTAATGATTGATACTTGTGATTTGCGTTGGGTTTTTCCTCGAAGAGGATGGGATGATGCAACACAATATAGATAAGTATTTCCCTCAGTGAGAACCAAGGTTATCGAACCAATAGGAGGATCACAGAACTCACCGTCTTTAGCGCCTACACACAAAAGAGCAAACACTTGCACCCAACGCGGGCAAGAGGGTTGTCAATCCCCTTGAACTTGTTACTTGCAAGTGATAAGTAGTGTAGATGATAGTTGGATAAATATTAATTGCAAAAAAATAAAAAAAATAATGTCAGCACAGAAATAATAGCATTTGTAAATTTATATGTGAAAAGACTCGGGGGCCATAGTGTTCGCTAGAGGCTTCTCTCTCGAAGAAGGCATACGGTGAGTAAACACATTAATATTGGGCAATTGATAGAAAGACGCATAGTTATGCAATATTTATTCATGGAAATGATCATGCATATAGGCATCATGTCCATAAACAAGTAGACCAACTCTTGCCTGCATCTACTACTATTACTCCACCCATTGACCGCTATCCAACATGCATCTAGAGTATTAAGTGAAATAGAGTAATGCTTGGAGAATGATAACATGGTGTAGACAAAGTAAATCCAATTAATATGAATAAACCCAATTTTTTACCCTTAGTAGCAGCAATATAAATACATGTCTTGTCCCCCTACTTTGTCACTCGGATATAGAGCACCATAAGATTAAACCCACTACAGCGCACCTTTCCCATTGAAGATAAACCAATCTAGTTGGCCAAACTAAACTGATAGATCAGAGAGAATTACGAAGCTATAAAAATCATGCAAAAAAATACCAGCAAGTATTCAATATTTTTTCATGAACACACAATTCATCGGATCCCAACAAACACACCGCAAATAGTGATTACATAAGATAGATCATCGTGGGAATCGCGATGATCTTGACAATGAAGAACATAGAGATAGAGAGAGCCATCTAGGTACTAAGTTAGAACCCGTAGGTCTGTGGTGAACTACTCACACATCACCATGGGTGTAACAAGGTTGATGTAGAGGCCCTTCGTGACCGATCCCCCCTCCAGAAGGGCACCGGAATAGGGCTCCATACGGGCACACGATGGAACATAGACTTGTGGTGGAGAAAAACGTGTTTTGGGAGGCTCTCTAGGGTTTTGGGGAACAATGAGAATTTATAGGACAGAGAACAACGCTAGAGGGCCGGGGAGGTGGTCACAAGCCATCAGGGCACGACCATCCCCTAGGCGCGCCCTGTTGGCTTGGGGTCACCTCGTGTGGCCCTTGGTTTCCCTCTAAAGCTTCCAGGTCCTTATTTTGTCCAAAAAAATCGTCAAAAAGTTTTGGGGTATTTGGACTTCGTTTGGTATGGTATTCCTAAAAAGCCAAAAACATGTAGAAAACAACAACTAGCACTTGACACTGGGTTAATAGGTTAGTGATAAAAAATAATATGAATCAGCAAGTAAATGCCCAAAAATTGTCCTAGAATGATAATATTATAGCATGGATCAATAAAGATTATAGATACGTTGGAGACGTATCAATGATGCCCAAAAGTGATCGGTTGTTGCTTATTCAGTCGATACTTGGTGTGATTCTGATTCACTCACCGTTGTCTATCGATCTACCACCCAAAACATTGATGATGTTGAACAAAATATGTAGAAGCTTCTTGTGGTGCGCAAGTTTAGAAGCAAACGGGGGCAACTACAATTGCTTGGGAAACAGTTTGGTCCCCAAAATTGGATGTCGGCTAATGCGTTCCAAACTTGCACTGGTTGAACACCGGGATGTAGGTAAGATGGCCATGGCTCAGTAGGTCAGACAATTCCCATCCGTGGAGTGAATTTGAGATCACAATATCGAAGGAGGCAGTGGCACTATTTAGAGGGGCGGTAGTCACCATGGTGGGCGATGGGTCGACATGCCTGTTTTGGGAAGATATATGGCTTCACAAAGTCAGAGTTGCGAAGATTGCACCATGGGTCTATAACAGAGTGTCGAAGCGAATCAGGAGGTCTAGAAATGTGAGGACCACCATGCAAGATGGGGCGTGGGCTTTGGAGGTCGAAGCTGACATGGACTTCCAGACTATCGGGGAGTTCTTGTCCCCGTGGGACCGAGTGCAGCAAGTACAACTAATGTTGTACCGCGCGGACGCCCTTAGGTGGTCTTGGGAACCCAACGGTCAGTTCTCGGTTCGCTCTTGTTGTGCAACAAAATTTGCGGCACGAGAGGTACCTCCTATGACAGAGTTTACATGGAAATCAAGAGCCCCCTGCAATGTCGTTTTTTCGCATGGCCAACGTTGAAGAATAGGTATTGTATGTCTAACAAGTTTTGGCTAGAAGAGGATTGTTGCATCAAGATTCTTGCACCTTCTGCAACCAAGACGACGAAACGATCCAGCACCTATTGATTGGGTGTGTGTTTGCAAGAACATTATGGCATCTGATATGTCATGCGATAGACAAATTGGGATGGGAACCGGCCCCAGACGAGTCACTTGTTGAACGATGTGCTAGCAAGACCATGGTGGATGGGCAATAGAAGGACCTAAGATCTATCATAATCCTTGGCCTTTGGGAACTTTGAAAACATACGAATGCAATTGTGTTCGATGGGGTGTCACCCCCAACAAAGTTTGTGGGATCTAGGATCCCGAGTGAGTCGAAGGCGTGGAAGCAAGCAAGCATAATCGAGGGAGACATATAGCATCTTAGTGGAGGGTTAGCTCCATGGGTTATGAGTGAGGAGTAGGCTTTACCCGTAGAGTGTGGAACATACAGTCTTGCTCACGGATGCGTTTGTTGTAAAAGACTAAGTGGAGGGGCTCTTCCGCCCCATCTCCCTCTTTCAATATATACACATGTTTGTGCATATTCGAGAAAAATACCAAGCAAATCTATACACCAGGAGGTGCCCGTTTCGAGAGGCTTGCCTGCTCTGTGCATGCGCTTCCATCCATGCTCCATGGGCACATGGCTAGCGAACAACGAGCCCGTGTCTTCATGCGATGCAGGTATTTTCTTCTCATGGGAAACAACTACATATATAATCATCGTGATATTCACACGAGATTATATCAAAGCATAAATGAGAGTAAAATTTTCTCCTTCCTTGGTCAACACTTGTAGAAAATATTCTTCAGAAAAAATACTTATAAAAATAGAGGCAACACACCAAATTGTTACATCAATTAGAGGCAACGAGTCAATATGCATGCCGAAGACTATGGATCAATAAAATCTTGTCGATGGATCGGTCCAATAGTAGTTTGTGGCCTGTCTTTAGCACACATACATCCTACACCCTACATAAAAAAATTCAAAAAAACACGAACATTATGCCAAGTCAATAATTTAAACCCTGCTGAGTTAGGAGTTGTTTGGTTCTAAGCCACAACTTGCCACACTTTGTCACACCTCATCTTAGACAAGTTTGATCAAGTTAGATGTGTGTTTGGTTCTTGCCACAACTAAGGCAAGCATTTTTTTTATTACCACTAAGCCCTACTTGTCATAGGTACAAAAAAGTGTGGCAAGATTACCTAAGGCAAGCCTAAGTGTGGCTAACTATGGGGTTGTTTGGTTCTACACCTAGCAATGCCATGCTTTTTATCACACAATATTGCCACACTTGACTAAGGTTAGTTCTTCAAAATGAGAGCCATAAGTTGGCAAACCTAAGGGAATTTTGCCACACTTTTTGAGTGTATGTGATGTGGGACCCTAGTATGACTTACCAAAGATGTGGTTTGAACCAAACACCTACCTAAATTGGTCAAACTTACCTAACCTTAGGTGTGTCAACCTTTGACAAATTTAGTCGCAAACCAAACAATCCCTATTTAAACAACTCAAATAAGACAAGTGTAGCAAAATAGTGTGGCAATATGTGACAAATATAATCACAATCCAAGCATACCTTTAGATCCATCACAAGAAGCCTAATCATTTAACCTGGGGCTGAAGTGCTTCAAGCTCAGTATTGTTGTTATCGTTCCGTACTTATTAAATATTTGGCAAGAGATACGGAAAAAGCCGGGGCTCGATTTACGGATGCTTGCCACGTATGTCTGGGGAGCACGTCCTATTCCCTCAAGCGAGCGGACGTCCCCAAGAGCTCCCGACTCCCGAGCCAACCACCAGACCAGAGAGGGCCTCCTCCCCGAGCGCGACAGCTAGGGTTACTAGCCGCCGCCGACCCACCGCCACTGCCGCCGGCCCTCCGCCGCGGCGCGCCCAGCCGGCCCAAGCCTCCGCTGCCCCGCCGCCGGTACAGGATCCCAGGCAACGCCTCCCTCCGCCGAGCAGCCGCTCCCGCCGCCAGCAGCGCCTCCCTCAATCCCTTCCTCCCTGGAGCAGCCGCCGCCCCGGAGCTACGCGGGCGACCGGTCCATAGGCAGGTAGCCACCACTCCTCCCTCCCCTCCCCTCACGCCCCCCCCCCCCCCCCCCCCCCCCCCCGCCCTCGTCTCGTATCCTCTGTTCGTTCAATTTTTTTTCCTGATTTTTGTATTGGATGAGCACCCATGTCTTCACTGCATCGCACTCGCCAACTGCAGTTGAAATTAGTCCTGATTTAGAGGTGACCGTGTTCGTTTAGTGCGCGTATTATGCTGATTAGTCTGTCTGACACAAGACGCCCTTTCTGCCACCTCTTATTAGGTGTCTGCTCCAAATGGTTATCTAAGACAAATACATTGAAGGGTCCTCAATGGATTTGAATGCATCACCGTTGCCCGAGGATGATGACCAGGGTTATGAAGAGCCAGTTGAGCTTGATTTCGGACAGGATGAAGATCATGTCGAGTCTGCTGTTGAGATAATGAGAAGGGTAAATAAAATCATCCCTTCTGGCCATAAAATGTATCATGCAGTTGATTGCTTTTGTACTTCGGTGGTGATAATGGTCAACTGCAAGACATGCATATATTATACTTGATGCTTTATTTAGCAGCATTTGCCGAACTTCCTCCTTGAGTAGAGGGCATGCTTTTGAACGTTGTCGATTGTAACCATGGTAGTACATCTAACTTTACCTTTTAAGCGGTATGTTAGGCTACAATAACTCTCAATATACGGACCATGGTATTGTCTCTTTTGGAGATAACTATGTCATCATGTTACTTTTATTGCTAGCCATGCGGCATTGGTTTTCATGCTTTCAGTTTATGTTTATTTCAGCTTATGTAGTTCTTGGATCTGGTTGTGGCCTATGGCAAGAGCGAAGGTGTTCTTTCCACCACCTGTATTCGGTCTCTAGGGCACAGCCTGTCATATTTAATCCGACTACACATTCATGATTCATGCATGTTAAGTGGGACAGCGTGTGGTCACGTCAAGTGGGGTGTCCAGTATTTTCTTGTTGTGTGCACAAGATGTCAATGTGTGTGTGTGTGTGTGTGGTGATCAGATGGTCTGAGTGGTGGTCGTGGGTTGTGTCGTATGTGTCCCTCTTTGTATTTTACCCTCAAAAAGCTCATGTGGCTCTATTTGTTACTCCTTCCGTTCACAAATATAAGTTGTTGTTCTAACTTTTTTCTCAATTGAATGTATATAGACACATTTTAGTGTGTTTGTTCACTCATTTCAGTCCGTATGTAGTCCATGTTGAAATATCCAAAACATCTTATATTTGTGAACAAGAGGGACTATTAAATTAAGTTGTTTGGCGTTCTATAAAACATTAAAGGTCCAAAGTGGAATATAAATAATTCCGGTCTTCCGTTGGTACCCTTTTTTTATGTTGCACTTACCGTCGTAGGAACGAGAAGAACGGCGCAGAAAGTTAAAGAGAGATCAACCAGATGAGGGATCAAGGCCACGACCACAACAACAACAGGTTAGGAATGATCATGTGAACCAAAACAAGATTGGCGGATACAAACGAGTTAAAGAGACACCTCAGGGTATGTGTTGTATCTGAAAAGCCATATTCTTGTGCATCATGTCGAATTTTCCTATGGTTACGTCTTGTTCTTGTATTCTTGTTTGTCGATTCTTAATTAAATTATTACTATCCTTTATGATTATCCTAAGTTCATCGCAAAAGATACTTATGCTTAGCCTAAAAAAACACTTACGCTAAGTAGATTTTTGATATTTTTTCACCCTTGCCTCTGACATTGCCCTTATTGTCAGGTTGGTTGGATTGCCCTGCATCTGGTCAACCAATAGACAAAATCATACCTTCTAAAGTTCCGCTGGATGAAACATTCAACGAGTTGATTCCTCCTGGAAAAAGATATTCTTCCAAACAAGTTGTTAATAAACAAAGAAAGGCTGGCAGGGATGTAAGTACTGTTTTTTGCTCACACGACACTGACGCACATGCCATTTCTTATTATATTATAGGCTGGATATTGTGCTTCTTTCCTGTTATCTGACCCTACTTTGAAGCATGCATATTTGAACCAAGTTTTTTCTGACATAGAAACATGCATTTCTTTATCCATGCTCTGTTTGTACTCATGATTGTTGTTATTCCTGCCCGTTCTCTTGTATGGGCGTATGATGTTTGTGCTACTTCCCCCACTTACACACTGATGGTCACATGTCATCTGTTGCTCAAGTGAATTATATATCTCAGTTCCATATTCATTTAGTTTGATTTGTGTTACAAACTTCCACTGCATTGATAACAAAGCTTAAAAGACGGTAGTATGCTACTTATTAGTCCAGAGGGATCACTAACTTGTTTCTCAAATATGCCGACTCCTCAACCACACTTGAGGAGGTGATAGAAAGTATGGACGTTTTGAAATATTTATTGAAGCAAAAATGTCTTCCGAAAAGAGCATAGCATATGACAAGGAACAAAGATACTATTGACATGCATCTTGCATGTCTTGGTTGACTAGTTGTCAAGTACTTGGGAAAGAGAATATATTACGCCCTCTGTATTGTCCCTTACGGATGAAAAGCTTAATAGCTTATGGCTATGACATTTTAGGATATGTTGGATCTGTGTATCAGTTTCTTTGTAGGATGTGCTTTTGCTCAAATTCTTAGTGCGATCCTGTGACCCCACTGCTATGCCATTCCGCTACCACTAGTTAGTTGGCATTTGCAAACATAACTAATCAGAGATAAATTGATTTTCTTGTTTTTAAAAATTGGAGGTAAATTAATTTTTAAACTTCACTCCTTATCATTTGTGCCGAAAGGCCCGTCTTTCTAGCCATAATAAAGGTAAACTTACTAGATCATAGATGCAATTTACAGTACACTTGGACATGTGGAGCTGTAACAGTTGCTTGAAGTATCTCAATTCTCAATTGAAATACTTTCTTCTAATTGTCTCTTTTCCTATCTTCTAGCTATTTGTTATTGAAGAGAGCTCTACAATCCATGCACCCAATTTTATCAATTTGGAACACATCATAGCTTGTTGCCTGCATTAACTATTTCCCACCCTGTTTTCTATCAGATAGGTTTGGTGATTGACTTAACAAATACCTCTCGGTACTATTCACCAGCAGAGTGGACGAGGCAAGGTACTAAACATGTCAAGGTGAGAGTGAGACCTCAGTTGAGATAGTAATATGTATATTCCAGCACTAATAAAAAATAATTCCCATTACATTTCTGTTCATTTCAGATTGCTTGCAGGGGCAGAGATGCTGTACCAGAAAATGAAGCTGTTAACACGTTTGTGTATGAGGTAACCCAGATTCCTAGTTTGATGACCTTGCAACTATGCCTTTTAGATGTATTTTTGGTTAGACATGAATATGTAAACTTCAAATCTTCTTTTAACGGTCTGGGTGTCGATTTATTATTATTATTATTATTATTATTATTATTATTATTATTGTGGGTTATTGAAATGGACTGTTGGAAAAAATGATGAACACCTGTCGTCAAGGTTTTAAAACAGATAGTTGCTGTGTTTTCTTACTGGGACTAGGTAAACATGGTGCTCTAGACTGTAGTTGCCTACGTAACATATGTTGCTTATGTGTCGCATACTCGCATTGATAGTTAGGTAAACTGGCTAAGTATAAAAGAATGGAAGTCTAATAAAATAATAATGATGCCAGATCAAGTTCATGCTTGTATCTGCTGTTTCTCATTCAGCCGTCTACAATTTATTGAAATACTACTAACCATACACATGCGAAGCATGACTGAACATAATAAACATGAAAACAATATAGTTATCTTAACATCTATAAGTATATTGCCTTGTTTTTTTGGATGTTTTCTTGCATTCAATATTGTTGATGTGGAAGAAAACTATACAAACATGTAGTTCAGAAAACTGGTTTAGAAATGCTAGTAGATATTAGATGGCAACATATTACAGGCACAAAAAGAAAATAAGTCCACATGTATTGATCATTGTAATTATGTTGAATCAAGAAACATTGTTCAGAATTTTCTTCAGAGCAGAAAAATGGAACTCATTTTGGTAAAGAAAAATATCTCATAAAGAACCAGTAAGCAATAGTTCTTGTCCACATCCATTGGATCATTGTACTTGGAGGGCCATAAGTACAATGTCTATATCCATACAAATATACATGAGTTGGTTGGGAGACTTCTGATTTGAGCTGTTCAAAAACTTTAATTTAATTTCACAATTACCCATCCAATGGTTGTGGACAAGTTATATATCCTCCCCTAGTCACTTTGGATCTATATCCATACAAATATACATGAGTTGGTTGGGAGACTTCTGATTTGAGCTGTTCAAAAACTTTAATTTAATTTCACAATTACCCATCCAATGGTTGTGGACAAGTTATATATCCTCCCCTAGTCACTTTGGATGGCTCAAATCTGAAGTGCCCCAGCCAACTTGTGCTTATCAATGTAGATGTTGTCTCTGAACTTATCAATGTTTTCTTTAATGTAGTCTGTAGAAATACTAAATCTATATGTGAAATTTCTTAAGTGCTGTATTGTGTTTCCTAGGAAAGCATGTGGCTGTCACTCGTGTCTGGGGGAACAAGTTAACTTTTTAACAGTTTAAAAGTTCTAAAAAATCATGAAATAATACTGGAGCATCACGACAATGATGTAAGATGATCCATGAGTTATTTTATTCTTTATATTTTGAGTATTCATACCGAAACAACTTTGCCCTGCTACACTCAGTGTGTATTGTAGTCTCCCCACTTGGAAAACACATGGACCAGAATATTTGATAACCTAATTGTAGCAAATTTCCTTTGAACAATCTAGCTGATGAATCTCTATCCATGTTATTTTTAGGTGTTGGCGTTTCATGAGCGCCAGAAGCCATCAAGGAATCCCAAATACGTACTTGTTCACTGTACTCATGGGCATAACCGTACTGGCTTTATGATTGTTCATTATCTAATGCGCACACAACTATCTAGTGTTACTGAGGTGAGACAACTTATGCTTCAATTGTAATTTATTCATTTATTGTCATATTTTTTCCCCTTGGCTAAATCTTTTGTTTGCTAGGCGTTAAATATATTTGCTCAAAGACGACCTCCAGGAATATATAAAACCGACTACATTCAAGCACTCTATTCGTTTTATCATGAAGTTCCTGAAAGTATCACATGTCCACCGACACCAGAATGGAAGAGGCCTTCTGATCTTGATCTGAATGGTGAAGCTAAGCAGGATGACGATGATGACAATGGCGAGCCTGCACCGTCACCAGTATGTGTATTTTCCAGTACATGTTTGGAAAATTCTCTGTTAATGCCACACCCAGGTCAACATTATAAGATGATTTGACAACCTCCAGCTAATAGATTTGTTCTAAAAGAACATGTGGGGCGCATGCAGTGTAAAGTGTAAACTAGCATTTGTATTCCTGTGAACTTTGCATGCAAAATTTAGAAAATGATCAAAACCGTTGGTTAGATATTTTCTATATCCCAGCAACATTTTAAGGAAATTTGATTATATTTCGGAGAAAGTAAGATCCTTCCATGTACTTTTGTCTTTGACACGAAATATTACGGCGTGACATAATACCTTTCCCCCTACATCCCACCAATACAAAAATAACAAACCTATTAGCCAAGGCAACAGTATTTTAGGATATTTTTGGAAGCTTACACTTGCATGGGTCGCATTGAATTTGGGTCAACACCTACATGCCACCTCATATGCTATTTCCTTGTGAATATATTATCCTTTTTACTAGATAGGTCCAGGGTTCTATTCAAGTATGAATAGTTCCGCACAACACTCTTATATTGGTAATGTTTCACAAAACGTTCCTGCTTATTGTAGGAACCTGCAGATGATAAGGCCATTACTAATGATGATGTTCTAGGGGATGCTGTGCCTTTTGACCAGCAGGATATCTTGCGTGGCATATGTTTCAAGTTGCTTGATTTTGTGCCCAATGTAAGTTTTAAATCTGTCTTTTGCTCTTAGTCACATCTTTCACATACTCCTCAGTCTTCCCCATCCCTAAAGCTGTTAATGACGTAGACTCCTTCGCTGTATGGCGATGGAAAAATGTTGTCAGATTTTCATTTCCGTAGTTTGGTCTTGTCACTGTGCCACTATGTATGTACTCATAGCTATGTTGATTATACGTTCACCAGTTCCATTTTCTCAGACCAGTTTACAAGTTACGCTTTATTTGGATTAGTGTGGTACTATGGTTTTGAGAATCTTATTTGATTAAAATCTGAACACAGTTAACTTGTTGCAAACACAGATGGTTAACTCATCTCGTATCAAGTAATTTTGGAAGTTTGACACAGATGAAAGGAGGCAAGGCGATGGGCCCTGATTGTATCCCCATTGAGGTGTGGAGAGGCCTCGGGGACATAGCGATAGTATGGCTAACCAAACTTTTCAACCTCATTTTTCGGGCAAACAAGATGCCAGAAGAATGGAGACGGAGTATATTAGTACCAATCTTCAAGAACAAGGGGAATGTTCAGAGTTGTACTAATTACCGTGGAATTAAGCTGATGAGCCATACAATGAAGCTATGGGAGAGAGTCATTGAGCACCGTGTAAGAAGAATGACAAGCGTGACCAAAAATCAGTTTGGTTTCATGCCTGGGAGATCGACCATGGAAGCCATTTTCTTGGTACGACAACTTATGGAGAGATATAGGGAGCAAAAGAAGGACCTGCATATGGTGTTCATTGACTTGGAGAAGGCCTATGATAAGATTCCGCGGAATGTTATGTGGTGGGCCTTGGAGAAACACAAAGTCCCAACAAAGTACATTATCCTCATCAAGGACATGTATGATAATGTTGTGACAAGTGTTCGAACAAGTGATGGCGACACTAACGACTTCCCCATTAAGATAGGACTGCATCAAGGGTCAGCTTTGAGCCCTTATATTTTTGCCTTGGTGATGGATGAGGTCACAAGGGATATACAAGGAGATATCCCATGGTGTATGCTCTTTGCGGACGATGTGGTGCTAGTCAATGAGAGCCGGACGGGGGTCAACAGGAAGTTGCAGTTATGGAGGCAAACCTTGGAATCGAAAGGTTTTAGACTTAGTAGGACTAAAACTGAGTACATGAGGTGCGCTTTCAGTACTACTAGGAACGAGGAGGGGGAGGATGTTAGCCTTGATGGGCAAGTGGTGCCTCAGAAGGACACCTTTCGATATTTGGGATCAATGTTGCAGAAGGATGGGGATATCGATGAAGATGTGAACCATCGAATTAAAGCCGGATGGATGAAGTGGCGCCAAGCTTCTGGCATTCTTTGTGACAAGAGGGTGCCACAAAAGCTAAAAGGCAAGTTCTATAGGACGGCAGTTCGACCCGCAATGTTGTATGGTGCTGAGTGTTGGCCGACTAAAAGGCGACATGTGCAACAGTTAGGTGTGGCAGAGATGCGCATGTTGAGATGGATGTGTGGCCACACAAGGAAGGACCGCATCCGGAATGATGATATACGAGATAAAGTTGGGGTAGCGCCAATTGAAGAGAAGCTTGTCCAACATCGTCTGAGATGGTTTGGGCATATTCAGCGCAGGCCTCCAGAAGCCCCAGTTCACAGCGGACGGCTTAAGCATGCTGATAATGTCAAAAGAGGCCGGGGTAGACCGAACGTGACATGGGAAGAGTCCGTAAAGAGAGATCTGAAGGACTGGAGCATCACCAAAGAACTAGCCATGGACAGGGGTGCGTGGAAGCTTGCTATCCATGTGCCAGAACCATGAGTTGGTCGCGAGATCTTATGGGTTTCACCTCTAGCCTACCCCAACTTGTTTGGGACTAAAGGCTTTGTTGTTGTTGTTGTTGTTGACACATATGATACTTAATGATACCTTTGTATTCTCTAGAACCTATGGACATCCATTTAATTTATTAGTGGATGTAGCTTTGATGAATAGGTGTGACGATGAGAACTTTTTGCTGGTGTTGGAGATCATTGCATTGAAGTTTGTGCATATTACGCTGTCTTGTTTTTTTAAGTATCCTTTTTTTTAACTCTAGCTATCCCTTTATTTTGAACTTACCACACTATCCCTATATAATCATTGTGCCCACAAAGGCAAGCTTCTTACAGTGTCCTGCTACCCTTTTGCTTACAGGGTAGAGCTAATGCTCAATTTCCAGGATCTCATCCAGTTTCCCTTAACAGGTATTACTTAATCCAATATAGATGCTGTTTTTGCAAAGTGGTCTTAGTGTACAAATGTGTGTTCTCTTAGGCAGTTTCCCACCAAATAACCCCACTATATGCTAAATCAGAGATGAGCACAATTAATGGCAACCAGATACCCCCTATTAAGGCATTAGCTCCTTGTTATGTAGGCAATTATGCATACATTGGAGGCTACATTTTACGTAATTTATTCTACTTTGTTGTGGTCACTAATATTTCTTTGCACTTCGTAGAAGCCAATATGGCATATGCATATATTGACATTGTACACTAAATAAGGGAGTTGCATGTTTGCCCCTAGAATAATTCTTATAAGTAAAGCGACAGATGACTGACATATAAGGGAGAAATGTGCCTCGGTGATAGCTGTAGATTTTTTTAGCATGCAGTGGTTATCTTGCTTAGATGGAATATGGGTACAAGACTCTATCCCAGTGCAGATGTTGTTTGTTCATTTTGTCAAGCAATAAAAGTCAGTATTCACCTCATATATTGAATAACCTAATTACACCCTTCTGTGTACTATTTATATAAGTAAACCTATAGATTGACACCCTTTGTCTTTTTAAGGTTTGTAGAACAAGATTTATATGTCTGCAATAACCTTGATGTTCATTTTGGTCCTTGAGATGTATCTCTCTTGTCTCTTACCTCTCATCTATCAAATTTGATTCGGCAATCGGAATTAGTTGACCGGCTATAATTTGATGACACAAGCATTGTTTGAGGAAATGTTTCTGCAGTCAAGAATGGTTGATGTGCCAAATACTCCCTCTGTAACCTAATATAAGACATTTTTGACACTACAAAGGAAGTAGATAGTAGAGAATAGAGAATGCCATTCTTTGTTTATACACAGCGTGTTCCAACTAGGGCATGCAAATCATAAAGTACTGCATGTTGTATTGTTGGAACACGCTGTGGCACATCCTTATATAGCATGTGGCAACATTCAAGAGAGTGCCTGTGTCATCTAAATACATACACCGAAATACATACAGACACCATGCATGCTTAATGTAATACCCTCCCTAAGCACTGAACATTAGGTCTTACAGTTGTTTTCTGCCGTTCCGTGCTGTACTGTTATGGCCAACTAGTTTGCCATTTTTTTTATTTTTTTTTGCTTGAAAGTGAAATATCGAGAAAAGAAAAATGTTACGTGTGTCGATGGAATTATAATAAAAAGAAAGTCTGGTCCGCCATCAACTAGTTTCGGCTAGGTTGAATTGAAGCAGTTATTCTTTAAAGAAATAATAGCCATTATAGTGTTCTTGCTTCTGTTTTGGCCTTTTGAACCTTCCATTAACTCATGTATTTTTTGTCTCAATATGAAGCGAGAACCTGCAACTTCTGAGACAAAGATATTATTATGCTACGTGGAAAGCTGATGGAACACGATACATGATGCTTATAATGCGGGATGGCTGTTTCTTAATAGACCGAAACTTCTGCTTTAGAAGAGTTCAGATGCGTTTTCCTATTAGGAATGTTAACGATGTAAGGCCTCATTTTTGGTTTGGATAGCATGCGTAGTGCAATTTCTTTTCTTTCATTATATTGCAGAATTTTACTTTACCTCTCTTTTCCGAACTCAAGGGTTTCCACAACTTTACATTGATCGATGGAGAAATGGTTGTAGACACCATACCAGGTGGTGCATTGAAGCGGAGGTACTTAGCGTATGATCTAATGGCAATTAATTTCTCCTCCAAAGTCAAGGTAGAAACTTCTTATTTGTTATTATTAACTTAAGTTGCATTTTATCACCTTCTCAATTGCTGATGTGTATGCCTGGTTGTTTTTGGTATTTCATCTGTTTTGGGGGTGTAGCATGAGTACCAGAGATCTCATTGACCTTTCACGGGAACTCATTGTTGTGACATAATAATACAGTATAGAGCACTACAAGTTTATCAGAGGTGTTTGACAAGAATATAGCTATACTATTTTGATTGATAGAAGTAACCTCTTAATTTTGGATATCACTGATGAAATATTTGTGTGTAAATGATTTTAATCTACATAGATATATGAATATATGGTGATTCTGAATTTTAAGCATCTGCGTTACTATGTACTCTAGGGACCACATTTTATTTAATCTCCGGATGCAGCTGCCCTTTTCTGACAGGTGGAAGCTACTTGAGGATGAAATAATTCGTCCACGCATATATGAGAGAAAACAGTTTGAAACTGGTCTTAAAGGCAATCCATCATACAGATATGACCTGGAACTTTTTTCGGTACCTAAATCTGGATGTATTATTTATTTTATTTTATTGTGGTACGATGTTCAGTGGATAACCATGAACAGTTCTCTGATATTTGGCTTTTTTCAGGTAAGGAGAAAGGATTTTTGGCTGCTTTCAACGGTGAAGAAATTGCTCAAGGAGTTTATTCCAGCACTTTCACATGAATCTGATGGACTTATATTTCAGGTAGGGTGGTCTTGTCCTTTCTGACTTTGATATATGATGGTCATCGTCCATGGAAATTGAAAGTACATAGTATAGTTTTAAGTCAGTTGAGAAAAAGTTATAGACATACCAGTGTACTTATCTTGTATTGTAGATTAAGAACAGTTTTTACACTGTTTCTGGCTTCAATTTTTATCATACTATGTCCTATTTTTTCTGAAAATTAGTAAAAAAATGTTGATCTGAATTATGACTGGTGGAGGCTGTGGTCATCCGGTTCTTATCGCTGAACTGGTTCTGGAAGTGGTTGTGTTTCAAGTTTAGCTTCCTGCATACTAATAACAATGTTTCCCGTGACATGGAAGTAACAATGAGCTTGATTTATAGTGAGAGCAATCATCCTTTGTCATCCATATAAATCTTGCCCAACAGCATGCTAATATCATGCAGTTAGGAACACTTGTGCACTGAAAATAGCTGCAGTTCATTCAAGGGCATACCCTGCCCTAGCTCTGATTTCCTTAACAAGGCACTATGTTTGACTTTTTGATGAGTCACTAGTGATATATTGTCTAGAATGAACTTTTGTGTCACTTGAGAAAACTTAGCTAAAGCTGCTTCCATGTAGCTGTTGTTTTCAGTTCATGTATTTCTTCATGCATTTCAAGTTATACGCTTAACAGACTTTTGTTTTTCTTCCATTTTCTACATGTTTAAGTGTTTCTGTTATTCTTAATAGGGCTGGGATGATCCATACGTGAATCGTACCCATGAAGGTCTTTTAAAATGGAAGTACCCAGAGATGAATTCAGTTGACTTTTTGTTTGAGGTTTGTATGCTTGTCATATTCTTGAATTTTAAATTGAGTATCAAACATGACAACTTTTGGTGGGGAATCTGTTTATGTGGACGTGTGTCTTGCTGATTTTTGTTTCATTTTTTTAATTTCTTAATGCTGCAGACTGGTAGTGAAAACCGTCAGCTGATTTTTCTGTACGAGAGAGGGAAAAAGAAACTTATGGATGGTACCCGGGTTGTATTTCCTGGTAAGGATGTGTTTGTAATACTTCTCCCTAGCACAATCATGCAGCGTTGCTATTTTTGTAATACACTGATTAAGTGTTTCAGAATCTTGACATACCTGCTAACTTTGAAGTCTTCAACTATGGCTCTTGTATGATGTTGTCTTCAAATAGAATCTGCCACTACTTCAGTGTTTTCACGAGGCATCATGTCTCAATTCTTGTAGCAGACAATTTTGCTGTGATGTGATTTCATTTTGGACTTAATATTGGTGGTGTACTGGAATTTCTGCAGAGGATGTAGAGCAGTCTTCGATATCAGGGAAAATTGTTGAATGCTCTTGGAATAAACAGGAGGACTGCTGGTTCTGCATGCGCATCCGAGCAGATAAATCAACTCCTAATGATATCAATACTTACAGAAAGGCATTTCCCTCTCTCTCTCTCTCTCTCTCTCTGGGCTCGATTTCCTGAACCAAATCATGCTGAAAACTAATGTCAGTATCGTGGTCATTCAATACATGTTATGCACACCTACAAAGTTCGGTATCTTGGTGATCCACGTTATAGGAAAATTATCCATGTGGTGCAGGCCACAGGCCCCATATTGCATGTGAATCATAGTTTTGTACTCCCTCTGTCCCAAAACAAGTGACTTAACTTTGTACTAACGATCTTATATTAGTTTACAGAGGGGGTAGTACATTGTCTTCATAATTCAACATGATCTCTTCTGCTCTTAACGTCCCTTTCCTAAAGTGGCTAGCGACCATTCCCAGTCTTGATTGTTGCTGACTACATCCAAATGACAGATGATTGTCATTTTGCATTTCATGAGAATCATGTCATTACTAAATTAATCAAGATGTACAGTTTTGTTTGATGAGTTCACCTTTCATGCTTGATTCATGGTTAGATTGTCAATTTGCAGTCCGGTACACAATTCATAATGTTTTACTAATAATAGTCAAATGGCGGTTGATAAATTTTGAGCTCTCCAATTTTATATATTTATTGTGATTGCATTTTTTCCTTTCGTCCTATTGCAGACCATTGCTATTCTTCATACATTACAGAATCCGCTGCAATTTTACTTCATCTCCTGCTGTGTAGACATCAAGAGTATGAGAAACATAATCGCCATATATAATCTTACAATTTCCATTGTCTTGTTGTAATATATATGGACAGGTGATGAGGAGCATCACGGATAATATTACTGAAGACAAGCTCCTGGCTGAGATGACTGAGATCAGTAGCCTTCCGATGTACGCCGATAGGAAGGCTCACGCTGACAGGAAGGCCCATGCCGAGAAGATGGCTCACCAGCACAGAAGGAGGTGATAAGGCGAATAATCTTGGTCTTCTAAACTAGAATCAACAATGCCGGCTGGCCTCTGTAGCCTGTGTATTTAGCAATAATCAATTTTTGACTTCAATTAAACAACAGCGGTCACTACACAAGTTTTTCAATGCTTTCTTATGTTGGCCATACTGATTGTATATGTATCGTTCCAGAGTCGTGTATATGTTTTATTGTGTGTGCTCAATGGTTGATATCATTATCATTTCGCCTGTGCTTCGAAATAGCTTTATCAGCACTTATTTTAATGGGCTGTGTTTTGTTTGCCCTATCCTTATGACCGTCTTGTTCTTTAATGAAGTTAGGAATACACACCATAGTTGCATTGCCTATGACAAGTACGAGCTGTGGTGGGGAATGTGTCAAAGAAAGTACGCAGTGGTGGGAAATGTTTTGAGAATAGTGAAATAATGTATTTTGGCGTCCTACAACATAGACATGTCCAACCATTAATAATAGAGAAATTGTACTACAGTGGCATGGTGTGCCCGTGCTCTTTATATTGTTATTAAATATCTCAACCTAGACATGTACTATTAAAAGAAAATGAATGATGATCAACCCCTCAACCGTTTTCAGGTGGTTGTAGGGGTTATGCATTGGTGTGTTGCTTGTTTTGACTCGTGTACATCAACATTGCTTTGTGTTAGCAAGGCGAGATCAATGTCAACTTTATGTCAAGGAAAAATATGTGGACCCTAGGAACATCTACAACCGGACTTGTATAATATATGAGCCCTTATATGCCTGTGGACGTTCACCCCTCAAATGTAAGCGTGTCCACCCCTCGAATGTAAGCGTCTATAACCGTCCCAATCATATGCAAACCCTCAAATCCGTATGATATCAATGCAATGTAGATCAACACACGCAAGTACTTAATAGTTCATATATGACATAGCAAACTAGAATGTAGCAACAGGGGAGTTCATCATACATGCCATCAGGCTATCAAAATTTAACATGTTCTACTAATTAAATAGGTCCGGTTTTGCGGGCAGGCTGGCGAGGGCACACACGGTCTGAGTTTGCTCCACCGCGTGGTATGCACCGCCTGGACTTGTCGCTTTGCCATGATCCAGGCACGAACGTCATCCACAACCTTGTCCTTCACGGCCTTGTCTGTTGCGACGCGGTTGGAATCGCCCTCTCTGGCACAGTGCCATCGCCCTCTCTCGGCGGGCACGCCGGACCTCGATCTCAGCTTTGCCCTCATAGCTGGGGCATCCAGAGCATCCGAGGCCATGCACATTGGCGGTGTTGACCTTGGACACAAAGCCCGACGTCAGAGGGACAAGGACCCAACACCAGGGTTGCTCGGATGCCACGGGGCCATCCTTGGGCGCATGTCTGTACTTTTAGCCACCGCTCATAGACTCCGAATCTAGAGCGAGCACGCGCCTCGAGCCTCGAGCCTCTGGCAGATACATTGTCGTCGCTGGACCCAAGCCCCACTTGCTCGTACACCACGGAGGCACACGCGAGGGCACGCCCCCCCCCCCGCCCCCCAGTCGAAGCGCACCTGCTGCATATGTCCCAAACTTTCAACAGTGGATTCAAGCCGGATCGACACTGACGCCGTAGTTTGGGTATCCTCCTAAGACTGATGGAGAGGTAGCCGGACAACTATCTCCTCCTTGTCCAAGAAGGAGACGAGGTCCCAGTCGACAGATATGGAATTGTTGAGCTTGCGGGCCTGCCATGTCGAAAATAACTGAAGATCACCGAAGATGAGTTGGGCCGCACACACTCAAAGTGAAGTGGAGTGACAAATAGCTAGGGTTTGGTTTGAGGTGCGGATAGGGACGGGATATTCGTGGGCTCAGGTTGATCGGTCCGACATGGTGGATCCGTGCTTCTTCAAATTCGCCTCAAATATGGATCGGATATGATGAGTGTTGGACAACCTGGACGCATGAGCTGAATTTGAGGGTTTCGATTGGGTGGTGATTTTTGACACGAGCGGTATCCAGGCTGTCCGCCCTGATGTTTGGGGGAAGTGGGATGTCCAATTGTAGATGCTCTAACATTGTCCATTTTCACATAGTTTTTCATTCCTGAGAACGTTCGTCCGTTCGTCCGTCCGTGTCTTGTGTGTACAAAATCACTTGCTTTATCCAGGTTCCAGGGTTTGGTGGTGCTAAATAAAGTTGAAGCGCAGTGTAGGTGCACCTTCTCCAACGGGGATCTCCCAACACACTCCGATAGTGGCAAGTAGCAACCACCCTCACCAACAAAGCGTCCTCCTCACCAGCCACCTGACCCTCGACTTAAGACCCCATTACATATGACCTCCTCTACCCAACACCAGCTCGATCGATCGATCGATCTCACTCTCGCATCATCATCATCGATCATGAGCTACCTCCTCTCCTACATCTCCAAGATGCTCTGCATCAAGACGCCGTCGTCGTCGGAGGAGGCGAAGCACCCGCCGGCGGCCGGCGAGGAGTGCTGCGTCTGCCTGTCGAGGATCCGCGCCGGCGAGGCCACGCGCCGGCTGCCCTGCGAGCACGCCTTCCACCGGGACTGCGTCGACCGGTGGCTCGCGCTGTGCAAGCGGACGTGCCCGCTCTGCCGCGTGTACGTCGCCGACGGCAACAACGGCAGGCAGGCCGCGGCCAAGCACGCCGGCGAGGGGGCCCTGGCCGACGACCTCGTCATCTGGTTCTCCACCATGCTCGTCCCGGGATTCTGAGACGATCAACGATCGATGATGTTTCTTTTTTGCTCTTCGCTCCCCGTGTTTTCTCCTTCGAAATGAACGACGACGACGCATGGCACGTGTAGCTAGGGTTGTAGGTAGCAAACGTTTTCGCATATGGATCGTCGGCGGATGGTTTCTTGCAAGTTTTGTATTTGACGTTTGTCCCTCTACGAATGTGGGTGTAAATAAGAAGCATGATCGATCTTCTACTAAGTACTAACCTTAATTTTGGATACATATGCATGATATATATGTGTATTACTCACTGCATGGAAGATTGACAAAACATTTCAAACTGTATTTGTCGCTGTAAAGCTCAATGCCGAGACTAACGTGTTGTGTTGAGAGATAAAGAAACAGAAACTTTTGAACGTTCTTAATATTTAGTCCCGTCTTTTGGAGCACAACAAAATATTAGCTAGCGGTGGTTGGGCCATGACCAATCGACCATCCTTTAATCTTTCCGACATTCATGAAATAATTTATTTTTCATATCGAACACTTTTTTTTTTTTTGAGATTGAACACTTTAGTTAATATCAAGGAAACATAAACCATTTTTGTGACGGGTCGAAATAGGAGTACATAGTTGTGTTAGCAAGAGAGGATAAAAAGAAGCGAAAAATAGATTTTCCGTTTAGCAAGAGAGGATAAAAAGAAGCGAAAAATAGATTTTCCGTTCCTCACCTTTTTCTATTTTGCAATTAGAAAAAGGTAATTTTTTCATTAAATCGATTGTGCCTCCTACGCTAAAACGCATAAAACCAAGTTTTTTTTGAGGGCTGCATAAAACCAAGTCAATCATCTTATATGGTGCGCTTTCGATTCTAGCTTGTTGTGTAAATTTTACTTGTGACATGATATTTGATCGGTAGTTCTTATATCACGAATTAAAAAAATGTCCATCAAATCGAGAAATTTTCAAAACATTCAAATAATAATCACGAATTGGAAGACTTGTTAACAAATTCACGAAATATTACCAGTTTCAAAATATCCTCACAAAATTCTAAACATGTTCATGTGTTAGATAAATGTTCAAGAATCTAAAAAAATGATCACGAATTTAAATTATTTTTCAAGTATAAAAATGTGTTCATCAATTTGGAAAATGTTCAGATATTTGAAAAAAAAACCCAGGAATTTGACAACTGCTCTTGATATTCAAAAAGTATAAATTTGAAAATTGTTCTTGATTTTCAGAAAATGCCATGAATTTGAAAATTCTTTGCAATTTGCAAAAAAGTTCATGAATTTTGCAAAAAGTTGACAATCAAAAAGAGGAAAACGAAAGAAGGAGAGAAACATCGAAAAACAGAAAAAGGCAGAAACATACTTATGGAACGACACATTACCGCGGGCCGCGGGACGGCAGGAACATCATCTCCCGCAAGATAATGTCATCCTTCCTAGTCGCATCAAGGGCCTACAGACTACACAGATGATTTAGTTGCCATTTAGGCCTAGTGACTCACACCCGTACATAGCGGCAGTTACGTCTCCCCCTTACCAATTCCTAATAGGAATCACCTACGGCCTGGTGCTATCGCGCCAGCCCAATAATTTAGTACTATTAAGGTTTTTTACTATCATTTTATTTTGTGGGGTTTTCCATGGTTGTAGAAATATCTTTCTTTGACTTTATTTCTTTTTCCTTGTTTTTCTATCTTCTGTTTTCCTTTTATCATTTATTTCTTCGGTTTCTATGTTGTTTTCTTGTTTTTCTATCTTCTGTTTTCCTTTCTTTCCGCTTTTCATGACTTTTTCAAAAACAAAATCTTCATTTTTTTACTTTTTCCTTTGCTGTTTTCATCCGTGCTTTTATTTTATTAATATTTTTCACATTTTTTTTCTGCAACACCGGCCTACATTTGTTCAAGCACAATGTACATTTTTGGTAGACATCAGGGACATTTTATAGTTTTAACATTTTTGAAATGCGGGACTAATATTTGTTAGTATATGTTTAAATGTCTACTTTTTTCATACACGGTATATGTTTATTATACATAAAAAATTATTTAGACATATTTAACATTCAAATAGAAAATTTAAGCCTACAGTTTTCATGTATAGTTTTAGTTTTTGTATACATCAGTAACATTTTTTTATACATGGTTAAGATTTTTTAAATAGATGATTAACATTTTTAATATATATTTTGTGTGTACATGTTTACACATTGTGCATTTTTACTACATGACTTAAATTTGTTCTAGTACATGATTAATATTTTAGGAAAACATTTTTCGAAGATTTTTTTCGTGGTTAAATTTATTCAAACAATTTGAACGATAAAAGCATTATTTTTGAACTACGCAAATACGTGTACTTGTGTTTGACAAGTTTGAAACTTGTGAACATTTTTGAAATGCAATGTTCATTTTTGTGAATGTACAAAACAATGTTTTTAAATTTACAATCATTTGTTCATTGTGTACACATTTTTTAGAATGTCATTTGATTGAAATGTATGATACTCTTTAAATATTTCAAACATTATCTGTACATACAGTTAGCATTTCTCAAATGTATGATAAACATTTTATAAAATATAAGCCCTGTTCAAGAATTCATCCGATTAACAAGTTAACTTGCCAATTAATCCCTATTCATAAGATCATCGAGTAGCCAATTAAGTGAATAATCACCCGATTAATTGATTAAATGACTGATTAACTTGTCGATTAGCCTAGTAATCCCCTACTCGCCAACTAGCTAAGCAGCTGCCAGCTATAAGTAAAGTTGTTTTGAATATATATATTGAAAATATTTTAAAATATAAAAAGGTATAATTATAAATCATAAAGAAAAAACAATAATGTGAAGAAAATACTTAAGGGAAACAGAAAACTCACATGACATCAGTTTGCCGTTAGCATGACGTGGCACTTGGTCACTGGGCCATCCAGTACCGGCTCCCTGCAGATGAGCCGTGGCTAAGATTTGCTTCGGGCGCAACATAGATGTACCCTCGGTAGGCGGCATGTACCCCAGCTGCCTTTGTCAGAATCAAAGAAACTGCCTATTTGCCGAGAGCCCAAGGCTCATCTGTTTCCGTGAACAGTAAATTAAGGAAAATACCAGAAATAAAAAAACATGTTTTTTCATGTGCGTGATGTGTGGGTAAAATTTCAATGTGTTCGGATGCGGAGAAGCCTGTGACAAAAAAGACAAAATCGGTCCGAACAGTGTGCAGCAAAATTTTCTCACTTACCCCAATTTTGTCTTTTTTTTATCGAGAGTAATTCAGATGTTTAAACACGATACAATTAGGCACAAACATCACGCACTCGAATATCCTTCATGCAAAAAATTGCAGTTTTTCTTTTTTCAATTCACTTTCATCCACGGGAGCAGATGCATCCGAGAGTCAAACCACCGCATCTTCTATTTCTTTTTTTTACTGTAGAGACTGCCCGTTGAATATATGTGTTGCATGTATATTACGTATAGTCTGGCCATCTTTTGGTTGTGTATAGTTGAGGTAGAGACCCATTTGTACTCTATATATACGTGTCCCTTGGCACCTATCAATACATCAACAATAGTATTGTCAATTCCTCTCTCTACATGGTATCATCCTTTTCGATCTAACCCTAGGGTTTTAGCCGCCGCTGCCGCCGCTACCCACGACTGGCGCACCCCGTCGCCGCTGCGTTCTCCTCCCAACGCTGCCGTCGCTACGTGCCGCCACCCCTTCCGCTGCCCCTCTCCTCACCAACTCGCAGCCGTCGCCGCGCTCCACTTCCCCGCACCGCCGTCGTTGTCCTGTCGCGCCTACCTCTCCACTCGCCGCCGTTGCCGCCTCTCTCCACCAAGGGCGGAGACAGTGGGGGGGGGGGGGGGGGCGAGCGGGGGCCAGATCCCCCCTATGGCTCGGCCACCCCCAACAAACTGCAGCAGGGACCAGTGCTAATTTTTTGTAGTTTGTATCCTAATCGTGATTACTACGTACAGCCTAGGTCCAAAAGGGACATAATTCTTGGATCCACTACTATGTACGTGGGGTGTGGGCTTGGCCCACCAGGTGTAGATCCCTTATATACATCTACAACTAAATTTTGGGATGAGTTGGATGACCGCACACGCTAGGGCATTGCGCCGCCGGCCATCGCCATCTACTTTGATGTATCAATCGACTGTCGATCTCCCCCTAGAAAAAAGACTATCGATCTCCGGCGAGTGTCGCTGCGGCTGCCACCGGAGTTCATTTTTGTCTCCTGCTCCTGTATTCATTTCAACACGGAAACTCACGGGATTCTGCAACAACCGCTTCTGAGTGCTGGTCGTCATTGTCCTTGATCGTTTCAGCACAGAACTCAGGTTATTGCTAATCTGCTTTGTTTAATGCCCTTATGCCCAACGTATTGACTGGTAATAGACTACTAGTATTAATTATATCTGCTCAGATGAGAGATACATATTTGTTTTATCTTGTGATCAGTTTTTTGTTAAGATAATCTTTTGGTCACTATTCTACAGTTCTGTTTAAATAGAGGGAAAGAATAGAGCAGGTTGCTTTTGCTAAAAGATTATACTAAACTCTAGTGAGATTATGAACCAGTACGATCTTGTAGGTAATCACAGAGGTAAGTTGGAACATACATTTGTCAAACACGTGTTATTGTGCTTATATATTGTAGAAAAAAAAAATACTTACAGCATTGTTGAAACATATGTTGCTATGTGATATTATGTGGGTTTGATCATTGTCACTTCGCGCCCCCTATCATGAAATCCTGGGTCCGCCCGTGCTCTCCATGCCGCAGCCGCCACCCGCAGCCCCCGTCTTCCTCCAACGCCGCCGCTGCACCTCTAACCCTAGCCGCCCGATGGAGTCCCCGCGCTCGTCCACCACCCGCTCATCCAACCCCTTCGCCGGTCCCGAGCCCTCCGCCGTCGCCATCCGTGATCTCAACATCGAGGCCCGCGTTCCCATCCGCCTCGATAGTTCCAGCACTTCGTACTACGCGTGGAAGACCTACTTCACCCTTGTCTTCCGCGAGTACTATCTCATCGAACACATCGATGGCTCCGTGGACGCCGACTTCCTGAAGGGTGATTCGGAGTGGTCCGCCATTGAGGCCACACTCATCTGATGGTTTTACCAAACCGTCTCGACGGACATCTTCCACACAGTTGTCGTCGAGGACGACGACGCCTGCGCCGTGTGGAACAAGATCAACGCGCTCTTCACCGACAACAAACTTCAGCGCCTTGTTTTCTTGCAGCAGGAGTTCTTCAGTTGTCACCAAGACACCTCCACCATCGATGAGTACTGCATGTGGCTTAAGATGCTCGCCGATGAGCTTCACGACATTGGGGCCAAAGTCTTCGACGAACTCATGCTGAGCACTCTCACTGCCGGCCTCAACGAGGACTTCAGCTATGCGGCCTCCAACCTCACCTTGCCGCCGCAGCCCACCTTCCAGCGTGTCATTGCGTACCTCAAGCTTGAGGAGCGCCGCATGACGAAGGTGAAGCAACGAGTCCACAACACCGCCCTCGCCGTCGGCACCACCCGCGGCAATCCCGCTCCACCTGCTGCGTCGAACCAACTGCGTCCTCCTCCACCGGCCGGTTACTTCCCGCTGCCACCCGCGCCACCCGCGCCTCCCCAACAACAAGGCGGAGGGGACCGACGCAACCGGCGGGGCAGCGGGGTCGCCGCCAGCAACAACAGCAGCAGTCGGGTCCTGGCGCCGGGGGACCACCGTGCCACTAGCCGCCCCCTCCACCGTGGGCCGTCGGGCAGAACCCGTGGACGGGTGTCGTGCATGCCTATCACATGCCCGTCCCACGGGCTCCTACGTCGGGTCTCCTGGGTCCGGGCCTCGCCAGCCACCAGGCCTTCTTCGGAGCGCCACACCAGCCGGTTGGCGCCGGTTACGACACCCCCCTCGTGCTGCCACCTCCCGGCAGCCATGGCCCATCGACCCTAACACCGACCTACGGGGGTCTCCTATCTCCGTCGGCACCCGCGCCATGGGGTCCTTCCCTCCTGGCGGCTCTGCACTCCGCGCCATCACCTAACAACTATGACGGCAGAGGCGACTGGTACATGGACACCGGTGCTACTGCGCACATGACAGCTTATCCCGGTAACCTAACCTCTTCCACTCCCGTTCATATGCCCCACTCGTCACCGTTGGCAACGGTTCTTCCTTCACTAGTAGAAAACAGGGCATCGGTTCGGGCCGGCCAGCCCATTAGTCCCGGTTCAGTCACGAACCGGGACCAATACCAATGGGGCAACGTGTTGGAAATATGCCCTAGAGGCAATAATAAAATGGTTATTATTGTATTTCCTTGTTCATGATAATTGTCTATTGTTCATGCTATAATTGTGTTAACCGGAAACCATAATACATGTGTGAATACATAGACCACAACATGTCCCTAGTGAGCCTCTAGTTGACTAGCTCGTTGATCAATAGATGGTCACGGTTTCATGGCCATGGACATTGGATGTCGTTGATAACGGGATCACATCATTAGGAGAATGATGTGATGGACAAGACCCAATCCTAAGCATAGCACAAAGATCGTGTAGTTCGTTTGCTAAAGCTTTTCAATGTCAAGTGTCATTTCCTTAGACCATGAGATTGTGTAACTCCCGGATACCGTAGGAATACTTTGGGTGTGCCAAACATCACAACGTAACTGGGTGGCTATAAAGGTACGCTACGGGTATCTCCGAAAGTATCTGTTGGGTTGGCACGAATCGAGACTGGGATTTGTCACTCCGTGTGACGGAGAGGTATCTCTGGGCCCACTCGGTAAGACATCATCATAATGAGCTCAATGTGACTAAGGAGTTAGCCACGGGATGATGTATTACGGAACGAGTAAAGAGACTTGCCAGTAACGAGATTGAACAAGGTATGGGGATACCGACGATCGAATCTCGGGCAAGTATCATACCGATAGACAAAGGGAATTGTATACGGGATTGATTGAATCCTTGACATCGTGGTTCATCCGATGAGATCATCGTGGAGTACGTGGGAGCCAACATGGGTATCCAGATCCCGCTGTTGGTTATTGACCGGAGAGGTGTCTCGGTCATGTCTACGTGTCTCCCGAACCCGTAGGGTCTACACACTTAAGGTTCGATGACGCTAGGGTTATAGGGAAAAGGTATACGTGATTACCGAAGGTTGTTCGGAGTCCCGTATGAGATCCCGGACGTCCCGAGGAGCTCCGGAATGGTCCGGAGGTAAAGATTGATATATAGGAAGTCCAGTTTTGGTCACCGGAAAGTTTTCGGGCTCATGGGTAGTGTACCGGGAGTGCCGGGAGGGTGCCGGAGGACCCCCGGGAGGGGTGTGACGACCAAAGGACCACATGGGCTGTTAGATAAAGTGTGCCAGCCCTTATTGGGCTGGGCAAGACTTTTGCTAAAGGCCCATGCGGCTGGAGATAAGGAGATAAGGCAAAAAGGATTTAAAAGGAGGAGATCCACCTCCCTTGTGGGAGGTGGACTCTCCCTTTAATTCGGCCGGCCATCTCCTCTTTGGAGTAGAGGCCAAGCCAGCCCTCCACGTCCCTCCTCCTATATATACTTGAGGTTTTGGATGTTTTGATTGAAGATTTGATCTCTCTCTCTCACGGCAAAGCCCTACCTCTCTTCTTCCTCCTCCGCAGCGCTTAGGCGAAGCCCTGTCGGAATACCTTGCTACTCCACCACCACCACGCCGTCGTGCTGCTGTTGGAGCCCTTCCCCAACCTCTCCTTCCTCCTTGCTGGATCAAGGTGTTGGAGACGTCACCGGGCTGCACGTGTGTTGAACGCGGAGGTGCCGTCCGTTCGGCACTTGATCGGATCTACCGCGATCTGAATCGCTGCGAGTACGACTTCATCAACCGCGTTCTTGTAACGCTTCCGCTTAGCGATCTTCAAAGGTATGAAGATGCAATCTCTCCCCTCTCGTTGCTGGTTTCTCCATAGATAGATCTTGGTGAACGTAGGAAAATTTTGATAGACAGTGGCATCATGAGCTAGGTCTATGCGTAGAATCTATGCACGAGTAGAACACAAAGCAGTTGTGGGCGTCGAGTTTGTTAATTTGCTTGCCGCTACTAGTCTTATCTTGATTCGGCGGTATTGTGGGATGAAGCGGCCCGGACCAACTTTACACGTACGCTTACGTGAGACCGGTTCCACCGCCTGACATGCACTAGATGCATAAGGTGGCTAGCGGGTGTCTGTCTCTCCTACCTTAGTCGGATCGGATTCGATGAAAAGGGTCCTTATGAAGGGTAAATAGCAATTGGCAAATCACGTTGTGGTGTTGACGTAGGTAAGAAACGTTCTTGCTAGTAACCTATAGCAGCCACGTAAAAACTTGCAACTACAAATTAGAGGACGTCTAACTTGTTTTTGCAGCATGTGCCTTGTGATGTGATATGGCCAAAAGGATGTGATGTGATGCATTGTGATGTATGAGATTGATCATGTTCTTGTAATAGGGTTCACGACTTGCATGTCGATGACTATGACAACCGGCAGGAGCCATAGGAGTTGTCTTATATTATTGTATGACCTGCGTGTCAATCATAAACGCCATGTAATTACTTTACTTTATTGCTAAACGTTAGCTGTAGTAGTAGAAGTAATAGTTGGCGAGACAACTTCATGAAGACACAATGATGGAGATCATGATGATGGAGATCATGGTGTCGTGCCGGTGACAGTGATGATCATGGTGCCCCGAAGATGGAGATCGAAGGATCAAGATGATATTGGCCATATCATGTCACTATATTGATTGCATGTGATGTTTATCATGTTTACATCTTATTTGCATAGAACGACGGTAGTAAATAAGATGATCTCTCAATAAAATTTCAAGAAAGGTGTTCACCCTAACTGTGCACCGTTGCTAAGGATCGTCGTTCCGAAGCACCACGTGATGATCGGGTGTGATAGGTTCTAACGTTCGCATACAACGGGTGTAAGCCAGATTTACACATGCGAAACACTTAGGTTGACTTGACGAGCCTAGCATGTACAGACATGGCCTCGGAACACGGAAGACCGAAAGGTCGAACATGAGTCGTATAGAAGATACGATCAACATAGAGATGTTCACCATGGATGACTAGTCCGTCTCACGTGATGATCGGACACGGGCTAGTTGACATGGATCATGTATCACTTGGAAGACTAGAGAGATGTCTATCTAAGTGGGAGTTCATTAATAATTTGATTAAGTGAACTTAATTATCATGAACTTAGTCTAAAAATGTCCTTGCAAATTATGTCGTAGATAGCTCGCGCTGTAGCTCCACAGTTTTATTGATACAATCCTAGAGAAAAGTAAGTTGAAAGTTGATGGTAGCAATAATGCGGACAGGGTCCGTGATCTGAGGATTGTCCTCATTGCTGCACAGAAAGCTTATGTTTTTGATGTACCGCTAACTGCACCACTCCCTCAAGTGTTGTCTGTAGATGTTGTGAACATATGACATGCACTTTTTGATGACTACGTGATAGTTCAGTGCGTCATGCATTACGGCTTAGAATTGAGGCTTCAAAATGTTTTGAACGTCACAGAACATATGAGATGTTCTAGGAGCTGAGATTGTGATCTCAAGCTCGTGCCTATGTTGAGAGGTATGAGACCTCCAACAAGATTCTTTGCCTGCAAGATAAAGGAGAATAGCTTAATCGGTGAGCGTGTTCTCAGATTGTCTGGGTGCTACAATCACTTGAATCAAGTGGGAGTTAATCTTCCAGATGAGATAGTGATTAATGCAGTTCTCCAAGTCACTGCCACCAAGCTACTAGAGCTTCATGATGAACTATAACATGCCAGGGATGGATAAGATGATCCCTGAGTTGTTCGTGATGTTTGACACCACGAAGGTAGAAATCAATAAGGAGCATCAAGTGTTGATGGTTAAGTGAAAACCACTAGTTTCAAAAGGGGCAAGGGCAAGAAGGGAAAAACTTCAGGAATGGCAAGCCAGTTGTTGCTCTAGTGAAGAAACCCAAGGTTGAGCCCGAACCCGAGACTAAGTGCTTCTGTTATGAGGAGAATGTTCGCTGAAGCGGAAAAACCCTAGATGATTGGTAGATAAGAAGGCTGGTAATGTCAATGGAAGTATATTTGATATACGTGTTAGTGATGTGTACCTTGCTGGTACTCGTAGTAGCACCTGGGTATTGGATACCGGTTCGGTTGCTAAGTGTTAGCAACTCGAAATAAAAGCTACGGAGTAAATGGAGACTAGCTAGGTGAAAGGTGACGATGTGTGTTGGAAGTATTTCCAAGATTGATGTGATCACCATCGCACGCTCTCTCTACCTTCAGGATTTGTGATAAACCTAAATAAATGTTATTTGGTGTTTGCGTTGAGCATGAACGTGATTAGATCATGATTAGTGCGATACGGTTATTCATATAAGTTAGAGAATAATGGTTATTCTGTTTACATGGATAATGCCTTCAATGGTCATGCACCCACTCGGAATGGTTTATTGAATCATGATCGTAGTAGTACACATATTCATAACATTGGTACCAAAAGATATAAAGTTAATAATGATAGTACCACATACTTGTGGCACTGCCGCTAAATGTCATATTGGTATAAATCGCATGAAGAAACTCCATGATGATGGATTTTTGACTCACTCGATTTCGAATCGGTTGAGACATGCGAGCCATGCCTCTTGGGCAAGATGACTGAGACCCCGTCATCCAATATGATGGAGCGGGCAAGTGGCTTATTGGAAATAATACATGTTGATGTATGTGGTCCAATGAGTGTTGAAACACACAGTGGATATCGTTGTTTTTCTTTACCTTCACTGATGATTTGAGTAAATATGGGGATATTTACTTAATGAAACACGAATCTGAAATGTTTGAAAGGTTCAAGGAGTTTCAGAGTGAAGTTAAAGATCATCGTGACAAGAAGATAAATGTCTATGATATGATCATGGAGGTGAATATCTAAGTTACGAGTTTGGTATGCAATTTTAGACAATGTGGAAATTGTTTCACAGCTCACGCCTCCTGGAACACCATAGTGTGATGGTGTGTTCGAACGTCGTAGTCGTGCTCTATTGGATATAGTGAGTACTATGATGTCTCTTATCGTTTTACCACTATCGTTATGGGGTTATGCATTAAAGACAAATCCATTCACTTTAACAGGGCACCATCTAAGTCTGTTGAGATGACACCGTGAGAATTATGGTTTGATAGAAGCCTAAGCTGTCATTTCTTAATGTTTGGGGCTGCGACGCTTATGTGAAAATGGGTTTTTCACCTAGCGAGCTCGAACCCAAAGTAGACAAATGCATCTTCATAGAATACCCTAATGAGACATTGGGTATACCTTCTATCTCAGATCCAAGCTCAAAATGTATTTGTAGCTAAGAACGGGTCCTTTCTTGAGAAAGAGTTTCTCTCGAAAGAATTGAGTGGGAGGAAGATAGAACTTGATAAGGTTGTTGAACCTTTGTTTCATCCAGAGAATAGCGCAACACAGAAAGATGTTTCTGTAGAGCCTACTCAGTTGAAAAGGAAGTTAATGA
This sequence comes from Hordeum marinum, assembly GCA_022496015.1. NCBI lineage: Eukaryota > Viridiplantae > Streptophyta > Magnoliopsida > Poales > Poaceae > Hordeum > Hordeum marinum. The sequence continues at coordinate 36,830,099 of CM039673.1, forward strand.
TGATGATCATGAAGCTTCGGATCAAGTCACTATCGAACCTCGTAGGTCGACAAGGACGCGTACTGCTCCTGAGTAGTACGACAACCCTGTCTTGGAAATCATGTTGTTGGACAACGATGAACCTACGAACTATGGAGAAGCGATGGTGGGCCCGGATTCCAACAAATGGCTAGGAGCCATGAAATCCGAGAAAGGATCCATGTATGAAAACCAAGTATGGACTTTGGTAGACTTGCCTGTTGAATGGCGGGTCATTGAGTACAAATGGACCTTTGAGATAAACATAGACGCTAATGGTGAAATGTCACCGTTTATAAAGCTCGACTTGTCGCAAAGAAGTTTCCGCCAAGTTCAAGGAGTTGACTGCAATGAGATTGTCTCATCTGTAGCGATGCTAAAAGTCTATTAAAATTTTGTTAGCAGTTGCTGCATTTTTCGATTATGAAATCTGGCAGATGGATGACAAAACAAGGTTTCCGTAATGGTTTCTGTGAGGAAGAGTTGTATGTGATACAACCAGAAGGTTTTGTCAATCCTAAGGATGCTAATAATATGCAAACTCCAGCGATCCTTCTATGGACTGGAGCAAGCATCTCGGAGTTGGAATATATGCTTTGATGAGGTGATCAAAGTGTTTAAGTTTATACAATGTTTATGAGAAACTTGTATTTGCAAGAAAGTGAGTGGGAGCACTATGGAATTTCTTATAAGAATATGTAGTTGACATATTATTGATCGGAAATGATGTAGAATTTCTGGAAGAGCATGAAGGGTTGTTTGAAAAGTTTTTTTTTCAAAGGAAGACCCAGATAAAGCTACTATTTTATTAAGCATCAAGATCTATAGGGATAGATCTATTCGCTTGATAAGTTTTTTCGACGAAGACATACCTTGACAAGTTTTTGAAGGAGTTCAAAATAGATGGGTCAAAGAAGGAGTTCTTGACTGTATTGTAAGGTGTGAAATTGAGTAAGACTCAATACCCGACCACGGCAGAAGATAAAGAAGAGATGAGTGTCATCTCCTATGCTTTAGCCATAGGATCTATATAGTATGCCATGCTGTGTACCGCACCTGTGTGTGCCTTGCCATGAGTCTGTCAAGGGGTACAAGAGTAATCCAAGAGTGGATCACTAGACAGCGGTCAAAGTTAGCCTTAGTAACTTGAGAACTAAGGAAATATTTCTCGATTATGGAGGTGATAAAGAGTTCATCGTAAAGTGTTACGATGATGCAAGCTTTAAAACCAATCCGGATGACTCTTAGTAGAAATCCAGCTACGTATAGTGGAGCAGCCATTTGGAATAGCTCCAAGTGGAGCGTGGGAGCAGTATCTACAAATATGAAATGGAAAGTTTGCAAAGGTACACACGGATCTGAATGTCGCAGACCCGCTGACTAAAAACCTCTTTCACGAGCAGAACATGAACAAACCCCAGAACTTATTGGGTGTTAATCACATGATGATATGATCACATGGTGATGTAAGTGTTAATCACATGGTGATGTGAACTAGATTATTGACTCTAGTGCAAGTGGGAGACTGTTGGAAATATGCCCTAGAGGCAATAATAAAATGGTTATTATTGTATTTCCTTGTTCATGATAATTGTCTATTGTTCATGCTATAATTGTGTTAACCGGAAACCATAATACATGTGTGAATACATAGACCACAACATGTCCCTAGTGAGCCTCTAGTTGACTAGCTCGTTGATCAATAGATGGTCACGGTTTCATGGCCATGGACATTGGATGTCGTTGATAACGGGATCACATCATTAGGAGAATGATGTGATGGACAAGACCCAATCCTAAGCATACCACAAAGATCGTGTAGTTCATTTGCTAAAGCTTTTCAATGTCAAGTGTCATTTCCTTAGACCATGAGATTGTGTAACTCCCGGATACCGTAGGAATACTTTGGGTGTGCCAAACATCACAACGTAACTGGGTGGCTATAAAGGTACGCTACGGGTATCTCCGAAAGTATCTGTTGGGTTGGCACGAATCGAGACTGGGATTTGTCACTCCGTGTGACGGAGAGGTATCTCTGGGCCCACTCGGTAAGACATCATCATAATGAGCTCAATGTGACTAAGGAGTTAGCCACGGGATGATGTATTACGGAACGAGTAAAGAGACTTGCCAGTAACGAGATTGAACAAGGTATGGGGATACCGACGATCGAATCTCGGGCAAGTATCATACCGATAGACAAAGGGAATTGTATACGGGATTGATTGAATCCTTGACATCGTGGTTCATCCGATGAGATCATCGTGGAGTACGTGGGAGCCAACATGGGTATCCAGATCCCGCTGTTGGTTATTGACCGGAGAGGTGTCTCGGTCATGTCTACGTGTCTCCCGAACCCGTAGGGTCTACACACTTAAGGTTCGATGACGCTAGGGTTATAGGGAAAAGGTATACGTGATTACCGAAGGTTGTTCGGAGTCCCGGATGAGATCCCGGACGTCCCGAGGAGCTCCGGAATGGTCCGGAGGTAAAGATTGATATATAGGAAGTCCAGTTTTGGTCACCGGAAAGTTTTCGGGCTCATGGGTAGTGTACCGGGAGTGCCGGGAGGGTGCCGGAGGACCCCCGGGAGGGGTGTGACGACCAAAGGACCACATGGGCTGTTAGATAAAGTGTGCCAGCCCTTATTGGGCTGGGCAAGACTTTTGCTAAAGGCCCATGCGGCTGGAGATAAGGAGATAAGGCAAAAAGGATTTAAAAGGAGGAGATCCACCTCCCTTGTGGGAGGTGGACTCTCCCTTTAATTCGGCCGGCCATCTCCTCTTTGGAGTAGAGGCCAAGCCAGCCCTCCACGTCCCTCCTCCTATATATACTTGAGGTTTTGGATGTTTTGATTGAAGATTTGATCTCTCTCTCTCACGGCGAAGCCCTACCTCTCTTCTTCCTCCTCCGCAGCGCTTAGGCGAAGCCCTGTCGGAATACCTTGCTACTCCACCACCACCACGCCGTCGTGCTGCTGTTGGAGCCCTTCCCCAACCTCTCCTTCCTCCTTGCTGGATCAAGGTGTTGGAGACGTCACCGGGCTGCACGTGTGTTGAACGCGGAGGTGCCGTCCGTTCGGCACTTGATCGGATCTACCGCGATCTGAATCGCTGCGAGTACGACTCCATCAACCGCGTTCTTGTAACGCTTCCGCTTAGCGATCTTCAAAGGTATGAAGATGCAATCTCTCCCCTCTCGTTGCTGGTTTCTCCATAGATAGATCTTGGTGAACGTAGGAAAATTTTGATTTACTACTACGTCTCCCAACACAACGGTCCCGGTTCGTGAGGCTAGGGGATCGGGCGGGCCGCGTGGGGCATTGGTCCCGGTTCGTCGGACCCCTTTGGTCCCGGTTCCAGACACGAACTAGGACCAATGTGCCTTGCTCCTGGCCCACACCCATTGGTCCCGGTTCGTGTCTGGAACCGGTACCAAAGGTGGTCCTTTAGTCTCGGTTCCAGCCACAAACCGAGACCAATGAGATGCCTATATATACCCCCTCGCCGGCGAGCAGAGCACTCTACACATTGCTCTGTTTTTTTGCGGGCGAGGGAAGACCTTTGTGGTACTCTAGCTCACCTCCTATGCACATGAGGTGTTTGATGAAATGTCCAAGCCAAACTTAAGCTTTGTCCTCTCGAAGCTCTTTGTCCAAACTCCATTTTCGTCAAGATTTGTCTAGGTTTGACGGTCCGTCCTGTCCCGTCCCTGTCCTGAAACCGCCGTCGATCGTCCACGCATGGTGAGCCTCTTGATCTTATCTTCTTGCTAAAAGAAAATATACTTACTCGTATGATTTTCTTACTTTTATTATTGTTTGTTATTATATAGTGCCATGGTTATGGTATCCGCCCACGTCGGCCCTCGTCCAGTCTATGATTCAGATGTGGTATATTATCTCTTATATAACTCTTTCACACATCTAATGTCTATGACAATTAATTATGCCACCAACTTGACGTAGATGTTTTTATCTATAGGAAGTAGTTGAACCAGAAATTCCAACCGACTATGCAATTCTGCTGGACAAGTTAACTAAAACTGAAAAAGAAATCGATCATTTGAAAGAAAAATTGAAAAGAACTGAAGATGACAAGATGGGATTGGAGTTGCATGTTACCGATGTCGTCGCCGATCACAAGACTACTGAGGCTTGAAGCTTGAAGCTTAGAAAGATTACAAAGATTAGAAAATATGCCATTCATACTGAGGCTTGATATCATTATGCCGTCGGATCAATCGGTACCTTAGTAGCGGTTATGATTGCATTTGTTGTTGCATTTAAATTTTTTACATAGTTTCGGTGTATGTTTTAATTAGATGCTCTAGAGACCTATATGTTGTTCAATAATGACAGCTATGTATAATTGTACGTATTTATTTTGGTTATTATTGTACTTTGGCTTTAATGTGATGATGGATTTCTAATAATTTGGTCACTTTTGTATTCATGATATGTTGTAATGGTTTTTAATACACTTTACTATATAACGCACGCAGATGAACCGACAATGGATCTACGGTGTTCGACGCACCTCCGAGTATATTAAGGGCCTGCATAATTTTCTCGAAGCGGCTGAGGCAAACAAGCAGAATGATTTTATGCCTTGTCCATGTACTGTCTGTGAGAATACGAAGTCTTTCTCCAACTCTAAAACCCTTCACTTCCACCTGCTTCAGAAGGGTTTTATGCCACACTATAATGTTTGGACCAAGCACGGAGAAAGAGGGGTTATGATGGAAGACAACGAAGAAGAAGAGGATGACGACAACTACCCTCCCCCTGAATATGGTGATGCTGTAATGGGGGAAGCTGAAGATCAAGAGGAACCAGACGATGTGCCCAATGATGAGCTTCACCGGGTCATTGTTGATGCACAGAGAGAATGCGAAAGTGAAAGGGAGAAGTTGAAGTTCGATCGCATGTTAGAGGATCACAAAAAATGGTTGTACCCAAATTGCGAAGATGACAACAAAAAGCTCGGTACCATACTGGAATTGCTGCAATGGAAGGCAGACAATGGTGTATCTGACAAGGGATTTAGTTCGCTACTAAAAATAATGAAGAAGAAGCTTCCAAAGGATAACGAATTGCCCGACAGTGCGTACGCAGGAAAGAAGGTTCTATGCCCTCTAGGATTGGAGGTGCAAAAGATACATGCATGCCCTAATGACTGCATCCACCGCGGTGAGTATGAGGAATGGAACGCATGACCGTTATGCGGTGCATTGCGGTATAAGATCAGAAGAGATGGCCCTAGTGATGTTGAGGGCCAGCGCACCGGGAAGATGGTTCCTGCCAAGGTGATGTGGTATGCTCCTATAATACCACGGCTGAAACGTCTGTTGAGAAACAAAAAGCATGCCGAGTTGATGCAATGGCACAAAAAAGACCGTAAGAAAGACGGGAAGTTGAGAGCACCCGCTGATGGGTCGCAGTGGAGAAAGATCGAGAGAAAGTGAAGCGACTTTATAGGTGACCCGAGGAACGTATGGTTTGGTTTAAGTGCAGATGGCGTTAATCCTTTTGGGGAGCAGAGCAGCCAGCATAGCACATGGCCTGTGACTCTATGTATGTATAACCTTTCTCCTTGGTTGTGCATGAAGCGGAAGTTCATTATGATGCCAGTGCTCATCCAAGGCCCTAAGCAACTCGGCAATGACATTGATGTGTACCTAAGGTCATTAGTTGATGAACTTTTACAACTATGGAATAGAAGAGGTGTACGTGTGTGGGATGAGAACGAACATGCGGATTTTGACCTACATGCGTTGCTGTTTGTAACCATTAACGATTGGCCTGCTCTCAGTAACCTTTCAGGACAGACAAACAAGGGATACCACGCATGCACACACTGTTTAGATGACACCGACAATATATATTTGGACAAATGTACGAAGAATGTGTACCTGGGGCATCGTCGATTTCTTTCGACCAACTATCAATGTCGAAAGAAAGGAAAGCATTTCAAAGGTGAGGCAGATCACCGGAAGAAGCCCACTCTCCGTATTGGTGATCACATACTTGATATGGTCAATGATTTACAAGTAATATTTGGAAAGGGTCCTGGCGGACTATCTGTTCCAAATGATGCTGACAAATGCGCACCCATGTGGAAGAAGAAATCTATATTTTGGGACCTACCCTATTGGAAAGACCTAGAGGTCCGCTCTGCAATCAACATGATGCACGTGACGAAGAACCTTTGCGTGAACCTGGTAGGCTTCTTGGGAGTGTATGGAAAGACAAAAGATACATCAGAGGCATGGGAGGAACAACAACGTGTGCATGAAAAAGACGGCATGCATCCAAAGCAGTATGAAGGTCCTTCCACCTACGCTCTTACCAAAGAAGAGAAGAAAATCTTCTTTGAATGCCTGCTCAGTATGAAGGTCCCGTCTGGTTTCTCGTCGAATATAAAGGGAATAATAAATATGGCAGAGAAAAAGTTCCAGAACCTAAAGTCTCATGACTGCCACGTGATTATGACGCAACTGCTGCCGATTGCATTGAGGGGGCTTCTACCGGAAAACATTTGATTAGCCATTGTGAAGCTATGTGCATTCCTCAATGCAATCTCTCACAAGGCGAGCGATCCAGAAATCCTGCCAATGTTAAGAAGTGATTTGGTGCAATGTCTTGTTAGTTTTGAGCTGGTGTTCCCACCGTCCTTCTTCAATATCATGACGCATGTCCTATTTCATCTAGTCGTCGAGATTGCCGTTCTGGGCCCTGTATTTCTACACAATATGTTCCCTTTTGAGAGGTTCATGGGAGTCTTAAAGAAATATGTTCGTAACCGTGCTAGGCCATAAGCAAGCATCTCCATGGGCCATCAAACAGAGGATGCCATTGGGTTTGTGTTGACTTCATTCCTGACCTTAAGAAGATTGGTCTCCCTCAATCGCGGTATGAGGGGAGACTGACTGGAAAAGGCACGCTAGGAGCGGACTCAATAATATGCAGGGACGGGCATTCTTGGTCTCAAGCACACTACACAGTTCTACAGAATTCCACCTTGGTGACCCCGTATGTCGATGAACACAAGAATATTCTGCGCTCCAAACACCCGGAGCAGTGTGACGACTGGATTACATATGAACACATCAGGACTTTCGGCAGTTGGTTGCAAACACGTCTCATGGGTGACAACACTGTTTCTGATGAGTTGTACTCGTTGGCCAGGGGACCATCTTCGACTGTATTGACTTACAAAGGGTACGAGATAAATGAGAATACATTTTACACGATCGACCAAGATGAAAAGAGCACCAACCAAAACAACGGTGTCCGCTTTGATGCAGCAACCAAGAGGGGAAAGGACACATATTATGGTTACATAGTGGACATATGGGAACTTGACTATGGACATGATCTCAAGGTCCCTTTGTTCAGTGCAAATGGGTCAATCTGTCAAGAGGCAGGGTACAAGAAGACCCATAGTACGGAATTACAACGGTGGATCTGAACAATGTTGGGTACACAGATGAACCATTCATCCTAGCCAATGATGTGGCACAGATTTTCTATGTGAAGGACATGTCTACCATACCGAGAAAAAGAAAAGATAAGGAAGTGAATACATCATACGATGAGCCAAAACACCACATAGTTCTTTCAAGAAAAAGAGACATCATGGGATTGGAGGGCAAGACAGACATGTCTGAAGATTATGAAAAGTTTCATGAAATTCCTCCCTTCAAAGTCAAGGCTGACCCAAGCACCTTGTTAAACGATGAAAATTGTCCATGGTTACGACGCAATAAGCAAAGGACACACGCGAAGAAGAATTGAAGACTTTCTCTCCACAACTATATCATTGCATTGACATGTGAAGAAATGAAATGCCTTTTGTAACACACGAGTTTTCGTCCGAAACCCTAATACTTTGAAAGAGATTCTCCGTTTTGTACACGAAGTGCATCCAGTTTTTGCCGTAACCCTCTCAACTTTTTATGACATGCTATGTGGGTGAAATGATGATACCATGCCAACTTTCAACCTTTTTAGAGTTCATTTGAAGTGCTTTTCAATTTCAGGGTCATTTAGCTCAAAAAAAATCAGTAAGTGCATGGAAAATACCAAATGAAGTCACAAAGGGTTGAAAATTGATGATGTGGCTTTGAATGGTGCATTTTGAACACACAAAAATTCTGGAGTTCAAATGAGTTAAAAAATGAAATCCCTTCGTAACAAATGAGTTTTCGTTCGAAACCGTGATACTTCGAAATAGATTGTCCATTTTGTACACGAAGTGCATCCAGTTTTCGTCGTACCCCACTCAACTTTTTAGCACATGCTATGTAGGTGAAATGATGATACCATGCCAACTTTCAACCTTTTCAGAGTTCATTTGAAGTGCTTTTCAATTTCAGGGTCATTTAGCTTAAAAAATCAGTAAGTGAATGAAAAATACCAAATGAAGTCAGAAAGGGTTGAAAATTGATGATGTGGCTTTGAATGGTGCATTTTGAACACACAAAAATTTTGGAGTTCAAATGGGTTCAAAAAAATGAAATCCCTTCGTAACAGATGAGTTTTCGTTCGAAACCGTGATACTTCGAAATAGATTATCCATTTTGTACACGAAGTGCATCCAGTTTTTGTCGTACCCCCCTCAACTTTTTAGCACATGCTATGTGGGTGAAATGATGATACCATGCCAACTTTCAACCTTTTCAGAGTTTGATTGAGGTGCTTTTTAATTTCTTTCAAAACATCGTAGGAGTGGAGTTCAAAAAAGAATCAGCTAAAAAGCTTTTATAAACCTCTAGTATTTTTGAAACAATAATTATATAAAAATTATGCAACTAAAATTATCAAAGTATTTTTTGTTCAAAACATTAATAGCAAAAATAATATAATGATAAAACACACTGGAAATAAATAAAGCAAGAAACAAAACAAAATAATGGAAATTATGCAACTAAAATTATCAAAGTATTTATTTGTTAAAAAGAATGAACTAAAATAACAGAAGAAAAATACTGAAAAAAAATTAAAACAATAAATAAAGCAAAAAACAAAACAAAAAACAGTTTTTTAAATAAAAAATGCCGCCTACTGGGCCACCACGGCCTGAATATGACTAGAAACCCAACAACTAGTTGGGCCAGGATTCAGGCCCGTAGAAGGACCAGTAGGCCCACAGGTAGAGGAGAGTGCAATTAGGCCCGTAAGCCTGCAGTTGAGAGGTGCTCGAGAGGGTTGGCGCAACAGCGCTTATAAACCACTCTCGAGCCCTCTCGGCTAGCAAGGTGGGACTAAACATTTGTCCCCGGGCAGCACCACCTTTTGGTCCCGGTTGGTGGAACTAACCGGGACCAATGCCTCCCTTTAGTCCCGGTTGATGCCACCAACCGGGACCAATGCATCCCTTTAGTCCCGGTTGGTGGCACCAACCGAAACCAATGCATCCCTTTAGTCCCGGTTGGTGGCACCAACCGGGACCAATGGCCTCTGCTTCCCGCCCTTTGGGCTGCCGAAAAGAGACCTTTGGTCCCGGTTGGTGCCACCAACCGGGACTAAAGGGGGCATTGGTCCCGGTTGGTGCCACCAACCGAGACCAATGCTCTCTGTATATAAGCGTCAGTTTCGATTTTTCCAGATTTCGTCCTGCACTTGCCCCCGACGGCGCCGAGCACATCGACGCCGCCAGGCTGCACAGGCTCGCCGTCGACGCCCTGTGCCCTGACCCTGACGCGCCGCCCTGCCCCGACGAGCCGCCCTGCCCCGACGCGCCGCCCCGTGCCCCGACGCATCGCCCCATGCCCCGACGTACCACCCCTGCCCCAACGCCGGCGCCGCTCCCCAACGCCGCCCCACGCCAGAACCCTGACCCGACGACACCGCCTCTCCTCCCCGTTCGGTCCGTCCGGCCCCCTTTCCTCCCCTATCAGATTTTGCTGATTTAATTTGATGATATATAGATGATAGATGATATATGATAGTTAGATGATGATGTTGATGATAGTTGATGATGTTGATGATAGATGATGTATGCTTTTTTTGTTCATATAATTTTTATAGCATTTTTGCTCCATGTATATATGTGTGTGTATATGGATGGATGGATGGATGGATGTATATATATAGAAAATTATCATATGATATAAAAAAATATCGTAGCTTCCTATTTTTTTCCATGGATGTATGCTAAAGAAAATTATGAAAGAGTTTATGGGAGGTTTCTGTCAAAAGGTTCAATGATTTGTCAAGGCAAAAAATTGAACTAATTAAGGTATCCCATGTTTTTGTATATATGCTATATGTATTTTGTTGGCACCTAGAAGTGTTGTCGAGGCCACCCCAAACCCTAGAAGCGTTGTCGAGGCCACCCAAATTTACCAAGTTAAATGAAGAAAACTCTGGTAACATAGATTTATCAAGTTAATTGTCATGTTGTAATATTTGCAGAAACTATGGATCCAAGAGACGAAGAACAAGAACAGTTGTTGGGGGACATAATCCACGGCGGACGTGATGTCTTGTCGTATCTCAACGACACCGATGGTCTGGAAGGAGAGGGTTATGACGGCTCTAGTGATCGAACAATGGAGGAGGAATGACATGATCATGATGGCTCCGGTGACCGAATGCCGGAGGAAGAAGGAGACCATGATGACGGCTCCGGTGGCCGATCGGAGGAGGGAACTGTTGCAAAGTCCGGTGAGGTATATATATTAATTAAGCCTATGTTGACTCTAGCTAATTGATGCATTAATTGTTTTGGTATGTACATATATTAATTAACTCTTCTTTCTTCTATTATAACCCTCCGAATCGAGCCAAACTTCGGTAACGAGACGAGGCCCGAAGAAGAGGTTGCGCAAGGATGAAAAGTTCACGATCACAACACTCGCGGACGATGGCCATCCAATTGAACCCAAGCGGACCAAGAACGCATTTTCTACTCAGTGCGGAGCTATTGTTAGGGAGAACATCTCGATCAGCACCAAGCAATGGAATAAGCCTAAGGACGGCGCCCCTGATGGTGATTATGTCACCAATAAACAGAAAGAAGATCTTTGGACCGCGCTGAAGGCAAATTTCACCCTACCGCCAGAGGAGGATCCGAATAAGCCAGTTATAGAGCCACGAGTCAAGGTGGCAGATCTATTCAGGAGGTGGAAGAATGAGTTGAAATCAAAGTTTGTCAACAAAGGAAAGACTCCAGCATCGTCGGCCGATATGAGAAGATAGGAGATTACTGGCCCGCATTTGTGGCCTACAAGACATCGGAGAAGAGTAAGAAGATGTCAGAGACAAACAAGAACAATGTTGCAAAGAAGCAGTTTCACCATCACACGGGGTCAGGTGGCTACCTTAAAGCCCGACCGTTGTGGGACAAAGCTGAGAATGACCTGCTTGCTAAAGGGGTCCGATCACAGACATATAACTGGCCAGACCGTTCAAGGACTTGGTTCTTCGGGGTTGGGGGTGTTGGGGAACGTCGCATGGGAAACAAAATTTTTCCTACGCACACGCAAACCTATCCATGGTGATGAGCATCTACGAGAGGGAGAGTGGATCTACATACCCTTGTAGATCGCTAAGCGGTAAGCGTTAAGAAACGCGGTTGGTGTAGTCGAACATCTTCGCGATCCAAATCACCGAGCGTCCCGCGATCTCATCACGATCCGTCCCGCGATCCAATCACGATCCGTCCCGTGAACTCATCACGATCCGTCCCGCGATCTCATCACGATCCATCTCACGATCTTGATCACGATCTATCCCGCGAACTCATCACGATCCGTTCCGTGATCACATCACGAACCGTCTCGCGATCTCGATCACGGTCCTTCCGATCTAGCGCCGAACGGACGGCACCCCCGCGTTCAGCACACGTGCAGCTTGATGACGATCTCCACCGTCTTGATCCAGCAAGAGGAGGTGGAGAGGAGAGAGAGTTCACCGGCAGCGTGACGGCGCTCCGGTGATGGTGGTGGAGCAATTCTGGCAGGGCTTCGCCTAAGCGCTGCAGAAAACCGATCTAGAGGAGAAACTATGCACCGGTGGAACGGGTAGCACGTGGCCGGAAATTCTGTCCAAAAACCACCCAATACACTAGTATATATAGGAGGAGAGGAGAGGAGAGGCAGACAAGGCCTTTGGGTCGGCCGAAATAGGAGGTGGGAGCAATCCTACTTCACCTCCAATCCTAGTTGGAGTAGGATTGCCTCCTATTGGCTGATTTTCCACTTTTTGTTTTAGGACTTTCTCTCCTGCGCCATGGGCCTTTGTGGCTGTTTTCCCAGCCCACAAAGGGCTGGTTATTATACTCCCACAGCCCATGGACCTCTTGGGGTCGAAATACCCCTCCCGGAGGTCCCCCGATACACTACCGGCACTCCCGGTACACTACCGATACTCCCGGTACACTACCGATGAGCCCGAAACTTTTTCGGAAACCAAACTGGGACTTCCTATATATGAATCTTTACCTCCGGACCATTCCGGAGCTCCTCGTGACGTCCGGGATCTCATCCGGGACTCCGAACAACCTTCGGTCACCACCATACATAACTCTACACTACCGAAACGTCACCGAACCTTAAGTGTGCAGACCCTGCGGGTTCGAGAACTATGTAGACATGACCGAGACACCTCTACAGTCAATAACCAATGGCGGGACCTGGACGTCCACATTGGTTCCCACATATTCTACGAAGATCTTTATCGGTCGAACCTCTATGTCAAGGATTCAGTTAATCCCGTATAACGTTCCCTTTGTTCTTCGGTATGTTACTTGCCCGAGATTCGATCGTCGGTATCTCCATACCTAGTTCAACCTCGTTACCGGCAAGTCTCTTTACTCGTTCCATAATACAAGATCCCTCAACTAAAAATTAGTCACATTGCTTGCAAGGCTCATTGTGATGTTGTATTACCGAGTGGGCCCTGAGATACCTCTCCATCACACGGAGTAACAAATCCCAGTCTCGATCCATGCCAACTCAACAGACACCATCGGAGATACCTGTAGAGCACCTTTATAGTCACCCAGTTACGTTGCGACGTTTGATACACACAAGACACTCCTCCGATATCCGTGAGTTGCATGATCTCATGGTCATAGGAACATATACTTGACATGCAGAAAACAATAGCAATAAACTGACACGATCATATGCTATGTTTGTAGTTTGGGTCTTATCCATCACATAATTCTCCTAATGATGTGATCCCATTATCAAATGACATCTCATGTCCATGGCTAGGAAACCTTAACCATCCTTTGATCAACGAGCTAGTCCATTAGAGGCATACTAGGGACATGGTTTTGTCTATGTATCCACACATGCATTTAAGTCTCCGATCAATACAATTATAGTATGGATAATAAACGATTATCATGAACAAGGAAATATGATAATAACTAATTTATTATTGCCTCTAGGGCATATTTCCAACAGGGGGAACTTTGGACCCTGAAACAGGGAAGTGCCGTTGGACGGACGAGCAACTTGCAATACCCGTGAACAAGCTTCAGAACTATATCACCGCAGCGCAGGAAGGGATGTTCATTCCCAACAGAGAGAAGGACGAGCTGACTGAGGCCCTAGGGAATGCTGAGCACCCTGGACGAACACGAGGCACAACAGGCTCCGTTCCGTGGAAGGTTGGGTTTCCCGACGCAGGCGGTTACAAAAGCCGGGAGAGAAAGAGGAAAGCGGAGCTGAGTGAAATTCAGAAGCTCAATGCAAGACTACAAAAGCTAGGGGAAGCTGAGAGCCAGTGAGCTGCCGGCCAACCATCTTAGCGGCACGAAGCTACCCTAGAAGCTACTACCCCGCCATCTCAGCGGAGAAGCAGCGTCGCTTCCACGGAGCCCGTTCAGCCCGACTTCACGTCTCCTAGCTACCCCGTGGATACTATCACGAAGGCTCCACATTGCGAGCTTATGACGAAATGCCGGAACCTCACTTTCAAGGCGGCTGTCGGCTGTGTTGCACCTCCTCAACCCAACGGAACTTTTCATTGCCGTCCAATTCCACATGGCTATGCTGTTGTGATGGTGGATGAAGTAATGCCGGAATTTGAGGAGCTCGAGCTTGACCACTGTACAGGTGAAGGAGAGAATAAGATGGTTCGTGCCCTGAGGAGTACATGTCTATGGCAGATGGAGTACATCAAGCTTCCAAAGTGGACGCCTCCGCCTCCTCCTTCTCCTTAGGCGAATCAGGGCACATCGCCTCCTTCTTCGGCTCCTCCGGCGCGTGGAGGTACTCCGCCTCCTCCTTCGCCTACTCCGGCACGTCGGAGCAGTACGCCTCCTCCTCAGCCTCGTCGGCAACGGCGGAAGACAGCCGCCGCCGCCGCTGTCGCTCCTCCGGCGCCTAGTAAGCAACGAGGGGAGCCGCCGCCGCTCCGGCGGCTAGCAATACAAGCATAAGCAGCAGGGGGTACACATACGATCCATCTCTCAAGCCTGTGGAAAAGTTACCATATGAGAGGACCGAGTCTGAAAACAAGGAGATAAGTTAGGCCGAAGTGAGGGACCATTTTGCAAAGAAAACTCCAGCTCCGAAGGAGAAGATAGATCCGGTGAAAGCGATGCGCACTATCGATGCCCTGAAGCGACCACCACCGCCTCTGCCGGATTCCAACTATGAACGCTGTATTAAAAAGGCATATCAAGATGCGCGGCGGTCGGGAAGTACTTTCAGTGATGCAAAGTTAGCAGAACGAAGAAGTAAGAAAAAAATTCCCCAGCTAGGCGAACAGGCGAACCAATCGTGCCCCCCGCTTAAGGTTTCTAGCGATAGCGTCGCTAATCATCCAGGGATGGTCCTCGGTAACAAACCTGGTGATTACCTGAGCGATGATGTACTGTTTGAGAAGTTGGAGGTGGACGAATTCAAATACCGGTACGGGCATCCTCTCGTCAAACCCAATCCTCCTCCTCTAACAACGATGATGCGAAGATTCCATGAATGGTACATGCAAAGCTGCCACGAGTCTGTGATGGATTCTTTGGTACTGTCAGTTAAAGAGGAGCACGACCTCGTTGGAATTGATATGTTGAATATTGAATATGAGGAGATATGACAGTTATACAATCAGAAGGCCATCGACAAAACAATCGTGACTTGATACTGTCTGTAAGTACTACTTCTGTAATTAAGTCTCTCTATGTATATAGCTCAGCTCTTTCATTGCATGTATATATAATTATCCTCACTACTATATTATGCAGATTGAAGATCGTCGAATGCAAAAAAGCACAAATCTATAACATCGGGTTCATTAACCCAAATGTCATACATGAGCATAATATAAAACATTGGCCCATAGAAACCGAGGAGAACTTGCTACAATCGTTGCTTAAAAATCAAAACAAAGGGACAATACTCTTTCCTTACAACTTCAAGTGAGTGTTACTATCTTGTGTATATTCGGTTTCCCTTATTACTCGAGGTTTATAGTAATGTAATTGATGAGTTATGCATGCGTGCGCAGTTTCCACTTTATTCTGCTAGAGATTCATCTTGAGCGGGAAGTAGTAATCGTCTTATACTCGAAACGAAAAGATCCCCAGAATTATGCGGACATGACTAAAATTCTCCAGAAGTAAGTTCAATCGATCATTATCGCATCATATCGACAACTTTAATTTTTTCATTTCTTGATATCAAGTAATTATTTTCTTTGTCTGGCAGGATTTGGAAAGAGTTCACAACAATTGTTCCGGCACTGCCGAAGGAGCTGCGATTTACACACCCGAAAGTAAGTACTACTAGCTAGTTCCGCGCATCTCCCATTGATTCTAGTTTCATCAATACTATTTATCATGCTTGATTATCAGTTTGATTGAACTCTGTTTCTCGTAAAGTGCTTGTGACAGGAAGACGGGACTGATTTATGTGGATACTACGTTTGCGACTTCATCTACAACGCGACGGCCCCTAAGCGGGGCTACTCTACAAAATAATTTAAAGTGCGTAAGCAATAATATTCACAATTTTATTTTATTACCATATATATGTATTGGCCCCCTTCTTCAAATTAGATGTGGCAGATGCGGGATGAACTCCTACCACATGATCGCATACGAGCAATTCAAGAAGAATTGGCGGGATTCTTTCTTGACCACGTTATAAATAAAACCGGAGAATACCATCTGGAAGTGGACATTAGACGTTAGGGATTGTAAGAGATCTTATATTGTATATATGTAGCTAGTAGCGTCGGATATATATACGAAAACTTGTTATACGACCAATCTCTCGAAGAAAGAGAGGTCGATCACTTCTATCTCTATATGTTCATGACGATCTTCTGTACTTAATGGTTCCTTCATTTACTTACTAGCTAGCGTGTCGAGTTCTCTCTATAGTAGCTAGCATCGACCAAGCACGAAGAAAGAGAGGACACTTCTCTCTATCAATTAGCTAGCTATAACAATATAAAACCCCTAAATTAACTCTCTAAACCCCCCTAAACCCCCCTCTCTTTTAAAATAAAAAAACAAGCAACTGCCAGATGCTGACGCGTGGATGCCTGTTGGTCCCGGTTGGTGTTACCAACCGGACTAAAGGTCCTCTTGCCTGGGCTCCCCGCAGAGGCCATGTGGAGCCCCTTCTGTCCCGGTTTGTAAGAGAACCGGGACTAAAGGTTTTGGGCTTTAGTCCCGACACTTTAGTCCCGGTTCCGGAACCGGGACAAATGAGCCTTCTTCTACTAGTGCTTACCTATCACTCATATTGGTAGCACTAGTTTTTCCTCCAATTCCATACCCATCACTATGTCTAACGTTTTTGTTTCACCTGAACTTGTCACGAACCTAGCTTCTGTTCCTTGTCTTTCTCGTGAGAATCCTCTCACTTTTGAATTTGACGGTGCTGGTTTTTCTGTGAAGGACGCCCGTACGCGGATGGTGCTCCACTGATGTGACAGCCCCGAGGATCTTTATCCCGTGCACACCGGCGCTTCTTCCTCCACACCCACTGCATTGGCCGCCGGCCTCGACCTCTGGCACGCTCGCGTGAGACACCCAATCTCATTGTTTTGCGTCAAATTCCTAGGCCACATACGCGGCACCATGTCTTTGGGTCTCACCCTGACGGCCGCCGCCTCCATCGACCTCGTCGCGTACTCGGATGCCGACTGGGCTGGTTGCCCCGATACCCGTTGCTCCACATCCGGCTATCGCGTCTACCTTGGGCCCCGTTGATCTCTTGGTCTTCGAAGCGACAACCCACGGTCTCACACTCCAGCGTCGAGGCAGAGTATCGGGCCGTCGCCAACGCCGTGGCGGAATGCTCTTAGGTTTGTCAGCTGCTTCAGGAGTTGCTTTGTGATGCTTCCAAGGCCACCGTTGTTTTTTGTGACAACGTCAGCGCGGTCTACCTCTCCGCAACCCGATGCATCATCGAAGTACGAAGCATATTGAGCTCGACATTCACTTTGTTCGGGACCAGGTTGCGCTTGGCCGTGTTCGAGTTCTCCACGTGCCGACGTCTCAACAGTTCGCTGATGTGATGACTAAGGGATTACCCATCCCGTCTTTGAGGAGTTTCGGTCCAGTCTCTATGTCTCCGGCGACGCTTTGAATGCGGGGGTGTTGAATATATGTGTTGCATGTATATTACGTATAGTCCGACTCACCTTCTAGTTGTGTATAGTTGAGGTAGAGACCCACTTATATTCTATATATACGTGCACCTTGACACCTATCAATACATCAACAATAATATTGCAAATCCACTCTACACTGCCTAATCGCTAGCTCCAACTTCCCGCCTGCTATTCCCTACAGGCCAATGGGGTAATCTCCATCTCACTTGTCTACACTCTGGACCTCTTGCTCTGTATTGCATTCTGAGTCAGTTTTAAACACTGTGAGCCAGACGCTTTACAGTTGAAGGGAAGAATGATGTCATGCATGTGGGGTGCCAAAGTATTCTATCCCCGTAAAATTCGGCCGTTAGCCGCCGGCCATGTTTTAGCATCGATCGGTGCGTCCAACTGCATGGATCAGAGCACCTCGGACCAGCCGATCGAGGAATCATTCACCTTGATCCAAGAAAAACGATTAATCAGCAAGTTTCGAGCACTACTAATCTGATACTCCTATATAAGTAGCCTGCACGGCTCAATGCCTGGCCAGATAAGCAAGCAGACGAGCAGAGTAACAGGAGTAGAGTGTGTAGCGTAGTAGAGAAGTGCAGCAGCTTGCTCGTGGTCATGGAGGTGGAGGCGCGGAGTGGTGGCAGCAGCGCCAGCGAGGGCAGATGGTCGCAGTCTGGAACGTCGCTCCCCGTCAGGAACGTCCAGGCGCTGGCGGCGTCCGCCGGCGAGCTCACGGTCGACGCGATCGAACGGTACATCCAGCCGGTCGTCGACGGGGACTCCGTTCTCGCCGAGTGCTCCGACGAGGTTCCGGTCATCGACCTCGCCAAGCTCCTGGACGCCGAGTCGGTGGAAGCGGAGGCTGCGAAGCTCAAATTTGCCTGTGAAGACTGGGGCTTCTTCCAGGTGCGGTCATATAATCAAGCAGTCTAGATAATTCATACTCCCTCCGTTTCACAATGTAATGCATATAGATTTTAAAAAAAATCAAACTTGAAGAACTTTGATCAAGTTTGTATAAAAAAAAATATACATCTAGAATACCAAATACATATCATTAGATTCATCGCAAGATGTACTTTCATATTGTATATATTTAATATTATAAATATATATAGTTGTTTCTATAAACTTGATCAAAGTTTGTAAAGATTGACTTTTCAAAAAAAAAATCTATATACACTACATTATGAAACGGATGAAGTATGTCTTATTTTTTAGGAAGAATATTGTCACTGGTAAGGATTCGCTGCGTCATCCAGGAAAGTTACATGGCAAAAATGCTGAATGTCATTGTATCTCGGTAGCGCAAACTGGTTACTAATGGGGTCTTGCCTTCATAGTTGAGACATATAGCAGAACCATCACACATACAAGCACAAACTATTATTGGTCTATTATATACTTTGTCCCTAAACACAATTCCCTAGAATATGGACTATACAAATTTAAATGTAGGAAACTTGTTTCTAAATTCTAACCTGCTTAGAGAAAGGGCCCGACCAGTAGCCGGTGGATTCACACAGTATTCACCAGGAGGAGGAATATGCATTGCACCTTGGGTGATGCACTCTGATATTGTTCGAGTATACATAGTTAGTGTACATCAATAAGGTTAGGCCGGCTCCGGTATGTGAGCAGCGACAACGGCGAACCGGCTGCTCGCTCTGCTGTCAGCCGTGGTGGTCCCAATACCTTGATGTAATTTTTAATAAATTTGGGATGCTTTGTACTTCTGGTGATCTAAGTCATTTCTGAAATGAATGTGTCCAACTACAATGAGATGCATAGTGCGTGCGGTGGAGCTAGGACCGTGCGACGTGCATGAAAGTTCGAATGCGTCGTGTAGCTAAGAGTGGTTACAGTCAACCCAGATGTGTGGTGACCTATTCAAAAAATAACATAAGTAAATAATAGAAATACTTATACAAAAATAAAATAATAAATAAGTAGGTCCAAGATAAAAGAAGGTAGAAAAAAAATAAAACAAGGATTAAAAAATGAAAAAGTTCAAGAAAGAAGGTAAAGTCATGCAAATATTTCCCCAAAAGAGAATCAACGGAGCTCACAGATAATGCAATGACAATAATAAAAAATAAAAAACATGGTGATACTTGTGAATGTTTGTAAATTATCAGGAGAGATTTATTGAATTCTTGGTTTCTGAACACATGCTGTTTTATTTATTATCCCATTTCCCTAGAATGTACCAGTATGATATTTCTGTAATGTTATTGTTAACTTAGAATATACAATTTTAAAATCACAGTTTGCCATATTTTTAAATCTTTTTACTCTAATTATTTTTCTATTTTTTCAACTTTCTTCCCTTGATTTTTCTATTTTTTCTTCATATCTTAAGTTTTTTTTAATTTTGTTTCTATGTTTTGGTTATGGACTTGTCACGTGCATGAAATCACCACCATCTCACAACTTTGATTGTGGTTGTGGAATTAAACTTGTCTACTTTCAACGATATACATTATTTTCTAGATATTTATCGCTAGATCCGGTCAATCCATTGCTAAAACACAGAAGTCTATATAAGCAAGACTATTTCTATTTGTCTAACCTCTACAATCTGTAGGTTGTAAACCATGGAATACCGATTGAGGTAATCCTGGGTATGAAGCATGACCTTCAGAAGTTCTTTCAGCTCCCCCTCGAAGTTAAGAATGCCTATGCGCAACGAGTAGGAGATCTTCAAGGTTATGGCCAAGCGTTTGTTCTCTCTGATGATCAAAAGCTGGACTGGGCAGACATGTTTGGCCTCTTCACGCAGCCACCTCAGGCCCGTGATATGAGTTACTGGCCAAGCCAACCTCCCACTTTCAGGTTAGGCTGTTTTTTTGCTTTAGACATCTTATATTTCTAGCAGTATAAGAAAGGGGAATTAAATCGATTCCCGTCTAATCAAAGCATAAAATTAAGAAAATTATTTAAATATATCCAACACGAGATTTGAATCAAGATTGGATTCCTAAACATTCCAGCTAGTCATACGTAATCATTTGGTTACCAAAGAACATGACAATACTTTAAATGAAGGGTGCATGTTGTGTTCATTGTCATACTATGCCATGTTTGTGACTATGCCATTTGATTGAATCCAATAATTTCTTGATCAAACATATATATTGAGTGACATACTGAAATATGAAAAAAAGGATCCAGTGACATTAAACATTTTCACAAATAAAATGAACAATAAATTTCTAGGTTATTTTTTTGTACAAATATCTAGCAATTGTTTTGTTAGTGTTCATGGTGTGCCCAACAAAGGACAACCGGTTCAATGGCTAAAAAACAATAAAATGTAGTTTGAACTTGCTATTTATACTTTATACTAGCCATTGATATCCCCTAAAAAATGATCACCAAGCCAGTTCATTAAAAGTTCCTAAGTATTCTATTTTTACCAATATCTCACATTAGCACTTAAACACTAGATGTTGATCATGAATTAATGGCAGACAAACAAGTGGGCCAATTTGTGAGAATGAACTACTACCCTCCATGCGCAATCATGCCCGAAAAGGTTTTAGGCTTCTCACCGCATTCTGATGGATCTTTTATAACTATCCTGCTAGAAGTAAATGCAGTTCAAGGCCTACAAATTAGAAGGCGTGGTGTATGCATCCTAGTGAAACCACGTGTCGATGCATTATTGGTGAATGTGGGTGACTTTCTTGAGGTATGGTTTTAAACCTGATTTGCAGTCCAGGAATGAAACACAGTCAATTTAGAGTTGAGAGTGTTTTACTGACCCGAGTGATAAGCGAGTAGAGTAGAGAGAGATGTTCCATAAACAATATATTTTCAAACTATTTCCACCTTATAAAAGTGAGGAATTTGGTATATTGTTTAATTAAAATGAACTATTGTTTGCAGATTATGACAAATGGGAAATATAAGAGCATTGAGCACAGGGTCACCATAAATGCCCAGAAGGAGCGAATATCCATATCGGCATTTCAAGTTCCAAAGTACGATGGAATAGTTTCACCAGTTTTGGGCACTCCTGAAGAGAAGGTGCTATACAAGACAATGAGAGTAGAAGAGTACGCAAGACTCTATTTGTCAAACAAACCAGATGGAAAGAGAACGCTTGATTATGCGAAGTTATCCTAAACACAAGGCTTATGTACTCTACTTTGTTTTCTAGATAAACGATCATCAAATAATTTTTGAAGCTTCCTTTACTCTCTTGAGGCAAATTTGACCCTCGAGTGTAATAAGTAGATATATTTGTTATTGGGGCTAATCATTGAGAGATTTGCTACTTTGTTATTGTGGCACATCTCGTCCTTTTCGGTTCGATGCTCTAGAGATAGAACTCGACAGCGGGTAGCTAATGGCCCGACAACGTCCCGTCGTTGGAAGAAGTACCCTTGTGCTTCATCAGGGTGAATGGATCGTGGTGGGGAGCTACAGTCGGTCATGCATGGCGAGGCAGATGTGAGACGAGTGGCTTCGACTAGGGGTCTGGCCACTTGCCATCGGCTGACGACAAGAGTTGGTTTCAGTTATCGATGTGTTCCTCTTGTTCTCCTACCTCCTCTTCTCCTGAAATGGTGCCTGCACATCTCAGATGCAGTGAATATTCAACTTGTGCTCGTTCGAAGCTGGTTAGGTTTGGATCTGGATGGACTCCATGACAAGTTAGATCATAGGGAAGAGTTTGTTAGCCGGTATGGAACCTCAGGGCCTTGAAAGGTCTCTTCTTTGCTCGGGCTTGGTGGCACAATGGTGTTCCATATTCGGTGTTGCTATGGTGCTTGCGGGCATGGTTCACAACTCAAGGGAAAGTTGACAACAATTGCCTTGAAGGTGTGAGGTGGCCGGTGATCGACGTTTGGTGGCGGTGGTGCGGTGGTTATCTTGGTGGCCAAACGTTCCAGGTCTGGAGGTGGGGAGCTCACGCCGTTGTGAAAGTAGGTCCTGAATCGGTCGGGCCAACAGTGTGACATACATGGATGTTGTCCCCTTCTTGACGGCACTGTCACAACCATTATATGACATCATTTGTGCTCTTGCTGAAAACACCACATCTTTCGGATCGAAAGGTGGCGACGCTCCTACGTCATGCATGTCCTAAAGGCACCTCATCGGAAGTTCATGGTTCGTTGTTATCCCGAGGGTTGCATGTTGGCAATAGTGGCTTTGTCCGATTAAGGTGAAGCATTTTTTTGAAAAGGGATTAAGATGAAGCATGATGTGGTAAGGTGTTCTTCTTGACTGATCAGATCCCCTGTCCGCACACTCCGGGATGCGGAATCGACATCTCTTGTGAGCAAGGGACATGTTCCTCTCCGGTGAAAAAGACGTCTGGTAGGATGGTGTGTTCTTGTTAGTTTGGTCGTTTCGTTCTTCGTGTCAGCGGCACCGCTTCCTCAGACAGTGATACTTCTTCTTCATGTTTTCTTCAGCACAACTTGTCCTTTCTTATGCATCCCTTGGGTAGTTATTTAGGCTTGCTCGCATAAGGATTTCGTCCCACTTTATAATGAGGCATCGACCCAAGTTCATACAATTAGTCATCCAAGTGCGGGCGTGGAGCTCTTGTCGCTTCGCTCAGCTATCATAATCTTGTCCGCATGTGTGTGGACCTTTGTGTAAGCTATAGTTGCAGCACTTTGTATCTTCCCTTGTCTTAAGGGTAACGATGATTAATTTACCCGCAAAAGAATCATTAATTTAACGGTAGGCCTCGGCCTTCTTTCAGAAAAATAAAGTTCGCCCGCAACAGGGATTATGACTGCATGTACAAAGGCCTGTTTTAACCACACCACACGAATTTGGAAGGGCGTGATTGGTTGCTTTGAGCTACAATGGCTGCGTTGCATATCCTTCTCCACTCAGCCTGGTTCTGAAAAAACAGCCTCATATGCGACATCTGCAAGTTGTTTGGTTGCCTGCATATGGACTTCCTGCATTAGGGAATCAACTTTGGCACGTTGTTTGGTTGTTTGCATTGTCTCGGCGCATACAATTACATGTTGTTTGGTTGTCCGCATGGGGTATGATTAAGAGCTAGCACTTGCACTTAGCACACAGGATTAAGAGCTAGCAGAGGAAGGGGGAGAAGAAATGCAGTGTGAGCCGGACCATGGCGACTGCAGTGGATAGTGGCCGTGGTGCCGTGTCTGACATGACGAGCATGGAGTCGTGGACGAGCGACCCCGTCGGCGGCACGGCGAGCGACACCGTCGGCGAACTAGTTGCGGTGCTCACACAAAGACAGTGGACAGAGGAGGAGAATGCAGTGCTCGTGCCATGGTGTCGTCAATGCAGTGGACGAGAGAGGAGGCCGAGATGATCAACGCCGGAAACAACTCCAGTGTAGTAGGGCGAGAGAGAGGAGGCCAAGATGATCAACCCTGTCAGTGGCGCGGCGATAGAGGACACAAGAAAGCAGTGTGCGCGCCATTGCAAGGTAAGTGCAGTAGGAGGACGACAGAGAGTAGGCCGAGATGAGCGACACCAGAAACGACTCTACTGTAGTAGGACGTGGGCAAGGAGATCGAGGGGAAGGGCGTCGGCGTCGCGAGGGACGAACATGAGGGCTCTGAGCAGAGGACAGAGGAGCTCGACATGGCGACGGCAGTGCAGTAGGCTACTGTTCAAAGAGAGATGAAGCTACGATCGTCGAAACCAAAAATTTACAACACGAATATTGTGCGGAACTGCGAGATTAGGCTGCTGGTCAAAGGAACTTTCGAATGATCGATCGTGCGCGATGAATCTGACAAAATTCATCTAGAATAGCTTCAAACGGGAAGACGAAATTAAGAGCTTACGGCCGACGAAACTACGAACCGATCGTCTGAATGGAACCGTAGCATCGAGGTGCATCTTTTTCGTATAAAGGTTACCTCGAATCGAAGCACCGTTGTGTAGATCGGAAGTGGCTAGGAAGAACGGAATTAGAGAGCAGGTTACTGGAGGTAGGAGAAGATAAGCAAGCACATGCTGCATACCAGCTCCTATCCCTCATATCTCCCCTCCTGCAAGTGGCCCACCATGTGCGCTCGCCTCAGCCTGACACGCTAGAAACTGCCGATTTGAGGGTTTCCAACGAGTCAGGCCCAAGTATGATTTAAGTTTTGTGCCGTGCATGTCCAATAGTAAATGTAACCAGCCAAACAAGCCATACACATCTCGCGTGGGCCTGGTTAGGCTGCATGGAGGGAACCAAACGCGCCGGCAAGTGTATCAGTGCAAAAGTATTCTGTGTCCAGTAAAATTCGGCCGTTAGCCGCCGGGCATTCTTTTTAGCATCGATCGGTGCGTCCAAACACATGGATCGAAGGGCCCTCCGGACGAGCCGATCGAGGAATCATCGTTCGCATCTTCTGACCCCTTTCATGTGACATGGCAGCTTAACTATCAGTCCTCTATGATAGCCTGATCGTTGGCTGGATCTCTGTACAAATAAGCAGGCAAAAGTAAGTTAATAAGCTCATAGTTACTGATGGAGGTGGAGGCAGCGAGAGTGAGTGGCAACGTCAACGAGAGCACGTGGTCGAAGCTGGGAGTGACGCTTCCCGTCAGGAACGTCCAGGCTCTCGCGGCGTCCACCGGGGAGCTGACGGCCGAGACGGTCGAGCGGTATATACAGCCGGACATCGACGCGCTCGCTGTTCTCGACGAGCACTCCGACGAGGTTCCGGTGATCGACGTCGGGAAGCTTTTGAGTCCCGATTCCGTGGAGGCAGAGGCCGTGAAGCTCAAGTTTGCCTGCGCAGAGTGGGGATTTTTTCAGGTGCGTCACTCAAGGAATGAACTTGATGCCATACAAATAAGGAGCATAACGAATTTATTTAGTTTTTTGCAACTCAGTTGCCACATGGTGGGAATCATCACGACTTTATCTCTTATACTGCTTTGATTGTTCATGTTTCAAAAGTGTAAGGTCCAATATACTAGTTGGTATTGGAGCTCAAGGATAAAATCTGGAACCAGTCTATAGATACCAAATGAATCTTTTCTCTAAAAATTAATGACTAGATTCAATCATTCCATCCTTCAAAAACTATGTTTGACAAAGCATGACTACTTGTCCAACTTTTGAGATTTGCAGGTTGTAAATCATGGAATACCAGATGAGGTCATCATGGGTATGAAGCATGATACTCGGAAGTTTTTTCAACTCCCCCTCGATGTTAAGAATGTATATGCTCAGCGGCAAGGGGATCTTCAAGGTTATGGCCAAGCATTTGTTGTTTCTGATGATCAAAAGCTAGAATGGGCTGACATGTTTGCACTATTCGCCCAACCACCCGAAGCCCGTGATATGAGTTACTGGCCATGTGAACCCCATACTTTCAGGTTAGACTTTGTATGTTCGAGACATGTATATGGATTAGAAAGGAAAATAAAAATGACTTCGTTTTTTCAAAGAATTAAATTTAGCAACTTAATTAATTTGGCTCAACACCCAAGTTTAATGCTGATTAGATTCTCAAGATTTACAAGATTGACTTAGTTCCATGTAATCTTTTGCTAAAATGGACAAACATGCCAATTTTGAGATAAGAGCATGTTTTTCACTGCTATAGCGTGCCATGTTTGTGAGTGTAACCTTTGAAACATGATTTTGACATATTATGCATTTTCTTATGCATATGAACCGTCTGTTACGTGCTCATAGGATTTATTAGCCTCATAACATTAACTCGTAGGCCAAGAGGAGGAGTACCAAACATTTATATTGGCATTATTCTACCATTCTTTTTTATTGTTATGCATCTCCTCAATTCTAAAGCATGACAAAAACAATAGAGGAGAGATTCAATGAAGATTAAGGTTTTCACTTCTTTGACCCCGAGCACCCTTTTACAATTTATATACACAACACTTTGTAGCCCAACTATGCTAAGGACTCAAAGTAAACTTCGTCATAAATATCTAGCAACAGAGATTTTTATGGTTCATGGCAATGCCTAACCAACAGTCATTGCGGGGTGTATATACAAGCGACAAAATGTTTTTCGCGCAACGGGGGAGGGGGTGTGCGCTTTTTGGTGTGTACTTGAGAGTAACACAAGCTAGCTCCGGTCACATAACACGCGAAGTATTTCAGTATCTACCAATATCATGAATAACATACAAATTTTTTTTTTTGCTCCCAGGAATTTTATTGATAAGTACTCCTCGGAGGTGATGACACTTGCTCACTTGCTTGGCATCTTCGTTGCTAAAACACTAGATCTTAATCTCGAACTGGTGGAGGACAAACATGTGGCACAATTTCTCAGGATGGGCTACTACCCTCCATGCACACCTATGTCAGAAAAGGTTCTAGGCTTCACACCGCATTCTGATTTATCATTTCTAACTATTCTATTGGAAGTTAATTCAGTCCAAGGTTTACAAATTAAAAGGCATGGTGCATGGATACCCGTGAAACCACGTCATGATGCACTATTGGTGAATGTGGGTGACCTTCTTGAGGTATGCCTCCTAAGACATGTTAAGTTAGTCATATAGCATCTCAAACTAAGGCAAAATTGTGTCTACCATAGCGCACAAAACTTGTTTGGGTTGGCTATATTTTTAACGGTTTAAAAGTTATAAAAAATATGAAATAAATAGTGTATCATCTCTCTAATATAATAAGATGATCCAACGGTGGGATTGTGAAAAATATGCATTTATGTGTCCTAGGCAAAAAAAAAAAAGAAAGAAGAATTTCAGTTTGCGCTGACATAAAATATATGCAGACCTACTTGTTATTTTTGTCCGGGACACATAAATTTATATTTTTTTAATCTCACCATTGGATCATGTTATATTGTAGGTGTGGTGTTTCAGTATTTTTCCAGAATTTTTAGGAACTTCTACACCATTGAAAACCTTAACTAGTTCTGTGGCAAGCTATGATAGAAAATCCTGCTCCCTCAAACTAAATGTTATATAAATAGGGAAATAATGTTTATGAATCCTTATTTGTGCCCACTGAAGAGAAAACCTAACTGAGAAACACTAACATCCAGGCACATTGACCAAATGAAAGTAGTTATATTTGGCATGCCATCGCGTATTAAGTTTTCAGCTACCCGAGTTAGTAACATTAGTTCGCAATTTATTTATCACATCTTACACTATTAATTTTACCACACTATATGCCACTTCAAAAAAATTACCATGAATTTGGGTAAGAGTTGTTTCTAAATATTTTTGGGAGATTGAGAGCAAGAAACTAAAGCATCCACCCAACCAAACAAGTGATGCATGGATGCACCTTTGTACCCCTCGCCCAGTATAGCCAACTTTGTTGAGAAAGCTCATTATTGGCCAAAGAAAGACTCATTCTAGTTTGTCTATAAACAAGCTACTTGAGTACTATTGTTCCTTTTCTCTTAATTGTCACTCAGATAATTTTACAAAAAATGGAAAATAGTTCGCTAATGTTCAACAATTTCCATACTACTTGTTTCCATTTATTAATTCCAAGAAATATCTTGATCAAATAAGACCCAAAAAAGGCCTTATAAGCGAAGGTACCTTTTTCTAGAGATTAGGGGGTGCATTCTAGACAAAACAATACTTGAATGGTATATAGAGAAGTTTCTTTTAGACAATGTCATGTGTAGTTCTACAACTACTTTCAACTTTATGTGGGGAACTGTTTTTCAAGGATATAGATGAGAAAATTGATGTTTTTCTAATTTAATTTACTTATTTATTTATAGATTATGACAAATGGGAAGTACAAGAGCATTGAGCACAGGGTCACCGTAAATGCCCACAAGGAGCGACTAACCGTGTCAGCATTTCACCTCCCAAATTATGATGGAATAATTTCACCAATTTTGGAAACTAGAGAAGAGAAGTTCTTATACAAGACGGTGAAAATAGAAGAGTATGCCAGACTTTTTTTCACAAACAAACTTGAAGGAAAGAGAGCCCTGGATCATGCAAAGTTATCCCAAATATAAGGCAGGATTGTCTACCTAATTTATCATTCTAGATTTTTTTTTTGAAAAGTAATTTATCATTCTATATATACATTCATACACTCAATTTTGAGTCTTCAATGCAATGGATATATATTTTTCATTGTGACCAATCAGTGAAATATTTTCCAGTTCATTTGAATCTTTGCATTAATTTTCGGGTAAATTCTTCTTCTATTACCTTTTTTATATTTGAAAGATGAAAATTAGTTTATTGCAAACCTTGGTTCCATACCATCCCAGCAAGAAGGGTGGTGCCAAGCGGAAGACGCGATAATGATAGATTTGAAATATGACCGCCCATAACGTCGCTGCAGTTCTACAACAACATGAACTGATTCCAAGTATCTTAGTACACAAGGATCCTATTCCAGTGAAATTCGTCCTTTGGCCACCCCACCAGCCAATTTTTTTAGCATCTATCGGTACGTTGAAACACATGGATCGAGGAATCATCATTGGCATCTTCTGACTTACATAATAGCCTAGTCGGTGGCTGGACGGATGTACAAATAAGCAAGCAGAAGTAACTTCACTAGCGAGAGCACGTGGCGGAGAACCAACTAACTGTACTGATGGAGGTGGACACAACGAGTGGCAGCACCACTGAGAGTGAGAGGAGGTGGTCGAAGCTCGGAATGACGCTTACCGTCAGGAACATTCAGGCTCTGGTAATTGAACAGTGAGTTATATACAGCCTGACATCGACGCGCACACAGTTCTTGCCGAGCACTCCAACGAAGTTCCGGTGATAGACCTCGGCAAGCTCTTGAGCCCCGAGTCCGTGGAAGCGGAGGCCACGAAGCTCAGGTTAGCCTAAGCTCCAGCGACGTGAAGTAGAGTTTTTCTGTTTAAAATAAACCTTGGCATGGCTGTTGATGTGATGTACACATGCAGCATGAACGTAGGAGTAGGGAGAGGCTGGGTCATCCCCTCATTCTGTGTTTCTGTTTCGTTTTCCCGGTCAATGTGGCACGCTAGCGATACGGGCGTCGTGGGATGGCGCGACAGCTTCGGATCGCAGCAGGGTTGGCCGGGTTAGTTAGCTAGTTTACTTTTTATTAGCTACGACAGTCAAGAGCAATAGACAACAGAAAAGCTGGACAGTTCTGCCGGCGCAAAACTCACTGTCTCCTATCTTGTTCGTCTCTCTCTCGCGATCGCTCGTCTTGACAACAACACGCCAAAGAGAAGATGATGCTAACAAATTGGGAAACAATAGCCCCACTAGCTACCCAACCAATTGTTGGTACTTATTTTGGTTAGCCGGGGCTACGACTGTCTCATTTATGATCTGTTCTGACCTGTCGTATAAAACAATGTGATTGACAGAAAAAGAAAAAAGAGAAAGAAATAAATAAATAAGAAAAGAGAAGAAGTGGTTCGGAATGGGGCCGCGTCCTACGTGGCGGACCGACCGGACGCGTTCGCGAGCCCTCATGTCCTTTTTATGTTTGAGATGGATATATGAAGGGTGCCGGTTAGTCCGAACATTTAAGAAGAAAGTGTGGTATCCGATTAGGTCAATTTTTTTTGATCGGACACTGATCAAAAGGACGTTTTGAACATTTGAAGAGGATATAAGGGATCCAGCTCTAGATGCTCTTACGTCCAAATGCAGGGACCAGAGGAGCTTCCGGTAGAGCCGATGCCGATCCAGGAATCATCATCATTGGCATCTTTCTTGTGAGATCCCCGTTTAACTAACAATTCGGTTCAGTTGGAAAAAAAGATTAGCATGTTGCAACCTAAACTAACAGTTATATAATAGCTAGCCTGAGTTAATGGCTGAGTCCCAGAACAAATAAGCAAGCAGATGCAGAGCACGTCGTGGAGAGCTAACTAGCTGGATGGAGGTGGATACGCTGAATGGCAGCGCCAGCGAGATCACAGAGCAGGTGGCCGAAGCCAGGGATGACGCTGATCGAATGTTGACGGGCGGTACATCCAGCTGTACATCGACGTCGATAAGCAGTCCTCCCCGCGCACTCCAGCGAGGCAGCAAAGCTCAAGTTTGCCTACGATGACTGGGGCTTCTTTCAGCTAGTGTATTTTTTTTTTCTTCGGGAATTTCAGCTGGTGTCACTGAACTGACAGATGCTATATGTTGTTAGCAGGTACACCCGGTAAAGAAATATAAGACGTTTTAGATCACTACTTTAGTGGTTTAAAACATCTTACATTTATTTACAGAAGGAGTAGTTCTGTAAATTATTGATCCTAAACGAATGTTCACTCGCTCATTATATCATCAAGATGATTAAAACGCAAGCCATGCATGTTTAAGTGCCATCGTATGTTGGTAGCTGAAACTAGTGACTATTTTGTGACTTTGATTCAGTAGTTTAGATAATGGAAGAGCCAGCAATATAACAAACACAATGAAGTTTAGAGTAAATCCATTTCGAATAGAGTAAATGCACACATGCGCCACACGTGCGCCGGTACCCAGCCGCTGCTAGGGTTCCTCCTGCCTCCCGCCGGCACCGGTTTGCCTCGTCTCTTGTTGCCTTAGGGCCATGAAGGTGTCGTGGATCTGTGCCCTTGCCAGTGAAAGGGCTTCGATTCTAGATGCTTTTAGTTTTTTTAGTGTTTGTGTCCTGCTCAGAGAAATGAGGCGGTGACAGCTCTCTGAAGATGAAATAAGGTTTTTTCCGCCTAACCCCCATCCCGGTGGTGCTTCTGGCATCATCGGAGGGCCGATGGAGGTTTTTCTCCGACAAATCTTGTGGGATTCGCTTGATGTTTGTTTTCGATGGATCCATGTTGATCCGGTCTTTGTTCGTGTGTCTACAGGTTGGATCCTTCCGATCTAAGCTTCTCTTCAACAACGTCAATGTTAGCGTTCTGGTGCGCTGGTCCTATAGGACCTTAACACGATGACTTTCCAACTGTCTACTACAATATGTTTTGACCGACTCCAGGGAGGGAGGAGCGATGATGGTGACGCGCCTTCGTTTAGCTTTAGTGCTTGTAATCGTCGCTAGGTGGTCTACGGATCTAGATGTAATTATTATTATTTCTGGTATTCGGTGTACTATCATGATTGCTGATGAATAGATTGAAGGTTTTCTTGTAAAAACACCCATTTCAAATAGGAAAATTTACACTGGAATTTATTTAGCACATTGGCATCTCGAACCAGTTCCTTTTCTTGGTGGATATTTTTATCATACCTACATGGGGCATTTGGGCAATCATACTGTGCATCTTCAAGAATATGAACAAGGACTCCACATATAGGTTATTTTCACGAAAGAATTTGCCTAATTACTCATATAGGGGCAATATGCAATCTTACTCTCAGTTTCAGTCATGGATTAAAAATCTATTGTGAATGTAGCAATCTTTCTGTAAATACTCTAAACATATAGTAAAGTATGTATTAGAACCAAGAACTCAAGGGCTAAATAGTAAAAACAGGTGGATTAGTTGGTTGAATCAATCTGGCAGGTGGAGCCCACATGTCATTGATTACATAGTGTTTGGCTCATTTCCGGTTTGACCCATTTGTTCGGCTCCGCTCAAGCCGGGCTGGCCCACTATTGTTTCAAAAATTTGATTTCTCTAATCTAAATTTGGATCAAAATTATAGAACATTTCAAAAAATTAAAATCTTGAGTAATTCAGTATAAATTCTTATGAATACTCTAGGAAAAAATTCAGACCATTTGAAAGTTTGTATAAGTACTCTCATCCAAACCTAGATTCAAGTTTCTGAATATTTTTAAATGAAAGTACCACGGTAATTCAATTCAGGTTATCTACTTATTACGATATTTTTTGCATTTTTGAGAAAAAAATAAATCATTTTCCCAGGCATGAAATCTTGAACCGGTTTTACAACTTTCATTCAAGTTTGGATAGAAATATATTAAACATTCTTAAAAAAACTAGTGAGTTGTTGACCTCGGCTTGAGTCAAGCCCAACGAATGGCTCAAGCTAAAATGATTCGAGTCACTCCCATAATTAACGGTATGAAGGTCCGTGTGTCATTTATTTTTCAACCGACTAATATACCTGACTACTTTTTTTTTACTATTTACCCCTTAAAGCTACGGATATTAGTTAAAATCCTTTAGAGTTGTGGTTTACTAGTATATTAATTGTAATAGCCTTACTTATGTGTCTTGTTGTAATTCCTTGAGGTTGTGCCCTGGTTTCATTTCAGATACCACTGACTTCGTATACAAAGGCATGTAAACTAAATCCGGCCCGAAAAAACTAGGCTTCGGACTTCGGGCTTGGCATTCGGGCCGGGCTTGGGCTTCATTTTCCAGCCCGAAATATAGTTCGGCCAGGCTCGGGCTTCGGACCGGGCTTACACATGCAAACAATAAAAAACAACATTAAGGCCAGACTTTCGGGCTTTGGGTAGGGCTCGGGCTTGAGAAAACAGTGTATTTCAGGCTTCGAGCCGGCCTCGGGCTCGAGAAAAGAACGTCGGGCTCTTACAAGCCCGGCCCAAAACCCGACCCAGCCCGACGTATACCTAGGTTTAATGTAAACCATGCCACCGCAGATTTGCAAGTGTCTTGGTGCAAAATTGTTTACATCTCATTTATATTTGGACACACGTACTAACATGTGGTTGGATGATTAAGAGGACAATGATATTCTCAATCCATACGAATTCAAGTCTTGGAATTCATGCTCTTGGATTTATTTCAGGTCTTTTGACAGTCCATGTGAATTCAAGTTTAGAATTCATGCCCTTGGATTTATTTCAAGTCTTCTGATGATGTGCATTTGATGGGAGAAGACGTTCGCGTTGACTACGAAGACGTTTGTGACAACTCTGTCAATCCCAAAATGTTGTGCCAGCTCATCCGTTCAAAAGTTTTTATAAGGATAAAGAATGCGTGTTTGCGTTTATAGAGGTGAATGTATGGATGTATGTACGAGCGTCTACGTCTGTTAAAAACATGAATTCGGTCACTAGGCGGAAACTAAATTCAGCCACTAGCCGTTAACTTTTTTATGAATGTATATACGAGCGTCTGTAGCTGTTAAAAATCCAAAAATTCAGCCACTAGACGGAAACTAAATTCGTCCACTAGCCGGGAAAAGAAAATCAGCCACTAGCCGCGGACATTTTTTTAGCATCGGCCGCTGCGTCAAAGCACATGGATTGGGGGGCCTCCCGGACGACCCGGTCGAGGAATCATTTGCATTTTCTGACTCAGTCCAAATATATTTCGTTCTCTATATGCCTGATCGATGGCTTGATCTCTAACTTCACAAACGAGACCCGTAGCGGAGAACTAGCTTGGTAGCTAGGCTAATGGAGGCGGAGGCAGCGAGTGGTAGCGCCAGCGAGGGTACGTGGTCGAAGGTGGGAACATCGCTTCCCGTCACGAGCGTGCAGGCTCTGGTGGCCTCCGCCGGCGAGCTGACGGTCGACAAGATCGGACGGTACATCCAGCCGGACATCGACGCACACGCCGTTCTCCCCGAGCTGTCCGACGAAGTTCCGGTGATCGACCTCAGCAAGCTCTTGAGCGCCGAGTCCGCTGAAGCTGAGGCCGCCAAGCTCAGATTTGCCTGCGCGGAGTGGGGCTTCTTTCAGGTACGTCACTCAAGGATTATTAAACTAGTACATAATGTCATCGTAGCTCACCTTCGATCGTTGAGATAGTTGATTTGTTGATTATGATAGTTGAAGAAGCACGACAGGTATCAAACAAATAATTTTGTTCAACCGGCTTGTGTTTTTCTTTAGGGTGGTACTAACTGAGGTTGATTCCAGACTAAGGTCTTAAATCTGAAAAAAAACATTTTTTTAGGGTGACAAATCCTATATAAACCTGATCATTGGTTATTTATGGTTTCATTTTCTAGATTTATCATTTCAACATAATATTCCAAATAATTTTAGAAACTTTTCTATAGTAGTTATTTTAAAAATGTCAGTTCATTTAGTTATTTTTCAAAACTTCAGATTTATTCACACCTTCCAATTCTTTTACTTTCTTCCCTTGAATATTTTCCTGGTATTTTTTATTCATAATTTATCATTTTTTTTGTTCAACTTGATCGTCGCATGGGGGAAATAATCACAACTTCAATTGTCATGCTGCTCCGATTGTGGTCAGGCACCAAATTAGTCATCGTTCAAAAGCATACGGTCAAACATATCTAGTATTGGAGTTCGAAGACAAAATCTGGAATTAGTCTAAAGATACAAACTATACTTTTCTCTAAATATCAATTGATAGACCCGTTCATTTTGTCCATCAAAATTGTATTTGATAAGGCATTATTGTTTGTCCAACTATTGAGTTTTCAGGTTGTAAATCATGGAATATCAAATGAAGCCATAATGGATATAAAGCAGGACATCCAAAAGTTTTTTCATCTCCCCCTCGAAGTTAAGAATGCATATGCACAGGGCCCAGGGGGTCTTCAAGGGTATGGACAAGTGTTTGTTGTCTCTGATGATCAAAAGCTAGAATGGGGTGACAGGTTTGCCCTCTTCACCCAACCACCCCAAGCTCGCGATATGAGTTACTGGCCAAGTCAACCTCATACTTTCAGGTTAGACTTTGTATGCTTGAGATATCTGGATATACATAAGAAAGGAGAAGGAAAAGGCCATCCCTCTATTCTAAGCATCAGATTAAGAAAAAATATCAATTTATGTTGGCCTTGTTATTTGATTACTTCGCAATGTTACACATCTCTCAAAGTAAACTACTATGATTTAATTTTTATGTTTATGCATTGATACATATATGACACCAATCTCAACAAACAAAATTAGACCTTACCACAACGACCTACAAAACATTATTGTCCTTATTGGTGATGTTCTACCTATCCCAAGACTATTTGGTCGAACTCGACAAATTGTTCTTTATGAAACTTAGATGTTGCAAATTTTACTAAAATCTGCTATAGGAACCAATGAATATTAAGTTCTCTAGAAAACTAAAATTTATATCAAGTCTTCTGGATAAAATTTCAGCATAAATATCTAGCAACAGAATTTGTATGGTTCATGGCAATGGCCAGCAAAGGGCCGATCAGGGAACTATACAAGCAATGTTTGTTACTGGATTTATTATTTGTACCTGGTACAAAAACAAGCAAGGACTAGTCGTATAAAGCCCAAAGTATTTCAATGTCTACCAAAACACAATATTAACAAGGAAACATTACTATTCTTATGATCCCAGGAATTCTATTGAACAATACTCTTCAGAGGTGATCAAATTCACCCATTCTCTTGCCATCTTCATTGCAAAAACACTAGATGTTGATCCAAAATTGGTGGCAGACAAACATGTGTCTCAAATTCTCAGGATGAACTACTATCCTCCATGCACTTCAAACCCGGAAAAGGTTCTAGGCTTGTCACCGCATTCTGATGGATCTTTTCTAACTATTCTGCTAGAAGTTAATTCAGTTCAAGGCTTGCAAATTAGAAGGCATGGTGCATGGATTCCCGTTAAACCACATTGTGATGCACTATTGGTGAATGTGGGCGATCTTTTTGAGGTATGCTTCTAGATATGTTAAGCTATGTATAGCATCTAAAACTAAATGTTAGAAAAAGTAGTAAAAAAAACTACAATCCTTATTTATGCTTCGGTGATGAGAAATCCACATATCCATTACTTACTATTTCCACTACGAAACTCCAACACGCGCGCGCGCACACACACACACAAACACACACACACACTTACAAGCTCACACGCCCATCCCGCCGCCACCAAAGGGAAGTGCTTATCTCTGACATGTCACCTTGTGTTAAATAGTTCCCATACCTGGTTTTGTAAAAGCACTACTCAGTTGACGTACTCCCTCCGATTCATATTACTTATTGCTCAAAGTGGATATATCTAACACTGAAATATGTCTAGATACATCCGTTTGAGCGACAAGTAGTATGAATTAGAGGGAGTATCACATATGAAATCATTAATTTTACCACGTCATATATTGGTTCAAAAAAAAGGCAAGATTTTTTGTTTGGGATTTTTTTTCTAAATATTTTGGGAGTTTGAGGGCAAAATAAGTACAAGGTCCACCTAACCAAACAAGCATGCCATCGAGCCACCTTTGTAGGCCTCACACAACATCTAGGAAACTCAACTGAGAAAGCTCATTCTTGGTCAATGGAAAGACTCATTATTTTCTCTTTATAAAAGGTACTTGCTTACTATTGTTCATATTCTTTGGTTGTCAATAGGATTATGTTGCAATAAACGAAAATGGGTTGTTAATGTTGAATTTTCAATAGGATTATGTTGTAATAAACTAAAATTAGCTTGTTAATGTTCAACAATTTTCCAGCTATCTTCTTCTATTTGTTTATATAAGTTCTTTATCTAAGAAGACAAAACAATTAAGTCCTTACAAGCAAAGGCAGCTTTTTCTAGGGATGGACGGTGCACTCTAGACAAACCAATAGTTGAATGGTGTATATGGAACATTTCCCTAGACAATGTCATGTGTAGTTCCAAACTAGTTCCAATTTTATATGACTGAGAAATTACTCTTTTCAAAGTTATAGACGAGGACTTGATATTTTTTGAATATATTTATTATTTATAGATTATGACAAATGGGAAGTACAAGAGCATTGAGCACAGGGTCACCATCAATGCCCACAAGGAGCGACTATCCATATCAGCATTTCACATCCCAAACTATGATGGAATTATTTCACCAATTCTGGAAACTACAGAGGATAAGATATTATACAAGACAATGAAAGTAGAAGAGTATTTAAGACTTTATTTCTCAAACAAACTTGAAGGAAAGAGAGCCCTGGATTATGCGAAGTTATCTGAAATATAAGGATTTTCTACCTGTAATTTGTCGTTCTAGATAAACACTCTTAAATTAATATTTTATGATTCATTGTAATGGATATATATATTTCTCACTGAGACTAATGGGCAAGATGTTTGTCACTTTATTTGAACCTTTGCATTTTTTAGATATACATGTGCTGAAATTCTTCTTCGGTTACACTTGTGATACTTGAAAGATGAAAATAATTTTATTTAAATTCTCTATTCCAAACCATCCCATCAAGAAAAGTAGCGCCAAGGGGAAGGGCCTCTTTGATTCGTACGATTTTGAAAAGACAAGAATAGGAAAAGTATAGGGTTGGAGTGGCATGTCCATTTGAACCCTATAGTGTTAGCAAGGAGTGTTTGATGTCATGGGAAAAATAAAAGAATTATAAAAAGAGCTTAGAGTGGATGTTAGATTTCCTATGAAATGTAGTATTAAATATTCCATAGGAAAAAATCCTATGGGATTCAATCCTATTAATCAAATGACCAATATAGGAAAAAAATCCTAAGGATTTCAATCCTCCAAAAACCCTATAGAATTCCTTTGAATCAAAGGAGCCTGAAGATTGTAATACTCTGGATTTTTTTTCCTTTTTTACTTTCCCCCCGAGAAGAACTTGGACTTATTTGGAGTTTACCTTGGATCTTCACTTGAATGGCTCTTTGGACTTAGAAATTGGGATCGTATTTCCTTTTCTTTGCACAAGTTGACCCAAGCCTCCAACACTAACATTTCTTCCCAAGCTCATCCGTAAACATTTTCTCAATATATATTCTTTTTCTATAAAATAATATTCTTTTTATGTAAAATAATATACACTCGAGCACATAGGTTTGTAGCAACCTATGGGTTGTCGTCCCAAGAATTCCCATACAATGCTCATAAATTCTAAAGGTTAGTTAAACCCTAGAAATGCTCCCAAACACTTGTAGAAAGTTTACAAATCAACTACCTCTTATCTTTTCCAAACAAGCAAAAATTTGTCCTATACACTCACCCAAGTACCTAGGAACCACAAACCAAAGATCAGCCCGAGGCGCCTCACCATTTCTCCCTGGCACGGTTCAAACAATTCACCGGCAGTAGACGTTTTGGACCTACACGTTCGGTTCACTTAGCACAAATTAGTTGCCACCTACTAGATGACCTACACTACATGCTTAGCCTACCAGACGTGGTGCTAGCCACACAAAGACACCCAGACCCCTTAGTGCCTCAGTGACCATGGGACTGACATGCCAAAGGTGTGCTTTGTGCGTTGGCCGGCCCCTCGCTAGCCAGCCCCAGCGCTACCGCCCTTTGCAGGCTCACTACTATGCACATGCAACATTGCACGATCTCCCTGTAGCCTCGGCATCACCCCCCACCCAACACGACAGCAGCCTCGACACTCTGTCGTTCGTGAGCCACCATCGTTGTCTACCTCGGCAACACAAACGTCCCTCCCACATCCAGGAGAGGCTACTGCAGGGCCATCTCACTATGAGCTCACCGATGGCGGCACAGTAAGCCATGCCACCCAGTTGCGGTTATGAAAGTCCACTTCCCATCCCCTCTTGCATCCGCACCACCTCTCCCACCCACTCACATGTCCCCTAGCTCGAGGGCACGACCAAGAGGGCCTGACTCCTCGGAATCAAGCTAAGCACCGCCGCCATCCCGCTTTGCTCCACCCTAGCCCAAATCACTTCCACCACAGGCTCCCCTAGCCCTTTAGGGGATGATGACGCACCCAACCACTTGATTCAATGTTGAACCACCCGATTCCGATGAGTAGGACGCCGTCACCAGTGACGAGTCATCGTCCGTCACCTTTCGGGAAACCACAAGTACGGATGTGACCGTCGTCATTACACCATTCTATCCCGACCCTCCCCGAGAACTGTCATGTCCCCTACGCCGACGAACGATCGTTGGTGAGCCGTTGCGCACCCCCCCTCCCCCCTCTCATTTAAAAAAGAGAATTGACCGCCACCTGTCAGTGACTCCACGCACACCCGAAGCGGTAGATAAGTGGAGGCACATTTCCCTGATATGCCATCAACATGGTCGTTTCTGGGTTTTTGATTTAATCATTTAAATCCATTTTAAACTTTTTGTCGACCCAACTTTGACCATGCACAACTCCTAAATGATAAGTCCAAATGATTTTATTCTTTTTGCACTATTTCTCTTTTGGAATTCTTTATCCACTGATTTAATCTTAAAAATTTATGACTTGTATAGAATTTATGGACATGGTTTTTGGTTTTATGTAAAATTACATTTTTTTAATTATTCCTAGAACAAATAATTCAGGAGATGGAGACTAGGAGTACTTCGACACTCCCTATGAGCAAGGGAAGCCACCACCTCCATTTACTTGATGACATTGCAAGGCCATGAATTAAACCTTGCATTTTCAAGTATAGCTAAATTATTTTGCGTAGTGGTTTAATTATGATTATGTGGAATTATTGTTATGCTACTATTTTATATTTGCTTGTTAATTAGTTCGATGAGTAGCATTTATTTCGAATCATGTTAAGTAGTGAAACTAGATACTCACTTTAATTGCTAATTGATACTGTTGGAAATATGCACTACCGACAATAATAAAATGGTTATTATCATATTTCCTTGTTCATGATAATTTTTTATTGTCCATGCTAGAATTGTGTTGACCAGAAACTTAAATACATGTGTGGATATATGAGCAACACCGTGTCCCTAGTGAGCCTCTACTAGACTAGCTCGTTGATCAAAGATTGTTATGGTTTCCAAACCATAGACATGAATTGTCATTTGATAACGGAATCACATCATTAGGAGAATGATGTGATGGACAAGACCCAATCGTAAGCATAGCATTTGATTATATCACTTAGTTTATTGCTACTGCTTTGTCTAATGTCAAGTATCTGTTCCTAAGACCATGAGATCATGCAACTCCCTAACACCGAAGGAATGTGTCGGGGATATACCCCGCGGTATGACCCGCCTGGCGACTCACAGGAGACCCGGTAAAGACATGACATTTTATTGATGACCCGGCAGGTAGGTCGCAGGACGACCAGGCTTAAGATCCGGCGTGCAAGCCGGCGCCAGACGGCTCACAAGAGAAGGCCCAAAGAGAGAAAGACTCCCTTCCGAAGGAAACAAGACCCGGAATAGGATTCTAGAGAGACTAGTCCTACTCCTACTCCCAGTAGGACTCTATTTGTAAACCTACCCTCTCCACTTATATAAGGAGGGGGAAGGCGCCCCAAGAGGGCAGATTGACAAGTCCACAAGTTTAGACAGATTAGAGTCTCTCGTGATTAGAGATAGCAAGACAATACCCTTGCAACCGAGAGATCTTCCTCATCATCAATACCAGACAAGTAGGACGTAGGTTTGGCCGAACCTGGGTAAACTCCGCGTCTCTCGATTCTGACCAACCCTTTCAAGCCGCCACATAGTTGCGTTTCAGCCTCGAACCTAAAGTCCGTTCACCCGGACATCTGCCGTGACAAATCCACGACAGTTGGCGCCCACCGTGGGGCCCGCGCACGGTGGTGTTGCGTGCTTGAAGGGATCTCTCCTAGGGATCGAGAAGCTTATCACCCGTCAGATCCGCAAGAGCCGGCATGGAAGACTCTTCATCAACTTCGAGTTCATGGGTTGAGGCGGAAAAAAGTTTCAGTGGCGACATAAAATTATTATCGTGCCTCGAAGATTGTTTTGGAAAGATTGCCGCGAACAATCCAATCTGCACACTACAGATAGAAGGTGATCAAGACCATGGAGAAATCCATATGCGAGCAGAAAAAATCCAAAAGAAAAGACAAATTATTAGACAAGGAGGTGTCATACAGACGGATTCCAAAACAGTTTTCTCCAATGCATCAATTGAGAGCATCATGTGTCATGGCAGTCCTGTATTGATCTCCATGGGAATTAGCGTCGGAGACAAGAAAGTTACCCAGCTATGCCATACCACAAGATCAAAAAAAAAAAGAAAAAAAAAGAGACCCACGGGTGTTACTACACGCTCACTTTCAAGGCCATCTAATCTAATCATGGTGCTTGGACAAATCAAATTCTTTATTCCGTCTACAGTGGGGAAAGGGAGCACTTCGAGTTGGATCGTAATTTGACTATCGAATTCGACTGCTGGCCTCAAATCATCAGGAGAGGCCGGGTCACGTACATACCCTGTATGATTCAAAGTTCCAAAGAAAAGAAAATGAAAAAGGAGGTGCATGCAGAGTCAAACTCGTGATGGAAAGAATATGAAAAAAAAAAGGAGCAGGCCACGTCCTGAAGGTGAAGATGAAGTCGGACGTGGATTCGGCAATCCAGCCACGACCATGAAAGCAGACATGGACTCGGCCTCTACTGGCAAAGACATCGGCTCGTCTCCGCCATCGCGGCTTGCTCTGGCTGGCGCGTCTTCGTCACCGTAGCTGACCTTCCCTCGCCGGCGCGTTGCCTACGCTGCGGCTCCGGCTCGCCCCGTGCCGGCCCTCGGTCGTGGCCTTGCCTCCGCTTCACCCCCAGTCCTCGCTGCGTCGCCTCACCTCTGCTGTTCTCCCGGACCACGCCACCACTATGGCTTGAGCCGGACGCCGCTGACCATTGCCGCCTCTCCTGTAAACGCAACAATTCCTGGAGTGGAAGATGGACACGGATTGGAGAAACAACTACAGCTTGGAGATAGCCATGGACACGAACTCGGCCTCCGCTGCCCGCGTCGCCGACTTCCACCAGAGCATCCTCGCCGCTGCGGACACACCTTAGTTGCCGTGGTCTTGCACCGCTCGGCGCCGGCTCGCCGCGCGGCCTTGCCTCGCCCTTGCGCGCGCTCGTCCTAGTCAGTTCCGCCTTGCCGCCGCCTTCACCCCTGTGGCACCGTGCCCGCATCCGCGCCACCTCGCCGCTCCGCCGCACCTGTACAACGGCCGGCTTGGTGGTCGCCTCAATCTGCCCATGCCGCACCATCACCTCGCGTTGCTCCGAGTCCGCCTCGGCTCGCCTCGTTACACCGCCGCCAGAACACCCCCGCGCGGCCTCGCCTCTGCCTCCCGTCTCAGCAGCCGGTCTGCGTCAAGTGTGTGCCGATTCACCGTCCACATCGCCGGTTCTGTTTCGGGCCAGCCTTAACTTGCCGTGCCTCCGTGTCTCCGCCTCGCCGCCGCGGTCACGCCTCGTCGCCACGGTCACGCCTCACGTCGGTTTCGCCTCAAGCCGCCATGCGCTCACGGCTACACCTTGCGTTGTGCCCGCCTCCGCCGCGCCGCGCCGACCTTGCCTTGAGCCGCCTGACGCTGTGGCCCTGCACCGCCTCGCCAGCTTGATGAGCCGGCCTTCTGCTCCGCCCTGGCAGTGTGAGCTGCCGATGGACAGGACCGACGTGGAGCCATGGAGTATTATAAAACCTATATGGTTATCTTTCTCGACAAACTAAGATTGCCATTATTCAACTCCAACGTCCGAGTTCATTCGATAAAAATTTCAGGTGCTATATACCTTTTTGTTTTTGGTACATATTAATTCATATGAAAACAATTACTCTGTCTTTCACGTATAATATTTCTACGCAGGACAACTGTTCGTGAGGCATTATACCGCGGAGTTGGAGCACACACCAGCGTGTCGTGTTGCTTGATGGACACGCGTGAGTCGTCGTCTCCGCGGACGGTCTACATCAACACGTCGGTACAGCGCGTGCTCATCCGCCAGTATGAGCCACCCAATGGACGTAACAACGCCATGGCTGACTCGCCATCCTCGCCGGCTTACAACGCCACCGGCGACTCGCACGTCCGTGCTGGCCTACAACGTCATGGCCGTTTCTCGTGGCCGAACTGGTTGACAACGCCACGGGCAACTCACCGACCGTCCGGCTCACAACGCCGTGGCCGTCTCTCGCGACCGCGCCGGCTTAACGACGCCACGGCGACTTACCGTCCATACTGGTTTCTGACACCACGGGCGACTCACCAATTGCGCCAGCTTACAATGCCGTGGCCGTCTCTCGCCATCCGTGTCGGCTTACAACGTCGTGGCGTCTTTCACAACAGCACCGACTTACAATGTCGCGGATGATTTCTACGTCTACATCAACACGCCAGTGGCTGCATACACCAGTACGAGCCGCCCAACGGACGCATGCAAGACGCCGCCCATAGTTTGATCTACATCAACATATCGGTGCAGTGCTTGCCTATATGAGCCGCCCAACGGACGCGCGCAAGACGCCGCCCACAGTCTGATTTACATCAACATATTAGTGTGGTGCTCGCCTGTATGAGCCGCCCGACGGACAGGCGCACAAGTCGCCACCACTACAGTTTGGTTCACTTTAACAACCAGCCGGAACGAACCATCGACCGGATCATTGAAACAAATCATGCGGGATCATCTATAACCCGCCACGGCCAAGCTCAACTTTCGGTGGAGATTCTCAAGCCGCCTCTTCGAGTCAACTTAAGACTCGGGGGCTACAGACATGGCGAGACACATTTGGTCGTTTTTCAAACCCCGGGTCTTTGCAAGAGAAAACCCAATCCTGTGGGCTATTACATTATTGGCGAAAGATTAAAAGTTACCCAAGAGGACGAACCG
This sequence comes from Hordeum marinum, assembly GCA_022496015.1. NCBI lineage: Eukaryota > Viridiplantae > Streptophyta > Magnoliopsida > Poales > Poaceae > Hordeum > Hordeum marinum. Next base: position 36,874,062 of record CM039673.1, read on the forward strand.
CCGTGATGCACCATTCAAACATGGATGCACGGATTTATTGGATCATCATAAGGTCACTTGGAGCTTCTGCCGTGTCTTACAAAGATGACGGCTTACAAGATGGCGACTTACAAGATGGTGCACAAGTTGATATCATCGACATGATCGTCCAGGGGGCTTCCCACCCACCGTGTGTAGCTTATCAAACCCTATCGGTTGGCTCTCAAACCAAATAGTTGACTCCGTCAACATGATCGTCCAGGGGGCTTCCCACCCACCGGGTGTAGCTTATCAAACCCTATCGGCCGACTCTCAAGCCAAATAGTTGACTCCGTCAACATGATCGTCCAGGGGGCTTCCCACCCACCGGGTGTAGCTTATCAAACCCTATCGGTCGGCTCTTAAGCCAAACAGCTGATTCCATCAACAAAGGTCACTTGGGTGCTTCTCACCCATCGGGTGTAGCTTACACACCCTCTTGATCGGCTCTTAAGCCAAACAGGGTTAAACCTGCCTATAAGCTGATGCTACTCTGCTAGGTGACCCGCCGAACTCTTACCAGTCAATCTCGCCTAGAGACCCTGAGCCGGCTCAAAGAAATTGACGGCCAATCTCCATAGAGACCCTGTACTGGTTAAGGTTAGAACGCCGGCTCTTGTCACGAGAGGGCCGACTTACGGAAAGCAAGGATAAACTCTCCCATCTACTGCCAACTCTCCGCTATGTGGCCCGTTCGTACTCTTAGACAGTTAATTCTTGAGGACCATGTACTGTTTAAGGTTAAAACGACGGATTTATGTCACGTGAGAGGCAGTTTTTGGGCTATCAGGATACTCATGCCCTGCCGTGTCTCTTCTGGGACGTCACACTTCCTTTTAGTTAATCTCGCTTAGAGACCCTGAGCCGGTTCAAAGAACTTAACGGCCAATCTCCATAGAGACCCTGTACTGCTAAGTAGTTTTAAGTGGCGAGTCAACCCAGTAGAACCGGCACATGAGCTATTATGAAAAACAAATCAGGAAAAGGAAGCAAAAGCAAGACTATCATTGCATCATACATAGCATCATACATTGCATCATGCATTGCATCATATTCACATGTCATGCCGGCTTATCAAGCCGGGTCAGAGCAAGATTATGAAACAAGGAGCAATGTTATGAAAGATCTAAACATCTCCGTGTTGTACTTTTTCAAGCCACCCTTATAGCAATGCAGAATATATTCTGTCTTGTTTATTTTTTGCAGGTCTTATCTCTTAAGATGAGCCGTCGTTAAGTACTCTGCAAGAGCAAATGGATCTCTAATAGCCAACCTGGCTTGATCTTCATGGTTTATCATAACCAGTACTAAATGATTGGGGTTTTCAAGCTAGCTCGGAGAATTCATTATTTTTCAAGAGCCGCCCTATCAGATATAATGTCGTGTCATCTAATTGACCAGTTCTCGGATTTCTTCAATTGTGCTCTATAGTAATCTACAACACTCATGGATTTCTCCAACATATATTTGCCGGGTTGCATCGCAACCACGAGCAGGGATTTCATGTCAAAGACAAAGGAATTATTCCAGGATATTCATTCCGGGTTATATTACAACCACGATCAAGGATTCATTCAACAAATTGTGGTGAGTCATATTATTCTTAATAGTCCCGAGTCGCCGCAGGCAGACAACCCGACACTTGGGGGCTACACTATTCAAGTCTAGTTTATATCAAATGTGCAAGTCCCATGTCGCTGCAAGCATGCACCACAACACTTGGGGGCTAATGCAAGCCGGTTTTCAAATCATTACATTGTCAGCAAGACCCTATTATCTCAAGGAGATGAGCCGGCCTTTCAATATTTTTCTAAGTCCCAGCCCAGTAATTCTTACTGACCCGGCACTTGGGAGCTACACCGCTCAGATCAAATTTTCTAAAGTCCCAAGTCGCCGCAGGCATGCGACCCGACACTTGGGGGCGACCGTATTCGGCTGTTCACACAGATTATATGGTTCAAATTGAAGACCCGGCCCATCACATGCTGATGAGCCGACCCTTGGGAGCCACACCAGTTGAAGCTTCATAGAGTATAAGACAGTTACAAAGTCCTAGGCTGCTGTAGGCAAGACAACCTGATACTTGGGGGCTACACAATCAAAGATATTATTGCAAAGCGCCAAGTCATCATGGATAAACTTGGCCCTTGGGGGCTATAGGTAATAGGGACATATCAAAAACTTTGAGGAGAATTCTCAAGATGTTAATTATGGAGTTCAGTTGTTAGACCCGGCGTCACCAACATTCATGACCTGGCGTTATCAAAGGATGATGACCCGCCAGAGTTTATATAAGCCGCCCTGCTTCACAACAATGGCAGTCTGGATCTACATCATGAGGATTTCTTATTAAGGCAAAGTATTGGAAGCCGACTCAACGGCATATGGGTACTCTATTCCCAATATTTTTCAAAGGACACTGACAAGCAAGACGATTTTCAAGACGGCTCATTCATATGAAGAAGAGACCCGGATTTCTGAGGAGCCACTTAATAAGCCGGCCAAAGGAGCAAGCTAGCCACTTAACATATTTACTATTCTCATTTCAGGAGCTTAGCATGAATAAATTCAAGCTAACCTGGGGGCTAATGTCGGGGATATACCCCGCGGTATGACCCGCCTGGCGACTCATAGGAGACCCGGTAAAGACATGACATTTTATTGATGACCCGGCAGGCGGGTCGCAGGACGACCAGGCCTAAGACCCGGCATGCAAACCGGCGCCAGGCGGCTCACAAGAGAAGGCCCAAATAGAGAAATACTCCCTCCTGAAGGAAACAAGACCCGAAATAGGATTCTAGAGAGACTAGTCCTAATCCTACTCCCAGTAGGACTCTATTTGTAAACCTACCCTCTCCACTTATATAAGGAGGGGGAAGGCGCCCCAAGAGGGCATATTGACAAGTCCACAAGTTTAGACAGATTAGAGGCTCTCGTGATTAGAGGTAGCAAGACAACACCCTTGTAACCGAGAGATCTTCCTCATCATCAATACCAGACAAGCAGGACATAGGCTTTTACCTCCATCGGAGGGGCCGAACCTGGGTAAACTCCGCGTGTCTCGATTCCGACCAACCCCTTCAAGTCGCCACATAGTTGCGTTTCAGCCTCGAACCTAAAGTCCGTTCACCCGAACATCTGCCGTGACAAATCCACGACAGAATGCCTTGTGTGTATCAAACGCCACTTCTTAACTGAGTGATCATAAAGGTGCTTTATAGGTATCTCTGAGGATGTTTGTTGGGTTGGCATGGATCGAGACTGGGATTTGTCACTCCGTATGATGAAGATGTATCTTTGGGCCCTCTCGGTAATACAACATCACAAGAAGCTTGAAAGCAATGTCGCTAAGGAGTTAGTCATGGGATCATGTATCATGGAATGAGTAAAGAGACTTTCCGGTAACGAGATTGAACTAGGTATGAAGGTACTGACGATCGAATCTCGAACAAGTAACATGCCGATAGACAAAGGGAACTGCATACGTGATTGATAGAATCTTGGGCATCGTGGTTCGACCTATGAAGATCTTCGTGGTATATGTAGGAACTAATATGGGCATCCAGGTCCCTCTATTGGTTATTGGCTGGAGAGGTGTCTCGGTCATGTCTACATGATTCTCAAACTCGTAGGGTCCACACGCTTAAAGTTTGATGACGATATAGTAATATTAGGTTATCTATGTTGGTGACTGAATGTTGTTCGGAGTCTCGGATGAGATCACATACATGATGAGGAGCTCCGGAATGGTCCGTAGGAAAAGATTTATATATGAAAAGTTGTTTTCGGGGTTCTAGAAAAAGTTTCAGTTTTTTTAGTATTGTATCGGGAAGCTTCGAGAAGGTTTCGAAAACTTTCGGAGGAGGCCGGATTTCCACTAAGCATTCCCCCACATCCCAAGGGTAAGCGTCCGCTGAGGGAAGGCGCCCTGGCCTTATTGGGCCAGACGCACAAGTCCGTCAAGGCCCATGCAGTTGAGAAAGGTGGAAAGTCCACCTTTGTATGGAAGGGAAGGAGGAGGACTAGGATTCCACCTCCTCCCCCTTTATTGTGCCCCTAGGGTTTGGAGGGGTTGTCCTCCACGCCCCTCCACCTATATATATAGAGGGGAGGAGTGCCCAAGAGGACACACCAAGACCTTGGTGCCCCTCTCTCTAACGTTGCTCTGTTGCTCCTTTGTTCGCAGTTCTAGTAGCGCTTGGCGAAGCCCTGCTGGCACTGCTCCACTACCATATCCACCATGCCTTCGTCCTGGTCGATATCCCATCTACTACTCCGCCCTCACTCGCAGGATCGAGGAGGCGGAGACGTCATCGAGTTGCACATGTGTTAAACGCGAAGGTCCCATCTGTTCGGTGCTGGATCGAGACATATCGTGATTGGACCGTGAATACGTATGACTACATCAACCATGTTTTTAACGCTTCCGCTTAGCAATCTACAAGGGTATGTAGGCACACTCTCCCTCTCGTAGCTATGCATATCCATGGATAGATCTTGGGTGTTCGTAGGATTTTTTTGTTTCCCATGCAACATTACCCAACTGTGGCATCATGAGCTAGGTCTATGCGTAGATGATATGCACGAGTAGAACACAAAGTGTTTATGGGGGTTGATGTTCAGATTACTTACCTTTTTAGTCTTATTTCGATTCAGCGGTATTGTGGGATGAAGCGGCTCGGACCAACCATACTTATCCTCGCACAAGAGACTTGTTCCACCGACTGACATGCAACTTTTTTGCATAAAGAGGGTTGGCGGGTGTCTGTCTCTCCCACTTTAGTTGAATCGGATTCAACAGAGGCAGTCCTTGTATAAGGCTAAAAGGCAACTTGAATATCACCATTGTGGCTTTGCGCATGTAAGAACGGTTCTTGCTAGTTTCACATAGCAGCCACGTAAAACTTGTAACAACAAAGTAGAGGACATCTAACCTATTTTTGCATGGCATGTTGTGATTTGATATGGTCAAGACGTGATTTTATATATGTGATGTATGAGATGATCATGTTTTGTAATAGTTATCACGACTTGCATGTCGATGAGTATGACAACCGGCAGAAGCCATAGCGTTGTCTTTAATTTATTTTATGCCATTTGCTTTACTTAATCGCTATGAGTTAGAAATATTTGTAGAGGCAAGACTGGGCACGACAACCACATTACGACGCGATGATGGATATCATGATTATGGACATCATGGTGTCATGTCGGTGACGATGGAGATCATGCTGGTGCTTTGGAGATGGAGATCAAAAGCACAAATGATGATGGCCCTATCATGTCACTTATATAATTTGCATGTGATGTTTATCCTTTTATGCATTATTTTGCTTAGGATTACGATAGCATTATAAGATGATCCCTCACTTAATTTCTCGATAAAACTGTGTTCTCCCCAAGTATCCACCGTTGCGAAAGTTCATCATTTTGAATCACCTCGTGATGATCGGGTGTGATAGAGTATTCGTCGCATACAAAGGGTGTAATCTAGTTTTACACATGTGGAATACTTGGGTTAAGCTTGACCAGCCTAGCATGTATAGACATGGCCTCGGAACACAGGATATCGAAAGGTCGAGCATGAGTCATATAGTAGATATGATCATATGGAGAGGTTCACCATTGAAACCACCTTATCTCACATGATTATCGGACTTGGGTTGGTGGATTTGGATCATGTCACACTTAGACAACTTGGGAGATGTTGATTTGAGTGGGAGTTCATTAGTAATTTGATCTGAACTAATTATCATAAACATAGTCAAAATGTCTTTGCAAATTATATTGTAGATCAATAGCTCGCGATGTAGCTCCCCTGTATTTTGATATGTTCCTAGAGAAAAGTAAGTTGAAAGATGATGTTAGCAATTATGTGGACTGGGTCCATGATCTGAGGATTGTCCTCATTGCTGCACAGAAGGCTTATGTCCTTGATGCACCGCTCGGTGCGCCACCCCCTCAAGAGTCGTTTGTGGATGTTGTGGACATCTGACAAGCACATTCTGATGACTAATTGATAGTTCAGTGCGTCATGCTTTATGGCTTAGAACTGTGGCTCCAAAGACGTTTTGAACGTCACAGAGCATATGAGATGTTTCAAGAGCTGAAATTGGAATTTCAGGCTCTCATGCCTGTGTTGAGACGTATGAGACCTCTGACAAGTTCTTTTCCTGCATGATGGAGGAGAATATCTCAATTAGTGAGCATGTGCTCAGAATGTCTGGGTGCTACAATAGCTTGAATCAAATGGGAGTTCATCTTCCAAATAAGATAGTGATCGACAGAGTTCTTAAATTCACTGCCATCAAGCTACTAGAGTTCCGTGATGAACTATAACATGCAAGGGATGGAGTATATGATCCCTGAGCTATTCGCGATGTTTTACACCGTGAAGGTAGAAATCAAGAAGGAGCATCAAGTGTTGATGGTTAGTAAGACCACTAGTTTCAAGAAGGGCAAGGGTAAGAAGGAAAACTTCGAAAATGGCAAGCCAGTTGTCGCTCCAGTGAAGAAACCCAAGGTTGGATCTAAACCCGAGACTGGGTGCTTCTATTATGAGGGAAACAGTCACTGGAAATGGAATTGTCCCAAGTACTTGGTAGATAAGAAGGCTAGCAACATCAACAAAAGTATATATGATATACTTGGTATTGATGTGTACCTTACTAGTACTCGTAGTAGTACCTGGGTATTCGACACCAGTTCAGTTGCGAATATTAGTAACTCAAAACAAAAGCTGCGGAATAAACGGAGACTAGCTAAGGGCGAGGTAACGATATGTGTTGGAAGTGTTTCCAAGGTTGATGTGATCACCATCGTGTTGGGAGACGTAGTAGTAAATCAAAATTTTCCTACGTGTCACCAAGATCTATCTATGGAGAAACCAACAACGAGTGGGGAGAGATTGCATCTTCATACTTTTGAAGATCGCTAAGCGGAAGCGTTACAAGAACGCGGTTGATGGAGTCGTACTCGCAGCGATTCAGATCGCGGTGGATTCCGATCTAAGCGCCGAACAACGGTGCCTCCGCGTTCAACACACGTACAGCCCGGTGACGTCTCCCGCACCTTGATCCAGCAAGGAGGAGGGAGAGGTTGAGGGAGAGCTCCGGCACTACGACGGCGTGGTGACGGTGGAGCTACGTGAACTCCGGCAGGGCTTCGCCAAGCGCTACGGAGAACGAGGAAGAGGAAGGGTAGGGCTGCACCAAGAGAGAAAGAAGTCGTGTCTCAAAACAGCCCAAACCCTTGCATATATATAGGAGGAGGGAGAGGGAGGGCTGCCTTGGCCCCTCCTCCAAAGAGGATAGGTTCGGCCGACCCTAGGGAGGAGTCCACCTCCCACAAGGGAGGTGGATCTCTTCCTTTTGAATCCTTTTCAGCCCTATCTCTTATCTCCAGCCGCATGGGCCTTTCTAGAAGGACTTGGCCAGCCCAAAAAGGGCTGGCACACTTCCTCTAAGGGCCCACGAAGTCCTATGGTCATCACACCCCTCCCGGGAGTCCTCCGGCACCCTCCCGGCACTCCCGGTACACTACCGATGAGCCCGAAAACTTTTCGGTGACCAAAACTGGACTTCCTATATATCAATATTTACCTCCGGACCATTCCAAAGCTCCTCGTGACGTCCAGGATCTCATCCGAGACTCCGAACAACTTTCGGTAATCACGTATACCATTTCCCTATAACCCTAGCGTCATCGAACCTTAAGTGTGTAGACCCTACGGGTTCGGGAGACATGTAGACATGACCGAGACACCTCTCCGGTCAATAACCAACAGCGGGATCTGGATACCCATGTTGGCTCCCACATGCTCCACGATGATCTCATCGGATGAACCACGATGTCGGGGATTCAATCAATCCCGTATACAATTCCCTTTGTCTATCGGTATGATACTTGCCCGAGATTCGATCGTCGGTATCTCTATTACCTTGTTCAATCTCGTTACCGGCAAGTCTCTTTACTCGTTCCGTAATACATCATCCCGTGACTAACTCCTTGGTCACATTGAGCTCATTATGATGATGTCTTACCGAGTGGGCCCAGAGATACCTCTCCGTCACACGGAGTGACAAATCCCAGTCTCGATTCGTGCCAACCCAACAAACACTTTCGGAGATACCCGTAGTGCACCTTTATAGCCAACCAGTTACGTTGTGATGTTTGTCACACCCAAAGCATTCCTACGGTATCCGGGAGTTGCACAATCTCATGGTCTAAGGAAACGATACTTGACATTGAAAAGCTTTAGCAAACGAACTACACGATCTAGTGCTATGCTTAGGATTGGGTCTTGTCCATCACATCATTCTCCTAATGATGTGATCCCGTTATCAACGACATCCAATGTCCATGGTCATGAAACCGTAACCATCTATTGATCAACGAGCTAGTCAACTAGAGGCTCACTAGGGACATGTTGTGGTCTATGTATTCACACATGTATTATGGTTTCCGGTTAACACAATTATAGCATGAACAATAGACAATTATCATGAACAAGGAAATACAATAATAACCATTTTCTTATTGCCTCTAGGGCATATTTCCAACAGTCTTCCACTTGCACTAGAGTCAATAATCTAGTTACATTGTGATGAATCGTATACCCATAGCATTCTGGTGTTGATCAGGTTTTGCTCGTGAGAGAGGTTTAGTCAACGGATCTGCGACATTCAGATCCGTATGCACTTTAAAAATATATATATATCCCTCCTGAATGTAATCACGGATGGAGTTGAAGCGGCGCTTCATGTGTCTTGTCTTCTTGTGAAACCTGGGCTCCTTCGCAAGGGCAATAACTCCAGTGTTGTCACAGAATAGAGTCATCAGGCCCGACGCACTTGGAATTACTCCTAGGTCGGTGATGAACTCCTTCATCCAGACTCCTTCCTTTGCTGCTTCCGAAGCAGCTATGTACTCCGCTTCACATGTAGATGCCGCCACGACGCTTTGCTTGCTGCTGCACCAGCTGACTGCCCCTCCGCTCAAAATATACACGTACCCGGTTTGCGACTTGGAGTCGTCCGGATCTGTGTCGAAGCTAGCATCGACATAACCCTTTACGAAGAGCTCTTAGGCACCTCCATATACGAGAAACATGTCCTTTGTCCTTTTCAGGTACTTCAGGATGTTCTTGACTGCTGTCCAGTGTTCCGCTCCGGGATCACTTTGGTACCTCCCTACCAAACTTATGGCAAGGTTCACATCAGGTCTGGTACACAACATGGCATACATAATAGAGCCTATGGCTGAAGCATAGGGGATGACACTCATCTCTTCTCTATCCTTTGCCATGGTCGGGCATTGAGTCGTGCTCAATCTCACACCTTGTAACACAGGCAAGAACCCCTTCTTGGACTGACCCATATTGAACTTCTTCAATATCTTTTCAAGGTATGTGCTCTGTGAAAGACCTATCAGGCGTCTCGGTCTATCTCTATAGATCTTAATACCTAATATGTAAGCAGCTTCTCCAAGGTCCTTCATTGAAAAACACTTATTCAAGTAGGCCTTTACACTTTCCAAGAGTTCTATATCATTTCCCATTATCAGTATGTCATCCACATATAATACGAGAAATGCTACAGAGCTCCCACTCACTTTCTTGTAAATACAGGGTTCTCTATAAACCTGTACAAACCCAAACGCTTTAATCACTTCATTAAAGCGAATGTTCCAACTCTGAGATGCTTGCACCAGCCCATAGATGGAGCGCTGGAGCTTGCATACCTTGTTAGCATCTTTAGTATCGACAAAACCTTCCGACTGCATCATATACAGTTCTTCCTTGATGAGCCATTAAGGAATGTCGTTTTGACGTCCATTTGCCAGATCTCATAATTAACATGATTCGGACAGACTTCAGCATCGCTACGGGTGAGAAAGTCTCATCGTAGTCAACTCCTTGAACTTGTCGATAACCCTTAGCGACAAGCCGAGCCTTATAGACGGTCACATTACCATCCGCGTCAGTCTTCTTCTTAAAGATCCATTTATTTTCAATGGCTCGCTTATCATCAGGCAAGTCCACCAAAGTCCATACTTTGTTCTCATACATGGATCCTATCTCGGATTTCATGGCTTCAAGCCATTTGTTGGAAGGTTCACCGTTTTCTAACAACATGATCTCTAGGACAGGGTTGCCGTACCACTCTAGTGCGGAACGTGTCCTAGTGGACCTTCGACGTTCAATAGTAACTTGATCTGAAGTTTCATGATCATCATCATTAACTTCCTCTCCAGCCGGTGTAGGCTCCACAGAAACAACTTCCTGTGCTGCACTACTCTCTGGTTCGAGTGGAGGTACAATTACCTCATTAAGTTCTATTTTCCTTCCACTTACTTCTTTCAAGAGAAACTCTTTCTCGAGAAAGGATCCATTCTTGGCAACAAAGACTTTGCCCTCAGATCGTAGGTAGAAGGTATACCCAATAGTCTCTTTGGGATATCCTATGAAGACATACTTTGCCGCTTTGGGTTTGAGCTTCTCAGGTTGAAGTTTCTTCACATAAGCATCGCATCCCCAAACTTTTAGAAACGACAACTTAGGTTTCTTTCCAAACCATAATTCATACGGTGTCGTCTCAACGGATTTTGACGGTGCCCTATTTAAAGTGAATGCGGCAGTCTCTAATGCATATCCTCAAAATGATAGCGGTAAGTCGGTAAGAGACATCATAGATCGTACCATATCTAATAGAGTGCGACTACGACGTTCAGACACACCATTTCGCTGAGGTGTGCTAGGTGGCGTGAGTTGTGAAACAATTCCACATTTCCTTAGGTGCGTGCCAAACTCGTGACTTAAATATTCTCCGCCATGATCAGATCGTAGGCACTTTATTTTCCTGTCACGTTGATTCTCTACCTCACTCTGAAATTCCTTGAACCTTTCAAAAGTTTCAGACTTATGCTTCATTAAGTAGACATACCCATATCTACTCAAGTCATTAGTGAGGGTGAGAACATAACGGTAGCCACCACGAGCCTCAACACTCATTGGACCGCATACATCGGTATGTATTATTTCCAACAAGTCAGTTGCTCGCTCCATTGTTCTGGAGAACGGAGTCTTAGTCATCTTGCCCATGAGGCATGGTTCGCACGTGTCAAATGATTCAAAATCAAGAGACTCCAAAAGTCCATTAGTATGGAGCTTCTTCATACGTTTCACACCAATATGACCAAGGCGGCAGTGCCACATGTAAGTGGGACTATCGTTATCAACCTTACATTTTTTGGTACTCACACTATGGACATGTGTAACATCACGTTCGAGATTCATCAAAAATAAACCATTGACTAGCGGGGCATGACCATAAAACATTTCTCTCATATAAATAGAACAACCATTATTCTCAGATTTAAATGAGTAGCCATCTCGCATCAAGCGAGATCCAGATACAATGTTCATGCTCAAAGCTGGTACTAAATAACAATTATTAAGGTTTAACACTAATCCCGAAGGTAGATGTAGAGATAGCGTGCCGACGGTGATCACATCGACCTTGGAACCATTCCCGACGCGCATCGTCACCTCGTCCTTTGCCAGCCTCCGCTTATTCCGCAGCTCCTGCTTGGAGTTACAAATGTGAGCAACTGCACTGGTATCAAATACCCAGGAGCTACTACGAGTGCTGGTTAGGTACACATCAATAACAAGTATATCACGTATACCTTTAATGTTGCCGTCCTTCTTATCCGCTAAGTACTTGGGGCAGTTCCGCTTCCAGTGACCAGTACCCTTGCAATAAAAACACTCAGTCTCAGGCTTGGGTCCATTCTTGTTCTTCTTCTTCCCGGCAACTTGCTTACCGGGCGCGGCAACAGCTTTGCCGTCCTTCTTGAAGTTCTTCTTACCCTTGCCTTTCTTGAAACTAGTGGTCTTATTTACCATCAACACTTGATGCTCCTTGCTGATCTCGACCTCTGCTGATTTCAGCATCGAGTACAACTCAGGAATGGACTTCTCCATCCCTTGCATGTTGTAGTTCATCACAAAGCTCTTGTACTAGGTGAAAGCGACTGGAGGATTCTGTCAATGACCGAGTCATCCGGGAGATTAACTCCCAGCCGAGTCAAGCGGTTGTGTAGCCCAGACATCTTGAGGATGTGCTCACTGACAGAACTATTCTCCTCCATCTTACATCTGAAGAACTTGTCGGAGACGTCATATCTCTCGACCCGGGCATGAGCTTGGAAAACCAGTTTCAGCTCTTGGAACATCTCATATGCTCCGTGTTGCTCAAAATGCTTTTGGAGCCCCGGTTCTAAACTGTAAAGCATGCCGCACTAAACAATGGAGTAATCATCACAGCGAGAATGCCAAGCGTTCGCAATGTCTTGCTCTGCTGGGAGAAGGGGTGGGTCACCTAGTGGTGCATCAAGGACATACAATTTCTTGGAAGCTATGAGGATGATTCTCAAGCCACGGACCCAGTCCGCATAGTTGCTTCCATCATCTTTCAGCTTGGTTTTCTCTAGGAACGCGTTGAAATTGAGGGTGACATTCGCGTTGGCCATTGGATCTACAATATAGATTGTAAAGATAATTTTAGACTAAGTTCATGATAATTAAGTTCACATAATCAAATTATTTAATGAACTCCCACTTAGATAGACATCTCTCTAGTCATCCAAGTGACACATGATCCATGTCAACTAGCCCGTGTCCGATCATCACGAGAGACAGACTAGTCATCCATGGTGAACATCTCCATGTTGATCGTATCTTCCATACGACTCATGTTCGACCTTTCGGTCTTCCGTGTTCCGAGGCCATGTCTTTACATGCTAGGCTCGTCAAGTCAACCTAAGTGTTTCGCGTGTGTAAATCTGGCTTACACCCATTGTATGTGAGCGTTAGAACCTATCACACCCGATAATCACGTGGTGCTTCGGAACAACGATCTTTAGCAATGGTGCACAGTTAGGGTGAACACTTTTCTTGAAATTTTAGTGAGAGATCATCTTATTTACTACCGTCGTTCTAGGCAAATAAGATGTAAACATGATAAACATCACATGCAATCAATATAGTGACATGATATGGCCATTATCATCTTGCTGCTTTGATCTCCATCTTCGGGGCACCATGATCATCACTGTCACCAGCACGACACCATGATCTCCATCATCATGATCTCCATCACTGTGTCTTCATGAAGTTGTCTCGCCAACTATTACTTCTACTACTATGGCTAACGTTTAGCAATAAAGTAAAGTAATTACATGGCGTTTATGATTAACACGCAGGTCATACAATAAAATAAGACAACTCCTATGGCTCCTGCCGGTTGTCATACTCATCGACATGCAAGTCGTGAATCCTATTACAAGAACATGATCAATCTCATACATCACAATGCATCACATCACATCCTTTGGCCATATCACATCACAAGGCATATGCTACAAAAACAAGTTAGACGTCCTCTAATTTGTAGTTGCAAGTTTTTATGTGACTGCTATAGGTTACTAGCAAGAACGTTTCTTACCTACATCAAAACCACAACGTGATATGCCAATTGCTATTTACCCTTCATAAGGACCCTTTTCATCGAATCCAATCCGACTAAGGTGGGAGAGACAGACACCCGCTAGCCACCTTATGCAACAAGTGCATGTCAGGCGGTGGAACCAGTCTCACGTAAGCGTACCTGTAAAGTCGGTCCGGGCCGCTTCATCCCACAATATCGCCGAATCAAGATAAGACTAGTAGTGGTAAGCAAATTAACAAAATCGACGCCCACAACTGCTTTGTGTTCTACTCGTGCATAGATTCTACGCATAGACCTAGCTCATGATGCCACTGTTGGGAGACGTAGTAGTAAATCAAAATTTTCCTACGTGTCACCAAGATCTATCTATGGAGAAACCAGCAACGAGTGGGGAGAGGTTGCATCTTCGTACCTTTGAAGATCGCTAAGCGGAAGCGTTACAAGAACGCGGTTGATGGAGTCGTACTCGCAGCGATTCAGATCGCGGTGGATTCCGATCTAAGCGCCGAACAACGGTGCCTCTGTGTTCAACACACGTACAGCCCGGTGACGTCTCCCGCACCTTGATCCAGCAAGGAGGAGGGAGAGGTTGAGGGAGAGCTCCGGCAGCACGACGGCGTGGTACGGTGGAGCTACGTGAACTCCGGCAGGGCTTCGCCAAGCGCTACGGAGAACGAGGAAGAGAAAGGGTAAGGTTGCACCGAGAGAGAAAGTAGTCGTGTCTCAAAACAGCCCAAACCCTTGCATATATATATAGGAGGAGGGAGAGGGAGGGCTGCCTTGTCCCCTCCTCCAAAGAGGAGAGGTTCGGCCGACCCTAGGGAGGAGTCCACCTCCCACAAGGGAGGTGGATCTCTTCCTTTTGAATCCTTTTCAGCCCTATCTCTTATCTCCAGCCGCATGGGCCTTTCTAAAAGGTCTTGGCCAGCCCAAAAAGGGCTGTCACACTTCCTCTAAGGTCCCACGAAGTCCTATGGTCGTCACACCCCTCCCGGGGGTCCTCCGGCACCCTCCCGACACTCCCGGTACACTACCGATGAGCCTGAAAACTTTTCGGTGACCAAAACTGGACTTCCTATATATCAATCTTTACCTCCGGACCATTCGGGAGCTCCTCGTGACATCCAGGATCTCATCCGGGACTCCGAACAACTTTCGGTAATCACGTATACCATTTCCCTATAACCCTAGCGTCATCGAACCTTAAGTGTATAGACCCTACGGGTTCAGGAGACATGTAGACATGACCGAGCCACCTCTCCGGTCAATAACCAACAGCGGGATCTGGATACCCATGTTGGCTCCCACATGCTCCACGATGATCTCATCGGATGAACCACGATGTCAGGGATTCAATCAATCCCGTATACAATTCCCTTTGTCTATCGGTATGATACTTGCCCGAGATTCGATCGTCGGTATCTCTATACCTTGTTCAATCTCGTTACCGGCAAGTCTCTTTACTCGTTCCGTAATACATCATCCCGTGACTAACTCCTTGGTCACATTGAGCTCATTATGATGATGTCTTACCAAGTGGGCCCAGAGATACCTCTCCGTCACACGGAGTGACAAATCCCAGTCTCGATTCGTGCCAACCCAACAGACACTTTCGGAGATACCCATAGTGCACCTTTATAGCCACCCAGTTACGTTGTGACGTTTGGCACACCCAAAGCATTCCTAGGGTATCCGGGAGTTGCACAATCTCATGGTCTAAGGAAACGATACTTGACATTGAAAAGCTTTAGCAAACGAACTACACGATCTAGTGCTATGCTTAGGATTGGGTCTTGTCCATCACATCATTCTCCTAATGACGTGATCCCGTTATCAACGACATCCAATGTCCATGGTCATGAAACCGTGACCATCTATTGATCAACGAGCTAGTCAACTAGAGGCTCACTAGGGACATATTGTGGTCTTTGTATTCACACATGTATTATGGTTTCCGGTTAACACAATTATAGCATGAACAATAGACAATTATCATGAACAAAGAAATACAATAATAACCATTTTATTATTGCCTCTAGGGCATATTTCCAACACATCGCACGCTCCCTCTACTTTCGGGATTAGTGTTGAACCTAAATAAATGTTATTTGGTGTCTGCGTTGAGTATGAACATGATTAGATCCTGTTTTGTTGCAATATTGTTATTCATTTCAGTCAGAGAGTAATGGTTGTCCTGTTTACATGAATAATACCTTTTATGGTCACGCACCCAATGTGAATGGTTTATTAAACCTCGATCTTAGTGATACACATGTTCATAACATTGATGCCAAAATATGCAAAATTAATAATGATAGCACCACATACTTGTGACACTGTCACTAAGGTCATATTGGTGTAAAGTACATGAAGAAACTCCATGTTGATGGATCTTTGGACTCACTCGATTTCGCATCGTTTGAGATATGTAGACCATGCCTTTGCACTTTGACAAAGATAGAATTATTAAAGGGATCTCTGGGTGGATGGGTAGAACTCTTTCTTACAGAGGGAAGCTTATACTCCTATGTGCTTGTATGGTTAGCATACCTGCCTATCTCATGGCTATTTAAATTCCCCAAGTGGGCTATTAAGGCTATCAACTCCCAGATGGCACACTTCTTTTGGGGCAATCTGGGGGGAGAGCACAAGTACCACTTAGCCAACTGGGGCTTGGTTTCCAGGAACACTAGTTTTGGAGGGCTTGGGGTTCCTAACTTGAGGGAGTTCAATATGGCTTTGCTGTCCTCTTGGGGTAAAAGATACTTTGAGGCAGGAGACAAAGACTAGAAGAAGTTGTTAGACTATAAGTATAACACTAACAATCAAAATGTGTTGTGGGCTAGGAACAATGTGGGATCCCCTATTTGTAAATGTTTTACTTGGGCAATCTTGGGTGCAAAAGTGTTTTACAAATGGAAAATTGGTAATGGTCGTAATATTATTTTCTGGCATGATGTTTGGTTGGAGGAATGTTCGCTCAAAGTGCAGTTCTAGAGGTTGTTCTCCATCTGCAATCAACAAGATTGTTGTGTAGCACAGGTCTAGGATGGAGAGGATCTCAAACTCTCTTTTAGAAGAAATGTTGACCAGGAAGGACTTGCCCTCTGGCACCAACTAGTTGCCAATGTTAAGCAAGTACAACTCTCTGATGCTCGTAATTGCCTTGTTTGGACCCTGAAGGCCAATGGAGAATACTCTGTTAAATCCTTTTACAAGGCCATCAACTTTAGGGGTGTGAAATCGAGGATTGGGGACAAATTATGGAAGATACTTTGCCCCCCAAAAATACACGTCCTCATTTGGTTGCTTGTTTACAAGAAGGTGCTTACACGTGACAATCTGAATAAAAGAAGGAATGTAGATGACCTCACTTGTCTGTTTTGTTCGAAAAATGAATCAGTCCAACACTTGTTTCTGAATTGCACTGTAGCTAAGTATGTCTGGAAATTTGGAGCTATGTGTTTTGAAATTGATATACCTGTTCATCTCGACAATATTGTTGACATATGACAATTACATAAAAACAAGACAGTTCTGAATCTGGTTGTGGTGGCCTCCTTATGGAGCTTATGGACACTAAGGAATGATTTTTTGCTTTCAGGGAAGAAGCTGGAGAGGTATGGGCTGTGTGTTTGCTCGTCTAAAGGGCTTTCTTCATCAATGAGGTGTGCTCTGCGACGCCACACAATCAGTGCTTCTGCAGCGGTGTATACTTCTGTTGGACAAGTGTAAGGGGGAGCTTCTCAGGATCGCGTGGAGCTGATCGATGTGCTGGGGGGTGTTGAGCTGTAGGATGTAGTTTGCTTTTGTTCCCCGGAATATCGCCTTGTAATAAAAGTATTGCAGACCTGTTTCTTTCTTGCTACTTGATCTGTCCACGTTTGGCAGATCCGGATCCTGGGAACCGTTTGTTGTTTCATTATATAAATGGAGCAGGGGGGAAACCCCGTTTCTTTATTTTTTAGAGCACGCGTAGTGCAGAGCTTGACCACCTATATAGTAGCTAGCCTGATGAGCTAAATCCCTGAACAACTGAGCAAGCAGAACCAGAGCACGTTGTGGAGAGCCGAGAGCTAACCAGCTGAATGGAGGTGGAGGCGTTGGATGGCAGCGACGGCGATTGCAGGTGGTCGAAGCTGGGAGCGACGCTTCCTGACAGGAATGTCCAGGCACTGGCAGCGGTCGGTGCCGGCGAGCTGAGGGGTGACACGATCGAACGTTACATCCAGCCGGACATCGACGCCGATGCGGTCCTCCCCGCGCTCTCCGACGAGGTTCCGGTGATCGACCTCGGCAAGCTCACGAACGCTGAGTCCGTGGAAACGGAGACCGACAAGCTCAGATTTGCCTGTGAGGAGTGGAGCTTTTTTCAGGTAATATCACTGAACTGGCTAGATGATATATTCTGTTACCAAGGGGTTGTATCATCAAGAAAACTAATAGGCAAGCCGTACATGTTTAAGTGCCATCGTATCTAGTTTTTTTATGTAAAGACCTTCGTGACTAGCTTTATCAAAATCAAATAATGTTTACATCGTCTGCTAAAAATTTAGTAATAGTACTCCGAGCTGCATCTTATCTAGGTAGCTGAAAGTAGTGACTACTTTTGATATTTTTATTCAGTACTTCTAGTTCATGGTACTTCAGATAGTGGAAGCAGCATGAACCAACAAACATGATAACTTTGAATAGGAAATTTCAAACTGAAATTTATGTAGCTTCTTTAACTCTTCACCTATATCTCGTTTTTCAGGGGTATGCTATATCTCACTTTTTTTGGAGGTATAATATATCTCGCTTACATTTTTTTAGGGGTATGAACCGGCCCGTTAGCGCGATCACTCTCTCACTTATTCTATGTATAGGTTTCATCTTGTTTTTACTTTTTTTTCTTGTTTCTTTTGGTTTTCCTTTTTCCTACTTTGACTTTTTTTCATCATCTTTCTTTCTTCGCGAATACGCAAAGATTGCGTATCATTCCATTGATAGGTAGGAGAGAATATTACAAAGAAAGAGCATTACACAAAGAAGGGGGGAAGAACACCACACCAAAATGTGAGAAAACAGAAGAGAAACAATACAATCCTAAACTAGCCTAGCTCGAACTCCAACCAAGAAAGGTGAGGAGATGAGACACAAGACACCAAAGCCGCGTCACGACCAACGCGATGCATCCACGACACGTGGCTACGACTCAAGAACCGACCGGATCAACGTACCCCCCCCCCCCCCCCCCACCAGAAGCGCCTAGAAGAGTCGGCACGTGGGTTGCAGGACACGACTGGGTCTAAGAAGGAGCCATGAAGGAGGAGCCGACAATGTCGTACATTCACCCCGGATGCCCATGCCCGGAGAAGCACCCACACCAAGCTGACACCAGACAACTCAAAATCCAAGACCAAGGACGCCGCGAACATCCAAGACATCATCTTAATGAAGCGGACAGCGTTGTGACGCCGCTGCTGTCCAATCCAGAGAACTGGATCTAGGGTTTCTCCCGATGCTCGAAGAGGGGTACGAAGAAGTCCATGGCAGCGTCTTTAGGAAGAGGATGACACCCGCATATGTCGCCCCTGCCAGCACAACTGTGCGGGGATTTCGCCCCAGCATGTGACCGAATAATCCCCATGCCGCCGGAGGATTCGGAGATGTGAGAACCAAACCGCTGGTTGGGGTCACTGCTGCAGGGAGGCAAGACCCGCCCATCGTCGAATGAAGGATACCGGGCACCGTCAGACCCACCATTAACCTAAATCCCGCTGCAAACACCCGCATGTCCAGAACCGCCGCCACCAGCCATCTCGAGGGGGAGCGAGGCATGGCTGGACCAAGCCATCATGAGAGAAGACGTCGACGGACTTGGCTACAACCGGAGGTCAGGGGCCGGCCGAGGTAGAGCAGAAAAAGATTGGACGGGTGAGGGCGGCGGGCGTGGGCGGAGGCGGGGGCTCGCGGAGGTGGTACTAGAAGGACAAGGGGACATACCATGGCATGACGGAGAGGATCACCGGTGACGCCCATGCGAAGCGTAGCGGCCGCCCCAGGATACAGCGCTGAGGGTGGGGGTCACCGGGGCGCGACGGAGAGGATCCAACACCGGAGCAGGGGGACACTAAAACGCATGGGGGGGGGGGGGGGGGGGGGGCACCGGCGGCATCCCCTGCGGTGTGGCTCGCGACCACCTCGAGTTCCAGCGCGGCTGTCGGAGGTGGGGGGAGGAGAGCGCCGAGCGCGAGGGAAGGGGTCCCGCCGCTACCGGCCGTCGACGGTGGCGAGGGAAGGTTGCGAGGGGTGGTGGTGGAGGCGGCGGCGGCGGTTAGGGTTCCCGCCCGAGCAGCCTCCAGGGAGACGACGCGCGGAGGGGGGGGGGGGGCATATTTTTCAGCTCTTCATCATGTATCTTCATTTCTCTCATTTTTATCAGTATTTTCTTCCTTTCATTACGTTTTGTTTCTTCGGTTTTACAGTTTTTGTTTTGTTTTTCTTTCTTTATTTCTTTGAGTTTTTATTGGATTTATTCGTTTTTATAAATTTTGTGTATACACCAGGAAAACAAATTATGTACACGTTAATTTTTTTCCAAATATGTGATTAATTTCTGTAGCCAACTTATAATTTTTCATGTCTTTTTTTCTCTATAAAATAGTACATTTATGTATGTGCAACAGGAATACTTTCTATATACATATACGTTTCACATTTTTTAAATACATGATGAACACTTTTTTGAACATATCGTTTGATGTCTGCTTTTTCCATAAATATTGTACATTTTTTATACATCTGGAACATTTTATATATACACGTTTAGCATTTTACAAAGCATGATTAACATTTTTCTGGACATATTTTTTTATGTCTACTTTTTCCATACATATTCTACATTTTTGTATACATTAAGAATATTTTTTATAAACGCATTTAATATTGTACAAATACATGATTAACATTTTTAAAACTTATATTTTTTCATGTATATTTTTCTATACAAATTGTACATTTTTGTATACATTTCATTTCCATCGCAATTGTTTTTCCTATACACATTAAAAAATGCTTGATTAAAATTAAAAAATATATGATTTTTTTTCTACTTTTCCGTTCGCATTGTACATTTTTTATATAATTTTTGGTATATTTATTCTATACAAATTTAATATTTTTAAATACATGATTGATTGACATTTTAAAGCTTTTGTATATAAAATTGTTATTATAATAGATATATTAAGAATGTCTCGAAATCCAAGCAAAGGTAAAAGAAGCAAAAATATGGAAAACAAATGAAATAAAAAAGTGTTGAATGCCTGTGTCAGCGCTGGGCCGGTCCAATCAGACGGTTGCCTTCAATGAGACGACCTACTGTCTCGGTTGAAGCGAAACATAGGCGCGCTCGTGAGATAGATGGGGAATGCTAGGAGTTGAGTTGCGGCGACGTCTAGGAGTTTTGGTTAGGCTTGGAAGCTGTTCCAATAACAAAACCGCCTCTAGGTTATAAATATTGGAGGTAGTTTGCTTTTTGGCCCGCCTCTGTGAACTTTTAGAGATGGGTTCATTTTGTCAATTGGCTGTGTAACAAACAAAACCATTTGAGTCGGACGCATCTAGTGTTCCTTTTTGTACATGTGTATGTTCAATGTGTCATATTTTTTTAATAGGGATATGATAATACCTGGTTTAATGTGAAGTTTACAGTTTATTGCTTATTATAATTATCAGATAGATATCTAGTTTGAGGTGAAGTTTACTATAAACCATAATTACCAAAAACAAATACGGGAACTATACTTACCAGATCTATACTTACCAGATTTGATCAGTCGACAACAAAAATGTATAATCTAAAGAATATCTGTTTGTCCAACTTGTGGTTGTTGCTTGTAAATCACGGAGTGCCAGGCGAGGTCATCGTGGGTATAAAGAGTGACATTGAAAAGTTCTTCCGACATCCCCTGGATGTGACGAATACTTACGCGCAACGCCTAGGAGGTCTTTCAAGGTTACGGCAAAGCCTTTGTTCTTTCGGATGATCAAAAGCTTGATTGGGCTGATATGTTTGGGCGCTACAACCAGCCACCTCCAGCCCGTGATATGAGTTATTGTGTTAGATATAATCTTCACATGTACATTGTGCACATCGTGTTAGTGTGGGCTGGTATATGCATGTGTGCATGACCGAGTAGTAGTGTTAATTAGTTGCATGCATTGTTAGTTAAATCTAGCTGTTAGATAGACTTAGTTGAGGACCAAGTAATCAGCAAAGGAGTGATTCGCCGGTTGAATCGTGTAGTCGTGTGAGACGCTGTTACTTGCAGCCTAGATACCGGGTAGTGGGAGCGATTAGTGGATCAAGCCGTTTATGGGCTTGACCATGCATATGTGGGCGTGCATGCAGGTAGTGGGGTAGTGGCTGTGTGATAGCCAAGTGAGACGGCTATTTAAGCCATGTAACAGAATTGCATTGAGGCCGAGAGGGCTGACAGAAAACATCTAGCCACTATGGGTAACCAAGGAAGTGTTCTAGGCAAAGCCCTCGTGTTCTTCTTCCTTGGTATATGGGTGTGTGTGTGTGTGTTTCTTTTGATGTGTTCTTGTGAGAAACCATAAAAGAGAGAAGAGAGAGTTATGAGAGACAACGAGAGGTAGAAAAAGAAGCGGTATTGCAAGGAGAGGCGGCGCCAACATATTGGCCAAGTGAACCTCCAACATTCAGGTTAGGTTGTCCATTCCCTCTTCTAAATTGGACGTATTTTCTTGACAGAGCATAATTGGACTGACATTCTATGAAAATACACACATTTCCTGAAAGAAAAACACCATATATATGTACATCTATAGCTGTTATACTTACTTTTTAACCAACTATTACTGTGCTACTTTTATAAGTGTTGTGGTCTGACTCTGTTATATGTGTAGAAAAGAACTAATAGACCATCGGGACGTTGTGATTATGCTTCCTTAATTCAAGAGAACTATGGCACATGGTTGCTATTTCCATACCCAACATTGTTGTACTCCTAACTAGGGTTGGCACTCGCAATAAACAACTATCGAACTTTCTGATTTACGTCTATAATTGGTATAGAAAAGGCGCAGAACTTGAAAAAACAGAGTAGATATTGTCATCGACATACACATAGTTCATTGACTTTTCTATTTATGATTTCATCAGAGCTAGTCTCTTTTTTTGTTTAATTCAGTGACGTTTGTGGATCACACATATATTGAGAAAATATTGAAATCCATCAAAAAATAGAGAAAATAACAAATAAATTCATGGTAATATATCTACAATAAATATTTCAGCAATTGGGTTTAAAAGGTTGATAGTATGTGTAACTGTATTTAACATTAACAAGAACATTATTTATTTATTTTGATCCCAGGAATTCCATTGAAGAATACTCTTCTAAATTGACGAAATTCGCTCATTCGGTTGCAAACTTCATAGCAAAAACACTAGATGTTGATCCTGAATTGGTGGCAGACAAAAATGCGGTGCAATTTGTTAGGGTGAACTACTACCCTCCGTGCACGTTGACACCCGAAAAGGTTTTAGGATTCTCACCACATTCTGATGGGTCTTTCCTAACTATCCTGCTAGAAGTTAATTCATTTCAAGGTCTACAAATTAGGAGACATGGTGCATGGATCCCAGTGAATCCATGTGCCAATGCATTGCTGATGAATGTGGGTGACCTTCTTGAGGTATGATCTTGTCTAAGGCAACTTTGAACATGTAGCATCTCACACATAAGTTGTATAAAATAGGAAAATAAATTTTTCTACAATTCTTATTCGTGCTTGGGCCAAGAGAAGCGGTCACCAACATAATTGTACAGATTCTCCAATTATGTCATCAAAATATGCACTTCTTTAGTTCTTTCCACCTTTATATGAATGAGGTTAATTAAATCATTTCTTTATAGATTATGACGAACGGGAAGTACAAGAGCATTGAACATAGGGTCACTATAAATGCACATGAGGAACGACTATCCATATAAGTGTTTCATGTCCCAAAGTATGATGGAATAGTTTCACCGCTTTGGGGAGTCACGGATGAGAAGGTGTTATACAAGACAACAAAAGTGGAAGAGTATTCAAGACTATATTTGTCAAAGAAACTAGACAGAAAGAGGGCCCTGGATCATGCGAAGCTATCCCAGGCCTAAGACTTGTCTACTCTACTTTCACATTTTAGATATACATTCTTCAATTAGTTTATGATAATTCATCATCGGGACCAATCTGTATGATGTTTGCTACTTCATCCGAGTCTCTGCATACAAGGACGGAGCTTGGTGGGGGCCAATCTAGGCCATGGCCCCTTCAGCTCAAAAGAAACTAAACCTATATCTATTTATATGAGGCCTGTTTTTTTACTACAAATCAATTGGAAATAATGATGTTTGCCCCTCCTCAAGCACATGGCCCCTCCAGGTTTTTGGCTCAAGCTCCGCCACTGTCTGCATAACTGCATTTCCTCCCTCTTTTTTCTCTGAAAGATGGGTTGTCCCCAGCCTCTGCATTAGTTTGCTTTTTGTTTCAAGGTGGATCATTGCATCTACTTTCTGATGATCGGTATGCTGAAATTCTTGTATACTATTGCCATTCTGCGAGAGCTATATGGTTGGGGAAATCTCAAAAGTCTTGGTGTATGCTACAACATTTCTGAACCCGTGCACGTCGTACATGTACACTTGTGAACCCATGTTGCTTACAGTTTCTTGACGTGACATTGAAGAACACTCAGGATGAGCATGAAGCGAATGAAATGAAATAAGATGCGCAATCTGGATGCTGTTTGGCTGCTTGTTCCATGGTCCAATCTGACGCCTCACGATTGGGTCTCGTTGCTAGGCTGTCCAGTCCTGCCGGTCCAGCGCCTTGCTGGACGAAAACTTTGCATGAACTCAGTGGGCAGAGATGCAAGTGTAGTGTTTCACTTATGTATAGTGGTGGAGTTAACTTATGTACATAGATGCAAGTGTAGTGTTTCATTGATGCCCACGAATGGTGCTCTTCTACCATCGATCTTGTTTCGGAAACCACACATCCTTCGAAAACAGGGTAGGTCTCCATGCATTTTTTTCCGATAAAAACCTTTGTATCTGAACTTAAAATGTAGCGTCAAGTGAGTACAAAGCATGATGAACAACACTGCATAACATCTATCTCCACACAGGTAACCGCCCAGCCAAGTCCGCCCAAACTGAATTACTTACGTGACATTCCTCGGAAAATAAATAGAATTGCTTACGTGACGCGCAAAGCTGGAAACGGTGGCCAGCGACTGCCTCTATCATCATCTTGTTTGGTGGGCCGAATATCTTAATCTTCGGTTT
Source organism: Hordeum marinum (assembly GCA_022496015.1). Lineage (NCBI taxonomy): Eukaryota > Viridiplantae > Streptophyta > Magnoliopsida > Poales > Poaceae > Hordeum > Hordeum marinum. The sequence continues at coordinate 36,898,942 of CM039673.1, forward strand.
TGGGTCTGCGGTGCAGATGACCCCGACGTCCACTCAGCTCTCGAAGTTTCCTCCAGAAAAAGAAAGGCCAGCGGCCTGCATGCGTACTTCAGGGAACCGCTCGCCGTTTTCCAGAGCAAAAGAATGGTGCCTGATGGAGACTTGTTCCGTTGTTCGTGCAATCGAGGTGACACCGCAGATCATGGCCCGATTTGCTTTCGCTCTCGCCCGGGTTGCGTATTCGTACCACGACCACGTCGTATCGGTCCGTAATCTTCGTCTATGCGTTTGTTCTGTCACGGACCCACGCCGTATATCTGCCGGAAAAGGCCTCACAATGTAGGTAGGATGTTTTTCCCTTTTGTTTGCCGGAGTTAAGCTGTATTGTTAGGGCATCTTCAACAGGCACCCTCGGAACACCCGGAAATGTCCGGATCAAGTTGTTCGGACATAATTTGTCATTCAATGTAATACCCATCAATCCGTTGATCCGTCTGGCTGTTCAATTTCTGCAAACCGAACGCAAACTGAGCAGGGCTTTGCGGGAGTCCGAATCACCGTCACGTATGATTTCGACACCTTCGGCCCACTCAAAATTTCTTTCCTGTTCATTCATTTTCACTTCGCCATTGCTCCCCCTTACTTAGCACCCGCGCCCTCTTCGTGTGCCGCGGCGGTTGTACCTCCAGCCACCACACAGGCATCTTCAGACATCCACAACCCCAGTCACGCGCCTGCCTGCCTTGGACTACATCACCGTCCACCCAGGATCCCTCTGCATATAGTTACCCATGTTGGCACCACGCCTGACAGGTATTTCGTCAACTGTCATTGAACTTTTTTTTTGTTAAACTTCTCGTTGTTTTCTACAGTAAGCACTATGGTGAGGGACTTGGCGATTGAGAATGAGTTGTTGTGTAATATGTGGAAGGTCGTATTTATTGACTTTGTAGGCATAAGGCAAGGTTAGTTCGATGTTTTTGGCAAAATCGTGAGTGCTTCGTTTCTTGAGCGAAAGCACTTCACGTCATATGACTTGACTTGCACGTGATGCATGATCGAAATGTGAAGTCGTTAGCACATCAATGGTACATCATCTCTGAAGTTGACATGAAATTTTGTGACGTGACTGTACGAGTGGAGACAATGTGACCATCGGACGGGTCAACCATGGTGACCATAATTTTGCTTGTTGATATACATATATTGATAGACGCACTATCGTGTTGTATTACACTACTAGGAAAAAGCCTAGTAGTAGCGCTGGTTAAACGACTAGTAGTAGAGCGGGTGCCTGCGCTAGTACTATCGCGCTACAACTAACTGATAGTAGTAGCGCTGGTTCATCCCGCGCTACTAGTACATGTGTTAGTAGTAGCGCTGGTGCCACACGCGCTACTACTAACTATCTGTAGCGCGTGCCCGTGACCCGCGCTACTACTTTAATTTCAAAAACCCAAAAAAAGTCGTGACCGCCGGCCGAAGATGGGCCCCTTCGAGGAGTAGGTCCTGTCCACCGCCAGCCAAAGATGGGGAGGACATAAGCCCATGGTGGATCTGCAGGCAGGCGGCATAGCTGCCGTGTGACCTTCTCGCGACTTGAGGGGAGGGGAGGGTATAAGATGGGATGGGATGGGATGGGAGGAGGAGAGGGTGGGGCAGCGACGGTGATGAAGGAGAGAGCGGGGGGCATTGCCTCCGCCAACGAGGTCAAGAGGAGATGGGAAGGTGTTGGGTGGCGGCACCAATGCATGGGGAGAGAGGAGGGGAGGAATGAATCTGAGAGAGGAGAAGAGTGATGGGAGAGAGAGTGTGTGTGTGTGTGAGAGAGAGAGAGAGAAGAGGGCAGGGGAGAGGCTTACGGCGGCGATGGTCTCGGGGAGGGGAGCGGCGGCGGCAGGGGAGAGGGCTGCGGCAGCGGCGGTGGTCTCAGGGAGGGGAGCGACGACGACAGGGGAGAGGGCGGTGGAGGCGGTGAGGTCAAGGGCGGCCTCGGGCGGCGGCGGTGACGTCGACGGCGACGATGACGACAAAGAGGAGTGGGGGAGAGGGAGAGAGTAGTGGGGGACTTAGGAAATTTTGAGCTGGCCCGCGCGGGTTTAGCTCAAAATAGCACTAGCGCTGGGTTCGGCCCAGCGCTATAGCTAAGATTTTAGTAGTAGCGCGTTTTTGCGGTGAGCGTTGCTACTACAAATAGTGTCGATGGGCTCGTCGGGTCCAGCTTAACAGTAGCGCTCTTTCTGTTTCCAACGCTACTGCTAAGTCTTCACTTGTAGCGCTGACCTCAGCAGCCAGCACTACTGCTAATTATCAGCAGCGCTTGTTATTTTCCAGCGCTACTAATAGTGTTCTATCTATAAGGTTTTTTCTAGTAGTGTTAAGGACCGAGGACAGGTCATTTACATTCATGCATCGTTGGATGAAGTTCAAGGACAACAGTGCATGAGAGTACTTGAGTTGATTCGGATTCGAGTATCGTTGAATTTAAAATCAACAAATTCAAAAAACTCGTTGAACATCCATTTATCACGGTTATAATATTTACATTTGAACTATTTTGTAATAGGAATATTCGCAAATTGTTTGTGGATGAGTTGTGCTATCTTTTAAAATTATTTTGAGCGTTGCATAAAAAAACATAAGTGGGCACTTAGGGGACATGATTGGATGACCAGCTCATGTATTCATGTCCACACATCACAGACGACAAATACGATGTCCGGTCAACATTGAAGATGCGCTTAGCATGCAATGCCCTGTAAAATGTTGTGAAAATCTATGTGTTCCCAAAAAGACTTTTTCTAGTGAGTGAGTGTTCCAAAAAGACCTTGGGAGCATTGAACAATAGATAGATTGACAGTCTGTCCCCTATACAATAGATGGACATGGTGGACAAGTTCCTTCGGGAACACTCAACCTGTCCATGTCTGAATAATCGACATGATGAATACTCATTGCACACATGATTAAGTGGATGACATGATAAGATCGCATTATCGCTTTCAGAAAGAAAAATGGTTTATCCTCTTGTATTCATTAATAGCATGCGTTGCATAAAATTTCTAAAAGATCAGTTTGTGTTGACTTTTAAGCCATATATTTGCGTGCAGTGTCTTCAGTTTTTCGCGTCAAGTATTTAGAGAAATTGGAGCAATGCTACAAGATGTCTTCTTCTTGCGGTTGATGCACACGGCTATTTTATGGAGTGAGCGTGAAGCACATACATGACTAAATTGTATGGAGTGGAGTGAGTAGTAGGTATAGAGCGAGTAGGGTATTTTGGAGATCAAGCCTTAGGAGGCCTGTAGTTTTATATTTTCAAAAATTCAATCTTCATAGTTTAATTCTTTTAAAACAAAATAGACATGTACACAAGGATGTAATGTGTATGTTTGTAAAACTTCAAAATGAAATACCTTGAATTGCGAGTTGCAATTTTTTTTTGTCATGGACTTTGATTATGAACAGTACATATGCTAGAAAATTCCAGGTTTGTTTTTTTGTGTTCCTCTCATTTTAAAGCATGTGTCTATTTATTTTCAGAAAACAAAATAAACTAAAATTTGAGGTTTCAAGTTTTCAAATTAAGGTCTTCATGGAGTTCATTTGGCATTTTCAGTATACTGCTGTGAAATAAATCAATTCTTACAGTCTAGCTAAGGGCCGGTTCTTTTTGGTAGCTTTTCTGGACTTCTAGAATAAGTTGCTCCCTAACCAGCTTATTCTAGAAGCTCAACTAAAAATATTTTTTTAGAAACCAACTAGTGAACTCTTAATTAGTAGGCTTTAAAAAAATAATTAGCTGAGTAGGAGGAGCTTATTCCAGCTTATTCTAAACGATTTTATTAATTTCTGAACATTCGGACCATTGCAATAGGTAGGAACGACAACCGAGGGTGGGATTCGAAACCTCCCATATGAGGGTGGGTTAACTACCGGCTAACCACCTCATCTGTCGTAGTTTAGTGATTAGCGATATGTTAGATGCTTTTTGTCCAGCGCCACTGATTTCTATCAGTAGAAAAAAAAATGAAAATCAAAGTGAGTGTGCAGTTGAACCTGGGTCGTTGGGAAATTTAGTAGAATCCCATTAACATCTTAGATAAATTGCTAGTGTCCATTTGTAGATAAACCAACCTTTTCAATGCAAGAAAAGCAATGTTTCCAAAAACTATTATTGTATAGTTTCTTTTTCTGCATTTCTCTAGGGTGTCATTCACGTGATAAACATACGTTGATATATCCAACAGACACTCTAACGTGATTGTTGGTTGGATTAAAGAGAATCCTACTTTTTGGGTGCACTCAATACATGGTAAAAAAATCTAATTTTCTATACATGTGAACCTATTGTTTTTGCGTAAATTTATCATACATGCTAATTAACTTTGGTACAATTTTGTATCCATGCAATACGTGTTCGAAATAGGTAAACCAACAATCAGACTTGGCATCGAGGAACGGAGATTTTATCAAACTTCTTTGTATATAAGATGGTATTATACACACCACAGACCTGATAACGTATCCCGGTAACTTTTGTTCAAATGGCATGGTAATTTGTGCAGCAGGATCTGATAACTTATGTATAAATATCATGGTAATTTCGAATGGGGTGAAAAATTATTAAAACATCTATTCGGTAATTTATGTGTAAACAACATGACAATTTTTGCATGGCAAACCTGATAAATTAGGTAAAAACACGGCGACAACTTTGACCCGAGGGAAATATGTTATAAAAAATGTAGCCCGATAAATTTTTGTATAAACATCATGGTAATAATGCACCGTATACATGATAACTTAGATACAAATATCATTATAATTTTTGTACTCCGAGGAAAAAATATAACCTCGATAACGTTTTCGTCAATATCATGGTAATAGAAGCACTGGATACCTGATACTTAGGTGAACCGGCACGGGTGGGGGTGTTATTGATACATTGTGTGCAAATAATACGTTATTATACACACAATAAAGTTGATAACTCGCTACAAACCTCATGATAACTTTTGACCCCGGAATAAAAGTTTGTTGAAACACATACCTTGTATATACTGTGTGTAAATAACATAGTAATATACATACTCCAACAAAGCTGAAAACTTACTCAATCCAAACATGGTAAAAAATTTACCACGGAAAAACGTTGTTAAAAAATACCACTCAATAAGTCATACATAAACAATATGATAATACATGTCCATGAGAGCCGATCACTCATATACAAATATTACGGATTTTTTTGTTTGAGGAATGAAAATTATTGAAAAACATACCTGATAACTTTTGTATAACATGGTAATATACACACAACAAAGTTGATAACTCACTATAAACACCATAATCGCTTTTTGACCCCGGGATAAAAGTTTGTTGAAAACATACCTTGGTAATTTCTGTGTAAATGACATGGTAACTTATGTATGACAGACGTGATAACTTACGTAGCCCAAGTGTGGTAACTTTTTGATCGGGAGAAAAAATCATCAGAACATATCAACATAGGATCTAGTTTTGAAGATCTCGTCGAGATGGTTTTTTTTGTGAAGACAATTTTTTAATCGGAGCAATGGTTTGAGCTACAAACATTTTCAAGTTTGAAAAAAGAAAGAATTTAGAATGGCATCAACTTTTCATCCTCTAGTGCATATATGCATGTAATTAGAGAAAGAAGTGTATGTGAAAAAAAATTTAGTCATTCTAATGAATGCATGTATATAATTAGCGTGAAATAAGAATCGTTCTTGCCTATTGCTAAAATCTGAATGTTTGGTAATTATAAAGGTCCTATTCTAAAAGCCAGCAAAAGAACTGGCCCTAAGTCCCAATCGACTTACCATTTATTATTAGAGAAAAGTCCCCTAATTGCCACGTAGTCTGTCCGTGTGTTTACCATTTTTGATTCTTACGTACTGTCAAAGAGAAAATAACTACTTAGAAAAAAACATGCTATTAACCGTCACCAAGTAAACTAGTTTTTAGGCCTCTCCCAATGCTCCATCTTGTACATGTGCTAAGGCTGCCGCATAAGCAAAAAATCTGATTTGGCATGACATTTAAAAGGAGAGAGATGAGTGTGGTGAACCCATGAAGAAACAGTACCAAACACGTGAACCTAATCAAACTACTTAAATGAAAGAAAACCCACCAATACATTAAGAGATTTAGTAACTAAATTATTAAATAGAGTATGCTCAGCTATAACAAGCTAAGCACCTATGCATTGAGGGTCTTGGTTGCTAAACTTTTAAATGTGCTTAGCATCTCATTTTAACACCAATGCATTGAAAGTAGCCTAGAATTCAGCCGCCAAGTAAACGTGCTATTAACCGCCGCCAAGTAAGGCTTGTAAGTAAGAATAACATTGCTTCCCTATGAAAAATAGCAGTTGTCGAATTCGGCCCCTGATGCATCGGCGTTACAGTCAGCCCATGTATACCCGCCCCTTCCGTATACACGGCCTTCCGATGGCTGGATTTATTTTGAACTGAAATATAATACTTCTTTCGTTCCACAGTGTAATACATCTGTATTTCTCAAGATTTAAGTTTGACTATATATGTAACCATCGAGAACAACTACGACTATATTTAACTAACGAGATACGAATTCAGTAATATATATACTCACGTCGCAGTTAGTCTTGTTGTTTAAATATATGATCAAACTTAAATCTCAAAAAACATGAAAACACTGCATTATGAAATGGAGAAAGTAATAACTGGCCATTGATGCATGTATGTATCCTCACGCAGCCGGGCCGGGAGGCAGGTGGTGGAGCCTTCTTAGAGCATCTCCAATAGATTGTCTATATGGACGTCTATACTCGTTTTTCACGACGTGAGACCAAAGCAGACGTCTAACATATTGTCTATAAGGTTATCCAAACATACACATCCTTTAAATCGATCTTGACAATGTCCAGGCCTGGACAATGTGAAGGCGTCGTCCAAACTCAATTATAGCCATGATTTCTCTATCTTTGCAGCGGCGGCCCACCGGTCATGGACCTGTATATAAACGTTTTGATGCAACACTGAATGTGTATATGATGGAATTTTTTAGACCATTGTGTATATGCATATATAAACATTCAAATATACACATGCTATTGAAGATGCTTTTAGGCCAACTCCAGCGCGCGACCCCATTCAGACGTTCGTTTTGTCTGGATTCTGTCCGTTTGGGGTAGGCAATGGGTCCTGTCCGGGGCTTTTCTGGGATGCGGCGGTCGTGCGCCCAACGTACGGCCGCATTTCGACCACATCCCGTCCGCATACATTTTTTCAAGCACATATATTTTTATTTTTATCATTGATTTTTGATACATGGTAACACATCATCAAATCTTGACTAGAATAGCAAGACCAAATAAAACAAGAACCACAAGAAGACATTTTAAAATAAATTCAACTTCCATAACTGCTCCCGTAAGTTCGATTAGTGCCTTCTCGATGCATTCATTGTTGATCTGTGGAGGCTCGATCTTGCGTGCTTTTATCTTCTTCGTGTCTAAAGAAGTTGACGTTGCTTCCTCACATCTACTTTCATCTCTAGCATCTATTGTAGCAACAAGTGCACTAGTCTTATTTCTAGTCTTTATTGTAGCTAAAAATGTACGAATATCTACTAATTTGCGTTCTATCAAAATATCAATATATTCTTCTTCCCAATACCAAAAGTCGCATCCATTCTACACAACAACAAAATTAAGTTAACACAAGTAGTCAAATCCGAGAGCACAAACAATGCTAAAGTAGCACATACCTCTCCATAATTTGGGCACTTGATGAACACCCATCCGGGATGTTCTGACGTTGTAGACATGCGGCATTGGACCTTCCTTGGACAGTCGTCGCACTTAATAAGTGGCAACAGTGTGCCGACGAGCCTTTGGGCCAACACTGACCCCGGCCTCCCACCGTTCTTGTATCTGCCTGCGAACCGCCGACGACATAGATCCGAACGGCTAGGGAGGAGCCAGTATCTGCATGCGGCATTGCGACCTTGCCGGGAGGTCCTGGCCCGGTGCCCGGCCAGTCCATGGCACGGCGTGGCTTCCCCGCAGCCGGGTGAGCCCAAGTCCGGCCGGATCCGCTCCAAGTCCAACCGTCGGGAACGCAAATCAGGTGGTCGTGGTTGGGTAGCTCGGGGGCGTCGAGGGAGCGGGGCCTGCGATAAGGTTTTGGGCGAGCGCGCGTCCGAGCTGCACATCGGCAAATGGTAGCGGCGGCGGCGGCGAGGGACAAGAATGACGAGGGGTGCGGCTGAAGGGCTCGGTGGGTGGGGGTGGGGGTGGGGGTGAGGGAAGGAAGGCATGTGCCACCGACATGTGGGCCAAGGAAAGACAAGTGCGCGCGTCCGGTCAGTCCACACGTTGTCCGTTTCATTCAAAACGATACAAACTTAGGCCGGGATAGGTAAAAAACGGATAGAAAACAGACAAAGGTTCATTTACGTCTATGGGTTGAGTCGTCTTGTATGTCTGTTTTGCCCCAAACTGATGCATTCGGATAGGACGGGTGCCGTGTGCTGGAGTTCGCCTTTCAGGGCCAGTTCTTTTATAGCTTATTTTGGGCTTTTAGAATAAGCTGCCCCTCCCCCAGCTTATTCTAGAATCCCAAACTTATATTTTATTTTAGAAGCCTACTAGTTGATCTTTAATTAGTAGGCTTCTAAAATAAATTTTTAGTTTGGACTTCTAGAATAAGCTGGGTAGGGGACAGCTTATTTCCACAGCTCCAAATAAGTTACAAAAGAACTGGCCCTCAACTCCAAACAGCAGGAACAGCAGTACAGTAGTACTACAGGACACTATCGTTCCATGTCCGGCCGGGCTGTCAGGCAGGCAGGGCCTGCAACTCCAACGGGAAGTTGCACTTGCACTTGCACGACGACGAAATTTGTACGCTCCGTCCGCTGTCGCCGTTCATGCTTCCCTCCCGCCCAATCCCCGGCGGCGAAATTTCTCCAACAGCCTGGGCGGGACCTGGGCGGGACGGACGACGGACCCATCATCCCTCCGCAACGATCCAAAACGGCCGGCCTTGGATGGGCGCTACAGCGGTAGCCGTTGCTCGCGCCGCCGGGCCCGCCGCGCCGGTTGTAAAGGCGGCAGAAAAGACGGGCGCGCCAGCCCGACTCCCTCGCCCTGTCTGCCGGTCCGGCCCATCTGGATGAGATCCATCCCGGCCGGCCGCTCCTCCGTGGCAGCCTGTACTCACCCTCCGCCGTGCACGCCTCCCCTTCCTCTCCCAACCTGCGCGCGAAAGTTCGGATAAAAGTTTTCACCGGGGAGCGGGAGCGGCGGCCGTGGATCTGGCTCAGCTCCGGCGTGTTTTCTTCCATAGTACACTTTTTACTTGCGTGCGCCGCCGGACCACGGCACCGCGGCGGCACATGCGCTGCCGTTCGTACGTACCGCCGGGCTGCACTGCATGTCTGCATCTGCATGCAGCCGCGCCCACTCCTCTCACGCAGGCGCGGGTCCAGCCCAGCGGCGATCATACCCGCCCGCTCCGACTCCGGCTCCGGCTAGCGTCGCTGGCTGGCTCACATGGCCTCGCTGTACGCCTGGTCCACGGTGTCTCGCTCCCGTGTGATGATGCTACCGGTACCTACCTACCGGGAGGAATCCCATCCGTGATCCTAGCCGGGATAGGGGTGGTGAGTGAGGTGGGAGTGCGAGGTGAATCATTGCTTGCGCTGCATACCGTAGCCGTACCTGCACCCTTGGAAAGAAAGGTGGCCGAGATGGCCGTGCAATAATTTCATACGCGAAATTCTTGCATGGGGCGTCATAAATCCGTGGACTATGGTCGTAATTAAGTACCCCTCCATGCCATTGAACTCATATTTCAAAAAGTTTGCCTTGGTTAAATTTATGATCGAATTTGAATCTTAAAAAACGTCCCACACACTATTATGAAACGGATGAAGTGCTAATAACTTGTAAGTATATACTAATATTTACGACGACTACTTATATTTAAATAAAAAAGAGTTCATCCAGACTTCGTTCCGACCCTTCATAGAGTAAGAGTAAGAGTAAGAGTAAGAGGCGGCATATTAAAGGGTAAGCATTTGCCAATAGTGACAACAACTTCGATTGTAAGGCTGGAAACCATCAAAACCCTAATAATGATTCACCCACCCTCCCTCCCACAACCGCAAAGCCTTCTCTCATGTCCCTGTCCAAAGCATATTCTCGAACACTTAATTTGCAATGCATCACTCAACTAGCACCACACAATAATTGTAATTAAACTAGCTTATCCGTGACTCGCATTATCCATCCATACATCCAGTCTATAGTACTAGTAGACAAGTTAAGCAGCATAATCGAGACAGCTGGAACCGGAAGCAAGCTAGCACGGCTGTCCCAGCTTGACACCGATGCACAACAACCAGCACTACATTACATTGCACGCAGCTTTTTTTCTTGCACTTTTTATTACGGTGGCCTTTTGCCATTGAAGACAGCGCCGCACCGCGGCGAGCTCCATCAATAAAACCGGCCCTGTCCTGTCCTGTCCTCACACTCACTCATCACACTCCACCACCACCACCCACGTCCATCCATCAGAGAAGAGAGAGAGGAGCTAGCGTCCGCACTCTGCAGCAGCCATGGCCAAGGAGGTGAGCGAGGAGCCGGAGCACGCCGCGCCGGCGCACAAGGACTACGCGGACCCGCCGCCGGCGCCGCTGTTCGACGTGGGGGAGCTCCGGATGTGGTCCTTCTACCGGGCGCTCATCGCCGAGTTCGTCGCCACGCTGCTCTTCCTCTACATCACCGTCGCCACCGTCATCGGCTACAAGGTGCAGTCGGCGGCCGACCCGTGCGGCGGCGTGGGCGTGCTCGGCATCGCCTGGGCCTTCGGCGGCATGATCTTCGTCCTCGTCTACTGCACCGCCGGGATCTCGGGGGGCCACATCAACCCGGCCGTCACCTTCGGCCTCCTCCTGGCGCGCAAGGTCTCGCTGCTGCGCGCCGTGATGTACATCGTGGCGCAGTGCGCCGGCGGCATCGTCGGCGCCGGCATCGTCAAGGGCATCATGAAGGACGCCTACCAGGCCAACGGCGGCGGCGCCAACATGGTCGCCTCAGGGTTCTCCCGCGGCACGGCCCTCGGGGCGGAGATCGTCGGCACCTTCGTGCTGGTGTACACCGTCTTCTCCGCCACCGACCCCAAGCGCAGCGCCCGCGACTCCCACGTCCCCGTGCTCGCCCCGCTCCCCATCGGCTTCGCCGTCTTCATGGTGCACCTCGCCACCATTCCCATCACCGGCACCGGCATCAACCCCGCCAGGAGCCTCGGCGCCGCAGTCATCTACAACAAGAAGGCCGCATGGGACAACCACGTAAGCTCCTCCCTCTACCTACCTTCCGCCGTCTCTGTGTTGCTTCTTCTACGTCTTGCAAACAAGATGAATCTAACTAACTTGGCACGCTTTGTACATTCATGCAGTGGATCTTCTGGGTTGGCCCGTTCGTCGGAGCGCTGGCGGCGGCGGCGTACCACCAGTACATCCTCCGGGCGGCGGCCATCAAGGCGCTCGGCTCCTTCCGGAGCAGCCGGAGCAACTGAGCACGCCGGCCGGCCGGCCAATAATTTAATGCAACGGTGGCAGTACTGCTCCTCGTGTCCATCCATCCGGCGCTAGCTAGCCACACAAACTAGCGTGTTGGCAGTACTGCTCCTCGTTCAGTGTCTGCGTGCATGTGAGTGAGAGAAAGACCACCATGGATCATCGCTGTTTTCACTCTTCAATTATTACTCCTTGTCGCCGTTAATGTTGTCCAATTATTATATTAGTTACTACCGTTAGTGTTGGTGTTGGATGGATGATGAACCTGTAAAACCGCTGCGAGTGAGAATTGCTGCAATTTGGGACATGAATTAATTTATTGTGTGATTCATGCGTGTGTTTGATTGCTTGCTATCCTTGTCAGTGTATGTATAGTATAGCTTGTCTTTTGTCTTCCATGTAATCATGTTTATCTATCCTGCTCCTGCGTTGTGCGTGATTTCTTTAATCATGTGCGCCTTCTGGTGGCTTGGAATGGAGTGGAGTGCTAATGATTGCTTCTGGGATTGATCAAGAGAGGCGGCGTGTTAATGGTGTCCTAATCAACAAACACATAGGAGAGTTCCACCAGATAGTTACAGTGCGTGCATGCATGCTCTGTGGGCCGTAACTGAAGGGGGTTGGTGTGTCCAGAGAGTTCCACGGTCCATGACAACCTACCATCGCACGCTTATCCACAGCCACCAGTGGAGTATAGAGGGAGCATAAGTTTTTTTTAAGAAAAGACGTCGGCCCAGCCTGAGAAGTGCTCGAACCTATTCGGATTTTGAATTAACAACACCATCAACCCGATGGGATTACATGGAAGCAACAGACACAAAGTGAGAAAACGAAAAAAAAAGATACAAGATGCAAAGTAGAACAACTCTAAGGCAACAACCAGCGGACAAGAACACACCATGCCGTTGCTAGCACCCGCCGCTACGCCTACACCAGCAACGGGAAAATATCAGGTGATACGGGAGCTTAAATGCTCCCATGATACGATGCGATCTTGGCCGTTGGATCTCACATCCAACGGTCAACATCTGGGGATGTGAATCAGGACACGATTTTGGGCTTTCAGAAAGGGCTCTTTTGAAAATGTTTTGGGGCTTTTAGGCTCACCGTTGGATGTGAGATTCAATGGCCGAGATCACATCGTATCATGGGAGCATTTATGCTCCCGTATCACCTGATATGCACTCCACCAGCAACCTACTAGGGCCACAGGAGGAGGACACCACCGTGCGAGTATTGTGCGAGTATTGCGATTGCTGACTGCCACCGAAGGACCAAACATGGGCGACAAGGGTTTGTCTCTACCGTCGCAAAGGGCCACTACGTACCCTTTCACCCAGGCTCGACAGTGCCGCACCGGCGACCAGCAGAATGGTTCCCCAAGAACCCAAATCAAGGTGTCCAAGCTGCCCAAGGGAGACATCAACACACAACGAGGACCCTACCACCCAAGCACCGTCGACGGCAGCGGCAAGACAGAACGCCGGACGAGAGATGTTGAACGAAGGCACCGAACCACGAAGAAGGCCGAGAATGGCAGCACAAAACTGGCTGTCGACGATGAAGCCTGTCCACCACACGTCATCCTTGAACCGCCGCCACCACTACCACCGCTTGAGTAGTCACCAAGTGACGCCTTCAGGAAGGAACACGCCATCACGGTGCCATCGTCGCATGGAACAGGGGGGTCTAAGGCTTTCACCTGAGCTCCAGGGAGGGATGAGAGGAAGGGGATCCTTGCCGAAGCCTTCATCAAGGGAACAACACGCAAAGGCGCCGTCTTTGGTGTGGCCACCATGCCGGCCAAGGGATTCCCCCGGATCCGCCTCCAGACACAAGATCCGCAGCACCGGCACCCGAGGGCGGCGGCCGGAGCCACCAGGAACCGGATTCAAAGCAGATCAGGGTCGGGGACGAGCTTCTCCATGGTGATCCAACAGCCCACGAGGGGAGGGGGAGGGGATGCGGTAGCCGGCACCTACCTCCTCCATGCCGCCCACACGGCCTGAGAGGAGGCCCACCAGCACCCATCGGCGCTACCCGCCATACAGCTCGCGCCGTGCGCCACCTCCCAGGGCCGTCGCCCTGGAGACCGAGGCGCTCCACCCGCGATGAAGCTTCCCGGATCCCTGCCGCCCACCTCTGGCGGTGGCAGAGAGCAGGGAAACGAGGGCGAGACGAGACGGGGAGGCTAGGGTTCGCCACCCGAGTCGCTTCAGAGGAGGAGGCGCGCGGGGGGGGGGGGGGGGGGGGGGGAGGAGTCCAGCATAAGTTAACCAAGAGCATATATACCCGGACCTTGTAAATCCAGCTCTTCAAATGCCCGCGGACGCGTCGAGACACGTCCACGGGCATTGAGTGGTCACGTCTCAAATAATGCATTTTACGTTCGAATATCTCAAATTAGAATCGTTAAATCCATAATATTACATGCAATATAGACCTAATACTAAGCGGAGGTCGTCCGGCTTCATCGTGTCCATGTTCGATGGCTGGTTGCGCCCCTTGTAGTGTCGGTCTGGTCGCCGACAAGATAGAGTAGGACATGAGACACTAACCGGCTCACGGGACTTGATCTACCGCCATCTTTCATGTCCTACTCTTCCTCGTCGGAGACCGATCTTTATTGAAAGAAGCCGACGTTCATCACCACACGGTTGCGTCCACCACTCGCTCGTCACTGACGCATGTAAAGTTTTCGTCCAGCAAGGCGCTGGACCGGCAGGACTGGACAGCCTAGCAACGGGACCCAATCGTGAGGCGTCAGATTGGACCATGGAACAAGCAGCCAAACAGCATCCAGATCGCGCATCTTATTTCATTTCATTCGCTTCATGCCTATCTTGAGTGTTCTTCAATGTCACGTCAAGAAACTGTACATGGGTTCACAAGTGTACACGTACGCGTGAGCGGGTTCAGAAATGTTATACTCCTTCCGTAATAAAGCTAGTATAAAGTTAAGACAGTTATTTTGAGATAAAAAGGAAATAGTATATACTTAGATTTTTGAGATTCCTCCAGCCGTATATATAGCTCTCGCAGGATGGCAATAGCATACAAGAATTTCGGCATACGAATCATCAGTAGTAGATGCATCCATCCTGAAACAAAAGGCAAACTAATGCGGAGGCTCGGGACGACCCATCTATCAGAGAAAAAAGAGAGAAGAAATACAGCTATGCAGAGACTCGGATGAAGTAGCAAACATCACACTGATTGGTCCCGTGCTGAAGCCTCAAAAACTAATTCAAGATGTATATCTAAAATGTCAAAGTAGAGTAGACAAGTCTTATGCCTGGGATAGCTTCGCATGATCGAGGGCCCTCTTTCCATCTAGTTTCCTTGACAAATAAAGTCTTGAATACTCTTTCACTTTTGTTGTCTTGTACACCTTCTCATCTGTGACTCCCAAAAGTGGCGAAACTATTCCATCATATTTTGGCACATGAACGCTGATATGGATAGCCATTCCTTATGGGCATTTATAGTGACCCTATGCTCAATGCTCTTGTACTTCCCGTTCGTCATAATCTATAAAAAATGATTATGGTATTGAATTCCTCATTCATATAAAGATGGAAAGAGCTAAAGGAGCGCATATTTCGATGACATAATTGGAGAATCGGTACAATTAAGTTGGTGAGCGCTTCTCTTGAGTCTTGACCCGATCACGAATAAGGATCGTAGAAATGTTTATTTTCCTATTTTATACAACTTATGTGTGAGATGCTATATGTTCAAACTTGACTTAGACAAGATCATACCTCAAGAAGGTCACCCGCATTCACCAACAATGCATTGGCACGTGGATTCACCGGGATCCATGCACCATGTCTCCTAATTTGTAGACCTTGAACTGAATTAACTTCTAGGAGGATAGTTAGGAAAGACCCATCAAAATGTGGTGAGAAGCCTAAAACCTTTTCGGGTGTCAACGTGCATGGAGGGTAGTAGTTCATCCTAACAAATTGCACCACATTTTTGTCTGCCACCAATTCAGGATCAACATCTAGTGTTTTTGCTATGAAGTTGGCAACCGAATGAGCGAGTTTCATCAATTTAGAAGAGTATTCTTCAATGGAATTCCTGGGATCAAAATAAATAAATAATGTTCTGGTTAATGTCAAATATAGTTACACGTACTATCAACCTTTTAATCCCAATTGCTGAAATATTAATATAGATATATTAGCATGATTTTTTTTATATTCTCTGTTTGGATTTGAACATTTTTTCTCAATATATGTGTGATCCATGAACGCCACTGAATTAAACCAAAAAAAAAGAAACTAGCTCTGAATAAATCATAAATAGAAAAGTCAGTGAACCATGTGTATATCATGACAGTATCTACTCTATTATTTTCGAATTATGCGCCTTTTCTATACCAATTATAGACGTAAATCAGAAAAATTGGTAGTTGTTTATTGGGAGTGCCAAGCCTAGTGAGGAGTACAACAACGTTGGGTATGGAAATAGCAACCATGTGCCATAGTTCTCTTGAATTAAGGAAGCAAAATCACAATGTCCATATGGTCTATTAGTTCTTTTCTACAAGTATAACAGAGTCGGGCCACAACACTTAAGAGTAGCATAGTAATAGTTGGTTAAAACTAAGTATAACAGCTCTAGATGTACATATATATGGTGTTTTTCTCTCGAGAAATGTGCGTATTTCCATAGCATGTCAGTCCAATTATGCTCCGTGAAGAAAATATGTCCAATTTAGAAGGGGAATGCACAATCTAACCTGAATGACGGAGGTTGACTTGGCCAATAACTCATATCACGGGCCTGAGGTGGCTGGGTGTAGAGCCCAAACATACCAGCCCAATCAAGCTTTTGATCATCTGAAAGAACAAAGGCTTGGCCATAACCTTGAAGATCTCCTAGGCGTTGCGCTTAAGCATTCTTCACATCTAGGGGAAGCCGGAAGAACTTTTCAATGTCACTCTTTATACCCACAATGACCTCGTCTGGCACTCCGTGATTTACAAGCTGCAACCACAAGTTGGACAAATAGTCATTCTTTATATTATTCATTTTGTTGTTCACTGCTCAAATCTGGTAAGTATAATTCCCGTATTTGTTTTTGGTAATTATGGTATATAGTAAACTTCACTTCAACCTAGACATATATTTGATAATTATAATAATGGCAAACTGTAAACTTCACATTAGACCAGGCATTATAATATCCCTATTAAGAAAATATGACACATTGAACACACACATGTACAAAAATGAACATTAGATGCGTCCAACACAAATGGTTTTGTTTGTTACACAGATGATTAACAAAATGAACCCGTCCCTTAAAGTTCATAGAGCCGGGCCAAAAAACAAAGTGCCTCCAATATTTATAGACTGGAGGCGGTTTTGCTATGGGAACCGCTTCAAAACCTAACCCCTAACTCGTAGACGAGACCACAACTCAACTCCCAGCATTCCCCTCTCTATCTCACGGGCGCGCCTATGTTTCGCTTCAAGCGAGACAATAGGACGTCTCACTAAAGGCAACCACCCGATTGGACCGTCCCAGCGTTGACACGGGCATTCAACACTTTTTTCTTTAATATATTTTTCATATTTTTTTTATTTTTACCTTTCTTGTATTTGGAGACATTCTTAACATATATATTATAAAAATAATTTTATATTCAAAATTTAGAAAATGTTAATCAATCATGTATTTTAAAAAATTAAAATGCCTATAGAATACATATATCCGATGCATACAGAAAATGTATAGGAAAATTGTAAAATGCGCATGGGAAAAGTAGATTTTTTTCATATGTTTTGAAAACTTTTAATCAAACATTTTAAAAAATATGTATAGTAAAAATTTATCCGATGGAAATGAAATGTATACAAAAGTGTACAATTTGTATAGAAAAATATACATAAGAAAATATACGTTTAAAAAAATATTAATCATGTATTTGGACAATATTAAATATCTTTACAAAAAATATTCTTGATGTATACAAAAAATATAGAATGTGCATGGAAAAATATATGTTTAGAAACATCTTAATCATGCTTTGTAAAATGCTAATTGTGTATATATACAATGTTCCTGATGTATAAAAAATGTACAATGTTCATGGAAAAAATAGATATCACAAAATATTTTTTTTAAAGTGTTAAGCATGTATTTCCAAAATATTAAACATATATATAGAAAGTATTCCTGGTGTATATAAAAAATGCACTTTGTGTATAGAAAAAATAGATATGAAAAATTATAAGTTGGCTAAAAACTTAATCACATATTTGAAAAATGTTAAACATGTATATAAATGTTTTGCCTGGTAAAAGCAAATAAAAACTCAAAGAAAAGCAAAAAACTGTAGAACCGAAGAAACAAAAATTAATAAAAGAAAAAAACTGATAAAAATGTGAGACAAATGAAGAAACATGATGAAATAAAAAATCAAAGTAGGTAAAAAGAAAACCAAAATAGTAGAAAATAGAAAAACAAAAAAGGATGAAACCCGTACATAGAATAAGCGAGCAAGTGACCGCGCTAACGACCCGGCCCATACTCCTAAAAAAATCTAAGCGAGATATGGTATACCCCTAAAAAAAAGTGAGATATAGCATACCACTAAACAAAAGCGACATATAGCATACGCACTATTTTTTCGCCTATCCTAGCTTTTTTTCTCATCAACCCCCACCAGTGCACTCAGCCGCCGCCCCACGACATGAGATGAAGAGTTAAAGAAGCTATATAAATTTCAGTCTGAAATTTCCTATTCAAAGTGGAATTTACTCAAAATTTATCGTGTTTGTTGGTTCATGCTGCTTCCACTATCTGAAGTGCCATGAACTAGAAGTACTGAATAAAAATATCAAAAGTAGTCACTAGTTTCAGCTACCTAGATAAGATGCAGCTCCAGATACCATTGCTAAGTTTTTAGCAGACAACGTAAATACTATTTGATTTTAATAAAGCTAGTCACTCATGCATGAAGGTCTTTCCATAAAAGGAAAACTAGATACGATGGCACTTAAACATGCACGGCTTGCCGATTAGTTTCGTTGATGATACAACCCCTTGGTAACAGAATATATCATCTAGCCAGTTCAGTGGACACTACCTGAAAAAAGCCCCACTCCTCGCAGGCAAATCTGAGCTTGGCGGTCTCCGTTTCCACATTCCACAGACTCAGAATTCATGAGCTTGCCAAGGTCGATAACTGGAACCTCGTCGGAGAGCCCGGGGAGGACCGCATCGGCGTCGATGTCCGGCTGGATGTACCGTTCGATCGTGTCACCCATCAGCTCGCCGGCACGGACCGCCGCCAGGGCCTGGACGTTCCTGACGGGAAGCGTCGCTCCCAGCTTCGACCACCTGCTATCGCCGTCGCTGCCATCCAACGCCTCCACCTCCATTCAGCTAGTCAGCTCTCGGCTCTCCACAACGTGCTCTGCTTCTGCTTGCTCAGTTGTTCAGGGATTTAGCAATTCATCAGGCTAGCTATTATATAGGTGGTCAAGGTTGCAACCTGCTGATCTTTTTCTGTTGGATTCGATCCAACGTAATAGTTAAACCTCGATCTTAATTACAAGAAAAGATGCGAACGACGATTCCTCGATCGGCTCGGCGGAAGGTCCCCTGATCCCTGCGTTTGGACGTAGCGATGCTAAACAATGCCCGGTGGCTAGTGTCTGAAATTTACAGGGATAGAATATTTTTGCGCCGACACACTTGGAATCAAGAACGCCCGGTGGGACTGAGCCCATCTGCAGGCCGGTCTGTTCTACAGTCTAGTATACTACAGGCAGAAGTGCACAGTTAATCCCAGTTCTAAAGCCTACAAGATCACAGCATAAATGTAATGATCCCAGTGAAAGGAAATAAGTACTACCAACAGTTTGTTGGGTAGCGGTTGCATTCTTAGTTTGTTATTATCGTCTTCCTTTGGTGCCTTCCTTTCTGTTGGGATGGGTGTGAAACAGAGCACATCGACAAAACTCTTATCATTTTTCAGATGTTAAATTGTAACAGAGGATTTTTTTTTTTTGCTGTTGGTGAAAACAGAAGAAGAATTTCAGAATACCTATATCCGCAAATTAATACAAAGATTCAGATGAAGTGACAATAACATCACTCATTGGTCCCAAATAGAAATATATATCCATTACACTGAAGGAAACGAAAATAGTTTATGTACTTATATTTGGTATAACTTTGCGTGATCCAGGACTCTCTTTCCTTCTAGTTTGTTTCTGAAAAAAAATATTGCATACTCTTCTAGTTTCACTGTCTTGCATAACAACTTCTCTTTGTTATTTCCCAAAACTGGTGAAATTATTTCATCATACTTTGGGACGTGAAAAGCAGATACAGATAATCGCTCCTTTTGAGCATTTACTGTGACCCTATGCTCAATGCGTTTGTACTTCCCATTCGTCATAATCTACAGATAATAAGTAAATAAAATTAGACAAATACCAAGTTTCTCATTAATATTATTGAAAACTTAGTTCTGATTTAAATTGGAACTAGTTTGAGAACTACAAAGGGCATTGTCGAGGAAAAACTTCCTAAATTTAACTTTTGGTATTATAAGTTATTTTAATATTCTTCCTAAATTTCAAATTAGTTGATAGAAATATGGTTTCTTTGTTGTTTTGAACTATTTTATTAACTTTTGGTAACATTTCTAAACTTTTCTGGTTCTTTTGCATAGACTCAACCCCGCCTTAAGCACCATAATGTCATGGTCATACGCGTCTATAATGTAGGAGCAATGTTACACTTATGTAATGCATCATACATCATACGGGATCTGCACACGTGCTTAGCACATCTCCAAAGTGGATCCTCAAACCTTCCACAACACTCTCCGAACGTGTTTATCCATCAACCGTGGGTCTGCATCGGTACGCCAAGCGGTCCACACATACTTTTGCGGCAAACCCAAGACAAACTGGGGGGGGGGGGGTGCGGGAATCCAGACAACAATGTAGCACTCCGTCACCCCTCTTGCCTCCGCCGCCGCTCCACCACCGGCCTCCACACCACACCCCTACCGGAACTTGATGAGACTATCACCTCAAACAGCACTCCACATATCTGATTGAGCATGTGTGGGTGGTCAAGGGGAACAACAATGTTGGAGTGTAATATTTAAATTTTTTAAAATTAGAACTACTGTTAGTTGAACATTTGAGCTATTTTAGACTATATGCGTCTATTTGAATGTGCTGATTTCAAAACAATTAGGGCTGGATGTTTGCGTGTAGTGTTAGATGGCCGCCTTCCACATTTATGGTCCATATAACGCGAAGTTTGTTACTACATTTTAAGAAACATATGGTCCATAATGTCGACTAATGGAGTTTAGCAACCAAATTTAGAGTCAACCAACAATTAGTAAAGGTCCCCTAAAAAATTTGAGTAAAGGAAGAAGAAGATTGTTTCTTTTTCGTGCTTGTTTTGATGCTTCAACAACATATTTGACATATGATGAGATGGCAATTTTCACAGAAAGCAAATATGTCTATTGACCTGGTTGGTTAATAAATTACTATGGCCTCAAGTTCACGAGAGCAGAATAATGTTAGTCATGTTTTAGCTAATTTTGGGAGAACGGAGGATCGTACGGTCGTATGGATTCACTCCGGCCTAATGGACATTCCTAGTCTGTGCAAGGACGAATTTCTTCGCTCTTGAGTAATACACTCCTTTTACCCAAACTTGATTGGCTAAAAAAATAACGCGCGTGGTGAGAGTGTGGTCTTAACTGATCTCCTATGCGTGGTTAGGTGCGCCCGGCACTTTTCCAACAAAGTGAGGTAGTCACTGAGACCATTTCTTTTTTACTTCAAATCAAAGGTACACTCTAGTAATTAAGTCCCTTCTATGGCCCGCCGCGGTCAGCTGATTGAAAATAATAGTTTCAGAACCACGTGGTAAAACAACATACATCATCTGGCGAGTTCAGTGACACTAGGTCAAAAAACTTTGTGAGCTTTGCAGCTTGTCGACATCGGGCAATCACCAGGACTATTTACTGTATGGCCGAAAAGTATCAAGTCTTGTTTAAGTAAGTATCTCCAGGTTACCACACTTGGAACTTCATTTGTGAAAATTTCTCCATTTCGAACGTTCCAAATATTCCAACATCCTAGAACATTTATATCCATGGCAATCTGCTTGGGGAGTTCTCCACATGAAATACTTGTATCATCGAAGGCTGCAATCCCCCTTCTTTTGCTTGGCATCAGTGTCATCTAACGATCTTGAGAAAGTTTGCAGTCCAAAAAAGATGCATTGATGTTTCTTCAACTTGATCATTGCGATAATGTTTACAACGTCTTATACTACAGTCTACGGGCAGGCAACACAAGCGCGCCGGATACGTACATGATCCAAGTGTGAACATAATGAGATGGCCGTAGTCTCAGTTAAAAAAATAAGTACCTTTGGTTGGGTGGCTAATGACGGTTGTATTCTCCGTCTATTATTCTCTTCTTCCCCTTGGTGTCACCCTTCTTGCTTGGATGGTAAATGCATATATTCAAATGGAATGACAAACATCTCGCTGATTGGTCCCGATGAGAAATAAATATCCATTACAATGAAGCATCAAATATTAGTTTAAGAGTTTTATCTATAACGACAAAGTTCATTAGGGTATCCTCATATTCCGGATAATTTCGCATAATCTAGGGCTCTCTTTCCTTCTAGTTTATTTGCGAAATAAAGTCTTGCATACTCTTCTACTCCCACTGTCTTGTATAACATCTTCTCTTCTGTAGTTCCCCAAATTGGTGAAATTATCCCATCATAGTTTGGGACATGAAATGCTGATATCGATAATCGCTCCTTATGGGCATTTATGGTGACCCGATGCTCAATGCTCTTGTACTTCCCGTTCGACAAAATCTGTAATAATAGCAAAATTAATTTAGACAAATATCAAGCTTCTCATCTATATCCTTGAAAAAACAGTCCATGATCCCGTTGGAAAACGGAGAATATGAACAATAGTAACCAAGTCGCTTGTCCAAAGAGAAATTGCAATGAGTGTTTACTTCGACCACTAATGAAGTTTCTCGGCAGAGTTGGCTAGACGTAGGTAGAGGGCTACAAAAGTGGCTTGATGCCACACTTGTTTGATTAGGTGGTCCTTTTACCTTTTGTCCCTTCAAAGTCTAAAAAAATATTTAGAAATAAAGCTATCGCTAACCCAAAGTCATGATTATTTTTTGAACCAACGACGTGGTAAAAATAATGACGTGCCATTTGATAAATTGAGATGTACTTTCACCATCTCAGGTTGCAGAAACTTGTAACACATGATGACACATCAGACATAAGCACTTCCATTTGGTGTTGTGTGTGTATGTGCGGGGGGGGGGGGGGGGGCATGTTATAGTTTGTAATTAAGTGGGGAAGAGTAAAGTTATGGAATTGAGGGTTTCTCTTCACCCAAGCACAAGTAAAGGATCATTAGAAAAACAATTTTCCTATTTAAATGAGAATTAGTTTGAGAGAAATCCATGCACTAGATCTTCTAATTTGTAAGCCTTGAACTGATTGTCAATTGACTAACTTAACATGTCTTATGAAGTATACCTCAAGAAGGTCACCCACATTCACCAATAGTGCATCATGACGTGGTTTCACAGGAATCCATGCACCGGATCTTCTAATTTGTAAGCCTTGAACTGAATTAATTTGTAGAAGAATAGTCAGAAAAGATCCATCAGAATGCGGTGAGAAACCTAGAACCTTTTCTGGCATTGACATGCATGGAGGGTAGTAGCTCATCCTAAGAAATTGTGCCACGTGTTTGTCTGCCAGCAGTTCAGGGGCAACATCTAGTGTTTTGGCAATGAAGAAGTTGAGGGATTGAGCAAGTTTCATCACCTCCATTGAGTACTCTTCAATAGAGTTCCTGGGATCATAACCATAATAGTGTTGGTATGTTAATGCTAGGTATTGGTACATATTGAAATACTATGAGCTTTGTATGACCGGACCTAGCTTGTCTTAGTATTATCAAATACAAATAACAAGCCCAAATTTTTTGTTGCCTGTATGATACCCGGTCTGGCCTTGGTGGGCAAAAAACTTAGTTGCTAGATACTTAGGATGAAAAGTACTACCTTCATTTTATTTTGTCAGAAAACTCAAGCGCATTAGTTCCTTTGTTTTCTAGATTTCAGTAAATTTTCAATATATAAGATTCGTAAAGAACATTTTGTTGAATTCACCAAATTGGCAAGGGTAGAACTCAACAATAAAGGCAAAAAAATCGTTTGTAGGGTGTTTGGGGGTGAGGTTGTTGTCATTCTATACCCATGTGTAAACATAAAAGAATCATAGTAGTTTAATTTGAGTCCCTAGCCTGGTTAGGAGTAAAAAACTTTGTGGATGAATAATAAACGAGTGCCTTGAATCAAATAAATAAAATCATAATCTCCGCTAAGTCTAGTTTGTATTGGTGTTGAATAATCAGAGCCTTGCATAACATTAAAAATAGAATAATACAATAAGGCCAACATAAATGTTTGGTACTCCTCTTCCTTTACCTAAGAGTTTATATTACAAGCTAATGAGCATTTTGCACAAAATGAACACACACTAAATAGTTCATATGCATAAGGAAATCCATAAATGTCAAAATCATGCTTCGAATGGCACAATATAGCAAAGAAAAAGAATGCCCTTAGTTTAAAATTCCATCCATTTTACCAAAAGATTACGTGTAACCGAGACAATCATGTAAGTTTTCTTAATCCAATCTGGATTCACCTTGAGTTTTGGGCCAAATTAACATTTTTTTTCTTAATCTAATGCTTTGAATAGAAGGGATGCATTTTTCAATCATTTCTTATTCATCTACACATTTCAAGCATACATGTGTCTCTTACCTGAAAGTATGAGGCTGACTCGGCCAATAACTCATATCACGGCCTTGGATTGGTTGGGCGAAGAGGGCTAGCAAGTCAGACCAGTCTAGCTTCTGATCATCAGAGACAACAAACGCTTGGCCATAACCTTGAAGATCCCCTGGGCGCTGAGCATAGGCATTCTTAATTTCTAAGGGGAGTTGAAAGAACTTTTGAATATCATGCTTGATACCCACAATGACCTCATCTGGTATTCCATGATTTACAACCTACAAATTTCAAATGTTAACAAACAATCATGCTTATTAAAACATAGTTTTTGAGCGATGGAATGACTGAATCTAGTAATTAATAGAGGTTTTCTAATCACTAGCTAGGCCAATTCCAAATATTGTCCTTGAATTCCAGTATGAGATATCCCAGGCCTTAAACTTTTGAAACATGGCTAATTTAGTCCCTAACCATGATCAAATCAACATGACAAATGAAGTTGTGATGATTTTCCCCATGTGGAACCGAGTTGCAAATAAGTGGAAAACTTACTGCTAGTCAATAGTAAAAATACTAAGGAAAAATCAAGGGAAGAAATTCATATAATAAAAAATATGAATAAATCTAGAAGTTTGAGAACTGAAGTAAGTAAAAAAATATTTTGAAGAGGAAATATTCCAGAAAAATATTGATAATATTAAACATATGACGTCAAAAATAATAAAATATAAAAAATAAAATAATAAGTAATTGGTAAGAAGACCAAAATAATTTAAGAAATATCATGCCTATTTCACGAAGAATATTGAAGTATCTACATATTTTGAGTTTTCATTATTGCTACTACATCATTTGTGAGTTTTCTAGAATTTCTATTACTTGGGGAATACTTATGAGTTTATATTTTTTGAAACTAAGAATTGTTGTTTTTGTAAATATTTACATGTTTTTCTATTTTTTGACATAACTTTATTTTTATTTATTAATTGCTAATTTTAAAATAGTGTTTAAGATAGATGTTTTTCTTTGTTGGGATTTTTTTATTTACTGATACTTTTGCAAAATTGGAATAATTTCTAATTATTTCATGCTGATTCAACTATGTGACTAAAAGCATAACATGATTAGATATGCGGCTCTATATTGTGGTTAGGAACAAAGTTTCTTGTATTTAAGGAACATATGGTCCATAATATCAAGTAATAGAGGCTACAAACCAAGTCTAGAATCGACCAAAAACTGAGCAAACCAAAAATGATTGTTTTTTCTTAGTATATTATGGACCCGTGGCATAAGATTTGGCTCATCTCTTTGATTAAGAAAATAATATAATTTACATGTTTGTGTTACAACACATCTTTGAGTACAAATTGCGCTTGCTGCCACCCAAAGTGGACACCCTTTCGGGACTCTGCTCAAATGCATGATAGGAAATCTAAGGACATGGCACCCCTCATTTATGAGGCGTCTGCAAGGAAGATGCAAAAAGTTTGGGAGGCCTTGAAGGATGTGGCGTGGGTTTCCAAGATCAAAATTTCATCAAGCTTCTCTCTTGACCACTTTCAGAAATTTGTTGTGCTTTGGGCCACTTTGCGTGACTTCATTCTTCTTGAGAAGGTCGAGGATGACAGTACTTGGAAGCACACTAACAATGAAGTCTACTTGGCGAAATCTGCCTACAATGCTCAATTTCTTGGCACCGTCCACTCCGCCATGGAGCATGTTGTCTCGAAAGTTTGGGCCCCGCCTAAAGTCATGTTTTTTGCTTGGTTGGCCGTCAAAATAGGATTTGCACCATGGATAGGCTGCCAAGCGTGGATGGATAATTTGTGGTCTTTGCCCTCTATTTATAAGCAAACTCAAGAATCGACAGACCACCTCTTCTTCAAGTCTCGCTTCGCGCCCGGGCTTTGGGACATGATCAACGGATGGCTACAATTGGAATATATCAAAACTTCGAACTGGCATTTCTTGCAATCCATCAAGGAGTGGTGGGTTGACTTAACTAACGAGACAATTCCTAACCGGAAGGCAGCAGCCTCTCTAACCATGCTCATCTATTGGGCAATTTGAAACGAAAGAAACGCACGGGTCTTCCGGAACAAAAGTTTTTCGTAGTATTCGTTGTGCTTGTGTTGGTGCTTGAACAACAGCATGTTTAACATGCAATTAGACGATATTTTCGCCTAGAAAGTGAAGACATAATAAAGAACTGGCTGGGTAATATGGCCTCAAGTTGAGTGCGTGGCGTGTAATTCTGCCTGTAAATTGTCAGCAATTTACAGTAGTGACGCACCTGAAAGAAGCCCCACTCAGCGCAGGCAAACCTGAGCTTGGCGGCCTCTGCCTCAACGGACTCGGGGCTCAAGAGGTTACTGAGGTCGATCACTGGAACCTCGCCGGAGTGCTCGGGGAGAACGGCGTGCGCGTCGATGTCCGGCTGGATGTACCGTTCGATCTGGTCGACCGTCAGCTCGCCGGCGGACGCCACCAGAGCCTGGACGTTCGCGACGGGAAGCGACGTTCCCAGCTTCGACCACCTGATCTCGCCGGCGCTGCCACTCGCGGCCTCCACCTCCATCGTAGCTAGCCAGTTGTCCACTAAGTGCTTCTCCCTAGTGAAGTTATAGGGATCCAGCCATCGATCAGGCTATTATATAGGAGTATAGATTGTTAATTGCACTGAGATGTTTTTTTTTAACAATGCACTGAGATGTTTGTTACTACATGAAACGAGTCAGAAAATTCGAATGATTCCTCGACCGGCTCGCCCGGAAGGCCGTCCGATCCATGTGTTTGGACTTTACCGATCGATGCTAAAAATAGGCCGGCGGCTAATGGCCGAATTTAACTGGGATAAGAGCATTTGCAGCCGCATATATAGTTAATCCGACTTCTCATGACCACGGACAATGTCCGCTCACCCCTCGAATTTTCATTTTCACAAACGGGAATCTCAATTAGTAAACTCCAAATTCATACGAATATATGCATCGTAAACTACCTCTACGATCCCATACCATGTGTCCAGCAACTACATCAATACATGTCATCCGACTACCAACATTTGGCATTTATACATACATAATAACCTATGAATAAAGATCATCTTCGTCTACCTTGCCTTGCCCTTGCCGACATTCCTGACATCTTTGTCACAAAAGTAGCGCTTGAAGACGCAAAATGGATCAAGCTGGGTCTGCACATTCTCCTTCTCCTCTTGGGGGGAGGGAAGGGGGGTTGGGGGAGGAGGTAGTCCGGCCCTGACACGAACCACTCAGTTTTGCTCTCGCGCGAGGGCGCACACGTTTCTCCCTTGCCGTTTCTGGAGGATGCAGGCATGGATGGCTTCCTCGTCCAAGGCAACGTGTGCCTCCACTTCTGCCATGTCGGCCGTGCGGCCCGGCTCTCTGCTTCGCACGATGGGCGCATCAATCCCTGTAGCACTCATACACCTCTGCACCGGAGATGGGGCAACGGACAGAACTCGAGCCTCGAGCTCCAGCGAATCCGAGCGCTAGTTGTGCCAACGTACTGGATTTCTGTCAGATCGAATCTGACCTCGGTCTGGCGCACTCCTCCCAGGAGCAGCGGAGGCCATGACCTCCTCCTCCTTGGATGGGACGATGCCCCAGTCGATGGATCGGGAGTGGCTGGAGTCGAATCCGCTATCCGGCATGCCAAAAAAGGCCGAGATCGCTAAAAGGGAGCTTGGAGATGGAGTCGAGTGGAATGGCTAGGTTTGATCTGGGATGCATATGGAGACGACTATATGTGAGGTCGTGATGGGGCGGCGTGGGCTAAATCCGACATGACAGATGCGCCAGGACCCGCATTCATCCAAGATCAAGACTGGATATAAGGGGGTGCCGATCAGTTAAGATGTATGGGACCATATGAAGAGCCCGTCCACTAAACTTGTCACCAAAAATGTTTGAAGTTGACATGTGTTCATACAACACGCATGGCACTTATCAAGGTCCTAAATTAATCTATTGAAACAGAATATGATGGATGGTATCCACATGTCAATGTTATGCGCGAGGACTATTTCTCGTTTTATAGTGAGAGTATGTATCGTCTCGTTGAAGTTTTTCCCTGCTTGCTACGGTACTGGTTCGACCCGCTCGTCCAGCCACACACTATTGCGCTTATTACGAGGTCGATGCTTTTCCTTCACTAGTTCACTATTGGAAATATGCCCTAGAGGCAATAATAAATTGGTTATTATCATATTTCCTTATTCGTGATAATCGTTTATTATCCATGCTATAATTGTATTGATCGGAAACTCATATACATGTGTGGATACATAGACAACACCATGTCCCTAGTATGCCTCTATTAGACTAGCTCGTTGATCAAAGATGGTCAAGGTTTCCTAGCCATGGACATGAGATGTCATTTGATAACGGGATCACATCATTAGGAGAATGATGTGATGGACAAGACCCAAACTATAAACATAGCATATGATCGTGTCAGTTTATTGTTACTGTTTTTTGCATGTCAAGTATCTGTTCCTATGACCATGAGATCATGCAACTCACTGACACCGGAGGAGTACCTTGTGTGTATCAAACATCGCAACGTAACTGGGTGACTATAAAGGTGCTCTACAGGTATTTTCGAGGGTGTCTGTTGGGTTGGCATGGATCAAGATTGAGATTTGTTACTCCGTGTGACGAAGAGGTATCTCAGGGCCCACTCGGTAATACAACATCACAATAAGCCTTGCAAGCAATGTGACTAAGTGTTATCCACGGGATCTTGTATTACGGAACGAGTAAAAAAACTTGCCGGTAATGAGGTTGAACTAGGTATGGAGATGCCGACGATCGAATCTCGGGCAAGTAACATACCGAAGAACAAAGGGAACATCATACGGGATTAACTGAATCCTTGACATAGAGGTTCGACCGATAAAGATCTTCGTAGAATATGTAGGAACCAATATGGGCATCCAGATCCCGCTATTGGTTATTGATCGTAAAGGTGTTTCGGTCATGTCTACATAGTTCTCGAACCTGCAGGGTCTGCACACTTAAGGTTCAGTGACGTTTCGATAGTATAGAGTTATGTATGGTGGTGACCAAAGGTTGTTCGGAGTCCCGGATGAGATCTTGGACATCACGAGGAGCTCCGGAATGGTCCGGAGGTAAAGATTGATATATAGGAAGTCCTGTTTTGGTCGCCGGAAAAGTTTCGGGCTCATCGGTAGTGTACCGAGAGTGCTGGGAGGGTACCGGAGGACCATCGGGAGGGGTGTCACGCCCCAAGGGGCCTCATGGGCTGTGGGAGGAGAAAAACTAGCCCCTGGTGGGCTGGCCGAAGCCTCCACTAAAGCCCAGGAGGTTTGAGAAGGAAAAAAAATCCAAAGGTGGAGAGGTGGAAAGAGTTTCCAAGTGGAAAGGAGGAATCCTACTCCTAATAGGGTTGGAGTAGGACTCCTCCACCTCTAATTTCGTCCAGATCTTGAGGGTTTGAGGCTGACTCTTCCCCTCCCTCCCTCATATATATACTAGAGGATTTATAGGGGAAAGCTAACCCTAATTGCCACGTGCTGCCCTCTTCTTCATCTAGATCGTTTTCTTCTCTAGATTGCTTTTCAGCGGTGCTTAGGCGAAGCCCTGCTGGAATTCCTCCACCACCATCGCCGCAACGCCGTCGCGCTGCCGGAAAACTCGTCTACGTCTCCGCTCCCTCTTCCTGGATCAAGAAGGCGGAGATCGTCATCGAGCTGTACGTGTGCTGAACGCGGAGGTGCCGTCCGTTCGGTACTAGATCGGAAGGACCGTGATCAAGATCGCCAGACGATTCGTGATTGGATCGCGGGACGGATCGTGATGAGATCGCGAGACGGATCGTGATGAAATCGCGGGACGGATCGTGATGGGATCGCGGGACGCTCGGCGATTTGGATCGCGAAGACGTTCGACTACATCAACCGCGTTTCTTAACGCTTCCCGCTTAGCGATCTACAAGGGTACGTAGATCCACTCTTCCTCCCGTAGATGCTCATCACCATGGATAGATCTTGCATGTGCGTAGAAT
The DNA here is from genome assembly GCA_022496015.1 of Hordeum marinum. NCBI lineage: Eukaryota > Viridiplantae > Streptophyta > Magnoliopsida > Poales > Poaceae > Hordeum > Hordeum marinum. The sequence continues at coordinate 36,929,440 of CM039673.1, forward strand.
TTTTTTGTTTCCCATGCAACGTTCCCCAACATTCACTTTGTTCTTTTCTTTTTCTTTCGGTTTTCTCTATTTCTTCAATGGTTTTCTTCGTTCTTTTAGTTTTTGCCCTCCACCGGTTTTTACTCTGTTTTTTTTCTTTAATTTATTTAAAAAATCTGTTTTTTCTTTCTTTTCATTTACCTTCAGTTTATTTGTTTCTTTCCTCGGTTTTCTTTTCTTTTCTTTGTTTTTTCTTTTTTGTACTGGTTTTCTCTAGTTTCCTGTTTTCGGTTTTTCTTTGGTTTTATTTTTATTCTTCCTTGGTCTTTTTTCTTCATTATACTTTGATTTTCTCTTGTTTTTTTTTGTTTTTATTTGACTTTCTTTATTTTTATTCGATTTTTTTATCATTTTTTCTTTTACTTCAAACACAACAATTTTTTTTCAATATACACGTGAAACATTTACTTGATACATGTTCTATATTTCTCAAATATATGATATACATGTTTCTTAGAAAGCATACAATGAACACTTTTGTAAATACTTTCTGGACGTTTTTACTGTAATAATTTCTTAATCTGTGCATATTTCTGAAATATGTGATTAATATTTTTTCAACATATGCTTTTGATGTCTAATTTTTCCTTTTTTTTATACACTAGAAATATTTTTATATACATGTTTAACATTTTCAAAGTACTTGGTAAACATTTTTTACAACTTATATTTTATTTATGTCTACTTTATCTATGTGTATAGATAATTTTTCGTTTACAGCAGTAAAAAAAATTATATACGTTTTTAACATTTTTGAAACATGATTAACATTTTTCGAACAATTGTTTATGTCTACTTTTTTCATACACATTCTACATCTTTTATATACGTTAGAAACATTTTTTATATGCACATTTAAGAGTGTCCAAATACACGATTAACTTTTTAATACTTGCATTTTTCTATTTATACCTTTTTCATGCAGATGGTAGATTTTTTATACACATTTATCGTATACATCGCAAATGTTTTTTCTATACACATTTAATATTTGTAAATGCATGACTATACTTTTCAAGTTTTGTATATAAACTGATTTTTATACCGGATGTATTCAGAATATTGCAAAATAAAATTAAAAGTAAAAACAATTATAGAGGAAAATAAATGCATGAAAACAGCGCTAAAGGACTTTGTTAGCGCTAGGTCGGCCTAGTGAGGATTTTCATGCAATTTTTTTAAAATATTACTTTTTTATTTTTATTTTGCAAATATTGTGCCATGAAATTTTTTGCAAATCTGTGATCCCATCGGCCTCACCCAGGCTGATTAGTTGCAGTCGGCTATGGCGAAGCCGATAGGCCTGTCGGCCCGGGGGGCCGCAACTCATCGGCCACCAGTAAGCCGATTAGTACTAAGTACTAATCAGCCTACTCATGACCAATTAGTACTAATCAGTCACACCTGCACCATCTGGTGCATGCCCCCTATTTTTTTCCCACCAAGTGTTCCCGCCATCTTTTCCTGCCCGATTTCCCACCAAGTGTTCCCGCCAAATTTGCCTGCCCATTTTGCCGCCAAATTTCCCCACCCGATTTCCCGCCATTGTTGTTGTCATCTGCCTATAAAAGGAGTCATTGTAATTGTCTTCCTCCATCGGCCAGCAACACTCGAAAAAACCAGCGAGGTAGTCATTATGAGTTTGCCTTGTTCGGATGAAAGCATTAGGCCTAGCAAATGGAAGAGTGCGAAGTTGCCTCAGGGGGTGGAAGCAGTTCGTTGTTGGTGTGGGGATCTCTGCAAGGTGAAGGAGGTGACGGGTTTTTCAGATTGGTTGGGCATGAAGTTTTTCATGTGCGCTAATTATGAGGAAGATCCACTCGTTGCTCCTTCATCGTACATCACGCCTCCGGTATGTTTCGGTCACCCAGAATAAACTCGTTGTTGATATTTTTGTTGATTTGATTTTTATATTTTTGTTTCTTTTGTAGTCTCCTCCGCCCCTGTGCATGTACTATCGTTGGATAGACACGAAAATGTCGGACTGGGCGGTGACTGAGATTCGTGAAAGAGGTCATAGTGCATGGGCAAGTTTGGACTTGGAGGAGCGCCGCGAGAAGGCGGCAGCGGAGGAGAAAGCAGAGCAAGAGAGAGTGTGGCAAGAGTACTGTGTGGAGCAGAGGGCTTTTCTTGTTGAGATGAAGAAGAAAAACCATGAAAACCAACTTCGACTGGCGGAGGTCTACCGACAGTGAGAGGAGGCCCGTGAGGCTGAGAGGCAGAGAAAGAAAGAAAGGGCTCGTGCAGCCCAGGCAGCAGAAGAAGCTGGAGATGGAAAATGAAAATATCCACGTTGGACTCAGTAGATTTATATTCTTGTAACTCAATTTCAGCAAGTTGTATCTTAATTTCAGCAAATTGTATCTTAATTTCAGCACCTATAAAACCCCCGTGGTATGTCTGAATGTCTTCTGCATTGAAATAGAACATCAATACGTCTCACACATAGAATAGACATATGTCTAATACATAATTAGATAAAGGTTTCTCTACTGATAGATAGAGGTGTCACTGACGACATCTGGGAAGGCGCTCAGGGTGTGTGCTAGGCGTACTCCAGCCAAACCTGTGGGGGGGTCTAATGTTACGAGGAGGAATCTCGGACCCGTCCTGGTCATACTGTGTATCCTAGGTGGGCCATGGTGGAGGAGTCGAGAAGACGTCCATCCACGCGTTCTGCTGCGATAGGACATCTCCTTCCTCACCCATGAACCCGGTTCCGGACGCCAAAGCCTCCTGATATGCACAGGATCCTGCAGGAGGGATCATCATTAGTGAATAAATGGGTAGTCACAATTACTATTAAAAAGAGTGAATATGAAGAGACATACCAACTGGCTGATATTCCGGTGGCGGCCGAAACATGAAACCCGCTGTGGGACTTTGCTGTAGACAGAAGAACTAACCTTGAAATGAAAGAAACTAGACGGAAGAACTAACCCTGAAATGGAGCAACCATTCATACTTAGGTCCGTGAGGCTCCGATGTCAACTCCGGAGCGTCATTTTAAATACCCAAGAAACGTGCTCTCATAGATGCCACCCAACCTGGCGGGTCTTCCAACGGTCCTATGGCATGACCCACCAACGGTAATCCTGTAAGCATGGAGACATCCTCCAGAGTAGGAGCCATCTCTCCCCAGCGGAAGTGGAACGTGTGGGTCTCAGGCCTCCATCGATCCACTAAGCAGGTGAGCAAAGAGAAATCAATGACGAGGTGCCTGGAGCTCGGAGTTTCCTCAACAAGACGTGCGAAAGGTAGAAGGCCAGCCCATTTCAACCTGCATATGAGATCATAATAAATAAATAAAGTTACTGCGTCCTATTTGTATATGTGCTAATAAGAAATATATAAGTAAAACACATACCTATCAATCCAATGCGGGTGTATTTTCTAGTCCACCTTAGAAGGACGAGTGACAAGGGGTTCGAGATGTTGCTCAGATAATAGCGCAGGACGATGCTTACTATCAATGTCCTCTTTAAGCAAATACATTCCCTTCATTCTTAGAAAAATGCATTTAATAGAAATTTAAAACGTAGTCCCACAAATTAAAAATATAGTGCCACACAAGTTACAAATTTAAAACGTACAGCCATAATAAATACAAATAAAAAGATAGTGCCACACATAATACAAATTAAAAACATAGACTAGTGTATTCCTCTTGTCCTCCCTCCTCTTCGTCCTCTTCATCCACGGCTGCCTCGCCCACGAGCAGTGCCACTTGCAATGCTGAATAAGGGACACTGAGGGTCCCTATGCCCAAATTCATTGCATAGTGGGCCCGCCAGCTTCAGATTCATCCATATCATTCCGGATGCGCTGGCATTGTCTTCTACCTCTAGATGTACGCATATTCACAGGGTGTGGGTTGTATCTTCTTTCAGCAGGGTCAACGGTGTTGAAGTTACCCATTGATCGAAAACCCATCAACTCACCTGTCCAGGTATTGAGGACGGACTCCTTCAAAAAGTAAGGAGATACGAATGAAATTGCATCCAGTCCTAGCTGACCGCAAACAACAAGTACGTGCGAGCAAGGCAGGTGAAGCAATTTCGGTTTGTTGCATGTGCACTCACACGTTAGCCGGACCTCGTTTCCAATTTTCACCTCATGCGTCCTGACCTCATTTGCACATCCAAACTTGTTGTTAGTTAAGCGGACCTCGAACCTTCGCTGTTGATTTCCGATGGCGACAATACTGTGTGACCGGGCCTTCGCCATCTTTTCATCCATGTACTTCATAACCCTTTCACAATAACGCGTGTTTGGGTTGTTAGTGATTTGCAGGTCGGTGCTTTGACGTCTATCTCTGAAATACTTCACCGTGCCATAGAATATTCCCTCCACAATGGTTGTAAGTGGCAGAGCCCTATTTCCTCTCAGGACAAAGTTATATGTTTCAGCGAGATTGGTTGTCATGACACCATATCTTGCTCCATGTGTGTCATGCAGCAGAGACCACCTCTCCACAGGCTCATGCTCTATTCACTGATCAAAGGTTTTAATCGACCTCCCAAGCCTTCTCCTAGTACCAGGAGGGTTAAATCCTGGCAAGTCACAAAGCCCAACAGGCTCTTCCTCCGTAGCAGTTGATCCGATAGCTAATTGTGCAGCTACAGCTTCAATGTGTGCCCTCACAGCTGCATCTCTTGCAGCTCTTCTGTCCCTCACATGTCTCAGTGTGCATAAATTAAGTCTGTTACGGATTAATTCGTACTTCCATTGCTGGTTCTGCTTGCATAGTTTCTTGAATAGATTCATGAGGTTCTTATTTCTGAATTGCGAGAAGAAGTTGGCCCCAAGATGGCGCATGCACCAACGGCTCTGCAAGTCCTGCCATGGAGTTTGTTCATCGAGGCCAGGGTTCGACAATGTCTTCACTACACTGAGTATACCAACATGCTTGTCATGAAGAATGCATACATTTGGCTTATCATGCCCAACTGCAATTTTTAATTTCCTGAAGAACCATGTCCAACTGTCAATGTTCTCACTCTCCACAAAAGCAAATGCCAGTGGAACGACTTGATTTTGGCCATCTTGTCCAATGGCGGTAAGGATCTGACCCTTGTACTTGCCAGTGAGAAATGTTCCGTCAACACAGATCATCGACCGACAATGTCTGAAAGCTTCAATACAGACACCGAAAGAGAAGAATAATCGATGCAACACCCTCACAGTAGGAAACTCTGGCATGAACATGTCTTGGATGTCGACATACGTGCCTGGATTCCGGTCCTGGAGTGTGTCTAGGAGCCGGACAACGGAGTCATATGCATCAAAATACGAACCAAATCTGGTCTCAAGTACCCTCTGCTTAGCCCTCCAAGCCTTACCATAAGATATTTTGTACTTGAACCTGACAAAGACTTTTGTATGGATAGCCTTAACTTCCATCGCTTCGCCCTCCAATATCTCGCTGTAAAGCAACCGAGCAAGGACTGTGGATGTCAGGTTCGGATGATCTTGAGGGATACAAGGAATAACACAAGTGTAATGAACTAAGTCACTGATGACTCAAGTTGAGCCATACTTAGGCAAATAGCCATGCACCCTGGCGGGACAACCCTGGTTTCTGCATACCATTGTCAAGTTTTTCGGGCTTGACACATCAGCTACAAAAACCCTTTGGATGGACAATGCCCAACCAATAATTGCATCCTACAGAGCTTGTTTGTTTGGATACAAGGCACCTAACGCAATGTTGTTCTGGTGGTACTGCCAGGCAGAATCATGACCATCGTTCACGATCATTGCAGATGAGAAGTCCCGATTCCATGCTACGGGAATAGGCACTTCATGTGCGTTCTCTTCTTCCTCTGACTTAGCAGAATCGTCGAGAATATCATCATCCCTATCTTCATTCTCCATCTGGTTTTGCATGTGCCCATCTATCTCGTCAGCATCCATCTGGCCACTTACATAATCATCGGCATTTACTTCTTCTGCATGACTGCTCCGCCCTGATTCGTAAACGTCATCTTCTGCATGGGACGCATAATTTGGCAGTGAATCGTGCATCCCTTCACTGCTCTGTCCAATATTGTAGCTTGGTTCGGCTTTTGGTGCACTAACATGCTTCAGCACAGGGAGCAATAAGGCCACAGGATTACATCCCCTACTCACGCAAGCTTGTAACCAGCGCACCCACTTTGAGTTTCGGTCTATTGGCTTCAAATAATAGTAAATATTTAAACTCGATCGGGTCCATAATGCATGAACACCGACGGTGTGTGTTTGAGTATTGAACCCACAACATTCGGCTAGCCATTCGGTCAACTGACTAACAGTCCAAGTTTCAGGGCAAGTAACTGGCACCTCAACATACTGAAATTCACTCAGATCAGCTCCCATCCCATTTGTGCGGACGCTACCAAGACCGTAGTAAAAATATAACTTCACTACATCAAACATCTTCGCTTACCTAAAAAATTATTCAACATGGTCACATATCAAGCAGGATGATATACTATAATTATTTCCACCTAAACTACAAATTCGCACACCTAAATATATTTACCACACCTAAATATATTTACCACACCTAAATAAATCAAAACACCTAAATATGCACAACTAAATATATTTCCCGAGGCTACCGGAGCACCTAAAAATATCCAAACACCGAAATATATCTTACAAAGCTACCGAAGCTCCTAAATATGAAATCTTACCCTTGAATCGTGTGAAGATATGACGAACGCCGTAGCCTCCAGCACCACCACCAGCACCTCCACCACCACCACCACCTCCTCCACCACCACCACCACCTCTTTCACCTCCACAAAAATGGTCAAAAGCACCACCACGAACTACCCCATCGCGAGATCGACGGTCCTTCTCGCTCCCCTAACCATCTAGAATCGAACTACGGTGAGGGAAAAGGGGGCTAGGGGAGAAGCAAAGAAGAGGAGAAGAATGGAAGAGGAAGAACAGGGAGAGAAGGAAAGAAATGAAGGGAGGAAGGAGAGAAGAGGGAGGAAGAGGAGAGCCCGTGGGTGGCTGGCCATCCTCTAATCGGCTTCGGCGTGGCCGAAAGGCCATTCGGCTGCGACGCGGTCGACAGCACGCCACGTTGGGCCGGCTGGAAGGGTGCGACGTGGCCCGGCCCCTAATCGGCTGCCACGTGGCCGACAAGATACTAATCGGCTTCGTCGTAGCCGACAGGTTCCAGTCGGCCTGGGCGTCGCCGACTGGAACTAATCGGCCTGCGTGCGGCCGATGCGAAAACAGATTTGAAAAAAAATCATGGCACAATATTTGCAAAAATAAATAAATAAAGGTAATATTTAAAAAAATAGCGGATTTTCATTCCTATACCCACTACCAGCCAGAACGGGATTTTCCCATTTCACACCCACACAATCGGAATTTAATTAAATGGCTATGTTTTTTTTCTTATTTGGTTCGAATACTGTCAATCTACATTCTATCTTTCTCTTTAGTTTTCTCCTTTCATTTTCTTCAACCTATCTTCATTGGATGGACTTACGAAATAATAATATCTAACTTCCCCATCGCGGTTAGGATCCATGAACCAAGAGCGCCAACACCGGTTCCTCGATCTTCCTATTGGAGGCATGGTCATGGCTTTCATTCATTCATTTCTTTCTTTGTTCTATTGTGGAATAGAACCAGCACTTGGTTTGTAAACATTTAACATTTTCAAAAAATAAAGCAAAAAATGTAATTCAAGTGAAACTAAAACGAAATAATGAATACAGATAAACTTTTTTGCTATACACATTTCACATTTTCAAATGATTAATTATCATTTTTTAAATACAAGACCGACATTTTTTTACTAAATGATCAACATTATTTTAATAAATGGTCAACATTTTTGTATACCCTTTTAACATTTTTCAAATACTTAATTAAAATTTTCAAATACAAGATTGACATTTTTATCAAATGCTTGATTAAGATTTTCTAAATACATGACAACTTTTTCGGGCACATTCTGTGTACATCTTTTGTATACATGAAGAACATTTTCCCTAAAGCATTTAACGTCTTCTAATGTTTTTATGTAAGCTGTATTTTGTAATATATTTATTTAAAATATTTGGAGGTATAAACAAACCAAAAAAAGTGAAAACATAAACAGAAAATGAGGAATCTAAAAAAAATAAGTTTTGACTTCCCGCGCGCCTGGGCTGTCCCACTTCACGCCTCCTTCACGCAACCATCTATATCTCAGTATAAGCGAGACATAGTCAGGAGCTCCTATGGCACGTTCCGCGGCACAAAAGCATCCTGCGCCCACGGACCATCCCGTATGGGTCGGTTCATATACATGGCTTAACTGTTCACTTTCTTGAGAAAAAATAAGAAAACAAAAAAATTGAAATAAACCAAAAAGATCGTGAATTTAAAAAACAATCACAGATGTTAAAGTCAAGTTTTTACAAAAGCCCATTGATTTAGAAAAACATCATCAAATTTGAAAACAATTCATTGATTTGAAAAGGTTCATAGAATTTGAAAAAGGTTCATCAGTTTGAAACGAAGTTCCTCGATTGAAATAATATTCATCAATTTTTTAAGAAGTTCATCAATTTTGAGAAAAGAAGATCATCGATTTGAAGATTTGATATTTATATTTGAATAAAGTTCATTGAGAAAGAAACAAAGAAAAAGAAAGAAAGAAAGTTGCACTAAGCATGTGGGGTTAGTTGGTTGTGTTGTTACTACAACGCATGTTGAGACCCGAGGTCGTGTTCACACAGCGGGCTTCTTTTGTAGAGGGGTTCGATTCACACAGTCTCGTTTGGGAAATACACTGTTATTGGCGCTGAATGGAAAATAGGAAATGCCGACATAGTGGCTGCTCATTTGCGCGGCAAAACTTGTTTGATGTTTTGTGCGTCAAAAAAAGAGATTAATGCACAGAGCTCGGATCCTTGACCCGGCCCACTTAATGACAGCCGAACCATTCGTTCGTAACGCAATTTTCTATGGGTTTTTTGGGTTATTATGTCCTTTTTCCTCTACCGGTTTCCTTCGGGGGTTTTCGGGTTTCCCCTATTTCATTTTTTTTTGCTTTGTGATTTTTAGGTGGTTTCTTTTCCTTTTCCTTTTAATCTGTTTTAAACACTTGAAACATCTTTTTAAAACTTTAGATTGGCGAACAATTTTAAATAGTGATCACTTTTTAAATTTGGAAAGTTTAAATTTTTGAACATTTTATAAATTTAAGAACAATACTTTAAATCAGAGAACATATTTTCAAATTTCCTAGCATATTTATTAAATTCGAATTATTTTAATTTACAAACATACTTATTTGGAATGCATGTTTAAAAAATTCAACTATTTCTAAATTGGCAGACTACTATTAATATTCATAAACATTTTCTGAATTCACTAACACTTCTTTTTTATGAGAACACCTTTTAAACCCTTAAACCTTTTTTAGAATTCATGAAGATTTTTCCATAGCATTTTATTAAATATACGATCATATTTTTTTTACTTGAGGACATTTTTTAATTCGTGAACATTTTTTACATTGAAAACCATTTTATGTAATTGGGGAGTGCTCTTATAATTTTGTGAATAGTTTTTCATGATCATTTTTATTATTTTTTATAGATTTGTTTCATGATTTTCCTTTCTATTATAGCCGGTGTGTTGGGGAAAAGAATGTTCAAAATATCAGAAACCAAAAGAAATCACTCCTTGTCGTGATCACTAAGGTGGCTTGGCCCAATCGCCATGTGTGTGCATTTGGGCGACACTCTCCCCGAGTGAGCAGAAAATATGACCTCCCTGTTTGGTCTACAGGTGTCAGGACGCGGAGTAAATTACCTGATTACATTCATGTATAACACATATATTAGGCATGCCGATGAATTTGGTAGTTGGACACCAGCTGAAGCAATGAGCGCACAGGCACCACCCATCTAATGGCTCGAGTGCAGCCAGGTGACCATTGTGCGGGATATTGACCGATCAACTTTACAATCTGAACCATTTTAACGTGTTTCCCCCCCTACGTCCTCTGCCAGAACTTCTCCGGCGAGAGTACACATTTTCCATCAAGATCCCGATCGTTTTTATACTCGGGGTGATCAAGGGGACGTGGAATTTTGCTCCCAACCTCTTCCATACCGTCTTCCCAACCTTGTACCGACCTCGTGACAGGGTTTTCATCAAAGACTTCTAAGGTTAGGGTTTATGGCAACTAGAGAGACATCAAGCACGGGCAATAAGACCAGTGGCAGAGCAAGTGGATCAAGAAGGATCTAGGTGACATGCTCTGAAGGATGAGATTAGAGGAAAATCAATATGTTGTTGTGGTTTTTGAAGAGGTGGAGGATGTCGCAAAGGAGGGAATCGAGTGGCTTGCATTAACTATGGTTCATACAATAGACGAATTTTCTCTACCAACCTTCTATTTGCATATGCGGATGGCACGGGGACTGCTTAGGAGGTGAAGTTTAGGGCGCTGGAGGTGAATCTCTTCACAATCCAATGTTCATGTCTCGGGGGTTGTGTGTGTGTGGGGGGGGGGGAGGGGCTTGGTTTTCACATGTTTAAGGAGGCACAATCTTTTCCAATGTACTATGTATGGCATATTTGCTGATATGTAAATAAATGAAATACTATAATGTTAAAATGAAATGATGTATTCTTCTAGTAAATAGGTTATAAATCTATGGTGTTTTAAATGAAATAAATAGGTTTTCTAGCACCCTAGTAACTACTAGAACAAGCTATTATTTTTGAAATGATAAACTCTTATAAAGGTTTTAGCAATGTACTGCATTGTTCAAATAATTAGCCTGTGTAGATGCACACGTTGACGGCTAGTTTGATATATTAATATTGTTTAGTGCCCTAGACGCATAGCATGCTCCATATAACGGAAGAAAGGAACAATTCTTATTCCGGCTAACCAGGGGCCCTCATTTTTTTTTATGGAAATATGTAGCAAGAACCATGCAGAATCATCAAACGGCAATGCACAAACTGGTACCCGACAAATTTGTTTATCGTAATACATTTAGTCTTAGAAATCACAAGAGAAAATCTGGCAAAGAAGTGCTAACATGATCAATACACCCCACACAGAAAGGTCATCTTCTATATCTAAATAAGTAGCGCCACTCATAAGTCCCCTTCTGGTGCTGAGCACATATGAGCTCGGCATGAATAGTACAAAATTCAATAAATCTGATTTTTTTTGTGACAAACTTTGACAAATGTTATGTATGCTTGACAAATTTCGTCACCAAATGATATTCATGGAAGTCATGACAAAACAAACAAAATCAGTACTCAAAATGCTTTCAGAAATAGAATTTTGGCGTTCGACTTTTTTGCCACGACTATCACGAATGTGTGTTCATGATAAAGTTTTGCAAGCACACAAAAAATTGTAAAAGTCTACCCAAAAATCAGATTTGTTTTGTATCTTTTTAATATATATTTTATTTTACTGTTCATTAGGGAGCATTTGAGCTTGGGAGAAGATACCCCACGTTCGCCCCCACTAACCCATTTATCTCTACATGCAACATCCATGAGAATAGGCTTACCTCAACATGCAACTATGCATATGAAAAGAAAATCCACTTCAACATTGACATGGAGTTTCTGCTTCCAAGCTCAAATGCGCCCTTGTGAATAGTAAAATCAAAACAAATAGTACCAAATTCAATTCCTTTTTTTGCAATAAACATTAGTGAATGTTCTACACACATGCAAATTTCTGTGAAGAAAAACATTCTTAGTGCTCTGGGCAAAAAAACAAAATCGATGCTTCAAAAAGACTATTTTTGAAAGCATTTTGGAGTGTTGATTTTGTTATTTTTGCCCAGACCTTCACAAATGTGATTTCATCAAGAAAATCCACACAGTAAGAAATTAAGCAATGTCTATTTGAGCTCGGGGCCATGAAAAAATCCATTCTATATTTATGTTTAACAAATATTTAACAACTATAAATAATCAAACAGAATAAATTATATATATTTGAGTTTTGGCTCTCATATTATTACACCAAATATTCATGTTTCATGCAATCAAATATCATCGAAATATAATACAAAGTACCCCCGCAACAAGTGCGGGGTAGGCCTGAACTTCTAATATTTTCACCAAGATGAAAACACACACAAGCAGTAATAAAAATTCGGTACAACCTCTTCATTGAATGGTACAATACTTGGCTGTAGCATTGAAGGGAAATTCGCTCCATGAATGATACTACCTCTTTTGCAGTTTAGAGGGCTCAAATCTGAATCACATCAAACAAGGTAGATGGTGAGTGGAGAAATGTATCTTGTACTTTACAAAATAACCGAAATTAAAACAATGTATTAATTGCGATGCATGCATGCTTGGCCACTAGATGAGTAGGAACATTACATGCATTGATGAGTTTCTTTTAAATCCTTGCATGCAAAGATTAATGTGCCTTGGGATCTAAACAGGAGATGGAGATAAGCCATTTAGACCCGAAAAAAGAAAAAAGAGATAAACCCTATAAACCGGAAAGAAGGTAGTACAACATTAGTCAGAACAATATATGCAAATGGGGTGCCATACAACTAACGGTTAGATTAATTCAAACCAAAAGATGAACATTTTTATTCTGCATGCAAGATACACCAAAAACTTAAGATAATAAGAACTCGGCAAGTATTTCATATTGTTCATGCACCAATACTGGAAAGGCTTATCAAGGCATTTGACAAATGGCTGTATGCAGGATGCTGCAGCCGAGACTTACTGAAGAATGTTGTTCTGCTTGTTCACTGAATGGTACAATACTTGGCTATAGCATTGAAGGGAAATTGGCTCCATGAATGAAACTCCTGAGGAATGCTGTTCTGCTCGAGGAGATCATGTAAATCCTGAAAAGGTGAATTGTTAACTCTCATAGACTCATCATAAAAATAAATGGATGACCATCGAAATTTTCCTCTACATATTTCACCAGAATGGTTTTGCATATACATTGGAAATTTTCTCTTATGTTTATCACACATATGTTGCAGAGCAGTTTCAGTATCACTAATATATTTTTATTCACTGGAGGACCATGGACATATTGAGCGGAAGGTTCTAGTGAAGTTTCAATTAATGATGTTTGCTAGTATTTTCCTCGCCCTGAAGGAAGCAATATTTTGTGTGGATATTTTTCAGCTTTGGGATGATCATAGATCCTAATCATAGAAGCAATTTTTCTACTTGATATATTTACAAGATTTTCTGTTATCAGATAATAAAGTGTAGAGACTACCTAGTTGAGGAGTGACTTACATTTCCTTGTAGAATCTGATCATCTGTAGAATACCACCAATGGATGCGCTGGATCCTAGAACATTCTTTCAGCAACACAAGGAACTCTTCAGTGATACTGAGAAAACTTAGACGTTGGAGGGATGCAAGAAACTCAAGGCCAGCTGGAACATCCTTCAATTTTCCGAGGTTCACTAGCTGCAAAATATGGAGGCTTGCCATGGCACCTTCCTTTATCTTTAGCATATTTAGAGAAGGCAAGTCCCGCAGTTTAAGAGACTTCAAATTGGGGAACCATCCCTTCTTGAATGTTAATTTCTTCCCGATGAATGCTCTTGTAAGATGCAGCTCTGTCAGGTTATCCAATCCTGAGATGGATGGGAGAGGATCTTCTGGCAGACACGACCAAACAAGATATAGTCCACATAGCTTATTTCCTCCTTCCTGGAAAAGAGGAGACTCAAATGTCTCTTCTGCCAATCTCCCTCTAAGAATGAGTTTCTGAAGGTTGAGTGGTGGGGTGTTCAGCTCATTCAACCGAAGAATTTCATTCTTGTCACTCATGGTAATATGTAATTGATTCAAGAGTTGCATCTTCATGAGGGACCTGCAAAGAAGCACACAATGGTTTCCCTTCAGGTTAGTTATCCTCAAGCTCCTTAGCTGCTCCAGATATCGCAGCTCTTTAATAGAATCTTCTCGTGCTTCAATTGTATTCAGCGTCTGCAAATTCGTCAAATTTGATAGATCCTTCTGGATGCGCATACCATGGCGACATATAAATTCTCGATGTTCCGCATCTACAGTTCTCTCAACAAGCAAGTGCCTCAAGTTCTTCAGCTTGACAATTCCATGTGGCAATTCTTGTATCGTCTTGTTGAAAATATCCAATGTCAATAAGTTGGAGAGCTTCTCGATAGACTTGGGGAGGATCTTCACATTTGAATCACGCAATCCTAAATAGCGCAGATTAAAAAGATTTCCAACAGCACTCGGCACTTTCTCAACGGATATGCCACGTAGTTCTAGGACTACAATGTACTTAGACTTATCTGCTACAGAATCAAGTATTTTGGGTGGTGGCATGGCCTCATCAAACATGATGCAAGATCTAAGACGAGGCAGTTGTAAATTTGACCAAATATTATTGCTGCATTTAGATAATGCCAAGCGACGAGTGTTTGTGTCCAGAATACCATGACTCCCGCATTCATATGCAAGACCAAAACTTTCTTTCCGGGATAAATCAATTGCCAACTCACGAACAATGTCATGCATTTTGCATGATCTTATTCTGCCAAATGAGTTCAATTCCACAGGCTGCAGCATATTTCTGTGGACAAGCTCGTTCAAATAGCCTTCTGCCACTTCTTCCAATGTACTATGACCCCTTTCCTCAATGAACCCCTCTGCAATCCATAGTCTGATGAGTACCTTCCTGTGAAGTTTGTAGTCCTCCGGAAACAAGGAACAGTACAGAAAACAACTCTTCAGGTATGTAGGAAGGTATATGAAGCTCAAATACAAAGTATTCCTCACATCATCAAGCCCTGGGTTATGCGCGAGCTCCCAACCTAGCTGGTCATGGATTCGTTTCCATTCTGTTGGATTCTTATCGCGCACAAACAAGAGACTTCCAACCGAGACAATAGCAAGAGGCAAGCCTTTGCACTTGGCCACTATCTGCTTTGAGTGGCCCTTCAGCTCCTTAGGGCACTCATAATCTTCCTCCCTCCGAAAAGCTTTCCTACGGAAGAGTAACCATGCCTTGTCATCTGTCAAGCATTCACTTCTTAGTGCACGTCCTTTGGACGCCAGCTGAGCTATATCGTCATTGCGCGTCGTAATGACTATTCTGCTTCCTTTAGTATTTGGAGCAAGTTCTCCTAACAAATCACTGAATGCTTCTCGTTTCCAGACATCGTCCAGCACAATCAGGTATCTCTTTTGCTCTAGAAACTTGCTGAGTTTACCTTTTATATTGATCAAGTCCATTGTAGTGATCTCGGTCGGAGCAGTTTCCCTATCACGATGAAGTTCCTTAAATAGTTTCCTCAAGAGATCTATTGGCGAATATGTTTGTGAGACAGATACCCATGCATGGCAGTCATACTTTTCTCTCTTCTGATTATACACATTTGCAGCTAGAGCAGTTTTGCCAAGGCCTCCCATGCCATACAGTACTACTATAGAGCGTTCCTTCACATGATCCCCTAGCCACTTGTGTAGTTTCTTTCTGTTTTCCTCAACACCCACAAGATCTTCACTGATAGAACGAGAAGTGCTTGCAAGATGTTGGGACCTCTCAACAATATAGCCAGAGTCATCAGCAAGCCCGTTGTTTGCCATGGGAATCCATCGCTCTCTTGCTTTGAATAGGTGCACAAGACTGGCCTCTGCTTCCTTTATCAGGGAGACTATCCGGTTTAGAGAAAGCAAAGCTTCTGGTTGCTTGAATCCTTTGGTCAGATAAAACCTCCACCCGGTGTCATGTTTCGGCCCTACCAGGTGTAGATACTCATCTACTATGTCCTCAATCCGGTGTGCTACTTTGTGCACTTCTTCCTTCCAAATTCCATATGCTTGCTCCTTCCGACTGCGTACATCCATTGTACAAAGAAACTCATGCATCAGCCTGAGCTCGCAACTTATACGGCTCATTCCACCTTGGAGCTCTGCTATCTGTGCTTTGAAGTTTCTGAACAGCGAACTAGCTTGGTTTATCACTTCATTTCCCAGAGCAGTGCCAATTTTCGTCACCGCTAAAAGAATCACCCCCTCTGCCATTATTCGATCTGTGAACAGAATTTCACTGCTCAAAAGGGCACATCGGAATATAGCTTGAAATCTGCAGACAGAGTCGGTTTGTGTTAGCGCCTTTTATTTTACGCAAGCATTTGTGTGCTTCGAAGAGAAATAAAAACGCCATACTGGTTATCAGTAGAAATCATACACTGAAACGTTAGAATGACTAGCACAATTCTCATGTGTTGCTACCAAGCCATCCCATAAAAAAGACGAGAAATTAGACCATCAACTTAGGAGATCGTCAAAAGATTATGCTGCCTTAGGGCTATTGCTCGATTCACAATTAAAAAGAGAGCAAAAATATAATAAATATTATGATGCAGTCGCTGGAGAATCTTAAGCGACCATAGTTGACCCGTTGTAAGATTTATAAGTCAGATGACATTTTAAACTTGGGAAGTTGTGACATCAGCAGAAGTTAGCGGTCGTTCTGCCCATCACGTCATTCTCTTGTTTTTTTTTTCATGACTGGAGCTCGACAACAAAAATCTAAGTGATGCAGTGCGCTACATAGGAACTAAGCTCATGACCTAATACTGGGGAACGACAACTCCTACCACTCCAACCGATAGCTGTTGTTGACGTTCAGGAAACGGAAATATTTAAGAATATAGCACAACGTCCAGATTAGAAGACATGTTTGAATTTTTTTTGAAACCTTCTTTACAGATTGTGATTTTTTTAAATGTCGAATATTTTTGAAAACACAATCAATTTCAAAATTTCGAAAAGTATTTTCCAAATGTGAACAAACTTTATAATTATGATTTTTTAAATAAGAAGAAATTTTGGTATTCCGAACAATTTCTTGCCGAATTGTTTTTGAAAATCCCTGAACAGCTTTAGAGTGTGGACACTTTTAAAAATTCCAAACATTTTTTAAAACATGAATAAATTTATTCTATTTTTATTTTTCTAAAAAAATGTTCATGCATTCAAAAGAATGCTTGTGATGTCTAACAAATGTATTATAGAATGGTAAAAGTTCGTAATATTCAAAGAAATGTTCGAGACAGTTTTTAAAAGTAATTTCACGCATTTCAAAAATATCATGATATTTTATAGAAAATAATTATGCAATGTAAAAAGAAGGTTCACATAATTTACTAAAAAAGTTTCATATCATGATCAGTAGGAATTTGAAAAACCTTTACCATGTATTTCAAAAATTGCTCAGGCATGTATTTGAAAAATGTTCAATGTGTGTTAAAAAATGTTGCCCATGTATATCTTTGCTAATTCTCATCTAGATGAAAATTAGCAAATCCGAAAACAATATACTTAGCTATAACTAGACCACAAGACCACTCTCGTCTAACAACATGGTAAGGACATATCTAACTCATCCCCTATCCGGCTATAATTCCTTCCTTAGGGCGTACCTAACCGAAGTATTAAAATCTATAAAGAAGTAAAATTTATCCTCCACCGTCCAAATTCCCTCCCAATCTCCCTAAATATGTCCACTCCCGCCGTAGCCGAGTAAAAGTGGTGCCTCTCTTTTCTCCCACCCCCGCGCCGCCCTGTCTCCCGCCACTGCCACCGATGACCGTCTCTCCAGTCGGAATGGATACCCCGGTCCCTTCATGCACCAAAGCAAACTTTGGGGATGAAAAAAAACATGGATCCAAGCTCCTCTTCCAACCGTGGCAAACGGCCTCCTGGGTGGTGACTGCCTCTCCGGCCACGGCTCGCCACCCTCCCGCCTCTCCTGTTGCAGCCAAACGAGCTCGAAAGCCGACGGCGGCGGCGGCGGCCCTCGCCAAAGTGGCCGTGAAGAAGAACAAGGCCACAACGGCGCCTCGTCCAAGGCCGGCGTCTCGTGTAGCCACTCCGACGCGTCATACAACCACTGCTTCGACGCAGGCGGCGGCCGCCAAGTGTTCGATGAAATGCCTACAAAGTAAAAAAAAATGCCAACGTTTCGATCGATCAATGATTGTTTGTAGCCAATGATGATGTAGTTTCTTTGTTTCGTTGTCGTAGAGCAGAGATGAAAATGATTGAGTTCTTAGCATCTTTGGAGTTCTTGGCCATGATGGGACTTGATGAGCTCAACTACGACAACATTTGGCATCGTTCAGAGGCGTCCCAAGACATGGAGCAAGAGGAGGAGGTGGCCGAGGAAGAGGAGGAGGTGTCCGGGAAAGAGGATGAGACCGAGGAGGTGGTGGCCGATGAGAAGGTGGGCGATGATGAAGAGAAAATTGTGGAGGTGGTCGAAGCAAGCACGCTGCCATCAAGGTCACGCACTAACAACTACAATAACAAAGAGAATGTTGCTCTTTGTGATGCTTGGATGAACATCTGCATGGATGCAACGATTAGAACAGATCAAACCAAGACTATGTATTAGGATTTAGGAGAAAGGATCCGTGATACCACGAAGGCCGAAGAACGTGCTACATGTTCATGAATCCAAACACAATAGATAAAACCATAAGAGAGTATTGGGAGCTCACTCGTTGAGAGATCTCGAAAGCCTCTCTTCAAAATGTTGGTGGCGGCCAAGGTGGTGGTGATTGTATGGTGGTGGTGGTGATGGGGGGGGGGGGGTGATGGGACTATATGTTATGACGCTTATGCTATGCATGTTTCAATTTGAATTTTTTTTAAGATATATATTGTGCAGTGTTTGAAGTTCATGCGACTAGGACACAAAATCTAGACAATTTTGTTTTTACTCCATCTATTGGGGATCTGCTAGGTGCGGCCTGTTAGTGGAGTAAAAAATTTCTTCACAAACTTTACTCCGCTAGATACTTTCTTAACTTTTGAGGGATCGATTAGAAATGCCCTAAGGCACAAACAAACAAAAACAAGGAAAGAAAAAGTACATGCGACCCTCAACCAAAAGCTACAACCCTGTATCAATAAGCCAGTACGAAAAAGGTTCAATACACAAAATGACCCACGTAGAAAAACTTGTCGGGACTAGCTATTTCCTAAGCAACGGACAGAACACGAAGAAAACTGATGTAAGCCTGCTCGGAAACACTAATTAACCATGATGCGTGAATATCTGACGGCTTAGAATTTAGATGAGACGTTGTTAAGATATACTAACTCCTCAATGGATGGGATCTACAAGTGGATCTAACCTTTCAATATCATCTTCCCTGGTTGCATCGCTGACATGCCGGGTACTGAGGGTACGAACGGAGGGGTGAAGCCTAGTTACGGTACAAATGTTGCACTCAGATGTGTACAAGTTCAGGCCCCACTCGGAAGTGGTAAAAGCCCTAGCCCGGAGGCTTGGTGTTTGCTTATAGGGGGGTATGGATTACAAGAGGTCGGAACCCTTGCTCTGGCGCCCGAGGTGGCTTATATAGAGTGGGCCACCATCGGCCGAGCGTCATCATTAGGGTTATTAGTGACAATCAATGTAACGGTATAGGAACGGCTGAATAAGTGAAACATTACTGGTAACGCAAAACTAATGACATCATGAGCGTCTCTTCAAGTCCCTCGGGCGCTGCATCTTCTGAGACGATTGAGCTCCCACCTGGCCGAATGCACCATGGACGTCCGAGTGACTTGATGCCTCCGATTGTATCTTCATATGCATCCGAATGCATCTTTGGCACAAAGGCTTTAATGATAATGAGGGATCACAGGTGGGCCCTAGATGTCAGGCTGGTAACCCTACCCATGGTAGGCAACCTCATCAATAGCCCCCCAATCCGTGAGGTTCTAATGTTCGAGTGATCGACATTCGGAAATGTCGACGGCGCCTCGGAGGTGCTTAAGAAACAGTCTGGGTTGTTTCTCACTCGGCTTCAAACCATGACCGATTCATGATTAACTTTCTCTGACCGAACTCCTCAGCTTGATTATGTGATGCTTCCATATGAAATCTAAGCACCCTTCAGAGGAAATGATCTGAACGCTCGGTTATTTCATTCGAGTGTTTAACTGGAAACGAGTCGGCCACTCGGTTCGTAGGAGCGAATCAACGGATCCTTCGGAGTGCGGATCTTGTCTCATTTAAGGCACGGAGAAATTTCCGCGCGTTTGAAATCATAAAGGATGCACGTGATAGAACGGTCACGTCGCGGAAATTTGGGGTAGTGGGCACGACGCCTCAATGTCTACGCCGAGATTTTCACCACGTGTCCCCGAGGCTCTGAATAGTAGATCCGCAGATCTCGCTCCATTTGCGGATTGACGGCCAGTGATCTCGCCCGATTTTTTATATAAACATGAAGGCACTGTTGGGGGCGAAACAGATCTCACTTCTGCCCTCTCCTTCGTCTTCTCCGACGCCCGCACATGTTCCCTCCACCTTTCTCTTGTCGTAGATCAGTTCCGAGCTTGCCGGAGAGGATGCGTGCGGCGACTGCGAAGGCCGAGTGGGCGAAGAAGAGCTCGCGTGGCTCCTCCTCAAGCGTCTGGGCGCCGGCAGGATGGACCTAAGGTGAATGGATGCCTTCGCGGGTCACCAAGACCTGGATGCTCGAGCTGAAGGGCCAGGGACTCCTGCCTAAGGGGAGTTGGCGGTTGCTGGGGGCGGGCGAGGACGAGCCTTCACTGAAGGGGGACGAGCACGTGCTCCTCATGACTCACCTCGAGCAAGGTTTCTCCCTTCCGCCTCAACCGTTGTTCCGTGGATTTTTGGATTTCTTTGGTTCTCAGCTTCATCACATCCCTCCCAACGCCGTCGTTTACTTAGCCACATTCATCTCTCTCTGTGAAAACTTCTTGTGTTGTCATCCCCATTGGGTTTTGTATAAACATCTTTTCACCTACCGAGTGATGACCGTGAATAAGCCCACTCGATCAGAGGATAAAACAAATGTGGCTCAGTTGTGTGGGGTCTGGGAATCCAGCTGCGAGGAAAGGTTTGCTTCCCGCAGATGATGGCTCCAGATTCGGTGAAGGGATGACAGGAAAACTAGTTTTATTGCCAGGATATTCCAGTAGGTGAAGGTCAGTCGGGACTTCCTCCGTACATGTCTGAACGCATTCAGCCAGTCCCTAGGCTGACTGTGACCAAGGATGAGAAGACAGAGGTGGACATCCTGGTGATAGCCCTGGTTGCTTTGGTGCAAAAAGGCATCAACGCCTCGAATTACTGGAGGTCTTTCTTCAGAGGAAGATTCAGCCGTTGCGAGCCAGGGCTCACCCCATGTGGGAATACACCGGACCGAGTGACACCACCCGAACTCACCCGGAAGAGCTCAAAGCAAATATGGTGGAGGCCAAGATCAAGGCAATCACCCTAGCGCGCGACAACCCCAGAGGGAGCAGGCTGGTGGCTTCACTCTCATAAGAAAATCCGCCGAATGAGGTGATATTTGAAGGTCCATTATTCGAGTAATTTCCATGTACTTATTGTAATCGGCCTGAACAACATGTTCTTCATTCGGCAGGCCTTCACACAGATGAACAGCCAGGTGCCAATAGTGGACACAGGCCCGGTTGATGTAGCAAGCGACATTGATCGTCCGAAGGACTCGACTGAGGAAGAAGAAACTGAAGAAGACAATGAAGATGACGAGGAGGAAGCAGGTTCGGAGGAGAGCGATGAAGTGGAATCTTCGTGCTCGAATGATCGTGTGCCTGAGGTCCGTTCCAAGGCACGCCAGGACCCAGGAGTCCGCGGTGGTGGTCCCAATGCATCAAATGTCACCAAGCCGACTGGGCCTGGCCTTCCGACTCGCAGCTCGAAGTGTGGGCGAGGAGAACTCGCCTCATCATCCGAGAAGGTGGCAAAACAAGCCAAAGTCACCACAGCCAAACCTCGGAAGGCGGTCCTTGTCCCGAAGATCAAGATGACCATTCCTATGGCCCCGGCATAAGTATCTTCACTTCGAAATTTATTGTTCATATTCGACTGAGTGACGTGATAACCCAAGTGTTTTCTTTGTAGTGCTGACACTTCAACTCCTTCTCCTGATTCCCACACTCTAGAGAAGGAACGAGCCGACGCCGATGTTGTGTCTTCAAAAGGTAAGCTTCGGACTCACTCGGGCGTGTGTCGTGGTTTCTTTTCTGCTCATTTCCAAGTGCCTTTGAACACTTGTAGCCCCGCATGAAGTGATCGATATTGATGCGGATGACAAGGTTGAACTGTCGGACCCTTCCGTCAACACGGACGTTGTAATGCGGGAGTCATCGCATGTCGATGCTTTGGTGTTAGCACGAGGGGTCAGCTCGGGAGCTGGAGTCGCACTCGGAACTGATACGTCATCCCCATTGCCAACTCCTCCCGTGATCAACATCTTCGCGCTACACCACTGTTAGGAAGTATTAGTATTTGTCTAGGAGTACTTATTAGTCTATGTTTACTTTCCTTGCACCTCAAGTCTTGTGTAATATATATATGCCCATTGGGCCTTCAATAGAGATAAGTTGCTTTCCTAACATGGTATTAGAGCTTAGGCTATTTTTTTAGCACACGCAACTCGTGCTGATCCAATTTCACGTCGACATAAATCGCCTCTTGGCCGGAAGCTACCTCCCCTCACGATACCGTCATCTTCCTATGGCCGGCTCGTGCTGCCTTCCCTCCATCCTCACGCGTCAGATCGGGAGATTGGGCCAGCCATGTCAACGTTGCCTCCAGATCAGTGTGCTGCGGCACCCTCTAGAGATCGGGCCGACTTGGTCAACACCGTCAGGCCAGATCCCATCACCTTGAAGATCGCCGCCGCCCTAGTCAAAGAGGCCCAGCCGATTTCCATGTAGGTCTCTCGCGCCCTCCCGTGCAGCTCTCCTACACCGGCCTGTGCACCCGCTGGGTGCTCTCCAAGTGCTGCTCTACCACTGCTACCCCCGCATCAGATCGATTCTATTCATCGTTGGCAGCTCGTCCCAGATCAATGGTGGCCGCCTCTCCAGATCAGGACCATCCTCGACGCTCGACTCAAAGCACCTTAGGACGGCTCCGCTCCACCTGGTCCGCTCCTGCCATCCGCATGTGCTGGTTGGCTGCTGCTCTGTTGTCGCAAGTCCGCATGTGTGTTGCTGCATTGACGCTGCTGTGCTAGCTACTACGTTGCTGCTGCGTTCGCTCCTGCATGCTAGCTGCAGCCTTTCCATCACGTACGTTGCCGGCCGCATGCTAGCTTATGCTCTGTTCCCATCTTGATTTCAGCAACAATAATAATAATAAAAAGTCCAATGTCTTCTGCATACACGATGGATTTTGCATCTTTGTGTCGTGTATGGTTCCTAGCTTTTAGCTTCCTAGTTTTCTATAATTTTTGTTGCGTCCATCAAATCCGTTGATGTTTCGTGTTTCTCGTGTCATGTGAGTCCATCAAACTTTTGTCCATCAGCTTTTTTCTGGTCATTGTCCTCTCAATAGGATTTTTATGGTCTCTCTTTGCGTTGTTGATCTAAGCCCATTCTCTTGCCGCCGAGCTTCTTTCGCCGCCGGTTTTCATGGGCCATGATTCTTTAAACAATGCTTCATTTTCTTGATGTGCCATCTTCTTTTGACAACCCATCATCTCTTGATATTTCTCTTGTGTCTACTATTGATGTGGTGTCTTCCTCCGATGTGTCGTCTCTTCTTTATCTTCTTTGGCTTGACTTGACAGGTTTTGAAGACTCTTCATGCTACGAAGACACTCTCAAGACGCTGATTTGAATTATCAATTTTTTTAGTGTTACACTTCTTCAAATGTAATGCTATTGCATATGCTTTGCATTTGAGGGGGAGGGTGTTAGAAAGTATTAGTATTTGTCTACAAGTCCTTATTAGTCTACGTTTACTTTCCTTGCACCTCAAGTCTTGTGTAATATATATATGTCCATTGGGCCTTCAATAGAGATAAGTTGCTTTCCTAACAACCACGTCCCGGAGGACCAGGTGGGAGCGAGCAAGGAGGTGTTGATCCAGCTAGAGGTGATGAGCGAACAATTGAAGACGGCGTATGATGTGAGTGAGGCTTTGCAGAAGAATGTCCGAGTAAGTACTCTCGTAAGTACCTTCCTCGGTCGGAATTTTGGTCCATGTGTCTTTTTGTTTTTGCTTTGGTCCTGAGTAGATTTGCATCCGAGCAAGCACACCTGTTGGGTGTTTTTGGGTTCCAGTGGGGGCGCGCTGAGCGCACCCACTGGGTGTAGTCCCCGAGACTGCCGTTGACTGAAGCAGTCTGCGGGAGTCTAAGAGTCCGAATGAATTTGGTGTATGACCTTGTATTTGATCTTCCAGTGGGGGCGCGCTGAGCGCACCCACTGGGTGTAGTCCCTGAGACTGCCATCGACTAAAGCAGTCAGCGGGAGTCTAAGAGTCCGAGTCAAAATTTTGACTAACATTTTTCCTCTATTTCCTATTTACAGGCTGTTTGTGAGCTCGGGAGCCACTACAAAGCTTTGGAGAAGGAAGTACAGGACATGCGCATCAACCTTGAAGCCGAGAAAACCAAGAACGCCCGACTGGAGCAGGAGAAAAAGGCAATCGAAGGTATGCCCATCTTGTCTGACTACTGCAATAACTGCCCTCCCTCCTTGTCCGACTGAGTCTACTTCATCAGATCTTCGTGGTGAAAATCGTAAACTTGTCGAGAAGGTGAAGAATTCTATTTCTTTAGAAACTGTGAAGACGGCCCTCGAGAAGAAAGATACAGATCTGCCAGCTGCCCAGAAGGAGGCTAGCCGGAAGACCAAGGAGGTCGAGAAGAAGTTGAAGACAGTCAGGAAGCTGGAAGAAGAGAAGAAAACTCTGGAGTTTGCTGTGAAGAAGTCCAGGGAGGAGTTGGCTCAGCTGAAGAAGTCATATGTTGAGTGGGAGACTAAGCTCAAGCACATCACTGCGAAGAAACCGAGCTGGAGTAGTTTGTCGAGGAATTCGGCGACTCTATGAGCGAAAAACTCAAAGGTAAACATTCCCGAGTGATTCTTGCGCAACCTTGTTTGGCTCAATGAATTTCGTTCATTTCTGATTATTTTCTTCATTTAACAAAATCTAGATTTCTGCGATGATGTTGCTGAGGAGACTGACAAGATCAAGAAGGAGTTGGACCCGTCCCGAGAGCTGCTCAAGGATAGCGTTGCTATGGCCATTATCCGTTTGGAAGAACGCGTTGATCAAGTGACTTCGTACATGAAGAGGCCCAGCACTGCCGTCTCAGACATCGACCAGGATGTCTTTTCAGACGATGAACCTTCAAGGGATCTGGAATCCGCCCTCACCCGGGTGAGGGATGTATCGAGCCGAGTGAAATCTTGGAAAATCAGTGGCTTGAGCTAGAGCTGACATCGCCCTCTCCCTCGTCTGCGTCCACTACAAGGGGTGTTGGAAATATGCCCTAGAGGCAATAATAAATTGGTTATTATTGTATTTCATGGTTCATGATAATTGTCTATTGTTCATGCTATAATTGTGTTAACCGAAACCGTAATACATGTGTGAATACATAGACCACAACGTGTCCCTAATGAGCCTCTAGTTGGCTAGCTCGTTGATCAATAGATGGTCTCGGTTTCATGACCATGGACATTGGATGTCGTTGATAACGGGATCACATCATTAGGAGAATGATGTGATGGACAAGACCCAATCCTAAGCATAGCACAAAGATCGTGTAGTTCGTTTGCTAAAGCTTTTCAATGTCAAGTGTCATTTCCTTAGACCATGAGATTGTGTAACTCCCGGACACCGTAGGAATGCTTTGGGTGTGCCAAACGTCACAACGTAACTGGGTGGCTATAAAGGTGCACTACGGGTATCTCCGAAAGTATCTGTTGGGTTGGCACGAATCGAGACTGGGATTTGTCACTCCGTGTGACGGAGAGGTATCTCTGGGCCCACTCGGTAAGACATCATCATTATGAGCTCAATGTGACTAAGGAGTTAGTCACGGGATGATGTATTACGGAACGAGTAAAGAGACTTGCCAGTAACGAGATTGAACAAGGTATGGGGATACCGACGATCGAATCTCGGGCAAGTATCATACCGATAGACAAAGGGAATTGAATACGGGATTGATTGAATCCCCGACATCGTGGTTCATCCGATGAGATCATCGTGGAGTACGTGGGAGCCAACATGAGTATCCAGATCCCGTTGTTGGTTATTGGCCGGAGAAGTGTCTCGGTCATGTCTACGTGTCTCCCGAACCCGTAGGGTCTACACACTTAAGGTTCGATGACGCTAGGGTTATAGGGAAATGGTATACGTGATTACCGAAGGTTGTTCGGAGTCCCATATGAGATCCCGGACGTCACGAGGAGCTCCGGAATGGTCCGGAGGTAAAGATTGATATATAGGAAGTCCAGTTTTGGTCACCGGAAAGTTTTCGGGCTCATCGGTAGTGTACCGGGAGTGCCGGGAGGGTGCCGGAGGACCCCCGGGAGGGGGTGACGACCAAAGGACCTCATGGGCCCTTAGAGGAGGTGTGCCAGCCCATATTGGGCCATCCAATACCTTCTAGAAAGGGCCCATGCGCCAGGGATCTAGAGATAGAGGCAAAAGGGATTTAAAAGGGGGAGATCCACCTCCCGTGTGGGAGGAGGACTCTCCCCCCACTTCGGCCGAATCCCTCCTCCTTGGAGGAGGGGCCAAGCCAGCCCTCCCTCTCCTTCCTCCTATATATATGCAAGGGTTTGGGCAGGTTTGAGACGACGAACTCTTTCTCTCTCGCTGCAGCCCTATTCTGCTTCTTCCTCCTCCGCAGTGCTTAGGCGAAGCCCTGCCGGGATACCTTGCTACTCCACCACCACCACGCCGTCGTGCTGCTGCTGGAGCTCTTCCCCAACCTCTCCTTCCTCCTTGCTGGATCAAGGCGTAGGAGACGTCACCGGGCTGCACGTGTGTTGAACGCGGAGGTGCCGTCCGTTCGGCACTTGATCGGATCTACCGCGATCTGAATCGCTGCGAGTACGACTCCATCAACCGCGTTCTTGTAACGCTTCCGCTTAGCGATCTTCAAAGGTATGAAGATCCAATCTCTCCCCACTCGTTTGCTGGTTTCTCCATAGATAGATCTTGGTGACACGTAGGAAAATTTTGATTTACTACTACGTCTCCCAACAGTGGCATCATGAGCTAGGTCTATGCGTAGAATCTATGCACAAGTAGAACACAAAGCAGTTGTGGGCGTCGATTTTGTTAATATGCTTGCCGTTACTAGTCTTATCTTGATTCGACGGTATTGTGGGATGAAGCGGCCCGGACCAACCTTACACGTACGCTTACGTGAGACCGGTTCCACCGCCTGACATGCACTAGTTGCATAAGGTGGCTAGCGGGTGTCTGTCTCTCCCACCTTAGTCGGATTGGATTCGAGGAAAAGGGTCCTTATGAAGGGTAAATAGCAATTGGCATATCACGTTGTGGTTTGACGTAGGTAAGAAACGTTCTTGCTAGAAACCTATAGCAACCACGTAAAAACTTGCAACTACAAATTAGAGGACGTCTAACTTGTTTTTGCAGCATATGCCGTGTGATGTGATATGGCCAAAAGGATGTGATGTGATGCATTGTGATGTATGAGATTGATCATGTTCTTGTAATAGGGTTCACGACTTGCATGTCGATGACTATGACAACCGGCAGGAGCCATAGGAGTTGTCTTATATTATTGTATGACCTGCGTGTCAATCATAAACGCCATGTAATTACTTTACTTTATTGCTAAACGTTAGCTGTAGTAGTAGAAGTAATATTTGGCGAGACAACTTCATGAAGACACAATGATGGAGATCATGATGATGGAGATCATGGTGTCGTGCCGGTGACAGTGATGATCATGGTGCCCCGAAGATGGAGATCAAAGGAGCAAGATGATATTGGCCATATCATGTCACTATATTGATTGCATGTGATGTTTATCATGTTTACATCTTATTTGCATAGAACGACGGTAGTAAATAAGATGATCTCTCAATAAAATTTCAAGAAAGGTGTTCACCCTAACTGTGCACCGTTGCTAAGGATCGTCGTTCCGAAGCACCACGTGATGATCGGGTGTGATAGGTTCTAACGTTCGCATACAACGGGTGTAAGCCAGATTTACACATGCGAAACACTTAGGTTGACTTGACGAGCCTAGCATGTACAGACATGGCCTCGGAACACGGAAGACCGAAAGGTCGAACATGAGTCGTATAGAAGATACGATCAACATAGAGATGTTCACCATGGATGACTAGTCCGTCTCACGTGATGATCGGACACGGGCTAGTTGACATGGATCATGTATCACTTGGAAGACTAGAGAGATGTCTATCTAAGTGGGAGTTCATTAATAATTTGATTAAATGAACTTAATTATCATGAACTTAGTCTAAAAATGTCCTTGCAAATTATGTCGTAGATAGCTCACGCTGTAGCTCCCCAGTTTTATTGATACAATCCTAGAGAAAAGTAAGTTGAAAGTTGATGGTAGCAATAATGCGGACTGGGTCCGTGATCTGAGGATTGTCCTCATTGTTGCACAGAAAGCTTATGTTTTTTATGTACCGCTAACTGCATCACTCCCTCAAGCGTTGTCTGTAGATGTTGTGAACATATGACAGACACTTTTTGGTGACTACGTGATAGTTCAATGCGTCATGCATTACGGCTTAGAATTGAGGCTCCAAAACGTTTTGAACGTCACGGAACATATGAGATGTTCTAGGAGCTGAGATTATGATCTCAGGCTCGTGCCTATGTTGAGAGGTATGAGACCTCCAACAAGATTCTTTGTCTGCAAGATAAAGGAGAATAGCTCAATCGCTGAGCGTGTGCTCAGATTGTCTGGGTGCTACAATCACTTGAATCAAGTGGGAGTTAATCTTCCAGATGAGATAGTGATTAATGCAGTTCTCCAAGTCACTGCCACCAAGCTACTAGAGCTTCGTGATGAACTATAACATGCCAGGGATGGATAAGATGATCCCTGAGTTGTTCGTGATGTTTGACACCACGAAGGTAGAAATCAAGAAGGAGCATCAAGTGTTGATGGTTAAGTGAAACCACTAGTTTCAAAAGGGGCAAGGGCAAGAACGGAAAACTTCAGGAATGACAAGCCAGTTGTTGCTCTAGTGAAGAAACCCAAGGTTGAGCCCGAACCCGAGACTAAGTGCTTCTGTTATGAGGAGAATGTTCGCTGAAGCGGAAAACCCCTAGATGCTTGGTAGATAAGAAGGCTGGTAATGTCAATGGAAGTATATTTGATATACGTGTTAGTGATGTGTACCTTGCTGGTACTCCTAGTAGCACCTGGGTATTGGATACCGGTTCGGTTGCTAAGTGTTAGCAACTCGAAATAAAAGCTACGGAGTAAATGGAGACTAGCTAGGTGAAAGGTGACGATGTGTGTTGGAAGTATTTCCAAGATTGATGTGATCACCATCGCACGCTCTCTCTACCTTCAGGATTTGTGATAAACCTAAATAAATGTTATTTGGTGTTTGCGTTGAGCATGAACGTGATTAGATCATGATTAGTGCGATACGGTTATTCATATAAGTTAGAGAATAATGGTTATTCTGTTTACATGGATAATGCCTTCAATGGTCATGCACCCACTCGAAATGGTTTATCGAATCATGATCGTAGTAGTACACATATTCATAACATTGGTACCAAAAGATATAAAGTTAATAATGATAGTACCACATACTTGTGGCACTGCCGCTAAATGTCATATTGGTATAAATCGCATGAAGAAACTCCATGATGATGGATTTTTGACTCACTCGATTTCGAATCGGTTGAGACATGCGAGCCATGCCTCTTGGGCAAGATGACTGAGACCCCGTCATCCAATATGATGGAGCGGGCAAGTGGCTTATTGGAAATAATACATGTTGATGTATGTGGTCCAATGAGTGTTGAAACACACAGTGGATATCGTTGTTTTTCTTTACCTTCACTGATGATTTGAGTAAATATGGGGATATTTACTTAATGAAACACGAATCTGAAATGTTTGAAAGGTTCAAGGAGTTTCAGAGTGAAGTTAAAGATCATCGTGACAAGAAGATAAATGTCTATGATATGATCATGGAGGTGAATATCTAAGTTACGAGTTTGGTATGCAATTTTAGACAATGTGGAAATTGTTTCACAGCTCACGCCTCCTGGAACACCATAGTGTGATGGTGTGTTCGAACGTCGTAGTCGTGCTCTATTGGATATAGTGAGTACTATGATGTCTCTTATCGTTTTACCACTATCATTATGGGGTTATGCATTAAAGACAAATCCATTCACTTTAATAGGGCACCATCTAAGTCTGTTGAGATGACACCGTGAGAATTATGGTTTGACAGAAGCCTAAGCTGTCATTTCTTAATGTTTGGGGCTGCGACGCTTATGTGAAAATGGGTTTTTCAGCTAGCGAGCTCGAACCCAAAGCAGACAAATGTATTTTCATAGAATACCTTAATGAGACATTGGGTATACCTTCTATTTCAGATCCAAGCGCAAAATGTGTTTGTTGCTAAGAATGGGTCCTTTCTTGAGAAAGAGTTTCTCTCGAAAGAATTGAGTGGGAGGAAGATAGAACTTGATAACATTGTTGAACCTTTGTTTCAACCAGAGAATAGCGCAACACAGAAAGATGTTTCTGTAGAGCCTACTCAGTTTAAAATGAAGTTAATGATGATGATCATGAAGCTTCGGATCAAGTCACTATTGAACCTCGTAGGTCGACAAGGACGCGTACTGCTCCTGAGTAGTACGACAACCCTGTCTTGGAAATCATGTTGTTGGACAACGATGAACCTACGAACTATGGAGAAGCGATGGTGGGCCCGGATTCCAACAAATGGCTAGGAGCCATGAAATCCGAGAAAGGATCCATGTATGAAAACCAAGTATGGACTTTGGTAGACTTGCCTGTTGAATGGCGGGTCATTGAGTACAAATGGACCTTTGAGATAATCATAGACGCTAATGGTGAAATGTCACCGTTTATAAAGCTCGACTTGTCGCAAAGAAGTTTCCGCCAAGTTCAAGGAGTTGAATGTGATGAGATTGTCTCATCTGTAGCGATGCTAAAAGTCTATTAAAATTTTGTTAGCAGTTGCTGCATTTTTCGATTATGAAATCTGGCAGATGGATGACAAAACAAGGTTTCCGTAATGGTTTCTGTGAGGAAGAGTTGTATGTGATACAACCAGAATGTTTTGTCAATCCTAAGGATGCTAATAATATGCAAACTCCAGCGATCCTTCTATGGACTGGAGCAAGAATCTCGGAGTTGGAATATATGCTTTGATGAGGTGATCAAAGTGTTTAAGTTTATACAAAGTTTATGAGAAACTTGTATTTGCAAGAAAGTGAGTGGGAGCACTATAGAATTTCTTATAAGAATATGTAGTTGACATATTATTGATCGGAAATGATGTAGAATTTCTGGAAGAGCATGAAGGGTTGTTTGAAAAGGGTTTTTTTTTCAAAGGAAGACCCAGATAAAGCTACTATTTTATTGAGCATCAAGATCTATAGGGATAGATCAATTCGCTTGATAAGTTTTTTCGACGAAGACATACCTTGACAAGTTTTTGAAGGAGTTCAAAATAGATGGGTCAAAGAAGGAGTTCTTGACTGTATTGTAAGGTGTGAAATTGAGTAAGACTCAATACCCGACCACGGCAGAAGATAAAGAAAAGATGAGTGTCATCTCCTATGCTTTAGCCATAGGCTCTATATAGTATGCCATGCTGTGTACCGCACCTGTGTGTGCCTTGCCATGAGTCTGTCAAGGGGTACAAGAGTAATCCAAGAGTGGATCACTAGACAGCGGTCAAAGTTAGCCTTAGTAACTTGAGAACTAAGGAAATATTTCTCGATTATGGAGGTGATAAAGAGTTCATCGTAAAGTGTTACGATGATGCAAGCTTTAAAACCAATCCGGATGACTCTTAGTAGAAATCCAGCTACGTATAGTGGAGCAGCCATTTGGAATAGCTCCAAGTGGAGCGTGGGAGCAGTATCTACAAATATGAAATGGAAAGTTTGCAAAGGTACACACGGATCTGAATGTCGCAGACCCGCTGACTAAAAACCTCTTTCACGAGCAGAACATGAACAAACCCCAGAACTTATTGGGTGTTAATCACATGATGATATGATCACATGGTGATGTAAGTGTTAATCACATGGTGATGTGAACTAGATTATTGACTCTAGTGCAAGTGGGAGACTGTTGGAAATATGCCCTAGAGGCAATAATAAATTGGTTATTATTGTATTTCATGGTTCATGATAATTGTCTATTGTTTATGCTATAATTGTGTTAACCGGAAACCGTAATACATGTGTGAATACATAGACCACAACGTGTCCCTAATGAGCCTCTAGTTGGCTAGCTCGTTGATCAATAGATGGTCTCGGTTTCATGACCATGGACATTGGATGTCGTTGATAACGGGATCACATCATTAGGAGAATGATGTGATGGACAAGACCCAATCCTAAGCATAGCACAAAGATCGTGTAGTTCGTTTGCTAAAGCTTTTCAATGTCAAGTGTCATTTCCTTAGACCATGAGATTGTGTAACTCCCGGATACCGTAGGAATGCTTTGGGTGTGCCAAACGTCACAACGTAACTGGGTGGCTATAAAGGTGCACTACGGGTATCTCCGAAAGTATCTGTTGGGTTGGCACGAATCGAGACTGGGATTTGTCACTCCGTGTGATGGAGAGGTATCTCTGGGCCCACTCGGTAAGACATCATCATTATGAGCTCAATGTGGCTAAGGAGTTAGTCACGGGATGATGTATTACGGAACGAGTAAAGAGACTTGCCAGTAACGAGATTGAACAAGGTATGGGGATACCGACGATCGAATCTCGGGCAAGTATCATACCGATAGACAAATGGAATTGAATATGAGATTGATTGAATCCCCGACATCGTGGTTCATCCGATGAGATCATCGTGGAGTACGTGGGAGCCAACATGGGTATCCAGATCCCGCTGTTGGTTATTGGCCGGAGAAGTGTCTCGGTCATGTCTACGTGTCTCCCGAACCCATAGGGTCTACACACTTAAGGTTCGATGACGCTAGGGTTATAGGGAAATGGTATACGTGATTACCGAAGGTTGTTCGGAGTCCCATATGAGATCCCTGACGTCACGAGGAGCTCCGGAATGGTCCGGAGGTAAAGATTGATATATAGGAAGTCCAGTTTTGGTCACCGGAAAGTTTTCGGGCTCATCGGTAGTGTACCGGGAGTGCCGGGAGGGTGCCGGAGGACCCCCGGGAGGGGGTGACGACCAAAGGACCTCATGGGCCCTTAGAGGAGGTGTGCCAGCCCATATTGGGCCAGCCAATACCTTCTAGAAAGGGCCCATGCGCCAGGGATCTGGAGATAGAGGCAAAAGGGATTTAAAAGGGGGAGATCCACCTCCCGTGTGGGAGGAGGACTCTCCCCCCACTTCGGCCGAATCCCTCCTCCTTGGAGGAGGGGCCAAGCCAGCCCTCCCTCTCCTTCCTCCTATATATATGCAAGGGTTTGGGCAGGTTTGAGACGACGAACTCTTTCTCTCTCGCTGCAGCCCTATTCTGCTTCTTCCTCCTCCGCAGTGCTTAGGCGAAGCCCTGCCGGGATACCTTGCTACTCCACCACCACCACGCCGTCGTGCTGCTGCTGGAGCTCTTCCCCAACCTCTCCTTCCTCCTTGCTGGATCAAGGCGTAGGAGACGTCACCGGGCTGCACGTGTGTTGAACGCGGAGGTGCCGTCCGTTCGGCACTTGATCGGATCTACCGCGATCTGAATCGCTGCGAGTACGACTCCATCAACCGCGTTCTTGTAACGCTTCCGCTTAGCGATCTTCAAAGGTATGAAGATCCAATCTCTCCCCACTCGTTTGCTGGTTTCTCCATAGATAGATCTTGGTGACACGTAGGAAAATTTTGATTTACTACTACGTCTCCCAACAGTGGCATCATGAGCTAGGTCTATGCGTAGAATCTATGCACAAGTAGAACACAAAGCAGTTGTGGGCGTCGATTTTGTTAATATGCTTGCCGTTACTAGTCTTATCTTGATTCGACGGTATTGTGGGATGAAGCGGCCCGGACCAACCTTACACGTACGCTTACGTGAGACCGGTTCCACCGCCTGACATGCACTAGTTGCATAAGGTGGCTAGCGGGTGTCTGTCTCTCCCACCTTAGTCGGATTGGATTCGAGGAAAAGGGTCCTTATGAAGGGTAAATAGCAATTGGCATATCACGTTGTGGTTTGACGTAGGTAAGAAACGTTCTTGCTAGAAACCTATAGCAACCACGTAAAAACTTGCAACTACAAATTAGAGGACGTCTAACTTGTTTTTGCAGCATATGCCGTGTGATGTGATATGGCCAAAAGGATGTGATGTGATGCATTGTGATGTATGAGATTGATCATGTTCTTGTAATAGGGTTCACGACTTGCATGTCGATGACTATGACAACCGGCAGGAGCCATAGGAGTTGTCTTATATTATTGTATGACCTGCGTGTCAATCATAAACGCCATGTAATTACTTTACTTTATTGCTAAACGTTAGCTGTAGTAGTAGAAGTAATATTTGGCGAGACAACTTCATGAAGACACAATGATGGAGATCATGATGATGGAGATCATGGTGTCGTGCCGGTGACAGTGATGATCATGGTGCCCCGAAGATGGAGATCAAAGGAGCAAGATGATATTGGCCATATCATGTCACTATATTGATTGCATGTGATGTTTATCATGTTTACATCTTATTTGCATAGAACGACGGTAGTAAATAAGATGATCTCTCAATAAAATTTCAAGAAAGGTGTTCACCCTAACTGTGCACCGTTGCTAAGGATCGTCGTTCCGAAGCACCACGTGATGATCGGGTGTGATAGGTTCTAACGTTCGCATACAACGGGTGTAAGCCAGATTTACACATGCGAAACACTTAGGTTGACTTGACGAGCCTAGCATGTACAGACATGGCCTCGGAACACGGAAGACCGAAAGGTCGAACATGAGTCGTATAGAAGATACGATCAACATAGAGATGTTCACCATGGATGACTAGTCCGTCTCACGTGATGATCGGACACGGGCTAGTTGACATGGATCATGTATCACTTGGAAGACTAGAGAGATGTCTATCTAAGTGGGAGTTCATTAATAATTTGATTAAATGAACTTAATTATCATGAACTTAGTCTAAAAATGTCCTTGCAAATTATGTCGTAGATAGCTCACGCTGTAGCTCCCCAGTTTTATTGATACAATCCTAGAGAAAAGTAAGTTGAAAGTTGATGGTAGCAATAATGCGGACTGGGTCCGTGATCTGAGGATTGTCCTCATTGTTGCACAGAAAGCTTATGTTTTTTATGTACCGCTAACTGCATCACTCCCTCAAGCGTTGTCTGTAGATGTTGTGAACATATGACAAGCACTTTTTGGTGACTACGTGATAGTTCAATGCGTCATGCATTACGGCTTAGAATTGAGGCTCCAAAACGTTTTGAACGTCACGGAACATATGAGATGTTCTAGGAGCTGAGATTGTGATCTCAGGCTCGTGCCTATGTTGAGAGGTATGAGACCTCCAACAAGATTCTTTGTCTGCAAGATAAAGGAGAATAGCTCAATCGCTGAGCGTGTGCTCAGATTGTCTGGGTGCTACAATCACTTGAATCAAGTGGGAGTTAATCTTCCAGATGAGATAGTGATTAATGCAGTTCTCCAAGTCACTGCCACCAAGCTACTAGAGCTTCGTGATGAACTATAACATGCCAGGGATGGATAAGATGATCCCTGAGTTGTTCGTGATGTTTGACACCACGAAGGTAGAAATCAAGAAGGAGCATCAAGTGTTGATGGTTAAGTGAAACCACTAGTTTCAAAAGGGGCAAGGGCAAGAACGGAAAACTTCAGGAATGACAAGCCAGTTGTTGCTCTAGTGAAGAAACCCAAGGTTGAGCCCGAACCCGAGACTAAGTGCTTCTGTTATGAGGAGAATGTTCGCTGAAGCGGAAAACCCCTAGATGCTTGGTAGATAAGAAGGCTGGTAATGTCAATGGAAGTATATTTGATATACGTGTTAGTGATGTGTACCTTGCTGGTACTCCTAGTAGCACCTGGGTATTGGATACCGGTTCGGTTGCTAAGTGTTAGCAACTCGAAATAAAAGCTACGGAGTAAATGGAGACTAGCTAGGTGAAAGGTGACGATGTGTGTTGGAAGTATTTCCAAGATTGATGTGATCACCATCGCACGCTCTCTCTACCTTCAGGATTTGTGATAAACCTAAATAAATGTTATTTGGTGTTTGCGTTGAGCATGAACGTGATTAGATCATGATTAGTGCGATACGGTTATTCATATAAGTTAGAGAATAATGGTTATTCTGTTTACATGGATAATGCCTTCAATGGTCATGCACCCACTCGAAATGGTTTATCGAATCATGATCGTAGTAGTACACATATTCATAACATTGGTACCAAAAGATATAAAGTTAATAATGATAGTACCACATACTTGTGGCACTGCTGCTAAATGTCATATTGGTATAAATCGCATGAAGAAACTCCATGATGATGGATTTTTGACTCACTCGATTTCGAATCGGTTGAGACATGCGAGCCATGCCTCTTGGGCAAGATGACTGAGACCCCGTCATCCAATATGATGGAGCGGGCAAGTGGCTTATTGGAAATAATACATGTTGATGTATGTGGTCCAATGAGTGTTGAAACACACAGTGGATATCGTTGTTTTTCTTTACCTTCACTGATGATTTGAGTAAATATGGGGATATTTACTTAATGAAACACGAATCTGAAATGTTTGAAAGGTTCAAGGAGTTTCAGAGTGAAGTTAAAGATCATCGTGACAAGAAGATAAATGTCTATGATATGATCATGGAGGTGAATATCTAAGTTACGAGTTTGGTATGCAATTTTAGACAATGTGGAAATTGTTTCACAGCTCACGCCTCCTGGAACACCATAGTGTGATGGTGTGTTCGAACGTCGTAGTCGTGCTCTATTGGATATAGTGAGTACTATGATGTCTCTTATCGTTTTACCACTATCATTATGGGGTTATGCATTAAAGACAAATCCATTCACTTTAATAGGGCACCATCTAAGTCTGTTGAGATGACACCGTGAGAATTATGGTTTGACAGAAGCCTAAGCTGTCATTTCTTAATGTTTGGGGCTGCGACGCTTATGTGAAAATGGGTTTTTCAGCTAGCGAGCTCGAACCCAAAGCAGACAAATGTATTTTCATAGAATACCTTAATGAGACATTGGGTATACCTTCTATTTCAGATCCAAGCGCAAAATGTGTTTGTTGCTAAGAATGGGTCCTTTCTTGAGAAAGAGTTTCTCTCGAAAGAATTGAGTGGGAGGAAGATAGAACTTGATAACATTGTTGAACCTTTGTTTCAACCAGAGAATAGCGCAACACAGAAAGATGTTTCTGTAGAGCCTACTCAGTTTAAAATGAAGTTAATGATGATGATCATGAAGCTTCGGATCAAGTCACTATTGAACCTCGTAGGTCGACAAGGACGCGTACTGCTCCTGAGTAGTACGACAACCCTGTCTTGGAAATCATGTTGTTGGACAACGATGAACCTACGAACTATGGAGAAGCGATGGTGGGCCCGGATTCCAACAAATGGCTAGGAGCCATGAAATCCGAGGAAGGATCCATGTATGAAAACCAAGTATGGACTTTGGTAGACTTGCCTGTTGAATGGCGGGTCATTGAGTACAAATGGACCTTTGAGATAATCATAGACGCTAATGGTGAAATGTCACCGTTTATAAAGCTCGACTTGTCGCAAAGAAGTTTCCGCCAAGTTCAAGGAGTTGAATGTGATGAGATTGTCTCATCTGTAGCGATGCTAAAAGTCTATTAAAATTTTGTTAGCAGTTGCTGCATTTTTCGATTATGAAATCTGGCAGATGGATGACAAAACAAGGTTTCCGTAATGGTTTCTGTGAGGAAGAGTTGTATGTGATACAACCAGAATGTTTTGTCAATCCTAAGGATGCTAATAATATGCAAACTCCAGCGATCCTTCTATGGACTGGAGCAAGAATCTCGGAGTTGGAATATATGCTTTGATGAGGTGATCAAAGTGTTTAAGTTTATACAAAGTTTATGAGAAACTTGTATTTGCAAGAAAGTGAGTGGGAGCACTATAGAATTTCTTATAAGAATATGTAGTTGACATATTATTGATCGGAAATGATGTAGAATTTCTGGAAGAGCATGAAGGGTTGTTTGAAAAGGGTTTTTTTTTCAAAGGAAGACCCAGATAAAGCTACTATTTTATTGAGCATCAAGATCTATAGGGATAGATCAATTCGCTTGATAAGTTTTTTCGACGAAGACATACCTTGACAAGTTTTTGAAGGAGTTCAAAATAGATGGGTCAAAGAAGGAGTTCTTGACTGTATTGTAAGGTGTGAAATTGAGTAAGACTCAATACCCGACCACGGCAGAAGATAAAGAAAAGATGAGTGTCATCTCCTATGCTTTAGCCATAGGCTCTATATAGTATGCCATGCTGTGTACCGCACCTGTGTGTGCCTTGCCATGAGTCTGTCAAGGGGTACAAGAGTAATCCAAGAGTGGATCACTAGACAGCGGTCAAAGTTAGCCTTAGTAACTTGAGAACTAAGGAAATATTTCTCGATTATGGAGGTGATAAAGAGTTCATCGTAAAGTGTTACGATGATGCAAGCTTTAAAACCAATCCGGATGACTCTTAGTAGAAATCCAGCTACGTATAGTGGAGCAGCCATTTGGAATAGCTCCAAGTGGAGCGTGGGAGCAGTATCTACAAATATGAAATGGAAAGTTTGCAAAGGTACACACGGATCTGAATGTCGCAGACCCGCTGACTAAAAACCTCTTTCACGAGCAGAACATGAACAAACCCCAGAACTTATTGGGTGTTAATCACATGATGATATGATCACATGGTGATGTAAGTGTTAATCACATGGTGATGTGAACTAGATTATTGACTCTAGTGCAAGTGGGAGACTGTTGGAAATATGCCCTAGAGGCAATAATAAATTGGTTATTATTGTATTTCATGGTTCATGATAATTGTCTATTGTTTATGCTATAATTGTGTTAACCGGAAACCGTAATACATGTGTGAATACATAGACCACAACGTGTCCCTAATGAGCCTCTAGTTGGCTAGCTCGTTGATCAATAGATGGTCTCGGTTTCATGACCATGGACATTGGATGTCGTTGATAACGGGATCACATCATTAGGAGAATGATGTGATGGACAAGACCCAATCCTAAGCATAGCACAAAGATCGTGTAGTTCGTTTGCTAAAGCTTTTCAATGTCAAGTGTCATTTCCTTAGACCATGAGATTGTGTAACTCCCGGATACCGTAGGAATGCTTTGGGTGTGCCAAACGTCACAACGTAACTGGGTGGCTATAAAGGTGCACTACGGGTATCTCCGAAAGTATCTGTTGGGTTGGCACGAATCGAGACTGGGATTTGTCACTCCGTGTGATGGAGAGGTATCTCTGGGCCCACTCGGTAAGACATCATCATTATGAGCTCAATGTGGCTAAGGAGTTAGTCACGGGATGATGTATTACGGAACGAGTAAAGAGACTTGCCAGTAACGAGATTGAACAAGGTATGGGGATACCGACGATCGAATCTCGGGCAAGTATCATACCGATAGACAAAGGGAATTGAATACGAGATTGATTGAATCCCCGACATCGTGGTTCATCCGATGAGATCATCGTGGAGTACGTGGGAGCCAACATGGGTATCCAGATCCCGCTGTTGGTTATTGGCCGGAGAAGTGTCTCGGTCATGTCTACGTGTCTCCCGAACCCATAGGGTCTACACACTTAAGGTTCGATGACGCTAGGGTTATAGGGAAATGGTATACGTGATTACCGAAGGTTGTTCGGAGTCCCATATGAGATCCCTGACGTCACGAGGAGCTCCGGAATGGTCCGGAGGTAAAGATTGATATATAGGAAGTCCAGTTTTGGTCACCGGAAAGTTTTCGGGCTCATCGGTAGTGTACCGGGAGTGCCGGGAGGGTGCCGGAGGACCCCCGGGAGGGGGTGACGACCAAAGGACCTCATGGGACCTTAGAGGAGGTGTGCCAGCCCATATTGGGCCAGCCAATACCTTCTAGAAAGGGCCCATGCGCCAGGGATCTGGAGATAGAGGCAAAAGGGATTTAAAAGGGGGAGATCCACCTCCCGTGTGGGAGGAGGACTCTCCCCCCACTTCGGCCGAATCCCTCCTCCTTGGAGGAGGGGCCAAGCCAGCCCTCCCTCTCCTTCCTCCTATATATATGCAAGGGTTTGGGCAGGTTTGAGACGACGAACTCTTTCTCTCTCGCTGCAGCCCTATTCTGCTTCTTCCTCCTCCGCAGTGCTTAGGCGAAGCCCTGCCGGGATACCTTGCTACTCCACCACCACCACGCCGTCGTGCTGCTGCTGGAGCTCTTCCCCAACCTCTCCTTCCTCCTTGCTGGATCAAGGCGTAGGAGACGTCACCGGGCTGCACGTGTGTTGAACGCGGAGGTGCCGTCCGTTCGGCACTTGATCGGATCTACCGCGATCTGAATCGCTGCGAGTACGACTCCATCAACCGCGTTCTTGTAACGCTTCCGCTTAGCGATCTTCAAAGGTATGAAGATCCAATCTCTCCCCACTCGTTTGCTGGTTTCTCCATAGATAGATCTTGGTGACACGTAGGAAAATTTTGATTTACTACTACGTCTCCCAACAGTGGCATCATGAGCTAGGTCTATGCGTAGAATCTATGCACAAGTAGAACACAAAGCAGTTGTGGGCGTCGATTTTGTTAATATGCTTGCCGTTACTAGTCTTATCTTGATTCGACGGTATTGTGGGATGAAGCGGCCCGGACCAACCTTACACGTACGCTTACGTGAGACCGGTTCCACCGCCTGACATGCACTAGTTGCATAAGGTGGCTAGCGGGTGTCTGTCTCTCCCACCTTAGTCGGATTGGATTCGAGGAAAAGGGTCCTTATGAAGGGTAAATAGCAATTGGCATATCACGTTGTGGTTTGACGTAGGTAAGAAACGTTCTTGCTAGAAACCTATAGCAACCACGTAAAAACTTGCAACTACAAATTAGAGGACGTCTAACTTGTTTTTGCAGCATATGCCGTGTGATGTGATATGGCCAAAAGGATGTGATGTGATGCATTGTGATGTATGAGATTGATCATGTTCTTGTAATAGGGTTCACGACTTGCATGTCGATGACTATGACAACCGGCAGGAGCCATAGGAGTTGTCTTATATTATTGTATGACCTGCGTGTCAATCATAAACGCCATGTAATTACTTTACTTTATTGCTAAACGTTAGCTGTAGTAGTAGAAGTAATATTTGGCGAGACAACTTCATGAAGACACAATGATGGAGATCATGATGATGGAGATCATGGTGTCGTGCCGGTGACAGTGATGATCATGGTGCCCCGAAGATGGAGATCAAAGGAGCAAGATGATATTGGCCATATCATGTCACTATATTGATTGCATGTGATGTTTATCATGTTTACATCTTATTTGCATAGAACGACGGTAGTAAATAAGATGATCTCTCAATAAAATTTCAAGAAAGGTGTTCACCCTAACTGTGCACCGTTGCTAAGGATCGTCGTTCCGAAGCACCACGTGATGATCGGGTGTGATAGGTTCTAACGTTCGCATACAACGGGTGTAAGCCAGATTTACACATGCGAAACACTTAGGTTGACTTGACGAGCCTAGCATGTACAGACATGGCCTCGGAACACGGAAGACCGAAAGGTCGAACATGAGTCGTATAGAAGATACGATCAACATAGAGATGTTCACCATGGATGACTAGTCCGTCTCACGTGATGATCGGACACGGGCTAGTTGACATGGATCATGTATCACTTGGAAGACTAGAGAGATGTCTATCTAAGTGGGAGTTCATTAATAATTTGATTAAATGAACTTAATTATCATGAACTTAGTCTAAAAATGTCCTTGCAAATTATGTCGTAGATAGCTCACGCTGTAGCTCCCCAGTTTTATTGATACAATCCTAGAGAAAAGTAAGTTGAAAGTTGATGGTAGCAATAATGCGGACTGGGTCCGTGATCTGAGGATTGTCCTCATTGTTGCACAGAAAGCTTATGTTTTTTATGTACCGCTAACTGCATCACTCCCTCAAGCGTTGTCTGTAGATGTTGTGAACATATGACAAGCACTT
Organism: Hordeum marinum; assembly: GCA_022496015.1. Taxonomy (NCBI): domain Eukaryota; kingdom Viridiplantae; phylum Streptophyta; class Magnoliopsida; order Poales; family Poaceae; genus Hordeum; species Hordeum marinum. The sequence goes on from CM039673.1 coordinate 36,971,729, forward strand.
TTTGGTGACTACGTGATAGTTCAATGCGTCATGCATTACGGCTTAGAATTGAGGCTCCAAAACGTTTTGAACGTCACGGAACATATGAGATGTTCTAGGAGCTGAGATTGTGATCTCAGGCTCGTGCCTATGTTGAGAGGTATGAGACCTCCAACAAGATTCTTTGTCTGCAAGATAAAGGAGAATAGCTCAATCGCTGAGCGTGTGCTCAGATTGTCTGGGTGCTACAATCACTTGAATCAAGTGGGAGTTAATCTTCCAGATGAGATAGTGATTAATGCAGTTCTCCAAGTCACTGCCACCAAGCTACTAGAGCTTCGTGATGAACTATAACATGCCAGGGATGGATAAGATGATCCCTGAGTTGTTCGTGATGTTTGACACCACGAAGGTAGAAATCAAGAAGGAGCATCAAGTGTTGATGGTTAAGTGAAACCACTAGTTTCAAAAGGGGCAAGGGCAAGAACGGAAAACTTCAGGAATGACAAGCCAGTTGTTGCTCTAGTGAAGAAACCCAAGGTTGAGCCCGAACCCGAGACTAAGTGCTTCTGTTATGAGGAGAATGTTCGCTGAAGCGGAAAACCCCTAGATGCTTGGTAGATAAGAAGGCTGGTAATGTCAATGGAAGTATATTTGATATACGTGTTAGTGATGTGTACCTTGCTGGTACTCCTAGTAGCACCTGGGTATTGGATACCGGTTCGGTTGCTAAGTGTTAGCAACTCGAAATAAAAGCTACGGAGTAAATGGAGACTAGCTAGGTGAAAGGTGACGATGTGTGTTGGAAGTATTTCCAAGATTGATGTGATCACCATCGCACGCTCTCTCTACCTTCAGGATTTGTGATAAACCTAAATAAATGTTATTTGGTGTTTGCGTTGAGCATGAACGTGATTAGATCATGATTAGTGCGATACGGTTATTCATATAAGTTAGAGAATAATGGTTATTCTGTTTACATGGATAATGCCTTCAATGGTCATGCACCCACTCGAAATGGTTTATCGAATCATGATCGTAGTAGTACACATATTCATAACATTGGTACCAAAAGATATAAAGTTAATAATGATAGTACCACATACTTGTGGCACTGCCGCTAAATGTCATATTGGTATAAATCGCATGAAGAAACTCCATGATGATGGATTTTTGACTCACTCGATTTCGAATCGGTTGAGACATGCGAGCCATGCCTCTTGGGCAAGATGACTGAGACCCCGTCATCCAATATGATGGAGCGGGCAAGTGGCTTATTGGAAATAATACATGTTGATGTATGTGGTCCAATGAGTGTTGAAACACACAGTGGATATCGTTGTTTTTCTTTACCTTCACTGATGATTTGAGTAAATATGGGGATATTTACTTAATGAAACACGAATCTGAAATGTTTGAAAGGTTCAAGGAGTTTCAGAGTGAAGTTAAAGATCATCGTGACAAGAAGATAAATGTCTATGATATGATCATGGAGGTGAATATCTAAGTTACGAGTTTGGTATGCAATTTTAGACAATGTGGAAATTGTTTCACAGCTCACGCCTCCTGGAACACCATAGTGTGATGGTGTGTTCGAACGTCGTAGTCGTGCTCTATTGGATATAGTGAGTACTATGATGTCTCTTATCGTTTTACCACTATCATTATGGGGTTATGCATTAAAGACAAATCCATTCACTTTAATAGGGCACCATCTAAGTCTGTTGAGATGACACCGTGAGAATTATGGTTTGACAGAAGCCTAAGCTGTCATTTCTTAATGTTTGGGGCTGCGACGCTTATGTGAAAATGGGTTTTTCAGCTAGCGAGCTCGAACCCAAAGCAGACAAATGTATTTTCATAGAATACCTTAATGAGACATTGGGTATACCTTCTATTTCAGATCCAAGCGCAAAATGTGTTTGTTGCTAAGAATGGGTCCTTTCTTGAGAAAGAGTTTCTCTCGAAAGAATTGAGTGGGAGGAAGATAGAACTTGATAACATTGTTGAACCTTTGTTTCAACCAGAGAATAGCGCAACACAGAAAGATGTTTCTGTAGAGCCTACTCAGTTTAAAATGAAGTTAATGATGATGATCATGAAGCTTCGGATCAAGTCACTATTGAACCTCGTAGGTCGACAAGGACGCGTACTGCTCCTGAGTAGTACGACAACCCTGTCTTGGAAATCATGTTGTTGGACAACGATGAACCTACGAACTATGGAGAAGCGATGGTGGGCCCGGATTCCAACAAATGGCTAGGAGCCATGAAATCCGAGAAAGGATCCATGTATGAAAACCAAGTATGGACTTTGGTAGACTTGCCTGTTGAATGGCGGGTCATTGAGTACAAATGGACCTTTGAGATAATCATAGACGCTAATGGTGAAATGTCACCGTTTATAAAGCTCGACTTGTCGCAAAGAAGTTTCCGCCAAGTTCAAGGAGTTGAATGTGATGAGATTGTCTCATCTGTAGCGATGCTAAAAGTCTATTAAAATTTTGTTAGCAGTTGCTGCATTTTTCGATTATGAAATCTGGCAGATGGATGACAAAACAAGGTTTCCGTAATGGTTTCTGTGAGGAAGAGTTGTATGTGATACAACCAGAATGTTTTGTCAATCCTAAGGATGCTAATAATATGCAAACTCCAGCGATCCTTCTATGGACTGGAGCAAGAATCTCGGAGTTGGAATATATGCTTTGATGAGGTGATCAAAGTGTTTAAGTTTATACAAAGTTTATGAGAAACTTGTATTTGCAAGAAAGTGAGTGGGAGCACTATAGAATTTCTTATAAGAATATGTAGTTGACATATTATTGATCGGAAATGATGTAGAATTTCTGGAAGAGCATGAAGGGTTGTTTGAAAAGGGTTTTTTTTTCAAAGGAAGACCCAGATAAAGCTACTATTTTATTGAGCATCAAGATCTATAGGGATAGATCAATTCGCTTGATAAGTTTTTTCGACGAAGACATACCTTGACAAGTTTTTGAAGGAGTTCAAAATAGATGGGTCAAAGAAGGAGTTCTTGACTGTATTGTAAGGTGTGAAATTGAGTAAGACTCAATACCCGACCACGGCAGAAGATAAAGAAAAGATGAGTGTCATCTCCTATGCTTTAGCCATAGGCTCTATATAGTATGCCATGCTGTGTACCGCACCTGTGTGTGCCTTGCCATGAGTCTGTCAAGGGGTACAAGAGTAATCCAAGAGTGGATCACTAGACAGCGGTCAAAGTTAGCCTTAGTAACTTGAGAACTAAGGAAATATTTCTCGATTATGGAGGTGATAAAGAGTTCATCGTAAAGTGTTACGATGATGCAAGCTTTAAAACCAATCCGGATGACTCTTAGTAGAAATCCAGCTACGTATAGTGGAGCAGCCATTTGGAATAGCTCCAAGTGGAGCGTGGGAGCAGTATCTACAAATATGAAATGGAAAGTTTGCAAAGGTACACACGGATCTGAATGTCGCAGACCCGCTGACTAAAAACCTCTTTCACGAGCAGAACATGAACAAACCCCAGAACTTATTGGGTGTTAATCACATGATGATATGATCACATGGTGATGTAAGTGTTAATCACATGGTGATGTGAACTAGATTATTGACTCTAGTGCAAGTGGGAGACTGTTGGAAATATGCCCTAGAGGCAATAATAAATTGGTTATTATTGTATTTCATGGTTCATGATAATTGTCTATTGTTCATGCTATAATTGTGTTAACCGGAAACCGTAATACATGTGTGAATACATAGACCACAACATGTCCCTAATGAGCCTCTAGTTGGCTAGCTCGTTGATCAATAGATGGTCTCGGTTTCATGACCATGGACATTGGATGTCGTTGATAACGGGATCACATCATTAGGAGAATGATGTGATGGACAAGACCCAATCCTAAGCATAGCACAAAGATCGTGTAGTTCGTTTGCTAAAGCTTTTCAATGTCAAGTGTCATTTCCTTAGACCATGAGATTGTGTAACTCCCGGATACCGTAGGAATGCTTTGGGTGTGCCAAACGTCACAACGTAACTGGGTGGCTATAAAGGTGCACTACGGGTATCTCCGAAAGTATCTGTTGGGTTGGCACGAATCGAGACTGGGATTTGTCACTCCGTGTGACGGAGAGGTATCTCTGGGCCCACTCGGTAAGACATCATCATTATGAGCTCAATGTGGCTAAGGAGTTAGTCACGGGATGATGTATTACGGAACGAGTAAAGAGACTTGCCAGTAACGAGATTGAACAAGGTATGGGGATACCGACGATCGAATCTCGGGCAAGTATCATACCGATAGACAAAGGGAATTGAATACGGGATTGATTGAATCCCCGACATCGTGGTTCATCCGATGAGATCATCGTGGAGTACGTGGGAGCCAACATGGGTATCCAGATCCCTCTGTTGGTTATTGGCCGGAGAAGTGTCTCGGTCATGTCTACGTGTCTCCCGAACCCATAGGGTCTACACACTTAAGGTTCGATGACGCTAGGGTTATAGGGAAATGGTATACGTGATTACCGAAGGTTGTTCGGAGTCCCATATGAGATCCCGGACGTCACGAGGAGCTCCGGAATGGTCCGGAGGTAAAGATTGATATATAGGAAGTCCAGTTTTGGTCACCGGAAAGTTTTCGGGCTCATCGGTAGTGTACCGGGAGTGCCGGGAGGGTGCCGGAGGACCCCCGGGAGGGGGTGACGACCAAAGGACCTCATGGGCCCTTAGAGGAGGTGTGCCAGCCCATATTGGGCCAGCCAATACCTTCTAGAAAGGGCCCATGCGCCAGGGATCTGGAGATAGAGGCAAAAGGGATTTAAAAGGGGGAGATCCACCTCCCGTGTGGGAGGAGGACTCTCCCCCCACTTCGGCCGAATCCCTCCTCCTTGGAGGAGGGGCCAAGCCAGCCCTCCCTCTCCTTCCTCTTATATATATGCAAGGGTTTGGGCAGGTTTGAGACGACGAACTCTTTCTCTCTCGCTGCAGCCCTATTCTGCTTCTTCCTCCTCCGCAGTGCTTAGGCGAAGCCCTGCCGGGATACCTTGCTACTCCACCACCACCACGCCGTCGTGCTGCTGCTGGAGCTCTTCCCCAACCTCTCCTTCCTCCTTGCTGGATCAAGGCGTAGGAGACGTCACCGGGCTGCACGTGTGTTGAACGCGGAGGTGCCGTCCGTTCGGCACTTGATCGGATCTACCGCGATCTGAATCGCTGCGAGTACGACTCCATCAACCGCGTTCTTGTAACGCTTCCGCTTAGCGATCTTCAAAGGTATGAAGATCCAATCTCTCCCCACTCGTTTGCTGGTTTCTCCATAGATAGATCTTGGTGACACGTAGGAAAATTTTGATTTACTACTACGTCTCCCAACAAGGGGGTGGGCGAGAAGAAGCTGAAGTCCCTGGAGGTCGCTAACAGGAAGAACGCCAAGCTTGAAGGCTTCATGGAGATGTTCATGGAAGCTGCGACTCAGATCGCAGATAGCATCGACCTGGACACCTTTGTTGAAGTGGTGGTTCCGCCTCGCCCGGAGTGATCGTCGGGTTAAAAAACTCTTTAAGCATTTGCCTCAGAATGCCAAGTGGTAGTTGTAATCGCAAGACTTTGAATGAGCCTGAGGCTCCTGACGACAGAACCTTTATCCGTACTTTCATTTCAAGTGATGCAGTTTCCATTTGCCTTGACTTCATTCGATTTTTGATTTCCGAATGTCCATACTTAGGTGATGCGGGGTCGCAACTAAGTCCCCGAGTGTGGGCGAGATCCGCACTTGGAATTGTTTGTGAGAACAATGATGGTCCTATTCGTCTAAGTGTCCAAGCGTGAAGGATGTCACACTCGAAACGGGTTTTAACTTAGGTGAAGCGGGGACGCAGCTAAGTTCCTGAATGTCAGCGAGGCCCGCACTCGGAGTTGTTCGGGAGAAGAATGATGGTCCTGTCCATCTAAGTGTCCGAGCATGAAGGATTCGCACTAGAAACGGTTTTTAACTTAGGCGAAGCGGGGTCGCAGCTAAGTCCCCGAGTGTGGGCGAGGCCCGCACTCGGAGTTGTTCGTGAGAACAATGATGGTCATGTCCATCTTAGTGTCCGGGTGTGGATAATGTCCCACTCAAAATGGCTTTTAACTTAGGCGATGCGGGGTCGCAGCTAAGCCCCTAGTGTGGACGAGGCCCACACTCGGAGTTGTCCGTGAGAACAATGATGGTCCTGTCCATCTTAACAATGATGGTCATGTCCATCTTAGTGTCCGAGTGTGGAGAATGTCCCACTCGAAACGGTTTTTTAACTTAGGCGATATGGGGTCGGGGGTCGCAGCTAAGCCCCCGAGTGTGGACGAGGCCCGCACTCGGAGTTGTTCGTGAGAACAATTATGGTCATGTCCATCTTAACAATGATGGTCCTATCCATCATAGTGTCCGAGTGTGGAGAATGTCCCACTCGAAATGATTTTTAATCTAGGCGACGCAGGGTGGCAACTAAGCATTTTACACCCACTCGGGGTGATAAGAGAGAATAATTCACTAGAGTGAAAAGAGTTAAATTTCAAAAAAACATAAAGGAATGAAACTTTATTCATCGAGATTACTCGGATTCATTATTGGAATGACAAACTAAATTCGTCGCATTCTACATGTAGAACTTGCAAAGTAGGTCCGCGTTCCAAGTTTGAGGCTCTTCCACGCCATATTCGATATTGTAGAGTCGGTAGGCTCCATTGTGCAGGACTTTGGCGATCGCATACGGCCCCTGCCACGGAGGCACCAGCTTATGGGGTTTTTGCTGGTCCAGTCGGAGAACAAGTCTCCTTCCTGAAAAGCTCAGCCCTTGACCTGTCTCTCGTGGTAACGCCTCAGATCTTGCTGATAGAGCGTCGATCTGATGAGGGCCAGCTCTCTCTCTTCCTCCAAGAGGTCAAGACCATCCTGACGTGCTGCTTCAGCTTCAGCTTCATCATATTGTTCCACTCAGGGGGAATTGTGTTGAAGATCACTCGACAACACATCTTCTGATCCATACACCATGAAGAAAGGAGTGCGCTTTGTAGAGTGGTTCGGGGTTGTTCGTATGCCCCATAAGACAGAGGGCATCTCTTTGACCCAGGCCCCCACAATGTATTTCATGTCTCTCATCAATCGAGATTTGAGCCCCTCGAGGATCATCCCGTTTGCTCGTTCTGCCTGTCCATTCGACTACGGGTGAGCCACCGAAGCATAGTTAACCCAAGTGCCTTGAGAGAAAAAACTCACGGAACTCGTTCGAGTCAAAGTTCTTCCCATTATCTATGATGATGTCATGCGGCACGCCAAATCTGAAGATGATCTGTCGAATGAAACGGACGGCGGTAGCCGAATCCAAGCTTTTGATGGGCTTCACCTCAACCCACTTAGTGAACTTGTCAACCGCCACAAGCAGGTGGTTAAATCCACTCGTTTCGGTCCGCAAAGGTCCGACCATGTCAAGACCCCACACGGCGAATGACCAAGTGAGAGGGATCGTCTTTAGTGCAGACGCAGGCTTGTGGGATTTGTTCTTATAGAATTGACACTCGATGCACAGGTCGCCCAAATCTCTTGCTGCTTCATTGGCTCGGGGCCAATAAAAAACCGCTCGGAAAGCCTTAGCGACTAGTGTCCAACATGATGCGTGATGGCCACAGGTTCCCAAGTGAATCTCGTGTAAGATCAGCAGTCCTTCCTCCGGGGAGATGCATTTCTGAACGACTCCTGTAGTGCTTTTCTTGTATAACTGGTCCCCTAAAACTTCAAACGCCTTGGATCGCCGGATGATTCAGCGAGCTTCTTTTTCGTCCCCGAGAAGTTCTTGCCGGAGCAAATACGCTAAATAAAGTTGAGTCCGCTCGGGAGTGATTACCAGCATTTCGTGGACCAGATCGACCACTGTTGGGACGTCAACCTTAGTCGGATTTGAAGGACCGACTGCTTGTGGGGGCTCCTCTATGAAAGGATCTTCTGCAATTGTTGGGGCGTGCAGATGTTCAAGGAATATGTCCTTAGGGACTGCTCGTCGAGTGGACCCGATCTTTGCCAGGTTGTCTGTCACATGATTCTTTGCGCGAGGAATGTGATGCAGCTCCAAACCTTCAAAATTCTTCTCCATCTTTCTGACCGCGTTGCAGTAACCGGTCATAGCTGGACTCCGAATGTCCCACTCTTTCATCACTTGGTTGAGAACAAGGTCTTAATCCCCGTAGACCATCAAACTACGAATGCCGAGTGAGATGGCCATACGGAGCCCACGCAGGAGGGCTTCGTACTCGGCCTCATTGTTTGATGAATCAAAATGGATTTGGAGGACATAGTTCAGCCGGCCTCCCTTGGTAGAAACAAGAACCATGCCATCCCCCGAGCCATTGAGCATCTTGGATCCGTCAAAGAGCATAAAATCAACCAATGCGTGGGACCTGATTGCTTTCTTGGCTTCAAACTTGATCTCCAATGGAAGGGGCTCAATTGCCCATTTTGCCACTCGGCCAACAGCGTCTCTGTTATGCAAGATCTCTGACAGGGGAGCATTGTTAATTACCATGACCGAGTGATCTTGCAAGTAGTGAACCACCTTTTTTGTGGTCGGGTAAATACCATAGACCAGCTTTTGATAGTGTGAGTAACTTTGCTTGGAAGGGGTCAACACTTCTGAGATGTAATATATGAGTCTTTGAACCTTGAATGTTTTTCCCGTCTCCTCGCGCTCTACGGCAAGGACGGTGCTCACCACTTGGCTGGTAGCCGTGATGTACATGAGCAAAGGTTCCTGGCTGCTCGGAGCAGCTAACACCAGCTGGGTGGAAAGCATTGCCTTGAGTTCCTCAAACGCCGCTTGTGCTTCAGGAGTCCACTCGAACTTGTCAGACTTTTCCATTAGTCGATAAAGAGGGAGTGCCTTCTCACCGAGTCTCGAGATGAATCGGGTCAGGGCCACAAGGCAACCTGTGAGCCTTTGTATGTCATGCAGGCATTCTGGTTGCTTCATTTGGACTATGGCACCGATTTTATCTGGATTGGCATCGATCCCTCGTTCAGAAACAAGAAACCCGAGTAACTTTCCGGCAGGCACTCCGAACATGCACTTAGCGGGATTCAGCTTTATTCCGAAGCATTGTAGGTTCACGAAGATTTTAGCGAGGTCGGTCAGGAGGTCGGAACCTTTCCTAGACTTGACCATGATATCGTCCATATAAGCCTCCACGTTCCGACTGATCTGCTTTTGCAAGAATTTCTGGATCATGCGCTGGAAGGTAGCTCCAACATTCTTCAAGCCGAATGGCATAGTGACATAGCAAAAACACCCGAATGGGGTGATGAAGGTCGTCTTTATTTCATCAGGACCATACATTCGGATCTGGTGACAGACGTTCGCATTCGGCAGTAGAGTCCACTATTTGATCTATGCGGTGTAAAGGAAAATGATCTTTTGGGCAGGCCCGATTGAGGTGTTTGAAGTCAATACACATGCGGAGTGATTTGTACTTCTTCCGCACCAGAACGACATTCGCGAGCCACTCGGAGTGGTAAACCTCGCGAATGAACTCGACGGCAAGGAGTCAAGCTATTTCTTGGCCAATCGCCTTGCGCTTCTCGACAGAAGATCGATGCAGGTACTCTTTGACTGGCTTGGCCTTGGGATCAGTTCGGAGTCGGTGTTCAGCCAGCCCCCTTGGTACACCGGGCATGTTAGACGGCTTCCATGCAAAGATGTCTTAGTTCTCACAAAGGAACTGGATGAGCTCGGCTTCCTATTTCTCTCCGAGTGACGTGGAGACGTTTGCCGGAGCAGCACTTGGGTCATTCGGGTGAACATGGACATGCTTGGTCTCGTCGGCCAACTGAAAAACCGATTCCCAAGCTGCCCGTTTTGACCTAAGAAGATCGTCCGAGTCCACCTCTTTCTTGTATCCTTCGAGCTCGACCACGAGCACCTGCTCGTTAGCGATCTTGGAGCCCTGCTGTAGGCACTCTTAGGCTATCTTCTGGTCGCCAGTCATAGTGATCACGCCTTTCGGCCCTGGCATCTTTAGTTTGAGATACACATAACATGGTCTGGCCATGAAACACGCATAGGCAGGCCTACCTAGGACGACATGGTAAGCACTGCGGAAGTCCACCACCTCGAAGGTTAACCGTTCCTTTCGGAAATTCTTTTCGCCCCCAAACACGATGTCTAGAGAGATTTGGCCAAGTGACTCGGCCTTCTTCCCAAGGACAATCCCATGGAAATGCATGTTGCTCTTGCTCAATTGGGACATCGGGATGCCCATTGCCTTGAGTGTGTGAGCATAAATTATGTTAAGTCCACTATCTCCATCCATCAGGACCTTACGCAGTCGGACGCCGCCCACAGCCGGGTCAACGATCAGCGCTTGCTTCCCAGGGTGGCTATGTGAGGTGGATGGTCGGACTAGTCAAAAGTAACAGGTGTCTTCGTCAAGTTGAGGTATTTGGTGGCAGTCGAAACTGCCATGTTGACTTCCCGATTGACAACCATCAACTGCCTCTTGCTTTCGATGTCAGCAAAGATCATGAGGACTTTATCAACTTGTGGGTACTCGGAAGTACCTTCATCATCCTCGACATCAACTTTTTCACTCGAGGGCTCCGCTCCCATCTCCTGCTTGAGTAGGCGACATTCCCGACTAGTGTTCTTCGGGAGCACAGCATTGCCATCTTCATCCGTCTTGGTATGAATTTGGCACGGTCGATCGAGAATGTTGGATTTAGAGTCGGACTTCTTCTTGGGAGTCCACTCCTTCTTCTTTTTCTTCGGCTGCGGTTTGCCTTGCCCTTGCCCTTGAACGACTACCACCTCCGCCTTACCGGAGGCATCAGCCTTTCGCTTCTGATTTTTCCCAGCATTGCCCCCCCCCCCCCGATTGAGGGGCATTGCCAGCTCGTCCTTTGACGCTATGGAGGCGGTCTTCTAACTCGCCATTGGCATACTTATTCGCAATCTCCATGGCCCGACTGAGGGACAGATCCCCAGCTCGGCCGAATTTCAAGATCAGTTCCTGATACCGAGTGCTTGCCTTAAAGGCGCACGTGGCCTGATGCTCGGTTACATTTTCCACAGTGGTGTGCAGCGTGGTCTAGCGCTGGATGTAGTCATGGAGAGTCTCGTTGCTCTTCTGAACGCAGTGTTGTAGTTCTATCAATCCACCCGGGTGCTTATACGTGCCTTCGAATGTCTTGACAATCACTTGGGCCAAATCTTCCCAACAGTAAATGCAATTGGCGGGCAATTGATTCAGCCACGCTCGCGCATATCCTTCCAACATGAGCGGAAGGTGCTTCATTGCAACGAAATCGTTGCCGCCACTGATCTGGACAGCCACTCGATAATCCTCTAGCCAAGTCTCCGGCTTGGATTCGCCGTTGAACTTACCGATCCCAGTCACTAATCGGTAATTGGGTGGTATCTCAGCCTCCCGGATTTATCTGCTAAAGAATCTGAGACGGGAAATACCCCAACCACTCACTCGGTCTCTGTTGTCTTTGTTTCGATCAACCACTCATTGAGTGATGATGGATCTGGGGTTGAACTGCGGTGGTCTTTGGTCATCGTCATCGTAGCCTCTGTGCCGGAGAGGGCTTCGCTCACGGTCCCTTATGATAGGCCGTCTGTCATCATAAGGAAGTTGGTTGTATGAACCGCCCCTCGGAGGGGGTGTCTAACTGAAGTCGCGGTCGTCGCACCAGCGCCCTTCGTGTGGACCTCTCGAAAGAGGAGGAGTTCGTCGGTCTTTCCTTGGCGTGAGAGGACTGTGAGCCGACTGAACTGTGTCTGCATGAACGGACTTGCTATGAATCCGTTGGTGTGATTGCGATACCTCGGAGTTTTGCTGCAAAGCAGTTTTCAGAAGGGCTTGGATCTGCCGAATGCCTTTGCCAACCACTAAATCAGGTAGCTAGATTGAGTCAGCGATCCGAGTGGCCGCTGCTAAGTTCAATAGCGGTGTGCGCATCACCGGGATGGTGTATGGCCGATCTTCTGGAAAAAGCTGACAGCGACTGCGGCTGGAACTAGGTCGTTCCCTTGCCGCGCGCTCGTCGAGGGACTGTTGGAGCCGCTCGCGCTCAGCCAAGGTGGCCTGGTGTGCAGCCTCCAAGGCCATCCCGTCTGGGGTAGTCCCAGTGATGGGAGTGAGAAGAACCTGATCGTTCATGCGCCTGAGTTCCTCCCGCTGCTCCCGAGTGAGGGGTCGGGGGACGTAACCGTCGGAGCCAGTGTTGTTGCGGTTACCATCTCGATCGCGAGTACCTCCCGTGGAATATCCAGGAGGAGGAGCACCCCGGGTGGTATCGGCCATCAGGACCTCCACAGCGTCTCCGCTGCTCTCACGCTCGGACGCATCAAACGGTTCATCATTCGAGGAGGGGAAAAGGCTGTGGACGGATTCATCGGCGTTGAGCATGGCCACTTGCCCGACCGCAGCCTGGAGTGCCATGGCGTGCTTGATCCAACGCTGCAGCCGCGAGTGCCCGAAGCTTTTGCGTTGAGCCGCAACGGGTGATGGAGATGCCGATTGGTACGGTGAAGACGGTTGTCGGAGTAGGACTCCAGATGTCATTGCGTTGAAGTGTGTTGCACCTCGGGCGGGCAACACATCGGTGTCCAACGGCGCTTCCTGTAGCGACGCCGAATCGTCAGCGACGAAGCTAAGGGAACCGAAGAGGATCTCGCCGTCGAGTATCGTCATGATGATCGAGAGAATGAAAATTCCACCTATGCCGGTATTCACTAGACGCGCAGCCCCATGGTGGGCGCCAACTGTCGAGGGAATTAGCCTGACAATAGTACCAAGGATACGAACGAAGGGGCGAAGCCTAGCTACAGCACGGATGTTGCACTCGCATGTGTACGAGTTCAGGCCCCACTCGGAAGAGGTAAAAGCCCTACGTCTCGAGCCCGGAGGCTTGGTGTTTGCTTATAGGGGGGTATGGATTACAAGAGGTCGAAACCCTTGCTCTGGCGTTTGGGGGAGGCTTATATAGAGTGAGCCACCACCGGCCGAGCGCCATCATTAGGGTTATTAATAACAATCAATGTAACGTTACAGAAACGGCTGAATAAGTGAAATGTTACTGGTAACACAAAACTAATGACATCATGAGAGTCTCTTCAAGTCCCTCAGGCGCTGCATCTTCTGAGACGTCTGAGCTCCCATCTGGCCGAATACACCATGGACGTCCGAGTGACTTGATGTGTCCGAGTGTATTTTCATATGCATCCAAATACATCTTTGGCATAAAGGCTTTAATGATAATGAGGGACCACAAGTGGGCCCTAGATGTCAGGCTCGTGACCCTATCCATGATAGGCAACCTCATCACCGGGCAACACTAGCCGAGGATGCATCAGAGCTCTACGGCCTACACCACGCGATCTTGGTCGATCTTTGCCATGCTCCAGCTCTGGTCAATGCCGTATTGAAGTTCTGGGCTGTGCATCCATGCATGAATTGCTGCTTCCCCGATTGTCCACCTCCTTGGGCCACCGGGTTGGTCCTGGATTTGGGCATTGGGCTTTCTTTGATCTCCAGGGGCGACTGGAACCAGTGTTGGTTTGGGATCTGGTTTTCCTTCTCGACGGGGCCGATTAGATCTGGTTGACACAGGCTTTCGTCATTTTCTCCGTTCTTTTTTATAAGACGTTTGGACAGTTGACATTGAACTGTTTTGTGCTATGTCTAAATTGTCTAAACGTCTTATAAAAAAAATAGAGGTAGTACTTTTTCTCTTGGAGCAAGGCGCGATGTCGGTTTGGGGGCGGCGAGGAGACGGCGGCAGAGATGTGGGCTACCTCACTGAGCGAGGAGGAAAACGACTTCTCTCTTTTCCGTCTGCGCGCATTTCTCGGATGTGTCATCTGTTTGCTGATCACAGATGTTACATCTGCCCGTCTGGGAGAGAACTGATTTGCTATTTTCCTATAATAAATTCGACTGAATTTGCACACAGAACTTGCAGAAGCTCTGCACGAAAACCGAATCGCCCCGTAGAGCACTAGATCTGCACTAAATATCACGTAGTACATCTCTAGAAGCACTAGGTCTGTATGAATTTCCATTTTCCTATAACTAAACAGTGCACATAATTTGCACACTTTACAATTGCAGACTAACATCATTCCAGGTGATTAAGACTTTGATTGATGGATTTGATTGTACAATAATTATGCTAAGCTGGATATATGTACCTGCTGCATGCTGTCTACAAGTTTGATGGATAATCTGGCGTCTAATCAGGAACTCAGAACTTAACTCGTCGTGAAGACCTCCAAGCTGAAAGAAAACCCCACGAAGCACAATCCAAACAAGACTAAGCACGGAGCCGATTTATACAAAGCGAAGAAAGAATTATGGGCAGCTTGGTGAGTAACAATACCTCCAATAAATTGCATGATAAGACCAAATTATGGAACTGTTCCCATCCTTCTCGTGTGTCTCTGGAACTAGCTATGGCTGGTTAAGACTTGGGAACTCGCCTTCTCACATGGTTTTGTGGGGCTGCAGGTCCCTGAAGAACATAATTAATCATTTGTTATTATCTAATGGTAGATGCTTCGTTGGTTCCTTCTTCTAACTGGCAAGAGCTGACCATCCCCAGTCATTGGGTTTAAGTCTTCAAGATAACTACTATTTCAATCGTTTGTCAGACCAAGCATGTTAGATAAGAACAACGCTCATTCAGACTAATACTTTAAACTAATGTTTAATGTCAAATTGGCAAGTGTCTTTCTGACCTCAGTGCAGATGCAATGGATGCTCTATTTTCTATTTTAATAATAATAGAGTTCCCAAGTGATACAGTGAGGCAAAGAAGGCTATGGCAGATCTGGAATCAGATTATATACAGATAGATGCATGCCTCAGTGGCTGCATCCTATACAGAGATGACTATGCTGAGCGTCCATCTGAACCCAATGCCAGTATCTAAAATGATGCATCTAACATTGCCACACCATTAAAAGTTAGCTATGTAAGAAACAATGAACAAAAAATACTATATGGTATACAAACTCCAATCCATTGTAACTACTAGTGGATCTAACCTTTCGGTATGATATTTTCGTGGCTCGCGCAGCACAAACTTTTCCACGGGGACATAAGCTTTGCTTCAAATCGCCGACATGCCGCCCTGACAGGATTACAAAATGATCAACACATGATTCACTCGAACTAGCTCGATTTACTCATGGATACTCGCTTAAGTTTGGATACAGTCGAGGATCGTCGACCAATTCTAGCAAGTAGTTCTACGGTTCTATGCTAGAGCTAGCTATTACAACTTCAGTAAAGGGTGAGCTAGCGATCGACGAAAGGTTTAATAGTGTGGGAGGAAACGAATCACGCCAGCTATCTGAGTTCACTGTAGCTAACAGGAAGATGATGACATCAGTGTGAAATGAACAGAATAGCTCCCGAGCGTTGCTGCCCGTTTATGTTCACTTAGTACAAGTAATCTTGAACGTCCATCTACGCGCCATACTCTGCTTCTTCTTCAGTTTCCAGTGTTCATTTCTTCAGAGAGTACATGTTGAGAGCAACAGGGTCCTGCCACGCCCATCGGACAACTCTAGCTGAGGCTGCATCGGAGGCTGCATCGGAGCTTTACGGCCTGCACTGCGCGAGCTTGGTCGATCTTCCAGCTCCGGTAAACACTACCAGCATAAAGTCATATGCCGACGGCATAGCTCCGATTCCCGTCGGCATAGACCTATGCCGACGGCCCCCGTCGGCATAGCGCCGTCGGCACCATATATATCGACGTACCTTAGGTCGTCATCGGCATAGAAAAGCCATCGGCATAGATGCTATGCCGACGGTGTTCGTACATCGATACCGACGGCCCCGACCGTCGGCATAGCTCCATGGCAAACGGCGTCTGGCAGTGTTGTCGTCAAGAGCGTCGCATTCACGAACGACCACGTGTCGCACTATTGCCGACGGCCCGGCCGTTGGCATAGACTGCCACGTGGCGGCCGGCTGGGCCGTTGGCATAGGTCCGAAACTACGCCGACGGCATAGCCGTCGGCATACCGTGACACGTGGCGTCCGCTGGTAGTTCCTAGGGCGTGCCTACGCCAACGGCTCAGGCCGTCGGCATAGGCTAAAAAGCTACGCCGACGGCCTAGTCGTTGGCATAGCTTACCATGTGGCAGCCACTGATAACTCGAATGCCCTCTATGCCAACAGCTTAGCCGTTGATGTAGTTTTGTGCTATTTTTTTCTTTTTCCTGTTTCATACAAATTCATTTCAATTCAAAATGGTAGGGTATATACAATGAAATATACATGCACAGCAACACCATCAAGAGCATCATAAATATATATGTTCTCACAACCAACACCACCATCACATCCTTACAAACAACACCACCACCATTACATCCTCACAACCAACAACATAAGCATATCAGAAATATAATTAGCGTAAAAAGGCAGAAGTCATCTAAAGAGCACAAGTCATCTAAGGAGCGTCAGTACGTCCATCTCCAAGGTCGTCAACGCCAAGTCCGCCAAAGCCCAAGTCTTCACTGCTAGCGCCAGTGCTACTGCCTCGGTGGATTGGAGTGACCGGTCTCCCTGACTCGAGAGTGATGTGAACACCGGGGGTTTACTAAATTTTGACAGGGGGTGTACACTTCGGTATTTATAGTTTTGGGATCAGGCCGGCTGTTCTGGTGTTCCTCTGTATGGAAGCGATACCCGTTCACATCATACTTTTTACATGTCATGACGGTAGGGTCAAAACCCATGGAAACCCATCTCAATTCATCATCCATAGATATGTTCGGATCTTTTTCCTACAAGTATAATTGAAATTGTTGAGTGCATTAGTTCGGTTAACTAATAAATGTTGAACTACGTATTTAATAGGGGAATGTGGAAAATTACTTTCTCCATGAACCAAGCAACAAATTTTTTATTTCCAGGGTTTCCATGACGGAGAAGAGTAAGTGCCTCCGCCTCAGTAGGAGGATTCATTCCCATCCATTCCTCTTGAACGAAATCACTAAAAGAAGAGAAGCGGTGTTAGACCGGGACTAAGTGAACATAGAACATGATGATGTGTAAGACATAAAGGAATAGTGTAGTGGTATTACCTCATCCACACTTCCTCGACTTCCTTGATGTTGTGCAAGACATAGAACATAAGGTCCTCCCACTCTTGTCGTGGCATGTTATAAGATTTCGAGGCCCAAGCCCTGCCACCTTGCCCGTTGAATAGATGGAGCTTGGGTTGATACTTGGGCTCTTCTATATTGTATCTAGGCACCTTATTATGCAAATGGGGAACGTGGTCTGGATAGTACGATGTCCTGAGGTTTGACACCTCCTCTAGGATAACTGCCTCAGCTATGGAAGCTTCAATCTTAGCTTTGTTTCCACATTTCTGTCGGAGATGCTTGTTCTGTCTCTTAGGGCCGTACTACCAACGATTCTGCATATGCCCCCCCAACAATACCTCTTTCGCAAGGTGCAGAATGAGATGTGTCATCGGAGTAAAGAAGCCTGGCAGAAAGATCTTATCTAGCTTGACTATCAACTCCGGTGCCTTCTTATGCAATTGTTCAATCACATCTTTACTTACTTCTTTAGCACAGAGCACGCGGAAGAAATGGCTTAGTTCGGCAAGCACTCGCCAGACATGCTCGGGGACATAGCCTCGAACCATCACCGGCATTATCTGCTCAATCCACACATGGTAGTCATGACTCTTGAGCCCGGTCACTTTGCCCGTTGAAATATTGACACCCTTACTTATATTCGATGCATAACCATCGGTGAACTTCAAAATGAGTTTCATCCAGATAAGTATTTCCTTCTTTTCTGGCGGTTTAAGGACAAAGTCAGCATCTGGCTTGAACCAGCTTCTTTGACCGCCTGTGGGAGGCTTCATGTTTAGACGTGGTCTATCACAAATTCTCTGTTGATCGGCTCTAGCTTTAAGGTTATCCTTCGTCTTATCAGGAATGTTGAGGATCGTTCAGAAAAGGGACTCTGCGACATTCTTTTCGGTGTGCATCACATCAATGTTGTAAGGAAGTTTGAGGTCCTTGAAATAGGGAAGCTTCGAGAAGAGGGTAATGTGAGTCCAGTTGTGCGTCTCACCATATCCCTCGAAGCGTTTTCCTTTGCCTTTGCCTTTGAATTTAGGCTTGAGAGCTTTTAGCCGAGCAAGAACATCTGCCCCCGAAAATGTTGAAATCTCGGTTACTTCATGGACAACCCGACCTTTCGTGAAGTTCTTCTTGTCTTTCCTGTCTGGATGGTCTAGAGGGAGGAACTGTCGATGCAGGTCAAAGGCTGAATACTTGCCACCCTTCTGCAACCAAATCAAACGCAGAGGCTGCATGCACACTGGGCATGGCATCTTCCCACTTGTACACCATCTGCAGAATAGAGCATAGCCGGGAAAGTCATGCATGCAATACATCAACCAAACTTTCATCAAGAAATTTTTCTGTAGATGTCAGTCGTATGTAAACCTTGGGAAGTACCAAGAATGGTGCAAATCATCCACCAGCGGCTGCATAAACACTGCCAAATTCTTCCCCGGGTATTCAGGCCCTGGAATGATCAGCGACAAGAACATGGTGTTGCGTTGCATTAGGACACCTGGAGGGAGATTGAGCGGAATAACAAACACGGGCAAACGGCTGTATGGATTGGTCGACATACCATATGGATTGACCCCATCACCTGTTAGTGCAACTCTGACATTCCCAGCCTCTGCTGCTTCCTCGGGGTATTCTTCATCGAACGACTTCCATGCTTCGCCTTCCGATGGATGTACGATTTTATTTGGATGATACCTTTTACCTTCCTTGTGCCACTTCATCATTTTGGCAGACTCCTCCGTGATGAAAAGGCGTTGCAGTCTTTGTATGAAATCGAGATACCGAAGAACCTTAACGGGGATGATTAGCTACCTTTTCTCACCATCCTCACCGACCACCTCAAGGTACCGAGACGAACCACACTCCCTATAGTACTTGTCATCCGCATACTCGTGCCTAAACAAAAGGCAATTCTTCGGACAAACATGTATTTTCTTATAATCCATAGAGAGTGCCTTCATGATTTTCTTTGTAGCGTACATGCTTTTCGGCAGTTGATGACCCTCGGGGAGGCTGTTAGCCCATACTCCCAGGAATGCTTCAAAGCATTTCTGGCTACAGCCGTACTCAGCCTTGACTACAATAAGTTGCGAGATGGCATCCAGCTGAGATATTTTGGCACCCTCATAAAGAGGTTTCTTCGACGAGGCCAAGAACTCCAAGAAGGCCTTTGCGATTGCCTCCGGCTCCTCCAGTTCATTCTCTGAAGGTGTCGCATTTTCCGTTTCTACAGCAATGACATCATCTAGCATGTCCCTGACCCCGTCGTCTTCATAACCATCGATGCGTTGTCGTAGCACCTCCTCTCTGCCACGGTCATGCTCAGCTAAGTTTACCGGTGGCATGTCAAAGTTTGGCATATACCCGTGCGTGCGAAGGTGGTCGGTCATGTCCTTCTGATTTTTATGGTGACGTCTATCACATCTCGCACATGGGCATGGTGGGATAATTCTCATTGGACTACAGAATATATCCTTTAAATACACATTGGTTTTCGCGATCCACTCTGATGTTACTTGATTCCGATGGATAAAACCACTGTACATCTACTAATTATCGGCCATCCTCTGCTTTATTGGGAGCCACACAACAAAATTAAGGATTCATTTGAATTAATCACATCAAATTTTTATTTTCTTCCGCGTTGAATCCACCAACATCTCTAATAGGTAAAGATCGGTCCTAATCCCACCCGAGGATGTCTAGATTGAGTACGTTCTCCATGCTCTACCCCGTTCCGAGACAAAATTTTGGCAGCACCTCCCCGCTGTTCTCTAGATACACGTCTCGGTAAATAGCCGAGAGAATGTGCTCCGGAGAACAATGGGGAGGCGTCGCCGAAATCCCGTCTCGGAATAGGGTAGAACATGGAGAGCGTACCCAATCTACACATCCTCGGGCTGTCCGTGGAAAACACTGGACAATCTGAAAGAGCTACGATCATAAATATGCAATTGAATGCATATTTACCAATGCAACCCTTTCGTATGGGAGAAGCCTAGGTTACGCGACTTGACGTGAAAAGAAAATCTAGTGACATGATTAAAAACGCCTAGAAGGTGAAGGTGGATTCGTAGCTCACCCTCGGCTATAGAGGAAGTAGTCGAACAGCGACAGGATCATGGACCAACAACTTCGACGACGATGACTCCAAAAAGATGCAACACCACAAAGCCTGCAAATTTTACCGACAAAACAATTTAAATCATCACATCAAATATCTATTTTTTAGCAAGACCATCAACATTTTTAGCATGTTAGATCATCCATCCATCTATCACAAATCCATCTAACAAAATTTCATCCATCCATCTATCACAAATCCATCTAACAAATTCATCAATCCATCCATCTATCACAAATCCATCTAACAAAACTTACCAACATTCATCAATCCATCCATCTACCAATATTCATCAATCCATCTAACAAAATTCACCCATGCATCCATGCACATACCAAACATAAACATAATGCAAAAAAATGAAAAAAAGCTCACCGGGGGCGTTTTGGGCGTCGGTGTACCGTGTGTGCAGGGAGGCCGGGGGTGGAGCCAAGGAAGGGTGGACGGGGGCCGAGGCCGCCGCTGCAGGGCATCGGCGGAGGGGGGCTCCAAGCCCCGGCCGGCCCGGCAAGGGCTGATGCCCTAGCAGGGGAGGGAGGGCACGGGGTCGGGGCAGCATGTACGAGCAGGCCGGTGAGAGGTGGCAGGTCGGACGGGGGTGGTGGTGGGGTTAGGGGGCAGAGAGGGTGGTGGCAGCGGTGCCGCAACGTCAAGGTGGCGAGGTTGTGGCGGCGGCGGCACGAGGAGGAGGCGGAGAGGGTCACAGCGACGGCGAGGGTCAGGGTGGTGCTGGGCGGCGGTGGCGGAGGGGCTCGAAGTCGAGATGGAGATGGGCGGCGGCGGCGCGGGTCTAGGTCGAGTGGGGCGGCGACGGCGACGGCGGGGCGGGTGGGGAGGTTGGGGCATGGATGGAGAATGAGTTGAGGGGGTTGCCCCACGGATGGATAAGAGGGGGGGGTATGCCGATGGTTTAGCCGTCGGCGTAGGTGCCGATGCCACGTGGCCACCTACGCCAACGGCAAAACCGTAGGCATATCTAGGTCCCCCGTCTCGTCTAACCCCTGACACTGTTAACCGAATGGATCTACCCCTTTGAATTTCATCGGACGAGGTTTGACCGAGGGACATTTTCACTTGGCCGTGATAGGCCAGCCCATAGCAACATCTTAGCACAAGGTCCGGGCCTAACCCACCGCAATATTTCCTCGGTGTCGACCCGATGCCACATTTTCCCAAAGTAAGAGGACCCAGGGCAAGACCTGGCGGCATTGCCACCCCCGAGGTCCCTCGTCCCGTCTAACCGTGACACTGTTGACCGAACGGATCTACCCCCTTGACTTTCATCGGATGGGGTTTGACCGAGGGACATTTTTACGTGGCTGTGATAGGACAGCCCATAGCAACATCTTAGCACAAGGTCCGGGCCCAACCCGCCGAAAAATTCCCTCGGTATCGACCCGATGCGACAGTTTCCGAACGTAAGAGGGCCCAGGGCAAGACCTGGCGGCATAGGTACCCCCCCAAGTACACTGACCCGTCCAATCGTGACACAGTTGACCGATGGATCTAGGCCTTTGACTTTCATTGGGAGGGGTTTGATCGATGGACCTTTTCACCTGGTTATGATAGGCCAGCCCATAGCTACACTCCCGAACAAGGTCCGGGCCCAGCCCAAGACCCTCAAGTACATCGTCCCGTCTAACCATGACACAGTTAACCGACGGATCTAGCACTTTCAAGATGCTTATAAAAACATATAGAACTTGTCAAATTAATTGTAATTATCAATTTTTTGTGATTTTAATAAAGTATACAAATCTATATGCAAAAGAACATGTGGTCACATTACTAACATACTCGAAAACAAATACAAACTACATATACATAATATATGAAAAATTCAACACAAATCTATATATAATTTATTATGTATGTTTATGTTTAGATAAGGCACATTTAAGTTAATTAAATTTTAATTTAGAAAAAAACTAAAATACAAAAATAAGTAAAAAAACAGATAAAACAAACTATGCCGACGGCAAAGCCGTCGGCATAGGTTTGCCCACGGATCGACCGACAGGCCTCGGATCGATGGCGTGGCACGCGTCATGGATCGATGACTAGGACCACACCTACGCCGACGGCCTTGCCGCCGTCGGCATAGGTATGACGGCGTCAGACTCCCTTTGGACGAAGGCTCGTCGGGCCCACATCTATGCCGACGGCCCTACTATGTCGACGGCCACTGTAGGCATATATTACGATATGCTGACGGCCTGGCTACGCCTACGACCACCGTAGGCATATCTCTAGGTACGCTGACGACTTTTCTGCACCGACGGCTTCGCCTAGGCTGTCGGCATACCTCCCTTTATGTCGACGGGGGCTGTCGGCATATCCCAGGCCGTCGGGATTAGGGGCGATTCCGGTAGTGAAACGCCGTATCGAAGTTTTGGGGGCGTGAGTCCGTGCATGGCATGCTCCTTCCCCGGTTGTCCACCTCCTTGGGCCGCCGGCCGGGTTGGTCCTAGATTTGGTCCTTGGGTTTTCTTTGTTCTCCAGTGGCGACCGGAACCAGAATTGATTGGGGATCTGGTTCTCCTTGTTCTCAATGGGGCCGATTGGATCTGGTTGGGACATGTTTTTGCTATCTCTTCACGTGGAGAATGCGGCGACGTACGTCGGCGCGGGGAGAGATGTGGCTGTGAGGAGACGACGGCAGAGATGTGGGCTAGCTCACGGATCGGATTCGACTAGTCTTCTCCTTTTCCGTGTGCGCTGATGTTACGTCTGGCTGTCTGGGATAGAACTGCTTTGGATCTTGCTAGGTGATCCCTTTTTCCTATAACAAACTCTGACTGAATATGCATATTACAGAACTTGCAGAAGCTCAGTACAAATACCGAATCGCCCCGCAGAGCACTATATCTGCACTAAATACTAGTACTATGTACTAGTACTACATCTCTAGAAGAACAGAAAGAAACAAGATTCGAACTCTTGTGGTTAAGACTCAATTGAGTGATCGCATTTGTACAATAATTATGCTAAGCTGGATATATATACCTGCCGCAGTCTACCGGTTTTGTGGATAATTTGGCGTCCAAGCGGGAACTGGTCAGTTTTGCGGATAATTTGGCGTCCAAGCGGGAACTGATCAGAACTCGATCAAGCCGTCACTAACCTGAATGAAAACCCCATGAAAAGCAATGCAAACAAGACTAAGCAGGAAGATCATTTGCACAAAGCAAAGAAAGAAATATGAACTGCTTGGCGGGCGTGACGATACCTCCAATAAATCGTGCGCGATGTGACAAAATTACTGAACCACCATTGCCATCCTTCTTGCACGTCTCTAGAACTATGGCTGCTTAAGGCTTGGGAACTCACCTTCTCCCATGGTTTTGTGGGGCTGCAGGCCACTAAAGAACATAATTAATCATTTGTTATTATTTGATGGTAGATGCTTCATTGGTTCCTTTTCCCCATCTGGCAAGAGCTGACCATCCAAAATTATTGGGTTTAAGTCTTTAAGATAACTACTCCCTCTGTTCCTATATATAAGTCTTTTTAGAGATTTCACTATGAACTACATATGAATGTATATAGACATAATTTAGAGCGTAGATTTATTCATTTTATTTTATATGTAGTCCATAGTTAAATGTTTATAAAGACAAATATTTAGAAACGGAGGGAGTAGTATTCTATCGTGTGTCAGACCATGTTACATAACAGCAACGACCATTCAGAGTCACTTAAACAAATGTTTAACGTCAAGTGTCCTTCTGACCTCAGTGCAGATGCAATGGATGATGCTCTATTTTCCAAGTGATACAGTGAGGCAAAGAGTAAAAGTCGCTGGCGGTCTGAGAACTTGTGTCGCGGGTGCACTTAAGTCACACTATTTGAAAACCGGAAAAATCCGTCACATAACTTGCGTTGCGGGCTCGTCTAGGTCACAATGGCCATTTGGACCGGCCCGCCGCCCGGTTTTCTCTCTTCGGGGGTCACACGAGCTGCACGTGGTTGTGTGGGGGGGCTGTTTTTTTACATAGAAGACCCTGGTGATTATCTATGAGGGCAGTATTGCAAAAAAAATATTGGGTAAAATAACTTCCTCTCTTTTCTTCCACACACAACCGGCCCGCTGCCCTGTTCCTCTCTTTTCTTCCAGATCAGAAATCCATAGTTCCCAAATTGATAGTATTTGTCGCCGACGAGATGGGAGGCGGCGTGCGTGGCAGTGAAACCTCGAGCTGTGGTGACGTTCTCTCCCTTTGGAGCACCGCTAGCTCTCCCGTCGGGAGTACCCGTGCCGCTGTCGCTGTGGCGGGCAGTGTGGCGAGCGGCGGCATCAGTGAGGGGAGCATGCAAGTCCTCGGCGTTGTTGGAGGGGGAGGCTCCGCTGCCGCTCCAGGGAGTTCGTCCGCGTCTCGCATCCAGGACTCTCGGATCTTCCCCCAAGAGGTGTGGCAGCGCGGTGAGCCGGAGATGCGGCCGGAGCGCGGTCGCGTTCTCATTGCTCGCACTGATGGCATGGCGGCGCTCGAGCGGTCGTTCCTCGGGCGCGCATTGTATGCCATCATCATTGAGAAGCCACGGAGCAAGGTGACGCCGGAGGCACTCGCCACGGCGCTGGAGTTTCATTGTGGCGTCTTGCCGTCGGCGATGAAAGTGGAGGTGACCGGCCCACCATTTCATTTTTTTGTGCGGTTCGACTCACTGCAGGATTGCACTCGTGTGGTGCACGCATCGGAACATCTGCTTTGCGACGACAGCAGAATTGGTTTTCAGAGGTGGTCGAGGTGGTCGCGTGGCTCGCCGTCGAAGCTGGCGTACAAGACGACGCTTAGTTTGGAGGGGCTACCAGAAGAGGCATGGGATCCAGACACCTTGAATCTGGTGCTCGCCGGTGTCGATGGCGAGCTCATCGACATACTCCCAGCTAGAGACAAGTGGGTGCTTCCGTGCACGGCGTGGCTACGCGATCCTAGCGCACTGCCAAAGTTGCTTACTGTCTCTGTACCGGCACCTCCTCTGCAACCTTGGATGCCAGACTCCGATGACGAGAATGTCCATTCACCGCCGCGTCCGATCTCTCCAACTGATCGTGGATGCATTGATTTTTCGGTGACCATGCATGTGAAGGAAGTCATTGACCGTGGTCCATTGTTAACCGAAGGATTGGCTGATGAATTCCTCCCCGACGAAGACGCTGATCTAACCCGCAAGCACACATTTACAACCTGGCGAGGCAAGATAGATGGCACTGGCCCTGGGCCAAATGGCAAAGCTTAAGAGCAGAGCAACGAAATGCTGGAGCTGGAGTGCCTAGTTGTCATATTACTAGTAGTTTTAATATGTCGTGATGTTATTGTAAGAGTTGGCACTGTAATTGCTATCTTATGTGTTTGTGGGCAGACCTTGTTAGTGTTTGTTGGCAGACCTTATTAGTGATGTTATTGTAATAAAGATGAGTACTCAATGATGATCTCAACAACATCATTCTAAAGATGAGCAAACTTAAGATGAGTACTCTGGAAGTTCCTCATCATGACAACTTAGTTCCACATCATGACAACTTAGTACATACAATAACAACAGATAACTACTCATGATCAATCTTCACCTCCTTGAGCTCCTTGTGTGGACTGGAATTCTGTTTGGTCTTCCTGATATTGTTGTGTGCTTGTTCCTTCACCAAATAGTAGCCACTGCAACCCCCTTGTCTTTGTTGATTTCTTTGGTCTTTCCAGGCCCCTTGTTCTAGCAGTAGTTCTGCCTAACCTTCTTCCTCTTGTTCCTCCAACTCCTCTTCCTCTTGTTGAAGCACCTCTTCTACCTCTGCCTCTGCCAATGCCTCTTCCAGCTTGTGCAGCTCCTCTTACTCCTCTAGTTGTTGATGCTATTGCTAGATGTGCACTACCAGTTTCAACATAAATGTTGGCTCTGTTCTCAGCTACAAATGCATTTTCTTCTGGTATTGGGTGAGCCCTGTTAATAGGAACTCCATTTGCAGGTCCCTCATGTGACAATATGTGCACCATGCTTTCTTGCAGTTGTGTTGGGTCCATTTGGGGCCTCATAGGTTTATTTTTGATGTGCTAGTAAACAAACAAACAACAATGTTGTCAGCATCAATATATTTTGAAACGGCCAAAAAAAATGTGCTTACTGTTAGGATAGCTGGGAAGTCCACATCTCCAAATTCATCAAGAACACTCTTGGACTTCTTTTTCTTTGCCTTCTCCATCATTTTTTCCATCTGTTGCATCATCTTATCAGTAGGCTTTCTCTTCCTGCCCCTTCTAGTTTGTGTTGTAGGTTGCTCTGTTTCTTGCTCCTCTTCCACATTTTGTTGCTGCTCTTCCACATTTTCTTGTTCCTCTTCAGTTTCTCTTAATATAGCTGCTTTTAGTTGTGAGCATCCACTTCTGTTATGCCCAGCTAGCTTACAATACCCACAATGCATAATTGCTCCATGCCTGCTCAGTTTAGTGCCATCTTCATTCTCCTCTGGCTGCTTCCTTCTATTCTTCCTCCTCCTCCCAGCTTTTTTCTCATAGAGTGGTGGCAGTACAGGTGCTGCATTAACTGGGGCCCACTCATCTTTGTCTCTAGTTGGATATATTTGAATTCCATAAGCTTCCAAATATGTCTCCAGTGAGTAACAGGAAGAAACCATTGTCTCTGGCCTAATTTTTTCATGTCTGGAGCAAGCACATGCATGGCTACATGGGATTCCAGTGAGCTGCCACCTTCTGCAAGTACATGTATGCATGTTTAGCTCAACAATGTAGGTTTTCTCATTTGACAACACTCCAAACACACCCATGCCTGATTCTTCTGGGTGGCAATTGGCTAATAATTCAACATTCTTCCTTAGTTTGTCCCTAACTTTGGGAGTAATATTCCCTGTCCATTTTTGAAGAGCTTCTTTTTGTTTGAACATGTGCCTATGCATTAACTGAGATCTTATTCTCTCATACATAGACATTACTGGTAACTCTCTGGCTTCTAGTATGTACCTACAACATTCACACATAATTCAGTTACAAGAACTAAGTTGCAGTTCATGAGAGCATTATTCACACACAAATTTGCTATACCTATTGAAGACTTCACAAGTATTATTTAGAAGAATGTCACATTTTGGAAATTCATTAAAAAATGCTCTAGACCACTGGTTTGGAGGCTTTTCCTCCAACCATGCATATACCTCTGGATTGTCTTGCCTCGGCTTTTCCATATTCTGCTCAAATACAGTAGGTGTGGTGGATTTTGCACAAATCCAGAGCTGCTGTCTGATAGTTTCTCCCTTGTGGACTGCTTGGAGGTTTTGGTACAAGTGTCTAACACAGAACCTATGCTCAGAGTCATGAAAATGCTCCTGCACAGCTTTGATGAGGCCCTTCTGCATATCACTCATAATAGTGAATGAGCTTGTGTTCATAATATTTAGATCTTGCTTTAATGTAGACAAGAACCAGGACCATGATGCATGGCACTCTGTCTCCACCACTGCCATTGCAATTGGATATATGGAATCATTCCCATCTATACCTACTGCAGTCAATAGTTGCCCACCATATTTTGTCTTTATGAAAGTACCATCAAGACATATAATGGGCCTGCAACCCTTTAACCACCCTATCTTGCATGCTGCAAGACTGAAGTAACATGTGCTAAACAGTCCATTTTCTAGGTTTAGATAGAAAGAAGATCCTGGGTTGCTTGTTCTCAATTCCAGTGCATAGTTCCAAAGAAGTGTGTATTGCTTCACCTCATCCCCATGCACCACAGCAAATGCCGCTTCCCTAGCTCTCCCAAGTTTATGCCTGCTTACTTCCATGTTGTATTTCTTCCTCACTTTCCTTGCAAATGTAGACAATGACATCTTGTCATTGTCCCTGAACATCTCCACATATTTCTTGGCCAGAAAAGGGGTTGTAAGCTCTTTCACATCCCATACTTTCTCACAATTATGCTCTCTAATAAATGTTTTCACAAGAAAAGATTGGGTTCTGTTATTTGCCACAGCCACAAGTTTTCAAGGGCAACCCTCTACACATACTGCCTCAAATCTCTGTTTGTTATTTCTTTTTTTCCTGATCTGGACCTTGTTCTTAACTGCATAATGTGCTACTACCTTTCTCAACAACTCCACTGAATCAAAAACAATACCTAGTTTGAATTGAGGATTATCCATGTCAACTAGTGGGTTAAATGTTTTGAACCTGTAGATGGGTTTCTGCTTCCTTTTCTTCTTCTTGTACTCCTCATCATCAGAGTCACTCTTGTGAATCTTCTCACAGTCATCTTCTTCTGGTAGTTGTAGTTCCTCTTCAGTGACATCATATGTGCCTGGAACATGTCTGTACTCAGCTCCTACTTTCATCCCCTTGTCAACCAAAGCATCCTGCACAACAACATCTACATTTTTATCATACAAATCATCATCATTATCCACTGCATAATCACTGTCATACCATGTTGGATCAATCTTTGAATCACATTCCCAATCCTCTTCTGAATCTGATGACTTGTCCGAACTTTCTGCATCCTGGACAGAAGTTTTAGCACTGTCTGCACTACCTTTGTTGCTCTCTGATTTCACATGCCTCGTTTTATCCTTGCTTATAGGGCTAAGTATTATTGGAGGCAATTCAGGCCCAACCCTATAAGCAATGTCATCTTCCTCCTCCTTTAGTTTTTTCATCTCTGTTTTTTCACATGCTTCACAAACAAAACAAGCACCTTTGAATTAACAGAAGTTGCTGCCATCTTCCTATAGTCCACTTCAAAATCAATAGGCACCATTTCTGAAAGTGTTTTACCAGGTGGGCACCAGAAAACAAGATCCAACTCACCAGGTGGATATTTCAACGCAGACAACATATAGTCAATCATATCATTGCAGAAAGTGTTCCTATCAAAGTTATCAAACATTGATACTTTCTCATCCAAATATGCCAAATTAATTCCTTTTCCCAAAAAGAACCCACCATGATGCATCTCTATACTGAATTTTACTGAATCCGAACCTACATTGCAAATTTAAAGTTTGGAATTAGAAACTATGTTGCAGAGAGGAATCATAAACTATGTTGCAGAAACATTGATACTTTCTCATCCAACATAATCTGTCCGCACAGGCTAACCCTAGTTATTAGGGGAGGGGAGGGGAGGGAGGGGAGGAGAGGAGAGGGGGAGGACAGAGAACTCACCGTACATCGGCCGGCCACCCTCTTCTGTCCTGAACTGCGGCTTCATCCCCGTCGCCTTCGCTGGTACAGCTGCCGCCGACGAGCTGGACGCACCCGCACCGCCGCCGCCAGTTGACTCCCCCATCGGGAAAGAAGAGCAACGACAGGAAACTATGGGATTAACGTTACCACGTGATTACCAAATTCGTCAGGGTCTTCTGTGTAAAAAAACAGCTCGTCACGTGCGGCTCGCGTGACCCCCGAAGAGAGAAAACCGGGCGGCGGGCCGGTCCAAATCGGCATTGTGACCTAGATGAGCCCGCAACGCAAGTTCTGTGACGGGTTTTTCCGGGTTGCAAGTAGTATGACTTAAGTGCACGCGTAACACAAGTTCTTTGACCGCCAGCGCCTTTTACTTTGAGGCAAAGAAGACTATGGAAGATATGGAATCGGATTATATATAGATACATGAATGGCTCAATGGCTACATCCTATACAGAGATGAATATGCTACTGCTGAATGTTGCCCTTTGTGTGCTATTCCAAATGAAGGGTAGAATGATGATTCAAAACCATGAACAAGACGAACTGAAAAGGTTTCGCAAAAGAATCTGTGATGTTTCCGCAGGTATCAACTTTGCAACGGATCAACATTATGTATTTGTATTTTTCGTAATCCATAATCAGCGAATTCGAAAGAATGAAAAGATCTCTATGAGAACTATTCTTCATACCAGTGGACAGTCTCTAGCCCCGGGTTCTAGTGTGAGAGGGCACGCGGCCATTGGCGCTCTAGCGCTTCAAATTTTGAATGCCCATTGCTCGTGGTAGCTCGCCGGCGGTGAGGGCCGCGCCGGCTATCCTGGCGCCCGTCCCTCTGGCCGTGGTGCTCGTGCTGCCAATATGGTGCCCCCGCAGGGCCGCGTTCTGCTGGGCTGATGTCGGAGACGAGGAGGAAGCGGCAGAGCCGTCTGCCGCCAACCCCGAGCTCCCCAGTCGGCGCGTCCTGGGAGACTTCCTGGCTGGTGCGCGGGTGGTGCCTCGTCGGCGGCCTGCAACGGCACGGCGTGCTGCCGCCGCGCCTAGTTCGCTCCCGAGGGCGGCCCTGCACCGTTTGCTTCTGGGGGCGGATGCGCCGCCGGCCCTAACGAGGTATGCGGGAGGCCGGAAACTGTCTCCCGCCCAGGAGGTGAGGCTGCGGGTCTCCGGTGGTGTACGAGAGGTCTACGTTGCGTGGATACTTGGATACGTATCTGATACTGGGATACGCCCGAGACCCCAAATTTTAAGAAACATGGGTACGGGGATATGCTTATAAATAGATATTCAACAAAGCTATTTTTCAGTCGGCAGGAAAATAGTGATAGATCCGAACAACCCGGCGATCGCTCGATCCGTTTCTCCCACGCGAGAAACCATTCGATACATTTTTTTCATTCTCGCGCGTGAAAATAGAAAAAGAAGGCGTTCCTAGAAATCGAGCCTTGGACCTGGCACTTAGGTACAAACACCATGGTGAAAAATGTTGAAGACACACCCGTAATAACTTCTATGTTAATACCATGATGATATACGCATAAAAAAATCTGATAGCTAACACACAAACACCGTAATAACTTTTTGACCGGGAGAAAAAGATGTTGGAAACTGGATGCTAACAGTTTCCATACTTGTAGTTTTATAGACTAAAAAACCATGCTAAAGCTGAGAATTAAACTCAAGACTTCAATATTGAGATCTTAACACAGTAGCCAACTCACCTACTACTTGGCTCTTGACAAGTTCAAATAAAATACCATTTTCTTGACCATCCGAGCTGAAAAAGTTGTTGAAATATTCCCCCGATAACTTTTGTGTATATAAGATGATAACTTACTGTACAACTAGCTTGATAACTTACATATAAATACATTGATAACTTTTCACCTTGGGCGAAAAGTTCTAGAAACAGCATGGTAATTTATGGACATGGCGTACACTTTCGCCGATCCTGATGTGCCTGCTCAACGGCTGCCTTGTCAACCACCGGCGTGCACGTGCGCAAGGAAGAGGAGATGCTGCCGCATCCGATGTGAAGGATGTGGTCGCACGCATTTGTGTCGTAATTGTCGGGACTCGGCGCCACCAACTCGTCGATGGTGGCGCCTCCTCCTTTCCACGCCGGGAATCGAGTGGTAGGGACCCTGACTAGAAGTTGTCGAATGTGTTGTGCGGCCGTAACAGCGGCTCATTCTTCACCTCCTCCTTGATGTGGCGTCTGATTTGTCCATCGTGATTGCGTAGGAGGGAGGGCACCTCTTCCTTGACGTGGCATCCGGTTTGTGCAACGCTATTTGCGCAAGAGGGAGGGCACCTCCTTCTTAACGCGCCATCCATATCGGACGACGTAGTTGCGCGCGCCGAGGGGGGTATCCTGCTTCACACGTTGGTGAGGTTGCGACGGACCGCGGTCGCATAGTGACCGCTTGAGTAGAAGCTCCAGCTGCGCCTGGTACTCCTCTTTTGTCCCGGCGGCCTCGGCGAAGAGTGGCGGCTTCTGCTACTCCACATCGTCCAAGGAGAGCAAGACCTCCTCCTCTGTCAATGGCATGGTGCAGAACGACGGCCCTGTGAACTGTGGGTGGCAATCCACCGGCCGATGTCAAGAACGAGCCGCTAGCATGGGACTAGCCCATCGCGTAGTATAGGATAGGACAAGAGAGGATCGCCAACGTGACGACGAGTGGAGCGGAGAGGAGAAGAGAGTCGGTGGTGTGCGGCGGAGAAATGCCTTGACGACGACGAGGTGGAACCAGCGCTTGTAGACAAGGATAATGCGGATGAGGACGGTGGGCAAGCCGAGTAAAACAATGATCTCGATGAGGAGGTCGTCGTCATCGAGCACCTTGGAGACGGTGTCCGCTGGTTGTGGTGGCGGCGACGGGGACTGGGAATGCCTTTGCATCTTGCCATCCACACAGGGTGTGCTAGGAATGGGATCGACCCTGAAATTTGCATGACAATCAGTACAATCGAAGTGGACATGTTGATTGTGTGAAATCAATAGGAGGAACTAGAAGAAACCGAATGAACTAAATCTCAAGTACCCTCCTGGATTGTCAGCGGGATCCATCTGCACCTCTCAGCTGCCGCTCACAACATCGTTGTTTCCGCATGCCTTGGTTATCTCTTACCGGAACCCTTCATTTATGTATTTATTTTGTGATAGTCATCATGCTTTAAGTTATATATCTTGCTATCACATAGTTGTTTGTCTTGTTTACCATAATCTGTTGGTGCACATAGTTGAGCCTAACTTATTTAGGTTTTGTGCTTGATAAATTCAATGCTAGTTTTATTTCGTAGTTATTCAAACCTAAACCATAATTGTTTTAAAATGTCTATTCACCCCCACCCCCACCCCCCCACACACACACTCTAGGCATCATCGCATGGCAAATAGTCACAATTTTGCCATATTTTTTTATTTTATTGAGGAAGTTTGAAAATATAAATTTGAAAGAACTTAGGTTCAAACGTATCTTTTTTATTTTCTTGCATTCTTTAAGTTATGGAAAATTTAGTTTCTTGTGCACGTCATTTTTTGTAAAATTGCTTGTACAACATTTTCAAGCTACAAACATCTTGTGTAATTTTTTCTAATCACTCTACAAATTACAGAGAAATTCATGTAGCTAATTCTTATGGAATTATGTTAAAATATTGTTTTCTAGAATCATGGAAAATTAAAAGAATTGTTTGTTGCGTTTGTACCAGTCATGTGGCAAATTCATGTTATATATAATGGTAAATTGTTGCGCTAATTTTCATCCCTTGATGTGTGTTTATATTTTTTTACACTACTAGTGTTACACATAATGGTGATTTTTGGCCCATTTTCCATTTATTTCAACCATTTTACCTGTAAAGCATGGTGCTTTTTTGGCACTAGAATCAGTGCCTTTTTTTGCTCGTTTTATTTCCATCGCACATGACGCCTGCAGTTTTAGGACAAGGATTCGCTCTTGGGGGTACGTCCCAGCGAACGAATTCGTTCGGTCGATCCCTCCTCCCATGCGGAACAATTCGTTCGTTCGAAGGAGGCTCCAAATATGACGTTTCCTAAATATTGGAGCCCTATTATTATTACATAAACTTTGGAAAACAAACTTATCCCTTTCAATCTCTAGATAACTGTCTCATGGTGAGTCCTTATAATTTACCGTTTTCTAAGAAAAAGAAGGTAGCAATAACAGGTCAAAAACAGGTCCTGGCGGTACTACCACGTCGTTCTGCTCTTCCTTGATGCCGGTTGCCCTTATTCTTCATAACGCCCTTATTTTCAACATCATTCTGGCCATACAACTCTTCATAACGTCCTCGTTCTTCGTATGACAGTTCTCTTAGGACTAGAAAGAAAAAAGAAATTAAATCATCAGGAGAAAGAGAAGATTATCAGGCATGAGAAGGTAGAACCAAATACAAGAGATAAAGATATATGATACATATATGTTCCAGCATATATTATGTGGGAACCACAAGAAGGTACAACAGTGCTCAAATGTTATGTGGAAACCACAAGTCAATATGATACATATGTTCCAGCATAGAGATTGTATGACAAGTTACAGAACAGAAATATACGTTGCTTAACCAGAGTTCCTATATATAGCCTATGGAATCAATCATATGCATGGTACCCGACACTGGAATTGCCAAAATAGACTACAGAATCAATCATATAGTATCCGACACATTTAACAGCTACTCTACGAAACGGTGCAATGGAAGATGAGATGAACCGCTTATAAAAGTAATGTAGCATTATCAGGGCAGCCTATTATATCCAGAAACATTTTTTATGATTATGTATTGATCATAACAACAAATCCCAATGATTAATAAGTATAATGCATATGAGAAACAAAATACTAATAGAATGCACATTGCAAATGTTGGTTATCTCACGATCTCAACACATATCGATCACCCAAAGGCTAAAGACAAACCTTGCAGGATCATTCTTGAGCACAGGGAATGCGGGAGGCCATGTCATCATAAAAGGATAAATCCGTTCTAAAGTTCGGTCATCTTCTGTAACCTCATACACCTTACGCAGCTCACTGCGCTTAATATCCAAGTAAAGTGCACATTGTCCCATCTTCAAGAACACAAACTGGAGATTATCCCCCGTTTCGCTTGTGTTCAAAAGAGTTGGCTTCTCACCATCTGTCATCCCCAAAGCATCCAACATCTCACGCAAGCAAATTGTATCCAAAACCAACCAGTTTCTCATGCTGCCACAGTCATCCCCACTGTGGAGCCAGATGCGAAGCTGCAGTTTCTCAAGATGGAAGAGATAAACCCCTGAATCATTGGCCCGTGACATCATCATATCTTCACAAACATACCGCTCCATTCCTTCCGGGAGCGGGATCGTGGAGAAGTTTGAGGTCATCAAATTCATCACAGCAATGCTCGTGGAGTGCTCCATATAGATCTTATCGCCAGACAGCAGAGGATGTGGATCCGATCGCGGAGAAGGGAGCACTGCCATCGCTGAGGAACGCCAGTGCCAAAGACCATCTTGCAGCACATATATGTGCGCCTTGTATT
The DNA here is from genome assembly GCA_022496015.1 of Hordeum marinum. Classification (NCBI taxonomy): domain Eukaryota; kingdom Viridiplantae; phylum Streptophyta; class Magnoliopsida; order Poales; family Poaceae; genus Hordeum; species Hordeum marinum. Next base: position 37,006,726 of record CM039673.1, read on the forward strand.
TTATAGAATATTCTGAAACATAATTTTTACCATCGACGAGATAACCCATTGACAACTGTACGAAGGTCAGGCTCTTACCGTCACCTTCTTCCTTCAAGAGAAACTGGGCGCAAGTGCCTGCAGCTGCAGCGCCATCGAACCGGTCATATGGGGTCATCGGCGGCGCAACAACGCCTCTCTCCGGGCACAGCGGCCAGTGCACTCCAAGCAAGATTTTCTGGCCTAGGAAGCCATGGAGAAGGATGGTGTCGTTGTGGCAGTCAAAAATGCATGCGAGTTCTTCGTCGTACGTGTCCAGGCTGTAGTTCTCGGCCAGGCGAACAGCAGTGGCGAGCTCCGGGGGCTGAGGCAGCATCGGGACAAAGCGCGGGCGGAGCGGGACCGGTAGGAGCTCGTTAGTGGACCTGGTGGAGACATAGAAGCCGAGGAGACGGGGCGAGTGGAGGCTGCGGAAGCGGCGGAGGAAGGCCTTGTCGGAGACGAGGTGGAACCAGCGCTTGCAGACAAGGATGGCGCGGACGAGGGCGGTGGGGAGGCCGAGCCGGATGATGATCTCGATGAGGAGGTCGTCGTCATCGAGTACCCTGGACACGACGTCCGCTGTCTGCGGTGGCGGCTGCGGGGATTGGGAATGCCTCTGCATCTTGCCATCCATAGATGTTGTCTCGGGAAAGGGATCGACCCTGAAATTAACAGCATCGACAATCAGTACAATCGAAGTGGACATGTTGATCGCGTGAAATCAATAGGAGGAACTTAAAAGAAACTGAATGAAGTGAATCCAACGTACCCTCCAGGAATGTCAGCAGGATCCATCTGCACCTCTCACTCTCAGCTCCCAGGAGAGTTGGGGGGCGCCGTTCACCGGTGAAATAGGGCTTGTTAATCTCACCACCTCGCTCGGCCGTTGTGGAGGCGCGGGTCAGCAGGGAACTGCCTCCCTGTTTTATCTCAACAGCAAAACAGAACCAATCCAGTCCCCTGTTGGATCAGAAAAGCTATCCTTCCCAAGAGAATGTTCTTCAAGATGCTACCGCGCATTCTTCAGTGTACATAAGAGAAAGTTGGAGATCTTCCTGAAGTGCCGCATCTGTTATCTTTTCATCTTCTTCCTTCGAACTGCAGAAATTAATTTAAGTTATTAGACTCCTAATTACGTAGTAAACATGATTTGCACACGGCAGTACGGCACGGAAGAGAGTTGTGGCGACTCAAGATTCAGTTTCTGCAGAATTAGTTTGAGGAATTCAACATAGGCAAGAGAACCTAGAATTTTCGTATGATTCAACACCAGTAAAAGCAGCCATCAACAGTTACATCACCAAGGTTGCAACCTTACCAACCACCCCACGAGACATGCATACATGCAGATCCCCCGATTCCCCACCACAGATCCGACGCTTAACAATCACTAGAGAAGTAAAAACGTGAAATCGTCCTCCACGGGAAGGGCTAGAGAGAAGCGCCCACGGCGGGAGGGGGGATAGGAAGCAACCTTGGAGATGTCGACGGGAGCGTTCTCGCAGAAGCTCCGGGGGTCGCGGAGGTCGATCACGAGCTGCGCCGCCGACGATCACCTGGATGGGCGGTAGCGGAGGGAGACGGGGGAGAGACGATGCTCTGTTTTTTTTCTCGTGCGGCTCGCTCGGGGAGGACAGAGAAGATGCCGCAAGGCCGAAACGTTTTTTTTTCTTTTTGCTTTTTGTAAGCGGCATCTGTTTTTTCACCCATGAAAATAGAAAATGCCATGTTTGTTTTTACACATTCACATCTACAAGGACGCATACGCATGCTTAATTTTATGAGCACCTTCAAATTACTAGTCAACCCATCATTTTAAAATTAACAAAATTAATGACATAGTTTGACGTCATCATGTTAGAGTATCTTTTTAATGTATTGCATCATCTTTAATTAAACCCAAATAAGAGAGGAAAACGGGGCGAGCAACGAGCGATGCCAAGTTCCGTTTTGTATTGTGTCGATTGAAAGCTACTTTCTCCGTCCTAATATAGTGTTAAAAAACGTCTTACATTACGAGACGGAGAGAGTAGTTTTTATTTGGGACGAGAAATTTTCTCACTTAACACATCCTTTTTGGGAAATAGCGATCAAGGGTCACTAAATCTCTCTTCCTACATGTAACATATTGCCAGAGTGAAACGTAATGATGAAGAGAAAAAACACATACGAGGGAAATGGAGGAGGAGCAGGCTGTTGTATGTTTATGATTTGGACAAACAGAAACCATATATACGAGGTAGATGACTATAGATTGGACGAGGCTGAGAAATTGGACCCATAATCCTTCCAAATACAACGCTGATTGCTCCCTTCTACACGTGAACTTAATGCCCTGATTTAATCTCACACCTTCGCATGCAACTCTTAGCCCAATCATGTGAGGCCCTGTGATGGATCTCGCAGGAATTTGAGAGAGGAAGAGAGACGAACAGGGAGAATTGCAAAGAATGGGGGGAGAAACAGAGCAACACGGAGAGATAGATTCAAACGTTTCTTTTCTTCAGTCATGGTTTGTTCCATACACAGTAGTCGTACATATACCCACACACGCCACGGCTTACACATAGTACAGCTAGGCCCGTTGCCAGTCACACATTCTTGTCGTCCACCTGCCCAGTGGACTCAGGGTCCACCTGTCGGTTGTCCAGCGACGTCGCCACGGATGGAGCCGTGACAAATCATCCCACATTTCATAAGCATGCGGTGGTCTAGCCTTTAGGCTGGTCATAGACTCATAGTGGGAATAACTTAGACCATCTTCAGTCGCGCCTCCAACAGGGGCTCCCCAGGCGATTTTTCAGCGCCGGCGCCCAAAAATCGGCCCAGTCGCGCCCCCAGGAGGCCGTTTTTCGCCGGTTTGGGCCGAAACTCGCGTCGGCGGACCCAAGCCGAACCCGGTGTGCTGGTGGGCGCCCGGGGGTGCCGCGGCGAGCGATTTTGGTGCGAAAGAGCCACGGGCCCGCCAAGTCAGCGACACGCGCGTGGTCTTCCCTCAGAACGCCTCGGTTTCCCGTGGGGAATCAATGGCAAGGTTGCCGCCGGTCAGCCTTGCCATTGATTCACGGGCGGCGCAGCGACGCCTCCCCTCCCGCCATGCGTACACACGGCGCAGGCTATATAACCAGCGCCTTCCCCCTCGCCTCTAGCCACACCAGCCCACAGCCGCCGCCGAGCTCTGCCTCTCTCCCCATACGCCGACGTTCCCTCCCCCCTTCCCTCTCTCCCCAAAGCCCAAACCGATGGCCGAGCGATTCCCTGGCGACCGGCGGTTGCACAAAGATGGCTGGCAGGTGTCTGTTTCTCCTACTTTAGTTGGATCGGATTCGGCTAAGGCGGTCCTTGAGAAGGTTGAAAAGCAACTCATGTATCACCGTTGTGGTTTATGCGTAGGTGAGAATTATTCTTGCTAGATACCCGTAGCAGCCACGTAAAATATGCAACAACAATTAGAGGACGTCTAACTTGTTTCTGCAAGGTATGTTGTCATGTGATATGGCCAATTACATGATGAGATATATGTGATGTATGAGATGATCATGTGTTGTATAGAATATCATGACTTGCATGTCGATGAGTACGGCAACCGGCAGGAGCCATAGGGTTGTCTTTAATTATTGTATGACCTGCGTGTCAATCATTAAGCACTATGTAATGCTTTACTTTATCGCTAAACGGTAGCAATAGTAGTAGAAGCATGGTGGGCGCGACAACCCCGATGGCGACACGTTGATGGAGATCAAGATGATGGAGATCATGGTGTCGTGCCGGTGATGATGGAGATCATGCCGGTGCTTTCAAGATGGAGATCAAAATCACAAGTTCATGGCCATATCATGTCACTTATGATTTGCATGTGATGTTAATCCTTTTTTTTGCACCTTGTTTTGCTTAGGACGACAGTAGCATTATAAGGTGATCCCTCGCTTAATTTCAAGATAAATTATGTTCTCCCCGAGTGTGCATCATTGCGAAAGTTCGTCGTGTCGAGACACCACGTGATGATCGGGTGCGATAGACTCTACGTTCACATACAACGGGTGCAAGCCAGTGTTGCACATGCAGAACACTCGGGTTGAACTTGACGAGCCTAGCATGTACAGACATGGCCTCGGAACACAAGAGACCGAAAGGTCGAACATGAGTCATATAGTAGATATGATCAACGTGATGATATTCACCATTGAAACCACCTCAACTCACGTGATGATCAGACTTGAGTTGATAAATTTGGATCATGTATCACTTGAATGACCGGAGGGATGTCAATTTAAGTGGGATTTCTTAAGTAATATGATTAATTGAACTCATTATCATGAACATAGTCAGTAGTGTCTTTGCAAATTATGTTGTAGATTACTAGCTCGTGTTGTAGCTTCCCTGAATTTCAATATGTTCCTAGAGAAATAGAGTTGAAAGATAATGCTAGCAATAATGCGGACTGGTTCCGTGATCTGAGGATTGTCCTCATTGCTGCACAGAAGGCTTATGTCCTTAACGCACTGCTCGGTGTGCCACCCCTCAAACGGCGACTGTGGATGTTGTGAACATCTGACAATCATGTTTTGATGACTACTTGATAGTTTAGTGCGTCTTGCATTACGGCTTAGAATTAATGCTCCAAAATGTTTTGAACATCACGGAACATATGAGATGTTCTAAGAGCTGAATTTGGGATCTCAGTCTCGTGCCTGTGTTGTGAGATATGAGATCTCCAACAAGATTTTTTGCCTGCAAGATGAAGGAGTGGGAGCATCATCAATTGTTGAGCATGTGCTCAGATTGTTTGGGTACTACAATCGCTTGAATTAAGTGGGAGTTGATCTTCCAGATAAGATAGTGATTGATATAGTTCTCCAAGTCACTGTCACTAAGCTACTAGAGCTTCGTGATGAACTATGAAATGCCACGGATAGAAATGATGATCCCTGAGCTATTCGCGATGTTTGACACCACGAAGGTAGAAATCAAGAAGGAGCGTCAAGTGTTGATGGTTAGTAAAACCACTAGTTCGAGAAGGGCAAGGGCAAGGAGGGAAACTTCATGGATGGCAAGTTAGTTGCTGCTCCAATGAAGAATCCCAATGTTGAACCCAAACTCGAGACTAAGTGCTTCTATTATGAGGAGAACGGTCGCTGAAGCGGAACAACCCTAGATACTTGGTAGATAAGAAGGTCGGCAACGTCGACAGAAGTATATTTGATGTATGTGTTATTAATGTGTACCTTGCTAGTACTCCTAGTAGTACCTGGGTATTGGATACCGGTTCGGTTGCTAAATGTTAGTAACTCGAAATAAAAGCTATGGAATAAACGGAGAACTAGCTAAGGGTGAGGTGACGATGTGTGTTGGAAATATTTCCAAGGTTGATGTGATCAACATTGCACGCTCTCTCTACCTTCGGGATTAGTGATGAACCTAAATAAATGTTATTTGGTGTTTTGCGTTGAGCATGAACGTGATTAGATCATGTTTATTGCAACACGGTTATTCATTTAAGTTAGAGAATAATGATTATTCTGTTTACATGAATAATACCTTAAATGGTCATGCACCTAGTGAGAATGGTTTGTTGAATCTTGATCGTAGTAATACACATGTTCATAACATTGATGCCAAAAGATACAAAGTTAGTAATGATAATACCACATACTTGTGGCACTGCCGCTAATGTCATATTGGTATAAATCGCATGAAGAAACTCCATGTTGATGGATCTTTGGACTCATTCGATTTCGAATCGGTTGAGACATGCGAACCATGCCTCATGGGCAAGATGACTAGGGACCCCGTTTTCCGGTTTGATGGAGTGGGAAAGTGATTTATTGGAAATAATACATGTTGATGTATGCAAACCAATGAGTCTTATAGCGTGCGGTGGATATCGTTATTTTCTTACCTTCACTAATGATTTGAGTAGGTATAGTGTATATTTACTTAATGAAACACAAGTCTGAATCGTTTGAAAAGTTCAAGCAAATTCAGAGTGAAGTTTAAGATCATCATGAAAAGAAGATAAAAATGTCTACGATATGATCGTGGAGGTGAATATCTGAGTTACGAGTTTGGCATACAACTTAAGACAATGTGAAAAGTTGTTTCACAACTCACGCCACCTGGAACACCATAGTGTGATGGTGTGTCTGAATGTCATAGTCATGCTCTATTGGATATGGTGCGAACTATGATATCTCTTATCGATTTGCCATTATAATTTTGGGGTTATGCATTAGGGACAACAACATTCACTTTAAATAGGGCACCATCTAAATCCGTTGAGATGACACCGTGTGAATTATGGTTTGATAGAAACCTAAGTTGTCATTTCTTAATGTTTGGGGTTGTGATGCTTGTGTGAAAAATGTTTTCACCTAATGAGCTCAAACCCAAAGAGGACAAATGCATCTTCATAGAATACCCTAAGAACAGTCGGGTGAACCTTCCATCTCAGATCCAAGCATAAAATGTTTGTTGCTGAAAATGGGTCCTTTCTCGAGAAAGAGATTCTCTCGAAAGAATTGAGTGGGAGGAAGATAGAACTTGATGAGGTTGTTGAACCTTTGTTTCAACCAGAGAGTAGCGCAGCACGGGAAGATGTTTTTGTGAAGCCTATGTTAGTTGAAGAGGAAGTTAATGATGATGATCATGAAGCTTCGGATCAAGTTACTATCAAACCTCGTAGGTCGACAAGGACGTGTACTGCTCCTGAGTGGTACGACAACCCTGTCTTAGAGGTCATGTTGTTGGACAACGGTGAACCTACGAGCTATGGAGAAGCGATGATGGGCCCGGATTTCGACAAATGGTTAGAGGCCGTGAAATCCGAGATAGGATCCATGTATGAAAACCAAGTATAGACTTTGGTAGACTTGCTCGTTGGACGGCAGGTCGTCGAGTACAAATGGACCTTTGAGATGAAGACAGACGCTGATGGTAAATGTCACCATTTATAAAGCTCGACTTGTCGCAAAGAAGTTTCCGACAAGTTCAAGGAGTTGACTGCGATGAGACTTTCTCACTCGTAGCGATGCTAAAGTCTGTTGGAATTATGTTAGCAGTTGCTGCATTTTTCAATTATGAAATCTAGCAGATGGATGTCAAAACATCGTTTCCTTCCTCAAGGAAAGGTTGTATGAGATACAACCAGAAGGTTTTGTCAGTCCTAAGGATGCTAAAAGGTGTGCAAGCTTCAGTGATCCTTCTATAGACTGAATCAAGCATCTCGGAGTTGGAATATACGATTTGATGAGGTGATCAAAGTTCTTAAATTTATACAAAGTTTATGAGAAACTTGTATTTACAATAAAGTGAGTGGGAGCACTATAGAGTTTCTGATAAGCGTATGTGGATGACATATTGTTGGTCGGAAATGATGTAGAATTTTCGGAAAGCATGAAGGGTTATTTGAAAAGAGTTTTTCAAAGGAAGACCTGGATAAAGCTACCTAATTGTTGAGCATCAAGATCTATAGAGATGGATCAAGATGCTTGAAGAGACTTTCAATGAGTACATACCTTGACAAGATTTTGAAAGAGTTCAAAATGGATCAGTCAGAGAGAAGTGTTCTCGCCTACTTTGTAAGGTATGAAGTTCAGTGAGACGCAAAGCTCGACCATGGCAGAAGAAAGAGAAAGGACGAACATCGTCCCCTATGCCTTAGCCATAGGCTCTATATAGTATGCCATGCTGTGTACCGCACCTGTGTGTGCCTTGCCATGAGTCCGTCAAGGGGTACAAGAGTGATCCAGGAGTGGATCACTGGACAGAGGTCAAGATTATCCTTAGTGACTAAAAGACTAAGGAAATGTTTCTCGATTATGGAGGTGATAAAGGGTTCATCATAAAGAGTTACGTCAATGCAAGCTTTAACACCAATCCGGATGACTCTTACTAGCAATTCAGATACATATAGTGGAGCAGTCATTTGGAATAGCTCCAAGTGGAGTGTGGTAGCAGTGTCTACAGTATGACATAGAGATTTGCAAAGTACACACGAATCTGAATGTCGCAGACCCGTTGACTAAAAGACCTCTCTCACATGCAAAGCATGATCGAGCCCCAGAACTCATTGGGTGTTAGATTCATAAAAATGTGAATCACATGGTGATGTGAACTAGATTATTGACTCTAGTGCAAGTGGGAGACTGTTGAAAATATGCCCTAGAGGCAATGATAAATTGGTTATTATCATATTTCCTTGTTCATGATAATCGTTTATTATCCATGCTATAATTGTATTGATCGGAGACTCGGATGCATGTGTGGATACATAGGCAAAACCATGTCCCTAGTATGCCTCTAATAGACTAGCTCGTTAATCAAAGATGGCTATGGTTTCCTAGTCATGGACATGATATGTCATTTGATAATGGGATCACATCATTAGGAGAATGATGTGATGGACAAGACCCAAACTACAAACATAGCATATGATCATGTCAGTTTATTGCTACTGTTTTCTGCATGTCAAGTATCTGTTCCTATGACCATGAGATCATGCAACTCACTGACACCGGAGGAGTGCCTTGTGTGTATCAAACGTCGCAACATAACTGGGTGACTATAAAGGTGCTCTACAGGTATCTCTGAGGGTGTTTGATGGGTTGGCATGGATCAAGACTGGGATTTGTTACTCCGTGTGACGGAGAGGTATCTCAGGGCCCACTCGGTAATACAACATCACAATAAGCCTTGCAAGCAATGTGACTAAGTGTTAGTCACGGGATCTTGTATTACAGAACGAGTAAAGAGACTTGCCGGTAACGAGGTTGAACTAGGTATGGAGATACCGACGATCAAATCTCGGGCAAATAACATACTGAAGAACAAAGTGAACATCATATGGGATTAACTGAATTCTTGACATAGAGGTTCGACCGATAAAGATCTTCATAGAATATGTAGGAACCAATATGGGCATCCAGGTCCCGCTGTTGGTTATTGACCATAGAGGTGTCTCGGTCATGTCTACATGGTTCTCAAACCCGCAGGGTCTGCACACTTAAGGTTCGGTGACGTTTCGGTAGTATAGAGTTATGTATGGTGGTGACTGAAGGTTGTTTGGAGTCTTGGATGATATCCCGGACGTCACGAGGAGCTCTGTAATGGTCCAAAGGTAAAGATTGATATATAGGAAGTCTTGTTTTGGTCGTCGGAAAAGTTTCGGGCTCATCGGTAGTGTACCGGGAGTGTCGGTAGTGTACCGGGGGACCATCGGGAGGGGTATTTCGACCCAAGAGGCTACATGGGCTGTGGAAGTAGGTTTACCAGCCCTTAGTGGGCTGGTGGAAGGCCCACAGGAAGCCCATGCGGCTGGGAAGAAAAAGCCCAAAGAGAAAAGGTGGAAAAAGGCAAAAGTGGGAAATTAAGGAAGGAGTCCTAATCCTACTAGGAGTGGAGGAGGAGGACTCCTGCCTCCCACTTGGACCGAAGACTAGGGGCTGGCCCTTGAGGGCCAAGCCTCCTACTCCGCTCCTCCTGTATATAATAGAGTTTTTAGGGGTTTTGCACTAGAATTTCTGCCACGTGCTACCCTCTGCTCTAGTTCGTAGTTTCTCCTCTAGATTGGTTTCAGCGGTGCTTAGGCGAAGCCCTGCTGGAATAGCTCCACCACCATCGCCGCAACGCCTTCGCGCTACTGGAGAACTTGTCTACCTCTCCGCTCCCTCTTGATGGATCAAGAAGGCAGAGATCGTCATCGAGTTGTATGTGTGTTGAACGCAGAGGTGTCGTCCGTTCGGCGCTAGATCGGAAGGACCGTGATCAAGATCGCGAGACGATTCGTGATTCGATCGCGGGACGGATCGTGATGAGATCGCAAGATGGATCGTGATGAGATCGCGGGACGCTCGGCGATTTGGATTGCAAAGACGTTCGACAACACCAACCGCGTTTCTTAACGTTTCCCGCTTAGCGATCTACAAGGGTATGTAGATCCACTCTCCCTCTCGTAGATGCTCATCACCATGGATAGTTCATGCGTGTGAGTAGGGAAATTTTTGTTTCCCACGCAATGTTCCCCAATAGCGGTGGCTACCTTTATGTTCTCACCCTCATTGATGACTTGGGCAGATATGGGTATGTCTACTTAATGAAACACAAGTCTGAAACCTTTGAAAAGTTCAAGGAATTTCAGAGTGAGGTAAAGAATCAACGTGACAAGAAAATAAAGTGCCTATGATTTGATCGTGGCGGAGAATATTTGAGTCACGAGTTTGGCACACACCTAAGGAAATGTGGAATTGTTTCATAACTCACGCCGCCTGGCACACCTCAGCGAAATGGTGTGTCTGAACATCGTAATTGCACTCTATTGGATATGGTGTGATCTATGATGTCTCTTACCGACTTACCGCTATCATTTTGGGGATATGCATTAGAGATTGCCGCATTCACTTTAAATAGGGCACCGTCAAAGTCCGTTGAGACGACACCGTATGAATTATGGTTTGGAAAGAAACCTAAGCTGTTGTTTCTGAAAGTTTGGGGATGCGATGCTTATGTGAATAAACTTCAACCTGAGAAGCTCAAACCCAAAGTGGAAAGGTGCGTCTTCATAGGATACCCCAAAGAAACTATTGGGTATACCTTCTACCTCATATCCGAAGGCAAAGTCTTTATTGCCAAGAATGGATCCTTTCTAGAGAAAGAGTTTCTCTCGAAAGAAGTAAGTGGGAGGAAAATAGAACTTGATGAGGTAATTGTACCTCCACTCGAACCGGAGAGTAGTGCAGCACAGGAAATTGTTTCTGTGGAGCCTGCACCGGATGGAGAGGAACTTAATGATGATGATCATGAAACTTCAGATCAAGTTGCTATTCAAAGGTCCACCAGGACACGTTCCACACCAGAGTGGTACGGCAACCCTGTCCTGGAAATCATGTTGTTGGACAACGATGAGCCTTCGAACTATGAAGAAGCAATGGCGGGCCCAGATTCCAACAAATGGCTTGAAGCCATGAAATCCAAGATAGGATCCATGTATGAGAACAAAGTATGGACTTTGGTGGACTTGCCTGATGATAAGCGAGCCATAGAAAATAAATGGATCTTTAAGAAGAAGAGTGACGCAGATGGTAATGTGATCGTTTATACGACTCGGCTTGTCGCTAAGGGTTATCGACAAGTTCAAGGAGTTGACTACGATGAGACTTTCTCACCCGTAGCAATGTTGAAGTCCGTCCGAATCATGTTAGCAATTGCCGCATTTTATGATTATGAGATCTGGCAAATGGATGTCAAAACGGCATTCCTTAATGGCTTACTTAAGGAAGAACTATATATGATGCAGCCGGAAGGTTTTGTCGATCCTAAGGATGCTAACATAGTATGCAAGCTCCAGCGGTCCATCTATGGGCTGGTGCAAGCATCTTGGAGTTGGAACATTCACTTTAATGAGGTGATTAAAGTCTTTGGGTTTATACAGGTTTATGGAGAACCCTATATTTACAAGAAAGTGAGTGGGAGCTTTGTAGCATTTCTCATATTATATGTGGATGACATATTGTTGATGAGAAATGATATAGAACTTTTGGAAAGCATAAAGGCCTACTTGAATGAGTTTTTTTCAATGAAGGACCTTGGAAAGCTGCTTACATATTAGGCATCAAGATCTATAGAGATAGATCGAGACGCCTCATAGGTCTTTCACAGAGCACATACCTTGACAAGATATTGAAGAAGTTCAATATGGATCAGTCCAAGAAGAGGTTCTTGCCTGTGTTACAGGGTGTGAGATTGAGTACGACTCAATGCCCGACCATGGCAAAGGATAGAGAAGAAATGAGTGTCATCCCCTATGCTTCAGCCATAGGATCTATTATGTATGCCATGCTGTGTACCAGACCTGATGTGAACCTTGCCATAAGTTTGATAGGGAGGTACCAAAGTGATCCCGGAGCGGAACACTGGACAGCGGTCAAGAATATCCTGAAGTACCTGAAAAGGACCAAGAACATGTTTCTCGTATATGGAGGTGCCGAAGAGCTCGTCGTAAAGGGTTACGTCGATGCTAGCTTCGACCCAGATCCAGATGACTCCAAGTCACAAACCGGATACATGTATATTTAAACAGAGGGGCAGTCAGGTGGTGCAACAGCAAGCAAAGCGTCATGGCGGCATCTACATGTGAAGCGGAGTACATAGTTGGTTTGGAAGCAGCAAAGGAAGGAGTCTGGATGAAGGAGTTCATCACTGACCTAGGAGTAATTCCCAATGCGTCGGGCCCGATGACTCTATTCTGTGACAACACTGGAGCTATTGCCCTTGCCAAGGAGCCCAGGTTTCACAAGAAGACAAGACACATCAAGCGCCGCTTCAACTCCATTCGTGATTATATTCAGGAAGGAGGTGTAGATATTTGTAAAGTACATACGAATCTGAATGTTGCAGATCCGTTGACTAAACCTCTCTCACGAGCAAAACATGATCAACACCAGAACTCTATGGGTGTTCGATTCATCGTAATGTAACTAGATTATTGACTCTAGTGAAAGTGGGAGACTATTGGAAATATGCCCTAGAGGCAATAATAAAGTGGTTATTATTGTATTTCCTTGTTCATGATAATTGTCTATTGTTCATGCTATAATTGTGTTAACCGGAAACCGTAATACATGTGTGAATACATAGACCACAACATGTCCCTAGTGAGCCTCTAGTTGGCTAGCTCGTTGATCAATAGATGGTCACGGTTTCATGGCCATGTACATTGGATGTCGTTGATAACGGGATCACATCGTTAGGAGAATGATGTGATGGACAAGACCCAATCCTAAGCATAGCACAAGATCGTGTAGTTCGTCTGCTAAAGCTTTTCTAATGTCAAGTATCGTTTTTCCTTAGACCATGAGATTGTGCAACTCTCGGATACCGTACGAATACTTTGGGTGTGCCAAACGTCACAACGTAACTGGGTGGCTATAAAGGTACACTACGGGTATCTCCGAAAGTGTCTGTTGGGTTGGCATGAATCGAGACTGGTATTTGTCACTCCGTGTGACGGAGAGGTATCTCTGGGCCCATTCGGTAAGACATCATCATAATGAGCTCAATGTGACTAAGTATTTAGCCACGGGATGATGTGTTATGGAACGAGTAAAGAGACTTGCCGGTAACGAGATTGAACAAGGTATAGGGATACCGACGATCGAATCTCGGGCAAGTATCATACCGGTAGACAAAGGGAATTGTATACAGGATTGATTGAATCCCCGACATCGTGGTTCATACGGTGAGACCATTGTGGAGCATGTGGGAGCCAACATGGGTATCCAGATCCCGCTGTTGGTTATTGATTGGAGAGGTTTCTAGGTCATGTCTAAATGCCTCTCGAACCCGTAGGGTCTACACACTTAAGGTTCGATGACGCTAGGGTTATAGGGAAATTGTGTACGTGGTTACCTAAGGTTGTTCGGAATCCCATATGAGATCCCAGACATCACGAGAAGTTCCGGAATGGTCCGGAGGTAAAGATTCATATATAGAAATTGAGATTTTGGTCACCGAAAGTGTTTCGGGCATCACCGGTAATGTACCGGGACCACCGGAAGGGTTCCGGGGGTCCACCGGGAGGGGCCACCGGCCCCGGAAGGCTTCATGGGCCAAGAGTGGGAGGGAACCGGCCACTAGGTGGGCTGGTGCGCCTCCCACCCCAGCCCAAGGCGCAGCAAGGGGTGGAGTGGGCAAACCCTAGGCATGGATGGGCCCAAGGCCCACCCTAGGGCGCCGCCCCTCCTCCCTACCCTGGCCGCCGGCCCTCCTGGCCAATCTAGGGCTGCCACACACCCTAGGGTGGGAACCCTAGAGGGTGCGCACCCTCCTCCCCTCCTCCTATAAATAGTGGAGGGTTTTGGGGCTGCCGTCACGCAGATCTCTCTCTCTCTCTCGCTCGCTCGCTCTCTCTCTCTCTCGACGCAGCCCTACCTCTCCCTCTCCTCCTCCTCCGTAGTGCTTAGCGAAGCTCTGTCGGAGTACCACACAGCTCCACCGTCACCATGCCGTCGTGCTGCTGGAGCTCTCCCTCAACCTCTCCTTCCTCCTTGCTGGATCAAGGCGTAGGAGACGTCACCGGGCTGCACGTGTGTTGAACGCGGAGGCGCCGTTGTTCAGCGCTTAGATCGGAATCCACCGCAATCTGAATCGCTGCGAGTACGACTCCACCAACCGCGTTCTTGTAATGCTTCCGCTTTGCGATCTTCAAAGGTATGAAGGTGCACTCCCCCTTTGCTCGTTTGCTGGTTTCTCCATAGATTGATCTTGGTGACACATAGGAAACTTTTGATTTACTACGACGTCTCCCAACATCAACAACCTCATCAAGTTCTATCTTCCTCCCACTCAATTCTTTTGAGAGAAACTCTTTCTCGAGAAAGGACCCGTTTATAGCAACAAACACTTTGCACTCGGATCTGAGATAGAAGGTATACCCAACTATTCTTAGGGTATTCTATGAAGATGCATTTGTCCGCTTTGGGTTCGAGCTCATTAGGTGAAAACATTTTTTTACACAAGCATCGCAGCCCCAAACATTAAGAAATGACAGCTTAGGTTTCTGTCAAACCATATGGTGTCATCTCAACGGATTTAGATGGTGCCCTATTTAAAGTGAATGTAGTTGTCTCTAATGCATAACCCCAAAACAATAGTGGCAAAATGATAAGAGACATCATAGTATGCACCATATCCAATAGAGCACGACTATGACATTCGAACACACCATCACACTGTGGTGTTCCAGGTGGCGTGAGTTGTGAAACAATTTTTCACATTGTCTTAAGTTGTATACCAAACTCATAACTCAGATATTCACCTCCACGATCATATCGTAGACATTTTATCTTCTCGTCACGATGATCTCAAACATCACTCTGATTCTGCTTGAACTTTTCAAACGATTCAGACTTGTGTTTCATTAACTAAATATACACTATATCTAATCAAATCATTAGTGAAGATAAGAAAATAACGATATCCACCGCATGCTACAACACTCATTGGACCGTATACATCAACATGTATCATTTCCAATAAGTCAATTGCCCGTTCCGGAAAACGGGGCCCTAGTCATCTTGCCCATGAGGCATGGTTCGCATGTCTCAACCGATTCGAAATCAAATGAGTCCAAAGATCCATCGGCATGGAGTTTCTTCATGCGATTTATACCAATATGACATTTAGCGGCAGTGCCACAAGTATGTGGTATTATCATTACTAACTTTGTATCTTTTGGCATCAATGTTATGAACATGTGTATTACTACGATCAAGATTCAACAAACCATTCTCACTGGGTGCATGACCATTGAAGGTATTATTCATGTAAACAGAATAACCATTATTCTCTAACTTAAATGAATAATCGTGTTGCAATAAACACTATCTAATCATGTTCATGCTCAACGCAAACACCAAATAACATTTATTTAGGTTCGTCACTAATCCCGAAGGTAGACAAAGCATGTGATGTTGATCGCATCAACCTTGGAAACATTTCCAACACACATCGTCACCTCACCCTTAGCTAGTTCTCCGTTTATTCCATAGCTTTTATTTCGAGTTACTAACATTTAGCAACTGAGCTGGTATCCAGTGCCCAGGTGCTACTAGGAGTACTAGCAAGGTACACATTAATAACACATACATCAAATATACTTCTGTCGACGTTGCCGACCTTCTTATCTACCAAGTATCTAGGGTTGTTCCGCTTCAGCGACCGCTCACCTCATAGAAGCACTTAGTCTCGGGTTTGGGTTCAACTTTGGGTTGCTTCACTGGAGCAGCAACTGACTTGCCATCCATGAAGTTTCCCTCCTTGGCCCTTGCCCTTCTCGAAACTAGTGGTTTCATTAACCATCAACACTTGATGCTCCTTCTTGATTTCTACCTTTGCGGTGTCAAACATCGCGGATAGCTCAGGGATCATCATTTCCATCCCTGGCATATTTATAGTTCATCACGAAGTTCTAGTAGCTTAGTGATAGTGACTCAGAAAACTATATCAATCACTATCTTATCTGGAAGATCAACTCCCACTCGATTCAAGCGATTGTAGTACCCAGACAATCTGAGCACATGCTCAACGATTGAGCTATTCTCCTTCATCTTGTAGGCAAAGAATCTTGTTGGATATCTCATATCTCACAACACGGGCATGAGCCTGAGATCCCAATTTCAGCTCTTAGAACATCTCATATGTTTCGTGACGTTCAAAATGTTTTGGAGCCTCAATTCTAAGCCATAATGCATGACGCACTAAACTATCAAGTAGTCATCAGAACATGCCTATCAGATGTTCACAACATCTACAGACGACGCTAGAGGCTAGAGAGGGTGGCGCACCGAGCGGTGCATTAAGGACATAGGCCTTCTGTGCAGCAATGAGGACAATCCTCAGATCACGAACCCAGTTCGCAATATTGCTACCATCATCTTTCAACTCTATTTCTCTAGGAACATATAAAAATTCAAGGGAGCTACAGCGTGAGCTAGTAATCTACAACATAATTTGCAAAGACACTACTGACTATGTTCATGATAATGAGTTCAATTAATCATATTACTTAAGTACTCCCACTCAAATTGACATCCCTCCGGTCATTCGAGTGATACATGATCCAAATTCACCGACTCAAGTCCGATCATCACGTGAGTTGAGGTGGTTTCAATGGTGAACATCATCATGTTGATCATATCTACTATATGACTCATGTTCGACCTTTTGGTCTCTTGTGTTCCGAGGCCATGTCTGTACATGCTAGGCTCGTCAAGTTTAACCCGAGTGTTCTGCATGTGCAACACTGGCTTGCACCTGTTGTATGTGAACGTAGAGTCTATCACACCTGATCATCACGTGGTGTCTTGACACGACGAAATTTCGCAATGGTGCACACTCGGGGAGAACACGGTTTTACCTTGAAATTTAAGTGAGGTATCACCTTATAATGCTACCGTCGTCCTAAGCAAAACAAGGTGCATAAAAGGATTAACATCACATGCAAATCATAAGTGACATGATATGGCCATGAACTTGTGCTTCTAATCTCCATCTTGAAAGCACCGACATGATCTCCATCGTCACCAGCATGACACCATGATCTCCATCATCTTGATCTCCATCAACGTGTTGCCATCGGGGTTATCGCGCCCACCATGCTTCTACTACTATTGCTACCGTTTAGCGATAAAGTAAAGCATTACATAGCGCTTAATGATTGACACGCATGTCATACAATAATTAAAGACAGCCCTATGGCTCCTGCCGGTTGCCGTACTCATCGACATGCAAGTCGTGATATTCTATACAACACATGATCATCTCATACATCACATATATCTCATCATGTAATTGGCCATATCACATCACAACATACCCTGCAAAAACAAGTTAGACGTCCTCTAATTGTTGTTGCATGTTTTATGTGGCTGCTATGGGTATCTAACAAGAACAATTCTCACCTACGCAAAACCACAACGGTGATACATAAGTTGCTTTTCAACCTTCTCAAGGACCGCCTTTGTCGAATCCGATCCAACTAAAGTAGGAGAAACAGACAGCCGCCAGCCATCTTTGTGCAACGAGGTTACACGTCAGTTGATGGAACCAGTCTCTTGTAACCGTACGAGTAAGGTTGGTCCGGGCTGCTTCATCCCACAATACCGCTGAACCAAAACACGACCAAGGGAGGAAGCAATCTAAGCATCAACGCCCACAAACTCTTTGTGTTCTACTCGAGATCACATCTACACATAGACCTAGCTCTGATACCACTGTTGGGGAACGTTGCATGGGAAACAAAAAATTTCCTATGCACATGTAAGATCTATCCATAATGATGAGCATCTACGAGAGGGAGAGTGGATCTACATACCCTTGTTGATCGCTAAGCGGGAAGCGTTAAGAAACGCGGTTGATGTAGTCGAACGTCTTCGCGATCCAAATCGCCGAGCGTCCTGTGATATCATCACGATCCGTCCCGCAATCCAATCACGAATCGTCTCGCAATCTTGATCACGGTCCTTCCGATCTAGCGCCGAACGGACGGCACCTCCGCGTTCAGCACACGTACAGCTCAATAACGATCTCCGCCTTCTTGATCCAGCAAGAGGGAGCGGAGAGGTAGATGAGTTCTCCAGCAGCGCGACGGTGCTGCGGCGATGGTGGTGGAGGAATTCTAGCAGGGCTTCGCCTAAGCACCGCTGAAAACCGATCTAGAGGAGAAAACGATCTAGAGGAAGAAGAGGGTAGCACGTGGCAATTAGGGTTGGGGCTGCCCTAAAAAATCCTCTAGTATATATAGGAGGGAGGGAGAGGAGGCAGCCTTAGCCTCTCCTCCAAGGAGAGCTTCGGCCGAAGCAACAAGGGAGGAGTCCACCTCCCACAAGGGAGGTGGAATCCTATTAGGACTCCTTCCTAATTTGGCCTTTTTTTGCCTTTTCCTTCACTCCAGCCGCATGGGCCTCTTGTGGGGCTTAGGCCAGCCCACTAAGGGCTGGTACTCCTTCTCCCACAGCCCATGTAGCCTGTTGGGTCAAAATACCCCTCCTGATTGTCCCCCGGTACACTACCGACACCCCCAATACACTACCGATGAGCCCGAAACTTTTTCGGCAAACAAGACAGGACTTCCTATATATCAATCTTTACCTCCGGACCATTCTAGAGCTCCTCGTGACGTCCGAGATCTCATCCGGGACTTCGAAGAACCTTCGGTCACCACCATGCATAACTCTATACTACCGAAACGTCACCAAACAGACCCTACGGGTTCGGGAACTATGTAGACATGACCGAGACACATCTACGGTCAATAACCAATAGCAGGACCTGGATGTCCACATTGGTTCCTACATATTTTATGAAGATCTTTATCGGTCGAACATCTATGTCAAGGATTCAGTTAATCCCGTATGATGTTCCCTTTGTTCTTTGGTATGTTACTTGCCTGAGATTCGATCGTCGGTATCTCCATACCTAGTTCAACCTCGTTACCCGCAAGTCTCTTTACTTGTTCCGTAATACAAGATCCCGTGGCTAACACTTAGTCACATTGCTTGCAAGGCTTATTATGATGTTGTATTACCGAGTGGGCCCTGAGATACCTCTCTGTCACATGGAGTAACAAATCACAGTCTTGATCCATGCCAACCCAACAGACACCCTCGAAAATACTTGTAGAGTACCTTTATAGTCACTCAGTTACGTTGTGACGTTTGATACACACAAGACAATTCTCCTGTGTTAGTGAGTTACATGATCTCATGGTCATAGGAACAGATACTTGACATGCAGAAAACAGTAGCAATAAACTGACACGATCATATGTTACGTTCATAGTTTGGGTCTTGTCCATCACATCATTCTCCTAATGATGTGATCTCGTTATCAAATGACATCTTATATCCATGACTAGGAAACCATAGTCATCTTTGATCAACGAGCTAGTCTATTAAAGGCATACTAGGGACATGGTGTTGTCTATGTATCCACACATGTATTTGAGTTTCCGATCAATACAATTATAGTATGGATAATAAACAATTATCATGAGCAAGAAAATGATAATAACCACTTTATTATTGTCTTTAGGACATATTTCCAACACGTAGTACATAGCATTTAGGGGTTGATATATGGAAGACTCGGACACAGAGCAATCAAATTTGAGACACGTCCAATCCACGGGCGCAGGACAAATTTGTTAAGTCCGACTATAAATGCTCCAGCAAACCATCGGACAGAATAATCCGCCAAGAACCGTCGACCGTACCAAACACAGAACCCCCAATGGCCCAGATCAACTGTGCGCCGTCCCCACCGATATATAACGAACTCCACGCATCTTATGCAACAACAAAAAAAAGACTACACACATCTCTTCCAACCAAAACCCTACCCCACACCCTCAACCTCAAGCAACCGCGCCGCCGCCATGAAGGTACGCGCCGCTCTTCGCCTTCCGATGCGTACAGATGTGACCCGTGTGTGTGCGATGCCTGATTCGTGTGGCTTTTGCGTTGGTTTCAGTTCAAGATCGCGGAGACCGAAGAAGACCGGGAGCTGTGAGTGTTTCTCATCTTCACATTCTTCTTCTAGACCCGCCTCGCGCAATCACCATACTTGTTAATCTGGATGGCGCGGATCCATTATTAATTTGTGAATGCCTGTGTTAACACGTTGAAGCTTGAACTGAACTCCCGTGAGCGTTATGGAGCGTGTTTTTAAACAATAATAATACGGTGTCTTAGAGGCTACTACTTTGCTTCCATGTTCAAAAATGTGGTTTCAAGTTGCATATAGATTCCGAGTTTAGAAACTGCGCAGCAATACTAAGTGTTGTCTGAGGAATTAAGAATATGCCACGTTCTTAACAAATTGGTTAACAACGAATGGTTTCAAGCATCTTGTGATGCTCGGTGGTACTGATTAGTTTTCGGGGAAACATAGGAAACTATGGACACTGTGTGATGCCATGAGCAGCGTTGAACTTCCCAATGAAGCAGGGCTTCCCAATGAAGCAAGGAGTGTCTGCGTTCTGCTTCCCAATGAAGCAAGGGTTATGTCCTAACTTCTCGGCGTGTCTGCGTTCTGCTTCACAGGGGTACAACTTTATTTCCATGATACCTCTTACCTACATCTTTCCTGCTTTAACTGAACTCTTAACCTTTTTTGCCTCAATTCTGTAGACACACCTTGCTTCCGTGGGTATGGCAGGCGTACAAAGCCTTATCTTGGACGCAAGAAAAGATAGAAGGGATTGCACATAGTAAAGAGGGTATCGACAAGATGAACATGGAAATTGCAGTAATATCCCTTTGGCAACCAACGGGAGGACGAATAGGAGCTTAGCAGAGGGAGTGGTATTGAGATTAGACGTGGGATATGCGTTTTCACCCTCACTCCTTGGTTTTTTGGGTATCTAACATGGATTATGTGTTGCAGAAGTTTGTGGCAATTTATTAGGATTAATTAGGATAGACTAGTATAGGATCAACCGTTTAGGTGAGATAGTAGGATCAACTCAAACATTTCGTATTTAGACAATTCAATAAAATCTGAAAAAAAGGTACAACATTCTTGCGATGCATGTCTACAACTACCAAAAAGAATCAGCTCAAAACTCGATCTACAGTTAAGAGATACAAAAAAGACAAATTTGACTTTGAATAGTGTCAGCTTTGAGGTGAATAGTATTTGACACTATTCACATCTGATTTTGTCTTTTTTTGTCCTCTAAGTGTAGTTTGAATCAGGACCTGAAACTTTTTGAGCTTGTACATCAAACATGAATGTGTGTCTTTATTTTTTTCAGAATTTTTGAACATGTTTTGTATCTTCAAATTTTTTGATCTCATTGATCTCACATAAGGACAGTTCCTATACAAGCCCCCCCCCCCCGTCGGATTAATTAAGATATGATGAAATAAGTCTCCATCTCCTCTCCATCTCCATGTCCACTACTATTAAACAAACGAGTTGAGGTAAAAACAGTGGATCTAGTCCACATATCCATCCTTCATCAATGGAGCGATTTGCCCAGATATCTCATAAAATTCACATATTTACTTAGTTAATTTTAATCATATCCACAACACCTTAATTAGGAATCACTGCACCTTAATTACACCTTCATTAGGGTGGCACGCCCTAGGGGGTCATGCCAGCTGAGCTTGTGGCTCTATGGTGGCCCCCTCCAGTAGATATTTTCGACAATATTTTTTATGTATTATAAAATAATGTTTCGTTGAATTATAATAAATTTTATTTTTCCACAAAAAATAACACCAAGGTAGTTCTAATGAAAATAACATCAGTCCGGATTAGTTTTTATATTTAAATCATGAAAATTAGAGGCCAAGACAAGGAAGCGACGATTTGTCTCCTGGGCTCAGCTGCACCTGTGCCGACGAAAAAATCAAAACAAATACTAGAAAATTTTAAAAAATTCCAAAAATTTTGTGTGGTAGATAATTGTTGCGTGAGGTCCGCTCCAAAATTGAACTCATTTGGTAATCTGAGAGCAGCTCTCAGCAAAAAAAAACAAATCGGGGTCTGTAAAAATGGTTTGTTGTTCATACACTGTTCTAACCCAATTTGTCTTTTTTGCCGAGCTGCTCAAATGTCCAAATAAGTTGAAATTTGGAGCGGACCTCACGCACGAAAATATCTACCACACAAAAAATGTTTTTTTATTTTTTCTAGTATTTGTTTTGATATTTTTTTCTGACCGGAAGCAGCTGAGCCTGGGAGTAGACTTGGATTTTCTCCGAAACAAGAGCAAAATTGTTTGAAAAAGTCGATGTGTGAATTGATCCTCTATGAGTATCAAGGAGGATATAGATTGCTGCATATTAAAGCATATAAAAGGGGCAGGTTAGTAGCCGACGAGTGAATTGATCCTCTAGACGGTTTTTCCATCTATCCAAAGTCTCGAGGGCTACCTCGCATTCTCATTTAAAAAAACAAGGCACATATTACTTGATCATTAAGTTGGCTTTATCAAACCTATCTTAACTTCTTAAGACTTGGGGGCTACTGCGTCTATAGTCCCTCAAAGGAACAAACTGGTTATAAAGTTGTTTTTGAAAGCATATAAATTTCATTTTTTGGATGATGTATTAACATTCTCCTTAAAAAATGCGCCTAGAGTGTTGCGTCAAGCCATGACGCAAAGGACAAAAGCAAATAAAAGCTTAAGCATACCTTACCTTAAAGCCTTTAGCGAGATCGATGAAGACGTCCAGCACCCCAGCTTCATGAGACTGGAGTTGAGTAAAGGATTTTCCGATTATGGCCCTGTGTTCGGATGGGATGGAAGAGTTATTTAAATCACTTCTACCTTCCGTTCCCACCTTGGTAGCAAGACCCCTTCAGAACCGGTCACAGGTGAAGTCTGAGCTTCAACTCTAAGGGCTCGGTCATCAGAGTCATCCCCGATAAGTGGATTACTATGGATAAAGAAGGTGAAAGGTGAATGTAGGGCTTCCGAATACCGTTTCAAAAGGCCATGACATACTGCTACTTGTGATGGGTTGGGATTTTCCCCGAAGAGAAAAGATGATGTAGTAAAGTACCAATAAGTATTTCCCTTTAGTTAAGAGCTAAAGTTTATCGAACGAATAGGAAACCTCTCAAACAAACAAAAGCAAATATTTCCACCCACAAAAGCAAATACTTCCATCCAATGCGGGCAAGAGGGATGTCAAGCCCCTTGTACTCGTTAATTGGAAGGATTAAATCAGATAGTGTAGGATAGATAAATATAAAAAGAATATAACAAGCATTTTTATATGTTTTTGATAGATAAAATAGGAAGATGGACCCAATTCCATAGCATTCACTGGAGGCATCTCTCTCATGACATAGTAGCGATGGTGCACAAAAAATGTTGGGTAATTGATAGAAAAACAAATAATTATGTTGTTATTCATGGCATGGTCAATAGATAGGCATTACGTCTTTGATAATTAGATCGTTAAATTTACTAACGCTTAATACTATTGCTCCACTAATCAACCGCTATCCAGCATGCATCTGTGGTACTAAGTTCATAACAAACATAGTAATGTTTGGAGCAAGATGGCATAATGTACACAAAGTAAGAGCAATTAATATGTTCAAACCTCGTTGTTTTCTCCTTAGCAGCAACAATACAAATACGTGCCTCGCTACTCTTCCTGTTACAGAATGAGAACATCACAAGATTGAACCTACTACTATGAACCACTCCCTCTGAAGATCTACTCATCTACTTGGCCAAAGAAAACTTCTAGATTGCAAAGCATACATAGCTATATGAAATCACACATAACAAATCTCGGATTGGATCAATTACTTTCGATGCATAATCTGAACATAAACTCACAATTCATCGGATCCCAACAAACAGAGAGGGAGAGAGAGACATCTAGCTACAGTTATTGACCCGTAGGTCTTGCATTCTTGTAGGAACTACTCACACATCATTAGGAAGGCAGCAAGGTTGATGAAGATGACCCCGTGATGGATTCCCCCTCCGACAGAGTACTGAAAAAGGCCTCCAGATGGGATCGCGGAAGAGTAGAGATCTGCGGAGGCAGGAAAACTGTTTTGGGTCCTCCCCTAGGGTTTTTGGAATATGTGTGAACTTATAGGCCAGACAGACGATCGATCGGAGCCACAAGAGGCCATAAGGGGAAGGGTGCACCCCCTGGCCTTGTCGCCCCCTCGTGTCGCGCTTGGACCCTCTATGAAGCTTCCACGACCTGTTTTGGTCCAGAAAATTTGTTAAAAGTTTCATCGTGTTTGAACACCGTTTGGTATAGATTTTCTGAAAAAGAAAAACACGCAGAAAATAACAACTGACACTTGGCACTGGCTTAATAGGTTAGTTCCCGAATTTTATATAAAATGTTGTATAAAGCGTACAATATTGATAAAATAATATCATTAAACCATCAAAAATTATAGATACGTTAGAGATATATCAACATCCCCCAAGCTTAATTTCCGCTCGTCCTCGAGTAGGTGAATGATAAAGACTGATTTTTTATATGTTAAATGCTACCTAGCATGTCTATCATATAATATTTTAGGTATAAATGTTGATAAACGATGACTTAGTAAATCTTGAAATGATAATATAGATGAATACCATTAAATAATCATTGCCTTCGAAAATAACAACACTAAAGAACGTTATCCCCTACTCATTTAATCATGTAAGCCATGGCATAACTCCATCTTCCTAATGTAAAACATAAATTATGATCACCCCGGTGCCTAACCAAGCATTTTACTCGTACTTTTTCAAGCGTCTCGGCTTTCTCAAATTCACTCAATATGTCAACGTTAGTCATGGATTTTAGCACTCTGGGTGGAATAGAATGATGGTAAGGATTGATAAGGGATGGCAAAACTAAAGATAGACTCACATCAACTCGGTGGATGATTAGGCCATGGAGACGTCTTTCAATCGATATCGATGCGAGGAGTAGAAATTGACATGCAACTTTTGGTGCACTAGATATATAAGTGTATGAAAGCTCTCTACTGAAACTAAGTGGGTGTGCATCTAACTTACTTGCTCATGCAAAACTCGGTCATTTGAGGAAGCCCGTGAACGAAATATGCAAGATAAGTTCTATATTGACTTCCACTAGTATAGGAAAGTGACAAAACACGAGGACTCTCTATATGAAGATCATGATGTTACTTCAAAGCACAAGTGTGGTAAATGATAGTAATGTTGCCCCCCCTCTCTCTCTTTTTATCTCTTTTTTTGGCACTCTTTTTTGGCTTATTTCTTTCCTTTTTATTATATCCTCGCGGGTAGGGGCAACACTCAAATAGTGATGATCATACATTTCTATTTACTTACAACTTGATAAACCAAAAAACAATATGATTACATATGAATGCCTCTCGCAATGTACCAGGAGGAGTAATGATACTACCGTAACATGTATACAATGATGAACGGTGACTTCGCCACAAATATCATGTCAGCTCTATGATCATGCAAAATAAAATGATAATGAATGCTCAAGTCATATGAATGGTAATGGTGAAAGTTGCATGGTAATATATCTCGAAATATCAATGAAAATAGCATGATAGGTAGGTATGTTGGGTGTTTATAATGAGGTTTATGTTTGATAGAGCGGGGAAAAACGGCAGCGGCCTAATTTAATTTCGTGTCACCATTTTAGACGTCAGGCCTATGTCTTTCCCTATTTGACGCTTCAGGTGCCCGTTCCTACTGTTTTTGCAAACGGGCGTTCACAGGTGCGTCTTGGGCTTGGCCCATCTTTCCTTTTCTCTATTGTGAAAACAAAAAAAGTTGCGCACGCGCGTCCGGTGTGATTCAAACCGGCGACATCCTGGTCATTCGTATGCTGCACTAACCACCCCACCGTCCTCACCTTACGTGGTCAGTTACGTCATCATCATTCTTTTCTTTTTAGGTCTTTTCATCTTTTTCTATTTTGTTTTTCGTCTTTCTTAATTATTTAGAACGGTTTTGTTCCAAACTTTTTTCTTTAATTCGATGAGCTTTTTTATGATTGATGTTTTTTTTTCAAAATTGATGAATTTTTTTTCAAAATCAATGATTTTCTTTAAAAAATCGATGTTTTTTTTGAATCGGAGTACTTTCTTTCAAGTCAATCAACTTCTTCAAAATCGATGAAAAATGATGACTTGGTTCCAAATTTGATGAAGTTTTTAAAAGTTTGTGATTTTTTCGAAAATGATGATTTTTTTTCTAAATTGAAGAACTTATTCAAATTCATTGTTTTTAAAATAATTGAAGAAACTAAGTGTTACGGTACACATGCAATAAATAGAGTGGATGCATTTTCTTATATTGTTGGCGCTTCTATCATGGAAGAGGATTTGTGTCTCTCGGGTGCCACACATCCCTATATGAATATAATATTATGAAACATATTGGGAATTTAAAAATTTCTTAAATTTTGGGATATGAATCCCGGGTGTCCGTTGTACACCCGTGTACATTTTCGTGGGGAATGGGTGCCGTTGGTAATCTTAGTTTAAAATATAAAAGAAATGATTTGTATAGAAAAAGAAAATGGAGGTATAGTATGTTAGCCCGTAATTCCTGCGCTACGGATACCACGACAATCATTCCCTACGATAATAAACATGGGTGTACAATGGACAGACACATTTGATATCCCAAAAGTTTAGAATGTTTTAATTTTTTTGGACATTTTTTTCAATGTTACTTTCATATATGGATGTGTGGCACCTGGATGCTCCAATGCATTACCCGTTCTATCATTCACTACAGTCGAGCAATTCTAGTGATTATGCACGGGAGTGTATCTGCTACCAATGCATTGAACTCATTGCACATTTTAAAATGTTCGAAAAAAATCCAAAAAAATAATGCATTGACACAACATCTATATGTTGTCACCAAGAATCAAATCAAAATTTGAAATACTGTTTGAGATACAAAAAATGAAAAATTTGACATTGAATAATAAATAATACAAGTTGGGTTTCAGATATGACCGATTAGCACATTGATGCAGAATTTGTATCTCGGGCAATGTTTAGAATTTTGATTTAATTTTTTATGACAACGCACATCAACATTGTGTCAATGCACTATTTTTTTAGGCTTTTTGAACATTTTAAAATGCGCAATGGGGTCCAATGCATTGGTTGCACCAATTGTCTGGGTGCACCGGATACATCCCTGATTATGCACGTACGTGAGGACGACAACTCGAGTTCGAATCCTGGAGAGGACCACTTGTTTTTGCTGTTTTTTTTCCACTCTTATCGTAAGTTTACTCCGCAGCTCGTTCGTGGGCCGGCCCAACTGGGAGCTGCAGTGAGCTCGGGGACCTGTTGTTCGTCGGGACAGAAGCTCCCCAGGCCTATCATCTCATCGAACGTCGTCAGAATCCATAACGGCCCAGATAACGGCCCACTCTACTTCTCCGCGACGCCCTGACCTATAAAATAAACTCCACACATCTTCCGACCAAAACCCTACCCCTCGAGCAACCGCGCCGCCGCCGCCGCCGCCCCCCAGCGTTCGGGTTGCTCGCCGCCGGCTAGCTCGCGCCGCCACTCCACCATGAAGGTACGCGCTGCTCTTCACCTCCCGGTGCCCGCAGATGCGATGTGTGCCCGTCCGATGCCTGATACTTGTCGTTTTTGCGTTGGTTTCAGCTGAACATCGCCAACCCCACCACGGGGTGCCAGAAGAAGGTCGAGATCGATGACGACCAGAAGCTGTGAGTGTTCCTCATCTCCACTTTAGATCCGCGTCTTCTAATTACCACACTCGATGGCGTTTCTGTTTAGTCTTGTGCATCTGGTCCTGTTACTTTGTTAAATTGGATGGTGTGGAACCATTATCTGTGATTGCGTGGGATGATATGATGCTCTTATAAATGTTATTATGGTGCGATTAGAATCATGTTTATCGTTTGATGTTGGACCGGACTAGAAGTAAAGTTCTTCTAGTGTTATCAAACAGTGTTCTTATAGCAGTGGTACTGTGTCACAGAGGTTACTACTTTGTGTGGATGTTCAAATGTAGTTTTAGGTTGCATTTTCATACTTTGAGCGATAGATAAATGCACATTTAGATTGTTTACTTTGAGCGATAGATAAACTTGTAGATATGTATTCCGGGTTAGCAAGTGCACATCAATATTAGATGTTGTTGGAGGGCTAAGCACACTACAACTCTTCCTCATTCTTAACAAATTTATTAATAGACGGTGGTTTAAAATAAACTTCTGATGCTCAATACTGATTAGTTTTTGGCAAAACATAGGAAACTATGGACCTTGTAATGCCATGTACAAGGCTGAACTGTTTTTCAACTGCTTCAAAAATATGACAGGTGGTGCCATGCCATGATGCAATTAGCTGTTCTGGTGCACAAATGCTGTAACAGAACAAAGTAGTTTACCTGTGAAACCACCATAAGAACGCTGTAGTGGTTAATGATCAGTATATTCGAGTTTGTTGACTGACAAAAAATTCCAGTTAGAATTTACTCTTTCCATTTTTTGTTTCGATGTCTTGACATTTTGGTATGAACTACAGGCGGAACCTTTATGACAAGAGAATCTCGCAGGAGGTAGTTGGTGATCTTCTGGGTGAGGTAATCTACTGGCAACTTATTTCATGATACATAACCCTTAACCCGATGTTTTGATAGGTTTGATCAAAGATATCTGTGTCATTTCCTGTATTTTCAGGAATTCAAGGGTTACATCTTCAAGATCATGGGCGGCTGCGATAAGCAGGGTTTCCCAATGAAGCAAGGAGTGCTAACTTCTGGGCGTGTCCGCCTTCTGCTTCACAGGGGTATATCTTTATTTCCATGGTACTTCTGAACTACAATCTTTCCCTCTTGAATCAAAGTCTTAACTGTGTTTCTTTTTTCCTCTATTCTGCAGGCACACCTTGCTTCCGTGGTTTTGGCAGGCGTAACGGTGAGCGCAGGAGGAAGTCCGTCCGTGGTTGCATTGTCAGCCAAGACCTATCTGTTATCAACTTGGTGATTGTCAAGAAGGGTGAGAATGATCTGCCAGGCCTTACTGACACTGAGAAGCCCAGGATGAGGGGACCCAAGAGGGCTTCCAAGATCAAGAAGCTCTTCAACCTTGGAAAGGATGATGATGTCCGCAGCTATGTCAACACATACCGCAGGACCTTCCTTAACAAGAAGGGTGAGCTCTCAACTGTGTTATTTTACTACCTGGCATTAGCCCTATTCTTGTTCCATCCTGGATCCTGCTGTGTTTATTTTGCCCTCTTTCGCTTCTCAAGGAAAATTATTATTTCCATGTTGTATCATAGTGCTTGTGATCTTGTCTGAGTAGTTTTGTGTCTCTCATTTACCTCTTCCTTACCTAGATCATATTGGTTGTTATTTCCAGGCAAGAAGGTGAGCAAGGCTCCCAAGATTCAGCGTCTTGTGACTCCCTTGACCCTCCAGAGGAAGCGTGCCAGAATTGCCGACAAGAAGAAGAGGATCGCCAAGAAGAAGTCCGAGGCTGCAGAGTACCAGAAGCTGCTTGCACAGAGGCTGAAGGAGCAGAGGGACCGCCGGAGCGAGAGCATGGCCAAGAGGAGGTCAAAGCTGTCTGCTGCCACCAAGGCTCCCGCTGCCTCTGCTTAAGATGTTTACAGTCTTCCGTTATTAATTATAATGGCGGAAGAGTTTCTCGCACTTTGTTGGATGATATGAATCTAGCTGCTACTTTCAGCGTTGTTGAGTTGTAATTGATGCTGTTTTGCGTGAACATGGTTACCTTATCGTCAGGAGATTATTGCTGAATGGAAATTTGTGTGAACTTCGGTAATTGATGCAGTTTTGTATGAACATTGAATCTTATCAGCAGGTATTTGTTACTCAAGTTCTATGGTGGTTCAGGTAGTATCAGTCACTTCACATGGTTCAGTACTTTAATTTGTTCTGTTAAAGACTTGTCCCCCGCGTCGCTCCTTTAGGGGCGACACGGGCAGAAGCCCTAAATCGCCGCCGTCGGTCTCCCCTCCTCTTCGTCCTCCCTCCCCCAAATCGCCATGGCCGGGTGAAGCCCTTCGCATGGACGGCGGTGGCGGGGCTTCCCCATCTTGCGTTGGCGCGGGTGGCCCCTTGTGTTGGTGTGGCGGCCGTTCTTGCGGCGGCTATGGTGGTTGGTCTTGTCGTGCCGGTGGTAGCGTTCGGCATGGATCCGGGGCTTCTCAGCCCGGATCCGCGCGGGTGGCCCCTTGTGTTGGTGTGGTGGCCATTCTTGCGGCGGCTACGGTGGCTGGTCTTGTCGTGCCGGTGGTAGCGTCCCGCGTGGATCCGGGGCTTCTCGGCCCGGATCTGGCGTGCGTTGCGCGCGGCAGCCTTGGGGTGTTGCGTCTTCGGCCGCGGGGGAGTTGCTGCTGGCGCTCGGTGCTGGCAGCGGTGTTGCAGCGTCTTAGGGGTGGCGGTTGCGTGTGGAGGTTGGGGGCGGCGGATGGGACGCCGGGGCGGCGGCCTCGGTTCGGGCTCCGGCACGACTCGGGCGTGGACGGCTCGGTTCCAGATGCGTGCGTGGGGCGCGGTTTGGCGGCCGGGCATGGCAGCGGCTGGCGCGCGGCGGGCCCGGCGACCAGCTGGACGTGGCGGCAGTGCTGCTCTGGAGCGTGAGGTGCGCTGCGGATGGAGGAGCTATTCGTCTGTGCAGCTGTTCTGTTTGTGCGGCTCTGGTCTGGATCTGGTGTGTGCTAGCTCTTTGATCTGGGTGCTGCACTTCGCGTTGCGGTTTTGGTGGCTGCGGTGGTGGTGGTCGCAGTGGTGCTGCGGTGGTGGATGGCGGCAGGGAGGTGGCGCGTGTGGCTGGTCATGGTGGATCGTGGGATCCCGTGGCCGGAGTGAGGTTGGCCTCAGCAGGTGGTGGTTGATGGGCGGCGGTCGGTGGCTGCAGGTGGTCATCTCCGGGAGAAATCCTTGCTCCGGTCTTCTTCGGAGCCGGCGATGGCGACGCCTGTGGGTGACGTGATCTTTCTTGGAAGCGTCATTGTGGAGGTGTGCTCCTCCTGCCCACGGTTTTGGCTCCGGAGGGAAACCTCGGATCCGCTGGATCGGGCGATGAAGGCGTCTTCGCGTCTTTCTCCTCCTTGGGGGCATCATCTCGGAGCCGGCAACGACTGGGAGACCGGTGGAAGGCGGCATCTTCGCCGTGGATGGGCGGCATCTTCGTTGCGTGGTTTGTTGAGGCGGGACGTTGGTTTCTGTTTGGCAACGATGATGGTGTCGCGACGAGCTTGGGTCGCGGCATGGGCTTCGGTAGTCGGTTCTTCCCGGCGTGTCCGAGGTGCTCTTCTAGGGTACGTTCGGCTCAAGTCCTGCATATTTCCCCTGCGATGCTCGTCGTCAAAGTCGGAGTTGTCGGCTGCTTACACGTGTGGCCATTTGTTGGCATGTGCCGCCATGGTTTCGGCAGCTGTTTGTGGGTTGGCTTCGATGATGGAGCTCTACGGTGAAGTCGGAGTCATCCGTTCGAGGCAACCGGTGATGACGATGACGCTTGCGACTCCTCGGCGGATGTTCTTCTTCTTTGCAGCTTCGTGTCTCATGTTGGTGGCCAAGTTGGCCGGTGGTTCCCATGTCATATGGATTGGTTGTATCGGTTTTAGCCCGGTTTCCCGTTAATTAACCGGGCAATTCTCCTCTTCTTAATCAATGAAAATGACAAGTCTTTTGCTTCATTTCAAAAAAAAAATGTTCCGTTTAAAATCTGAATTTACTAGTGCTGTTTTCATACATCCTGACTGAAATATGTCCTAGATGATTCCTACAGGTAAATTATCCTGCATTTGAGTTCTAGACGTAATAATAATGAAGTGGGGATGAAGCCGTGAAGAGAGGCAAATATTCCCCTCTTGGAAATCGGCAGTGCGTATTTGCAATATAGTTGGGGATTAGTTGGATATTTGATTGAGTCATTTTATTTTTTGATAGGAATTGAGATGAGTGTTCTAGAGATTCACAACCTTGAGACAATCACCCCTAAAAGAAAACCTTGAAGCAATCAATCTTATGTGAAAGACTCAAAATTGTGTGCAAAGCCAGGTGATTGCAGTTTTGGTAAAAATCAATCCAATTCGCAACAAAACCCTCTAGAGTTTATCAGCGAGCATGCGGATTTTCTTCAGGAATGCCGGTGCCTTTGTTCTGGTTAGTAGTTTAGGTTAGGATTGCTTAGTCCTCGTGTTTGTCTTTCGGGCTTAGACCCCCCCTCATGTTCGTCCGTTTGTTTAGGGTTACTCGTCATGTAGCGAGATTTTTGTGTTAGATGTTTTAGATCTATGCAAGAATTTAATGATGACGACTATGGCTCCAGGGCGCTAGTCCTTGGAGACATGTGCATGAATACTTCCCGGTTTTCACCGACAAGGTCGGGTCGGCTCCAATAGGGGAGTAGCGACAACGGCGCGTCGGCGGCTTGTTCTGGTGTCACTGATGGTCGTTCGGTCGTCTCGGAATCTCAATTTAATTTTATTATTTTTGAGATCCTTTGTAATTCCGGTGAACTATGTTACAAGTTTCACTTCTCACTTGCATGTTTAGAAGTACAAAAGCTAAAATTTGTCAACTAAAAGCTGATTTAAAAAAATGACTATTAACCTCCTCCTCTTCTAGATCATACATTTGACCCTACACCGTCCTTAACTGAGTCATCTTCCTCCTCATGGCAGTTTTAACTATGCGGTCATCCTGAATTTTCCTGAGGGGCGGTCCATTCTTATTCTTCCATTGGTATAAGCTACCTGACTTCATTTCTTCTTTCCCATTTCTTTGTCGGGTTCGGATCGGTTCTTATTAATCCAACTTTAAGGACAAACCCTGATGTTGGTTAGATGTATGTGTGGACTCAAGATCTAACACAAGTACTCATCCATGAAGAAATTAAAAAACGAGATGTGATTAACACTTTAGACTAGTTCATGTTCTTCTTTATACCGAGTATGTTTAGAAAAACTAGCACAACTAGATGCCACAATTGGGCCTAGTTATCGGCTCGAATCACCCCGCTCTTTCCCCCCAACCGCACGAGAGATCATTTGGGAGGAGAAACCAATGCCACCTTCCTCAAGCAGGACTTGCAGGTGAGGAAGGCGACATCCTCTTTCAACCATGTCGAACCAAGGTGGGCACCTGGACGATTCCCTGTGCCATTCAGGCCTGATGGATGCATCTCTCTACTTTGAGTGGCGACAGCAATCTGTGGAAGGCGGTGGGGCGAGGCGCAATCGACTCCATAGATTCTAGAGCTTTGTGTGTGTGCGTGCCACTCTGTGTTTTTGGGGTCCTTTTCAACCGCCGTGTTCTTAGTTTTAGAGCTTGAGAAGACACGGCAGAGGAAAAGATTCTACTAACTGATCATGAATAATACCTGCGTGCAATTAAATGTCCAATGTAGCAAACCAAACTAGCCTAGCCCAGTTGTTCGAATTTTGACAACAAAAATTAAATCCCAAGGAACAGCAGCTCAATTCACTATCTAATCATGCAAATGCCAAGCAAGTGAACCATCTAAATTAACCTCAAGGATAATATTGATGAAGGGCTTAAATTAGGAAATACTCAAACAGAGCAAATAGGTAATGAGAAGATTATACGGCCGATAAGACTGGTTGCTCACACCACTACTTGAGTAGAAACCAAGATAGAACTCTAAAAAACTGGTGACGATAGAGTACTCATCATGTTCACGGTAAACTGCATCAAGTACAAACACAGGATAGCTACTCCAGTAACAAAACTTCTGATGATAAAATACCCATGTTCACGCAAAACTGCATCAATTTCCAACCCAAGAAAACTGAAAGTAGCGGGTAGATTTTTCCAACAAAGTGCCAACGACTGTAACCATCTTAAGCAGAGGCAGCAGGAGCCTTGGTGGCAGCAGACAGCTTCGACCTCCTCTTGGCCATGCTCTCGCTCCGGCGGTCCCTCTGCTCCTTCAGCCTCTGTGCAAGCAGCTTCTGGTACTCTGCAGCCTCGGACTTCTTCTTGGCGATCCTCTTCTTCTTGTCGGCGATTCTGGCACGCTTCCTCTGGAGGGTCAAGGGAGTCACAAGACGCTGGATCTTGGGAGCCTTGCTCACCTTCTTGCCTGGAAATAACAACCAATATGATCTAGGTAAGGAAGAGGTAAATGAGAGACACAAGCACTATGATACAACATGGAAATAATAATTTTCCTTGAGAAGCGAAAGAGGGCAAAATAAACACAGCAGGATCCAGGATGGAACAAGAATAGGGCTAATGCCAGGTAGTAAACTAACACAGTTGAGAGCTCACCCTTCTTGTTAAGGAAGGTCCTGCGGTATGTGTTGACATAGCTGCGGACATCATCATCCTTTCCAAGGTTGAAGAGCTTCTTGATCTTGGAAGCCCTCTTGGGTCCCCTCATCCTGGGCTTCTCAGTGTCAGTAAGGCCTGGCAGATCATTCTCACCCTTCTTGACAATCACCAAGTTGATAACAGATAGGTCTTGGCTGACAATGCAACCACGGACAGACTTCCTCCTGCGCTCACCGTTACGCCTGCCAAAACCACGGAAGCAAGGTGTGCCTGCAGAATAGAGGAAAAAAGAAACACAGTTAAGACTTTGATTCAAGAGGGAAAGATTGTAGGTAAGAAGTACCATTGAAATAAAGTTATACCCCTGTGAAGCAGAAGGCGGACACGCCCAGAAGTTAGCACTCCTTGCTTCATGGGGAAACCCTGCTTAT
Source organism: Hordeum marinum (assembly GCA_022496015.1). NCBI lineage: Eukaryota > Viridiplantae > Streptophyta > Magnoliopsida > Poales > Poaceae > Hordeum > Hordeum marinum. Next base: position 37,041,499 of record CM039673.1, read on the forward strand.
CGCAGCCACCCATGATCTTGAAGATGTAACCCTTGAATTCCTGAAAATACAGGAAATGACAGATATCTTTGATCAAAACTATCAAAACATCTGCTGAAGGGTTATGTATCATGCAATAAGTTGCCAGTAGATTACCTCACCCAGAAGATCACCAACTACCTCCTGCGAGATTCTCTTGTCATAAAGGTTACGCCTGTAGTTCATACCAAAATGTTAGATAACCGAACAAAAAATGTATAAACTCCAACGGAAATATTTCATCAATCAACATACATTAATATACTGATACTGATCATTAGCCACATAAAGCCTGCTTATGGTGATTTCAGAAGTAAACTACTTTGTTTCATCACATTGTGAAGATAATACTTATGCTTAAAACAGCTAATTGTCTAACGTCAGGGCATCATCTGTGATATTCTTGAAGCAGTTCAAAAACAGCTCAGCCTTGTTCATTGCATCACAGGTCCACTGTTCCCTATGTTTCTTTACAAACTAATAAGTACTGTGTACTGAGCACCACAAGATAGTTGAAACCATTCGTTGTTAATCACGTTATAAAAAAAGGTGGAAGAGGTTGGATATGAGTAGCCATCTAATATTGCTGTGCGTTTGCTAACTCAAATACATATATACGGTACAATTGAAGAGTAAACAGACTAATTGTACATTTATCTGCAGCACGAAGTAGGAAAATCCACATAGTGTGCTAAATGCAACTTGAAACTACATTTGGACATCAAAACAAAGTAGTACCAGCCTCTCTGACAAGGTATCACATAAAAGGCATTTATTGTTACAATAACACCATCCGTGAACACTCAAGAGCACTTCAATTCTAGACCCGGCTAACATCAAACGTTTAACACTATACTAATGGCGCCATAACATTGATAGGAGCGTCGTATCAGCAGACCCAATCACAAATAATCGCCGCACCACATGCCAAGTTTCAGACGCAAAAGTACAGCATTCACGAGCCCACCATAGTCCAAAGAAATACGCTAAACAGAAACACGACTTCCAAAGAGCAATCAAGCATGGTGATTACACGACGCGGATCTGAATGGCTAACGGGGGGCGGGGGGATGAGAAACACACTCACAGCTTCTGGTCGTCATCGATCTCGACCTTCTTCTGGCACCCCGTGGTGGGGTTGGCGATGTTCAGCTGAAACCAACGCAAAAACCACATGAATCAGGCATCGGACGGGCACACATCGCATCTGCGCGCACCGGGAGGTGAAGAGCAGCGGAGTCACAGGTCAAGTATGCGCGCATATGGAGGATAAAAGCGGCGCGTACCTTCATGGTGGAGTCGCGGCACGAGATCGCCGGCGGCGAGCAACGCGAACGCTGGGTGGAGCGGCGGCGGCGGCGCGGCGCGGTTGCTCGAGGGGTAGGGTTTTGGGCGAAGAGGGTGCGGCGGAAATGTGTGGAACGTATTATATAGGTGGGGGCGTTGAGTGGGCCGTTATTTTCCAGCCGCGGGCTCCGAGGTTGATCTGGGCCTGAAGTGTAGAATGGGCTTGTGCCCACATATGTTTCAACAGAGCAGCAGTCTTGTCTCGAAAAAAAACAGAGCAGCAGTAAAAAAAACGCTCAAAAAAAAACTTGGGGGAGCAACGCGTTCTCCGGAATTGATTCATCAATCTGTGGTTGAGTGGGGCGTTGAGCGAACCAACATCTGTGGTTGGATGGTTAGATGGGTAGTGTGCCTACATAGGAGTAAGTGCATGTGTATGTATATGAGCACTTTGCATTTGTATTGTGTTAAAAAAAAGGAACTAATTCATCAATCGATCCATCTTTCTCTTAAAAAATGATTGTTTATTGTTTACTTGTTGCTCAAATGTTTCTGAATAGGGAATCGCTTGCAATATACTTCAACGAATTTTGATTATGTGAAATATGAATATTTAAATTAATAACACGTGAACCAAAATATGTATCGGCTGCCCTGCCATGCCTCATACAGTCATACTCCCTAGGTAGTGTTCTAAACACTTTTATATTTCTTTACAGAGGGAGTGACTTTTTCTGCACACTGTAAAACTGAAACCAAGTTTGTTGATGAAGCAACAATGCACTATATGGCAAAAGAGCGGGAGTAACGAGTTTCCGGTTATATCCATGTGAAAGATTGGCATTTCAACATATACCACAATGCTTCACAGACATAATTTTCAGAAGAAGAAAAAAAAATACGAATTCAAGCTAATGTAACCACAACATCTTTGCTGTCGATGCCAGAATTCTAGGGTTGCCATGGCAAAATTAAACCGCACCTCAGTAATCTAAGCAACGTAATAGTTCTAGCACGAAAAGGTTGGACGAATGAGCACCCATGGGCAGTGCAAAGCCAATGATGGTGAAATTAAACTTGACAAATACTGTGACATAGCGACACAATCTCCTGGTTCATATGTAGTTGTACAAAAACGAAGCCATCAATCGACATCAAACCGGCGGTGTTGTATGCTTGCTAATGGGAACCACCAATGCAGTAGCCCCACTGTCGGATTCATAAGCACCAAAAACAAAAAAATCACCACCAATTGTAGGCTGAACTGCTTCATCCTGTTAGATTTGTAACATAACTTGAGCTTTCAACTAATAGCTGAGTTGAACTTCCAGATATGTGAAGTTGACCTAGCTGTAACTTCATCGCCCATCTAACTGTGATTTTGTAACAGAAAGCAGAATTGGCACTTATCGTCAAGACATGGTCTCTTGCAATTAGCAGAGTCAGCACTTATCCTCAAGATATGGTCTCTTGCACTCGTCAACCGTGCATCCAAAGTGGCGATTTTGCTCACGAGTGAACTCTTCTCATCCTCAACAGAGAAAAAGGCCCGTGCCTCAGCAATATTTGCTTCGTCATCATTAATCAAAGCTTCTTTGAAAGATTGCAATGCTGTGATAAGGATAGAACTAGACTCCTCTTTGCCCACATGCCCATCATCTGCAACACAGTTTTCAGTAACTTCAGCTTCTGAACCATCCTGTCAAAAAGAAGAAAAAACTGTGTACATAAGAATTCAAGTGTTTATGCAAGGCTATTAGGTTCTACTGATACATCAACCTTTTATCTTTAATACAAGCAGCAAAAATAAAATGCTCCACAATAGCCATCTCATAGGGGTTAGCAGTTATCATGGAGTCTTTTGCACAGATTTTCCAAACACACATATCAGCAGTGCAGAGCATTATAACCCTGTGCTCAATCTGCGGAAAACCTTGTGGTAAAAATATATGAAAATACACTAACGGTGATAACAAATTAGACATGTCATGTATCTGAAACTAAGTGTTTGATAACAGATTTAACAAGACTGTGGTAATCCAATGCTCTAAAGTAACATACAATCATAATCTAGAGACCAACCCAGTAGGAAAATAACTTTACCGACAACATTTCACATAAGCGTGGGCTCACCTTGCTGTTTACCAAACAAGGAGGCCACTGCATGACATAGGGATGGACACAAACATAACTCTGATACTGGCCCTCATAGAGCTGATGCAGCTCTGCTGTTTCCAGGCAAAATGATAAGATCCACTCTGGAGAAATACTATAGTTCTGATACCCAGCATTCACATGACAGTAGATGGACAGGTACACAAATCCATCAATGACAGCCAAAATTCTTGCTTTAGCATGAACTACCATTGAACACTTGATGGCCTCAATGATCTTGCGCAATGGATACGACTTGTCCAGCATCCATCTCCCCACACCATCACCATCTTTTCCCCACAACCAAACAAAAAGATTGTGTTCCTCGTCGTATATGTCGCCCTCGATATTTAAGTGCACGACACAGAGCTTCCTTTCCTTGGTCTGCCCAATCTTGAATGAAGTATTGACCCTCCAACCTGTTTTCAAGGGCGGCGGCAAATCCATTCGGTGGAACTGAGACGTCGCCGTGTTGAGCAGAAGCATACTGGAGGCTCCCCCACCAAATGCCCAGTACATGAATCCATCAACCACCTCGCCAGGTTTAAAGAATTTGGCGTCATTGGGCACCAGGGCCATTGTTTCCACACAAGGAAAAATCTGCCACTCCATGGTGTGCGATGAGAACACGGCGCCCGCGCCCACGAGCTGTCACAGCGGATGCAGACCACGCACTGCATCCCCTGGTCCTCCTGGTGGGAGAGCGTGTGGAACTCAAGGTAGCTGCCGTCCCACATAATCTGTCTGTCGGGGAAGAGGGTCAGCGCCCGCGTCAGTGGGCTGTAGCTGGCCCGCTGCTTCCAGTGGGAGATGCGGATCTCGCCGTCCATGCTGTAGTCGAACTCCCATCCAGGGTGGTCGACAGGAGCGCAGCGCATGCCGCCGGTCTGGAGGAAATCGGCGTGGCGGAAGGCGGCGGCGAGGCCCGGGTCGGAGCGGCGCCAAGGGGATGGGTAGACCGGGACCGCGTCCATCTCGCGCTCGACGAAGAACGCGAGGAGGGGCGGCGCGCGGAGCGAGCGGAAGCGGCGGCGGAAGGCGGGGGACGAGCGGACGGCGCGGAGGAAGGCGTGGCAGGTGAAGGCGGCGCGGGCGAGGTTCGGGAGGTCGGGAAGGCGGGCGAAGATCTCGCGGAGCAGGTCGTCGCCGAGGGTGCATATGGTGGTTCGAGCGGGCGGCGGGGTTCTCGCCGGCGGCGGCGATGGTGGGGAGGACATGGCTGGTTCGAATGGGAGCACTCAGAAATGGCGACCTTTTTTTTTCTGAGACGAGAAATGGCGAGCTTAGGGTTGGGAAGAGCACAGTCACTGTGGGCCGGCCCAATTGCTAAAAACTTCCGAAATTTTCGAGAAAACAACTTAGCTTTGTCTTTTTTTTTTTGCAAGAGCACGTTAATTAGAAAAGTATTTCTAAAAAGTTTGTTTCCTGCAAGAATATGTTAAGTAGAAATTATTCGCATGATTCCTAAATTTTTTCTGATCCTTTATTTGTACACTTTTCTAATTGCTTTGATAGAAATATTTTTTCATGTGTTCTAGTAGCACTCTATTTCCATTTTCAATTATTTTATTATAGTCATTATTGTTTTCTACAAAGAATTTTATCATATTATATTTATTTCTTCAAGATTATGAGTTGTTCCACAAGATTTATTTTCCCAGCAAGGTCATTTACTTTATTAGTTTGGTGTATCTGTTTATGACAACAAAACTTGTTCCGCACACTTCCATATGTTCTCGGCAGGCATCCTCTTTTTTGTAGAGAAAAAAACAGCCATCCCCTTTTGTTCCATACATACTAGTTAGTACAAATAAATCACATCTTCCCACAAAAAAAAGGAAATAAAGCACGCCAGGAATTTTGTTCTTGTATTGGTCGTTTTTATTTTTCATGGATAATTGTTCAAACAACAAAAAAATAATCCTTTGTAGTGTGGCCATGTTTTTGGTTCATTGCAGTCCACATGATAATTTCGTTTATGAAAAGTTAGTAGGGATGTACTCCCTCGGTCCCATAATCTAAGACATTTTTTTATACTAGTATAGTGTCAAAAAACGTCTTACATTATGGGACACAGGGAGTAGAAAATAGTTTGTGTTGGGAAGAAATTTAGACTTTTTTAGTTGGGGATGACAATTTTTTTTAAACAAGACAAAAATTTATCATTTTCATTAATTAAGAAGAAGAGAGTTGCCTAATTTATTAAACGAAACCCGAGCAAAAACTGAGATTACAAATTCCACACAAGGCACAACGGACTACGTGGCCACAAAAAGGATTACGACACAGCCACCGACAAAGCTGGATCATCTACGCCAACCGAGAGCTTCATCGGCGTCATCCATCACTCGAAAGATGACGTGGACTTCACCTTGGACAAGCACAAACTTACCAACCGCCAAGGGATTGCACCGAGCAACAAAGTATCGCCAAACAGTTGATTGAAGCATGAAGGGCATGACAGCTTCGATTTTGCTGAAGAGCTTTGCAGAAGAAAGTTGGAAACCTTGCATCTACCTAGTCCAGCATGCCCTGTTGAAAACCACCCTCATGGAGTCATCCTTGCCGCAGCGGCCCCGCCGTCCGCAATGACGAAGCCACGTATAGGCTGTGTAGTCAGATGACTACATAACTTTGTGGAAAAAGCATCACATATAAGCATAAAATCATGCAAAAATATATAAAATATGTAGAAATACATATATATTGACTGCACAACATTGAGTTGACTACAAATGATTACCATCCTGACACCGCCACTGGCCGTTCGCAGCTCCAACTTTTCTGTCACAACAAGAAACCAGCATAGGCGCACCCATTGTCGCTTCGGACCGTCAACATCAGAAAGACAAGCCGCGACCTGGCTCCGCACGCCACCATCGTCGTTGCCACATGAGTCGCAACGCCACACCATCCTCCCACACCGTTGGTCGGGCACCTGCCGACCGACGTGCCTCGCACGTCCAATCTACCGAAAGTGCAAATGGGACCAAGATCTCGAAGACAGCGCCCCAAATTGGACTTGAGAGAAAGAGCTACGATACAGAATTGACATTTTCCAATTAATCACATGCGCATGAAAGAGTGACATTCCAGCACACACCACTATGCCTCTAACCCATCATTTTCAGAAAACTATGACATCGAGCTCATGTGACACAGGCTCATGTAGTAGATGTTGGAATTCTAGAGTTGCAATGGGGAAATAAAACTGCACCATAAAGTTCGACACCGGTAGATGGTCGAAAGCTATTGCTTTTTCAGATACGAAAAATCATTCATTCCAACCTCTGCAAAGTTACAATCACAACCCGATAAACAGTAAAGAAAATAAATAAAAACTGAAATTTTTAGGCATCCAAGATGCTCGCGTGTGCAAGGTGCGTGCAAAATTTTATGGTATACGACCAAACTTATACTTTCTCCGTCCCAAAATAAGCCATAGATTTAATATTATTAAGTTAGTATGAATTTTATACTAGATCAACGGCACTTATACTAGATAAATAACATTTATTTTGGAACGGAGGAAGTTAATTACTCTATCTGCACGACTCACTGTACACATGAATGCTTGTTCTTTTAAAGAATTTATTAGTGGAATAGTTGGTGATGTCCGGTGTTTACTGAGAATACCTCCATGTAATGAAAGAGCTTGAGATTGTTACAATGCTTTGGAGAAAGATCGTCTTAAATATTTTAAGCTGCATATCATTCGATACTTGGATTCCAACTTTTGTCCTGCAAATTACTCCCTCCATTTCAAGAAGAACACGACAATGCAGAGACGTTTAGTAAAATGTTTATTCCGTTGATTTGCTTATATACCCTTAAACACCTCTTCGTAGCCCTTCTATTTGTGGCACGCTGCTTTACGAAACATTTCATCACCTGTGATTAGACTTTGGCTGAAGATGGCCATAGCGCGAGCCGGTTATATACCAAGTAAAAATGGAAGTTCAAAAGAAGGTAAAATATGAACCCAGCGTTTGAATCCAGGCGTTGTAATAGTTTGGACTTTGGATTTCTGTGAGTACATTTCAATGTATCTCTTAGGTGCAAGAGTTTGCATTTATTTTTTTTGGAAAAGGAGATTAAACCTCCGGCCTCTACATCAGTCAATGCATACAACCATCTTTATTAATTATTTCATGAAGGTCTGACAAGAAAATACATCAAGCCATCCGGACCTATCATTCACACCGACAGGTGCAAGAGTTTGAATATGTTGGACTTGTTTTGAGTAGGCTGCATAGAAGCAAGAGTTCGGGGGGTCCTGAGATTTTGGGGGGCCGGAGCGAGACTATAAGTCGGGGCCCTTAATATAGGCACATAAAAATGACAAAGAACATACATATGTATGAAATGTTGTCAATAACACTTAAATGCATCCAAAATGAGTGTGCATATCAAATAATTTGCGCATATTATCTTAAAAATTCTTCTAACATTACTTAATGCAATGTCACTTATGATGGGGTCAATATCAATTTCATCCAATAATTTCTTCTCATTGCATAAAGTTATCAAACCATTTAATCCCTCTTGTCGATCTCAGATAGTTCTTGAATAATTCAACCTTGAAAAAGCTTTTTCTGCCGATGCGACAGTCACATGCACGGTAAATAAGATGCGACAGTTAGAGGCACTTACATTGTTATCGCCAATGTTGGTGTTGATATTTTCTTCTTGCTGATCAGATTCTGAATTCTCATTAGCTGGTTGCTCTTCCTCTATGGCAACTATCGCCAACTCATCAATTGGGTTTATTAAAGCACAAGCATCAGTATTGCTCTTGCAAAAATTGTCAATATCTCCCCGCTGCGGTTGTACCAAGTTGTCCTATTTTTTTTCTTTTCCCTTTTATCGTTACCCATGGATGTTTTCTTGACGACATGAACCAAGAAAAGAAAAGGTTCAATTATTGAACAGCGTCAGCTATGCATCCAAGGAACGACAATATAAATTATATGATATATATACCTCCGAGATGTATCCTGTATCTCAACTTCTCAATGCGTGTGCTCACCTAAACAACGCCTAGACGCAGTCACGGCGGGCAAGCAAAGCGGCGTGAGGATGGGTGCCCCTGACTGCCTGAAATCGGCGGCGGCGGCGAACTGGATTAGGAAGGAAATTGGGAGAGGAGGCGGCCGGCAGTAGGGCGGCGGCGGCCTGGGGCTGGGAATTCTTGCGTGATGGAATAGGAAGGGGACGAACCGATCGCTGGATCGGCCATCGTGCGACGTGCCTGCTGCGGCGCATGCGCTTGCACGCGCGAAGCCCGGCTTTTGACTTATTTTTCTGACCAATGGCAAGCCCATAGGGCATAGCCTGCACATGCATACCTAGTTGGGGCCCCCTGGATTTTGGGGCCCGGTGCCCCGCCACACATTCGCCTACCCCAAACCCCCGTCGCCGACGCCCTTCTCTCTTTCCGTGGCGATCTCTTCTTTCCTTCCTTTCCCCCGATGGCGGAGCGCTACCCAGACGACGACACGGCCCGCAATGGTTTCGGCCGTCAGCACCTCCATGAGGACGAGGCCCGTCTCTTGTACGAGGCGGAGTACCCGACGCCGCCCGACATGCGGGCGTCGGGCGCCTGGAGGCTCAACGCCGGCGGCGTCCCCGTGCCGCCGGTGCCTACCGGAGCCGAGCGGCGCGTCGAGATCACCCGGATCCGGTCCTCCCTCTCCGAGGAAGTGCGCCGGCAGCCGAGGTACGCCCCAGACAACATGAACCTTTGGACGGAGTACTTCGAGCGCCGCCGCGAGGAGCAGCTCGCCTCCACCAATGGCGGCGAGCCGCAACAACAGCGAGGGCCGCTGCCTTTGGTGGGGCGTCCACCCTCCGCGCGGGCGCAACAACAGCGAGGGTCGCCGCCTTTGGTGGGGCGTCCCCGGGCGCACGCTCGAGGCCGTCCTTGTTGGGGAACGTTGCATGGGAAACAAAAAAATTCCTACGCACACGCAAGATCTATCCATGGTGATGAGCATCTACGAGAGGGAGAATGGATCTACGTATCCTTGTAGATCGCTAAGCGGGAAGCGTTAAGAAACGCGGTTGGTGTAGTCGAACGTCTTCGCGATCCAAATCGCCGAGCATCCCGCGATCTCATCACGATCCGTCCCGCGATCCAATCACGATCCGTCCCGCGAACTCATCACGATCCGTCTCGCGATCTCATCACGATCCGTCCCGCGATCCAATCACGATCCGTCCCGCGAACTCATCACGATCCTTCCGATCTAGCGCCGAACGGACGGCACCTCCGCGTTTAGCACACGTACAGCTTGATAACGATCTCCACCTTCTTAATCCAGCAAGAGGGAGCGGAGAGGTAGAAGAGTTCTCCGGCAGCATGACGGCGCTCCGGCAACGGTGGTGGAGCTATTCCGGCAGGGCTTCGCCTAAGCACTGTAGAAATCCGATCTAGAGGAGAAACTATGCACTGGAGGAACGGGTAGCACGTGGCTGAAAATCTAGTGACAAAAACTCTAAAACCTCTAGTATATATAGGAGGAAGAGAGGAGGAGGCTTGGCTCCCAAGGAGCCAGCCCTTGGATCGGCCGAACCAAGGACTAGGACTCCTCCTTATTTTTGCCTTTTTTTGCCTTTTTCCACCTTTTTCTCTTTGGCCTTTTCTTTCCAGCCGCATGGGCCTTGTGTGGGACTTCCACCAGCCCACTAAGGGCTGGTATTTACTCTCCCACAGCCCATGTAGCCTCTTGGGTCGAAATACCCCTCCCGATGGTCTCCCGGTACACCACCGGCACTCCCGGTACACTACCGATGAGCCCAAAACCTTTCCGGCGACCAAAACAGGACTTCCTATATATCAATATTTACCTCCGGACCATTTCGGAGCTCCTCGTGACGTCCGGGATCTCATCTGGGACTCCGAACAACCTTCGGTCACCACCATACATAACTCTATACTATCGAAACGTCACCGAACCTTAAGTGTGCAGACCCTGCGGGTTCGAGAACTATGTAGACATGACCGAGACACCTCTACGGTCAATAACCAATAGCGGGACCTGGATGCCCATATTGGCTCCTACATATTCTACGAAGATCTTTATCGGTCGAACCTTTATGTCAAGGATTCAGTTAATCTCGTATGATGTTCCCTTTGTTCTTCGGTATGTTACTTGCCCGAGATTCGATCGTCGGTATCTCCACACCTGTTCAACCTCGTTACCGGCAAGTCTCTTTACTCGTTCCGTAATACAAGATCCCGTGACTAACACTTAGTCACATTGCTTGCAAGGCTTATTGTGATGTTGTATTACCGAGTGGGCCCTGAGATACCTCTCCGTCACACGGAGTAACAAATCCCAGTTTTGATCCATGCCAACCCAACAGACACCCTCGAAGATACCTGTAGAGCACCTTTATAGTCACCCAGTTACGCTGCAACGTTTGATACACACAAGGTACTCCTCCGGTGTCAGTGAGTTGCATGATCTCATGGTCATAGGAACATATACTTGACATGTAGAAAACAGTAGCAATAAAGTCAACAATCTAGTTATCAAATGATGTAGTTTGGGTCTTATCCATCACATCATTCTCCTAATGATGTGATCCCGTTACCAAATGACATCTCATGTCCATGACTAGGAAACCATAGCCATCTTTGATCAATAAGCTAGTCTATTAGAGGCATACTAGGGACATGGTGTTGTCTATGTATCCACACATGTATCTGAGTTTCCGATCAACACAATTATAGCATGGATAATAAACGATTATCATAAACAAAGAAATATGATAATAACTAATTTATTATTGCCTTTAGGGCATATTTCCAACAGTCTCCCACTTGCACTAGAGTCAATAATCTAGTTCACATCTCCATGTGATCCGCATTGTTATGAATCTAACACCCACTGAGTTCTGGGGCTCGATCATGCTTTGCATGTGAGGGAGGTCTTATAGTCAGCGGGTCTGCGACATTCGGATTTGTATGTACTTTGCAAATCTCTATGTCAAACTGTAAACACTGCTACCACACTCCACTTGGTACTATTCCAAATGGCTGCTCCACTATACGCATCCCGATTGCTACCAAGAGTCATCCGGATTAGTGTTAAAGCTTGCATCGACGTAACTCTTTATGACGAACTCTTTATCACCTCCATAAGCGAGAAACGTTTCCTAAGTCTTTTAGTCACTAAGGATAATATTGACCGCTGTCCAGTGATCCACTTCTGGATCACTCTTGTACCCCTTGACGGACTCATGGCAAGGCACACACAGGTGCGGTACATAGCATGGCATACTATACAGAGCCTATGGCTAAGGCATAGGGGACGACATTCGTCCTTTCTCTTTCTTCTGCCGTTGTCGAGCTTTGAGTCTCACTCAGCTTCACACCTCGCAAATCAGGTGAGAACTCTTTCTCTGACTGATCCATTTTGAACTCTTTCAAAATCTTGTCAAGGTATGTACTCATTGAAAGTCTCATCAAGCATCTCGATCTATCTCTATAGATCTTGATGCTCAACAATTAGGTAGCTTTATCCAGGTCTTTCTTTGAAAAACTCTTTTCAAACAACCGTTTATGCTTTCCAGAAATTCTACATCATCTCCGATCAACAATATGTCATCCACATATACTTATCAGAAATTCTATAGTGCTCCTACTCACTTTATTGTAAATACAAGTTTCTCGTAAACTTTGTATAGACTCAAAAACTTTGATCACCTCATCAAAGTGTATATTCCAACTCCGAGATGCTTGCTTCATTTCATAGAAGAATCACTGAAGCTTGCACACCTTTTAGCATCCTTAGGACTGATAAAACCTTCTGGTTGTATCACATACAACCTTTCCTCAAGTAAACCGTTAAGGAAACGATGTTTTGATATCCATCTGCTAGATTTCATAATTGAAAATGTAGCAACTGCTAACATAATTCCAACAGACTTTAGCATCGCTACGAGTGAGAAAGTCTCATCGCAGTCAACTCCTTGAACTTGTCGTGAACTTCTTTGCAATAAGTCGAGCTTTACAAGTGGTGACATTTACCATGAGCGTCTGTCTTCATTTTAAAAATCCATTTGTACTCAACGACCTGCCGTCTAACGAGCAAGTCTACCAAAGTCTATACTTGGTTTTCATACATGGATCCTTTCTCGGATTTCATGGCCTCTAACCATTTGTCGGAATCCGGGCCCATCATCGCTTCTCCACAGCTCGTAGGTTCATCGTTGTCCAACAACATGACCTTCAAGACAGGGTTGTCGTACCGCTCAGGAGCACTACGCATCCTTGTCGATCTACGAGGTTCGATAGTAACTTGATCCGAAGCTTCATGATCATCACATTAACTTCCTCTTCAACTAACGTAGGCTTCACAGAAACAAATTCCTACGCCGCGCTACTCTCTGGTTGAACAAAGGTTCAACAACCTCATCAAGTTCTATCTTCCTCCCACTCAATTCTTTCGAGAGAAACTCTTTCTCGAGAAAGGACCCAGTTTTAGTAACAAACACTTTATGCTTGGATCTAAGATAGAAGGTTTACCCAACTATCTTTAGGGTATTCTATGAAGATGCATTTGTCCGCTTTGGGTTCGAGCTCATTAGGTGAAAACCTTTTTCACATAAGGATTGCAGCCCCAAACATTAAGAAATGACAGCTTAGGTTTCTATCAAACCATAATTCACACGGTGTCATCTCAACGGATTTATATGGTGCCCTCTCTAAAGTGAATGTAGTTGTCTCTAATGCATAACCCCAAAATTATAGTAGCAAAACATAAGAGGCATCATAGCAAGCACCATTTTCAATAGAGCATGACTATGACGTTCGAACACACCATCACACTATTGTGTTCCAGGTGGCGTGAGTTGTGAAATAACTTTCACATTGTCTAAAGTTGTATGCCAAACTCATAACTCAGATATTTACCTCCGCGATCATATCGCAGACATTTTTATCTTCTTGTCACGATGATCTTAAACTTCACTCTGAATTTGCTTGAACCTTTCAAATGATTCAAACTTGTGTTTCATTAAGTAAATATACACTGTCTACTCAAATCATCAGTGAAGGTAAGAAAATAATGATATCCACCGCACGCTACAAGACTCATTGGATTGCATACATCAACACGTATCAGTTCCAATAAATCACTTGCCCGCTCCATCCATCTGAAAACGGGTTCCTTAGTCATCTTGCCCAAGAGGCATGGTTCGCATGTCTCAACCGATTCAAAATCGAATGAGTCCAAAGATCCATCAGCATGGAGTTTCTTCATGCGCTTTATACCAATACGACATTTAGCGGCAGTGCTACAAGTATGTGGTACTATCATTATTAACTTTGTATCTTTTGGCATCAATATTATGAACATGTGTATTACTATGATCAAGATTCAACAAACCATTCTCACTGGGTGCATGGTCATTGAAGGTATTATTCATGTAAACAGGATAACCATTATTCTCTAACTTAAATGAATAACTATGTTGCAATAAACACGATCTAATCACGTTCATGCTCAACGCAAACCACCAAATAACATTTATTTAAGTTTGTCACTAATCAGCCCTTGGGTCGGCCGAACCAAGGAGGATTGGAGGATTCCTCCTTCAATCCTAGTAGGACTAGGACTCCTCCTTATTTTTGCCTTTTTTGCCTTTTTCCACCTTTTTTCTTTGGGCTTTTCTTCCCAGCCGCATGGGCCTTGTGTGGGACTTCCACCAGCCCACTAAGGGCTGATATTTACTCTCCCACAGCTCATGTAGCCTCTTGGGTCGAAATACCCCTCCCAATGGTCTCCCGGTACACTACCGGCACTCCCGGTACACTAGCGATGAGCCCGAAACCTTTCCGGCGACCAAAACAGAACTTCCTATATATCAATCTTTACCTCCGGACCATTCCGAAGCTCCTCGTGACGTCCAGGATCTTATCTGGGACTCCGAAAAACCTTCGGTCACCATCATACATAACTCTATACTACCGAAACGTCACCAAACCTTAAGTGTGCAGACCCTGCGGGTTCGAGAACTATGTAGACATGACCGAGACACCTCTACGATCAATAACCAATAGCGGGACCCGGATGCCCATAGTGGTTCCTACATATTCTACGAAGATCTTTATCGGTCGAACCTTTATGTCAAGGATTCAGTTAATCCCGTATGATATTCTCTTTGTTCTTCGGTATGTTACTTGCCCGAGATTCGATCATCGGTATCTCCATACCTAGTTCAACCTCGTTACGGGCAAGTCTCTTTACTCGTTCCGTAATACAAGATCCCGTGACTAACACTTAGTCACATTGCTTGCAAGGCTTATTGTGATGTTGTATTACCGAGTGGGCCCTGAGATACCTCTCCGTCACACGGAGTAACAAATCTCAGTCTTGATCCATGCCAACCCAACAGACACCCTCGGAGATACCTGTAGAGCACCTTTATAGTCACCCAGTTACGTTGCGACGTTTGATACACACAAGGTACTCCTCCGGTGTCAGTGAGTTGCATGATCTCATGGTCATAGGAACATATAGTTGACATGCACAAAACAGTAGCAATAAACCGACACGATCATATGCTACGTTTGTAGTTTGGGTCTTGTCCATCACATCATTCTCCTAATGATGTGATCCCGTTACCAAATGACATCTCATGTCCATGACTAGGAAACCATAGCCATCTTTGATCAATGAGCTAGTCTATTAGAGACATACTAGGGACATGGTGTTGTCTATGTATCCACACATGTATCTGAGTTTCGGATCAATACAATTATAGCATGGATAATAAACAATTATCATAAACAAGGAAATATGATAATAACTAATTTATTATTGCCTCTAGGGCATATTTCCAACAGTCCTCGAGCACATCGAGGGCGGCAACGTGCCGCGCCTCGAGTACCCGACGGAGCCGACCTCCATCTCCCTCCAGCACGGCTCGTCGTGGATGCCACGACACATGGAGACGCCGTCCTCCTTGTCGTCCTACTCCTCTCACTCCTCCGGCGCAACGCGCACGCCTCCCGTTGCCATGAAGGCCGAGTCCGGTTCGACCCCACTCCGGCGTAGTGGTTGCAGCGCCGGGGGCATCACCATCAACGAGGGCCGCCGCCGCGAGCCCTCACCTCCCTGCGGCCACCTTCGCCTTGTTAGGCCGAGGACGTAGCCTGGCACGGCGATGGTGAAGCAGGAGCACCTCGACATGGCCGCCGGCAACGAGATGGCTATGAAGTGGGCGCGCGACGACTACGTCCGCGAGGAGATGGAGCGGCAGTCCCGGGCCCTCGAAGAGATCGAGGCTCGCCACCGTGCCCGCCGCGAGGAGGAGCTCGCCGGCCTGATCATCCTCGACGATGCAGCGATGGTGAGGCGCCAGGGCCCTCCAGCCCCAACCTGCACCGTTTCGACGACACAGGGCAGGGTTGCAGCAGGGACGACGGCCGCGGCGCACAGGACGGCGACGACGATGGCGACCACGACGGCGACTACACCAATTTCTACAAGCTCCTCGGCATGTAGAATGCGGCAGCGGACGACGGGACGACGGTGGCGGACGACGACGTAGTCAACGTAGTTTTCTTTTTCTTAGTTTTATAATATATTTTTAAATGAAATCGAACTTTGGGCCGGTTTTATGACCTTAAATGGGCCGAAAGCGACGGTTGGGGGCCGCCCGTGGGGCGACGACCGGGAAGCCGAGCACCCCAGGCCGATTTTAGCGCCGGCTTCGCCTCAGACGGCGCTAAAATCGACCCCTGAGAGGGCCAACGGCTGGAGATGCTCTTAGAACCAAGTTACTATGCCTCTACAGCTCCAACTTACTCGAAAACAGAAACTAGGCATTTCGGCACAATGAAACCACACAGTAATCAATTACACAGCTCCAGCAACAGAATATTACCGCGACAAAGTTCCTCAACCCTGTGTTGACTGAATGACATGCAACCGTGGAAGTTACAGCTAGGCGTCACATCACACGGATGACAGATTGACAACTAAAGATAAATCTGCATCCTTGCAATGAGCCAAGCATATAATCAGCTCACTTCTTTGGCATTTGTGGCCTCCTCGCTTGTACTAGTTTCAGTGCTGGTCTCCATTTGCATTGCCGGCTCAATGCTGTTAGTACCAACTGCATCTTCACTGCTACTTGTTTGATCACTTGCCCTGCAAGACTCGCTTGTGCTTTCAGAGGAGCTCAGCTGCTCTGCCTCGTTGGTGGAGGCAAAGAAGATGCTTCCCTCGTCTTCATCGCCTCCTTTGCGATGTTCCTGACATTCTAGCCTCCTTAAGAAACCTTCTTCGATGTCGCTAAGCGACGGATATTTGTCGTCGTCGTTGTCGTCGTCGATGGTGTAAGGCAAACGGAACTCAAATGAGGTGTGCCTCCTGGACGAACCAATCAGCTGTTCACTGCCCATTGTCAGGTTAGTGGCCTTGTCGACGTTCTTTGGGCTGTCACTACTGTCATCGCCATATTTCTCGGTCCCACTGTCACTGTTATCACCTTGATCGTGCTCAAGATCCACCTCATCAAGTCCATCGGATAAGGTTGGCGATGACGAAAATGTTGAATACGATCCTTCATCATCCTCGCGTTCTCTGAGTGTTTTGAGAACCAGGGTCTTGAGCAAGTTCATGACTTGAACAGCGTGCATCAGAGCAGTAAGAGGATCTGACATCTGAGTGCAAGAGGAGCATTCGCCTATGTTAGCAACTGTGTTAACAAGAAATGTTATTCAAGTAAGGGAAATGTGGCAAGCAAATCAGTACCTGTGTCATATTGGGTGCGAAAACCATGGCGATATTTCGGGCATTCATCTTGTTTGACCCCTCTTCTTCGACGACATCGGCCATGAGCTCTACAACCCAACTGAGAAGTGCAGCATATGTTACAGGAATGTGTCTCACCAGCTCCACACATTGTTCCTCGGTGTTGCAGTTCAGGACTTGCTCCGGTGAGAGGCTGTCAAGCACGCCTTCGGGCAGTTCCCTGAACCAAGCCTGAATCCAACCGCACAACATAATTACTCCCGATGCTTTCGCCGGGCAGAAGTACCATATGTTTGAAAATCCAAAACATATAAATTTTGAAGAGAAAAATGATAAGCCAAGGGTGTCAGGAAATTGATGGTGATTATCTCATCAGTATCAGAGTAGCATTATTTTCTGTCAGAAAGCTAGTTAATTAGGAGCAGAGCAGTACACTCTTGGGCATAAAATTCATACCAATTGCTCTACCCATGGAAGATGTTCACTAAGAATTTCATTGCACATTTCATCGTACTAGAAGCTCCTAGTAAACAACGAGTACCTTGATCAAGCTAGCGAGGCAGTGGACGTCGATGTCGTCAGGCACGACACCCCTGTTGAGCTGCTCCCTGACATGCTCCTCCTGGCTGTTCTCCGGAGTGATGCGGAAGATCCCTTCTGCCTGCACACATATTTCATCATCGATTTCATCCGCACAGATTAGATGCAGCGAACAAATTGGACTTGAGCAACGAACGCACTCAGCTGTTATATTTGCTCGGCTTCAGATTAGACGAAAAAGTTTCAGGAGCAAAGAGGAACAGAGTAAATAATGTGCTTGTGCAGTGTGCTACCTTGAGGCCATCCTGGGAGTAGAGCCTCTCCTGCATGAGCAGGAGGATCTTGGGGACGGAGTTCCCCCTGTCGTCGTAGCCGCACTGCATCGACTCCGGCGACACCCCGAAGACGCTGGCGCTGCAGGCCGGAAAGCACACACATTTGAAATCTGAACTGAATCCTCGCTGGGGCAATCTAGAAGGAACAGAGTTGGTTGGTGAGTAACCTGGCGCTGGGGGCTGGGCAGGGGATCTGGAGCTCGAACTCGACGGGGAGGCCGAGGAAGCCCTGGAGGCGGTCGAAGGTGACGTGCGCGACGTGGCGGACGTCCGTGGGCCAGCCGATGTCCATCATCCCCCAGCCGCCCCCGGCGGCCGCGCCCGCCGGGTCGTCGGCGTCCGCCATCTGGCACGGCAGCGCCACCGACTTGCGCAGCGCCGCCAGCAGCAGCTCCAGCACCTGCCCCTGCTGCCCCTGCCGCTCCTGGTGGTCCGCCTTCCTCTCCCCCACGCCCCCGTTGCTGGCGCTGGAGATGAGCACCACCTCGCCCATCGCGACCTCCTCCTCCTAGCTGCCGTGCTGTGTCGTGCTTGCTGGTTGTGGAGCTGAGCTGAGCTGAGCTCGAGGAGAGTGAGTGGGTGAGTGTGGGCGGTGCTGCGAATTTGAATGGAGGTGGTGGGGGGGCGTGGAGGGGGCCGCTTTTTTGTTTTGCGTCGGTTGTCGTCCCTCCCCGCGATCTCGATTCGAATTGGAGAGACGCACGTGGGGCCGGGGGGCCGGACAGGAGGGCCCCACCGCCAACGGCTGGCCGAATTCAAATGCTGGGTGCTCCAACGACATGGCTGATCGTTCGGTGTGGAAAAATAGGCAGGCCAAGCCGACGCACAGCGTAATCAGCTGATATATTAACTCATTATTATCAACACACATTTTCTTTTTGAACACGGTACAGACGATGATACATACGTATATACACTTATCCCTATGGACGCACACATGCACACCCCATCACTATAAGCACCTTCAAGAAACCGAGTCGACGCATCATCCTAAGATTGACGAAGCCACCATAGACACCTTCGTAGTCGACGAGATCATTTTTTTTCACTAAACGCACATAGTCGTAAGGCGTAGAATAGATTCAATAAAATCGAACAACAATGCCAAGTCTAAGACTAGAGCATATCCATAAATGCCATAGGAGGACTCTACTGATGTTTTGGGTATTTGAGATAAAAAATAATGTTGCTTCGATGGAGGTAAAAACCTATGTCCTGCTTTGGTGTCTTTATTGATGGTGATCTCGATTACAAGGATGCCGAATCGCTAGCCTAACTCTCGAGGGTCTCTCACCTGTTCTCATTGGCCTCATGGGCTCGCCTTTATATACGGGTCGAGGTTCTGGGTTTACAATAGCCTGGGCCATATTATGATTCGTGACCTATTACAACTCTACCTTCTCTTGTCTCTCAAGTAAGGAAGGCTTCTGGTATCTTCTGTCCCATGGGCCTTGAGTCGCCGTCTCCATGCGCTGGACCGCCAAGCGACTCATTTGTCAAGTCGTCTTACTTGCCTTGTTATTCACAACGTGGCGCATCTTAAGTATAATTCCTAACTTGTCCGAGCACTGACCCGACCCAAAACGGCGGGTTACACTGCGAAGTTATATACCTGACATTAGGCCCCAGTTTGATTTGAATTTATTCATGTCAATCTCCTTTATCTTCACCATGCGGCTTATATCCTGCTTGCATTTATGTCTTTTCCGCATCTTCGAATGCCGGCTTAGGATATTTCTTGGACTTGTGAATTTGCTTACGCCATCCACCTATGACGTCACCCGCCGGAATTTTAGGAAAAACATGATGACACTATGCCGGATCTTTGCGCGTATCGTTTATCCCAAAAATCAAGGCGTCACTTTTTCCAAAATTTACTGTGCCTCCTTGTTTCCCGTGTGTGGCAGTTGCCCCTTCGGGTATTTTCCTTACAAATATTCAGGGGGGTCCATCTTTCACTTTTTTACTTCGTCTTCTCACTCCTTCTTCCCCGAGCTCGAATTCTCGTTGCACCACCTTCGCCTCACGTCCATCGCCTCTAGCGGCCATCTCCAGGACCGTAGCAGCGTTGAATCCTCACCGAGGTTCATCTGAACACCTCCGACGCCTTCGACAATCATCAAGGTATGCCATTCCCCCCTCATTAGATCCGCCTTAGTTCGTCGAAGTTCATTGGAAAACCCAAAGTATTCTAGTTGTTTCATTGCCATTGTTGGTCTTCTGTATGTCTTCGATGTCTTTTTTTCATAAGAACAAAGCGGTATATGTAGTCGCTCCATTTTATACATAGGTGCTTAGATCCCTTTCAAGAATTCATAGATTAGACCACCACTACTTCCATCTTTTGTCGTTAGGTTTAGCAAATACTTCCTTTTCCAAAATTTTGTAGATCCATGATTATGGCCTGTTTGGCGGAAACCTATTTGTCCCACACTTAGCAAAGCTAGTTTCCCCTTGGTATAAGGCGCCTTTATTTTTGCCGGCTTATCATTTGAGTACAACCAATCATATGTAGATACTGCTTCTGTTGGATGCCCACTCTTATATAAGGCGTCTCTCTTGCTGTAAATGCTTTGTGCCGTCTTATCCTTGGTCATAACTTAGGTGCTCTTTGTAACTTCTTTGTTTATCACCTAGGCATCTCATTATGTCAAAATCCTCCATCTGTAATTGGGTACCTTCACAAGTTTCTAAAGAAGTGCTCAAAGAATATGAGGACCAAGGTTTGTGGGAGTCTAAGGAGGAAATTGGATCGTGGGTTCCCTAGGGGGAAGCTTGCCCAGAACCCGACGAAGGAGAAGTTATGGTTTTCATAGATCATCTTCTTAGGATTTTTCTCCCCCCGGGTCTAAGTTCTTCTGGGATGCTCTTAACTTCCTTCACCTTCATCCACAAGATCTGGCCCCCAATTCCATATCCAACCTCCGTCAGTTTCAAGTGTTATGTTAGGTGTACCTGTAGATAGAGCCCATTGTTCCACTCTTTATGGAGTTTTTCTATTTGAATCACTAGACCGAATGCACAAATGGCCCTAGCCAGGAACTAGGTGGGGTTTTTCTTCAAAAGCACAGAGATGGTGGCTTTCCTGCCGTTATCCTACCAAGTCACCGTAAAGGATGGGCTAAAACTTGGTTTTACGGTCGGAACACAGCTCCTGAAAATGATAACTCCTTGCCAGGTTACAGACCAGACCGCCTCCCTATGGATTTTGAGCTTCCTGGCCGGGATCCTCGGGAAGAACGTGATAAGTTTGCCTTTGTGTTTACAAAAATGGCGGCTTTACAAGCTCGTGGTTTAACCAGGGTTGACTTGACCCGGTGCTGGGTATCCTAGATGATCTTGCCATTGAGTCACCGAAGTGATTTGATGTGCAACTATTCTGGCCTTCCGGGTGATGCACAAAGGTATATCAAACTAAATTTAACAGAGGATGATATAAACCGGATTGTGAAGAAGCTGCTGGGAGAGCCTCAAGTAGTTTGTGACCAAGTTGGCTTGAAACCCTTCAACGCCCTCAACCCGGATCCTATTGTAAGGAATTTTAGTAATCTTTTAACAATCTGAAGAATCTCTACAAACTTGAATGCTTTGCTCTATCAATAAAGTTGCAGGCATCCTCTTCGTTTTGGAAAAAGAAGAGGAAAGTTCCGGCTAGCAAATCTAAAGCCGCTCCCAACAAGAAGAAGAACAAGGAGGTTGTAAAAGAACTGTCATTTAGGGGCGAGTCTCCATCAACTAAGGCATCCATGGAGGTAACATTTAATTTTCTTGGCCATCTTTTTATTGAACTTGATAACGTTTGTTATCATCAAGGTGATGTTGCCACAAGCCGGGCCGACAATTTTGAGATAATTTCCATTTCCTCCATCTCGGAATCCTTGTCTCCAAAGAAGATAAGTTAGGTCATTCGAAAAGTAAGTTTTTCTCACCCAGATGCTTATTTGGGTCCTAATTTTATTTTGAAGAAGGCCCATCATGACTCAAGATGCCAGACTCAGAGCAGTTCTGGCAATCTTATGGCCGGCTTACCTAACAGGCTAGCCACCCGTCATCAACGGGATGAGGTGCCTCATAGTCCAACTCCATCTCATCCTTGAGCTGGTCTTATTAAACAACCTCCCAATCCTTTTGATTCAAATTACCAGGAGTCACCACCTTCTTCTGGCGACTCAACTGCTTCAAAATTGCCACCCCTTGTTATCAACCATGGGTAAGCTTTCTCTTCCTTGTGTCATATACTTGCCTGTTAATCTTTAATTTGCATATGTTTTATCTTGTCGCTTTGTTTTACAGGGCCAGAGCCAAGAAGAGGAACCTTGCCGAGTCATCTCTTATCCCCGAAGTTCCTGAGCCTGAAAACCCAGATGTGGCGGCTCCCAAAGCCGTTAAGCGTGTTGAAAAACATTAGGAGGCGCAAGTCGACTTACCTCCACAGCCTGAACCAGTCACTGTTGACACTATGGATGTAGAGGCTGACCCAGCAGCGAATATTGACCCGCCCAGTCCCTATGACGTTGCTAAAGATGCTCCTTTTGACAAAAATGTGGAAGTCACCATTACTGGGTCTAGTTATACCACTCCTGGACCCACCAATGTGCTGGTAAAATGTGTAACCAAGGAAGAGACAACACTGCCTGACAAGGGAAAGGCCAAGTTAGAGATTCCAAGTTATGAAGCCTTCAACATTGAAGAATTACATTCTGGTTATCTGGATCGCCTTTCTATGAGCCGGCAGATGGAAGACGGCCTTGTGAATATGATGAAGAGAAAATATGAGGTATGCTCAGCCTTGCTTGTATATTCCATATATCTTCATGTAGCCCCCAAGAGCCGGCTCATCTTATTGAGATGAGTCAGGTCTTGATGATTTGAAGAATTCGACCTGTAGCCCCCAAGGGCCGACGCATCTTCTTGAGATGAGTCGGGTCTTGATAATTTTGAAGAATTTGACCCGTGCCCACAAGGTCCGGCTCATCTTCTTGAGATGAGTCGGGTCTTGATAATTTCGAAGAATTGGACCTGTAGCCCCCAAGAGCCGGCTCATCTTCTTGAGATGAGTCGGTCTTAATAATTTAGTATCCTTTAGAAAGAATTGATATGCATTAGCCCCCCCAGGTGTCGAGTATATTGCTTGCAATCTGCTTGAGACTTGTTTGCAATTTACCATAATCATACTTTACTCTTACTGCTGAACAATATGATAACTTTGAGTATGCAGGAATCCCTAAAAGCCGTCGAGTCAAATGTGACCGGCTTGAAAAAGGATCTTGAAGTGGGACAAGGCGCTCGGGTAGAGCTTGAGGAAAAACTTCGGTTATCCTTGGAAGAACTAGAGAAGGTCAACGGAGGCTTCGAAATAGAGAAGAAATCATTTGAAGCTGAGAAAGCCACCTTGATCCAACATTCTGAAAATGCCGAGGGTCGTCTGAGGATAGTCTCTGAAGAGTTGTCTAGGTTAAGATCACATGACCCAAGCCATCTTCGGTGAGTATCTTCATATTTTTTTGCTTAAGCCGCCCTGACACTCATATATGAAGAAAAATCACATGGCGACTCATGTACTTAAATTGCTTGTAGGACCTCGCACTCGCAATCTCCAGGATAATGGCTTGCTAAAGCTTAAAGTTGCGTATGTATTAACAGAGCAACTTTATACTGGAAGCCTGTGCACAATTAAAAGTGACATGGGGAACAAAGAGCCGGTGAAGCTCATCAAAGATGTGCTGAATTCCTTTCTACAATCCCGAAGCAACTTCAAGAGCTGAAAAGATCAGCCACCCGAGCCGACGCAACATATTCTTTAAGTCAGGCTTTGGCCTATTTAGCAGAGGTTGACCTGGCGGAGATGATTGAAGGCTTTCTGGCGTTGAAAGTTGATGGGTCAGCATTCACCGAAACCGACTATAATGAATGTGTCAGGGCAGCCTGAGTGTTTGCCAGTCAACTCGTGGATCAGATGCCTCTGAAGAACTATCAACACGCTTATGACTCCAGCAATACTCGAGTTTAGCCGCCCTCTTATGAGTCGGTGAGCCTGACTCTGCAGTGCTGTAAGCACATTTTTGCCCCTAACGTTGACCCGTCCCTAGTCTTGGATGACAAAGCTATATTTGAAGCCTTAACCGATTGTAACTGGGACTTGGACAACCTTCAGGTCGAAGACCTGGAAGTTCAAGCGGAGGACAACCCAGAGA
Organism: Hordeum marinum; assembly: GCA_022496015.1. Taxonomy (NCBI): domain Eukaryota; kingdom Viridiplantae; phylum Streptophyta; class Magnoliopsida; order Poales; family Poaceae; genus Hordeum; species Hordeum marinum. The sequence goes on from CM039673.1 coordinate 37,065,799, forward strand.
CATCCCATGCGCAAGATCAGCCCGAGGCTTAACCCGGATGGCCCAATAGCCGGGTTATGAGAGATGTATTTTTTGTTTAAAACTTTGATTCAACTATTTGGGCCTAACAGTGCCTTGTAATAGCTTTAAGCCAACATTTGTCTTGCCTGTGGCGTGCCTTCGTGCACTTTTCAAATCCTTGATTTTTCTTGATGGCAAGGAATTTGTACATGACCCAAATTTTTGTTAACCCGCCTTTAATCCTTGCGTGTATGAGTCATGCAACCTGTGCCCTTAACTTATTCTGTCTTGGCTGATCTTTTCTCAAATATGTTGTTGCTTGAATCTGTATGGGCGGGTTACTGTAATCTTCCCAAAAAACTTGTTTGTAAAACCATGTATTTGAAGTTTTGAGCTGGACATGATAGGATCACAGTTTCATAACCCGGATACTCTTGTATGAGCCGATTAATAAAAAATAGCATTATACCTGAAAGGTTAACACGTGATGATAAGAATAAGTAAAATTGTAATAGGCCGGCTCAGTGAGACTCGGTAAAGAGACTAGGTTTCGAGGCTCAAGTCTTGCTTCAATGAAGCGGGTATGATGACCCATGGTTTATCCTAAATCTTTGTATGACGACTCTCACATGACTCAAGCCAATGTTTTAACTTTGAAAAGTTCAGGGTCCATAAAGGATTGACTTATCAAGAGTACATGGGGTCATCTGATCGGAGTTGCATCAAGCATACAAGCAGGTTTAACCATATTGTGGCGTATTTATTTTGCTGGGTCAAGAGGGTGAGAAGGCTAAACTCGATGAGTTGGAAGCCCCCAAGTGACCTATGTTTCAAACAATAAAGACTCATGCTCAATTTATTGCCTGAAACGATAGAGACCCCGAGTTTCGGGGGTGCCAGCTTTATTACATTTGAACATATAGAAGTATGTACATAACTTGGAGGAAGTACAAATTGATGAGCCGGTGGCTCTAAGTATAGTAAGGCCGAAGTTGAGCAATGTTCAAAGGTCGGGTTGTCTCTTCTTCAGAGGTATATGATCCTGGTCGCAGGTCGATCAGATAATATGAACCATTGTTGAGGTTTTTGCTGATCACGAAAGGGCCTTCCCATGGTGGTGAAAGCTTATGCATTCATGTTTGATATGGAACTAAACGAAGTACTAAGTTGCCTTCTTGAAAAGTGCGGCTTCTGACTCTACGATTGTGGTAGCGGCGTAGGTCTTGTTGGTATAGAGTTGATCTGGCTGTTGCTAAGTCACGCTCTTACTCCAAAGCATCCAAGGAATCTTGACGTGCTTGTTCATTGTATGCCTCAACATATGCAGTGAATCGAGGAGAATAATGACAAATATCACTTGACATCACCCAGCACCATAAACCAAAAATAAAGGGGTGTATACAGTGGATCTGTTTGGAGTTGTTCTGATACTCCAAAGTACTAAGGGAAGTTCTGCAACCCAACAACCAGGGGTATGTTGTACTGGAACCATGAGCCGGGGTTTGATCCCTCTCAAAATCTCTTGATTGGCTCGTTCGGCTTGTCCATTGGATTGCGGATGTGCCACGATTGCTAAATCAAACCGGATATGTTCTTTTTGGAAAAATTGCTCCATAGCCCCCTTGGATAAATTGGTACCATTATCATTAATGATACTATGAGGATAGCCGAGACGGTATATCAACTTCTTCAAGAACTTAACTACCGTCTCCGCATCACAACTGCTGACAGGTTCTGCTTCAACCCACTTGGTGAATTTATCAACCGCCACCAGCAGGTGAGTCTTTTTGTCAGAAGACATCCTGAATGGGCCAACCGTATTAAGCCCCCAGACTACAAATGGCCAAGTGATTGGGATCATGCGCAACTCTTGAGCCGGAACATGAGCTTGTCAGGCAAATTTTAGACATCCATCGCACTTGCGCACAATGTCTTCCGCGTCTGCATGAGCCATCAACCAATAAAACCCATGTCAAAAGCTTTTCTACCAAAGACCTTGAGCCAGCATGGTGCCCACAGTTGTGAGTGTGAATTTCATTGAGAATTTCATGCCCTTCCTCAGGGGAGACACAACGCTGAAAAACACCAGTGCTACTCTGCCTATGTAACTCGCCCCTGACAATAGTCATAGACTTGGATCACCGAATTATCTGATGAGCCTCAACTTCCTCTGCTGGGGCCTCACCTCGGGTCAAATAAGCCAAGTACGGAATTGTCCAGTCAAGGATAGCATGAAGAGATGCCACCAACTATGCTTCCGGGTCAGGGATTGCTATGCCTTCCTCAGACGATAACTTAATCGAAGGATTGTGAAGGAAGTCTAAAAAGACGTTGGTAGGAACCGGCTTCCGCTAAGAGCCGAGTCACGATAGGGCGTCCGCAGCTGTCGTGGGAATGAGCCTGATAGTAGAGGTAGTGTCAGTGTTAAAACCGGCAGATCTCGGGTAGGGGGTCCCGAACTATGAGACTAGAATCGATGGTAACAGGAGACGAAGGGGACACAAATTTACCCAGGTTCGGGCTCTCCTATGGAGGTAATACCCTACGTCCTGCTTGGTTGTATTGATGATATGGGATTACAGAGTTGATCTACCTCGAGATCGAATAGCTAACCCTAGATGAGTTGTTCTGTCCCTACACCCTAAAACCATCCGGCTTATATAGAAGCCGAGGATGCCTAGGGTTTACACATGGTCGATTACACGCCGAAGAGATAAACATGCCTATTTTCCACGTCAAACGTGGAGTACAAGCCATGCTTCCCGAAGCTTCCATCTTGGAGATTGGGCCTTCAAATATTCCTGTGTTCAGTAAGTGGTCCATATAGTCCGACCCATAGCAATAGGTCAGCCTCCCGAGGACCCCTTAATCCAGTACTCCCTCAGTAGCCCCCGAACTGCATCCAACGCCAAGGGTCTTAGCTTCAATTAGAGTCTTCGGCTTGCGTGGTGAGTTCCTTCCGCCGAATAGAGTTCGACCTCCGATGACAAATAGCTTCCAAATAGTGGAGCATCCGAATACTATGAATAAGTTGGCCTTGAAGGTCGAACGTCAAGGGGTAAAATAACGTCCCCTGACGACCTTTCCGACGAAAGGTCATGGCCCACCACAACCGCTAGGCCAGTTACAAGAATTTGGTGCATGGTTCGAGGCCGTTCCATCAACACGATCTATCAATGTGCATATCGTGCCCCATTTCACACGGGATATGTTTAATCATGCGTGTGCAACTGCATGTACGTCTCGGGAAGCAGAGGGATTCACGGCGCAGTGGAGGGAGCTCAAACGATAAGCCTCATAAAAAGGGAAGAAAACCCCCAAAGCTAATCACGCTCCTCATCTGGTTCCCGTGCTTTCCATTCCTCTGAACCTCCGACGCCCAGATCTAAATCTTCGTCCACCCACCTCTGATCTCACTAATGGCGGGTTCCGGCTCCAACGCCAAGTGGGAGGCCCCCACGGTGACCGACAAGGACATCCTGGACCTCAAGAAGGCCGGATACCTCCCCACTAATATCCCTCACCGCATGCCGGAGGAGGGCCAAGTGATCCCCACCCCCAAGCCAGGCGAAAGGGTGGTCTTCATCCCCCACTTCATCAGGGGGTTGAGCTTTCCACTCCACCCCTTCGTCAGGGGGTTGATGTTTTTCTACTACCTTGACTTCCACTACCTCCTGTCGAACTCTTTCATGCATATATCAGCGTTCATCCTCGTCTGCAAGGCTTTCCTTCAGGTCGATCCACCCTTCGGGCTTTGGCTCCAGGTGTTCAACTTCAAGCCCAAGTGTGTCGGTGGCAAGCACGCAGATTGCGGTGGGGCGGTTATCGGCAAGCTCACCCGCGTCGTATGGCCGTCGGGCACCTTCATCGACACCATCAAGGTGTGGCAAAAGGAGTGGTTCTACATCATAGAGCCACAAGAACAAGATCAGCATCGCCCTGCCGCATTCAGATCTGGCCCCCTACCAGATTGGCTCCATGGCTCGAAAAGGGCCTCAGCTAGGGATCGAGCAAGGAGGTGAGCGATCTGCAGAAGCGCATCGGCTCCATGATCGTGGATGTCACTAAGTTGACCGATGTGGTCTAGGTCATGCTCCTAAGACGCATCCTCCCCTGCTGGCGCCGGGATACTCCCTTGTGGGCTCGCCAGCTTGACGCCGCGCCCACGATTCTGAAGCTCTTCAGTACTACACGGGAGAAGCTGTGGAAGGCACTCTTCAAGTCACAGAAGAGCTGGACATCCGAGGAGGATGATAAGGGTCTGCACATCGCCAAGCCCGCCCACGAGGTACAATAAATCTTTGCTTGGCCGGCTTTATTTCTCATAAGGACGATTTATAACCCTTTTCTGATCAACCTTCACAGAAGTGGCTGAAGAAAGCCGTAAAAATCCACAGTCCAGCACCTCAGCCCGAACACGAGAGGGCCGGGATGTTAGCGAAAATGCTCGTGGTGAAGCCTTACAAGGCCCCCGCGAAGAAAGAGAAGAAGAAGAAACCAGGCCAGGCTGGCTTCTGCATCGAGGACCAGGCCGACGCCACATCCGAGGACACTCTCGCCTCCTCGAATCAGGAGGAGGTTGAGAAGGAGGAAGAGGAAGAGGTAGAGGAGGAAGAGGAGGAAGAGGAGGCCGAGGTCGAGGGAGAGGGGGGAGGCAATTCCCCCCATGCAAGGAAGAGGGCGGCGTCCTCAGATGCCTCGAAGGAGGTCCCCCCTCCTGCCTAGAAGAGGGCGCGTCAGGCACAGGTGATCTTGACCGACGATAGTTTGGACTCAGATTCTGAGTCCAAAGACCTCGAGATGGTTCCGCGAAGGAGCCTACGAGTCAAGCCCCTGCAAAAGGTTAGTATCCGAGGACCCTCGTATTCTTCATAAATAGATTTAGAGTTTACTAACATTGTCTTGGTTTTGTCACGGCAGATGTCCGAAGACTTAGGTTCGAGGCCATCGCTAAGCCGGTGGACTCAAAGGGGTTGGTCAGGACGAAAGACACGGATTTACCCAGGTTCGGCCCCTCGAGATGAGGTAAAAGCCTACGTCCTGCTTTGTGTGTATTGATTGGAGTATTGATTACAAGGGAGCGTATTCGCTTGACCTTGCTCTTGATCTCTAAGCCATCCCCGGGTCTCACCTTTATATAGGAGGCCAAGACCCTGAGTTACACAAGTCTCAAACCGACTCTTACAATGTGTTTGACTCCGCCTCTAAGCCGTCTTGCCTATTCTGGCATGCTGTCTTCGGGCGGCTCACTCGCCTGGGTCTTATGTCTTCTTCCCGTCTCTGGGCCTCTGTCTTAGCCCATCTGGTGAACCGCTGTGCGGCCCAATCTTCCTCTTCTAGCCCATATGATAACGAGACGCCAGGTATGACCCGACCCCTCCTGGGCGGGTCTTACCATGGGGTTATATCCCCAACATTAGGCCCTAGATTGATTTGAGCTTGCCCATGTCTCCACTTTATCCAGTGGCGAGTCTCATGCCCTTGTCACCTGACAAAGAAACCATAACCCACCGTGATGTCACCTTCAGATATGCCGAAAAGATTCTTTGACGTATGCAGTAGATCCTCTCATTAAATGATCGGCCCGAAAATCGAGGCGTCCATCTCGGTCAGTTATCATTTCACCCCTCGATTCCCGTGCCCCCCGTTTGGCCTCCCATCTCCTTAAATAGGGCCATGAGGGGGGTCTTTTCCTTTTCTCTGCCGCCACCTTTCTTCTTCCTCCTCCCGACGCCTACGCTTCTTGAGCTCCACCGCGCCGGCGGGACCTTGTCTTCATCACCAGTCTTGGCTGCTGCATCAACCTGAATAGTCCAGATTTCCGCCCGTGTCGACCGCATCTGCAAGGTACCCCCATCAGCTCCTGCCAGATCTATAATCACCTCCCTTGAGCCCCTTCGAGTTTGTCGGACCTCCATTATCGGGCTTCGCTTGTTCATACAACTGCCCTCGCAATGCAGACCAATAAAAAACCTTCTGAATCTCGCAATATTGTTTAATCCACTGTGATCATCCGTGTAAATCCAACGACATCTTATCTTAGATCCTATACTGCTCCTCTTCTTGCAACAACTGCCTGTTCTTCCTCGGCCCCTTGTTGGAATAAATTTGATTTTTCACTGCCTATAGATCTTGTAATCATGGTAGAATATGTGGAAACCTGTTTGTCTGTCCTTGGTAAAATTTTCAACATGATATTGCTCACTTAACCCGCCATCGAATCACCGGCTCTTTCGATGAACTATGCTGGCGGCTTAACATCACATTTGTTTAATTTAATTAGCCGTCTTGATTGTTTGGTTGCTTTCTGACCCGCCGCATCCTGCCCCTTTCACAGTTTTGACTCCGCCATCATGTCTCGAGCATCTTTTATCCTGTGATTGGGTCGGCTCTAGAGTCATCAAGAAATTCCTATTGGATTTCGTAGAGGCCAGCACGTTGCCGGCTCAGAACATTATTCATTGGCGGGTTTCGGGGCCAGAGAAGAGACCTACCTCTAAGGAAGGAGAAATTGTTATCTTTGCCGATCACCTTCTTCATGGTTTCTGCCTGCCTGGTTCAAAATTCTTCCGAGACGTTCTCCATTTGTTTGAACTGCATCCTCAAGACATTGCCCCAAATTCTGTGTCCAACCTGTGCAACTTTCATGTCTCATGTGAGATTTACTTGCAAGAGGAGCCACCCGTCAACCTCTTCCATGATTTCTTCTATGTCAATCGCCAAACAGAAGTGGCAGCTGGACCAAGCTTGGAACTCGGCGGAGTCTCCATCCAAAGATGAAGAGATCTAGCCTACCCGGCCGTCCTTATGCCAAGCCACCCTAAAGACTGGAACATAACTTGGTTTTATTGTAGAGACACCTCTCCATAGGGAGAAAATCCATTGCCGGGTCACCGTCCTACCCGGCTCTGCACTTCCATTGAGCTTCCGGACCGGATGTCGGCTACGACACGAGCGAAGTATGCTTCGACTTTTGCCAAAATCAAGGCCCTTCTGGCGAATGGGTTGACGGGAGTTGACTTAACCCGCTGTTGGATCTCATGGAAGATCTTACCACTAAGCCGGCGTGACCGGCTTATGTGCGAGTACGCAGGCGATGAGAACGATCCTCTCTGCTTCAACCACACACCCCTGAAGGAAGAAAACATTAACTCTGCTGTCAAAGGACTTACCCGCGAACCCCAGGAGGCGTGTCGTACGATCGGGTTAAAACCCTTCCACGTCGCAAATCCAGCTCCGGACTTAAGGACGACTTTCAAATGTGCTCTCTCTCTCTCTCTCTCTCTGTTTCAACCTTATATATGGTAACTTTAAATCTTTTGGCGGCTTCGCCTACAGGCCAACTCCAGCTTCTGGAAGAAAAAATATACTCCTCCCATGAAGAAAAAGTCTCAGGCGAGTAACATCCGTGGGCGCAAACAGAAAACTTCGGCTCAAAACCTGCTTGAACTCGACGATTCAAAGGTAGAACTTGACTCCCTTGGCCGTCTTTTTTATGCAACTTATTGACAACGACTATACACAGGAGGAAACAAAAACGAGCCACGCCAACGCCCCTGAGGTAACTTATACTTCTTCCGACTCAGAAATCTTACCACAAGAGAAGATACGGCGGGTCGTCCGAAAGTTCCTTTTTCACATCCTCTTGCTTACTTAGACCCCAATTTTTCTTTGAAGAAACAACAACATGATTCTCGGTGCCAGACTCGGAGCACCAGCTCTGGGGATCTTATGGCCGGCTTACCCAACTCCCCGGCACCATGAAAACGTCCCGCCGAGGTACTTATCAAGAACCCAATATCTATCTTATATTTCTGTAATGTTGTCTTACTATTGCGCTTTATTGACTTAATTTGTAGGAGTCACCTCCTTCTTCTGGCGACTCAACTGCGTCCAAACTTCCTCCCATGAAGATCAACCTAGAGTATGCTTTCACCCTGCCATGTGTACATTACCTGTATTACCTTTGTACTGTGTACTGACTCTTTGCACCTTCAGGGCGCAAGCCAAACGTAGGAAAGTAGGCGGGTCTACCGTTGCTCCTACCGCTCAACAGCCGGATCCTGCTGAGCCATCTCTCTCCCCTCATGTTGAACCTTATAATGCTAACAAGGAAGCACCTAAGCGCTCTCCTCCACCCTCAGAGCCGACGGGTTATCAGATGGAGGCTTTCAATAGTCCAACGGCTGATCCTAAGCTGCCCAATCCTACCGCCGAAGACTCGTCTCTCCCTGATGTTACCATCACCGGGACGGGTTATCAATCCCCAACTCATCATACATTGGCAAGACATTCCAGCAAAATTTATACTTGCTCTCCAAAGAAGCTTAGCTTTGAGTTCCCCATCTTGGAGAAGATGATCGCAGATGACCTGCACGCCGGTTATCTGAACCGCCTTTCTGCTAGTCGCAACATGGAGACCAAACTTGTTGGTTTAATGAAGAAAAAATATGAGGTATATTTCATCTTCTACATTTCTCTTATACCCGTACATAGCCCCCCAAAACTGGGTTAATATTGCAAATAATGGACCGGGTCTTCCAAACCTTTGACATGCTATGTAGAGTTTAACCTGTAACCCCCAACTAACGGGTTAAATTGCATATAAGCCGACACTTTATATTAAATCACAGATCCAAGTGTAGCCCCCCAAGTCCGGAGTATTATGATAATGATGATCCGGATCTTTCATATTTGAGAAGTTCGCCGGGTGTAGCCCCCATGTCTGGGGCATTATGATAATGATGAGTCGGAATTTCACCTTAGACTTGGAGTGAAAACACAGACATTATCCCCCAAGTGCCAAGTATATTGCTTGCAATCTGCTTGGGACTTGTATCAAAAAATAGCTCCACCCTAGCGACTTAATCTTTATAATATTTCACTTGTGTAATATAGGAGGCGCTAGACGCAGCTGAGTCTGAATGTGCCGACTTAAGGGAAAACCTGACCACGCAACAAATCGCCCGAGCCGCCACAGAAGAGAAATTATGGGTGCCTATCGAACAACTTGAGAAACTCCAGGTCGACTTCACCACATATAAAAAGACTGTTGAATCTGAGCAAGCTGCCTTGTCCAAGCGTGCCATCGATACTGAGGAGCATCTAAAACTTGCATCAGCAGAGCTGAAGACTGTCAAAGACCACATATCTAAGATGACTGCCGCTATCTTTGGTAAGTATGCATGACTTCAATTTTTTCCTTGTGAAAGAAATATCTGCCAGGCGGCTTATTACTTTGAATCTTTTCCTTTGCAGGCAAGAGGAGCCACCAGCTTTCATCTGATAGTTTGATGAAGTTAAAGGCGGTCTATACTTTGACTGAGCAACTTTATAGTGGAGCCCTCTGTACTATCAAGTCCATGATGACGGCCAAGTATGTCCCCAAATTTGTGAAGGGTGTTATAGAAACCTTGTCAACCTGCCTAAACAGGTGAACGAGATGAGGTGATTAGCCACCAGGAGAGGGGCCATAGCTGCACTAAGCCGGCCCCTGGCCTTCGCTCCTGAGTTAACCGCCAAGGAGATGATGAAAGGTTTCCCTTCCAAGAAAGATGACTGCTCAGATTTCATTAAAGCGGATTACGCCAAATGCATCAAGGCCTCTAGGAGACTTGCCTCCATACTAGTTGATGAGACGGATCTGACTCCCTATCAGGCGGCTTATGATGAGAACAACCAACGGCTGCGCTGCCCAACCTTTGATGCCAGGGATTTAATCCCTGCACGCCGTAAGCCTCTCTTCGCCCCTGACGTTGATCCGTCTCCTCTTTTCGACGGCGGTCAGTTCGAAGCCTTATTAAACTGCAACTGGGATGTGGATAATCTTCAGATCGAAGAGCCCGAAGACCCGATGCAAGATGACCCGCCAGCCAGTTAAATTTTTTGTTGTTCTCAACTGAATGTAACCCGGCCAGCTGAGCCACCAAGATGAAGAAGTGTACGCAAAACTTTAAGTCCTTAGTCTTTTGAGCTCTTGGACAGCTTTGTAATAGACCTTGCAATCTTCTTATGATGTCTTAACACCAACTCATCTTTAGAGATAAAACCTACAAAAAACAAAATAGAAAAATATCATGCGATGTTTGTGTGGGTGGCTTAAAAAAGCATAACCCGGAGATGTTTAATATCTGCATAGCCTTGCTTCCTTCATATCTTGCTCTGACCCGGCTTTGGAGACCGGCTTATGATATGTATGCAATGTATGATGCAAGGTATGATGCAATGTATGATGTAATGCATGATGTTCTTGCTCTCCCCTTTTTTTTTGAAAACTCATTGCTGGCCCTTCTTAGGGGAACTGTTACTTTGAAGTGCCTAACAGTGCAGGGTCTCTAACGAGAGTGACCGCCAATCTTGAATGGCTTAGGGTCTCTAGGCGAGATTAACTGTTAAGGGCGCAACAGACCAGAATTTGCAGTGGGGTGAGTATCGCTGGCTCATAAGCTACTTCTCATGTGACATAAATCCGTCGTTTGGAACCTTAAACAGCGTCACCTGCTTAAGAGTACGATGGGCCACTTGGCGGAGAGCACGCAGCAGATGAGAGAATTTCCCTCGCTGCTATAAGAGGCCCTCGCAGGGGGTGATTTGACAGCTCGCTGCACCCCTGACAGAGCGACAACTACTTACATGCAGGTATAACTCGGCCTTGCGGATCAAAAGGGGGTAAGTTCACAACTCGCTGCACCCCTTTTAACCTTGTTTGAAGGAGTAAGTTTGGGGTCCCCAACCCCACCTTACAATGGCTGAAAAGCCGATTAACAGGGGGGCGGCCTTCACCCCCTCCTGACTTTGTTGACGGAGTCAACACTTTGGGTCCACGACCTGCCTTACAGTGGGTGAAGAGCCAATCGAGAGGGTTGAAGCTTAACCCGGAAGGTTGAAAACCCCCAAACGACCTCGTTGGCAGGGCCAACCATTGCACCATCTTGCACGCCGCTGTCGTGTGGACCGCCAACTGGTAAGTCGCCGGCTTGTGGACCGCCGTCCTGTAAGCTGCTATGCAATGGTGCTATTTTGGCTGAAGAGCCGGTCAAAAGGGTGAGCAAGCTAAACCCGGCAGGTTGGAAGCCCCCAAGTGACCATGTAGAAGTGTTCATCTTTTGCACAAATCTGTAATGCAAGAAGGAAAACGGCAGAGGCCCCGTCTTGCAGGGATGCCAACTTTATTATATGAGAAATATAAGTACAATGAAGTATGTATGTACAAAGATGAGAATTGATGACTCAAGTATAGTAAGGCCGCAGATGAGCGATGTTCCACAGCCGGTGAGTCTCCTGTCCAGAGGTACGTGACTCATCCCGTACGTCAATGACATAATATGACCCATTGTTTAGATTTCTGCTAACCATGAAAGGTCCTTTCCATGGGGGAGATAACTTGTGCACATCCGTCTGATCTTGAACCAAACGCAACACTAAGTCGCCTTCTTGGAATGTCCGGGTCTTGACCCTGCGGCTATGGTAGCGACACAGATCTTGTTGATAAATTGCCGACCGAGCTGCTGCAAGATTGCGTGCTTCGTCCAGAGCATCCAACGCATTCTGACATGCCGTCTCATTGTCAGCTTCCACATAAGCCACCACCCGCGGTGAGTCATGACGTATGTCGCCTGGCAACACGGCCTCCGCACCGTAAACCATGAAAAAAAGGCATGTAATCCGTCGACCTGTTAGGCGTAGTATTGATGCTCCAGAGGACGGAAGGTAGCTCCTCAACCCAACAACACGTCGTTCTCTGTAAAGGAACCATAAGCCAGGGCTTGATACCTCTCAGGACTTCCTGATTGGCCCGCTCCACCTGACCATTGGATTGTGGATGAGCAACAGCCGAAACATCAAGCCGGATGTGCTCGCTTTCGCAGAACAACTTCATAGCCCCCTTGGATAAATTCGTGCCGTTATCTATAATGATGCTATGAGGGTATCCAAATTGGTAGATCAACTTTTTGACAAACTGAACCGCCGTGGCCGCATCACATTTACTGACCGGCCCAACCTCCACCCACTTGGTAAATTTGTCTACTGCCACCAAGAGGTGGGTCTTCTTATCCTTGGACCGTTTGAAAGGTCCAACCATATCAAGCCCCCATACTACGAACGGCCAAGTGATCGGTATCATCCGTCACTCCTAAGCCGACACATGAGCACATCTTCCGAACTTCTGGCACCCATCGCACTTAGCAACCAGATCCTCCGCGTCCTTATGAGTTGTCAACCAGAACAAACCATGTCGGAAAGCCTTAGCCACCAAAGACTTTGAGCCGACGTGATGTCCGCAATCACCAGCATGTATTTCATATAGAATTTCCCTGCCTTCCTACGGAGAAACACAACGCCGGAAGACGACGGTAACGCTGCACTTATGCAATTCACCCATTAATGATGGTCATGGATTTAGAACGCCTCATGATTTGCTGCACCAGAGTCTCATCCTCAGGTAACTCGCCCCAGGTCAGGTACGCCAGGTACGGCAGCGTCCAGTCCGGAATAGCATGTAAAGCCGCCACTAGCTGCCCTTCCGGGTCAGGTATGACCAGATCCTCCTCTAAAGGTATCTTAACAAACGGGTGATAAATTACGTCCAAGAAAACGTTAGGCGGCACCGACTTACGCTGAGAGCCCAGTCTTGACAATGCATCAGCCGCTTTGTTCTTGCGACGATCAATATGATCCACCTGATAACCTTTGAAATGACCAATGACGATATCCACCTCCTGTCGATAAGCCGCCATCCGCGAGTCTTTGAGGCCCACATGTCTGAAACCTGTTGTGCCACGAGATCTGAGTCGCCAAGGCACCTAACCCAGCTCAAGTTCATCTCCTTTGCCACACGAAGTCCATGAAGCAAAGCTTCGTACTCAGCTGCATTGTTCATGCAAGGAAACATCAGCCTTAGCACATAACAGAACTTATCACCTTTAGGGGAAGTTAAGACAACTCCATCCCCTGATCCCTCCAATTGTCTGGACCCATCAAAGTGAATTGTCCAATACGTGTTGTCCGGCTTCTCCTTTGGCGACTGACACTCCGTCCAGTCATTTATGAAATCCACCAATGCCTGAGACTTCACGACTATGCGAGACACATACTTCAAGTTGAGAGGCCCAAGTTCCAGCGCCCACTTAGCAATCCTGCCAGTGGCCTCCCGGTTCTGAATTATATCACCCAATGGAGCAGAACTAACCATCGTGATCTGGTGCCCAAGGAAATAATGCTTAAAATTGCGATTTGCCATGAATACCCCGTATATTAGTTTCTGCCAATGTGGGTACCTCTGCTTGGACTCTATAAGCATCTCACTGACATAATAAACCGACCTCTGGACTGGATACTCTTTCCTTGCGCTCTATCACGATCGCAACACTGACCGCCTTATAGTTAGCCACCACATAAAGGAGTAAGGGTTCCTTCTCAGCCGGAGCAGCCAAGATCAGCGGCTCAACCAACTGCTTCTTAAGCGCTTCAAGAGCTTCATCCGCAGCCTTACTCCAGACAAAGTCATCCGTCTTCTTCATCATCTGGTACAGAGGAATAGCCTTCTCACCCAGGCGGCCGATGAAGCGGCTTAAAGCGGCGATACGACCCGCCGAACGCTGCACATCATTAACGCTCGCCGGCTTAGCTAGCGATGTGATGGCCGTTATCTTGTCCGGGTTGGCCTCAATTCCCCACTCCGAGACCAAGAAACCCAAAAGTTTACCTGCAGGAACTCCAAAAACACACTTAGCTGGGTTAAGCATCATCTTGTAAACCCGTAACTTATGAAACGCCTCCTTTAGGTCGTCAAGCAATGTTTCCTTCTTCCTTGACTTCACCATGATGTCGTCCATGTAAGCATGAACATTGCGTCCAATCTGACCATGAAGGCAATTCTGCACACAACTTTGGTAAGTCGCCTGTGCACTCTTGAGCCCAAATGGCATAGACACATAGCAGAAAGATCCAAAAGGTGTTATAAATGAGGTCTTCTCTTGGTCTTTAACTGCCATCTTGATCTGATGATAACCTGAATAGGCGTCCAGAAAACATAAACTCTCACAACCCGCCGTCCCATCAATAATTTGGTCAATACGAGGGAGAGCAAACGGGTCAATTGGACAAGCCTTGTTAAGATCTGTGTAATCTATACACATATGCCACATGTCGTTCTTCTTGAGCACCAGCACGGGATTGGCTACCCACTCCAGGTGAAGTACTTCCACGATGAACCCTGCCGCCAAGAGCCGGGCTACCTCTTCTCCAATCACTTTACGCTGCTCCTCGTTGAAACGGCAGAGGAATTGCTTAATCGGTTTAAATTTAGGATCCACATTAAGGTGGTGCTCAGCAAACTCTCTCGGTACACCCGGCATGTCAGATGGCTTCCATGCAATGATGTCCCGATTCTCACGGATGAATTCGATGAGCGTGCTTTCCTATGCGGGGTCCATGTTAGCCCCGATAGTAAACTGCTTGGATGAGTCGCCCAGAGTAAAATCCACCAGCTTCGTGTCATCCACCACAAACTTCAAGGGCGGCTCAGACTCTGTACTGGGTTTCTTCAATGGAGTCATGTCCATCGAATCAACATTATCCTTGTAGAACTTAAAGCTCTGCCTCTACACAACTTGACTCTGCATAAGCCGCGTCTCCTTCCTCACATTCAATGGTGACCTTCCGATCACCATGGACCGTGATCGTTTCGTTGAGAGACATCATCTTGAGCTGCAGATAGACATAACAGGGCCTGGTCATAAACTTCGTGAAAGCCGGTCGGCCAAACAGAGCATGATACGGGCTCTTAATTTTCACCACCTCGAACCACAAGGTCTCCACCCTATAATTGTACTCATCTCTAAACGCCACTTCCAAGGCAATCTTCCCCACTGGGTAAGCCAACTTGCCTAGCACCACCCCATGAAAAACGGTCGATGATGGCTTAAGAGCCTTGTCAGTTAACTCCATCCGCTGGAAGGTGTCGTAATATAAGATATTGATACTGCTACCACCGTCCATGAGCACCTTTGTGAACTTGTATCCTCCAACCTGAGGAGTGACCACCAGAGCTAGATGACCCGGATTGTCAACCCGCGGCGGGTGATCCTCCCGGCTCCATGTAATCGGGTACTCCGACCACTTTAAGTATCGTGGGAGAGCCGGCGTGGCCGCATTAACCGCCCTCTTGTGTAGCTTCTGATCCCGCTTGTCCAGGCTCGTAGTGAAGACATGATACCTCCCCCACTAAGTTGTTTCGGGTTGCTCTGATACCTTGAGTGGTTATTCTGTTGCTAACCACCATTACCCTGCTGTTGACAATTTCCTTGATTTCGTTGACCCTGATTTCGTTGACCCTGGTAACCTGAACCTGTCCCACCAGCATCGAAACCGGCTCCTGAGCCGCTCGGACCTGAACCGCCTGGTGGGCCGTTACCATTATTACGGTGTTGACGGATGCTGTGATCTCGGAACTGGCGCATAACGCTACACTCCTTCCAGGTGTGGGTGGCCTCCCTATCCGTCCGGCTGTGTGCCGGGTAAGGTCTGTTCAGCCCCTCTTCCGAATTGGAAGGCGCAAGCGCCTTATCTTTGTTGAACGGTGGCCTAAAGTTTCCACTGCCTCTGGCACGACCGTT
Source organism: Hordeum marinum (assembly GCA_022496015.1). Taxonomy (NCBI): domain Eukaryota; kingdom Viridiplantae; phylum Streptophyta; class Magnoliopsida; order Poales; family Poaceae; genus Hordeum; species Hordeum marinum. The sequence goes on from CM039673.1 coordinate 37,081,416, forward strand.
CCCCGCATTGGTGCTCGCCACTAACTCTGACCCGCCGTCCGGGTTCTTCCGCTTGCCTTGGTTGCTGTTCCCAGCGCCGCCCTGCTGGTTCTTACCATTATTGCCCTTCTTACCCTGAGCTGACTTCTCATCGTTGGAGCTTGGGTCTTTGGTGGTGTCGGAATCCGCAGATTTGGTGAGAGTCATCATGAGCTCACCCATGTCTTGACAGGAACGCTTTAACCGCCCAAGCTTCTGTTTTAGGGGCACAAAGTGAAAGTTCCTTTCCAAAATCAGAACCGCTTGAGGCGCCGAAATATTCTTAGACGAGTGGATCACCGTCGAGACCCGCCGGACCCAATGATGGGCCGACTCACCTTCTTGCTGTATAGAGTGATCCAGATCCACGATCTTCATAGATTGCTTGCAGGTTCCCTTGAAATTCTTGATGAAGTGCGCTTTCAACTTGGCCCAAGACGTGATGGTGTTAGGTGGCAACCCCTTTAACCAAGTGTGTGCCAGCCCTTCCAACATCACGATGAATTATTTCACACAAACCGCCTCACTGACATCCAGTATCTCCATAGCAAGATCATAGCTTTCAACCCAGGCCTCTTGGGGCAGATCCGCCGTGTAATTAGGCACCTTCCGCGGCCCCTTAAAGTCCTTAGGTAAACGTTCATTCCTTCAATCCACCGTAAGACATGGCACACCAACTCCCCTGGAAGAAGCACTAATAGGAGGTGTTGCTGGTGCCGACTCAAGGATCTCCGGGTAATCCATCACCGGCGTTGATCCTCGCTAAGACCGACCCTATCCATAGCCCCTGAATATCTCTCTGAGGCATGTTATCTTTGGGCGGGTTCTGCCTATGCTCATTGCTGGAAACTGCTGTGACTCAATGTGCCGATTGTAGCTACGACTGTGAACTAGCATGGAGTGCACCCGGCTCCGGCTGTGCGTGTACCTTTCTTGCCGATCCACCGTTGTCTGCAATAGGTTGATTGCATTCCTTGCCTCTTCAGCAAACGTCGTCCCTTCAGCCAAAGGGAGGGCGTCAAGCTTGGAAGCCGCCACTATCATGTTTTCCACCGGGTTAGAATAACGGCCAGGTGGTGTCACAACGTGCTGTGAAAAAGGCCTGTTCCTCCGCGGTGGGTCTAGTTGCCGAGGCACCTCTGCCGCCTGAGTTACCATCGGCGGCGTACTTGGCCTAGCCCCAGGTGTATTGAAAAGATTCTGAGGTTGGATAGGTAGTCCGATTTGAGTCCTTCTATGCTAAACCGCCTCCGACACCCGTTGATCCAGATCAAAACGGAGAGCCTCCGCCCTCAAGTGCTCCGACTTAGCATTCATCTGAACTTGCATTGCATTGATATCCTCCTGGGCCTAAGCCATCTGTCCCTTGATCCGGTTAATCTGGACATTGCACTCCGCCTGATTTTTGGCTGTCACTTCTATGGCCATCAAAGTCGCTAGCTCCTCCATGAGCTCCAGTAAAACTTGAGCCGGCGTCTTAGGAGGCTCCACATCGGGTGGGGCCGCTCCTGCCACTGCTCCGGAAGTCACACTATTGGAAGCCGGTGTAGGGCCTATCATGAAACACGTCGGCTCGGCTCGGCGGGTCATAAGGCTCTGGAATACTGTCACCATCGGCATAGCCCCCTAGCCCATCGTCATGAAGCTGATAGATTGACTCTGCGTCCCGCTGCAAGACCCTTCGTCTGAGAAAGCCAAGGTCTCTCCTGACACGGAATCTCCCCTGTCCTGCGTAAAGCCAACGAAAACACTCTTCCGCCCGGGTTGAACACGGGCAGGTGTCATGAGCCAGGCTGGCTCAACGAGGTCGATGCAGACGTCCGGCCCGGGTGTGGATCTGTCAAGCTTGCCGATGAACACATGCATCTTGCTAATGGGAACCCAGTACCCATACTCAATTGAACCGGCGTCGGGCCCCCATGTTGAGTTGTCGATGTAGAGCTTGCCGTGGCGACTCTTCGTCATCAAGCTGACGGTGTATCGTTCAATCCCTGGGAGAGAGCCCTTTGAGACCTCAACACCACCACGCGCTATCCCCATGGTGGGCGCCAACTGTCGTGGTTTTGTCACGACAGATGTCCGAAGACTTAGGTTCAAGGCCATCGCTAAGGCAATGGACTCAAAGGGGTTGGTCGGGACGAAAGACACGGATTTACCCAGGTTCAGCCCCTCGAGATGCGGTAAAGACTACATCCTTCTTTGTGTGTATTGATTGGAGTATTGATTACAAGGGAGCGTATTCGCTTGAACTAGCTCTAGATTGATTGGTTTCTCTCTAAGTCGTCCCCGGGTCTCACCTTTATATAGGAGTTCAAGACCATGGGTTACACAAGTCTCAAACCGACTCTTACAACGTGTCTGACTCCACCTCTAAGCCGCCTTGCCTATTATGACAAGCTGTCTCCGGGCGGCTCACTCGCTCGGGTCTTATGTCTTCTTCCCGTCTTTGGGCCTCCGTCTCAGCCCATCTGGTGAACCGCTGTGCGACCCAATCTTCCTCTTCCAGCCCATATGAGAACGAGCCGCCAGGTATGACCTAGCCCCTCCTGGGCGGGTCTTACCACGAGGTTATATCCCCAACAAACATGCAGGCTTTTATTGACTTTGCAGCCCCCCGCGCGTCATCCCCAGCGATGAGATATCGGACAGGGAAACCCCGCCCGCCGAACTGGCGGAGAGAGGGGATGCATCGCATCCCGCTACTCCGAGCACCACGAAGGACGCCGCGGAGGTGTCGTCCCAGCACGCTCCTATGGAGTCGGACACCGGCGGCGGGGGAGACAACACCATGGATAAGGCTAACGCCTCGGCCACTGAAGACCGAGGGGCGATGCCCCACTCGGACATTGAGGAGGCTAGACGAGCGGGTGCTCAGTCCCCTTCGAGGACCTCTCCAGAGCGCACCATGCCTCCGAAGGCAATGGTTCAAACCCCGGTTGGTGATTGGGAGATCCGGTCATCACCGACACCACCGACCAATGGGTGGCCAGTCATAGAGGAGGCTCTATCAAGCGCCTCCATTTCCGAAGAGCACCACACCCTTATAGGTGCGGTATTGCAGAGCATTCAGTCTGCCAACAACAGACTGAAGGAGGCCTTTAAGGGTCTCCTGGCGGGTTTTCAAGTAAGCCACGAGACACTCTTATTTGCTAAATGTTTATTTTTTTTAGTATCGTATACATGGCAGCCCCGGAGCCCTACGTAAGTTTGAAAAAACTTACCTAGGGGTCAACCTATGAGTCCGATTCCGAACTATATAGAAAGCTATGTTCGGAATGATAGAATAGCCACTAGAAGGGCCGGAGATAAGATCAGATTGACTGTAGTTCGGAAGTATAGAGCCCATGTATCCTGACACGTATTTGTATGTTATAGGCCTCGTCATCGGCAGCGGCTGTCAATGGCGCCGAGATGGACGAGCTGAATCGGAAGCTTAAACACTCTGAGGATGAAGTTGATGCTGTCAACAAGAGGTTCGACGAGGCACAAGGTAAGTCTGAACAAAATCCGAATATGTTTTCCCGAATACTGTCAATGCAGATTTTCATAAAGTTTAACATTTCGCAGCCTCGTCGAAGGAGATGGAAAATCTCAAGGCCGAGCTTCAGCAGGTGAAGGATGAAGCAGCCGTTGAGAGGGCGGCGGCCAAAGAGTCGGCCACCGCACTTTCCGCCTTATAAGCCATCAACGATAAGCATGAGGCTCGTGTGGCAGAGATCCAAGATGAGCTCAAGGATGCCAACCAAAAGTGCGAGGTCCTTGAGCAGAAGGGTAAGGAGAGCGAGGCTGAACTATCCGCCCTGAAGGCCGAACTTCAGAAGGAGTGAGTGAACATGCAGTTATACGAGGAGCAAGTCTGCCAAGCGAAGGACATAACAGATGGTAATCCATACTTACTACAATGCATCTTCGGGGATAGAAAATTCCAATTGCTTACCCAGGTGTGGCATTCCTCAAGCGCCTCCTCCGATCTCCAGAAGAGCATGGCGGACGCAAATCAGCTATTCGCCTCGAGGGAAGAAGGAGATGAAGCTCGATTATTCTGGGCACAGTTTGGAGCCCCCGAGCGTTCTCCTCTTCTTGTGGAGCAGCTGAAGCAGCTGATGGAGCTACACCGTATGTCGGAGCCAGCCATGAAGGACCTCTACATCCGCCTATGGCCCGGCAAGCCACTGCCAGGCAGCTACTTTGGCCTGGTGTAGAAGTTAATCGCCGCTTCGCCCTGCATCGACACCATGAGGCGCTCCTCCTGCATCGAGGGAGTTCGGATGGTCTTGCAAAAGATAAGGTGCACTGGCCAGGGCTGGATTCGATGAAGGTAGACACCACCCTGCCACCTCCCGGGAAGGAGTATAGACGCCTCGAGCTGTACTTCAATGGAGTAATGGAAAGTGCTCGGGTGATAGCGTCGCAGTCTTCGGGCGATAATATGTTTGAATGAATGGTAACGCATCTGAAGACTTACCGAAACTTTTCATGTTATAAGTTATTATGCTTTTATGGTTTTGCATTCTTTTATAACTCTTGTGTGGCCGTTTGATATTGAAAGATGCGAGTTGTCGGCTTCAGCCCCCATGTGGATACTACAAGGGGTGTCTATGCCAATGCACTGCGTTCCTTAGCCGAGTTATCGGAACCCGAAGGCGGTAAAGTGCGACAAACTAGGCAATCAGATTATAGTTCTTTATTTCTTTCACTTAGCCATAGGGGCATGAAAAGGACTGCGGGGGGGGGGGGGCTTACGATTAGCCACCTAAGTGTTGTGATGTTCGGACGAACCGCAACTAAAGTAGGTATCACAAGGTTTGCATAAAGGACAAACCCCTCGTATAACACGGAATAACCGCTTACGAGAATTGAAGTATAATACTTCGATCTCGGATTCACAAACCGGATCTCGCATACTATGACAGTCAATTCTCGGATTTCTCCCCTGATGTGCTTGACCAGACTATCCGGAAGCACAATTGCAGAGGTGCTCCCTTTGCCCTTTTATCCGAACGAGCGGAACGTAAAGGGGCAAGCACAGGAGTCGGGCAACCCAACTATTGACCCAAGACATAGTTCGGAACCGATGCATATAAAGTGAACGCCAAGACGCCGAATGCATGATAAAATGTACATAAGGCGATTTACTATTAAACTCGAGCCCCCGGTCAATTAGCCGGTTGCCTCGCAACATACCGAACAGGTTCACGACAAGAGGGAGAAAAGGGAAAATATGTGCCGAAAAGGACAGACGAGACAAGCATGTGTAACGCTGTTATATTTCTCAACAACTCTTATAGCTCAGATTTCCGAAGCAACTATTTACAGGTATTGGAAATAAAGAAATTATAGAGGAGTGGTTGTACCAGGTGTCGAGGATATACCCCGCGGTATAACCTGGCCTGGCGACTCACAGGAGGCCTGGTCAAAGCATGGCGTTTCATTGGTGACCCGACAGGCGGGTCGCAGGATGACCGGGCCCAAGACCCAATGTGTAAGCCGGCGCCAGGCGGCTCACAAGAGAAGGCCCAAAGGAGATAGGATCCCCTTACAAGAGAAACAAGACCCGGAGTAGGATTCGTGAAAGAGTAGTGCTAGTCCTACTAGGAGTAGGACTCTATTGGTAAACCTACCCTCTCCACTTATATAAGGAGGGGTAGAGGGCCCTTGAAGGGACAAGTTCACAAGTTCACAAGTCCACAAGTTTAGAAAAATTAGAGATAGACAGATTAGAGACACTCGAGATTAGAGGTAGCAATTCCGCACCCTTGTAACCGAGATCGTCGTCATCATCATCAATATAAGACTAGCAAGATGTAGGCTTTTACCTCCATCGGAGGGGCCAAACCTGGGTAAAATCGCTTCTCTCGCTTCCGACCAACCCCTTCAAGCCGCCACATAGTTGCGCTTCTGCCCCGAACCTAAGTCCATTCACCCGGACATCTGCCGTGACAAATCTACGACAATTGGCGCCCACCTTGGGGCGGGGCACATGGTGATATTGTGTTCTTGAAGGGATCTGTCTTAGGGATCGAGAAGCTTATGACCCGCTGGATCCTCAAAGAGCCGGCAAGGAAGAATCTACATTAACTCTAAGTTCATCAAATCGAGATTGAAAAGGTTTTGATAGCAACATACGCGATGACGGACCGTAGATCCGACCTCTGATACAGCCGCCAATCGGATCCGTCTACACAGTTACTAGACTCATGGCAAACAAAAGAAATCTATACTGGTGATGGCAGCCGTATGAGAACTATAACATCCTGTCAATTAGGGAGAGCCGCGACGGGCGATTTTCACTCGAAGTGATGTTCATCATATGGAAGTACTGAAGGACGTACGTGCCATGGTCACGTCAGGTAGTGCAATATGCTGTGGAGTCAAAGTTATAACAAGGAAAAAAAGAAAGCGCCATGGCCAGGAGGAGGATACAGACGCGGATCCGATAGAGCTAGCCCCGACTCGGAAACAGAGGTGACAGCCGGCCTCCGCCCTCGCCACGATCGGGAGCCGGTTTGCCCCTGCCCGGAACAGGGTGTTGTCGCGCCACTCAGCTCATCCCCATCCCGTTCCCGATTGGGTGTGGAGGGATCTGGTTTGGATCGACCCCTTCTTGTGCGCCTGCAAGCCGCTACGTAGGGATGGACAACCTCGAGGCTCCGCAAGCCATTGCCGCCTTGGAGTTCCGATGGGCTTCATGCCACGGATCCATCCTCTCAACACCGCTAGATCGCCGCTGCCGCCGGCTCGCCATGCCTCGCTCCGGCCTTCCGCCCGTGCCCATAGCCGCTGCCTTCGTGCTCCCTTCTCCGCCTCCACAGCCGTGGCCCCGTCGGCCGGCTTCGCTCCGCCTCGCCCTTGGCCTACTAATGCGTGAGCCGCCTGCTCCGCCTTGAGCTGCCTCGCCTCCTTCCACGTGTGGCCTCGCTTCAAGCCTTTGCGGCTAACCCCTCGCCTTGGCTTCGCTCCTACTGCCATGGCCTCGCTGCACCTGCACCGCGGCCGGCTCCCATGTCGTGCCAGCGCCACCACGGCCAGTTTGCACGCTCTTCCCTACCTGTTCGACCCGTCCGCGTTGCCTCCGCACGTACGGCCTCCGTGTGCTCTCCGACGAGAATCCCTGCTCCTGCTGCTGCACCTTTGAGCCGGCCTTAAGCCATCATCGCAGCTCGAGGCGCCGCGCGCGCCGCCGCAGCTCCGCACGAGACAGCTCTCCCGTGCCTCCGGGCAGGCCTCACCGCCTCGCCTCGCCTTTGTCGTGTCCACCGAGCCACCGGCTTGCAGCCCTGGCTCCGCCTCCGCCGTACCGGGTCGCCCCTGGCTCTGCCTCCACGCGTCGTTGCCCTGGTTGGCTCTCTGCCGCGCAAGCCGCCTACAACCGCCATTCTCACGCCTCGCCTCCGCCTCTGCTTGCTTGCATCGCCACGAGCCGTTGGTTATGAGGCGGCCCTCTCCTGCGCCCGCCGCACTGCATTCTTCCCCACACAGGGCGGCACCACCGTAGGGGCTGGTATGGTGGGCCGCCCCGGGTAGAAATAATGTACGCCCCAAATATATACCCGCCATAATATACGTCCCACATACGTCCCGTCTCAGTAGCCAGCTTAGAACAAATCACCGTCGGGCTGGTAAGACAAAAACGGTCTAGAATATCCTAGTCCCGGTTACATCACAAGTACATCAACTCAATCTCGCACTGTGATCATATAGCGGCCACTGGTTCTGTTTGTGCATGCCGATGGCTTTGTGCATGACCTGTTCAGTCTACCCACTAGTCAGCTCCTAGAAAAAAAAATGTCTCAATAATAAAATACAACCACTAGCCAGCTAAGAGCGTCTTCAACAACGACCCAAAAACTGCTCCGCGCGTTAAAAGATTCATTTCTTGGACGCCGGATATAGAAAACAATGCTCCAACAGAAAATAGAACACGTACAAAAATGTCAGCGCCCGGGCTGCAAACTTTGAGCGTGCTGACTTTCGGGCTGCATTATTGGAGCGCCGGATTGTGCTAGCCGTTGCGAGTGGGGCCGCATGATTGGGCACTGTTTTTTGTGCATCTGTTGAAGAAAAAAAATCTTAGCGTCGCGCTATCACTATTTCGGGACTATAAAAATATTAAAACACTCGCGTCCGTTGGAGATACTCTAAGACCGCACATGTTTACAACACAAACGGCTAGCTAGCTTATTCACATAGGTGTATACAAGCACTAGCTAAATAGATCACACTATTCTATTCGCTCTGTCCGAAAATACTTGTCAAAAAATTGAATGTCTTTAGACATATTTTAGTTTTAAATACATTCATTTTTTCCATTTCTCCAACAAGTTTCGGACCGAGGTAGTATTATTCTACTTATATTCAATACCTTTTTTACAACCATACATAATTAAAGATAACACGTCTTATGTATTTTGAATTTTGATCGTCTGTTATTCATATAAATATTTATATTCCGTACAATCAAATCTCATTCAAATATATTGCAGTCGATTCTCATGACAACATGTGAGGTATTATCTAGTATATTGAAGAGCTCAGGCAGACTAGGTGCGTCCTGAAATATAAGCAACGAGATTCAATGATAGTAGTTCTCTATGATGTTTATGTTGTATTTTTGTTTTTTTTGATGGTTACATTGTCTAGTTGACGAATCTTAAACTATTTTAAACCATGACTTATATTAATTTTTTAAAACATCTTTCATCTTTCGTAAGTTAATTGTCCATCCCAGGTGACTTGAATTTCTGGATCCGCCGCTGCTCTCACACCAGGTGCTCCGTGAATAAAAGGATAATAAGAAAGGGAACCCTTCATGTCAGGCACGAGTGATGGGTCGACTAGCAATACTACATGTGCTGCGTATTTTGTGATCTAAGCCAGCCGGCCAGCTATCGGAAAGGAAAAACATCAGGTGTTATATATATAGGGTCGCGCTATTTGTCATCCTGGGTAAGAAATAATTATTCTTCACCTCCCTCTATTTTAACACGAATGCATCATAATTTTACGTTCCATAATTTTTGGGTGAGGAATAATTATTCTTCACCTCCCTCTATTTTAACACGAATGCATCATAATTTTACGTTCCGTAATTTTTGTCTTATTTCAAACTTAAAAAGAGACCGTAAGAAAATATATAATCATCGTAAAAAATATTTTATGTCACGTAAAATTATAAACTCAAAAATAGTGTAAAATATACAGTAATTTTAATTTTTTTGTGTTGTGACCTATAATTTTATTTTCTTATGGCAACATTTACGTAGTGGTTCAATATAAATGTAAGTATTTATATTCCAAATGTAATTTTTTATGAACTGATCGTAATATTATCTCGGATGAAGAATAACCTATTCTACACCCTCGGTGATGAATAGAGTTTCTCTCTCTCTCTATTTTTCGAGAACAATTACTTTTTCCTGCAATATTTGCACGCAGGACAATTGGCAGTAAAACGCGAAGGAAGAGCATGCACCAACATCATTTCCGCATTGGTGGCTTGTCCGTGTCGCATTACTCAATGGAGCTCGCGCCAACATCATATTATGTCAGTATCCGTCCATGCTGCACTACTCGACGGACACGCGCAAGCCGCCGCTCCCGCGGCCGGGTCTATATCAAATATGACAAGGTATTCACTACAAAGGTGATATAATATGGTGGATATGGAGCTCGAGCCAATGTTATCATGAGCCCGCATCCGTTCACGTCATATTTTCCGACGGACGCGCGCAAGACGCCGCCCGCAGTCTGATCTACATCAATATGCTGGAAATGACGCACGCGTCAGCGTCGGCTTATGAATACCATGGCGACTTACCGTCCATGCTGATTTCCAACGCCTTGAGCGACTCACCAATTGCGCCGTCCAACGACGCCGTGACCGTCTCTCGCAACCGTGCCTGGCTTACAACGCCACGTCCGTCTCTCGCAACCGTGCCGTCCTCAAACGCCGCGACTTACTTCTACGTCTGCATCAACACGGCAGGGGACGCATGCACGAGTACAAGCCGCCCAACAGAGGGTTCTGAATCGCCATTTTGTGGTCCAGTCTACATCGACATATCAATGCAGTTCTCGCCTGTACGAGCCGCCCAACAGACACGCGCAGGACGCCGCCCACAGTTTGATCTACATTAGTATATCGGAGTGGTGTTCGCCTGCACGAGCCGCTCGACGGACAGGCTTACAAGTCGCTATCACTACAGTTTGGTTAACTTCAACAACCAGCGGAGACAAACCATCCACCGGATTATCGAGATAGTTCATACGGGATCACCTATAACCCGCCACGATCAACCTCAACCTTCAGTGGAGATTCTCAAGCCACCTCTTCGAGTCAACTTGAGACTCAGGGGATGCAGACATGGCTCGACATATTTGGTCATTTTCAACGATAACCCAGGTCATTGCAATGAAGTTAATCCAATCCCGGGGGCTACTACATTATTGGCGGAAGATTAAAAGTTGCCCAAGAGGACGAACCGCCGTGATGCACCATTCAAACATGGGTGCCCAGATTTATGGGATCATCATAAAATCACTTGGAGGCTTCCGTCGTTTCTTCATACAGGATGGCGGCTTACAAGATGGCGACTTACAAGATGATGCACAAGTTGATATCATCGACAAGTTCGTTTGGGGGCTTTCAACCTTCCGGGTTAAGCTTCAACCCTCTCGAAATGTCTCTTCAGCCACCGTAAGGCGGGTCGTGGACCCAAAACGTTGACTCCACAAGTTTGTTTGGGGGCTTTCAACCTTCCGGGTTCAGCTTCAACCCTCTCAAATCGGCTCTTCAACCACTGTAAGGCAGGTTATATACCCAAACGTTGACTCCGTCAACAAGGTCATTTGGGGGCTTCCAACCCACCGGGTTTAGCTTACATACCCTCTTGATCGGCTCTTAAGCCTCCGCAAGTTCGAGTTAAACCTGCCTATAAGCTGATGCTGCTCCGCTATGTGACCTGCCAAACTCTTACCAGTTAATCTTGCCTAGAGACCCTAACCGGTTCAAAGAGGTTGACGGCCAATCTCGATAGAGACCCTGTACTGGTTAAGGTTAAACCGACGGCTCTTGTCACGTGAGGACCGGCTTATGGAAAGCGAGGATAAACTCATCCATCCACTGCCGACTCTCCGCTATGTGGCCCGTTTCATACTCTTAGACAGTTAATCTTTTAAAGACCCTGCACTGTTTAAGGTTAAAACGACGGATTTGTGTCACGTGAGAGGCAGTTTATGGGCTACCAGGTTACTCATGCCCTGTTGCGTCTCTTTTTGGTTCGTTACGCTCCTATCAGTTAATCTCGCTTAGAGACCCTGAGCCGTTCAAAGAAGTTGACGACCAATCTCGATAGAGACCCTGTACTGTTAAAGAGTTCTAGTAGCGAGTCCATCCAGAAGAACCGGCACATGAGTTATTGAAAAAGCAAGATCATCATACATTGCATCATACATTGCATCATGCATTGCATACATATCATGCCGGTTTATCAAGCCAGGTCAAAGCAAGATCATGAAAGATGAAGCAAGGTTATATTAAGATCTCCGGGTTATGCTTTTTTAAGCCGCCCTTACAACAATGCAGAATATATTCTGTCTTGTTTATTTTGCAGGTCTTGTCTCATAAGATGAGCCGCCGTTAAGTAGGATGAAAGAACTTGTGCAGGAACAAATAGATCTTTGATAGCCAAAATGGCTGTATCTTCATCATGGTTTATCATAACCAGTATTAAAGTGATTGGGTTTTTTCAAGCCAGGTTGGAAAGTTGATTATTCTTGAAGAGCCGCCCTATCAGATATAATACCGTGTCATCTAATTGACTGGTTCTCGGATTTCCTCAATTGTGCTCGGTAGTATACTGCAACACTCATGGATTTCTCAAACATATATTTGCCAGGTTGCACCGCAATCATGAGCAGGGATTTCATGTCAAGGATAAAGGTATTCTTCCAGGATATTCATACCGGGTTACAACCGCGGTCAAGGATTCATTCAACAAATTATGATTAGTCATATTATTCTCACATAGTCCCGAGTCGCCGTAGGAAGACGACCCGACACTTGGGGGCTATATCATTCAAATACAGTTTATATCAATGCAAGTCCCATGTCGTTGCAAGCACCCACCACGACACTTGGGGGCTAATGCAAGCCGATTTTCAAATCATTACATTGTCAGCAAGACCCTAATATCTCAAGGAGATGAGCTGGCCTTTCTATATTTTTCTAAGTCCCAGCCCAGTATTTCTTACCGACCCGGCACTTGGGGGCTACACCGCTCAGGTCGAAAAAATTCAAAGTCCCAAGTTGCTGCAGGCATGCAACCCGGCACTTGGGGGCTACAGTATTCAGCTGTAACATCCCAAATTTTCAATTTGGAATGTTTTACATTTATTAGTTAAGCATCTATGCATTATGATTGAAATGAATGTGGCAATTATATTTTCATCTTCTTATTTGACTTATTTTCAATTGGCATTTGAGTTTACTCAATTACTTGACAAAATACTTTGAAAAAAAGTATGAGAGGAGGTAACATGACACCCCAAAAGTCAGAAGAAAATAATGCCAATTTATTTGAAAGTCAAATTTGGTTTTATTTTGGATTTTCTTTAAATAATGTTTTTATAAAGTTTTTATTTCGACTCTAACAAAATGTTCACGCTTTAAGATTTATTTTTCTGATCGTTTTGGTATATAATACCTTATATTTTGTTTTCTGCTTCAGATCTAAAAAGAAAGAGTAAAAAACCAAAAAAAAACACACGCACGCACACAGGCCGGCGAAGCCACCCAGCCAGGCCAGCCGAGTCAGCCAGGCTGCTCGCCCGAGCCAGCCAGGCCTAGCGAGGCCCTCGCCCAGCAAGCAGTTCGCTCGCCCGATCTCCCTCTCCCTCAGTCAACTCTCTCTCTCCCTCTCTCACACAGCCTGCAGGCGGGGCCAAAACCCCATCGTCTCCAACCTCCAGCGAAGACCACGAGATAAGCTAGCACCGTGCTCGTCCGCAACCGCTGGCCGGAGCTCTCGGGATAAGGCTTATCCCGCGCTCCTGGACACCCTAGCCGTGCCTATAAAAGGCCCTTGACCCCCCCGTTCCATTCAGCCGACCCGCACCTCCTCTTGCCGCTCATAGCCGACGCACGTCCGTTCGCATCTCGTCGGAGCCGAGTCCATTTGCCGGAGAAGTCCGACGACGGTGAGCCTCCCGGCCCCTTCTTGCTTCGGGAATCGGATCCCCTCGCCATTGCGCACCTCCCTGACATGTTTTTGCGCCCCTAGGTTCTCCTGAGTCGCCGCCCCGATGACCTGCGTCGCCGAAGTTCACCGAAGCTCTGCCCTCGCTCCACTCCCTCTAGTCGTCGCCGCTGTCCGCCGTCACCACCGCCGGGAAGCCCTCGCCGAGCCGCACCCGCTCGACCACCTCGCCCGTGCTGGAGCTCGCCGCCGCCGCCGCCTCATCACCGCCGAACTCCCTGCCGACGACGTGCTCGTCCTCTCTGTAAGCGCCGCCTCGCTCGATTAGTTAGTTTTTTCTTTCCTAGATCGAATCGGTAGATTAGATGTAGATTGCCTTTTTTGGTTAACCGCGGTCTGTTTCAAAATAACCTTTCGGTTTTCTTTAGTTAGGTAGTTTGCGAACGTTCACAGCATAGCCGCCGCGGCGAACGTAGTCAACCAACCAGAGCTGTCCACTTCGCGCTCTAGCCGCGAACGTCCACACTTTAGAGTTTTTAGAAAACGTCCCTGTAGCAGTTTTTTTCTAGATTTAATTCAAAACTTCACACGGCCTTAACTTTTCAACCGTAGATCGAAACGGGATGAAACAAGAGGCTAAGATTTCGTCTCGAATAGCCCTAACCAGAAAACTCATAGTTGCAGATTTTTGCAAGTTCAAATTTGAAATTAATTCAGATTTGAATTTAAATTTCATTAGGTCATATCTTTCAAACGGTATACCCGTTTGAAGTGATTCTTTTTGCAACACGTCACACGAACTAAATCCTTTGCCATGAACTTTTTCCATGATATATCCTACACAATTATTTTCTGTTCATCATAATTTTACTAGAATACCTCTTAGGGACCCTAGTGCACGTCACGAATTTTGAACACTATTTATACTTTGAAAAGTTCCATGCTAATGATTTGTGTCAGATTTTATTTGGCTTTTGCAAATATTTTTTTGCATGTTTTCTTTGAATGGTATGAATACTTGTTTATGTGTGTTTATTTACTTTGCGATAGATTGTCCGGAGTGCGAAGCAGAGTACTACCATTCCCTAGAACTTCACTCCCAGCACAAAGGCAAGTTGCATTTTGATCATACCAGTTTTTACCTATGTTTTATTTTTGCACATAGTCCTTTGATGTAGGAGTGCATGATAGGAGTTTATACTTGTTGGATTTACTATCACCCAGTAGTTCATTTGAGGTAGGTCTGAACCGTACCAACTTTGTCCCCACCGTGTTATGTTACAATGCTTTGCCAAAGTAGACATGGATTGGGGAGTGTTATCACTTTGAGATGTGAGTGACAAAGTAGTAACTAGGACCAACTTTAATGAACTACCTGGGTGGAAATTGGTTTGTATGGTGGCGAAGTACAGTGGGAGCATTCATGGGAATCCATGGGAGTGCACACTAGTGGTCCATCCACCCAAGCTCAAAGGGATCAACCTTATTTTCATGTCTATAAGCTTCCGTATGCAGCCGTAAGCCAATATGGGCTCTGGCTTAGTTGAGTAGATGGTGTGACCTCTTCCGGGATAGGCTAGCAGATGTAGATGATGTAGGTGTACCGGCCTATCCGTGGGTTAGGGGAAATGCTTTCGAGAGACTACGTCTCGATCTTCTGATCAAGGATGTGGTCGAGTCTTGTGGGGAAAAGTGCACGGCCTCTGCAGAGTTAAAAATCTAATCGATTAGCCGTGTCCCCGGTCATGGACAGCGTGAGCTTTTAGTAGTGGAAATGTAGGGAGATCTCATCACTCTTAACTAATCAACTGGGTACAAAATTCTAGAATCATTGAGATGGGCATCATCTCATACTTATGATATTTGTAGAAGTAGAACAATTATTTTTGATAGGGAAAAACTAGTTTTATGCAAAAAACTAAACTTAGAGCTTTCCACCAGCCAAATTGCATGTACTATGTAGGCTCATTACAGTTTATGATGTGACTTGCCAGTACATTCCATGTACTGACCTACACGGCTGCAACTTATCATGTTGCAGATTTATCCGACAATGAATAAGGTGCGATAGGTCGTTGTTCTGCACTCAGCTTCATTACTAATTTCTCCTCTCTTTCAAACTGTAGATGTCGACCCCCATCGTTGAGTTTGCTCAGCCCGACGCAACCATGCCCTTTGGAAGACAGCTCGTGGATATCGCAGGTCATCTACGCATTGCCTTGCCCAGCTTCACCGGTACCTTCACGGCCACTCTACCTGAGGATATGCGCTGGAAGATTGACGTCCACATTCCAGGGCGAACTTTTGGAAATGCCATTGAGCCGATCGACTTCTACATAGAAGTAAGTGTTGGGGAACGTCGCATGGGAAACAAAAATTTTCCTACGCACATGCAAACCTATCCATGGTGATGAGCATCTATGAGAGGGAGAGTGGATTTATGTACCCTTGTAGATCGCTAAGCGAGAAGCGTTAAGAAACGCGGTTGGTGTAGTCGAACTTCTTCGCGATCCAAATCGCCTAGCGTCCCGCCATCTAATCACGAACCGTCCCGCGAACCAATCACGAACCGTCCCGCGATCTCGTCACGATCCGTCCCGCGATCCGATCACGAACGTCCCGTGGCCTTGATCACGATCCTTCCGATATAGTACCGAACGGACGGCACCTCCGCGTTCAGCACACGTGCAGCTTGATGACGATCTCCACCGTCTTGATCCAGCAAGAGGAGGCATAGAGGAGGAAGAGTTCTCCGGCAGCGTGACGGTGCTCCGGCGATGGTGGTGGAGCTATTCCGACAGGGCTTCGCCTAAGCACTGCAGAAAACCGATCTAGAGGAGAAGCTATGCACTAGAGGAACGGCTGGTACGTGGCTGAAAATCTTGTGCCAAAACCCTAAAATCCTCTAGTATATATAGGAGGAGAGGAGGAGGAGGCTTGGCTGCCACTAAGGGCTTCCACCAGCCCACTAAGGGCTGGTATTCATCTCCTACAGCCCATAAAGCCTCTTAGGTCGAAATACCCCTCCCGGTGGTCTCCCGGTACACTATCGACACTCCCGGTACACTACCGATGAGCCCGGAACTTTTCCGGCGACCAAACTGGGACTTCCTATATATGAATCTTTACCTCCGGACCATTCCGGAGATCCTCGTGACGTCCGGGATCTCAGCCGGGACTCCGAACAACCTTCGGTCACCACCATACATAACTCTACACTACCGAAACATCACCAAACCTTAAGTGTGCAGACCCTGCGGGTTCGAGAACTATGTAGACATGACCGAGACACCTCTACGGCCAATAACCAATGGCGGGACCTGGACGTCCACATTGGTTCCCACATATTCTACGAAGATCTTCATCGGTCGAACCTCTATGTCAAGGATTCAATCAATCCCGTATAACGTTCCCTTTGTTCTTCGGTATGTTACTTGCCCGAGATTCGATCGTCGGTATCTCCATACCTAGTTTAACCTCGTTACCGGAAAGTCTCTTTACTCGTTCCGTAATGCAAGATCCCGTGTCTAACATATTAGTCACATTGCTTGCAAGGCTTGTTGTGATGTTGCATTACCGAGTGGGCCCTGAGATACCTTTCCGACACGGAGTAACAAATCCCAGTCTTGATCCATGCCAACTCAACAGACACCTTCGGAGATACCTGTAGTGCACCTTTATAGTCACCCAGTTACGTTGCGACGTTTGATACACACAAAGTATCCCTCCGGTGTCATTGAGTTGCATGATCTCATGGTCATAGGAACATATACTCGAATGCGGAAAACAACAGCAATAAACTGACACGATCATATGCTACGTTTGTAATTTGGGTATTGTCCATCACATCATTCTCCCAATGATGTGATCCCGTTATCAAATGACATCTCATGTCCATGGCTAGGAAACCTTAACCATCCTTTGATCAACGAGCTAGTCTATTAGAGGCATACTAGGGACATGGTTTTGTCTATGTATCCACACATGCATTTAAGTCTCCGATCAATACAATTATAGCATGGATAATAAAAGATTATCATGAACAAGGAAATATGATAATAACTAATTTATTATTGCCTCTAGGGCATATTTCCAACAGTAAGATCATGGGGGATTGGCAAAGGGATCGCTGCGCTCTTTGCACTTGGGCGCACCCGCCAGGACTACCGCGAGGATCTTAGGAAGACTGACTATGTCTTGTACGCACGCCGCGACTCGGATGGAGATGTGGTGCGCACCAGGGAGGACAACACCATCACCTCACACATTGAGGACCTGGAGGAGCTCATCACCAGGATGAAGGAAGAGATGGACGATAGCCTCATCACCACCCACAACCTGACTACCCGCAAGGTCGAGGTGGAAGAAGAGCTTCAGAACGCTTGCGTAGAGCATGAGGAGGAGCTCGATGCGCTGCAGGATAAGTTCGACGACTTGAAGCTTCCGCTGGAGGAAGCTGAGGAAGAGCTTGATAACGGGGAGAATCTCCAAGAGGATCACTCTTACAGGGACTACGTCAGTCACGACAAAGACTATGAGGATGACGATGAGGAGATACAGAGTGATGCCGCTGGAGCCGACATTAGCATGATAGATCTCTCTTCCAATGAGGAGTAGATTTATACCGCCATGAGAGATTAGGATTCGATAGTCGAATAGTATTTGATTTATTTATTTATGGGACCTTGTCAAATCTTGTGACATGGCCCACCTTTGATTTGTTTCGTGTGAACTCTTTGATTGAATTGAATTGGAGTGATTTGGATTTTTATTGACATCATTTGCATATGGGTAGTGTTTCTCCCTTAGGCCTAATTCTATCTATACCTCATCTATGCTGACCCAACAGATGCGACCAAGGCGCGACCCTTCCGGGAGTGGCTCAGGGAATGATATCCCACCCGCCTTGGAACAATTGGTTCAGACCCAGAACCAGATGATACATTTGATGATGTAGAATATGGCCCAGAACAACAACAACAACCACCTCCACCTCCACCTCCACCACAAATTGACAACCTTACCCGTTTTCTGAGACTGAATCCTCCAACCTTCACAAGTAGCCCGGAGCCGATCGTCGCAGATGATTGGCTTTGCAACATGGGTAGGAAGCTAGCCATAGCAGGATGCACTGATCAGGAGAAGGTTAGGTTCGCCTCTCACCAACTGGATGGACCAGCAGCTTCGTGGTGGGAGAACTACACCACCACGTATCCCATGGAGAATGTGACTTGGGCACAGTTCCAGCAAGCGTTCCGCACTGCTCATGTTTCAGTGGGAGCTACGGCTCTCAAGAAGAGGGAGTTCCACAACTTGCGCCAAGGAGGTCGCTCAGTGTCTGAGTATGTTGATGACTTCAGCAGGTTGTCCCGTTACGCCCCAGGTGATGTGGCAACTGATGCAGCCAAGCAAGAGAAGTTTCTGGAGGGACTGAATGATGAGCTGGGAATTTAGTTGATGGTAGCAAGTTTTGATAACTATCAAGAGTTGGTGGACAAGGCGATCACTCTAGAGGGCAAGCATCAGCAGATGGAAAATCGCAAGAGGAAATATGGTCAAGGCAAGTTTCAGTCTGGAACTCAACAGAAGCCTCGCTCTGCCCCTTTCTCAGGATATTCTAGTACAGGACATGGTAAGTTTGGAGGGCACAACCATCATAACCATGGTGGTCATTCTCAGCATGGAGGCAATGGACACAACCACAATGGCCATAAGAATGGCAATGGGAATGGAGGAAACGGCAATCACCATCACCCTACCCCTGCTACACCAGTGAGGAAGGATCTGAATCACATCACCTGCTTCAAGTGCAAGAAGACAGGGCACTACTCCAATGAGTGTCCTGAGCTATAGAATGGGAATGGCAATGGAAATTCTGGAGGCAAGAAGCCCAATCCTTTCACTAAGGGGCATGTGAATCATGTCAACGTGGAAGAAGTCTATGAACAACCGGATGCGGTGATTGGTAAGTTCTTGGTTAATTCATTTCCAGCACTCATTCTTTTTGACACTGGTACATCGCATTCATTCATATCGAGGGGATTTGTGGATAAACATAAGTTGCCTACCGTAGCTCTTAAGTCACCTATTCTAGTGAGTTCCCCAGGAGCAGAGTCTATGACTAGTCAGGCATGTTTTCAGTTGCCTTTGAACATAGGGGGACATGTTTTCCCCACAGATATGATTGTACTTTAGTCACAAGGGTTGGATGTAATCGTAGGTATGGATTGGATGTCCAAGTATCAGGGAAGCATTGATTGTGCCAGTAGGTCAATTCTTCTCACCACTCCAGAGAAGAAGAGGATCAAGTATGTATCCAGGCTTAAGCCTAAGAGGACTCAAGTGAACTCTCTTAGGAGAGTTGTCCAGGAAGAATTACCAGTGGTGAAGGATTATGCTGATGTATTTCCAGAGGAGTTACCCAGTATGCCACCGGATCGGGAGATTGGATTTCTGATTGAGTTACTGCCAGGCACCGGACCAATCTCCAAGAGGCCGTACCGGATGCCCGCTAATGATCTAGCGGAAGTCAAGAAGCAGATTGAGGAGTTGCTGGAGAAGGGGTATATTTTCCCGAGTTCATCACCTTGGGGAGCCCCAGTACTCTTAGTGAAGAAGAAGGATGGAACCTTGAGGATGTGTGTGGATTATCGCTCTTTGAATGAGGTGACCATCAAGAACAAGTATTCGCTGCTGATGATCAATGACTTGTTTGACCAGCTAGAAGGAGCTAGTGTTTTCTCCAAGATTGACCTTCGATTGGGTTATCATCAGTTGAAGATCCGTGAGAAGGATATACCTAAGACAACTTTTATCATGAGGTATGGGCTGGCTTTATGAGTATACAGTCATGTCGTTTGGTTTGACTAATGCCCCTGCCTATTTTATGAGCATGATGAACAAGGTATTCATGGAGTACTTGGATAAGTTTGTTGTGGTATTCATTGATGATATATTGGTTTTCTCCAAGAATGAGGAGGAGCACGTGGAACATCTACGCTTAGTTCTGGAGAAGCTCAGAGAACACCAACTTTTTGCCAAGTTCAGCAAGTGTGAGTTTTGGTTGAAGGAAGTCGGATTTCTCGGACATATTGTGTCAGGGGAAGGAATTGCCATGGACCCTTCCAAGGTAGAAGCAGTCACAGAATGGAAGGCACCGACCTCAGTTAGCGAGATCCACAGTTTCCTTGGACTTGCAGGATATTATCGGAGGTTCATTGAGAATTTCTCCAAGATTGCAAAGCCCATGACGAAGTTGTTGAAGAAGGACACCAAGTATATTTGGACTGAGGAATGTGAAGCCAGTTTCCAGGAGTTGAAGAAACGCTTGGTTACGGCTCCAGTGCTAGTTCTGCCGAACATACACAAGGATTTTCAGGTGTATTGCGATGCTTCACGCCAAGGACTTGGAGGCGTGCTTATGCAAGAAGGAAAGGATGTAGCTTATTCTTCACGTCAGCTTTGACCTCATGAGTTGAACTATGCTATGCATGATCTGGAGTTAGCAGCAGTGGTGCATGCACTCAAGACCTGGAGACATTTCCTTATCGGGAACCAACGTGATGTTTACACCGATCACAAGAGTTTGAAGTACATCTTCACGCAGAAAGAGTTGAACCTTAGGCAAAGGAGATGGTTGGAGCTCCTCAAGGATTATGACATGAGTTTGCATTATCATCCAAGAAAAGCCAATGTCGTGGCAGATGCTTTGAGCTGTAAGAGCTATGTCAACACTCTTGTCGCAGGAGGATTACCTCAGGAGTCGTGTGAGGAACTTAGAGATCTCGAGTTGGAAATAGTTCCAAGAGGCTATGTTGCCGCACTCGAAGTTCAGTCCACCTTGTTGGGAAAGATCAGAGAAGCTCATAAGTTGGATCAAGGTATTGCTGAGATAAAGGAGAGGATTAGCAAAGGAAAGGCAGAAGGATTTCGTGAGGATGAGCATGGAACCATATGGTTTGAGCAGCGTATTTGTGTGTCCAATGATCCAGAGATCAGGAAGTTGATTCTTCAGGAGGCTTACGATTCGCCTTACTCGATACATCCGGGAAACACCAAGATGTATTTGGACTTGAAGGAAAGTTTTTGGTGGACCGGTATCAAGAGGGAAATTGCTGAGTATGTAGCAGTATGTGATGTATGTCAGAGGGTAAAGGCAGAGCATCAGAAACCAGCAGGTTTGCTTCAACCATTGCCGATACCTGATTGGAAATGGGATAAACTTGGCATGGACTTCATCACGGGATTACCCAGGACCCGTTCAGGTTATGATTCCATTTGGGTGATTGTTGGTCGCTTGACCAAGGTTGCTCACTTCATTCCCGTGAAGACTACCTATACAAGTGCTAAGCTGGCGAAGATATATATGACCAGGATTGTATGTCTGCATGGAGTTCTGAGGACCATTGTATCAGATAGAGGAACACAGTTTACTTCAAAGTTTTGGCATCAGCTACACGAAACTTTGGGTACCAGGCTAGAGTTCAGTACAATCTTCCATCCACAGACAGATGGGTAGACAAAGAGGGTGAATCAGATTCTGGAGGACATGTTGAGAGCTTGT
Source organism: Hordeum marinum (assembly GCA_022496015.1). Lineage (NCBI taxonomy): Eukaryota > Viridiplantae > Streptophyta > Magnoliopsida > Poales > Poaceae > Hordeum > Hordeum marinum. The sequence goes on from CM039673.1 coordinate 37,103,193, forward strand.
GCGCTAGACTACGGGTCTAGTTGGGATGATAACTTACCTTATGCAGAGTTCTCATACAATAACAACTATCAAGCCAGTTTGCAGATGGCCCCTTTTGAGGCATTGTATGGGAGGAAGTGCAGAACACCATTGTTGTGGGATGGAGTTGGTGATCGCAAATTGTTTGGATCGGATTTGATTCGAGATCCTGAGGAGAAGGTCAAGTTGATCCGTGATAGGCTCAGGATAGCTCAGTCTAGACAGAAGAGTTATGCCGATGCTAAACGCAAGGAAGTAATTTATGAAGTGGGAGATAGAGCATATCTTCGAGTGTCTCCACTCCGAGGTATTAAGAGGTTTGGAGTCAAAGGAAAGTTAGCACCACGATTCGTGGGGCCATACAGAGTTCTGGAACACAGAGGAGAAGTTGCATACAAGTTGGAACTACCAGAGGGTTTGTCAGGAGTTCATCATGTCTTTCATGTTTCCCAGCTCAAGAAGTGTCATGCAGAGTTGGCAGATATTCCTTTGAGGGACACAATGCCTCTAGAAGCAATTCAGTTGGATAATGACCTAACTTATGAGGAGAAGCCTGTTAAGATTCTTGAGACTGCCGAGAGGATCACTCATACCAAGGTCATCAAGTTCTACAAGGTTCAGTGGAGTCACCACACCGAGGAGGAAGCTACTTGGGAACGAGAAGAAGATCTCAAGCGTGACCATCCACACCTTTTTGCTGGCCAACTCGAATCTCGAGGTCGAGATTCATCTTAAGTGGGGTAGGTTTGTAACATCCCAAATTTTTCAATTTGGAATGTTTTACATTTATTAGTTAAGCATCTATGCATTATGATTGAAATGAATGTGGGAATTATATTTTCATCTTCTTATTTGACTTATTTTCAATTGGAATTTGAGTTTACTCAATTACTTGACAAAATACTTTGAAAAAAGTATGAGAGGAGGTAACATGACACCCCAAAAGTCAGAAGAAAATAGTGCCAATTTATTTGAAAGTCAAATTTGGTTTTATTTTGGATTTTCTTTAAATAATGTTTTTATAAAGTTTTTATTTTGACTCTAACAAAATGTTCACGCTTTAGGATTTATTTTTCTGACCAAGCGTTCCATTCAGCCGACCCGCACCTCCTCTCGCCGCTCATAGCCGACGCACTGTCCGTTCGCATCTCGCCGGAGCCGAGTCCGTTCGCCAGAGAAGTCCGACGCCGGTGAGCCTCCCGACCCCTTCTTGCTTCGGGAATCGGATCCCCTCGCCATTGCGCACCTCCCTGAAATGTTTTTGCGCCCCTAGGTTCGCCTGAGTCGCCGCCCCAACGACCTGCGTCGCCGGAGTTCACCGGAGCTCCGCCCTCGCTCCACTCCCTCTGGTCGTCGCCGCCGTCCGCCATCACCACCGCCGGGAAGCCCTCGCCGAGCTGCACCCGCCTGACCACCTCGCCCGCGCCAGAGCTCGCTGGAGCCGCCGCCCTGTCACCCCGAACTCCCTGTCGATGACGTGCTCGTCCTCTCTGTAAGCGCCACCTCGCTCGATTAGTTAGTTTTTTTCTTTCTTTGATCGAATCAGTAGATTAGATGTAGATTGGTTTTTTTTCGGTTAACCGCGGTCTGTTTCAAAATAACCTTTCGGTTTTCTTTAGTTAGGTAGTTTGCGAACGTTCACAGCATAGCCGCCGCGGCGAACGTAGTCAACCAACCAGAGCTGTCCACTTCGCGCTCTAGCCGCAAACGTCCACACTTTAGAGTTTTCAAAAAACGTCCGTGTAGCAGTTTTTTTCCAGATTTAATTCAAAACTTCAAACGGCCTTAACTTTTCAACCGTAGATCGAAACGGGATGAAACAAGAGGCTAAATTTTCGTCTCGAATAGCCCTAACCAGAAAACCCATAGTTGCAGATTTTTGCAAGTTCAAATTTGAAATCAATTGAGATTTGAATTTAAATTTCATTAGGTCATATCTTTCAAACGGTATACCCGTTTGAAGTGATTCTTTTTGCAACACGTCACACAAACTAAATCCTTTGCCATGAACTTTTGCCACGATATATCCTACACAATTATTTTCTGTTCATCATAATTTTACTAGAATACCTCTTAGGGACACTAGTGCACGTCATGAATTTTGAACACTATTTATACTTTGAAAAGTTCCATGCTAATGATTTGTGTCGGATTTTATTTGGCTTTTGCAAATATTTTGTTGCATGTTGTCTTTGAATGGTATGAATACTTGTTTATGTGTGTTTATTTACTTTGCGATAGATTGTCCGGAGTGCGAAGCAGAGTACTACCATTCCCTAGAACTTCACTCCCAGCACGAAGGCAAGTTGCATTTTGATCATATCAGTTTTTACCTATGTTTTATTTTTGCACATAGTCCTTTGATGTAGGAGTGCAAGATAGTAGTTTATACTTGTTGGATTTACTATCACCCAGTAGTTCATTTGAGGTAGGTCTGAACCGTACCAACTTTCTCGCCACCGTGTTATGTTACAATGCTTCGCCAAAGTAGACGTGGATTGGAGAGTGTTATCACTTTGAGATGTGAGTGACAAAGTAGTAACTAGGACCAACTTTAATGAACTACCTGGGTGGAAATTGGTTTGTATGGTGGCGAAGTACAGTGGGAGCATTCATGGGAATCCATGGGAGTGCACACTAGTGGTCCGTCCACCCAAGCTCAAAGGGATCAACCTTATTTTCATGTCTATAAGCTTCCGTGTGCAGCCGTAAGCCAATATGGGCTCTGGCTTAGTTGAGTAGATGGTGTGACCTCTTCCGGGATAGGCTAGCAGATGTAGATGATGTAGGTGTACCGGCCTATCCGTGGGTTAGGGGAAATACTTTCAAAAGACTACGTCTCGATCTTTCGATCAAGGATGTGGTCGAGTCTTGTGGGGAAAAGTGCACAACCTCTGCAGAGTTAAAAATCTAATCGTTTAGCCGTGTCCCCGGTCATGGACAGCTTGAGCTTTTAGTAGTGGAAATGTAGGGAGATCTCATCATTCTTAACTAATCAACTAGGTACAAAATTCTGGAATGATTGAGATGGGCATCATCTCATACTTATGATATTTGTAGAAGTAGAACAATTATTTTTGATAGGGAAAAACTAGCTTTATGCAAAAACTAGCTTTATGCAAAAAACTAAACTTAGAGCTTTCCACCAGCCAAATTGCATGTACTATGTAGGCTCATTACAGTTTATGATGTGACTTGCCAGTACATTCCATGTACTGACCTACACGGCTGCAACTTATCATGTTGTAGATTTATCCGACAATGAATAAGGTGTGATAGGTCATTATTCTGCACTAAGCTTGCTCGTGGAGTTGCTGGACTCATTACACTCTTTGCTTCCACATGTTTTTGTTTTACTTGGCCTTAGGCCACATTATGGTAATAATTACTCTTTGAGGATTCACGATGTAATGAATGTGTGATTGAAATCTGTTGTAAATCCTCAAGTACTGTGTGTGTCAGCATACCGATCCAGGGATGACACTTAAGCACAGAGACTCCGATCCCTTGAGATCGGGTCGCTACATCAGCTGTTCAAGCAGAGTATGAGGATCAAATTGAAGACCCGACGCATCACATTCTGACGAGCCGGCCCTTGGGGGCTACACCTGCTGAAGTTTCATAAGGTATAAGACAATTACAAGTCCTAGGTTGTTGTAGGCAGGACAACTCGGCAGTTGGGGGCTACATAGTCCAATATATTATTGCAAAGCACCAAGTCATCATGGATAATCTTGGAGCTTGGGGCCTACATGTAATATGGACATATCAGAAACTTTGAGGAGATTTTTCAAGATGTTAATTATGGAGTTCAGTTGTTAGACCCGGCGTCACCAACATTCATGACCCGGCGTTATCAAAAGATCATAACCCGCCAGAGTTTATATAAGCTGCCTTGCTTCACAACAATGGAAGTCCGGAACTACATCATGAGGATTTCTTATTTTCAAGATTTCATTAAGCCAAAGTATTGGAAGCCGACTCAATGGCATATGGGTATTCTATTCCCAATATTTCTCAAAAGACACTGACAGGAGGTTACCATGAATAAATTCAAGCTAACCTGGGGGCTAATGTCGGGGATATACCCCGCGGTATAACCCGGCCTGGTGACTCACAGGAGGCCTGGTCAAAGCATGGCATTTCATTGGTGACCCGGCAGGTGGGTCGCAAGACGACCAGGCCCAAGACCCGGCGCGTAAGCCGGCGCCAGGTGGCTCATAAGAGAAGGCCCAAAGGAGAGAGGATTCCCTTACAAGAGAAACAATACCCGGAGTAGGATTCGTGAAAGACTAGTCCTAGTTCTATTGGGAGTAGGACTCTATTTGTAAACCTACCCTCTCCACTTATATAAGGAGGGGTAGAGCGTCCTTGGAGGGACAAGTTCACAAGTTCACAAGTTCACAAGTCCACAAGTTTAGACAGATTAGAGATACATAGATTAGAGACACTCGAGATTAGAGGTAGCAATTCCACACCCTTGTAACCGAGACCGTCGTCATCATCATCAATACCAGACAAGCAGGATGTAGGCTTTTACGTCCATCGGAGGGGCCGAACCTGGGTAAACTCGCGTTTCTTGATTCTGACCAACCCCTTCAAGCCGCCACATAGTTGCGCTTCTGCCCCGAACCTAAGTCCGTTCACCCGGACATCTGCCATGACAAATCCTCGACACCAGGGGTCTTCGATTGATGGCCTGACATCCTCGATATGCCCTGTTGCTAGTTGACTCCTGCTCTTAGATGCACCGTGATGTGTGGTAGTGTTTGGTGAACGGATCTTGCAAACAAGGTCTTGAGAAGCCGCCCAATTCTGGATGAGCTTTATGCCATTGGCAGGCCTTTTAGTAATACCTGTATTTTGTCTGAAGACATGTTGATGGTAGGATTTCGGACTAGCCGGACACCCATCTTTATTTCCCCACCGCTACCCATGGAATTTTAAGTGTGAAGTTGTTCCTCCTTGGCACGTACTTTGCTGGTCCTAGGGTTGTGTGGTGGGGGGCGAGTACCTATTGAAGGGGGAGGAAGGATATGAGTTTTCGGCCTGAAGCCGGACTCGCTTCCCAGCCTTATGTGCCTTTATGGCGGATGTTGGAACTTGCCGATCATCTTTGTAACTGAATTCGGCCGCCAGGGCCACTGCATGTTCCTCACTTCTAAGGGAGCGCTTTGTATTGCTGTTAACAATGATGACCCCCTTGGGGCCCGGCATCTTGAGCTTGAGGTATGCATAATGCGAGGCTGCATTGAAACAAGCGAACGCTGTCTAGCCAAGCAGCGCGTGATAGCCGCTGGGGAAGGGCACAATGTCGAAGATCAAGTCTTTGTTGCGAAAGTTATCGGGCGAGCCGAAGACAACTTCCAGGGTTATGGAACCCATACATCGGGCCTCCATGCCTAGGATCACTCCTTTGAAGGTAGTGTTACTGGGTTTGATCCTTGATGGATCTATGACCATCTTTTTCACCGTGTCTGAGTAAATCAGGTTAAGGCAACTTCCACCATCCATTAGGACTAATGTGAGGTGATACCCATCTATAATGGGATCTAGGATGAGGGCCGCTGAACCCCCATGACGGATACTGGTCGGGTGGTCACGCCGATCAAAGGTGATCGGATATGCCGACCCATGGGTTGTACTTTGGGGCTATGGGCTCTATGGCGTAGACATCCTGAAGGGCGCGCTTCCTCTCCTTCTTAGGTATGTGGGTGGCGTATATCATGTTCACCATTTTGATTTCGTAAGGGAATTTCTTTTTTTCGCCACCAATCAGACCCCGAGGCTCATCCTCATCCTCGCTGCGAGAGCTCTTGCCCTGGTCCTTGGGTGGGATCTTGCCATCCTATTTAAACACCCAACAATTGTGGTGTGTGTGATTGGCAGGCTTCTCCGGAGTCCCATGGATTTGGCAAGGCCTTTCCATGATCTTCTCCAGCGGGGTGGGTCTGTCGTGGTTGCCTTTAGGAGGCTTATTCCGCTGCCCAGTTCGGGAGTTGCGGAATCCGGCGTTTACAACCATGTCATCGACATCACTATTATTGTGCCGACGCTTGTTCTTATTGCGCTTTGATTTTCTGTTGCTATCCCGAACTTCAGAGGCTTTGGGATCTTCAAAATTGTGGTTGTGTCTTGCCAGCCAATTATCTTCGCCCGCACAAAAGCGGGTCATGAGGGAAGTAAGGGCGGACATGGTCCAAGGTTTATCCTAGCCAAGGTGATGGGCCAGCCATTTGTCCCGAATATTTTGCTAGAAGGAGGCTATTGCCTCAGCGTCCATACAGTCGACAATTTGGTTCTTCTTAGTCAAGAACTGATTCCAGAATTGCCGAGAGGAATCGCCGGGCTTCTGGACGACGTTGCTAAGGTCGGAAGAATCCGGCGACCGAACATAGGTTCCCTGGAAGTTGGAGCAGAAAGCATCCTCCAGGTCTTCTCAGCATCCAATGGAGTTTTCGGGGAGGCTATTTAGCCAGTGCCGAGATAGCCCCTTAAGTTTGAGGGGGAGGTATTTCATGGCATGGAGATCATCTCCTCACGCCATCTGGATATGGAGGAGGAAGTCCTCAATCCATACTGTTGGGTGAGTTGTCCCATCATACTATTCTATATTCACGGGTTTAAACCCCTCTGGGAACTGATGTCGCCTTACCTCATCTGTGAAGCACAGTGGGTGAGTGGCTCCTCTGACCCGTGCTATGTTGCTCCTTTATTTTGCGTCTGTTTGGGTCCGGTTGCGCTCCCGACCTTTGTTGTTTTGGTCAAACCATGGTATATACCCGCCCCGTCTATCGGGCAAGTAATCTTTGGATCCGTAGATGGATCTTATACGACCTGCTCTGTAGTCTAGGTCATCTCGCAGGTCGAACCAATCATTGGGATCAAGTGGCTCCTTTCCCCATCTTCGGGGCATCGCCGGTCTATAACTGATGTCATTTGTCGTTCTATCACGCCCGCGAGTAGGGCGGTCTGGCTTGTATGGAGTACGGTTTGAAGATGGGGTATCAGTGAGTTCGTGATCAAATTGCGCCAGCAGCCTTCTCCATGGGTAACTCTTGGGATGGTCCGATAGACCGGTACCATATCCTTCCTTAGCTGAGAGGACTCTCGTCCATCGAGGTCATCCTATTCGGCTTTGAGTTTCCGTTCTTTAGCTTTTAGGCCACGAGCCGTCGCTATGAGCCGCTGCCTGAGCAGTTCCTGATCTTCAAGGTTATCAGAGATGTATAGGTCATCGGCTTCCGGAATGTCCTTCTCCTTGACAGGGGGAGGTAATTGTCATCCTCGGAATCGCCGAGTTCGTCGGGGTTGCTCTGGTCTTCAGGCCTTTCCAGACCCTCTAGCGGGTGTTTGGGGATATCAGGGTCGCCATGGTTCTCTAGGGTATTTCCATCCCCGGTACCGATGATAGCTTTCCTTCTTGCCTTTTGACCGTTTGTGTGATCTACGACGCATTGACGGTGCATCGCCCGACTTGTTGCCGTCATTATCTGGCATTTTGTCGTCTTTAGGAGTGTCCACTATGTAGACATCGTATGTGGGGGTGGCAGCCCATCGCCCAGTGTTAATGGGGGTGGCATAATCCTCCTCGTCCATGTATCCTACCTCCTCAGAGGCATAGTCCAGCATGTCGGTTAATCTTTGACAATGGCTATCAAGTGGGTGGTGAGTGGTTCAAAAAATTTGTCTTGAACCGCACCGTAACCGATCTGAGCATAGATCAGGGTTAGATCGTCGGTGATCTTCATCGACGAGATCTGATCTAGGGCCTCATCAACCGCTAAGAGCCCGATCGTATCAAATTGTTCAGAACTTACAGAGTTGACCTCTGAGGTGCCCGAACATGGGGAGTGTTCGGCAAGAACACATGTCCCGTCTTCTGGCATAATGGTCGGACCAAGACAAGAGATTGGCCCATGGCCATGGTAACCCCATTGGCATGTCTGAAGAAGGAACTCGAGGTTAAAGCCTCAGAGTCTTCGGGTGCTACAGGTGAAGCTGCGAGCCCGGTTAGCGACAAGTCACCCCGAGAATCTATGGAGAACTCTAGGTTTCCGAATCTGACCTCTTGATCAGGGGCGAAGCTCTCAACACAGCCTAGATGGCCAGTGGGATCAGCGTATATCACAATGCTGCTGAAGGCGAAGATCTGTGCGGGGACGAAAGTGTCCATGTTGCGGACCTCTTCGTTGATGACAAGGCGAGACATCGACTCCTTCTTTCTCACAGAGGAACTCTCAATGAAAGCACCAATGCCGATGTCAAAACCGGCGGATCTCGGGTAGGGGGTCCCGAATTGTGAGACTAGAATCAATGGTAGCAGGAGACGAAGGCGACACAGATTTACCCATCTTCGGGCCCTCCTATGGAGGTAATACCCTACGTCGTGCTTGGTTGTATTGATGATATGGGATTAGAGAGTTGATTTACCTCGAGATCGAATAGCTAACCCTAGATGAGTTGTTTTGTCCCTACACCCTAAATCCCTCCGGCTTATATGGACGCCGAGGATGCCTATGGTTTATACATGGTCGGTTACACGCCGAAGAGATAAAGATGCCTATTTTCTACGTCAAACATGGAGTACAAGCCATGCTTCCCGAAGCTTCCATCTTGGAGATTGGGCCTTCAAATATTCCTGTGTTCGGTAAGTGGCCCATAGCAATAGGTTGGCCTCCTGAGGACCCCTTAATCCAGGACTCCCTTAGGTAGGGGTACGAAAGGAGAGGGCAGAGTCCTAGCTATGGCGAGGATGTACACACGATGTATGAGTTCAGTCCCCTCTCGTGGAGGTAACAACCCTACGTCTTAGTGCTCGGAAGCTCTTGTCGTGTGGAATATGAGTGTTACAGGGGGTGCGAACCCTTCTGCTAGAGGGGACGGGCGGCTTATATAGAGTGCGCTGCCCCTCATGAATGCCTGGTAACCAAGGGTTCGATCATGGGAATAAAGGCGTACGTTAGTGATAACGTATACAATAAATGCTACTAATGGCGACTGGTCGAACGCCTGCCTGTTGGCCTCCCTGGGATGCCTTCTGGTCTTCTGCCATCGACTGGACATTGGTTCTTCTGAGTGAAATGAGACCGTCGAGTGGTGGGAGGAACCTCCGAGTGGATTAATTATTGAGTGACTTGCGCGCCATGGCGACTTCAGTCGGAATCTCTCTTGTAATATTTAAGTCCTCCAATATAATGTCCTTAGGTAGGGTATGTAGGTCAGGCCTAGGACCCTACCCTAGGTACATATCCTTGTCATAAGCCCCCGAATGGATCAGGGTTCGAGTGAAAAAGGGATCGATGCTGGTTCTGATAAGGCATAGAAATTCCGAATGCACTTCGGGGCCTCAAGGAAATCCGCGTCGACTGGAATCTTTATCATTCGCCCTGATCCATTTTGCCTTGATAAACGTCCGAGTAAACTTGAGCACACAATATGTTCCGAGTGAACAATCGAGATCTTTTGATGCGACAGGTCGCTTCGTCATGCCCGAATTCTACGGGATTCGAAAATTTGGGAAGCGCGCGTTGTGCGAAGATACCGCAATGACTGGGGCAAGTGGGAGCATAACGCCTTGATTTTCATGCCGCCCATGACGCCACGTATAGCGCGACTTCTATGGTTGAGATACACAGAGATCTAGCAGGCCCACAAGTCAGTGACTCACTCGGGTTGGTATAAGATTAAGTTACATTGCGGATAGCACAATACTCCCTCTCCATTAACCTCTTTCTCTCCGCCTCCTCTGCTCCACGCGTGCCGCTCAGCTCTGCCTCGACTACCGCCGCCACGATGATGAAGAGCAATACAGAGAAGCTCGAGCATGCTAACAAGGGTGGGGGGCAAGGCAAAGAAGTCATCGGGTGCCCAAACCGCGGTGCCGCCAGGGTGGATCTAGGGGGACTTCCTCCCTTCAACGGTCACGGTGAGGGACGTCGAGAACCTTGTCACCGATGGGCTCATAGCTGACGGCTCGTGGAGGCTACCGGAGGGGGAGATCAAGCCGGAGCCGCGCGAAGGGGCAGAGTTCTCCTCCTCATCCACGTCGAGCGAGGTTTTTCTCTGCCTCCTCACCCATTCATTCGTGGTTTCTTGAACTTCTTTGGAGCTCAACTCCATCACTTTCCTCCGAATGCCATTTCGTACCTAGCCGTTTTCATAACCTTGTGCTAGTGCTTCCTGGGCTGTCCTCCCCATTGGGGTTTGTTTAAACACATCTTTACTGTCCGATCCCAGTCGGTCAAAAAGGCCATCCTAGATGACGATAAGACCCATGCCATTCAGTTATGTGGGGGTTTGGGACTCCAAAGATATCTAGAAGCTCTTTTCCGTCGATGACTTTTCCCGAATCTGTTCGGGGCTGGCAGTCGACGTGGTTTTATTGTAATGACGTTGCCTCTCCCAACATGTCGACTGGTCTTTCCCCCTTCACACCAGAGCGACCCACTATTCCTAAATCACTAACAATGGGGGAAGAAGAGAAAGTCCAGGTAGGAATCTTAGTGAACGTCGTAGTGAATCTGGTTTGTGGCGGAGTAACTGGTATGGATCTGCTGGAGACATTTCTCAGTCGATGAATCCAGCCCCTTCAAGCAAGGGACCATGCCATGTGGCAGTACTCAGGCCCCGAGGACACCACTCGGACACATCCAGAGGAAGTTTCTAAGGAGACTGTTGCATAGTGGCTTAAAAGCATCACTGGAGCCTGTGACAACCCCCTGGGAGCCAAGCGAATCTTTCCCTACTCTGCTGAGAACCCGTCGCCGAATCTGGTAAGTGATATCCTTGTCTAATGCTTTACTGTTCCATCGAGTGATTGGGTGCATCAGTCGACTGACTTTACTGTTCTTGTAGGAGTTGACGAACATGTACTCGCCCATGCTGAATGGAGATCAGCCCAATGATGGGGAAGAGAGCGAGGGCGGCAGTGTTGACGTCGATTATGTCGAGGATAGCGAGGGTAATTATGAGGACTCGGGGGAGAGCGAGGAAGAGGTTGAGTCTCCACCTTGCAGCGAGCATCGCTCCAAGCAGCGCCAAGATCCAACAGCTGCTCTGAGTAAAACTTTGGCGTCAAGCACCCGGAATCCGAAGCGCGACCGGGCCGCAACATCTGAGACGACAGAAAAGGCAGCGAAACAGCCCAAGACTAATGCGCCAAAACCTCGGAAGGCTCTACCCCGCATGAGGATCGCTGTGCCTGTTGCTTCAACGTGAGTGTTCATTTTCCTTCTTTTGTTGTTGAGTGGAACTTCATATCTTTGCTGACCGAGTGCAATTTGACCGCTACCTCGGTGACGTCACCTCCATAGACGAAGAAGAGCATATGGAAGTGGACACTACTAACGCGACCACCTCCCAACGAGGTATGACAAACCTTCACTCTGTTCTGTTTTTTTGGGAATGATTCGCTGATGGAATCAACTAACGTTGTCGACTGGATGTTGCAGAAGTCATCCAACTGGAGGACGATGAGGAGGCACCACGAGGTACGGGGGGTGAAGGTGTGACCTTAGGCACCCCACGCGTACAAGCTCAGAGAACATCATCAGAGCAGATGTCTCGTAGGTTGACTGCCGCATTGTCTCAAGGGCTTGGCGACTCGTCCTGACTCAGAGCTGAGGTTGTAGCTCCCCTGTCAAGTGCCCCGCCAACCACTTCGACCATTGTGTCCTCGACGCCAATTGGACAGCCTCAAGCAACTCATGTTACTCCAGTTGCAGCATCAATTCACCCAACACCTGCCTTCCTCTGCATCGCGTCCCAGAAGACCAGACTAGAGCTGCCAAAGAAGCCATGATCTAGGCTGAGTACATGATGCTACGTACGAAGGAGGCATATGAGGTCAGCAAGTTGGCTTATTATGCTAGCTCGACGCTTCGCACCAATGTCCGAGTAAGTGTGATTATAAGTTCATTTCCGATTGAATTCCTGCCTTTCTTGATTGTACACCCACTGGGTGTTTTCCTTTTGAAGCAAATTTTCTTGTTTTCCTCTCGAGTAGATCAGGTCTTAGTCAAATGGTTTTTGGTGCAATGGGGGCACGCTGAGTGCACCCACTGGGTGTAGTCCGCGAGACCGCTATCAAATGGCGATGACATCGGCAGGGGTCTTAGAATTGTTTTGATAATCGTTCGACAGGTCAAGTGATAGTAGGTCCAATGGGGGCATGCTGAGTGCACTCACTAGGTGTAGTCCCGTGACCGCTGTCGAGTGCTTGCATCGATGGGGTTCTGATAGAGACCAAAAATTATAGATAGGTCAGACCTGGTCAATTGGAATCGTATCCAGTGAGGGCACGCTGAGTGCACCCACTGTGTGTAGTCCCCGAGACTACTATCGATCATTTACAATGGGCAGTAGTCTTAAGAACTTGGACTCTGGGTCCTTTTTCATACGCGGGGTACGCTAGTCTTAAGGATGGAGAGGTCAGAACCTATCTAGCAGGTTTCATGGACATCACTTCCATCAACCATGATATGATGCTTTGCAGGGGTGTGGGGTGGGGCGGCGAGCCGCCATCCAGTCAACTGAGCTTGCTCCTTTCCACTCGGGAGCGGAGAAATAGAAATGTCGATTGAATTATTTCTCTGATGATTTCAAAAAGCGTGTGAACTTGGGACTTAGTACATTGACCTAGAGAAGGAGAGGAATCGGCTTCAACTAGATCTAGAAGTGTCCAAGAACAATCTAGATCATGCACAGACTGATCTGAGGGCCTTGGGAGGTAATCCTTGTCAACCAACTATACTAACATTCTCATCTTCCATCCTTGAACCGAGTGTCCTCACTCAAACAAACGTGCGTGATGAGAATCGCCGACTCCAAGCGCGACTAAACAATGTTATTTCTTTAGATACCATGAAGAAGGCGCTTGAGGACAACGACAAAGCACTCGCCAACGCTCAGAAGGTGGCAAGAGAAAAAACCGAGGCTGCCGAGTTGTAGCTTGTCTCATCCAAAAAGTTGGAGGATGAAAATACCAAACTCAAGCAGGAATTGGCCAACTGGACCAAGAAGACAAAACAACTGAACAAGAGGAACAATGGCTTGGAGAAATACTTGAGAGACTTTGCGAAGAAGATGTTCAGCATGCTCGAAGGTAACTTTCCTTTCGTCGAGTGAATTTCTTTAATTCTTGTAAGACAGTAGCATGATCATCTTTTCATTCTTCCTTCTTGTAGAATTCTACCAAGACGTCGACAAGGATACCGAGGAGATTGAGCCAAATCTAGACCCCATCAAGTCTCCCGTCGGCGACGCAGTAGACATGAACATGTTTCGGCTTGATGTTCGTCTTAAGAGTGTTTAGGAGTACATCACTCGACTGAAAGCCGCACTAGAGAAGATCGATAAAGAGTTGTGGCCAGAAGACACTCTCCATACTGACCTTGAGTTGATGATGACTTGGCTCAATGAAATTCCCAGTCGAGTGCCAGCATGGAAGAAATCCGTTGCTTGCTGCGGAGCCGACGTGGCGCTTTCGCTTGTTCTAGTCCAGTGCAGGGAAGAAAAGGAGGACAAGATGAAGACTCTCCAAGTGGTCAACACCAAGAAGCTTCAATTCAAAGATTTCATGGAGACCTTCATCGAAGCTGCCATCCGGATCGCAGATGGGATTGATCTGCACACCTTTGTCGAGCCCGTGAGTCCCACAGGTGCTTGATAAAACATTGATCGCAGTTAAAACATTATTTGCCTCGGAATGCCGAGTGGTGATGTAATCATTTAAAACTTCATTCAGGCCTTAAGGCTGAGCACTTTCGTTTGCGCGAAAAACTTTTATCCGCGTTAGGAAATTTGGATTTATCCGCACTTTGCTTTCAGTCATTTTTTTGGCTGAATTTGTATTGCTGCCAAATGGAATGGATGTTCAGCACTCGAAAGAATTTCGGGCTTAGGCGAAAGCTGGTTCGCAGCTAAGCCCCTGAGTGAGAGGATCACTTGTCACTCGAAGAAGTTTTGAACTTAGACGAAGGATGGTTCGTAGCTAAGTTTCCGAGTGAATATGATGTAATCCACTCGGAAGTTTTTTTAACTTAGGTGAAAGCTGGTTCGCAGGTAAGCCCCCAAGTGGGAGGATCGCTCACCACTTTGAGAGGTTTTTGGACTTAGACGAAGGCTGATTCGTAGCTAAGTTTTCGAGTGAATGGAATACTATCCACTTGGAAGTTTTTTTAACTTAGGTGAAAACTGGTTCGCAGCTAAGCCCCCGAATGAGAGGATCGCTTGTCACTCGAAGAAATTTTGAACTTAGATGAAGACTGGTTCACAGCTAAGTTTTTGAGTGAATGGAATACTATACACTCAGATAGGTTTTTAACTTAGGCGAAAGCTGGTTTGCAACTAAACCCCCGAGTGAGAGGATCGATCGTCACTCGGAGAAATTTTGAACTTAGACGAAGACTGGTTTGCAGCTATGCCCCCGAGTGAGAGGATCGCTTGCCACTCGGAGAAGTTTTGAACTTAGACGAAGACTGGTTCGTAGCTAAGTTTCCGAGTGAATGGATTGCTATGCACTCGGCAGGATTTTTTTAAATTAGGCGAAAGCTGGTTCGCAACTAAGCCCCCGAATGAGAGGATCGCTCGTCACTCGGAGAAATTTTGAACTTAGACGAAGACTGGTTCGCAGCTAAGTTTCCGAGTGAATGGAATACTATACACTCGGAAAGGTTTTTAACATAGGCGAAAGCTGGTTCGCAGCTAAGCCCCCGAGTGAGAGGATTGCTCGTCACTCGGAGAAATTTTGAACTTAGACGAAGACTGGTTCACAGCTAAGCCCCCGAGTGAGAGGATCGCTCGCCACTCGGAGAAGTTTTGAACTTAGACGAAGACTGGTTCATAGCTAAGTTTCCGAGTGAATGGACTGCTATGCACTCGGCGAGATTTTTGAACTTAGGCGAAAGCTGGTTCGCAGCTAAGCCCCCGAGTGAGAGGATCGCTCGTCACTCGGTGTTTTTGAATGTAGGATTGTGTGATCGGAATCGACAAAAGACTGCAGAAGTCATAACTTTCATAAACGACATTGTCTGGGATACTTTTATTACATCAAAACAACTCTGTCTTCAGGTATAAAAATGTCGAAGTAGATCTGCGTTCCAGGCACGCGGCTCGTCAATCTTCTTCTTGAGGTTGTAGAGGTGGTAGGCTCCACTGTTCAGTACTTTGGTGACGACGAAATGGCCTTCTCATGCTGGGGCCAGCTTCTGAGGTCGCTGTTGATCCACTCGGCGCACAAGATCACCTTCATGGAACGACCGACTCTTTACGTGCTTCGCATGGAAGTGGCGCAGATCCTACTGATATACAGTCGATTAGATCAGAGCCATCTCACGTTCTTCTTCCAGGAGACCAACACCGTCTTGTCGTGCCTGTTCAACCTTATCCTCGGAGTAAATATCTACACGAGGTGAATTGTGAAGGAGATCACTTGGCAAAACGGCTTCTGCTCCATATACCATGAAGAAAGGAGCGTGTCCCTTCAACTGATTGGGAGTTGTCCCCAAGCCTCACAGAACAGATGGCAATTCAGTAACCCAAGCTCCAGCTACATGCTCGAGATCTTGCATGAGTCGAGGCTTCAGTCCTTGAAGGATTAGGTCATTTGCTCGCTCAGCTTGACCATTAGTCTGGGGGTGCACAACGGATGAGTAATCCACCCGAGTGCCTTGGGTGAAGCAGAAGTGTCTAAACGCTTCCGAGTCAAGGTTTGAGCCATTGTCTGTAATGATACTGTGGGGAACTCCATACCGGAACGTTATCTCCTTCATGAATTTGATTGCAATGTGCGACTTCTGCTTCTTTATAGGCTGGGCCTCAATCCACTTAGTGAACTTGTCGACTGCAAACAAGCAGGTGAGTAAATCCACTCTGGCCCGTCTGAAAGGGACCAACCATATCCAAACCCCAGACAATGAACGACTAGACGAGTGGAATAGTCTCCAAGGCAAATGCGGGCTTGTGCGATAAGTTTGAGTAGAATGACACCCTTCACAGTGATCAACAATCTCCTTAGCCATCTCGTTGGCGCGCGGCCAGAAGAAACCAACTCGTTATGCTTTGGCAACAATCATCTGGGAGGACGCATGATGACCACTGGTCCCCAAGTGAATTTCCTCCATGATCAGTCGACCTTCTTCATGGGAGATGCACCGCTGTGTCACGCCTGTCATGCTTTCTCTGTAAAGTTGATCACCCATCACAGTAAAGGCCTTTGATCTATGGACAATCTACCGAGCTTCAACCTCGTCCTCTGGGAGTTCTTGCCTCAGAATATACGCAATATAAGGCACCGTCCAATTGGGCGTGATGACCAGAATCTCCATGACCAGATCTATGATTGCTGGGATATCAACCTCAGTCGGATCAGAGGCGCTCTTTGCTTGTGGGGTCTCTTCAGTGAAGGTATCTTCCTGCACCGAAGGAGAATGTAGGTGTTCCAGAAACACATTGCTGGGGACAGGCTTCCGAGTGGATCCAGTCTTTGCTAACTCATCGGCTCCTTGATTTTTCACTCGGGGAACATGGTGGAGTTCCAAACCTTCAAACTTCTTCTCAAGCTTTCTTAATGCATTACATTATCCAGTCATAGGAGGGTTCCTAACATCCCACTCTTTCATCACCTGGTTAACCACCAAATCAGAGTCACCTATACCATCAGGCGCTGGACGTCGGGTGAGATGGCCATATGCAACCCGTATAGGAGTGCTTCATACTCCGCTTTGTTATTGGAGGAATCAAAGTGAATCTACAGGACATAACTGAGCTTGTCTCAATTTGGGTATACCAACACTACGCCAGCACCAGACCCATTCAGCATCTTCGAGCCATCAAAGAACATGGTCCAGTGCACCGAGTGGATTTGAGTTGGCTGCTTCTGTTCTATCCACTTGGCCATGAAATCAGCAAGTGCTTGAGATTTGATTGCCTTTTTAGGTTCAAACTTTATATCAAAATAGAGGATCTCAATAGCCCATTTGTCCACTCGACCAGTTCCATCTCGATTGTTGAGGATCTCAGATAGTGGAGCATCGCTGACGACTGAAATTGAGTGATCTTGGAAATAGTGTGCCACATTATTCGCTGACAAGTATATAACATAAACGAGTTTCTGGTAATGACGGTACCTTTGCTTTGAAGGAGTCAACACTTCAGAGATATGATAGACTGGGCACTGAACTTTGTAAGCTTTGCCCTCTTCTTCCCGCTCGATAGTGAGAACCGTACTGATGACTTGACTAGTGGCTGCAATGTATCCGATTTCTTCATCAGTCGGTATAAAGGCAATACCTACTCTCCGAGACGAGAAATGAATCTACTCAATGCTGCCAGGCAACCTGTGAGCTTCTGGACATCGTGCATGCGCACAGGGCTTTTCATTCGTGTGATAGCATCGATCTTCTCAGGGTTGATGTCGATTCCCCATTCAGAAATGAGAAAACTGAGCAACTTGCCACCATGAACGCCGAAAGTGCACTTGTACGGGTTTAATTTGATATTGTACCTCCTTAGATTGGCGAATGTTTTTGCCAAGTCAGTCAGTAGGTCAGAACCTTTGTGAGACTTTACAATGATATCGTCCATATAGGCCTCAATATTCCGAGGGATTTGATCAAGCAGGCACTTCTGGATCATACACATGAAAGTAGCGCCAGCATTTTTCAAACCAAAAGGCATGGTGATGTAACAAAAACACCTGAAAGGGGTGATGAAGGCTGTTTTTATTTCATCTGGACCAAACATATGGATCTGATGGTAACCAGAGTAAGCATCGAGAAAGGATAAACACTTACACCCTGCAGTCGAGTCAAAAATCTCATCGATGCGGGGGAGAGGAAAATGATCTTTTGGGCAGACCCGATTGATATGTTTAAAATCGATACACATGCGGAGTGACTTATCTTTCTTGGGGACCATGACGACGTTCGAGAGCCACTTGGAGTGGTAAATCTCCTGAATGAATTTGGCCGCCAAGAGTCGAGCCACCTCCTCGCTGATTGCCTTCCGCTTCTCTGCTACCGACACAAGTGTTCTTTCAGAGGCTTGGCCTTCAGGTGAACTCTCAGTCGGTGCTCAGCTAGTTCCCTGGGTACACCCTGATGGGATACGCAGTAGTAAATCAAAATTTTTCCTACGATCACCAGATCTATCCATGGAGAAACCAGAAACGAGTGGGGAGAGATTGCATCTTCATACCTTTGAAGCTCGCTAAGCGGAAGCGTTACAAGAACGCGGTTGGTGTAGTCGTACTTGCAGTGATTCAGATCGCGGTGGATTCCGATCTCAGCGCCGAACAACGGCGCCTCCACATTCAACACAAGTGCAACCCGATGACGTCTCCTATGCCTTGATCCAGCAAGTAGGAAGGGGAGGTTGAGGGAGAGCTCCGGCAGCACGACGGCGTGGTGACGGTGGAGCTATGTGAACTCCGGCAGGGCTTCACCAAGCGCTACGGAGAACGAGGAGGAAGGGTAGGGCTGCACCAAGAGAGAGAGAAGTCGTGTCTCAAATCAGCCCAAACCCTTGCATATATATAGGAGGAGGGAGAGGGAGGGCTCCCTTGGCCCCTCCTCCAAGGAGGAGAGGTTCGGCTGAACTAGGGGGAGAGTCCACCTCCCACAAGGGAGGTGGATCTCCTATTTTAAAACCCTTTTGCCCTTTATCTCTTGATCCCAGCCACATGGGCCTTTCTAGAAGGTCTTGGCCAGCCCAAAAAGGGCTGGCACACCTCCTCTAAGGGCCCACAAAGTCCTATGGTCGTCACACCCCTCCCGGGTGTCCTCCGGCACCCTCCCGGCACTACCGGTACACTACCGATGAGCCCGAAAACTTTCCGGTGACCAAAAATGGACTTCCTATATATCAATCTTTTACCCCCGGACCATTCCGGAGCTCCTCGTGACGTCCGGGATCTCATCCGGGACTCCGAACAACCTTCGGTAATCTCGTATACCATTTCCCTATAACCCTAGCGTCATCGAACCTTTAGTGTGTAGACCCTACGGGTTTGGGAGACATGTAGACATGACCGAGACACCTCTCCGGTCAATAACCAACAGCGGGATTTGGATACCCATGTTGTCTCCCACATGCTCCACGATGATCTCATTGGATGAACCATGATGTAGGGGATTCAATCAATCCCATATACAATTCCCTTTGTCTATCGGTATGATACTTGCCCGAGATTCGATCGTCGGTATCTCTATACCTTGTTCAATCTCGTTACCGGCAAGTCTCTTTACTCGTTCCGTAATACATCATCCTGTGACTAACTCCTTAGTCACATTGAGCTCATTATGATGATGTCTTACTGAGTGGGCCCAGAGATACCTCTCCGTCACACGGAGTGACAAATCCCAGTCTCGATTCGTGCCAACCCAACAGACACTTTCGGAGATACCCGTAGTGCACCTTTATAGCCACCCAGTTATGTTGTGACATTTGGCACACCCAAAGCATTCCTACGGTATCCGGGAGTTGCACAATCTCATGGTCTAAGGAAACGATACTTGACATTGAAAAACTTTAGCAAACGAACTACACGATCTTGTGCTATGCTTAGGATTGGGTCTTGTCCATCACATCATTCTCCTAATGATGTGATCCTGTTATCAACAACATCCAATGTCCATGGTCATGAAACCGTGACCATCTATTGATCAACGAGCTAGTCAACTAGAGGCTCACTAGGGACATGTTGTGGTCTATGTATTCACACATGTATTACAGTTTCCGGTTAACACAATTATAGAATGAACAATAGACAATTATCATGAACTAGGAAATACAATAATAACCATTTTATTATTGCCTCTAGGTCATATTTCCAACACACCCAGCATGCCAGCAAGTTTCCATGCGAATATGTCTCAGTTCTCACAGAGGAACTGGATGAGCTCGGCTTCCTATTTGCTGTCGAGTGTCATTGAGATGTTGGTCGGGCAGCATTAGGATCCGTCGAGTGAACATGCACTTGCTTCACTTTGCGTGCCAACTGAAAATCAGACTCAGAAGTGGGCTTCTTAGCACGCAGCAGGTCGGTGGGATCAACACTTTTCTTGTATTCT
The DNA here is from genome assembly GCA_022496015.1 of Hordeum marinum. Lineage (NCBI taxonomy): Eukaryota > Viridiplantae > Streptophyta > Magnoliopsida > Poales > Poaceae > Hordeum > Hordeum marinum. The sequence goes on from CM039673.1 coordinate 37,123,283, forward strand.
TCCAACTTGACTACAACCATCTGTTGGTCAGCAATTTTGGAGCGCTGCTGAAGGCACTCCTCAGCCGTTTGTTGATTGCCTGTGACTATGATCACACCCTTGGGTCTGGGCATCTTTAGCTTGAGGTACACGTAGCATGGACGGACCATGAAACGGGCATAAGCTGGACGACCAAGGATGGCATGGTATGCATTCTGGAAGTCTACAACTTCAAACGTCAATTTCTCCTTGCGAATTTTTTTGTCGGTGCCGAACACCACGTCCAATGCAATCTGGCTGAGTGACTTAGCCTTCTTCCCGGGGATGACTCCGTGGAATTGCATTGTGCTTTCGTTGAGTCGGGACATCGAAATGCCCATCCCTTCAGGGTATCTGCATATAGAATGTTCAAACCACTCCCACCATCCATGAGAAGCTTGCGGAGTCGAGTGTCTCCCACAACAGGATCCACCACCAAATCTTGCTGACCGGGAGTAGTGACATGAGCTGGGTGATCCGACTGGTTAAACGTGATAGCAGTCTGAGACCACTTGAGGTATGTGGGGGTTGTAGGAACAGCCATGTTTTCTTCTCTGTTGATTACTTTCAGTCGACTCTTGCTTTTGACATCAAAAAAAATCATCAGGGTAGCATTGACTTTAGGAAATTCTTCTTTGTCTTCATCCTCCTCCTTTCCATGAGTTTTATCACTTGACTAACCTTCCTTGAGCTGCTGGATCAGTAATCTACACTGTCGAGTGGTATGTTTTGGCAATATCAAATTGCCTTCCTCGTCTTTCTTCGTGTGGATTGCACACGATAAATCCATAATGTTTGTTCCCAACTGACTCTTTCCTTTCTTGGGGGTAAACTGACCTTTAGACTTCCCCTTATTTTTTTCCTTGCGCCTCCAGAGCGGCCGCCTCTGCCTGAGCAGGGCCATCAGCTTTGCGCTTCTGTTTTCGACTGGAATTGCCGCCGGCATCATTGTTGACTGTTTTTCCTTTGCCATTGCGGAGTCAGTCTTCCTCTTCGCCGTTGGCATACCGAGTGGCAATCTCCATCATCTTGCTCAGGAAAATATCACCTATTTGCCCAAACTTCAGGTAAAACTCTCTATACTTCACACCGGCCTTGAAAGCACAAATAGCTTGGTGCTCGGAAACATTCTCCACTATGTGATGCAAGGTAGACCAACGCTGAATGTAATCTCTCAAGGACTCATTGGGTTTCTGAACATAGTGTTGCAAATCGAACAAACCAGCTGGATGCTTGCAAGTGCCCTCAAAAGTTTTGATGAACACTCAGGCAAGATCATCCCAGCAATAGATGCTATAAGGAGCTAAACAATTCAACCACGCTCGGGCCGAACCATCCAACATCAGGGACAAATGCTTCATGGCTATGTTGTCATTTTCTCCACCAATCTGCGCAGCCAATCGGTAGTCATCTAACCATGTTTCCGGTTTAGACTTGTCGTAGAACTTGCTAATCCCAGAGGCCAACCTGAAGTTGGGGGGAATATCTACAGAGCGAATGGCTCTGCTAAAACACTTGGGGCCAGAAACAACGGAACCACTTCCACTCAGATAGTCTCTGTCATAACCATCCCTGTGAGCTCTGCCTTTGTCAATCCGCTTCTGAGCGAGGATATCCCTCGCGTCAAATCCTGGATTCCGCTCGTCACCGAACAGGCACCTATCATCATAGTGCTGGGGCACATACGAACCACTCCGTGGAGGAGTAGGCACTCAACGCTGGTCATCACGGTGAAAACGAGGAGCAAACTGATCCCGCCCTTGATCCCGATATTCATCTTCATGGTAACCTCCACCCCTGCGACGCATAGGCAAACCAAGGCTATGTGCCGACTGAATGGTATCTGCGTTTGGTGAATTGCTGTGTAATCAATTGCGCGACTAAGAAACAACTGAATTATGCCATTGCGCTGCATCAAGCAACGCTCGAATCTGCTACAAACCTCTGCCAGCCTCTGAACATGATGGCTGAATTGAATCTAGAATCCTAGCAACGGCTGCAACATTAAGAATTAGAGTATGAAGTACCTCGACGTTGTTCTCAGATCCACCCGGAAACAACTATAGCTGATGTCGACTGGGAGCAAGAGGATGCTGGCGGGCATGCTCGTGGAGTTCTTTCTACAACTCTTTGAGCCGAAGGCGCATGGCCTCCAAGGCCCGAGCCTCGGCAGTTGCACTAACGATGGGGTTATGGAGGACCTCCTCATCTCGATGCTGCTGGTCACTCGACAGTCCCCCAGTCTCGCATCTACCGCGTCCGAATCCCGGTGGCACGCTCTGATGAGAACCCGCCACAAGTATCGCAGCTGCTGGATCGCAGCTCTCGCACTCGGAAGGAATGTCAGACTGATCCGACGCCGAATCGAACATGCTGTGAAGTGATTAGGTGGGTTCAATAGACACAATCTATGGAGATGTGGCCTGGCGAGCCGCCGCATGCCGCACCCAATGCTGGAGCCGTGAGCGACCGGATCGCTTGTGGTGACGAACAGCGGGGAGAGCCGAAAAGTACGGAGTCGACGGCTGCCGGAGAAGAACACCACAGGACCTTGCACGGAAGTGCGCCGCCCCGCGGATCGGGAGCACCTCAATGTCTAGAGGCGCTTCTTGAAGCCATGCCGAGTCGTTGGCGATGAAGGAGAGCGATCCGAGACGGATCTCGTGACCAAGGAACAAACCGCCGCAGGAAGACATGATGAAGGAGAAAATTGCAACCTCACCGAAAGTCGCTTAGACGCCTGCCCCATGGTGGGCCCCAACTATCGTGGGAACGAGCCTGACAGTAGAAGGTAGGGGTATGAAAGGAGAGGGCAGATTCCTAGCTACAGCGAGGATGTACACATGATGTATGAGTTCAGGCCCCTCTCGTGGAGGTAACAACCCTACATCTTAGTGCTCGGGAGCTCTTGTCGTATGGAATATGAGTGTATAGGGGGTGCGAACCCTTGTGCCAGAGGGGAGGGGCGGCTTATATAGAGTGCGCTGCCCCTCATGAATGCCTGGTAACTGAGGGTTCGATCGTGGGAATAAAGGCGTATGTTATTGATAACGTATACAATAAATGTTACTAATGACGACTGGTCGAATGCGTGCCTGTTGGCCTCCCTGGGGTGCCTTCTGGTCTTCTGCCGTCGAATGACCATTGGTTCTTCTGAGTGAAAGGAGACTGTCGAGTGGTGGGAGAAACCTCTGAGTGGATTAATTGTCGAGTAACTTGCACGCCATGGTGACATCAGTCGGAATCTCTCTTGTAATCTTTAAGTCCTCCAATATAATGTCCTTAGGTAGGGTATGTAGGTCAGGCCTAGGACCCTACCCTAGGTACTTATCCTCGTCAGCTGCCTCATTATGTCGGCAGTCAATATGGTCAACTTGATAGCCTTGAAAATGACCCACGACGTCCGAGACTGCCCGTCGATACGCCGCCATGAAAGGGTCTTTAGAGTCCCAAGTCCCAGAAACTTGTTGAGCCACTAAGTCTGAGTCGCCCAAGCACCTGACCCGACTAAGGTTCATCTCCTCAGCTATTCTGAGCCTATGTAGGAGGGCCTCCTACTTAGCTGCATTGTTAGTACATGGGAACATAAGTCATGAAAGATAACAAAATTTGTCACCTTATGGAGACGACAATATAACTCCAGCCTTCGAGCCTTCTAATTGTCTGGACCCATCCAAACGTATAGTATAGTATGTATTACCGCAACTATCTTCGAGAATCTACAGTTCTGTCCAGTCATTGATGAAATCAACCAGTGCTTGAGACTTGATGGTTGTACGGGGCATGTACTTCACATGGTAAGGGCCAAGATATCTCCAAGGGGTACTGAGCTAACCACAGTAATGGGAGGTTCCTGAAAATAATGTTTTAGCTTCCGGCTTGTCATAAAGACTCAAAAAATTAGTGATATGCCTCTGTCGTATCTATAATTTTTTATTTTTTCATGCCAATATTATACAACTTTCACATACTTTTGCCAACAATTTATATGATTTGTTGGACTAACCTATTGATCCAGTGTCCAATGCCAGTTCCTGTTTTTTGTGTGTTTTTTGTTCTGCGGAAATTCCATATCAAACAAATTCCAAACGCGATAAAAATTTACAAAGAATTTTCTTGGAATACTTATGAATTTTGAGAAGTGGAATCAACGCAAACGGAGTCCCATAGCCTCCACCCTCTACCAGGGTGCGGGCCAGGGCCCAAACGCAGCCTGGTGGACCGTGCCCACCTTGTATGTGTTAGTGCATCTAGTGGCCCTTAGTGATTTTGGTGTATTGAAGACTTATAGGTTAATAAACTAATGTGTTTGTGAGTGTACACAGGCTCTATAAGTCGATGAGGAGTTTGATATATCCAGAGATTATCGACCCCTAAAAATGCATGTCTTCAACTCAAGACTTTGGTGAAGACTTTGTGCATACTTTACTGAAGACTTTGGTATTCCCTGAAGACTTTGAAAATGAAGAAGTTGGTGTGACCTTGAAGACATGAACGAGGACTATGAAGCGTGAAGACTTTTGTTTTTGTAGTTTCATTTCCTTTCTTTGAGTCATAGGAAACACCATACTGTTAAAGGGGACCGAGGTAATACTAAGAAAAAATTTCAACTGATGCTCAACTCAAAATCCTCAACCTATCCAATCCTTCGAGTGAAGCCTTTGGAAATCTCTTGCAGTTCAGTCAAGTTCTTCAGTGACAGAGACGATGTTCTTCTGGTCTCTGAGGAAATTGGTCTGACTGAGGAGTTAGGATTTCGCCAGTGCGAATTGCCTATAAGTGAGGAACATGATATGTCTGAGGACTTTCATAGTTCGAAATTGCGACCGTTGCTGTGCTTAGCGCCAGCTGTCCCCAATCAAAATATCCACATAACGGTCATATCATTGGGGGCATTTATGTCTTATCATGTCAGGTTGCACCCTGGATATAAATAGCCATCCCCACAACCACTAGATGGTTGGCTGCTCCGAAAGAGAACTGGCACTTATCATTTGAGAGCAACCCATCCTACGAGGACTTTGAGAGAAAATCATCAGTGAGGAAAAACACAAATCCAAACCAGCAAACCCAAAGTGATTGAGTATCACTAAAGAAATTCCTGTGTGGAACCGATGCTTGTTACCTTTGAGGACTGTGCATCCTCTAGACGGTTAGGCGTCATGGTCTAGTGCATCCTGTAGTCAATTGGGGATCACGGAGTGACCTTGGTCTAGAGCATCCAACAGTAAATTGTGGATCGCTAGGTGACCAGTTTGTGAGGGTTTTTGAAGTCTACCCTGAAGACTTACCACAAGTGTTGGGCAAGGACTGTGTGACCTTAGATCAAGGAGAATACGGTAAGGACTGTGTGTCCTCTGGTTTAAATACCAGGCCGCTCCAACCTAGACGTACGACTGTCACATCAGTTGGAACTGTGTCATCAAACCATTGTCTTCATGGACCTACCTGGTTCTATTTCCTCAACCCCTCTATTTCTCGTATACTTGTTGATGAAAATGATCGTTACTGTTTGAAGAATTTGACTGAAGACTTTCACAATTCCCGCACCTCAAATTCTTCAAGTTACCTTGTTGATCACTGCTTATCCTGTATCACGCTACGTATAATGTGTATGTTCATTTCATCATCATGACTATGCTGTTGCCATGTTCCTCATGCACTTGAGTACTTGTTCCGCTGCTAGTTATTCATCACATTTCAAATTCCTCAAAGTTGAAATTCTTCAAGTGATGAATTTGTAAAAATCGCCTATTCACCCCCCTGTAGTCGATATAACGCACTTTCCATTGGTATCAGAGCAAGGTACTCCCTTGTTCTGTGTGATATAGGTTTAACCACCTAGAGTTCTAGTTATGTCGACTGCAGATATGATCAAGGTTTCCGCTAGATGTCCTACCTTTGATGGGACGGACTACCCCTACTGGAAGAACAAGATGCGCATGCATCTTGAAGCTATTGACAACGATCTCTGGTACGTTGTGGAAAATGGTGTTCCCTGTGTTACTCTGACGGTCAAGGCTGCTTATGTGAAGAGATTCAAGCAACTCGATTCTCAAGCGAAGAATATCATCTGTGTCCATCTGAGCAAAGGTCAGTATGGCAGAGTGAGCGCTTTGGAGACTGCTAAGCTTATCTGGGATAGGCTGTCCAAAGTCAACGAAGGTGTTTCCACTCAACGTGACTCTCGTGTTGATGTTCTTCGCAATCTCTTCAACCGCTTAAAGAGACTCAACAATGAAAATGTTCAGCAAACTTTTGATCATCTCACTGATATCTCCAATGAGCTTCAAGCACTGGGTGCCACCGATATCACTGACCATGAAGTGGTGAAGAAACTGCTAAGATCTCTTGACTCCTCATTCGATACTCTGGCTTTGATGATCCAAGAATGTGGAGACTACAAGTCACTTGATCCTGCTGATATTCTTGAGAGACTCAATACTCATGAATTCCAACAAGCTGAGAAGAGATACCTCTACGGGCCAAGCTATGGAAGATCTCATGCTCTGAAGGCAAAAGCAATTTCCTCATTCGAAGAAGAAGATTCTGACAGTAGCCTTGGTGATCCTAAAGAACTAAGTCAGGAGCTAGCAATGCTCGTGAGGAAATTCCATAAGTTCTCAAGGAGAGGTGGATTTGGAAAGTCATCAAAGAGTGGTTTGAGGAAATCAGATTCCTTAGATGACTACAAGAAAAGAACCTGTCACCGTTGCAAGAAACCTGGTCACTTCATCTCTGACTGTCCTCTCTGGGAAAAAGATTCAAAGAAGAAGAAGAAATACAAGGATGATAGTTCTGATGACTCGAAGAAAAAGAAGAAATCTTCAAAGTCCTCATCTTCAAAGTCCTCAAAGCACAAGAAGAATGGTTCCAGAAAGGCTCGAGAGTTCATTGGCAAGGAAATAGATTCTGAAGAAGAATATGAAGAATATGAAGAAGAGGAAGAATCTAAGGTGGAATCTGAATCTGGTGTCACTAGCCTTTCTCTCGCTACTGCTTTCGTCAGCAAGTCCATCTTCAAGGATGAATAAAATGACTTCTCCAATGACTCTGACGTCAGCAATGATGATTATGCTCCCACCTATTGCTTCATGGCAAAAGGCTCAAAGGTACACAAACATCATTCCTCATCTGAATCAAGTGAAGGTGAATCTGATGAATATGTGAAACCTAGCTATGATAAACTTGTTAAACTTGCCACTAAGCAACAAAGTGCACTTGAAAGGCTTCAGAAAATGGTAGACAAAAGCGATGATCTGTTGAACGATGAAGTGGATCAGGCTCAAACTCTGTCTGACAATCTCAAAAGTCTTCAGACAAAGTATGATAACCTTTAGAGTCATCATAATGCTCTCTTAGCCGATCATGAGAAGCTTTCTTATGAATTTCTTCAAAGAAAGCAAGATCTTGAGAAACTAAGGGTGTCACATGAGGATCTCCAAAGGGAAAACGATTCCTTATTGGCTCAATAGATCAGTACCGCTCAAGAAGAATTTGTTCCACCGTGTTTGAAATGCATCGAACGTGAAACTGCTAATTCTTCACCTGAATGTTCAAATGCTTCTATTGCTGCAAATTCTTTAACTATTCCAGTGGTCTCAAGTTCCTCATCTGAGGATACCACAAGTATCACTGATGAAAATACAGGGTTGAAGGAATTGTATGTGACGGGCATGTACAAAAGTCTCAAAGGGCATAAAACCCTTTGCAATGTCCTTAAAAAGCAGATTCTGAATAGGAACCCTAGGAAAGAGGGTGTTGCCTTTGTGAGGAAACTCAACGCTGATGGATCCTACTGGACACCTGAGCAGTACCCCAAAACCTCATGTGTTGCTGCGAAAGGAACCCCTATAGATCCATCCACTTTATCTGGCTTTACTTGTGAAACTTCATATTCCGCTGATGAGTAACTTGACTCCAACTACAAGTTCTTGAAAAATCAGAAAGGTGAATTATTTGCTAGATTTGTTGGAACTAACTGCAGGAACAACTCACCCATGAAGAAAATTTGGGTTCCCAAGAGCTACCTACAAAATCTTCAAGTGAATGTCTTCACGACACCACTCATGAAGAACAGGAACCCCGGATCAAATTCCTCATATGGACCAAAGTCTTCACTTGGACCAAATTCCTCAAATGGTCAAAAATATCATTCTCATGCTAATGCCTCTGTTTCGTAGGGAAAACCTAAGAGTTCTGGATATGTGCATTATTCTTCAAATCATTATGTTCATAAGTTCTCGAAGAATTTCTCTGCTTATTCATATGAGTACTCTAACCTCACTTTGTGAAACGAAACACACTTGCTTCAATGCCTCCTTTCTCATATGGTGCTCGTAGAATGATGAACTCTTTGCCACCCCTCCAGATGTGGGTGATGAAGAAATTGAACTAATTTCTTATGCAGGGTCAGGTCTCCATATGAACTTGAACATCTGATGAATTTGCTGGAGACCTGAGGAAATGCTTGAAAGGACGCAAGCTAACCATGTAGAAATAAGTTCCTCGTTTCTCACGTCCTCACACTACTTTCTTACTATCTTGTGTGATGAAATTCTGTCTGATGAAATTGATGTCATATTCTTCACTCTGAAGCGTATGAGTTCGTAAGTTGTACTAATTCATCTGCAGGATGAATCTCCAAAAGCTACTGAGTGGGTCCTCGACAGTGGATGCACAAACCACATGACTGGTGACAAGAGTCTTCTGATGAATTTGCCACTTGCTCCATCTCATCTGAAGCATATCACCTATGCAGACAAAGGAAAAAAGCAAGGTATTGGGTCTAGGTAAGGTTGCAATCTCAAAGGACCGAACCATGGATAAGGTGATGCTTGTCGAATCCCTTGGGTTCAACCTCATGTCTGTCTCAATGCTTTGTGATCTTGATATGGTTGTCGTATTTGGAAAATATCGTTGTATTATCATCATGGAATCTGACAATTCTAAAGTCTTCGAAGGCTTTAGGAGAGGAGACTTGTTGTTGAGTTCTCTACAGGTCCTCAGTCTGCCACATGCCAACTTGCAAAGTCCTTAGAAGGCTGGCTGTGGCATCGATGACTTGGACATGCTGGTATGAGGAACTTGCACACACGCTCGTGAAGAAAAAGCACGTCATTGGCATTGAAGGTGTCAAATTCCTCAAGGACCACCTCTGTGGTGCATGTGAGTCTGGTAAGATGACTAGATCCAAGCATCCCTTGAAGACAATCATGACCACGACTCGACCCTTTGAATTGCTTCACATGGATATCTTTGGCCCCACTCATTACTCCACACTAACAAATTCTTCAAGTCTGTATGGCTTTGTCATTGTTGATGATTACTCTCGTTACACTTGGGTGCATATTATTCTGTACAAGTCTGAAGTGCAGGATGTCTTCAGACGATTTGCTTCAAGGGCCTCCACCAACTTCGGCGTCAAGATCAAGCATATCAGGAGTGATAATGGGACTGAGTTCAAGAACACCAATCTTGATGAACTTGGTATTACTCATGAGTTATATGCCCCTTATACTCCTCAGCAAAACGGTATCGTGGAGCACAAGAATAGGACTCTTGTTGAGATGGCTCGCACCATGCTTGATGAATACAAGATTCCTCGTCGTTTCTGGCCTGAGGCAATTAATACTGCATACCACATCATCAACAGGGTATATCTTCACAAATTCTTCAAGAAGACTTCGTATGAACTTATGACTAGCAAGAAACCCAATGTAAGTTATCTCAAAGTCTTCGGTGCAAAATGTTGGATTAGAGATCCTCACCATAGTTCTAAATTTGCACCGAAAGCACATGAAGGTTTTATGCTTGGTTACCGAAAGTATTCACACACCTACAGAGTCTTCAACACCTACCCACAAGGTTGTTGAAACTGTAGATGTGCGGTTCGATCAAACTGATGGCTCACAAAGAGAGCACCTGCCTTTTGTGTTAGATGAACAGTCTCCCGAGGAATCCATTAAGCTAAAGGCTACTGAAGACATCATACCCACTGAGGAAGTCATTCCAATGAATGAAGACATTCATGCTGATACACCTGAAGAAAATTGTGCTAAAGAAAATCCTCAGCCACGTCAACCTGCTCATCCAAGAGTTGCAAATGAAGTGCAGATTGACAAAGTCATCGATGACATCAATGCACCTGGTCCTCTCACTCACTCAAAAGCTTCACATTTAACTAAGTTTTGTAGGAACTTTGCCTTTGTCTGTATCATAGAGCCCACCAAAGTTGATGAATCATTCAAGGAGCCTGAGTGGATTCAAGCTATGCAAGAGGAATTGCATCAATTCAAGCTCAACAATGTGTGGGAACTTGTCAAGCGGCCAGATCCTCGCAAGCATAACGTTATAGGTACCAAGTGGATCTACCGCAACAAGCAAGATGAAAATGGCCTTGTGGTAAGGAATAAGGCTCTTCTTGTAGCTCAAGGCTTCACACATGTTGAAGGAATTGACATTGATGAAACTTTTGCACCTGTTGCTAGACTTGAAGCTATTCGCATATTGCTTGCTTATGCTAACCATCATGATATCATCTTATATCAAATGGATGTGAAAAGTGCATTCCTTAATGGTAAGCTTGAGGAAGAAGTATATGCTTCTCAACCACCAAGTTTTGAAGACCCTAAGCATCCTGACAAAGTCTTCAAACTCAACAAGGCCCTCTATGGCCTCAAGCAGGTCCCTCGGGCATGGTACGACACTCTAAAGGAATTCCTCATGAAGAAAGGCTTCAAACCCGGTTCACTTGACCCAACTCTTTTCACAAAATCCTATGACAATGAACTGTTCATATGCCAAATATATGTAGATGATATTATCTTTGGTTGTACTGACAAACATTACAGTGATGAATTTTCCTATATGATGAGTGAAGAATATCAAATGTCTATAATTGGAGAGTTGAAATTCTTCTTAGGTCTTCAAATTCGTCAGCAAGACAACGGCATATTCATCTCACAAGAGAAATACCTCAAGGATGTTCTGAGGAAATTCGACATGCAAGATTGCAAAGGCGTCAAAACTCCAATGCCTTCAAAAGGCCACCTCTGCACTGACGAAAATGGTAAAGTTTTCGATCAGAAGGTATATCGCTCCATGATTGGCTCATTATTGTATCTGTGTGCATATAGGCCTGATATTATGCTGAGTGTTTGCATGTGTGCCCGATTCCAAGCAACACCAAAGGAATCACACCATAAGGCTGTGAAAAATATTCTTCGATACTTAGCTCACACACCAACGCTTGGATTATGGCATCCCAAGGGCTCAAATCTTCACCTCGTCGGATACTCTGATGCTGACTATGCTAGAGATCATGCGGATCGCAAGTCAACCTCTTGCACATGTCATTTCCTCGGACGATCCTTAGTCTGTTGGTCCTCGAAGAAGCAGAACTACGTGTCATTATCTACTACTAAAGCTGAGTACATTACTGTTGGTTCATGTTGCGCTTAGTTACTGTGGATGAAACAAACCCTCAAGGACTACGACATCAAGTTGAAGAATGTGCCTCTCTACTGCGACAACGAGAGTGCCATCAAGATTGCTTACAACCCAGTTCAGCATTCCAAGACCAAGCATATCTAGATTCGTCATCATTTTCTTCGAGATCATGTACTCAAGGGCGACATCGCCATCGACCACATCCCTACTGAAGAACAACTGGCCGACATCTTCATAAAGCCCTTGGATGAAAAGAGATTTTGCAAGTTGCGTTGTGAGCTAAATATCTTAGAATCTTCGAATGTTCCTTAAAAAAGGACACACATCCCAACACTTATGCAAAATTGATGACTTAAATGTGCAACACACGAAGTAACATTTTTCTTCAATCAATGAAGAATAACCCTCTAAGTGTGAAGAAATTAATGAAGAATTTGACTCTCAGAACCCTATGACAATTGTATGCAGTGTCTGAAGTCATCATTCTTATACGGTGGGTCACACCACCAACAATAGTTAAAATTCCTCAAAGTTGAGTTTTTCGTCATTTTGCAAATTCTTCAAATTTTCAAATTCCTCAAGTTTGCAAATTCCTCAAGTTTTCAAATTCTTCAAACTATGAAACTCATGTTCTTCATTGACTATATACTTATATATTCGAGTTTTCAATGTCCTCAACAACATTTACTTATTGCAAATTCTTCACGTTGATTTTCATCTAAGTGAATGTGATCGGACTCTATCCCCCTCTATGCTACACTCAACCTAGTATGTTCACAAATTCTTCATATGCATTCAACTTTGAAACTCGTTCAAAGTCTTCACTGTGTCCTTGACAGCTAAAGAATTTGCGAACAGAAACTTTAAAATTTTCACCATCAAAATTTTCGGCGTTTCTCGCTCAATCGGTTTCGATTCCCATGACTGGATAGCCCATGATCCCCCACTATCGCCACTACTCAGAACTTGGGTGACACCTGTCATGTGGAGAGCAAGGGTCAGGGGCAATCTAGTCCAAAATCTTCAGACAGATTGGTTTTCGCCTCCACTATAAATACCCCTCCCGTTTCACTATGCTCGGTTAACCCTCACTTCTACTCTCTCCCAAGCTCCGACCTAGCGCCGCCACTAAAATCATCGCCACCGGTGTGGAAGAGCTTCACTGCCTCGACCTCGCTGTCGCCGTACTCACATCGGCCGCGGAAGTCTTCACCCTGCTGCCGCTATAGCTGTCTCCCTCTACCAAGCTAGGGCGTGGGAGATCTGGACTGACGAACTTCCTCAATCTCATCTCTCAGTTTGTCGTGTTCTTCACCAGGGTAAATAAAATTTATTTTTACTACCCTTGTTTGATCTTTAGTTATTCCTCAATTTTCTCAAAGGTATTTATTCTTCAAGAATTTCATTATAAAGCACCTTACTTGTCCATACACTTGATGACTTTCCCTAAGCTATGATTTTGTTCAAGATTACTCAATTGTGTGAATCCTCAAAATTTGCACAACTCTAGAACCTCAAATTTTTCCTCAAGATACCCATGGTAAAATTCCTCTCACCTGATTTTATTGAAAAATTTCTGAGAACGCATATGACCTCTTCAATTTCCTCGCACCTATACTCTGTTCATAGGTACAAAATGTCCGCTGATGAATCACTAGGTTCTCATCAACTTAACTCATTTGCAGCGTTTCTTGAGGAAAAACTGTGCACTTCTTCATAATCTTCAAGAATTCAAAATCCCCAGCTGAAGAAAATGGCTGATGGGAAGAAGCCACAGAAAGGTGGAAAGAAAGCTGAACAGAATACTGATTTTGAGATACCTCAACATTTGTATGCTGGTTACTGTACACCAGATGAATCCATACATGGCAAAGAGACAAAAGAACAGAGGAAAAGTAGAATTCAGAGGATTGAATAGAGGTGGCTGAGGGAGTGGAAAGAATATCACTATGTCACTCCCAAATATATGAAGAAATTTGCACTCAAACCCCCTTGCAATAGGGCTCCTCCTGCTGATGATCAAGAGATTGATCCCACAAGTGTTGCTCGTGGTGAAGACTTTCCCGCTGAGTGGGCAAAGCGTCAACTCAAACTCCAGAGAACTGCCGAAGATGCAATGAAGAAATTCAATGAAGACTCTACAACTGCTGCCACTGCTGGAGCCTCTGCAAGTGCTCCGAAGAAATCAGTGATGAAGAAATCTGTTGTGAAGCCAAATCCTTCATCTTCCAAATCATCACAGTAGAATCCTCAAGCTCAAAGGCCTCGGCTGCTGGAACAGTAGCTGCTCAGTCCTTGGCTGCTGCTGCTAAGTCCTTAACGCCTGTGCATCTTGCATCATGCCAAAGGACCGAGGGATTCTCAATTGCTTCAGGGGCATCAGCAAGTTCCTCAGCCCAAGCACATTCCTCAAGCAGTCCTTCTCTGAGGAAAATGAAAGCAACTGCTGGTCGAGGCATTCGACCAAGTCCTCAACCCAAGAAGGTGGTGTTCACAATACCATCAAATTCCTCAGATGATGCTGATGATCAGGAACTGGTAGCAATCATCAGAAACAAGCAACAACGAGTGGCTGAAGCAAAGGGATCTCAAATTCCTCTTCTGGTTGATCCAAAACAAGTGCTTAACTTCATTGATATCTAGCACAAGGATCCCAAAACGCCCATTGATGACTTGAAAGTGCCTCTTGGTCCCGATCATGTCCTCACAGTTTTCATAGCTGAAGAAAATGGAAGTATGAGAAGGCCAGACAAACCTAGAAGGCTCAGTACAAGAAAGAGCATTACTTGAAGAAGAATGTTCTGAATCTGTCTCCTGAGGAACTTGTGAAGGTGCGGTCTGAGATCAAAAGCCCCAGTGAGGAATTCAATTCATACTATGCTGATTGGCAAGGTGCCAAGGTTCGCTTCGTCAACTTTGATGACAAAGTCATCACTGATCACAACTCAAGGGTTGCATCTCGCTCCCAACCACAAATTCCTCCGGCTCAGGAAACTGCTCAGCCTACTAAGGAAATTGCTCAGCCTACTGAGGAAACTGCCAGCACTGCTGAAGAAAGTCAGACCATTAAAGAATCTGCCAGGGCACCCTCCACTGGTGCGCCTGATGAAACTGAACCCACAAGGACGACTCCATTAGTCGTTCCTAAAGAAAATGCACCACCCTCACCTTCAGGTGAATCAGCCAAATCATCAAAGATGAAGGCAATCAACCTTCCTTCTGCATTAGAAGTGAAGAAAACTAAGGTTGCTGAGAAGAAGACACTAAAGAGAAAAGCTTCAACTTCAGATTCCTCAGCTGTGAAGAAGTTGAAGACTCTACCAACGTCCTCAACTGAACCATTAGATGCCACTCCACTCTCCTCAGCACCAGCCTATGAGATCATTCCATTTGGCATTGACTATGTCATCCCAGATGATGAAGATGAAGAAGATTATTCTGCTGCCTCAACAGAGCAGATTGATGAAGACATTGAAGTTGAAGAAAATTCTTTAACTCCACAGGTATCATCGCCCCTGCAACAGTTCACTGCTGAAGAGGCCGGCGTTGAAAGAAATTGATGAGGATGTAGACATTGGCGATACAACTCCTGCCATCAATGATGAATATTGGGAAACTGCTCACCCAAATTCACCAATGACTACTCCTCTGTCACAGATTTCTCAGTCAGCCCAGACTGAAGAAATTCATGAAGGATCTGATGACTTGGCCGCCAAAGCCACTAAAGAAATTCTAGCTGCATCAGCTGACGACTTTGTTGCTCCAACTATCACTAAGGAAACTGCACCGCAAATTCCTCAGACTGAAGAAATTCCTCCTATGCCAAAGGAGATCAAGGGCCACTTCAAGCCAAATCTTCAGCCGAAGCCAAGAATTCCATTCAAAGGCTCACAGCGCCCCAAATTCCTCAAGTCCAATTTCTTCAACCAGCACATTTTCTTCACTAGACCCAATCCGTATGAGTCATCAAGGGCCGGTCGAACAAGATTCTAGACTCCAACGGATGAATTACTATGCATCAGTTTTGTTCAATAAGAAGAAAGTCTTCGAGCACCACCAAATTCCTCATGCTGATATGGAAACCATTCCATACTTCACACCGATGCTTTTAGTTCTTCATGATGCAGGAATCCTTCCCTTCTATGTGGACATCTGCGACTGGAATGAAGAGCTAATTCTTCAATTCTATTCCACATTGCACATCACAGGTGATGCTTCTGACATCAACTCCTGGGTATTGGACTGGATGACCGGATCTACTCACCTCACAGCTCCAGCATCTGAATTGCTTCGGTCAGTCCCGGTCCCAATTCCCTCAGAAGATGCACGCCGCTTGTTTGATGAACCTACACTACCCAATCAACTGATGCAAGTGCTGATGAAGCCCTTATCTCCTGGAAAGCATTAGACGACAACCTTCCTTGTGAAGGATCTGCTTTATGTGCCCAGGACGGTCTACCGCATTCTCACCAATACCCTATGTCCTCAGAAGGGCCACAACTCTGAAGAAGAAGAAGTGGAGGGAGTCATGAAGAATATGCTGTTCAACATCATTCATGTGATTCCCATCAACTTCCATGATTTCTTCATGAGGACTTTGGCGAATGCTGCTCTAGCCCCGTTTGAACTGAAGCCTTATGCTCCTTGGATTATGAAGTTCATCACATCAAGGTCTTCAGTTCCCTTCAAGGCAAACTTCCAGAATCACTTCGGCTACTTGCCTCCGATTGAAGTCCTCATCAGCACAATTGCCTCAGTTGAAGGAAAAGGCAAGGCTGTCATTGATGAAGGAACTCGTCCATTGGATGGACAGTTTCACAAAGCCGCATCCTTCTCCACCAATGATGACACTACAACCCAGGACTCAGAAGCAAAGGCCTCAACACAAAAACCTCAAGAGTCTACTCCTCGTGTGATGACTCATGGTGAGCTTCTCATAAGTCTTCATCAGAAGGTCGATCGTAATCAAAAGTGGGTGAAGCGTCAGTTGGCCTCCATAGTTCAGAACATGACTATGACGCAGAACTCAGTGAAGAAAAATCATTACTATGTGCATGAAATCCTCAACCACACTAGGGCCATTCTGTCTCACCTCAAGACTCCTGAAGAACTGAAGGAGCTGGACCTTGAGGAAAATCTTGACTGGGCTCGTCAACCATAGAAGAAATTCAAGAAAGTACAAGTTCTTGTGATGGTGACATGTTCATATTCTTCATCACATGAGATGGATGAAGCTGAGGATATTGACGACACTTCGGCAGGCCCTGCATCGACAAACGACCCCAACAACGTTGGCGCTCCTTCCTCACCAACACGACGAAATTCTTTAAGGGGCGTTAGTCCTCACTTTTTCGTCCCTTTTGGTCTTTGATGACAAAGGGGGAGAAAATTTTGAGTTAGTCTTCAAGAGGGTCCCTATATATGGGCTGATTTTGTTTAAGTTACAACTCTCACTCTTCTGAAGCTTTTGTTGATTGAGTTGTAAACTTAAGTTCGATGGTGGTCTGAACCTTTTGAACTGCTTTACGCATGCTTATTTCCTCAAGTATCTTAATGCATGCATGCTGAATTTCGCCAGACACCATTTTCATCATGCATTTTGAATTCTTCATATCATATGTTTAAATGCGTGTATGAATTACAAGATATAAGGGGAGTTCTCCATGTTTTTAACCTACCATGTGCATTTGCAGTCCAAAGCAAATTCCTCAAATATGCACATCTTTAGGGGGGAGTTCTTATATATCTTGCAATCAAATTCCTCAAACTCAGTATCTACACTTCATAGTATTATTCACGTTGAAAACTCAAAGGGGGAGATTGTTAGTGCATCTAGTGCGCCTTAGTGATTTTGGTGTATTGAAGACTTATAGGTTAAGAAACTAATGTGTTTGTGAGTGTACACAGATTCTATAAGTCGATGAGGAGTTTGATATATCCGGAGTTTATCGACCCCTAAAAATGTATGTCTTCAACTGAAGACTTTGGTGAAGACTTTGTGCATACTTTGCTAAAGACTTTGGTATTCCCTGAAGACTTTGAAAATGAAGAAGCTGGTGTGACCTTGAAGATATGAACGAGGACTATGAAGCATGAAGACTTTTGTTTTCGTAGTTTCATTTCCTTTCTTTGAGTCATACGAAACACCGTACTGTTAAAGGGGGCCGAGGTAATACTGAGGAAAATTTCCAACTGATGCTCAACTCAAAATCCTCAACCTATCCAATCCTTCGAGTGAAGCCTTTGGAAATCTCTTGCAGTTCAGTCAAGTTCTTCAGTGATAGAGACGATGTTCTTCTGGTCTCTCAGGAAATTGGTCTGACTGAGGAGTTAGGATTTCGCCAGTGTGAATTGCCTACAAGTGAGGAACATGATATGTCTGAGGACTTTCATAGTTTGAAATTACGACCGTTGCTATGCTTAGCGCCAGCTGTCCCCAATCAAAATATCCACATAACGGTCATATCATTTGGGGCATTTATGTCTTATCATGTCAGGTTGCGCCCTCGCTATAAATAGCCACCCCCCACAACCACTAGATGGTTGGCTGCTCCGAGAGAGAACTGACACTTGTCATTTGAGAGCAACCCATCCTCCGAGGACTTTGAGAGAAAATCATCAGTGAGGAAAAACCCAAATCCAAACCACCAAACCCAAAGAGATTGAGCATCACTAAAGAAATTCCTGTGTGGAACCAACACTTGTTACCTTTGAGGACTGTGCATCCTCTAGATGGTTAGGCATCATGGTCTAGTGCATCCTGCAGTCAATTGGGGATCACGGAGCGACCTTGGTCTAGAGCATCCAATAGTAAATTGTGGATCGCCGAGTGACCAGTTTGTGAGGGTTTTGGAAGTCTACCCTAAAGACTTACCACAAGTGTTGGGCAAGGACTGTGTGACCTTAGATCAAGGAGAATACGGTAAGGACTGTGTGTCCTCTGGTTTAAATACCAGGCCGCTCCAACCTAGACGTACGACTGTCACATCAGTTGGAACTGTGTCATCAAACCATTGTCTTCATGGAGCTACCTGGTTCTATTTCCTCAACCCCTCTATTTCTCGTATACTTGTTGATGAAAATGATCGTTACTGTTTGAAGAATTTGACTGAAGACTTTAACAATTTCCTGACCTCAAATTCTTCAAGTTACCTTGTTCATCACTGCTTATCTTGTATCACGCTACCTGTAATGTGTGCATGTTCATTTCATCATCATGACTATGTTGTTGCCATGTTCCTCATGCACTTGAGTACTTGTTCCGATGCTAGTTATTCATCACATTTCAAATTCCTCAAAGTTGAAATTCCTCAAGTGATGAATTTGTAAAAATCGCCTATTCACCCCCCTCTAGTCGATATAATGCACTTCCAGTATGTCAGTTGGATCTCTCCTTCGGGTGCAAGAAAGCTATTTTTTGAATAAACCCCCTCAAAATTTCAGCCTGATCGGAGTTACGGATCTCCGGAAATATAAGAAATGGTTTTCGGCCAAAAACAGGAACGTGAAACAGAAGAGAGAGGGAGATCCAATCTAGGAGGGGCTCCCACCCCTCCACCACCTTGGAGTCCATGGACCAGAGGGGGAACTCTCCTCCCATCTAGAGGGAGTCCAAGGAAGAAGAAGGAGGGGGAATCGCTCCCCCTCTCTCCCAATGGCGCCGGAACGCCGCCGAGGCAATCATCATGACGATGCCTACATCAACAATCTTGCCGCCGTCAACACCAACTCTCTCCCCCTCTATGTAACGGTGTACCGTCTCTCTTCCCCGTTGTAATCTCTACTTAAAAATGGTGCTCAACTCCATATATTATTTCCTAATGATATTTGGTTATCTTATGATGTTTGAGTAGATCTCTCTTGTCCTCTGGGTTAATTGTGGTATGATGTTATGGATGTGAGTTGTATGTTGATATGGTGCTGTCCTATGGTGCCCTCCGTGTCGCGCAAGTGTGAGGGATCCCCGTTGTAGGGTGTTGCAATATGTTCATGATTTGCCTATGGTGGGTTGCTTGAGTGACAGAAGCATAAACCCAAGTAGGTGGGTTGTTGTGTATGGGAGTAAAGAGGACTTGATACTTAATGCTATCGTTGGGTTTTACCTTAATGATCTTTAGTAGTTGCGGATGCTTGCTAGAGTTCCAATCATAAGTGCATATGATCCAAGTAGAGAAATTATGTTAGCTCATGCCTCTCCCTCATTGCATATAACAACTATCTATCGTGTCATATTCAATTGCTTAGGGGCAATCTTTCTCTTGTGTTACAAAAAGCTTGCTACTGCACTACTAAGTTTATTTTCTTGCAAAGTACCCGTAGTTTTATTCCCTCGTAGTAGTTTCATTTTTGTTCTAGATAAAGCAAACGTTAAGTGTGAGTAGAGTTGTATCGGTAGTCGATAGAACTTGAGGGAATATTTTTTCTACCTTTAGCTCCTTGTTGGGATTCGACACTCTTACTTATCAAAAAAGGCTACAAACGATCCCCTACACGTGTGGGTTATCAAGACCTTTTTTCTGGCACCGTTGCCGGGGAGCAATAGCGTGGGGTGAATATTCTCGTGTGTGCTGGTTTGCTTTATCACTAAGTAATTTTTATTTTCTGTTTTTAGTTGTTTTATATCTTTAGTTATGGATATGGAACACGAAACACCAACAAAATTAGTGGTACTTGCTGCTCATGGAGATGGGGAACCTCCTAAAACCTTCGATGCTAGTTATGTGCAAAGTATTAAATACTACTTTGATTATCCTGAGAAAACCCCCATTCAACTTGATACTGGGAGTAATGTTGGATCAACGTGAATACTTTAGGGATTATCGCTTATCTCAAAAAAGGAAATTGTTATGGGATCAAATTCATATGTTGAATTGGTGTGCTCGGTAGCTATGCTTGAGATATGGTATTATTTGTTGCTCTAGGATGAACGCTCCACACCTTAACTTTTCATGCGAATTCAATGATAATAAAACCTTAGCTTCTTATGCTAATGTTATATATGATTACTATGATTTGGAGTGAATAGAAGAATTTGTTGCTTTTAAGGGTGCTTATGAAATTGCTTCTTTGCTTGAAAAGTATGATGATGTTTCTTACAAATCAGAAATTTATGTCATACTTAAATGTTTCTATGATATTTATGAATACAATGCTGATATTATTAAATTTATTGAGAGAATGGCTGCTGCCTTGGAGGAGACTAATATTTTGCAGGGACCTATGGAAGACGAAGTTGCTGAAATTGTGAGCTCATTAGATGAAAAAGATGAGGAGGAGAGCGAAGAACAAAAGGAGGTAGAGCGGATTGATCAACCATGCCCACCTTCTAATGAGAGTAACTCTTCAACTCATACATTGTTTAATTACCCTTCGTGTTTACCGAAGGATGAATGCTATGATAATTGCTACAATCTCGTGGATTCATTTGAAATATCCCTTTTTGATGAACTCAATGTTTGCTATGCTTGCAGCCAAGATGCCAATATGAATTATACTTCTGAAGATGAACTTTCTACAGTTCCTTATGTTAAGCATGAAATTGTTTCTATTGCACCCACACATGATTGTCCTATTATCTTTTTGAATTCTCCCAACTACACTATATCGGAGAAGTTTGCTCTTGTTAAGGATTATATTGATGGGTTGTGTCTTGCTACTACACATGATGATTTTGATGAATATAATATGCATGTGCTTGATGCTCCTACTTGAAATTATTATGATAGAGGAACTACATATTCACCTCTTTATGTGTCCAATACAATAAAATTGCAAGAAACTACTTATGCTATGTATTGGCCCTTACTTTGTGTGAATGAATTGTTCTTTTATGACATGCCAATGCATATGAAGAGAGTTAGACTTCATTGTTATATGATACACATCACTTTGTTCTCACTACTAAATTAAAAATCATTGTTAATTAAAATTGGCTTTGATATACCTTGGGATCCAGGTGGATCAATTACTTGAGCACTTTATGCCTACCTTAAGGGCTTTAAAGAAAGTGCCGCTAGGGAGACAATCCGAGAGTTTTATAGAGTCATTAATTTCCATTGTGTGCTTTTATAAAGTTTAAAAACAAAAAAATATTGTATGGGGGAACCTAAAACTACACAAAAGGAAAGGTGAAAGTGAGAGAGATGATGAGCATCGTTGAAGTGGGTGACATCCTTGAACTTCTGTTCATGCCCATGGAAAGTTTGTGAATATTGAATCACATAAACTTTTCCAACAAAAATAATTACCCCTTGTAAAAATCCATTGTATTATAAAAATAATGCCAAGATTTGCCTTTAGGATGATTAGATTGCTTGTTGGTATGTGCGGTGTAAAAACAGAAACTTTGGTTGTAGTGCTTGAATTTTCATTTTTACTGGAAGATTAGAAGTTTCCAAAAATTTTACACAGTATTGATACGCAAAATGTTTATTTAGTCCTAATTTTTCAGAATTTTGGAGTTACAGGAGTATGGTCAAAGTTCAGATTACTACAGACTGCCCTGTTTAAGACAGATTCTGTTTTTGATGCATTGTTTTGCTTGTTTTGATGAAACTTTTGATTTTATCGATGGTGTAAGCCATCGAAAAGTTATAATACAACAGGGATAATGTAAATATAAAATATGAATTGGTTTGCAATAGTACTTAAAGTAGTATTTTGCTTTATTATACTAACGGATCTTACCAGTCTTCTGTTAAGTTTTGTGTCGATGAAGTGTTCGAAGATCGAGGAGGTCTCGATATGAGGAGAATAAGGAGAGGTAAGAGTTCAAGCTTGGGGATTCCCAAGGCACCCCAAGTAAATATTCAAGGATACTCAATCGTTTAAGTTTGGGGATGCCCAGAAGGTACCCCATCTTTATTCAACAAGTATCGGTATGTTTTTGGATTCGTTTCATTTATGTTATATGTGCAAATCTTGGAGCGTCTTTTGCGCTTAGTTTATGCTCTATGCTGGTATGAGATAGTCCATGGTTGATTTATAGAATGCTCATTGCACTTCAGTTATATCTTTTGAGTATGGCTTTATAGAATGCTTCATGTGCTTCACTTATATCATTTGAAGTTTGGCTTGCTTGTTTCCCTTCACATAGAAAACCATTATTTGTAGAATGCTCTTTTGCGTCACTTATATTTATGAGAGCATGGTATTTTGTAGAAATAATTAAACTATCTTTCTTCACTTATACCTACTTAGAGAGTCAACAGGAATTGGTCATTTGCATGGTTAGTCATAAAATCCTACATAAAACTTAGGGATCACTGAATATGATATGTTTGATTTCTTGCAATAGTTTTGCGATATAGAGATGATAATATGTGGGAGGTACTAGTGGATGATCGTGTTTAGTAAGATATTGGTGTTAAGGTTTGTGATTCCCAAAGCATGCACGTATAGTCTCCCGTTATGCTAGGAAGTTGGAGCACAATTTATTATTCATTGTCTATCTTTGTGTGAAGGTCGGGGGCGTGTGATGGTTAACTCCTACCAACCTCCCCCCTAGGGCATGCGTAGTAATACTTTGCTTCGAGGGCTAATAAACTTTTGCAATAAGTATGTGAGTTATTTATGAATAATGTGATTCCATGGATTATACACACTTTTACCTTTCTGCAATTAGCGAGCCTCTACGGTACCACGCATTTCCCATTCTCACCTCGAGAGTCGGCGCAAACTTCGCCGGTGCATCCAAATCTTGTGGTATGATGCGTTCTATCAAACATAAGCCTTATTATATCTTCCTCAAAACATCCACCATACCCACCTATTATGGCATTTCCATAGTCATTCTGAGATATATTGCCATGCAACTTCCATCGCTTCCGTTTTGATGACTTGAGCATTCATTGTCATATTACTTTACATGACCATAAGATAGCTAGCATGATGTTTCCATGGTTTGTCCGTTTTTTGATATCTTTGCTATGCTAGATCATTGCATTCATATAAAGTCATACTTTGTTCTACTATTGAGTTGTAGTTAATGTTGAGTTGTAAGTAAATAGAAGTGTGATGATCATCATTAAAGCATGTCCCAGTGAGGAAAGGATGATGGAAACTATGATTCCCCCACAAGTCGAGATGAGGCTCCGTACAAAGAAAAAAAGGAAATATAAAAAAAAGAAAAAAAGAAAAAGAAAAAGAAAGAAAGGAAAAATAAAAGAAAAGAAAAAAATGATGAGAGACAAAGAGAGAAGGGGCATGAGAATTCCACACTTGTGCTTCAAAGTAGTACCATGTTTTTCATATAGAGAGTCTCTTATGTTATCACTTTCATATACTAGTGGGATTTTTTTTCCATTCTAGAGTTAGAATGTTAGATGCACACCCTCTTAGTTTTCATATTGAGCTTTCATACACTTATAGCTCTTAGTGCATCTGTTGCATGGCAATCCATACTCCTCGCATTGATATCTATTGATGAGCATCTCCATAGCCTGTTGATACGCTGAGTTGATGCGAGACTTTCTTATCCACTTTTACCCCTTTGAAACCTACCACCATATTCTATTCCACCCATAGTGCTATATCCATGGCTTGCGCTCATGTATTGTGTGAGAGTTGAAAATGCTGAAGCGTGTTAAAAAAGTATGAACCAATTGCTTGGCTGACATCGGGATAGTACATGATTTATACTTTGTGTTAAGAAGACAGAGCATGACAAGGATATATGATTTTGTAGGGCTAGCATTCTTTAGCCTTGATATTTTGAAAGACATGATTGTTTGTTGGGATGCCTGAGTATTAATGTCTTTATGTCAAAACTAGATATTGCTTTGAATCACTAGTGTCTTAAAATTCATGCCATGATTAGATATATGATCAAGATAATGCTAGGTAGCATTCCACATCAAAAATTATCTTTTTATCATTTACCTACTCGAGGACGGGCAGGAATTAAGCTTGGGGATGCTGATACGTCTCCGTCATATCTATAATTTTTGATTGTTTCATGCCAATATTATACACCTTTCACATACTTCTGGAAACAATTTATATGATTTATTGGACTAACCTATTGATCCAGTGCCCAGTGCCAGTTCCTATTTTTTGCGTGTTTTTTTTGTAGAAATTCCATATCAAACTAAGTCCAAACGCGATAAAAACTTATGGAGATTTTTTTGGAATATTTAAGAATTTTGAAAAGTAGAATCAACGTATACGAAGTCCCACAACCTCCACCCTCTACCAGGGCACGGGCTAGGGCCCAAACGCGGCCTGGTGGACCGTGCCCACCTCATATGTCGGTTGGAGATCTCTTTCGGGCGCAAGAAAGCTAATGTTTGGATAAACCCCCTCAAAATTTTAGCTCGATCGGAGTTACGGATCTTCGAGAATATAATAAACGGTTTTCGGCCAGAAACAGGAACGCGAAACAAAAGAGAACAGAGAGGGAGATCCAATCTAGGAGGGGCTCCCGCCCCTCTGCCACCATGGAAGCCATGGACCAGAGGGGGAACTCTCCTCCCATCTAGGGGGGAGGCCAAGGAAGAAGAAGAAGGAGGGGGCTCTCTCCCCCTCTCCCCGGGTGGCGCCAGAATGCCTCCGGGGCAATCATCATGACGTCGATCTACATCAACAATCTTGCCGCCGTCAACACCAACTCTCTCCCCCTCTATGCAGCGGTGTAACATCTCTCTTCCCCGCTGTAATCTCTACTTAAACATGGTGCTCAACTCCATATATTATTTCCCAATGATATTTGGTTATCCTATAATGTTTGAGTAGATCTCTCTTGTCCTATGGGTTAATTATGGTATGATGTTATGGATGTGAGTTGTATGTTGATATCGTGGTGTCCTATGGTCCCCTCCATGTCGTGCAAGCGTGATGGATCCCCGATGTAGGGTGTTGCAATATGTTCATGATTTTCCTATGGTGGGTTGCTTGAGTGACACAAGCATAAACCCTAGTAGGTGGGTTGTTACGTATGGGAGTAAATAGGACTTGATACTTAATGATATGTTGGGTTTTACCTTAATGATCTTTAGTAGTTGTAGATGCTTGCTAGAGTTCCAATCATAAGTGCATATGATCCAAGTAGAGAAAGTATGTTAGCTCATGCCTCTCCCTCATTGCATATAACAAGTATCTATCGTATCATATTCAATTGCTTAGGGACAATCTTTATGTTGTGTTACACAAAGCTTGCTACTGTACTACTAAGTTTATTTTCTTGCAAAGTACCCGTAATTTTATTCCCATGAAGTAGTTTCATTTTTGTTCCAGATAAACCAAACGTTAAGTGGACGTAGAGTTGTATCGGTGGTCGGTAGAACTTGAGGGAATATTTGTTATACCTTCAGCTCCTCGTTGGGATTTGACACTCTTACTTATCGAAAAAGGCTACAAACGACCCCCTACACTTGTGGGTTATCAATTAGCTTCTACTAATGTGTATATCGTTGCTTGGATAAGGTCAAAACTTCACTAGCAAAATACACTGGCTGCTGAACCGGATACTCCTTCCCTGCTTCCTTTCGCTCAACGACAACTACAACACTTACCGCCTTTGAATTAGCAACAATGTACAGGAGCATGGGATCTTTGTCAGTCGGGGCGACTAAAATGGGCGGCCCAGCTACCTGCCTCTTAAGAGCTTCAAAGGCTTCATTAGTTGCATCAGTCCAAACAAAGTTGTCCATTTTTCTCAACAACTGGTGTCGTGATTTGTCACGGCAGATGTCCGGGTCAACGGACTTAGGTTCGGGGTGAGACGCAACTACGTGGCGGCTTGAAGGGGTTGATCGGAATTGAGAAGACATGGAGGTTTACCCAGGTTCGACCCCTCCAATGGAGGTAAAAGCCTACGTCCTGCTTGTCTGGTATTGATGATGATGAAGATCTCTCGGTTACAAGGGTGCTAATTGCTACCTCTAATCTCTTGTGCCTCTAATCTCTTGTGTTGTGTAAACTTGTAGACTTGTGTCTCTTGAGAACTCCCCCCTCTAGGGGTGCTCTACCCCTCCTTATATAAGTGGAGAGGGTAGGTTTACAAAGAGTCCTACTAGGAGTAGGAGTAGGACTAGTCTCTCACGAATCCTACTCCGGGTCTTATTTCCTTTAAGGGAATCCTTCTCTCTTGTGGGCTTTATCCTATGGGCCTTCTCTTGTGAGCCGCCTGGCGCCGGCTCACCCACCGGGTCTTGGGCTTGGTCATCCTGTGACCTACTTGTCGGGTCATAAATAAGATGTCATGTCTTCGGCCGGGTCTCCTGTGAGTCGCCAGGCCGGGTCATACCCTGGGTAAATCCCCGTCATTAGCCCCCAGGTTAGCTTGAATTTATTCATGGTAAGCTCCTGAAATAAGAGTAACAAATATGTTAAGTGGTCGGCTTGCTCCTTTGGCCGGTTTAAAAAATGACTCCTCAGGGATCCGGGTCTTTTCTGCATATTAATGAGTCGTCTTGATAATCATTTTGTTTGCCAATGTCCTTTGAAAAATATTGAGAATAGAACACCCATATGCCATTGAGTCGGCTTCCAATACACTTGGCGGGTCATCTCCGTCGGGTTATAATTATTGATGACGCCGGGTCATTATCATTGGTGACTCCGGGTCAAGTAATTAGAATCCAACTGACTTGATAAAAATATTGAGATGAAAATCCATTTGATGTAAAGCTAGATTTCTATTGTTGTGAAGCAGGGCGACTTATATAAACTCTGGCGGGTTATGATCTTTTGATGACACTGGGTCATAAATGTTGGTGACGCCGGGTCTAACAACTGACTCCATAATTTAACATCTTGAAAAATTCTCCTCAAAGCTTTTGATATGTCCATATTACCTGTAGCCCCCAAGCTCCGAGATTATCCATGATAACTTGGTGCTTTGCAAATAACATTTTGGACTGTGTAGCCCCCAAGTGTCGGGTTGTCCTGCCTGCAGCAACCTAGGACTTATAATTGTTTTATACCTTATAATGCTTCGGCGAGTGTAGTCCTCAAGGGCCGGCTCATCAGAAAGCTTCGGCGGATGTAGTCCCCAAGGGCAGGCTCATCAGAATGTGATGTGTCGGGTCTTGAATTTGACTCTCTTAATCTGTTGGAACAGCTGAATACTGTAGCCCCCAAGTGTCGGGTCGCACGCCTGTGGTGACTTGGGACTTTTTAGAAAGTTTGATCTGAGTGGTGTAGTCCCCAAGTGTCGGGTCAGTAAGAATTTACTGGGCTGGGACTTATAAAAATATAGAAAGGCCGGCTCATCTTCTTGAGAAAATATAGAAGGGCCGGTCATCTCTTTGAGATAATAGGGTCTTGCTGACAATGTAATAATTTGAGCACCGGCTTGCATTAGCCCCCAAGTGCCGTGGTGCATGCT
The DNA here is from genome assembly GCA_022496015.1 of Hordeum marinum. Classification (NCBI taxonomy): domain Eukaryota; kingdom Viridiplantae; phylum Streptophyta; class Magnoliopsida; order Poales; family Poaceae; genus Hordeum; species Hordeum marinum. The sequence continues at coordinate 37,151,079 of CM039673.1, forward strand.
TGCAGCGACATGGGACTTGCATAATTCATATAAACTTGGACTAGAATAATGTAGCCCCCAAGTGCCGGGTCGTTTGCCTGCGGCGACTCGGGACTATGTGAGAATAATATGACTCACCACAATTTGTTGAATGAATCTTTGACCGTGGTTGTAATATAACCCGGAATGAATATCCTGGAATAATTCCTTTGTCTTTGACATGAAATTCCTGCTCGTGGTTGCGGTGCAACCCGGCAAATATAAGTTTGAGAAATCCATGAGTGTTGTAGATTACTACAGAGCACAATTAAAGAAAGCCGAGAACCGGCAAATTAGATGACACGGCATTATATCTGACAAATAATAATTTCTCCGAGCTGGTTTGAAAAAAACCCAACTGGTTATGATAACCATGAAGATCCAGCCATGTTGGCTATTAAAAGATCCATTTGCTCTTGCCAAACACTTAATGGCGGCTCATCTTAAGAGATAATACCTGCAAAAAATAAACAAGACAGAATATATTCTGCATTGTTGTGAGGGCGGCTTTAAAGAAGCTCAACCCGGAGATGTATACCTTTCACAACATTGCTCCTTTTCTCATAACCTTGCTCTGACCCGGCTTGATAAGCCGGCATGTTTATCTGGAGGTGGGAAGCTCCCTTGAATAATCCATGGCTGACATGTGAACCGGAATGGCATAAAGCCGGTTGTATGAAGGGTGAAGTAAGTTATACCCAAAGGTAAGAAGCCTCCTTCAACAACTACAGTTTTAGGCGCGGACGTCAGCTGTTGATGGGTAATGTAAGCTATACTCGAAGGCAAGAAGCCTCTATCGACAACCACGGCTTACTGATAAAGCCGGCTGTTTGAAAGGAGATGTAAGCTATACCCGAAGGCAAGAAGCCTCTTTCAATAGCTATAGTTGATAAGCAACTGAGTTTTGGCGTAAAACGCCGGTTGTTAGGGTGAGATAAGCGAACCCATTGGTAAGAAGCCCCCTTCGACAACCACGGTTAATAAGTAACCAGAAGTGGCATAAAGCCGGCCATTAGGGTGACATAAGTGATACCCGTCGGTAAGAAGCCCCCTTCGATGGCCGTAGTTGGTAAGCAACTGGAATTTGGTGTACACGCTGTTGTCTTAGGGTCATGTAAGCTATACCAAAGGTAAGAAGCCTCCATCAACAACAGCGCTTAATGTAACCAAACTAGGATTCAATGCTTGAATTCACACCAGTTCAGGGTCTCTAGGCGAGATTGGTCGTCAATTTCTTGGACCGGCTCAGGGTCTCTAGGCGAGATTGGCCGTCAATTTCTTGAACCAGCTCAGGGTCTCTAAGCGAGATTGGCCGTCAATTGGTTGAACTGGCTCAGGGTCTCTAGGCGAGATTGGCCGTCAATTTCTTGAACCGGCTCAGGGTCTCTAGGCGAGATTGGCCGTCAATTTCTTGAACTGGCTTAGGGTCTCTAGGCGAGATTGGCCATCAATTTCTTGAACCGGCTCAGGGTCTCTAGGCGAGATTGACTGGTAAGAGTTCAGTAGGTCACCTCAATATTAGCCGGTATAGGGTCTCTATCGAGATTGGCCGTCAATTCTTTGAACCGGCTTAGGGTCTCTAGGCGAGATTAACCGGTCCTGTTTGTGAAATATGCCACTGCGTTATAAGCCGGCGCGAATGATGAGAGACGGCCATGGCATTTGTAAGCCGGCGCGGGTGGCGAGAGACAGTCACGGCGTTGTAAGCCGGCGCGATGGCGAGAGTCGACCACGACATTGTAAGCCGGCGCAGTGGCAAGAGACGGTCGCGGCATTGTAAGCCAGTGCAATGGCGAGGGAGTCCCTTGAATAACATGACACGCACCACCACCTTTGGCACGCCTCCATCACCGCGGTATAGTGCCCCTTTGGCGATGACTAATTGTCATGTGTCAAAAAATATTACAAAGACGAAGTAATTGTTCTTCGACAGAATCAAAAAAGTATAGATAAAATAAATTTGGTGGATAACACCTGTTTCATCTCGACGATGAGCTGAGTCATCTCGTAATTTCAACAGCGATTGGGCCACTCTCAAAACCGCAGCGGAGGTGGCGACTCGGCCATGGCGGCTCGAGACGGCGCTGGACCGGGGTGGTTCGGTAGTGACGGTGTTTTCGTCAAAAGAAGTCCAGCGGGGCGACTTGAAACACGATCACACCAGGGTCAGAGCAGAGCGGCTCAAAACGGACCCTTCCGGGTGATTTTTTTTTTCACCACCCGTACATCGCGGGGCTAGAGACAAAAGCTAAAGGCATTGTCAACACGGTGGCAACGTGTGTTGTGGGCGGCGGTGTGGCCATGGCGGAGGTAGGGTGAGGCCAAGCTGACGGCGGGGCATGGCCAGGAGGGCTTGGAAGCGTCGTCTCGCAGCAGAAGCAGAGGACGCGGCGGCAGCTCGGGCACGGTGACGTCGGGCATCTCGTGCCGACCGCTCGGATGTTGGGCGGGCGCGGTCAATCCGTGGTGGCGAAGGAGAAGGTTGCAGCAGCAACTCAAGGTGCAGCGGCGAGGCGGCACCGCATGCCGACTGCTTGGATGCGCGGCGAACCGGCTCGATTCGTAGGCGCATGACCAGGCGGCGGAGGCGACATCGGTGGCTCAGGCGCGTGGGGCAAGGTGGCCACAACGGGCAGGTGGGGCAAGGCCGAGGTGGCCACGGCACGGATGGCGGGGCAGGTCCAAGGCGGCCACGATGACTCAAGTGAAACCGGCTCGAGGACGGCCAGCCACGGCGGCAGAGTGGGAGCAGAGGCTCGGCCGGCCAGAGGCAGGCGAGCGGGTCAGCGTGGCGGGGCAGTCAAGGCCATGTTGCAGCTGTAGAGAAACGGCGATGGGCGGCTCGAAGCGAAGGCCAAGCCGACCCAGAGTCGAGGCAATGGCATGGTACAGCAGTAGCCGGCGCGGCAAGCCGGCTTGCGGGGAGGCAGGTTGGTGCCATGGCGGAGCGAGCTTAGCTGGGGGTGGGTCAAGGCAGAGGCAGAGCGGAGTAGGTGGAACTGGCAGGAGGTGGAGGCGGAGGCAAACAGCGGAGGCCAAGCCGGCGTAGACACCGCAGAAGCAAGCGGGTCGAGCCCACGATGGGAGATCGAATCCGTCATTGACCGAGTCCAATGTCGGCTCGGTTGTGGAGTATACCACGCACGCGCGACGTTGTTGCCTCAGGTCTCAATCCTGCACTTTTACAAAAAATTTGGCTGTGTTTTTTTTATATGGCGATGCATGGCTGCAACAAGGTTTGCCTCTGATCCGGACAACGAGGTTAGTCTAGGTTGATTCTGCACTGGTGCGAGGCAAAACTTCCAATCGGCCTCGGAGACTCGCTGCGATATGATAGATCGCGCTGAAACAACGACAGCAAGACCGCAAACTTAATTCCTCTTGAACACAATTCTCGCCAGAATTTCCATCCATGAGTTGTTGTAGATGACCGATGATTTTGCCGGCTCTGTCCAAGTTTGACCCATGCCGACTCTTCATCGTCTCGCCAATAGCGAGCTCCTCGATCCCTGTGGAGATCCCTTTACGAATACAACACCATCGTGCTAGCCCCACGGTGGGCACCAACTGTTGTGGATTTGTCACGGCAAATGTCCGGGTCAACGGACTTATGTTCGGGGCGAGACGCAACTACGTGGCGGCTTGAAGGGGTTGATCGGAATCGAGAAGACATGGAGGTTTACCCAGGTTCGACCCCTCCAATGGAGGTAAAAGCCTACGTCCTGCTTGTCTGGTATTGATGATGATGAAGATCTCTCAGTTACAAGGGTGCTAATTGCTACCTCTAATCTCTTGTGCCTCTAATCTCTTGTGTTGTCTAAACTTGTAGACTTGTGTCTCTTGATAACTCCTCCCTCTAGGGGTGCTCTACCCCTCCTTATATAAGTGGAGAGGGTAGGTTTACAAATAGAGTCCTACTAGGAGTAGGATTAGGACTAGTCTCTCACAAATCCTACTTTGGGTCTTATTTCCTTTAAGGGAATCCTTCTCTCTTGTGGGCTTTCTCCTGTGGGCCTTCTCTTGTGAGCCTCCTGGCGCCGGCTCACCCGCCGGGTCTTGGGCTTGGTCATCCTGTGACCTACTTGATGGGTCATAAATAAGATGTCATGTCTTCGGCCGGGTCTCCTGTGAGTCGCCAGGCCGGGTCATACCCTGGGGTATATCCCCGTCAACTGGTAAAGAGGGATGACTTTCTCTTCGGAGCGGCTTATAAACCGGCTCAACGTCGCGATGCGGCCAGCCATGCGCTAGACCTGGTTTATGTTAGCCGGCATACCCAGCGAGGTAACAACCTTGATCTTGTCCGATTTAGCTTCAATGTCTCGTTCAGAAACCAAGAAACCCAATAGCTTGCTCATACGTCTCCAACGTATCTATAATTTTTGCTTGTTCCATGTTGTTATATTATCAATATTGGATGTTTTACAATCATTTTATAGCAACTTTATATCATTTTTTGGGACTAACCTATTGACATAGTGCCAAAGTGCTAGTTGTTGTTGTTGCTTGTTTTTTACTTCGTAGAAAATCAGTACTAAATGGAGCCCAAACGTTACGGGGATTTTTGGAGAATTTTTATGGACCAGAAGGAACAAGATGGGCCAAAGATCACCAGAAGAGGGGGAGCAGGGTGGCCACCCTCCACTAGGGCGTGCTAGAGGCCCCTGGCGCGATCTGGTAGAGGGTGCACACCCCGGGACTCCCCCCCAACCAACTATCGAGCCTATAAATTCCCAAATATTCAGAAAACCCTAGGATAGTCAATGAAACACAATTCTAGCCACCGCAAGTTCTAGAACCTCGAGATCCAATCTAACACCATCACAGAGGGGTTCATCTTCTTCATAGGTGCCTCTCCGATGATGCGTGAGTAGTCCACCATAGACCTACGGGTCCGTAGGCAGTACCTAGATGGCTTCCTCTCTCTATGATTCTCAATACAATGGTCTCTTGGAGATCTATTTGATGTAATGACTTTTGCGGTGTGTTTGTTGGGATCCGATGAATTTTGAGTTCATGATAAGTTTCTATCCATGAATATGATTTGAGTATTCTTTGATACCTTATTTTCACGATTGCTTATAGCCTCGTATTTATTCTTTGAATCTTTGGTTTAGTTAGTACAACTAGGTCATTTTTCTTGCCATGGGAAGAGGTGCTTTGTGATGGGTTCGATCTTGCGGTGTTCTTTCCCAATGACAGAAGGGGCAGCAAGACACACATGTATCGTTTCCATTAAGGATAACAAGATGGATTCTATTCCTACATGAATAGATCTTGTCTACATCATTTCATCATTCTTATTGCATTACTCCATTTCTCCATGAACTTAATACACTAGATGCATGCTGGATAGCGGTCGATGTGTGGAGTAATAGAAGTAGATGCAGAATCGTTTCGGTCTACTTGTCTTAGACGTGATGCCTATATAATGATCATTGCCTGGATATCGTCATGATTATTTGATATTCTATCAATTTCTCAACAGTAATTTGTTCACCCACCGTGTGCTATACTCATGAGAGAAGCCACTAGTGAAACCTATGGCCCCCGGGTCTACTTTTCCAACATACTGCTTTGCGAGCTAGTATTTGCACTTTTATTTTCAAATCTATAAAACCAAAAACCCAAAAATACCTTGCTACACTTTTTATTTCTCTATTTTAGTTTTTGTTCTTGCGAGATCTATTTGCCAAAACTATGACTACCTAATCTATCGTATTACCGTGGAGAGCTTGAGAACCTCTCTTTCGAATCAGGTTGCAAGTATTTGTTATTTGTGTGTAGGTGCTATTTACGTGGGTGTGTGATATTCCTCTATGGATTGATATCTTGGTTTCATAAACTGAGGGACATACTTACTGTCATTGTGCTACATCATCCCTTCCTCTTTGGGGAACAACGCAGTCTCAAGCCACATCAAAGGAATTTCTGGCGCCGTTGTCAGGGAGGAAGTGATCTCATCTACCAGGATCCAAATCACAAATCTCTTGTCCTTGCAGTTTACATTATTTTCCATTTGCATCTCGTTTTCCTCTCCCCCACTTCACAAATTTACCGTTTTATTCACCCTCTCTTTTTTGTTTGCCTTTTTCTTGTCAGATCTCTTGTTTACTATGTTTGCTTGTGTTGCCATGTGCCTTCTATTTGCTTGAATCTTCACTTGGTAAAACTCTATTGATATGGATCCTCATCCACTTGCTAATCTTTTCAAAATGCCAAATTATGATGAACCAATTGCTAGTGAGTTGAGTGCACTTCATTATCTCTATGAAGTTTTGTTTGAAAATCATGAATCTGAAAATTTTGATGAAGTGTTGGAATAAGAAATTTATAAGGTGATTCATGATAGCTCCTTGATTGAAAAGCATGATTGCAATGATGTTACTATAAATTATATTAATGAAAATTATGTTAATGATATGCAAAACTACAAGCTTGGGGATGATAATTTTGTCATGTCCAGTTCTTATTGCAATGATCATGATTGGGGTGATAATGCTTCTTATGATCTTGAAAATTTATTTAAACCTCATGTTGAATATGTTATTCATAATAATGTTTGCAATAGTATCGAAAGTGGGTTTGGAAGAGCATAAACTTTAGGTAAAAAGAATCCCACATATTTGGAGAGTGTTCAGTCTTATGATTTTTTTGATAAAAGTGGGTTTGGAGAGGTCACGATTTGAGTTAATGTTAATCCCACTATCTTGGAAGATTGTAAGACTTTTATGCATGTGGATCATGAAGAGAATATTTTATGTGATAGCTATATTGTTGAATTTGAATATGATCCTACATGTACTTATTATGAGAGAGGGAAACACAGTTATAGAAATATTCATTTTACTAAATTACCTCTCTTCATGTTGAGATTGCTATTGTTTCTTTCTTGTTCCATGCATATGATAGATATTTCTTGTCTTGATAATTTGTTTGCTTATAAAATGCCTATGCATAGGAAGTATGTTAGACTTAAATGTGTTTCTCTTATGCTACATGATGCTCTCTTTGTGTTTCAACTACTATCTTTCATGTGAGCATCAATAAAATCTCAAGCCTATCTTAATGGTTATAAAGAAAGAGTTTGTTGGGAGGCAACCCAATGAATAAAATATTTTTTATCTTTTCCTTTCTGTTTTTGAGTGTTTTGCACAATTATGCCTCTGTTATGATTGTATTTTTATGCTTTATTTTGTGTTTGTGCCAAGTCATCCCTTTAGGATGATCCATAAGATGAGTAGAAACTATGTTGAATCTGAAACAGAAACTTTGTTCCAAGTGCATGATTTTTTATTTTTTACTGGAACTTGATATTGAGCTGAAATTCTAAAGAAGTGTTTCTATACAAATTATTTACGTTGTCCTAATGTTTCAGAATTTTTAGTGTTCCATAAGTATGAGTAGAGTACAGATTACTACGGACTATTCTGTCTGAAACATATTCTGTTTTCATTGCATTGTGTGCTTGTTTTGATGAATCTATGGCTTGTATCGGGGGGTATAAGTCATGTTAAACTTAGAATACAATAGGTATAATGCAATAATAAAATATGAATGGGGTTACAACAGTACCTAAAGTGGTGGTTTGCTTTATTAGACTAACGGATCTCACGAGAATCTTGTCAAGTTTTGTGTGATTGAAGTTTTCAAGTTTTGGGTGAGATCACGATGGATGAAGGAATAAGGAGTTAGAAGAGACAAAGCATGGGTATGGTACAACACCCCAAGGTAATATGCAAATAGTAACAATCAACTAAGCTTGGGGATGCCTCGAGTGACATCCCCGCTTTCTTCAAACAACCATCGGTATTTTACTGGAAACTATATTTTTATTCGTCACATATCATGAGTTTTGCTTGGAGTGTCTTGTATCTTTGCTTGTTTTGATTTTTTTTCCTTTTCATTAGTATCCTTGATGGACACACCTATTTGAGAGAGCCAAAATATGTTACGATTTGTTAGAATTGCTCTTTATGCTTCACTTAAATCTATTGAGCAAAGGAATTGCTCTAGTGCTTCACTTATATCTTTTTGAGCATGGCGTGCTTTTACATGTTTGAAGAAATGCTCTCATCACTCACTTCTATTAATTTGAGAGTTACTGATTTTGAATAAATCCTCTCATGCCTCACTTATATTATTTTGAGAGACGAAACTTGTATGCTCATGTTCTTCACTTATATCCATGTGAGCTTGTCAAAAGCAATTGCGATATATGAAACTAGTCCCAAAGTGATAGATATTCAAGAGGGATATAATAAAAACTTTCATGAAGATCATTGGACAAATTAAACTTGATTCTTTGTAATAATTTTGAGATATGATATAGTCATATGTGAGTTATGTTGGTGAGTAATTATGCTTAGTAAGAATATTGGTGTTAAGGTTTGTGATTCCCTATGCAGGCACGAAAGTCAATAGTTGTGCTACAAAATTACATCCTAATTATGGTGCATTATTCAGTGTTAGTTATGCTTAATGCTCGCTTATGAGATTTTTCATTTCTTGGTTGGATGCTTCCCAATCTATTTGCTAGCCTTCACTTCTACTAAGTAGAAATACTACTTGTGCATCCAAAATCCATAAAACCAGTTTTGCCATATGAGTCAACTATACCTACCTATATACGGTATTTTCATGCCGTTCCAAAAAAATTTATATGTGCCATCTCTAATTTTCAAAATAAAATTTCCTTTTTGTATGCTCGTATCACTCATGAAACAGTAGGGGTGACTGATATTTTTCCATGCTAGATGTGTTATTCTCAAGATGAGTGTTTATTCACTTGTCATTGCACGAGAGTATGGCGGTAATAGGGATGCCCATTCCCAAAATGAAATGAAAAAGGAAAGCAATTTATTTTATGTTGTCAAATAATAAATTCCTTGGAAATTATTGGTATGGAAGGCAACCGTGGATGTGGCTAGCCATGGATAGTGAAAGTATGGGGAAAAAGGAATAAACTTTATTTTCTGTTTGGGAACCACCTATGATGCTTCTAGTGTGGAAAGATATTGAAATCTCTCGGTCGTTGACAGGAAAGGCATGCCACTCAAAATATTTTTCCTTTACCAATTTAAACACTTGAACTCTGGCACCTCTACAAATCCCTACTTCCCTTTGCAAAGGGTCTATATTTTTACTTTATGCATTTTTTCACTTTGAGTCTCCTTCTTCTCTTATAAAGCACCAACTAGGGGGCACTATGATCATACTTGAGAATTAGGTGTAGCTAATATTTGAGTGTGTATTGTGAAGGGATCAATGATTGAGCATGATGATTTAGGGATAACTTGCTTTAGCATTGATATTTTGAAAGGCATGGTTTCTTGTTGATATGCTTGAGTATTAAAGTTTTCATGTCAAAACTAGACTATTGCTTTGAACCATATGAAAAGTACAAATGTCCATGCTATAAAGAAAAGAATATATGATGAACATGTTAGGCAGCTTCCACATCAAAAATTATATTTTTATCATTTACCTACTCGAGGAAGAGTAGGAATTAAGCTTGGGGATGATGATACGTCTCGAATGTATCTATAATTTTTGCTTGTTCGATGTTGTAATATTATCAATCTTGGATGTTTTACAATCATTTTTATAGCAAATTTATACCTTTGTTTGGTACTAACCAATTGACATAGTGCCAAAGTGTCAGTTGTTGTTTTTGCTTGTTTTTTGCTTCGCGGAAAATAAGTACCGAATGGAGCCCAAACGTTGCAGGGATTTTTGGACAATTTTTATGGACCAGAAGGAACAAGATGGGCCAACGATCACCAAAAGAGGGGGCCCAGGGTGGCCATCCTCCACCAGGGCATGCCAGAGGCCCCTGGCGCGTCCTGGTAGAGGGTGGGCACCTCAGGACTCCCCCCAACCGACTATCGAGCCTATAAATTCCCAAACATTCAAAAAACCCTAGGAGAGTCGGTAAAGCACAATTCCAGCCGCCGCAAGTTCCAGAACCTCGAGATCCAATCAAACACCATCACGGGAAGAGGTGCTTTGTGATGGGTTTGATCTTGCGGTGTTCTTTCACAATGACAGAAGGGGCATCTAGACACGCATGTATCGTTTCCATTAAGAATTACAATATGGGGTCTATTCCTACATGAAAACATCTTGTCTACATCATGTCACCATTCTTATTGCATTACTCTGTTTCTCCATGAACTTAATACACTAGATGCATGCTGGATAGCGGTCGATGTGTGGAGTAATAGAAGTAGATGCAGAATCGTTTCGGTCTACTTGTCTTGGACGTGATGCCTATATAATAATTATTACCTGGATATCGTCATGATTATTTGATCATCTATCAGTTTCCCAACAGTAATTTGTTCACCCACCGTGTGCTATACTCATAAGAGAAGCCACTAGTGAAACCTACGACCCTCGGGTCTACTTTTCCAACATATTGCTTTGCAATATACTACTTGCACTTTTTTCAGATCTATAAAACCAAAAACCCAAAAATATGTTGCTGCACTTTTATTTATCTGTTTTATTTTGTGTTCTTGCAAGATCTATTTGCCAAAACTACGAATACCTAATCTATCTTATTACCGTGGAGAGCTTGACAACCTCTCTTTCACATCGGGTTGCAAGTATTTGTTATTTGTGTGCAGGTGCCGTTTACGTGCGTGCGTGATCTTTCTCTATGGATTTATACCTTGGTTTCAAAAACTAAGGGAAATACTTACCGCCACTGTGCTGCATCATCCCTTCCTCTTTGGGGAACTATCGATGCAATCTCAAGCTACATCACTTGCCTGCAGGAACTCCAAAGACACACTTTGCCGGGTTAAGCTTCATCTGGTATACTCGAAGATTATCAAACGTCTCCTTGAGTTCATCTAAGTGTGTCTCCTTCTTCTGAGATTTTACGATGATATCATCAACATAAGCATGAACATTGCGCCCAATCTATGGGTGAAGGCAATTCTGAACACAACGTTGGTAAGTCGCCCGGGCACTCTTGAGCTCAAAGGGCATAGAGACATGGCAAAATCTCCAAAGGGGTTTATGAAAGCCGTATTTTCTTGATCCTCCTTAGCCATCTTGATTTGATGATAACCAGAGTATGAATCTAGGAAGCACAGGCGCTCGCAACCCGCTGTAGAATCGATGATTTGATCAATACGGGGAAGAGCAAAAGGATCTTTGAGACAAGCCTTGTTAAGATCTGTGTAGTCAACACACATTCGCCTGGTGTGTTTTTTAAAACAAGCACCGGGTTAGCTAGCCATTCAGGGTGAAAAACTTCAACAATAAACCCGACAACTAGGAGCCCGACTACTTCTTCTCTAATAGCTTTGCGTCTCTCCTCGTTAAAAATATATGGAGGTATTGTCGTACTGGTTTCATTTTAGGATCCACATTGAGGTGGTGCTCAGCGAGTTCTCTCGGTACTCCAAGCATGTCAGAAGGCTTCCATGCAAAGATGTCCCGATTCTCACGAATGAACTCGATGAGCACACTTTCCTATTTGGGATCCAAGCCGGTCCCAATGGTGAACTACTTGGATGAGTTGCCTTCCGTGAAATAAACTTGTTTGGTATCTTCAGCCGGCTTAAACTTGAGTGGTGACTCAGACTCAATGGTTGGTTTCTCGAGAGCACTCATATCAGCCGGGTCAACATTGGTCGTACTTCAAATCCTCAGTGGCGCATGCTGACTTAGCATAGTACGCATCTCCATCCTCACACTCCTGAGCAATCTCTTTGCTGCCTTTCAAGTGACAGTGCCTTTAGGACCTGGCATCTTAAGCTTGAGGTAGATATAGCAAGGGCGAACCATGAAACAAGCATAAGTCGGCCTTCCGAAGAGAGCATGGTAAGGGCTCTTTATTTTTACCACCTCAAAGGTAAGAGGCTCGCACGTGTAGTTATATCCATCACCAAAAGCAACATCGAGCTTGATCCGCCCAATTGGGTATGCCGACTTTCCAGGAAGAACACCGTGAAAGACTATGGTTGAACTTTGCAAACTGCTATCTGGGAGGTTCATCCGTTGAAAGGTATCATATTACAATATGTTTATGCTTCTACCTCCATGCATAAAAACCTTCGTGAGGGTATATCCACCCACCTGAGGCACCACCACTAAGGCCAAATCTCCTGGGTTATCAACCCGGGCGGGGTGATCCTCTTTGCTCCAGGTGATTGGCTACTCATACCAATTGAGGTACCTAGGAACTACCGCTCAACCATGCCGATGGCCCTTTGCTTGAGTTTCCTATCTCGTTTGCAAGTATTGGTGGTAAAACATGGTACTAACCAGTACTCTGCTGCTTAAGATCCATAGGTGAGTCGGCGTGTAACCCATCAGGAACATGTTGAATCAGATATCATCCATTGTTACCTCCTTGGCGGGTTTGAAAAGCCCGTTTATGGAACTCCAGCATGATGTGATAGTTTTCCCATGAGTTAGCGGCCAACTTATTTGGGGTACTGTGTTTGGGACAAGGCGCCTTGAGTGCCTCCTCGTAGTTTCGGCGCTGGTCCTCAGCTCCTGCCACCAGCAAATCTTGGGCCGATGCAATTCCCTCTGCGTGGATCGTGACCACGCGGGGCGACTCAGCTATTTCCCAAGCGGCTTCCTCCTGTGGAAAGCCCCGAAGCCGCCCATCTTGTGGAAGGCCAATTAACCTGGCATTCCCCACGGAGTCGTGACGTCAGGCAGCTTGACGCCGGCTGAGTTGAACGTACTGAGGTGGCTCGACGATGTCGGTGCAGATGTCTGGCTCGGGTTCTGATGCGCCAATCTTGCGGATGAAGACGTCGATTTTGTCGAAGGGGACCTAGTACCCAGACTCGATTAAGTCGGCCTTGGGACCACAGCCTGAATTATCGATGTAGAGCTATCCTCGGCGGCTTTTGGTCATCTTACCAGCCACGTAGCTCCCGAACCCTGGAAGAGCTCCCTTTGAGAACTCAACTCCACCGCACGGCAGCCCCATGGTAGGCCCCTGTTGGAAATATGACCTAGAGGCAATAATAAATTAGTTATTATCATATTTCCTTGTTCATGATAATCGTTTATTATCCATGTTATAATTGTATTGATTGGAAACTCAGATATATGTGTGGATACACAGACAACACTGTGTCCCAAGTATGCCTCTAATAGACTAGCTCATTGATCAAAGATGGTCAAGGTTTCATAGCCATAGACATGAGATGTCATCTGATAACAAGATCACATCATTAGGAGAATGATGTGATGGACAAGACCCAAACTATAAATGTAGCATATGATCGTGTTAGTTTATTGCTATTGTCTTCTGCATGTCAAGTATTTGTTCCTATGACCATGAGATCATGTAATTCACTGACACTAGAGGAGTACCTTGTGTGTATCAAACATTGCAACGTAACTGGGTGACTATATAGGTGCTCTACAGGTATATACGAGTGTGTCTGTTGAGTTGGCATGGATCAAGACTGGTATTTGTTACTCCATGTGACGAAGAGGTGTCTCAGGGCCCACTCGGTAATACAACATCACAATGAGCCTTGCAAGCAAAGTGACTAAAGATTTAGCCACGGGATCTTGTATTACGGAACAAGTAAAGAGACTTGTCGATAACGAGATTGAACTAGGTATAGAGATACCAACGATCGAATCTCGGGCAAGTAACATACCGATAGGCAAAGGGAACTGCATACGGGATTAACTGAATCCTTGGCATCGTGGTTCGACCGATCAAGATCTTTGTAGAATATGTAGGAGCCAATATGGGCATCCAGGTTCTGCTATTGGTTATTTTCCAGAGAGTGTCTCGGTCATGTCTACATAGTTCTCGAACCCGCAAGGTCTACACACTTAACTTTCGATGATGATTTGGTATTGTTGAGATATGTATGTTGGTGACTGAAGGTTGTTCGGAGTCCCGGATGAGATCTCGGACATCATGAGGAGCTCCGGAGGTAAAGATTTATATATGGGAAGTCATATTTTCGCTATCGGAAAAGTTTTGGGTTTTTCCGATATTGCACCGGGAAGCATCTAGAAGGTTCCGGAAACTTTCGGAGGAATCCAGAAGTCTACCAAGGGTTCCACCATGTCCCAAGGGTTTATGGGCTGAGGGGAGGCGCCCTGGCCTTATTGGGCCAGGCGCACAAGTCCCTCAAGGCCCATGTGGCTTGGGAGAGGTGGAAAGTCCACCTCGTTTTGGAAAGGGAGGAAGGAGTCTAACTCCTCCCCCTTGGCTGTGCCCTAGGGATTGGAGGGGATAATATCCACGCCTCTCCACCTATATATAGAGGGGAGGGGGCACCCCAAGAGTACACATGTAGCCCTTGGCGCCCCTCTCTCTCCCTAGATCATTTTCTCTTTCGTTCGCGGTTTTGGTAGCGCTAGGTGTAGCCCTGCCGGGATAGCACCACCACCACCACCACCACACTGTAGTATTGCCAGAGAACTCATCTACTACCCTGTCCTCACTCGTTAGATCGAGGAGGCGGATACGTCATCGACCTGTAAATGTGTTGAACGCGGATGTGTCGTCCGTTCGGTGCTAGATCGTGATTGGATCACGGGACGGCTTGCGATTTGGACCACGAAGACGTTCGACTACATCAACCACGTTCCTTAACACTTCCCGCTTAGAGATCTACAACGGTATGTGGATCCGATCTCTCCTCTCGTAGATGCTCATCACCATGGATAGATCTTGTATGTGCGTAGGAATTTTTTTGATTCCCATGCAACGTTCCCCAACAGTGGCATCATGAGCTAGGTCTATGCATAGATGAGATCACGAGTAGAACAGAAGGGAGTTTGTGGGTGTTGATGCTCAGATTGCTTAATCCCTTGGTATTTTCTTGATTTAGCGGTATTGTGGTATGAAGCGGCCCGGACCAACCTTACTCGTCCACGTACTAGAGATTGGTTCCATCGACACACATGTGACTTTGTTGCATAAAGATGGCTGGCGGGTGTCTGTTTCTCCTACTCTATTTGGATCGGATTCGACAAAGGCTGTCCTTGAGAAGGTTGAATAGAAATTTTTGTATCACCTTGTGGTTTTGCATAGGTAAGAATCGTTCTTGCTAGATACCCATAGCAGCCACGTAAAACATGCAACAACAATTAGAGGACGTCTAACTTGTTTTTGCAGGGTATGTTGTGATGTGATATGGCTAACTACATGATCATATATGTGTGATGTATGAGGTTATCCTGTTTTGTATAGAATATGACGACTTGCATGTCGATGAGTACGGCAACCGCCAGGAGCCATAGGGTTGTCTTTAATTTAATTTTCATCGTTTTTGCTTTACTTTATCGCTATGAGTTAGCAATAGTTGTAGAAGCAACAGTTGGCGTGACAACCTCATGGCGAAACATTGATGGAGATCAAGATGATGGAGATCATGGTGTCATGTCGGTGACGATGGAGATCATGCCGGTGGTTTGGAGATGGAGATCAAAAGCACAAGTTCATGGCCATATCATGTCACTTATGATTTGCATGTGATGTTAATCCTTTTATGCACCTTGTTTTGCTTAGGACGACGGTAGCATTATAAGGTGATCCCTCACCAAAATTTCAAGATAAAATTGTGTTCACCCCGAGTGTGCACTGTTGCGAAAGTTCGTCGTTTCGAGACACCACGTGATGATCAGGTGTGATAGACTCTACATTCACATAGAACGGGTGCAAGCCAGTGTTGCATGTGCAGAACACTCGAGTTAAACTTGACGAGCCTAGAATGTATAGACATGTCCTCAAAACACAAGAGGCCGAAAGGTCGAACATGAGTCATATAGTAGATATGATCAACATGGAGATGTTCACCATTGAAACCACCTCATCTCACGTGATGATCGGACTTGGATTGGTGAATTTGGATCATTTAACACTCGGATGACCGGGAGGCATGTCAATTTGAGTGGGAGTTTTTTAAAAAGTAATATGATTAAGTAAACTCATTATCATGAACATGGTCTAAGTTGTCTTTGCAAAATTATGTCGCAGATCAATAGCTCACGTTGTAGCTCCCTTGTGTTTTTGATACGTTCCTAGAGAATATAGAGTTGAAAGATGATGGCAGCAATTATGCAGACTGGGTCCATGATCAGAGGATTGTCTTCAGTTGCTGCACACAAGGCTTATGTCCTTAATACACCGCTCGGTGTGCCACCCCCTCAAACGGCGACTATGGATGTTGTGAACATCTGACAGTCAAGATTTGATGACTACTTGATAGTTCAGTGCGTCTTGCATTATGGCTTAGAATTCAGGCTCTGAATACGTTTTGAACGTCACGGAGCATATGTGATGTTCCAAGAGCTGAAATTGGATTTTAGGCTCGTGCTCGTGTTGAGAGGGATGAGATCTCCAACATGTTCTTTGTCTGTAAGATGAAGGAGAATAGCTCAATCGGTGAGCATGTGCTCAGATTGTTTGGGTACTACAATCGCTTGAATCGAGTGGGAGTTGATCTTCCAAATAAGATAGTGATTGATATAGTTCTCCAAGTCACTGCCACCAAGATACTAGAGCTTCATGATGAACTATAAATATGCCAGGCATGGAAAAGATGATCCCTGAGCTTTTCACGATGTTTGACACCCTGAAGGTAGAAATCAAGAAGGAGCATCAAACATTGATGGTTAGTAAAACACTAGTTTCGAGAAGGGCAAGGGTAATAAAGGGAAACTTCATGAATGGCAAGCCAGTTGCTGCTCCAGTGAAGAAACCCAAGGCTGAATCCAAACTCGAGACTAAGTGCTTCTATTATGAGGAGAACGGTCACTAAATTGGAACAACCCTAGATACTTGGTTGATAAGAACGCTGGCAACGTCAACAGAAGTATATTTGATATATGTGTTATTGATGTGTACATTACTAGTACTCCTAGTACCACATGGGCATTAGATACCGATTCAGTTGCTAATGTTAGTAACTCGAAATAAAAGGTACGGAATAAATGGAGACTAGCTAAGGGTGAGGTGACGATGTGTGTTGGAAGTGTTTCCAAGGTTGATGTGATCACCATTGCACGCTCCCTCTACCTTCTGGATTAGTGTTGAACCTAAATAAATGTTATTTGGTGTTTGCATTGAGCATGAACATGATTAGATCGTGTTTATTACAATGCGGTTATTCATTTATGTCAAAGAATAATAGTTATCCCGTTTACATGAATAAAACCTTCAATGGTCATGCACCCAATATGAATGGTTTATTGAATCTCGATCATAGTAAGACACATGTTCATAGTATTGATGCCAAAAGATGCAAAGTTAATAATTATAATACCACATACTTGTGGCACTACCGCTAAAATTCATATTTTGTAAAGCGCATGAAGAAACTCCATGCTGATGGATCTTTGGACTCACTCGATTTCAAATTGGTTAAAACATGCGAACCATGCCTCATGGGCAAGATGACTAATACCCCCTTTTCCGGTGTGATGGAGCGGCCAAGTGACTTATTGTAAATGATACATGTTGATGTATGCGGTCCAGTGAGTCTTGTAGCGTGTTGTGGATATCGTTATTTTCTTACCTTCACTGGTGATTTGAGTATATATGGGTATATTTACTTAATGAAACACAAGTCTGAAACGTTTGAAAAGTTCAAGCAAATTCAGAGTGAAGTTTGAGATCATCATGACAAGAAGATAAAATGACTACGATATGATCATGGAGGTGAATATCTGAGTTACGTGTTTGGTATACAACTTAAGACAATATGGAAGTTGTTTCACCACTCATGCTACCTGGAACACCATAGTGTGATGGTGTCTCCGAATGTCGTAGTCGTGCTCTATTGGATATGGTGCGTACTATAATGTCTCTTGTCAATTTGCCACTATCGTTTTGGGGTTATGCATTAGAGACAACTACATTCACTTTAAATAGGGCACCATCTAAGTCCGTTGAGATGACACCGTATGAATTTTGGTTTGGCAGAAACATAAGCTGTCATTTCTTAGAGTTTGGGAATACAACACTTATGTCTGATAAGCTCGAACCCAAAGAGGAATAGTGCATCTTCATAGGATACCCTAAGGAAATAGTTGGGTATGCCTTCTATCTCAAATCTGAGGGCAAAGTGTTTTGCGAAAATGGGTCCTTTCTCGAGAAAAAGTTTCTCTCGAAAGAATTGAGTGGGAGGAAAGTAGAACTTGATGAGGTTGTTGAACCATCACTTCAGTTGGATAGTAGCACGGCGCATAAAGATGTTTCTACGACGCCTACACCAAGTGAAAAGGAAGCAAATGATGATGATCATGAAGCTTCGGATCAAGTTACTACCAAACCTCATAGGACGACAAGAACTCGTACCTCCCCTGAGTGGTACGTCAATCCTGTCTTGGAGGTCATGTTGTTAGACAAAAGTGAACCTACGAGCTATGAAGAAGTGATGGTGGGCCCGGATTCCAACAAATGGCTAGGAGCCGTGAAATCCAAGAAAGGATCCATGTATGAAAACCAAGTATGGACTTTGGTAGACTTGCCCGTTGAATGGTAGGCCGTTGAGTACAAATGGACCTTTAAGAACAAGAAACACGCTGATGGTAAATGTCACCATTTATAAAGCTTGACTTGTTGCAAAGAAGTTTTCGACAAGTTCAAGGAGTTGACTACGATGAGACTTTATCCCCGTAGCGATGCTAGAGTCTGTTGGAATAATGTTAGCAGTTGTTGCATTTTTACAATTATGAAATCTAGCAGATGGATGTCAAAACATAGTTTCCTTAACAATTTCCTTGAGGAAAGGTTGTATGTGATACAACCAGAAGGTTTTGTCGGTCCTAAGGATGCTAAAAGGTGTGCAAGCTCCAGCAATCCTTCTATGGGATGGATCAAGCATCTCGGAGTTGGAATATACGCTTTGATGAGGTGATCAAAGTTTTTGGGTTTATACAAAGTTTATGAGAAACTTGTATTTACAAGAAAGTGAGTGGGAGCACTATAAAATTTCCGATAAGTATATGTGAATGACGTATTGTTGATCAGAAATGATGTAGAATTTCTGGAAAGTATAAAGGGTTGTTTGAAAGGAGTTTTTCAAAGGAAGACCTGGAATAAAGCTACTTAAATATTGGGCATCAAGATCTATAGAGATAGATCAAGACGTCTGATAAGACTTTCAATGAGCACATACCTTGACAAGATTTTTAAAGAGTTCAAAATGGACCAGTCAGAGAAAGAGTTCTTGCCTGATTTGTAAGGTGTGGAGTTGAGTGAGACTCAAAGCTCGACCACAGCAAAATAAATAGAAAGAATGAAGGTCATCCCCTATGCCTTATCCATAGGCTATATATAGTTTCTCATGCTATGTACCGCACCTGCTGTGTGCCTTGCCATGAGTTTGTCAAGGGGTACAAGAGTGGTCCAGGAGTGGATCACTGGACAACGGTCAAAATTATCCTTAGTAACTAGAGGACTAAGGAAATGTTTCTCGATTATGGAGGTGATAAAGAGTTCGTCGTAAAGGGTTACATCATGCAAGCTTTGACACCAATCCGGATGACTCTGAGTAGCAGTCCGGATACGTATAGTGGAGCAGTATTTGGAATAGCTCCAATTGAAGCGTGGTAGCGTCTGTAATATGATATATAGATTTGCAAAGAACACATAGATCTGAATATTGCAGACCGTTGACTAAAACCTCTCTCACATGCAAAACATGATCGAACCCCAGAACTCATTGGGTGTTAGATTCATAACAATGTAAATCACATAGCGATGTGAGCTAGATTATTGACTCTAGTCAAGTGGAGACTGTTGGAAATATGCCCTAGAGGCAATAATAAACTAGTTATTATCATATTTCTTTGTTCATGATAATCGTTTATTATCCATGCTATAATTATATTGATTGGAAACTCAAATACATGTGTGGGTACGTAGACAAGACTATGTCCCTAGTATGCCTCTAATAGACTAGCTCGTTGATCAAAGATGATCAAAGTTTCCTAGCCATAGACATGAGATGTCATTTGATAACGGGGTCACATCATTAGGAGAATGATGTGATGGACAAGACCCAAACTATAAACGTAGCATATGATCGTGTCAGTTTATTGCTATTGTCTTCTGCATGTCAAGTATCTGTTCCTACGACCATGAGATCATCTAACTCGCTAACACCGGAGAAGTACTTGTGTGTATCAAACGTCGCAACGTAACTGGGTGACTATAAAGGTGCTCTACAGGTATCTACGAGCGTGTCTGTTGAGTTGGTATGGATCAAGACTGGGATTTGTTACTTCGTATGATGGAGAGATATCTCAGGGCCCACTCGGTAATGCAACATCACAATAAGCCTTGCAAGCAAAGTGACTAAAGAGTTAGCCATAGGATCTTGTACTACGGGACGAGTAAATAGACTTGCCGTTAACGAGATTGAACTAGGTATGGAGATACCGACGGTCGAATCTCGAGCAAGTAACATACCGAAGAACAAAGGGAACAACATACGAGATTAATTGAATCCTTGACATAGAGGTTCAAATGATAAAGATCTTCGTAGAATATGTAGAAACCAATACGGGCATCCAGGTCCCGCTATTGGTTATTGGCCATGGAGGTGTCTCGGTCATGTCTGCATAGTTCTCGAACCCGCAGGGTCTACACACTTAACGTTCGGTGACGATTTGGTATTATTGAGATATGCATGTTTGTAACCGAAGGTTTTTTGGAGTCACGGATGAGATCCCAGATGTCACGAGGGGCTCCGGAATGGTTCGGAGGTAAAGATTTATATATGAGAAGTCATATTTTGGCTACCGGAAAAGTTTCGGGTTTTTTCCGGTATTGTACCGAGAAGCATCTAGAAGGTTCCAGAAACTTCTGGAGGATTCGGGAAGTCCACCAAGGGTTCCACCACGTTCCAAGGGTTTGCATGGGCTGAGGGGAGGCGCCCTGGCCTTATTGGGCCAGGTGCACAGGTCCCTCAAGGCCCATGTGGCTTGGGAGAGGTGGAAAGTCCATCTGGTTTTGGAAAGGGAGGGAATTGGACTAGGAGTCCAACTCTCCCCCCCCTTGGCTGTGCCCTAGGGCTTGGAGGGGCTGATATCCATGCCCCTCCACATATATATAGAGGGGAGGGGCACTCCAAGAGTACACACGAAGCCCTTGGCGCCCCTCTCTCTCTCCCTAGATTGTTTTCTCCTCCGTTCACGGTTTCGGTAGCGCTAGGCATAGCCCTGCCGGGATAGCACCACCACCACTGACACCACATCGTCGTGTTACCGGAGAACTCATCTATTACTCCGCCCTCGCTCGCTGGATCAAGGAGGCGGAGACGTCATCGACCTGTACGTGTGCTGAACGCGGAGGTGTCGTCCATTCGGCGCTAGATAGTGATTGGATCGCGGGACGGCTTGCGATTTGGATCACAAAGACGTTCGACTACATCAACCACGTTTCTTAATGCTTCCCGCTTAGCGATCTACAAGGGTATGTGGATCCGATCTCTTCTCTCGTAGATGCTCATCACCATGGATAGATCTTGTATGTGCGTAGGAATTTTTTTGTTTCCCATGCAACGTTCCCCAACAGCGCAACTGTTGTGGTTTTGTCACTACAGATGTCCTCGAGAACTTAGGTGTGAGGACATCGTTGCAATGTGGCGACTCGAAGGGGTTGGTCGGGATCGGGAGACAGATTTACCCAGGTTCGGCCCCTCCGATGGAGGTAAAAGCCTATGTCATGCTTTGGTGTCTTTATTGATGGTGATCTCGATTACAAGGGTGTCAAATCGCTAACCTAGATCTCGAAGGTTTCTCACATGTTCTCATTGGCCTCAGGGGCTCGCCTTTATATACCGGCCGAGGTCCTAGGTTTACAAGAGTCTGGGCCATATTATGACTCGTGGCCTATTACAACTCTGCCTTGTCTTGTCTCTCAAGTAAGGAAGGCTTCTGGGGCCTTGAGTCGTCGTCTCCATGTGCTAGACCGCGAGACGACTCATTTGTTAAGTCATCTTACTTGCCTTGTTATTCACAAAGTGGCCCATCTTAAGTATAATTCCTAACCCACCGGAGCGCTCACCCGACCCAAAACGGCGGGTTACACCGAGGGGTTATATCCCCGATAACCGTCGACCTTGCCGCTGCTCTCGCGCTCCTCACCAAGGCTGGCTCTTCCTCCACGATAGCTCCCCCTCCAGTCATTCTCCCGTCGCTGCCATGGTCGCTCCTACTCGTCACAACGGTTTTGCCGACCCACAAGCAACCATTGCAGCCATAGTGGATGCGCCGCCTCAGAAGAAGGTCGCCACGCCCAAGCCAAGAGGCATCGGCGTGAAGAGGTCGCCGCGTGACCCCGCCTCGGATGCTTCATGGTCAAAGAAGGTGAAGGCCACATCGGCGATTGTTGCCACTTTAGTGGTGGTGCATCCACCTCCTCCCCCTATCACCTTCTCGCCGCTCGTGGAGGAATCAACGTCACCCATCGTGACCAGGACGGTCGTCCACAAACATGTTCGACGAAATGTTTTGTATTGTTTTTATTTTTGTATTTTTTTCCATTTTGAATGCAACTTTAAATGTTGGAAATAAAGATTTTTGTGCATATATTCAATTTTGCAATTGTATGTTGATGTGTGCCTATATTCAATTTTGATGATCACACCTTTTTGTAGTATGCAAATGGTGCAAATGAAGATTTTGTCTCTCAAGAATATGAAACATAATACGATGATGAGCTTCTTGAGATGGAGGAGGATGGTTTTCTTGATGCAACGATGAAGACATGTTGTATCAGGCTTGGAAGAAGATTTCTATTGACGCGGTCGTCGAAAGTGAGCAACCAATGAGAACATACTGGATGCGAATGAAAAAGTCCTTTTATGCACACACACCAATAGTGGCTATGGTCGATCGACCGCTTCTCTCAGCCATTGATGGTCCACAATATCCATGGAATGTCAAAAGTGGTCGTTGTCTTGACAAATGTCGACCCCAAGTGGTTGCAACCATGATGATAATGTGATTGTTTGCTAAATTCATCAATTCTTTTCTCAATTGTAGTATGTTTATCATGCTTGCTCGTTTTTGTATATGTGCCTAACTTATTTCTCAATTATGGTATGTAGCTCATGATTGCTCAAGGATTGTTAGAGCAAAGGGAAGAATGGGGACAAGAAGAAGAAAGGAAAAACATCCATGTTGCACTATTGTTGAAAGGAGCTTGAAAATAAGGAGAAGTGGAAGAGCTAGGAGTTATTTGAAATTCCTAATAAGAGGGAGAACTTGTTGGAAATATCACAATTGTTGTTGTTGATGATGATGCATCAAGTGGTGAGGAAAGAAAAATGAACCCCACTCCCAACTCGATTGCCAAGTCAAGTAGGCCGGATGGAAGAAACAAAGTGAAGGAAAAAGGAGCAAAGGCTGGAGACAATGATCTTAAGGAATCATGTATTGAAAACAATTTAGACTTTTATATGAGAAAAGTTAATCAAGCATATGAAAAAAATGTAAGATGTGTATAGAAAAAATGTTGATCATGTATTAAAAAAATTTTAACCTTGTAAAAAGCACTTGAAAAAAAATGTGTATTGAAAAAGTGTTGACCATATATTTAAAAAAAGTTAAACCAGTATTGAAAAATCATTAATCAAGAATATGGGAAAATGTAAAATGTGTATAGAAGAAATGTTAATCCAGTACTTAAAAATGTCAAATGTATGTATAAAAATTGTTAAGAGACTATTCAATAAATTTTAAACTTGCATTAGATTTTTTTTAAATGTATTTGATATATGCAAAAAATCTGTATAAAAATGAAAACCCCAAAGAAAACACGAAAACAACGAAATACAAGGAAAATGTAAATAAAATAAAAAATTAATGAAAACGAAAAAACAGAAGAAAAGAACGAAAAGAAAAAAAAGGCAATAAAACAAAGAAAGCAACGAAGAAAAACCGATGAAAAAAACGGGAAAAGGCCGACACAAAAAAACTCAGATTATTTTTTGGAAATCCGCATCTTGTTCTTTAGGAATATCAAGACCGAGTAATCTAACACAAAACTGAAGGTGGCCTAGTGGCTACCTTAGCTGCCCTGCGCTGCAACCGGGAGATCCTTTTTTCTCTCTAGTCTATTTCATGCGCGAATGGGCCGGCCCACACTTTAGACGCTTCAGAAGAGACCAAAGGAAACCTCGCTATAAGCGAGATATCTCCTTTTCGACGTTTTAGAGGAGCTGTTCTGAAAATGTTCTGCTATGGTTCATTTAAAGCAAACCACAAGCATAGTGGCCGGCTTATTTCGGTGGCTCCTTCCCATATTTGTTTAATATTTCCTTGACTGTTTAACCTTTTTTGTGTTTTATTTTTCTCTTTAATCGATTTCTTACACAATTTTTATTCTTCCCCTTTTCCTTTTATTGTTTCAAAATGGCAGACATTTTTCAGATTTGTGATAGTTTTTGAAATCTTGGAATATTTTCAAAAAAATTGAACAATTTGTTTGTCTTAGTACCTTTTTTAAAAATTCGTGAACAATTTTAAAATTTCCAACATTTTCCTAAAGTCACGGACATATCTGAAAATTTTAAATATTTTTTAAAATTGGATCCTTTTTAAAATTCATAAATATTTCTAAACTGAGTGAACAATTTCATTCAGGAATATTATCTGAGTTCATGAACATTTTTAGTTTTGCTAACATTTTTGAAATTCACGATTATTTTTCAAATTCATGAACATTATCCAGGAAAGATATGAAGGCAATTCAGGATATATGTTTTTCTTTGCTCGAGTGCAGCTTTAAACTATAGATTAGTTTTCACTAATGTTCTACAAAAAGATATCATGTATCCCTAGCTGCCTTCATATCTATCCTGGAAAGTGGTGCTGAATCATCTACATCAAGTGCAGCTTTAAACTGTTTTTTTTTATTAAACCATGCAGGAGGACTGAATGCTTATAACTAGCATTTGTTTTGCAAAATGTGTTGTTGCCAATTTCCTCTGGGATTTTAGCTAGCATTTCCTACATCCGAGAACATGCTAACGCTGACAGTTTTAAGGTCATATACATACACCATTGTTATGTAAAATGTGTTGAAAATTAAGGAGGCATACCTAAAAAAACTATGCCCATAGATCTTCATCAACTATATAATAAATACGAGCAAACATTATTTTTGTACATATATAAACCGCATATCCCCTCTCTTTGTTTTCTCTCTACTGTAGCTTGATGATTTTTCTGCCCTGCCTTCCCTATTCTTGTTTTTCTCTACTCCATAGTTATCTCATTACATGTACTTTCATTACAGACAGAGGAAATGGAACCAGAATACTGGATTCCTGAACTTCTGAAATGGTGTTCTTCTTCTAGTGTGATTTCTTGCCCAGTTACCTGTGATTTTGTGCCAATTCAGTTGTTTCAATTTGGTTCTCTGTTTTCCAGTTGTTCTATGAATGATGCATCAATCTATGTTTCTTCAGGTTTGTGCTATTGTCGTGCTTCATTGGTAAAATGCCTGAACCATTTCAACCATAAATAATACCCAGAAAAAAATGTGTTTGTTCATTTTTGTGTTCTTAATCTTTGAGATGTATAACTTGACGCACGCACTAATGATTCCTTAAAATCGTCCCTCCTGAGATAACTCCTGATTGCATATTTAATTGTTTTAGCACTTGCCATGTCAGTATCAACCTGCTGTTGAGACTTCAAATTGATTCAGTTCCCAAAAGAAACAGTGTCGCCAATGTATAGCTCAATCAGTCATATCGCCACATATGATTTTTGCGAGCCGATAATTCAGTTGGATCTCTTTCTTATAGCTGGACCTTATCACATCTTGACATTGTTTGGAAATGCGCTCAAGGAGATCCGACAATGATGCAACTTGCTAGCGGAAATCATTCAACACCAGAATGGACGTTTGGAGGCCGAGCTCCATGAAGCTCTATATTCTTGAAAAATTCAAATATCAAACTTTTTGGTTTCAAAAAAATCTGAAAACAAATATGCAAGTAAAGAAGGATGTTATGTGTACGTGTGTAAATTTTTAGGATGAAATACCTTGAAATATGATTGCACAAAAAAGACAAATCCATGGTCTGAGATGATGAATAGTATCATGTGTTAAAAAGCCTTGGATTTGTCTTTTTTATACATGCCTCATTTCAACATATTTTTTTCTGAAAATTTACACACATGTGTTACGTCCTCACATATCTCTGTATTTTTTCAGAATTTTTTAAAATGTAAAAAAATATGAATTTTGAATTTAGCATTTGGAGGTCTCCATGGAGCTCGGCCTCCAAAAGCAATTTCCGATTCAACACTTCCTATATAAGAAGTTTGACTTTATGGCTTCTCTACAGTTGTATTATCTATTGAGAAATAAATTGTTGCCTCTCTTGTTGGAAAGCTTGTTAAATATCATGTTTAAAGTCTGCTTAATTCATACCTGCAGCAGGGTGATAAGTTTGCTATAGACCTGCTAGTCACTTCTTGATGACTCCAGCCATGCATTAGGGGGATGAAATGGCACATATCCAAAATTTGATGTTAGGATCAATGGGCCGGAGCATAGGAGTACCTGCACCAGCACTCAGCACTCAGCAACCAGGCACCCAATGTAAGTGACCGTGACCGTGACCGTCATTTCCAGGGTTTCGATGTGCTATTGGGTGATGGTTGGTGCTTCTGTTTATGTGGAACGATTCTCTAACTCGTGTGCCTTCTTTCAATCGGCTCCAGAAATTTGTGGACAAAGGGGCACCGATCAAGGCTGATGGTGTTCAGCCATCAAGTGAAGACCAAAGCATCTCTGAAGAGAAAGATAGTGCAGGGCACAAGACACCCTAGATCCATGTGGATCACTACTACACGAGTAAATGTTACCCTTCTTTTTCTGCGGAGACATCAAAATGGTACCATATCTAGTATACTACGTAGTTAAAATGTCACAACAAAACTGAATTAGCGTAAGAACACACTCCTGGAAAGGTTAGTAAAAAAAAAACACATTCTTGGAAACTTCCCAGTTGGCATTTTGCGATTCGGAGGAAGTTTACTTGCTCTTGCTCTTGGTCTTGCATCGTCCAGAATACCTGCCATCAGTAAATGAAGCAAATAACGATCCAGTGCTCAGTAGGATGGGAATTTCCAATTTGAGCGATTTTTTAAGGATAACTTAATATGTGTTGGTGAATCACAAAGTATCAAACCCATTTTAAAGAACACATACACCTTATACAAATGGTTAATAAAGTAAACACACCTGGTGGAGTACTGAAGCTCATGTAGAGAAACACGGCATCACATAATCCCCCATGGGATCCGAACTTCTTGCTGACCAACTCCCTCAGCCTCAGGGACTTGAGGTCGATTGTGAATGCACCAATATCAGTGGCCGCGATGATAATCTTGGTGCCCTCCACATATCCAACCAACTCTGTCCCTCCGCTCGAGGGATGGCCAACGGGAAGAAGCATGTTTAAGTCTATTTCTCTGAGTTGGGTCCATGACACTACTCCATCAAGACTCACCTCCATCGACCACATGATGCATAGGTCGTGCTTATCTAGGTGGACAACACTCAGCCCACCGTCATCTGCCAAAACGAGGAGAGGGTTGTGCACACACAGCCCTGGCAGACCAATAGTTGATAGGGAATGCTCAGCCAAATCATACGTGAGTATACCGAAGCCATGTTCCCGACTAGTGAAGAGGAAATGGAGCGCTTGTCCAACTAGGACAGTTGGCTTTCCTGTCAAGTCTGCTCCAAATGATTCAACGCTTCCGATACGAAGAGAGGCTGGTGAGGTCCACTCTTGGGTCTCTGATGAGTATACAGACGCCCGCAACACACTCTTATCTTGGTGATAGTTAATAATCTCAATCACATCATCCTCAATCTCATCATCTTCACCTTCATCATCCTCGTCTTCTTCATCCTCAATTTCATCATCCTCGCCTTCTTCATCCTTAATTTCATCATCCTCGCCTTCTTCATCCTCAATTTCATCATCCTCACCTTCTTCATCCTCAATTTCATCATCATTGTCTTCTTCACGGCCGATAAAGGCCACAAAAAATGGGCCCAAGTTGCATGCAGTGTGGTTGCAGCCATCCGTTGCACAGAGCACCTCGGCCAAATAGTTAAAGGGGAAGGTGCCAGATGGCGGGCGCAGCTCCATCCGGCTCCCTGACACGGGGTCCCAGACGACCATGTACAACTCGCTGTCCTTGTCCTCAGACCCAAGAAGAACACGACCATGACGGCAACCCAACGTGAAAACATCCCACCACTTGGGATTGCGGGGGCGGAAGCTTGTGGTGGGGACAAAGCGCTCGATGTTGGATGCCCAGTTTTGTAGGTAGCCAAGGATTGGAGGTGTTTTGCGCAGGACACGGTAGCGGCAGCGGAAGGAGTGGCCAGAGAGGAGGCAGCACCAAGCCTTGCACACGAGGGAGGCGCGGATGAGGACCGTGGGTTCGTCCGGCGGGATGAGGATCAGGATCTCCTCAACGAGCTCGGACACCTCCCCCAGCTGACGTGGTCTCGTCATGGCCGGTGCTTGCTTGATCATATGATATTAGACTTTGTCAATTTGAGATAGACAAGCATGAAAAGTTGAAAACAGTAAATAAGTTGGCTTGTAGCTTACCAAATGAATATATACTTCCTTGTTCCTTTTTTGATAAAGGGCGCTTTATTACTTCCTTGTTCCTAACTTCCAAGTTCAACAAGCAGTAACATCAGCAAGTGAACACTGGCTTGCTGCCATGGCACCCCATGCAGATGCCATGTCGTATTTCCCTCCCTAGCAGTAGACAGTAGCAGCAAAGAAAAAGCAGCAAGATCAGCAAGCAGCAACATCAGCAAGCAAGTTTTGAGAGATGTTTTGAATAAATTAAGTAAAGATGTTTTGAAAACCTTTGATGGCATGACCTGCAAGAAGCACTCTGCACAACAGTGGAAAAGGACAGGATAAACGAGTACTTCCGAATGGGGTGCCATTCATCATAGTGAAAAATCCTCTTCAACAATCCTCTTCTGTGGTCTCAGTTCACTTGGCCTAACATAGGAAATAACTACTACGAGTACTTCCGAATTTCAGTGCAAATCCGAGCAGAATTTTGGCAGGAATCATCAAGAGGAAGTGGTGTGCTAACTCGATCGGCCACCTCACCTGTGCTGTGCAGATCCCCTTGCTGCAACACTTGGATCGATTCAAACTCGGGTAGAACTGCGTCGATCGACTGAGCACAGGAAACCATCAGAACAGCCCGACGGAGAAGACTTACTCTCTGAAGCAGCGAGTGGAATGATAAAGCGTAGAGCACATACGTGGAAGCGGATGGGGCACTCCGGGGCGGCGTATAAGCACGGCGCGAGGTCTCCGGAGCGGATGAGCGGCCGGAGTCCAGGTCGGAGAGCTGCCGGGCCAGGCGGCGCGGCTGCGTCGGCCGCTCCCTCCACCTGCGCAGCTTCTCACGCCGTCGACGCCACCGCGGCTGCTACGAGTATTTCGCCGCCGCCGCTCGCTCAGCAAGGGTTTGGGACGAGAAAGTGGAGAAGACGGGAACGCGCCGGCCGCCGGGTACTCGGGGCCAAAGTGTTTTTTTTTTTTGAGGGGGTGGGGGCCAAAGTGCTGGACGGGCTCCATTGAGGACCTTAAACAAAAGGCCCAAAAATGAAGTATTTTGTCTTAATAATCTAGAAAAGGAAATAGTTTGTCTCACTAATTCATTTGTAAGAAAAATTCAAATCCGTATTAGATATAAAAAAATAGCACGTAAACAGAAAAAACAAAAAATATAGTAAGGGCATATATGATATTGGTGGAAGGCGTGGCAAAAAAAAAACGATGCTCTATAAATGTTACTTTCGAACGCATTTGAAGCTCTGATTTTCTTTTACCATGATTTCCAACAATGTGATTTCATGATGAAATTTTACATTTTACATGCACAATACACATTTCTTAAAGTATGCCAAATAAATTCGGAATTCTTTGAAGGACGTAACTACGTAGCGGCGCCGCATATCCGCGTTACCGTGCGGCGGCTGCTAAATCGTGCATCAACGCAAAAAAGATTGCGATCTGCGCGTCCCTGAGGTCGTCTTTTTTCGTTTAGAAATTCTTCTCGACATAGTTCTGGACACGATACACCGCATGCACAGGACGCCCAAGCATAAAAAAAAACACCTGTCGCTTTCAACCTGCGCTCTATGCATGCATGGATGCGTGGTGAAAAAGAAAAGTGTTTAAAAGAAAGGAAAAGAAAGCTGCATCAGGGTGCCTACAATTAAAAATCATGAGAATCAAGTCGTACGTATCTATACCCATATTAGCA
Source organism: Hordeum marinum (assembly GCA_022496015.1). Classification (NCBI taxonomy): domain Eukaryota; kingdom Viridiplantae; phylum Streptophyta; class Magnoliopsida; order Poales; family Poaceae; genus Hordeum; species Hordeum marinum. The sequence goes on from CM039673.1 coordinate 37,181,406, forward strand.
GGGGCAGTAATAGTACTTTCTTCCTATCCGGTGCTAAAATAGGTTCTCCTACCCATGTTAATGGTACATACAACCATCGAGTAGTACTTGATAGATTACAACGTGCATGGTTGTGCCAGATTTTAAACATGTTTAGTTGTCATATTAAAATTAATTGGTTGTCAGAATTAGACATGTTTACTTGCCAAAATTGCAAGTACTTAGTTTGTCTTTTTTTTCAAACCTGTGTGTCTTTTTAAAATTCTTAGTTTCCAAATTTAAACATGTTTAGTTATCATTTTAAAATTAATTGGTTGTCAGAATTAGACATGTTTACTTGCCAAAATTGCAAGTACTTAGTTTTCTATTTTTGAAGCCTGGCTGTCATATTAAAATTCTTAGTTCCCAGATTTGAACATCTTCAGTTGTCATATTAAAATTAATTGGTTGTCGGAATTAGACATATTTACTTGCCAAAATTGCAAGTACTTAGTTGTCTATTTTAAAATCCTTAGTTTTATACTTAGTTGCCATATTTTAAAACATGTTTTAGTTGTCCAAATTACAATTACTTAATTGTGATAATTGAAATATGTTTAGTTACCAAAATTATAGGTACTTGGTTGTCTATTAAAAAAGAGCTTTCTTGCATACTTAGTTGCCAGATTTAAAAATATGTTTAGTTGTCATACTACAAAAACATGTTTAGTTGCCAAATTACATGTGCTTAGTTGTCTATTTTAGACTGTATTATTATTTAGTCAACATTATATTTAGAGATGTATACAACACCGAGTACTTGTGGAAGGACACAGAATGTACCGTGTGGTGTAACTACAGTACGCCGCTAATCGAGCGCTACGAGCTGCGCGCATCAGCCGCCGCACGGGGAACACGGCTGTGCGTTGCGTGCAGTTTAGATTTTCTCTTCTTTGAAATGTTTTTCTATTTTATTTTTTTTACTGTTCACGTCAGATGCATATGAGCTCAGGTATGAAAAGGTACTTTCGCGCGCCTTGGGGCTCCTATTCAGCTCTGTTAGCGCCCTGCAACGCCTAGTGGGCCAGCCTATTATTACATTCTTTTTTCTCCGGTTAAATCCCTAGAAAGATGTGCACACTAGGATTCGAATCTCGATGGTCCAGTTTTAAGAACGGACACATTGACCAAAAAAATGCAGTTGTTTTCCTGTTTTTTTATTTTCCTTTTACTTATTTTTTGCAATGGTTCACTGGTTCAACCGTTGACTTTTGAATTAATATGACAAAACCCATAAGAATCAAAAAAATCGTGAATTCAAATATGTTCATGGATTTTTGAATATAAGTTCACAAACTTAGAAAAAATCTTTCCTATTTGAAAAAAGTTCATCAAATTTTAAAAAAATTCCACACATTTGAAGAAATGCTCATCGACTTGAAAAACTTCATCAATTCTTTGAAAAAATCATCGATTTTGAGAAACAAAATCATTGATTTTTGGGAAAAAATATATATATATTTAAAACAAATCACAAACTTCAAAAAGGTTCATTGATTTGAATTTTTTTATCAATTTTGTAAAAACAAGTTCATCAAATTTGAAGACAGTTCATTGATTGGATTTTTTTAATCATTTTGAAAAAAACATTGACTTTGAAAAAACTTTATTTTTTTAACAGTTCACAAATTTGGAAAAAGTTCATTGATTTTGAAAGCAACGTCATGGATTTTTTTTAAAAGGTTAATCTATTTTGGAAGAAAAGTACATGAATTTGAAAAGAATCTGCGCATTTCAGCCATATAATACCCCTCAAAAAGGTTAGTTTGTTCATTATTGTATTCCTAATATTGCATTGCATGGGCTCAGTATATATTAAGTAGAAGTGTCATTAAGATAAAAGTACATATAGGGAAGCGCATAATCACATATACTATAAGATTGTGGTATTGAGCTGATAATTTCAACAGCGATGATTTGGAAAATAGAACTTTCATTGCACATGCTTAAAATATATATTTGTATCATCTTACAAGCTTCACATGGTTTCACATATCTCTAGAGAAGGATAACCTTCTAGAGATAACCAACCAAATCTTTATAATGAAGAAATGCTAGATAGAAAAGGAAAGGGTAAAACTTATTGAAGTGAAACTTATAGAAAAGGAAAAGGAAAAGGAAAGTGGGTCCTAAAACAACCTACCGAATCAATCATATAGTACCAGCCACTGAAACATTCAACGGTTATACGAAAACAGTGCAATGGTAGATGAGATGAACTACTTACAAAAGTAATGCGTCATGATCAGTGCAGCCTACTATATACAGAAAACAATTTTTTTATGATGATGTATATTGATCATAACTATGAATCCTAACCATGAACAATTATAAAATACACATGAGAAACAAAATACTCCCTCTGTTCCAAAATAATTGTCTCAACTTTATACTATCTCTAGTATAAAATTATACTAAGCTTAAGACACTTATTTTGGGACGGAGGGAGTACTAACAGAATCCACATTGTCAATTTTGGTCATCTCAAGTATGTTCTCAACAAGTACAGATCACCTAAAAACTAAAGACAAACCTTGCAGGATCATCCTTGAGCACAGGAAATGTGGGAGGCCATGTCATCATAAAAGGATGGATCCGTTCTAAAGTTCGATCATCTGTCACCTCATACACTTTACCCAACTTCAAGAACACAAACTGGAGATTATCCCCCATGTGGTTTGTGTCTAAAAAAGAGTAAGCTGTTCATCATCAGACAGCTGCTCACCATCAGACGCCTGATATGACATCCCCAAAGCATCCAACATCTCAGGCAAGCAAATGGTATCGACAAGCAACCAGTTTCTCATGCTGCCACCGCTGTCCTCCCCGTGGAGCCAGATGCGAAGCTGAAGTTTCTCAAGATGTATGAGATAAATCTCTGAATCATTGGCCCGCGACAAGATCATACCTTTAGAAACATATTGATCCATTATTCCTTCCGGGAGCGGAATTGTGGAGAAGCTCGAGGCTGTCAAATCCAATGCCACGATGCTTGTGCAATTCTCCATGTAGATCTTATTGCCAGACAAGAGAGGCTTTCCACCATTCGAACGCGGAGAATGAAGCATTGCCGTTGCCGAGGAAAGCCAGCGCCAAAGCCCATCTTGCAGCATATATATGTGTGCCTTGTACTTTAAGGAATACTTTTTTGCCTTTCCCTCTATGATATAATCCACTGAGAACCATATGTAGGTCAAGACCTTAACGTCGCCTTCGTCCTTGAGGAGGAAATGAGCGGCGGTGACTCCGGCGTCACCGAGTTGTTCATGCAGATGTGGGCACATTGGGATGTGAAGGACGCCTCTGTTGGGGCACAACGGCCAGTGCAGCTCAAACAAGCATGCCCTGCCTTGGAAGCCACAGACGAAGATGGTGTCGTTCTGGCACTCATAGATGCATGTGAAATCTTCCTGGTACGCGTCCAGGCTGTAGCTCTCGGCCCGGCGGCGCGACCTCCGGCTCCGGGGGCTGAGGCGACATCGGGACAAAGTGTGGGCGGATTTGCTTGAGGCTAGTCGACATCCTGGTGGAGACGTAGAAGCCGAGGAGACGGGGCGGGTGGAGGCTGCGGAAGCGGCGGAGGAATGCCTTTTGGGAGACGATGCCGAACCAACGCTTGCAGACAAGGACGGCGCGGACGAGGGCGGTGGGGAGGCTGAGCCGGACGATGGTCTCGATGAGGGTGTCATCGTCGTCGAGCACCCTCACTACCAGAAAAACTTGCGATGCTGACGGCCAAATCTATGCCGACGGCCCCTGTCGGCATCGATGGGCATATCCCGACGGCCCAGCTAAAGCCGTCGGCGTATATCAATCTATGCCGACGGTAGCCGTCGGCATAGATCGCCCGTCGGGTCCAAATAAATATGCCTACGGCAGCCTTCGGCACGGGGAAGGCCGTCGGCATATCTCGTGGGCCCGTCTACCCGCCGCGACGGCCATTTGACGGCGTCAGGCTACGTCGACGGTCTAACGATGGCCGTCGACATAGCTATGCTGACGTCATCGATCCGCGGCGCCGCCACGTCATCGATCCGCGTCGCTCACAGGTCCCGTGGGGTGGCATATCTATGCCGACGGCCTTACCGTCGGCATAGGCCTGGTCCACGGATCCCTACGCCACGTCATCGATCCAGGGCCGTGGCCGTAGCTATGCCGACGGCTTTGCCGTAGGCAACACAGGAAACGGCCACATCGGGCCGACGCGGAGGGAATCTTGGGGTGGGTTGTGTCGCGACTGTGTTGGGGGGTGTAGCTATGGCTGGGCTATGACAACTAGGTGAAAAGGTCCACTGGTCAAACTACGTACAGCGAAAGTCAAAGGGTTAGACCCGGCGGTCATTTGTGTCAGGGTTAGACGGGACGGGGTACCTGGGGGGTAGCAATACCACCAGGTGTTGCCGTGGGCCCTCCTAGGGTTGTGGAAGCATGGTGGCAGGCGCAGGCACCCGGCACGCGGCTCCGGGGAGTGCCCCCCTCATGGGCGTCGCTGCCGCCGTGTGCCGGCGGCGGCGCCGTCCGTGAGGGGGGCCACACCCTAGAGATGTGTGCCGGGCGTTTGCAACCGCCACAACACTTTCAGACTTGTGAGAGGCCGCCTATGCAAGATTTGGCGGCATGCTAGCCCCTGGAGGCCGCCGGCCACAGTCGTAGAGGCTGTCTATGCAAGACTTTCAGACTTGTGAGAGGCCGCCTATGCAAGATTTGGCGGCATGCTAGCCCCTGGAGGCCGCCTATGCAAACGCCCGGCACACATCTCCGGCGTGTGACCCCCCTCACGTCCGCGGTGTGCCCCCCTCACGGACGGCGCTGCCGCCGGCACCTGGAGGGCGAAAACAGCCGCAACGGGTCTATACGGAGGGGACATTGCTCCCAACTGTTTCTATGGGATGACCTACCACAACCGGGTGGTGTTGTGACATCTCCGAAGAGGCGACATGCGTCTCCGGGGTGTGGCCCCCCTCACGGACGACGACGACGCCGGCACCTGGAGGGGGGGAAATGGACGCGTCGGGTCTACACGGAGGGGATGTAGCTGTGGGTTTTGCCCAGATGTTGCTCCCAGGTGTCCCTCTAGGCTGACGTGACAAAACCGGGTGGAGAGGTCCACTAGTCAAAGCCCGTCCGTGGAAAGTCAAAGCATTAGATCTCGTGGTCAACCGCTCAAGGGTTAGGCGGGACGGGGGCCCTGGGGGTAGCAATGCCACCGGAGCGTCGCACCGGCCCCTCATACATGTGGGATGGTGTCGTGGCATGTCCGAAGAGGCGGCACGCGTCTCCGGGGTGTGGCCCCCCTCACAGACGGTGCCGCTGCTGGCACCTGGAGGGGGGAAACGAACGCATCGGGTCTACACGGAGGGGATGTAGCTGTGGGTTTTGCCCGGATGTTGCTCCCAGGTGTCCCTCTGGGATGACCTGACACAACCGGGTGGAGAGGTCCACTGGTCAAAGCCCGTCCGTGGAAAGTCAAAGCGTTAGATCTCGTGGTCAACCGCTCCAAGGTTAGGCGGGACGGGGGCCCTCGGGGGGTTGCAATGCCACCGGAGCATCGCATCGGCCCCTCATACATGCGGGGTGGTGTTGTGGCATGTCTGAAGAGGCGGCACACGTCTTCGGGGTGTGGCCCCCCTCACGGACGGCGCAGCCAACAACACCTGGAGGGGGGGGAAATGGATGCGTCGGGTCTACACGGAGGGGATGTAGCTGTGGGTTTTGCCCGGATGTTGCTCCCAGGTGTCCCTCTGGGCTGACCTGACAAAACCGGGTGGAGAGGTCCACTAATCAAAGCCCGTCCGTGGAAAGTCAAAGCGTTAGATCTCGTGGTCAACCGCTCGAGGTTTAGGCGGGAGGGGGGCCCTGGGGGGTAGCAATGCCATCGGAGCGTCGCACCGGCCCCTCATACATGCGTGGTGGTGTTGTGGCATGTCCGAAAAGGCGGCACACGTCTCCGGGGTGCGGCCCCCCTCACGGACGGCGCCGTCGCCGACACCTGGAGGGGGGGAAATGGACGCGTCTGGTCTACACGGAGGGGATGTAGCTATGGGTTTTGCCCGGATGTTGCTGCCAGGTGTCCCTCTGGGCTGACCTGATAAAACTGGATGGAGAGGTCCACTCGTCAAAGCCCGTCCATGGAAAGTCAAAGCATTAGATCTCGTGGTCAACCGCTCCAGGGTTAGGCGGGACGGGGGCCCTGAGGGGGTAGCAATGCCACCGGAGCGTCGCACCGGCCCCTCATACATGCGGGGGGGGTGTTATGGCATGTCCGAAGAGGCGGCACGCGTCTTCGGGGTGTGGCCTCCTCACGGACGGCGCCGCCGCCGACACCTGGAGGGGGGGGGAAACGGACGCGTCAGGTCTACACGGAGGGGATGTAGCTGTGGGTTTTGCCCGGATGTTGCTGCCAGGTGTCCCTCTTGGCTGACCTGACAAAACCGGGTGGAGAGGTCCACTAGTCAAAGCCCGTCCGTGGAAAGTCAAAGTGTTAGATCTCGTGGTCAACCGCTCCAGGGTTAGGCAGGACGAGGGCCCTGGGGGGTAGCAATGCCACCGGAGCGTCGCACCGGCCCCTCATACATGCGGGGTGGTGTTGTGGCATGTCCGAAGAGGTGGCACGCGTCTCCGGGGTGTGGCCCCCTCACGGACGGCGCCGCCGCTGGCACCTGGAGTTGGGGAAACGGACGCGTCGGGTCTACACGGAGGGGATGTAGCTGTGGGTTTTGCCTGGATGTTGCTCCCAGGTGTCCCTCTGGGCTGACCTGACACAACCGGGTGGATATGTCCACTGGTCAAAGCCCGTCTGTGGAAAGTCAAAGCGTTAGATCTCGTGGTCAGCCGCTCCAAGGTTAGGCGAGACGGGGGCCCTGGGTGGGTTGCAATGCCACCGGAGCATCGCACCGGCCCCTCATACATGCGAGGTGGTGTTGTGGCATGTCCGAAGTGGCGGCACGTGTCTCCGGGGTGTGGCCCCCCTCATGGACGGCGCCGCCGGCGGCACCTGGAGGGGGGAAAATGGTCGCGTCGGGTCTACCCGGAGAGGATGTAGCTGTGGGTTTTTCCCGGATGTTGCTCCCAGGTGTCCCTCTGGGATGACCTGACACAACCGGGTGGAGAGGTCCACTGGTCAAAGCCCGTCCGTGGAAAGTCAAAGCGTTAGATCTCGTGGTCAACCGCTCCAGGGTTAGGCGGGACGGGGCCCTAAGGGGGTAGCAATGCCACCGGAGCGTCGCACCGGCCCCTCATACATGCGGGGTGGTGTTGTGGCATGTCCGAAGAGGCGGCACGCGTCTCCGGGGTGTGACCCCCCTCACGGACGACGTCGCCGCCGGCACGTGCACTGGTAGAAAAAGGCCCATTTGTCCCGGTTCCAGAGGCCCATTTGTCCCGGTTCCGGAACCGGGACTAAAGGGTCGGTACTAAAGCCCAATACCTTTAGTCTCGGTTCGCCTACGAACCGGGACAAATGGGGCTCCACGTGGGCTGCTGTGGTGCGCTGGGGCGGATGACCTTTAGTCCCGGTTGGTAACACGAACCGGGACCAAAGGTATTTTTTTTAATAATTTTTATTATTTTTGTTTTTCAATTTTTTTTTCTTCTGATTTTCAAATCTGTGAATTATCTGATAATCTCTAATCACCCTTCTCACTGCTTTTGAATTATTTGACAATTTAATCTCTAATCACCACTCATTCCAAAACATCTCAAGCCCACGTGGAGCCGGGACTAAAGGGTCGGTACTAAAGCCCAATACCTTTAGTCCCGGTTCGCCTACGAACCGGGACAAATGGGGCTCCACGTGGGTTGCTGTGGTGCGTTGGGGCGGGGGACCTTTAGTCCCGGTTGGTAACACCAACCGGGACCAAGGTATTTTTTTTAATATTTTTTATTATTTTTGTTTTTCAATTTTTTTTCTTCTGATTTTCAAATCTGTGAATTATCTGATAATCTCTAATCACCCCTTCTCACTGCTTTTGAATTATTCGACAATTTAATCTCTAATCACCACTCATTTCAAAACATCTAACTTCCCAGCCGGTCACCCATCCTCTCACTCCTCTAACCCGAGCACGCTTAACTTTCGAGTTCTATCACCTTTTGTTTCCAAGTCTGCACTTGTTGTTTTCTTGACAATAGTAAGCTATCAATCCTATTAACTCTTAGGTCTTGATGTCACATTATTTTATTTTTTTAATTCCAAACAATTATTAAAATAAACAAAATAAGTAATAATAATATTGAATTTCTATGAAAATAAAATAAGTAATATTATTATTTTATTTATTTTTTTGCCATATATTCAATTCATATGGCATAATTAATATCTTTAAATGTGTAAATCGAAATTCAACAAATAATAGATCCATTATTATCAAAAAAATGTGAGGAATCCAAATATGACATCATTTATTTATTTTTAAATAAAAAAATTATTATTTTTTGATTTTGTAGGAAAAAATCTTCTTTTTGATTTTTTGAGCTAAATGACCCTGAAATTGAAAAGCACTGCAAATGAACTCTGAAAAGGTTGAAACTTGGCATGGTATTATTATTTCACCCACATAGCATGTGCTAAAACGTTGAGAGGCTTACGGTAAAAACTAGATGCACTTTCTGTACAAACTGGACAATCCCTTTCGAAGTATTAGGGTATTGGACGAAAACTCATCTATTATAAAGGCATTTCAATTTTTAAACTTATTTCAACTCCATACTTTTTGTGTGTTCAACATGCACCATCTAACATGTGCCTATGAGCAAAAAGAATTAAATTAAAAACTATTTTAAACTCAAGTTATTCACAATCTAGGGTTTGAAGCAAATTTGAACAAATTCAAATTTAAACCATTCAAATTTGAAAACTAATTGCACAAACACAAACTAGACAAAATTTTGAATCTAATGCAAAAAGAATCACTCAAAAACATCAAATATCCTAAAAGATATAAGCAATTTAAAACAAAAACTAAAAACAGAAAACAAATAGAAAAAACAAATAAAACTTTCAAAACCCTTTAGTACCGGTTGGTATCTCTAACCGGGACTAAAGGTCTAGCCTTTAGTACCGGTTGGTATCTCTAACCGGGACTAAAGGTCTAGCCTTTAGTCCCGGTTGGAGATATGAACCGGGACAAAAGCCCCAACCCCTTTAGTCCCGGTTCGTGTCTCCAACCGGAACTAAAGGCTAGACCTTTAGTCCCGGTTAGAGATACCAACCGGGACTAAAGGGTATCGACCCCTTTAGTCCCGGTTAGTGTCTCCAACCGGGACTAAAGGTCCCGCTCGAACCGGACGGGGGCCCTGGGGGGTAGCAATGCCACCCGAGCGTCGCACCAGCCCCTCATACATGCGGGGTGGTGTTGCGGCATGTCTGAAGAGGCGGCACGCGTCTCCGGGGTGTGGCCCCCCTCATGGACGGCACCGTTGCCGACACCTGGAGGGGGGAAACGGACGCGCCTGGTCTACACGGAGGGGATGTAGCTGTGGTTTTTGCCCGGATGTTGCTGCCAGGTGTCCCTCTGGGCTGACCTGACAAAACCGGGTGGAGAGGTCCACTAGTCAAAGCCCGTCCATGGAAAGTCAAAGCGTTAGATCTCGTGGTCAACCGCTCGTGGGTTAGGCAGGATGGGGGCCCTGGGGGGATTGCAATGCCACCGGAGCGTCGCACCGGCCCCTCATACATGCGAGGTGGTGTTATGGCATGTCCGAAGAGGTGGCACGCGTCTTCGGGGTGTGGCCCCCCTCACGGACGGCGCCGCCGCCGGCACCTGGAGGGGGGGGGGGGAAACGGATGCGTCGGGTCTACACGGAGGGGATGTAGCTGTGGGTTTTGCCCGGATGTTACTGCCAGGTGTCCCTCTGGGCTGACCTGACAAAACCGGGTGGAGAGGTCCACTCGTCAAAGCCCGTCCGTGGAAAGTCAAAGCGTTAGATCTCGTGGTCAACCGCTCCAGTGTTAGGCGGGACGGGTGCCCTGGGGGGTAGCAATGCCACCGGAGCGTCGCACCAGCCCCTCATACATGCAGGGTGGTGTTGTGGCATGTCCGAAGAGGCCGCACGCGTCTCCGGGGTGTGGCCCCCCTGACGGATGGTGCCGCTGCCGGCACCTGGAGAGGGGGAAACGGACGCGTCGGGTCTACACGGAGGGGATGTAACTGTGGGTTTTGCCCGGATGTTGCTGCCAGGTGTCCCTCTGGGCTGACCTGACAAAACCGGGTGGAGAGGTCCACTGGTCAAAGCCCGTCCGTGGAAAGTCAAAGCGTTAGATCTCGTGGTCAACCGCTCCAGGGTTAGGCGGGACGGGGGCCCTGGGGGGGTAGCAATGCCACCGGAGCATCGCACCGGCCCCTCATACATGCGGGGTGGTGTTATGGCATGTCCGAAGAGGCGGCACGCGTCTTCGGGGTGTGGCCCCCCTCACGGACGGCGCCGCCGCTGGCACCTGGAGGGGGAAACGGACGCGTCGGGTCTACACGAAGGGGATGTAGCTATGGGTTTTGCCCGGATATTGCTGCTAGGTGTCCCTCTGGGCTGACCTGACAAAACCGGGTGGAGAGGTTCACTGGTCAAAGCCCGTCCGTGGAAAGTCAAAGCGTTAGATCTCGTGGTCAACCGCTCCAGGGTTAGGCGGGACGGGGGCCCTGGGGGTAGCAATGCCACCGGAGCGTCGCACCGGCCCTCATACATGCGGGGTGGTGTTGTGGCATGTCCGAAGAGGCGGCACACGTTTTCGGGGTGTGGCCCGCCTCATGGACGGCGCCGCCGTCGGCACCTGGAGGGGGGAAACGGACGCGTCGGGTCTACACGGAGTGGATGTAGCTATGGGTTTTGCCTGGATGTTGCTGCTAGGTGTCCCTCTGGGCTGACCTGACAAAACCGGGTGGAGAGGTCCACTGGTCAAAGCTCGTCCGTGGAAAGTCAAAGCGTTAGATCTCGTGGTCAACCGCTCCAGGGTTAGGCGGGACGGGGGCCCTAGGGGTAGCAATGCCACCGGAGCGTCGCACCGGCCCCTCATACATGCGGGGTGGTGTTGTGGCATGTCCTAAGAGGTGGCACGCGTCTCCGGGGTGTGGCCCCCCTCACGGACGGCGCCGCCGCCGGCACCTGGAGGGGGGGAAACGGACGCGTCGGGTCTACACCGAGGGGATGTAGATGTGGGTTTTGCCCGGATGTTTCTCCTAGGTGTCCCTCTGGGCTGACCTGACACAACCGTGTGGAGAGGTCCACTGGTCAAAGCCCGTCCGTGGAAAGTCAAAGCATTAGATTTCGTGGTCAACCGCTCCAGGGTTAGGCGGGACGGGGGCCCTGGGGGGGGTGCAATGCCACCGGAGCGTCGCACCGGCCCCTCATACATGCGGGGTGGTGTTGTGGCATGTCCGAAGAGGCAGATGCGTCTCCGGGGTGTGGCCCCCCTCACGGACGGCGCCGCCGCCGGCACCAGGAGGGAGGGAAATGGACGCGTCGGGTCTACACGGAGGGGATGTAGCTGTGGGTTTTGCCCGGATGTTGCTCCCAGGTGTCCCTCTGGGCTGACCTGACAAAACCGGGTGGAGAGGTCCACTCGTCAAAGCCCGTCCGTGGAAAGTCAAAGCGTTAGATCTCGTGGTCAACCGCTCCAGGGTTAGGCGGGATGGGGGCCCTAGGGGGTAGCAATGCCACTGGAGCGTCGCACCGGCCCCTCATACATGCGGGGTGGTGTTGTGGCATGTCCGAAGAGGCGGCACGCCTCTTCGAGGTGTGGCCCCCCTCACGGACGGCGCCGCCGCCGACACCTGGAGGGGGGAAACGAACACGTTGGGTCTACACGGGTGGTGTTGTGGCATGTCCAAAAATAAAATAATGAAAATACCTATGTGTAATATTTATTCGTTAGGGAAAATGCAACATAAAATAATGAAAGGAAATAAAATAATGAAAATACCTATGCCGACGGTATGGCCGTCGGCATAGGTGTACACGTGGCGTCCAATCTATGCCGACGGCCTGGCCGTCGGCATTGGCTCGCATTATTCAGTCGGCCCTCGCTCCTCCACTCATCTCCCACACCCCGACCCGTCTCCACACACGCCTCCACCGCTTGTCTCCACACGCGCCGCCGCTGTCTCCACCGGTCGTACCCCGCCCTCGCCGCTGCCAGGCCGGCCGGCCACACTGCTGACCTGCCCTCGCCACCCCGACCCCCCCATTCCTCCTGCGCCGCCGCCCGAGCCCGCCGCTGCCGCCCCGCCACTGCCCGCCCTCGCCACCCCGGCCGCCCACAACGGTGCCCCGCCTTGACCTCGGCCCGGCCTGCGTCGACCCCGCCCCGCCCCGGCTGGCCGCGGCTCTGGCCGACCCGAGATTCGGCCGACCCGAGCTCCGGCCGACCCGAGCCCTCCTCTGCTGCTTCTGCCTGTCGGCCCTCCTCTGCTGCAGCAGCGGCCCCAGCCCCCGTCCACCCTTCCCCGGCTCTGCCCCCGGCCTTTGTGCACGCGCGCTGCACCGGCGCCCAAAACGCCCTCAGTGAGTTTTTATTCATTTTTTGCATTATGTTTATGTTTGGTATGTGCATGGATGCATGGGTAAATTTTGTTAGATGGATTGATGAATATTGGTAGATGGATGGATTGATGAATGTTGGTAAGTTTTGTTAGATGGATTTATGATAGATTGATGGATTGATGAATTTGTTAGATTTATTTGTGATAGATGGATGGATGAAATTTTGTTAGATGGTTTTGTTATAGATGGATGGATGATCTAACATGCTAAAAATGTTGATGGTGTTGCTAAAAATAGATATTGTGTCGGGTCTCCCCGGAGTGACCCTCGTCGGAAGCGGTTGTCTCTGATGAGTGGTTTTTTGGATGGATGGATGCTATCATTTTGTCATCAAAGATTGCTATACGAGATTTGATGACCTATTTTTTCACTTGTTGGAATTTACAGGATTTTTGGTGTTGCATCTCCCTAGAGTGATCATCGACGTCGGAGCTGTTGGTCCCGGTCGTCCTCTGTTGTTCGACTACTTCCTCTACAGCCGAGGGTGAGCTACAAATCCACCACCTCCTCATCTGCTTTTTTTAGGTCACTAGATTTTCTTTTCACATCAAGTCCCGTAAACTAGGCGTCTTCCGTCCGAAAGGGTTGCATCGATAAATATGCATTCAATTGCATATTTATCACCGCAACTCTTTTGGATTGTCCAGCGTTTTCCACGGACAGCCCGAGGATGTGTAGATTAGGTACATTCTCCATGCCCTACCCCGTTCCGAGACAAGATTTCGGTGGCGCCTCCCCGTTGTTCTCCGGAGCACATTCTCTCGGCTATTTTCCGAGACGTGTATCTGGAGAACAGCGGGGAGGTGCTGCCGAAATTTTGTCTCGGAACGGGGTAGAATGGAGAACGTACTGAATCTACACATCTTTGGGTGGGATTAGGACCCATCTTTACCTATTAGAGATGTAGGTGGATTCAACGCGGTAGAAACTGGAAATTTGATGTGATTAATTTAAGTGAATCCTTAATTATGTTGTGTGGCTTGCCAAAAAGCAGAGGATGGCAGATAATCAGTGGATGTACAGTGGTTTTATCCGTCGGAATCGAGTAACATCAGAGTGGATCGCGAAAACCAATGTGTATTTGAAGGAGATATTCCGTCGTCCAATGAGAATTATCCCACCATGCCCCTGTGCGAGATGTGAAAGACGTCACCGTAGAAACCAGAAGGACATGAGTGAGCACCTTCGCACGCACGGATATATTCCAAACTTTGACATGCCGCCGATAAACATAGCCGAGAAGGACCGTGGTAGAGAGGAGGTGATGCGACAACGCATCGATGGATATGAGGATGACGGGGTCAGGAACATGCTAGATGATGTCATTGTTGCAGAAACGGCAAATGTGACACCTTCAGAGAATGAACCGGAGGAGTCGGAGGCAACCGCAAAGGCCTTCTTGGAGGTCTTGGCCTCGTCGAAGAAACCTCTTTATGCGGGTGCGAAAATATTTCAGCTGGATGCCATCTCGCAACTGGTTGCAGTCAAGGCTAAGTATGGTTGTAGCCAGAAATGCTTCGAAGCGTTCCTAGGACTATGGGCTAACAACCTCCCTGTAGGTCATGAACTGCCGAAAAGCATGTACGCTACAAAGAAAATCATGAAGGCACTCTCTATGGATTATGAGAAAATACATGTTTGTCCGAAGAATTTCCTTTTTTTAGGCACGAGTATGCGAATGAAAAGTACTGTAGGGAGTGCGGTTCGTCTCGGTACCTTGAGGTGGTCGGTGAGGATGGTGAGAAGAGGCAGCTAGACATCCCCGCAAAGGTGCTTCGGTATCTCCATTTCATTGAAAGACTGCAGTGCCTTTTCCTCATGGAGGAGACTGCCAAAATGATGAAGTGGCACAAGCAAGGTATAAGGTACCATCCGCATAAAATCATACATCCATCGGAAGCAGAAGCATAGAAGTCGTTCGATGAAGAATACCCCGAGGAAGCAGCCGAGGCTGGGAATGTCAGAATTGGCATATCAGGTGATGGGTTAAATCCATATGGTATGTCGTCCAACCCATACAACTACTGGCCCGTGTTTGTAATTCCGCTCAATCTCCCTCCCGGTGCCCTAATGCAACGGAAGACCATGTTCCTATCGCTCATCATTCTGGGGCCTGAATACCCGGGGAAGCAATTGGGTGTGTTTATGCAACCGCTGGTGGATGATTTGCTCCATTCTTGGTACTTTCCGAGGTTGACATACGACCGTGATCTGTAGAGAATTTTTTTCATGAAAGTTTGGTTGCACTATTGCATGCATGACTTTCCCGGCTATGCTCTATTCTGCGGATGGTGTACCACTGGGAAGATGCCTTGCCCAGTGTGCATGCAGGCGCTGCGAATGATTTGGCTGAGTAAGGGTGGCAAGTATGTAGCCTTTGACCTGCATCGACAGTTCCTCCCTCTAGACCATCCAGACAGGAAAGACAAGAAGAACTTCACGAAAGGCCGGGTTGTCCATGAAGTAACCGAGATTCCAACATTTTCAGGGGCAGATGTTAGTGCTCAGCTAAAATCTCTCAAGCCTAAAGGCAAAGGCAAATCCAAAGCCAAAGCCAAAGGCTTCGAGGGATATGGTGAGACGCACAACTGGACTCACATTACCCCCTTCTCGCAGCTTCCCTATTTCAAGGACCTCAAACTTCCTTACAACATCGATGTGATGCACACAGAAAAGAATGTCGCAGAGTCTCTTTTCCACATGATCCTCAACAATCCTGATAAGACGAAGGATAACGTTAAAGCTAGAGCCGATCAACAGAAAATTTGTAATAGACCACGACTAAACATGAAGCCTCCCACAGGCGGTCGAATAAACTGGGTCAAGCCAGATGCTGACTTCGTTCTTAAAAAGACTGAAAAGACAGAGGTACTTGAGTGGCTCAAACACATAGTGAAGTTCACTAATGGTTATGCATCGAATATAAGTAAGGGAGTCAATCTTTCAACGGGCAAAGTGACCAGGCTCAAGAGTCATGACTATCATGTATGGATTGAGCGGATAATGTTGGTGATGGTTCGAGGCTATGTCCCTGAGCATGTCTGGCGAGTGCTTGCCGAGCTAAGCCATTTCTTCCGCATGCTCGGTGCTAAATAAGTAAGTAAAGATGTGATTGAACAATTGCATAAGAAGGCACCGGAGTTGATAGTCAAGCTAGAGAAGATCTTTCCGCCAGGCTTCTTCACTCCGATGACACATCTCATTCTGCACCTCGCGAAAGAGGTATTGTTGGGGGGGGGGGCCTGTGCAGAATCGTTGGCAGTATGGCCCTAAGAGACAGAACAAGCATCTCCGACAGAAATGTGGAAACAAAGCTAAGATTGAAGCTTCCATAGCTGAGGCAGTTATCCTAGAGGAGGTGTCAGACCTCAGGACATCATACTATCCAGACCACGTTCCCCATCTGCATAACAAGGTGCCTCGATACAATATAGAGGAGCCCAATTATCAACCCAAGATCCATCTATTCAACGTGCAAGGTGGCAGGGCTAGGGCCTCGAGATCTTATAACATGCCACAACAAGAGTGGGAGGACCTCATGTTCTATATCTTGCACAACATCAAGGAAGTTGAGGAAGTGTGGACGAGGTAATACCACTACACAATTCCTTTATGTCTTCCACACTTATTTCCGGTCTAACACCTCTTTTCTTCTTTTAGTGATTTCCTTCAAGAGGAATGGACGGGAATTAATCCTCCTACTGAGGCGGAGGCACTTACTCTTCTCCGTCATGGAAACCCTGGATGTAAAAATTTTGTTGCTTGGTTCATGGAGAAAGTAATTTTCTACATTCCCCTATTAAATAAGTAGTTCAACATTTATTAGTTAACCGAACTAATGCACCCAACACTTTCAATTATATTTGTAGGGAAATAATCCGAACATATCTATGGATGACGAATTGAGATGGGTTTCCATGGGTTTTGACCCTGCTGTCATGACATGTAAAAAGTATGTTGTGAATGGGTATCGCTTCCATATAGAGGAGCACCAGAACAGCCGTCCTGATGCCAAAACTATAAATACCGGAGTGTACACCCCCGGTCAAAATTCAGTAGACTACTACGGAAGGGTACAAAATATATACGAGATTAAATTCCGCAAAGGGCGCGAAACCCTAAGTCTGCCTATGTTCAAATGCCGATGGTTCGATCCGCGGGAGGGGCGGAGACATACGCCTTCTATTGGTTTGGTCGAAGTTAAACCATCAACCATCTATGCAGGAGACGATCTCTTCATTGCGGCTACCCAAGCTACACAAGTTTATTATCTGCCTTACCCATGCGAGAAAGAGTACCTAAAGGGTTGGGAAGTTGTGTTCAAGGTGTCGCCACATGGTAAGCTACCGGACCCGAATGAAGATGATTACTATAACATTAACCCCGTGACATATGAGGGAGTGTTCTATCAAGAGCAACTTGATGATGATGTGGTTAGAAACGATGACTCTAGACCATTGGCTGATGATGATGTGGATCCAAACGAGGACGATGCACGGAATGATGGTGAGACCATTGTCAATGAAAGTGACATACTTATGCTACAAAAGTTAAACGAAGACGCTGACGACGAGGAAGAGCCTCCACCTCCGTCAGACAACGAAGATGATATGATTGATAGTGATGATGAGACCGACCGAGAAAGAGGTTACAACAGTGATGATTCGTATGGGTTCTAGTAGATGTACGTTTCAAGACTTTTTTCTATGGTTTAGGATTATGCCTTTTTATGATTATTTATTACTATGCTTTTTTCCTTCATTACTAATTGTTTATTCTCTTTTCAATGCAGGTTCGTGGAACATGGGCAAGGGGAAGGCCGACGGCGTGGGTTTCCTACGCAAGGTCGTCGGCATGCCTAGTCGGAGTGGTCGAGCACGTAATCCTACCCCCCGACTACTTGAGGATGACTCCTCACAGAGAGGTCGAGGGAGAGGTGCCCCTAGAGGAGGAGGGGGCGGTGGGAGAGCCCCTAGAGGGCGAGGGGGTCGCGGCCAGAAACAACGCTACCTCACCGACTTAGGGGTTTTGTCTTCGAGGCCCTCCTCTAGTGAGGTACCCTCTTATGGGGAGGAGGAGGAGGAGGATGAGGAGGTTCAGGAGGAGGAGGAGGCAGAGGTTCGAGGTGGGGGCGAGGAGGAGGGGGATGAGGATGAGGAGGAGGAGGCAGGCGAGGAGGATGGTGGTGGCGGGGATGATGGTGCTGGCGGGGAGGGGGTGGTAACAACAAGGGGTGGCTGCGTGGTAACGCAAAGCTACCAAAGCAGGACGGGTGCCCTGGGGGGTAGCAATGCCACCGGAGCGTCGCACCGGCCCCTCATACATGCAGGGTGGTGTTGTGGCATGTCCGAAGAGGCCGCACGCGTCTCCGGGGTGTGGCCCCCCTCACGGACGGTGCCGCTGCCGGCACCTGGAGAGGGGGAAACGGACGCGTCGGGTCTACACGGAGGGGATGTAACTGTGGGTTTTGCCCAGATGTTGCTGCCAGGTGTCCCTCTGGGCTGACCTGACAAAACCGGGTGGAGAGGTCCACTGGTCAAAGCCCGTCCGTGGAAAGTCAAAGCGTTAGATCTCGTGGTCAACCGCTCCAGGGTTAGGCGGGACGGGGGCCCTGGGGGGGTAGCAATGCCACCGGAGCATCGCACCGGCCCCTCATACATGCGGGGTGGTGTTATGGCATGTCCGAAGAGGCGGCACGCGTCTTCGGGGTGTGGCCCCCCTCACGGACGGCGCCGCCGCTGGCACCTGGAGGGGGAAACGGACGCGTCGGGTCTACACGAAGGGGATGTAGCTATGGGTTTTGCCCGGATATTGCTGCTAGGTGTCCCTCTGGGCTGACCTGACAAAACCGGGTGGAGAGGTTCACTGGTCAAAGCCCGTCCGTGGAAAGTCAAAGCGTTAGATCTCGTGGTCAACCGCTCCAGGGTTAGGCAGGACGGGGGCCCTGGGGGTAGCAATGCCACCGGAGCGTCGCACCGGCCCCTCATACATGCGGGGTGGTGTTGTGGCATGTCCGAAGAGGCGGCACACGTTTTCGGGGTGTGGCCCGCCTCACGGACGGCGCCGCCGTCGGCACCTGGAGGGGGGAAACGGACGCGTCGGGTCTACACGGAGTGGATGTAGCTATGGGTTTTGCCTGGATGTTGCTGCTAGGTGTCCCTCTGGGCTGACCTGACAAAACCGGGTGGAGAGGTCCACTGGTCAAAGCTCGTCCGTGGAAAGTCAAAGCGTTAGATCTCGTGGTCAACCGCTCCAGGGTTAGGCGGGACGGGGGCCCTAGGGGTAGCAATGCCACCGGAGCGTCGCACCGGCCCCTCATACATGCGGGGTGGTGTTGTGGCATGTCCTAAGAGGTGGCACGCGTCTCCGGGGTGTGGCCCCCCTCACGGACGGCGCCGCCGCCGGCACATGGAGGGGGGGAAGCGGACGCGTCGGGTCTACACCGAGGGGATGTAGATGTGGGTTTTGCCCGGATGTTTCTCCTAGGTGTCCCTCTGGGCTGACCTGACACAACCGGGTGGAGAGGTCCACTGGTCAAAGCCCGTCCGTGGAAAGTCAAAGCATTAGATTTCGTGGTCAACCGCTCCAGGGTTAGGCGGGACGGGGGCCCTGGGGGGGGTGCAATGCCACCGGAGCGTCGCACCGGCCCCTCATACATGCGGGGTGGTGTTGTGGCATGTCCGAAGAGGCGGATGCGTCTCCGGGGTGTGGCCCCCCTCACGGACGGCGCCGCCGCCGGCACCAGGAGGGAGGGAAATGGACGCGTCGGGTCTACACGGAGGGGATGTAGCTGTGGGTTTTGCCCGGATGTTGCTCCCAGGTGTCCCTCTGGGCTGACCTGACAAAACCGGGTGGAGAGGTCCACTCGTCAAAGCCCGTCCGTGGAAAGTCAAAGCGTTAGATCTCGTGGTCAACCGCTCCAGGGTTAGGCGGGATGGGGGCCCTAGGGGGTAGCAATGCCACTGGAGCGTCGCACCGGCCCGTCATACATGCGGGGTGGTGTTGTGGCATGTCCGAAGAGGCGGCACGCCTCTTCGAGGTGTGGCCCCCCTCACGGACGGCGCCGCCGCCGACACCTGGAGGGGGGAAACGAACACGTTGGGTCTACACGGGTGGTGTTGTGGCATGTCCAAAAATAAAATAATGAAAATACCTATGTGTAATATTTATTCGTTAGGGAAAATGCAACATAAAATAATGAAAGGAAATAAAATAATGAAAATACCTATGCCGACGGTATGGCCGTCGGCATAGGTGTACACGTGGCGTCCAATCTATGCCGACGGCCTGGCCGTCGGCATTGGCTCGCATTATTCAGTCGGCCCTCGCTCCTCCACTCATCTCCCACACCCCGACCCGTCTCCACACGCGCCTCCACCGCTTGTCTCCACACGCGCCGCCGCTGTCTCCACCAGTCGTACCCCGCCCTCGCCGCTGCCAGGCCGGCCGGCCACACTTCTGACCTGCCCTCGCCACCCCGACCCCCCCATTCCTCCTGCGCCGCCGCCCGAGCCCGCCGCTGCCGCCCCGCCACTGCCCGCCCTCGCCACCCCGGCCGCCCACACCGGTGCCCCGCCTTGACCTCGGCCCGGCCTGCGTCGACCCCGCCCCGCCCCGGCTGGCCGCGGCTCTGGCCGACCCGAGATTCGGCCGACCCGAGCTCCGGCCGACCCGAGCCCTCCTCTGCTGCTTCTGCCAGTCGGCCCTCCTCTGCTGCAGCAGCGGCCCCAGCCCCCGTCCACCCTTCCCCGGCTCTGCCCCCGGCCTTTGTGCACGCGCGCTGCACCGGCGCCCAAAACGCCCTCAGTGAGTTTTTATTCATTTTTTTGCATTATGTTTATGTTTGGTATGTGCATGGATGCATGGGTAAATTTTGTTAGATGGATTGATGAATATTGGTAGATGGATGGATTGATGAATGTTGGTAAGTTTTGTTAGATGGATTTATGATAGATTGATGGATTGATGAATTTGTTAGATTGATTTGTGATAGATGGATGGATGAAATTTTGTTAGATGGTTTTGTTATAGATGGATGGATGATCTAACATGCTAAAAATGTTGATGGTGTTGCTAAAAATAGATATTGTGTCGGGTCTCCCCGGAGTGACCCTCGTCGGAAGCGGTTGTCTCTGATGAGTGGTTTTTTGGATGGATGGATGCTATCATTTTGTCATCAAAGATTGCTATACGAGATTTGATGACCTATTTTTTCACTTGTTGGAATTTACAGGATTTTTGGTGTTGCATCTCCCTAGAGTGATCATCGACGTCGGAGCTGTTGGTCCCGGTCGTCCTCTGTTGTTCGACTACTTCCTCTACAGCCGAGGGTGAGCTACAAATCCACCACCTCCTCATCTGCTTTTTTTAGGTCACTAGATTTTCTTTTCACATCAAGTCCCGTAAACTAGGCGTCTTCCGTCCGAAAGGGTTGCATCGATAAATATGCATTCAATTGCATATTTATCACCGCAACTCTTTTGGATTGTCCAGCGTTTTCCACGGACAGCCCGAGGATGTGTAGATTAGGTACATTCTCCATGCCCTACCCCGTTCCGAGACAAGATTTCGGTGGCGCCTCCCCGTTGTTCTCCGGAGCACATTCTCTCGGCTATTTTCCGAGACGTGTATCTGGAGAACAGCGGGGAGGTGCTGCCGAAATTTTGTCTCGGAACGGGGTAGAATGGAGAACGTACTGAATCTACACATCTTTGGGTGGGATTAGGACCCATCTTTACCTATTAGAGATGTAGGTGGATTCAACGCGGTAGAAACTGGAAATTTGATGTGATTAATTTAAGTGAATCCTTAATTATGTTGTGTGGCTTGCCAAAAAGCAGAGGATGGCAGATAATCAGTGGATGTACAGTGGTTTTATCCGTCGGAATCGAGTAACATCAGAGTGGATCGCGAAAACCAATGTGTATTTGAAGGAGATATTCCGTCGTCCAATGAGAATTATCCCACCATGCCCCTGTGCGAGATGTGAAAGACGTCACCGTAGAAACCAGAAGGACATGAGTGAGCACCTTCGCACGCACGGATATATTCCAAACTTTGACATGCCGCCGATAAACATAGCCGAGAAGGACCGTGGTAGAGAGGAGGTGATGCGACAACGCATCGATGGATATGAGGATGACGGGGTCAGGAACATGCTAGATGATGTCATTGTTGCAGAAACGGCAAATGTGACACCTTCAGAGAATGAACCGGAGGAGTCGGAGGCAACCGCAAAGGCCTTCTTGGAGGTCTTGGCCTCGTCGAAGAAACCTCTTTATGCGGGTGCGAAAATATTTCAGCTGGATGCCATCTCGCAACTGGTTGCAGTCAAGGCTAAGTATGGTTGTAGCCAGAAATGCTTCGAAGCGTTCCTAGGACTATGGGCTAACAACCTCCCTGTAGGTCATGAACTGCCGAAAAGCATGTACGCTACAAAGAAAATCATGAAGGCACTCTCTATGGATTATGAGAAAATACATGTTTGTCCGAAGAATTTCCTTTTTTTAGGCACGAGTATGCGAATGAAAAGTACTGTAGGGAGTGCGGTTCGTCTCGGTACCTTGAGGTGGTCGGTGAGGATGGTGAGAAGAGGCAGCTAGACATCCCCGCAAAGGTGCTTCGGTATCTCCATTTCATTGAAAGACTGCAGTGCCTTTTCCTCATGGAGGAGACTGCCAAAATGATGAAGTGGCACAAGCAAGGTATAAGGTACCATCCGCATAAAATCATACATCCATCGGAAGCAGAAGCATAGAAGTCGTTCGATGAAGAATACCCCGAGGAAGCAGCCGAGGCTGGGAATGTCAGAATTGGCATATCAGGTGATGGGTTAAATCCATATGGTATGTCGTCCAACCCATACAACTGCTGGCCCGTGTTTGTAATTCCGCTCAATCTCCCTCCCGGTGCCCTAATGCAACGGAAGACCATGTTCCTATCGCTCATCATTCTGGGGCCTGAATACCCGGGGAAGCAATTGGGTGTGTTTATGCAACCGCTGGTGGATGATTTGCTCCATTCTTGGTACTTTCCGAGGTTGACATACGACCGTGATCTGTAGAGAAATTTTTTCATGAAAGTTTGGTTGCACTATTGCATGCATGACTTTCCCGGCTATGCTCTATTCTGCGGATGGTGTACCACTGGGAAGATGCCTTGCCCAGTGTGCATGCAGGCGCTGCGAATGATTTGGCTGAGTAAGGGTGGCAAGTATGTAGCCTTTGACCTGCATCGACAGTTCCTCCCTCTAGACCATCCAGACAGGAAAGACAAGAAGAACTTCACGAAAGGCCGGGTTGTCCATGAAGTAACCGAGATTCCAACATTTTCAGGGGCAGATGTTAGTGCTCAGCTAAAATCTCTCAAGCCTAAAGGCAAAGGCAAATCCAAAGCCAAAGCCAAAGGCTTCGAGGGATATGGTGAGACGCACAACTGGACTCACATTACCCCCTTCTCGCAGCTTCCCTATTTCAAGGACCTCAAACTTCCTTACAACATCGATGTGATGCACACAGAAAAGAATGTCGCAGAGTCTCTTTTCCACATGATCCTCAACAATCCTGATAAGACGAAGGATAACGTTAAAGCTAGAGCCGATCAACAGAAAATTTGTGATAGACCACGACTAAACATGAAGCCTCCCACAGGCGGTCGAATAAACTGGGTCAAGCCAGATGCTGACTTCGTTCTTAAAAAGACTGAAAAGACAGAGGTACTTGAGTGGCTCAAACACATAGTGAAGTTCACTAATGGTTATGCATCCAATATAAGTAAGGGAGTCAATCTTTCAACGGGCAAAGTGACCAGGCTCAAGAGTCATGACTATCATGTATGGATTGAGCGGATAATGTTGGTGATGGTTCGAGGCTATGTCCCTGAGCATGTCTGGCGAGTGCTTGCCGAGCTAAGCCATTTCTTCCGCACGCTCGGTGCTAAATAAGTAAGTAAAGATGTGATTGAACAATTGCATAAGAAGGCACCGGAGTTGATAGTCAAGCTAGAGAAGATCTTTCCGCCAGGCTTCTTCACTCCGATGACACATCTCATTCTGCACCTCGCGAAAGAGGTATTGTTGGGGGGGGGGGCCTGTGCAGAATCGTTGGCAGTATGGCCCTAAGAGACAGAACAAGCATCTCCGACAGAAATGTGGAAACAAAGCTAAGATTGAAGCTTCCATAGCTGAGGCAGTTATCCTAGAGGAGGTGTCAGACCTCAGGACATCATACTATCTAGACCACGTTCCCCATCTGCATAACAAGGTGCCTCGATACAATATAGAGGAGCCCAATTATCAACACAACCAACGCTGCTTACCTTTGAGGAGTTTGTGGCACAGCAGCACGATGGCCCCTCGCCGGTATGTACATCCCCCAACTATTCACCCAAAGCATATCATGCCTTTCAACACAGTCATATATCCCGTTAATATGTCTTTTCAACATCCAGGGAACCGGTACATCAATCGTTGGTGGTGGTCGTCGCAGCACTCCTGAGTCACGGAGCCCGACCACTCCGATCTATAGAGGCAGAGGTGGAGGCGATCTTGGCGGTAGCGCTGCCGCTAGCAATGACGACCTGGGCTTCAGCGGTCTTGGCGGTGATGACCTCTGCGGTGCTCGACGTCCTGGCGCTTAAGACTTTCGGTTACTTGTCTGCTTATGCTTATGTTTCTTTAGATGACTTGTGTATGGTGATGATGATGATAAACTTGTGGTCTTTGATGGTCCTTTAGATGACTTGTGCACTTCTTTATATGCTTATGCTTATGTTTATGTTGACTGTGATGATACTTATGCATATATTGTTGTGACGGTGCTGGATGATACTTACATGTGTTCTATATGTCTATTTCCATCATATATATATGTTGTATATTTGAATTGAATTGATCTGAAAACAAACAGAACAAATAAAAAAAATAAAATACAATCTATGCCGACGGCTAGTCCTAGCCGTCGGCATAGAGCTGACGTGAGCACCCAGCAGCTGACACGTGGCATCTATGCTGACGGTTTAGCCGTCGGCATAGTTTGAAGCAACGCCGACGGCTAGCCGTCGGCATAGCTGCCACGTGCCAGCAGCTGGGCACACCTGGGGGAGGGCTATGCCGACGGCTAAACCGTCGGCATAGTTTAAAGCTACGCCGACGGTTTGGCCGTCGGCATAGCTCTGCCCCAGGAGCGCCCAGGTGTTGGCACGTGGCGAGCACCCATTGGTTAGCACTTGACGGCGGACGGCATTAGGCGGGAACGTTGCCGACGGCCCGGGCTGTCGGCATAGATGTACGGACACCGTCGGCATAGGTCCTATGCCGACGGCCTTTATATGCCGATGGCCCCCCGGGCTACGCCGACGTATATGTTACCGACGGCCCTATGCCGACGGGGGCCGTCGGCATAGGCCTGTCCCGACGGGAATCAAGGCTATGCCGACGGCCAGGACCGTCGGCATAGGGTGCGATTCTGGTAGTGCCTGGATCCGACGTCGGCGGCGGCCTGTGGCGGCGGTGGGCAATGCCTCTGCATCTCGACGTCGGTACATGATGTGTTGCTGGGAATGGTACCGACTCTGAAATTAATCATCAGCATCCACAATTAATCATCAGCATCCACAATCAGTTACTGCTACTGCTGCAATTTACTACAATCCAGGTGGACATGAATGCGAAGCAGCTCGTATGTACAGATTGATTGCATGAAAGAGATCAATGGGAGGAATTTAAAGAAGACAGAATCTGACGTACCCTCCCGGAATTTCAGCAGGATCCATCTGCACCCTTCAGCTCCCCCTTCACAAATTTCAGTCCACTGGCACAAGAAGAAAACGGAGGGTTTGATTGATCTGGTGGTGCAAGAAAAGAAAATGACCAGTGGTGGGCAGGGGCCAATCGGGAGTTCGCCGGTAAAACAGGGCTCCGTTGTGGAGGCGCGCGGGTCAGCGGCGAACTCCTTGTCAATCTCAACGGCAAATAAAACGGAGCCGATCCACTGCCCTCCTGGGGACCTGGGCAATCCACAAATTCTTGAATACGTACGAATTATCCTTGGATCTTTCTTTTTTCACTCGCAATTCACCAGGTGGGGGATTTTACTTACCCTCCATTATATCATGGCTCTAGGTGGCCCACCACATTTCGGCTATTTTTTCAGTTTTAAAAGGTTTCATGAATTTTTAAAGTGTTCATGCATGTAAATAAATTCACAACTTATAAAAATGTTCACAAATTTTTTAAGCAATATAATTTTTACAATTTTAAAATGATCATGATTTTTTTGCAAAACGTTCATGATATAATGACAAAATTTTCATGAATATTTTTATATACCGGCAGGTGTTTAGCCCATTCATGAAGGAATCTTTAAAAGGCACATATTCTACACTTTCATCGTTGATTGGCATTTTGTCTCGGGAGGTTGCATGGCCCAAACTTTCTTAACTAAGTCAAGGAACCCCTCGCCAGAAAGTTGAACTGTGTCTAGTTACAACTTGGAGGGGTACGACCAAAATAAGGTAGCAATGGAATATGGTACGATAAGATATTAATTGTTTTCTACGAAAGATAGATATAGAGGAAATTTATATGCCTAGTCGATGGTCACTAGCATCTTGTCAAGTTTGTCCTAAGAGCATCTCTAACCGCCGCCCAACGCGCCTCGCGCTAAAAACGACTTTGCCACGCGCGCTTCGTCTGGTTTGGCGAGGCCGGCAGTGCTGGCTCCAGCAGCTGCGCTAAAATACAGCGCGCGCGACTCTCGCACAAACAACATATGCAATCCAAACACAAGCAAAAAAAATCAAACACAAACAAAATAAATCAAAATAATAGTTTAATTTCGTTATTACAACTTAAACAAATAGTTTATCGTTCGATACAACAAATAGTTCAATATAACACAATAAATAGTTCAACAATACAACATCGAACGCACAAATTATGATGATCTTTGTCGCCCATTCCATGCCCACCACTCCTCAATGAGATCCTTCTGAATATCATTATGCGCCGCGGGACGTCAAATGGCATGATAGGAGGCAACAAAATGGGTCACCCTTTCAGCCCTCCGTCGCACTGGCACAGGATGTCCCAAGAGCTCATACTGAGAGTAGTCTACATCTTGGCCATACTCATTCTCGATGATCATGTTGTGCATCATCACACAAGCGTGTATGATGTACCAAAGGAGTTTTTGATCCCAAAATCTAGACGGTCCTCTCATAATAGCAAATTGGGCTTGCAAAATTTCAAAAGCTCTTTCCACATCTTTTCTAGCCGCCGCATGAGCATTGTGGAAATCAAGATTTTTCTTACATTGCGATTTTTTCAACGGCTTCACAAACGTTTGCCACTTTGGGTAGATGCCATCCGCAAGATAATAGCCAAATTTGTATGTACGGGCATTTGCTATAAAGTGCACCGGTGGCAAATCACCATTTGCAATCTTATTGATGAGTGGTGACCGGTTGACAACATTGATGTCATTCAAAGATCCAGGCATTTCAAAGAAAGCATGCCAAATCCAAGTCTCTTGATCGGCCACCGCTTCAAGGATTATAGTGGAACCCTTTTTTGGCCGTGGAATTGCCCATGCCATGTCTTTCAACAATTCTTCCAATTCCAATGCATGCAATCTATTGAGCCAAGCATACCTGGAAAGCCGCGAGCTTTGTTTATCTCCAATAGCCTTGCGACGTCTTCAGCATTGGGACATCTCAAATACTCCTGGCCAAACACTTAAACAATTCCGACTGCGAAGCACTTGACACATATGATGGCTTGGCTCTCACCCATAGCCAAGTGATCATCAACTAGATTAGTCGGGATACCGTATGCCAACATACGCAAAGCGGCTGTCACCTTCTGAAAGGTGCTATGCCCGAGCTCTTCGGCGGCATTCCTCTTTTGCTGGAAAAACTGGTCATGACTCGCTAGTTTCTCTGCAATGCGCCTGAACAACTCGGTGCTCATCCTAAACCGGCGACGAAAGTACGACTCCGGGTATGTGGGATTCTCCACGAAATAGTGCATCATCAATCTGTTATGGGCATCGATCCTATTCCTCCTAATTTTCTGCCGACCCATAACCGAACCACCGTGCTTTGGTTTCTTATTGATGTGCATAGTTATGATCAGCGCAAGATCTTCCTCCTCTTTCATATCAAATTCTTCTTTGGAAGAATCATACGACGAACTCATCTACAATGTCAATACTATGCTATAAACAACTACAATCAACATGCACCAAATTCATGTAGCAATACATACCTTGCGGGCGTTTTGTCGAACACCTTGCGGGCGCCGAGCGGTAGCGAGCGGCCGCGCGCTGTTCGTCGGAGGACCGCCGCGCGCGTGGGGAGGCAGAGGAAACCGCCGCAGCGCGAGGATAGGCCAAGGAAGCGCCGAAACGGTCGCCGGGCGGCACGGGCGACGGCGGCGCCGCAGATGGATGGGAGTGGTGCAGTTGCGTCGTGAGCGCTCAAGAGTCCAGCGCGCGAGAGCGGGTGCAGCAAATAAACGGCGCGCGATGGCGTTTTGGCCCGCGCGCTGAACTAGGTTTGCCACGCGCTGAACTAGGTTTGCCGCGCGCGTTTTTTACGTCTCCGCTGGAGCGCGCGGAGCGATAGCGCGCGCGCAAAAACAACTGATTTTTCAGCGCGATGCTTGTTTAGCGTGGCTGTGCTTTTAGGGTTGCTCTAAGTAATAGGCATAGTATAGTATAGTGTGCTCTCGCCAATTCTCAATAACAACATTGAATATGAAAGGTCACCGACTGTCAAATCGGCCATTACTTTTCTTCTTTGCTAATGAAGAAGGATGCTGACAAAAGATAAATATCTTAGCTACTTTAGTAAGTCAACCATTCTCTCTTCAGTGAACGACCCCTATGTTGTACTAAATGTCATCTTAGCTATAGGGGTCCTATTTCGGTACCAAGGATAGAATAGACACGAGTCATCAACACATTAGCGAACCCATTGTTATATATAATTCCCATTTGACAAGAAAAATGATAAATCAATGTACTAGCAATTTTGTAACATGATCATGAACGCCATATGTACTTACGTTTTTTCTATTTGTTTATGTATAATCATAAACTAGAAACCTCTATCAAGATATTCTTATACTCTATGCATTATAGTTATATTCACAAACAAGTATGTATACACACAAAGGCATATACACTATATGAATACAAGTGGCACAAATTAATGAGAGACATGACTCTTTTTTTTTCTCACATTTTAGAGGATTCTAGTTTAAGTTTTTAAATTGAAATGTGTTTAGATAAAAAAAAGCACTCTAAGATTTATTATAAAATATGGTATAGACTTAGCAAAACATATTAGTTGTGACTATGAATTTAAAAAATAAAATAAAGTTATAAAATATATAGAAGTTTAGTATAAACTTAGAAAGATTGTAACCATATTCTTAGCAAGATCTGCATTATCCGTAGGACACCTTATATGTATCAAAATCGATATCACAATCAAAAAGATGAAAGATGTACAATCCAATTTCTCGATTCAATAGAAGCCCAAAGAGGTGCATATGGTACCCAAATAAGAATAGGATAGACATGTCAAAAGTAGGTCTGATTACACCTATTTATAATCCTAAATAAAATGTAAGGACGTAGAGATTTCTATTTAAACAGAGTATCCTATTTCCATAGGCTCGAATGACCCCTTATCATAATAAGAATGTGCACGGTCTCGTCCGGTATGGAATGAACTTATAATCTGATGATCGAGTCGATTCCATGATTATAAGTTCATAACCCTAGCGCCCATTTCCATTTTGGGCGGAACAGATCTACTAATTCTTTTATTCTAGTTAGTAAGAGGGGTCTTGAACTAAAAAATAGACCTAGAAGCTAAAAGAGGGTACCCTGAGCAATTGCAAGAATGGGGTTCATTGATATTCCTGGTATAGTAGATGCTATCACACACAGAGTCATACTCAATTCGATGGAATTGTTTGATCTTAAAGGGGATCTTCTATGATTTCGCACATAAGTGGTTATTTCTTGGTTTCGTCCAGTCATTAATAACTTGATTATTTTTAGATAATAGTAGATAGAAAGAACGCTCGTAAGGAGTCCTATTGAAACCAGGAAATATAGGCATGCTTGCCATCCACACCAAAATAGATATAGTTTTTCGAAGAAACCTGCTAGTGGAGGAATGCCTCCTAGGGATAAGAGACATAGGGCTAAAGAGAGAGCCAAAAAACGATCTTTCGTGTAAAATCCTGCATAATCTCGAATGTTATCAGTTCCAGTACGTAGACCAAATAATACAATGCATGCAAAAGTTCCTAGATTCATGGAGATATAGAACAACATATAAGTTATCATGCTTGCATATCCATCATTTGAGTCTCCAACAATTATTCCAATAATTACATATCCGATTTTCCCTATGGACAAATATGCAAGCATACGTTTCATGCTTGTTTGAGTAATAGCAAGGAGATTCCCCAAAATCATGCTAAGAATAGCTAGGATTTCGAGAAGAATCTGTCATTCGTTTTATGAGAAATGAAAAGGAATAGATAATTTGCGTGGCTAAAGCTGAAGCAGCTACTTTCAAAGTAACAGAAAGAAAAGGAACGACTGGAATGGGGGAGTCAGAGTCGAAAAGAGGATTCATCGCTTCTTTCTCTCATGCAAAACCGTGCATGAGACTTTCGTCTCGCATGGCTCCTAAGTGATAAAAGAAAGAAGAACTGGTCTTCTCTCTTTTTTGATTACCTTCCTCGCGTATGTATAAGACCGAATTCATTCTTTTTTGAAATCAATTTCGAAAAAGAACTACTAATCCTTAACTTTTCGAGGAATCCTTCATCAGTGGTTGTGAATGTCAGACTTTTCAATCCTTTCGACCTTAGTTCCGTAGGAGCAAGTCAGAAAGGTTGAGAATCCTTTATCTATTCACTTCGGGCGGAATATATATACCTTCTGAAACTTTTTAAACTCCAAAAGTCCAGTACCTTCCTACAAATTAGTGAATTGGGACGGGGGCTCTTTTGTGTAGAAAAATAAAAAGCAGGGCAATCTTTCAAACTTGCATTCGAAATGTGAAATATTTATACAAAGAGGAAGAGATGAAGACAATGCAGCAGGGTTGGTTATCTAATTGGCTAGTCAAACATGAGGTGGTTCATAGATCTTTGGGCTTTGATCACCGAGGAATAAGGACTTTACAAATAAAATCAAGGGATTGGGATTCCATTGCTGTCATTTTATATGTATATGGTTATAATTATTTACGCTCCCAATGTGCTTATGATGTAGCACTCGGTGGATCTTTAACTAGCTTGTATCATCTTACGAGAATACAATATGGTATAGATAATCCAAAAGAAGTCTGCATAAAAGTCTTTGACCAAAAGGATAATCCTAGAATTCCGCATGTCTTCTGGATTTGGAGAAGTGCCGATTTTCAAGAATGCGAATGTTATGATATGGTGGGAATCTCTTATGATAATCATCCGCGCCTTACACGTATCCTAATGCTTGAAAGTTGGACAGGTTGGCCCTTACATAAGGACTATATAACCCTCAGTTTTTATGAAATACAAGATGCTCATTGAATGATAAGAAATTCATGCTCACTTATACAACACAACTCCAGATTTTATTCAAGTCAAGGAATATTTTTAGGTTCTTTTTCTAGATGCAACAGAACACCTATTTATAATTAATTCCTATTACACAAAAGCATTCTAGATAGATTGAGGAAAAAAAGTCTTTCATCTGGATTCCCCTATTTTGAAAATAGCATATTAATTTCCTTCATATGGACAGAAAAATAGGATGGCTCAAAGAAGTTCTCTACCAGGAACTTTGTATCGCGCACATGACTTATAACAACTAGGAAAATAAGAGAAGATAAAGATAAGCAAGACTAAAAAAATATTCATGGGAATAGTAGAATACAAAATAAAGAAAGGCAAAAAATAATAATAAAGGGGAACCTAATCTCACCCCCTTCCGTATCATAAAGAAAAGATATATTTTTAAACTTCTCTAAAAAGAAGTGCCTCTATATTTATATTATAAATTTATCCACTTAGATGAATAAATCATAATCTATCTATATTATATAGTATTAATAAATATCTATCACAATCCATCTCGAGGTATTTGGATCAATACCTATTCGGTGGATCTTTTTTTTCTGTGCTAGGAACCGGATTTGAACTGGTGCCACGAGGATTTTCAGTCCTCTGCTCTACCAACTGAGCTATCCTCACCTTTACTTGTGCATCATCCTAGTAGCATATTTGTATCTATGTCAATTAAAAGGACTAAAAAACCAATTAAAGTATTCTCAAATTCAAATTTTGAAGGGGGGGGGGTAGCCCTATGCATTGGGCATGGTTTACTTAAATAATACTTAAAAATAGAGTGAATAACCAAGATTTCTTGCCGATACTCTAATAAAAAATAAATGTATTCAATGGATATGATAAGATCCATTGAATTCTCTTCGCATTCCTTTCCGTTGTGAAAGAGTAGAATGAGAAAGCTAATGAATCTTAAACCCATTGATAAAAAGAAAAAAAGGAGGATTTGGGGATAGAGGGACTTGAACCCTCACAACTTATAAAGTCGACGATTTTTCCTTTTACTAGAAATTTCATTGTTGTCAGTATTGACATGTAGAATGGGACTCTCTCTTTGTCCTCGTCTGATTAATCCACTTTTTAAAATTATCAAAACTTTGAATTAGAATTGAAGAATTTGATTATTCAATATTTGAATGGAGTGGATTCACATTCATTCAAAATAAAATTATGATATGAGTTTTTCATTTCATAATCATTTCTAATCTTATTTTGAAATTTTAACAAAGATAAAGAATCTATATTATAATATGAGTTACGTGATTAATCATTTACTATGTTAGTATCTATACGTGTTTATTAAATGTATAAAGTATAAAACCCCTCTTTCTCTAATTTAGAATTAGAAGGAATTCCACTAACAACACAACGTAATTAACTCGATTCGTTAGAACAACTTCCATTGAGTCTCTGCACCTGTCCTTTTCCTTTGTATTCTAGTTTGATAATACCTTCTCAAAACACGGAATTGACTCAAGATTGCCCTTTTTTAATTCCAGGGTTTCTCTGAATTTGGAAGTTACCACTTAGCAGGTTTCCATACCAAGGCTCAATACAATCAAGTCCGTAGCGTATACCGATTTCGCCATATCCCCATTTCCCTTTTCTTTGAGACCAGGATTCTTTGTGTAATTTCATCCATCTCTTAGTTTTTTTTGAAACATTGAGTTCATCACTCAACGTAGTCTAGCGGTTCAATTTGACACTATTTGAGAGACCCCGCTTGCTTATTGCAATTCTGAATTACATTGATTCTATCCTTGATGTATTTGCAATTCAATCCGAATCAATATATCCAAAAGTTTTTAGCTCGCCCACCTCCCGTATTACTTTTTTATAGCATTCGAAATTATACTATAATGCTAGATATTTATTCTTTTTTAATCAGAATTATCAATTTTATTTAATCTAACTTTATGTTCCCCTTAGTGAAATATTAATCGTCAAATTATTAACAAATAATAAATTCTATAATGATCGAATGAAAATACCCATAAATTCTATAATTTTATTTTTAAATATCCTATAGTTAAGCATATCAATCTAACTTTATCTTTAAGAAGTTTTAGTATTTTTTTATAAGTAGAACTTCAAATTTAGAACTAGTTAATAGCTAAGAGTAATAACTAATATATGAGATTTTACGGATTTCCTATATTATACCTATTTCTATTTGTTACACTATTTTCGTTATGTAAGCCCACTTAACTCACAGGTTAGAGCATCACATTTGTAATGCGAGAGTCATCGGTTCAAATCCGATAGCCGCCTTTTTTTCTCTTTCGTTGTTCTATGAACAAGAATCTCTTTTCCGAATTAAATGGAGAATCCAGGATCTTTTATTTTTTACCTTACTATTTTGCTAGATACAAAACAATAAAATAAATAATATATATAAAAAATAGATTTTTATGAAATTCTATTTTTTGTGCTATTTTAGTTCATTTAACTTTGTTTATCCTGTAGTTTAATTAAGTTTTAATTTTAATGTATTTTGTAATGTAAATATAATGAAATTAATTGTGTACAATGAAATTTCAATAAAAAATGAGTCTTCATGTCCCGTTATCGAGGACCTCGTTTAAAAATACGCCGTTTGGTAGCTTTACCAGGACTCACTAGAAAAACACCTAAATCCGGAAGTAATCTTAAAAAAAATTCAATTCTGGGAAAAAGGAGCAATATCGGATTCGTCTTCATGAAAAACAGAAATTGCGTTTTCATTATGGTCTGACAGAATGACAATTACTTAGATATGTACGTATCGCTAGAAAAGCAAAAAGGTCAACAAGCCAGGTTTTACTACAATTACTTGAAATGCGTTTGGATAATATCCTTTTTCGATTGGGTATGGCTTCAACCATTCCTAGGGCCCGCCAATTAGTCAATCATAGACATATTTCAGTTAATGGTTGTATAGTCAATATACCATGTTTCCGTTGTAAACCCCGAGATATTATTACTACGAAAGATAACCAAAGGTCAAAAGGTCTGGTTCAAAATTATATTGCTTCATCGAACTTGGGGAAGTAGCCAAAGCATTTGACGATTGACACATTGGAATATAAAGTACTAGTAAATAAAATCGTAGATAGGAAGTGGGTCGGTCTGAAAATAAATGAGTTGTTAGTTGTAGAATATTACTCTCGTCAGACTTGAACTTAACGAAAAAAGTAAAGGTTCATAGAATTTTCTTCCCCTTCCGCTTTCCCCGAACTAAATCGCCCTAAGACAATTACCACTAATTCATATTTTCCCATCAACTAGCTAAAACTGATTAACCCTAGGATTAGGATCCTTTTTGCCTTTTCCCTCTATGTTTACATACCACAGTAATTTGCTATAGAGAATTTTTTTATTTCTATTAAATAAAAATAAGATAATATAAGATATTATATTATTGCTGGAATAAATTGCTATTTGATTTGATACATTGTGATCCTTAACGTTGATGAATTAAGAAAAACGGAAAGAGAGGGATTCGAACCCTCGGTAAACAAAAGTCTACATAGCAGTTCCAATGCTATGCCTTGAACCTCTCGGCCATCTTTCCTACATAACTTATTATGGAAAATAAACTGAGTGAATAGCGATTTTTCTTATTCCTACAGTACATGTACAACTACAACCGCTTGGGGGTTCCCTAGATCTATTGGAAAAATTCCTTTTGATCTAAGTGGAAGGATACAGGATTGTTTTACTAGAAATTGTGCTCGCTATAAAATAAAAGTTTTAATTTAGGTTTTCCCGCAACTAAAAAAAGAGAATGGAAGAATTCTTCTTATTGCATAATAAAATAAAGAAACCTTAGAATTCCGTTTGCATAACATACACTACACCATTGAAATCAAGAATAGAGTATGAGAGAATTAATAACTTTGAAAACATGAAATATTTGATGACATAAGTTGTTGTTCAGAAATAGTAAAGTGGAATGAAATCCAGTCTTAGTCGAATATTTAATATCTCTTCGTGTCCAAGCAAAAGGAAAATGATACGATTTGAGCTGAGCGGAAAATCCATATATCTCTTATCCATTTAAAGCATATGGATTTAGAGCATATGGATCAATCTATTTATACTTATAAGAATCGAAAGTGTTTGTTTTTATGTTATTTTGTGAAGGAATGGAAACAATTCTATATAGAATGGGTTAGGAATTATGCCTATATCTCGTGTAAATGGAAATTTCATTTATAAGACCTTCTCAATTATAGCTAATATTTTATTGCGAATAATTCTGACAACCTCAGGAAGAAAAAGGCATTTACTTATTATATAGATGGTGTGATTTGACTCTTTTTTTGCTTTATTTAGACCTACCTATACCTCAGTCTTGCGAAAAAGAGAAGGGGT
Organism: Hordeum marinum; assembly: GCA_022496015.1. Lineage (NCBI taxonomy): Eukaryota > Viridiplantae > Streptophyta > Magnoliopsida > Poales > Poaceae > Hordeum > Hordeum marinum. Next base: position 37,216,951 of record CM039673.1, read on the forward strand.
TGGCATAGAGAGAACAAAATTTGTAAAGCAAACAAACCCACGCTTCGGGAAGGTGAGGCGAACTAACAATTCCTTCCGTCGTGTATCCTCGATTGATGCGGCTTCAGATACTTCAATTGTAGATTTGAGTATTGAGCGAAAGGTTACACCTACAGGATATGGTATGGTATGGATTACAGGCCAATCCTACTCTATTAGTATCCGTAGGCAGCATAGGGGAGAAAAGCACTACACCTAGAAATAGGAATCAACAAGAGAAAAACTTTGTTAGAAATTACCCCTTTCCTGATCGGTATCAGGGCTGGGAAGAATGGTTGGGATAACAAACAACCATCAGGTTTGTACTTTGGATACCCCTATAACCATCAAAGATCGTTGAAGTAGCTAATTCCTCTAAATAGGAGGCGTTGAGAACAAAGAAATTATTGGAGCTATCGTTTTCCTCTAGCATTAATAGAATTCATTGGTGTTAAGAAAAACCTCTTGTGGGAAGGTTGGCTAGATATTTCTTGGAAAAATACCAACCCCTTTAGGTTCATAATGAGACGGGACTAATTCTATTGTGATTCTTTAGATTATTTTGCTTAGTACTATATGTGTACAGAAGGGAGGAGCCGTATGAGATGAAAACCTCATGTATGGTTTTGGAACGAAGATTTTTTTGAATAGAATGAACGACCATAACGGATGTTAGCTCAATCTGAAGGAAATTATGCAGAAGCTTTGCAAAATTATTATGAAGCTACATGACTATAAATCGATCCCTATGATCAAAGTTATATACTCTATAACATAGGGCTTATACACACAAGCAATGGAGAGAATACAACGACTTTGGCATATTATTTTTGGGCACTAGAATGAAACCCCTTCTTACCCCAATCTTTTAATAATATGGTCGTGATCTGTCATTACGTGCGACTATCTCCACTATAGAAATAAGAGGATCGAATTTTCTAGTAAATACTGGAGAAAAGGGCTTTCTACATAGGGATCGTAAACACAATGATTTTTCCCTCTCAGCTATAGGAAGGAAGGATACTTCAAGAGAATCAAAAAACAAAGAAAGTATGGCCTATACTACTACTTTATGGATAAAGTTTCTCAAATTGATAGAGAAAGCACTGTAAAGATCAATTAGTGAGCGACTGGGTCGATACAACTAAAAAAACTGCTTACTTATCCCATGATATGGGGCAAAATTTAGGAATCCGCTTATGTAATAGAGCCGATCCACTAAGGGATTAAGCAGCGGTGTAGTATCAGATCCCAAAGATAGTAAGTTCTTTTTTCTTTCTTATGGATATGGAAAAAAGTCTTTTTCAAGGATTCTATAGAGATTTCATATATGAAACCGGGATAGTTACCTTTCAGAAAAATTGAACGAATGCTCTATATCTATCTATGCTTCATTCTTCTGAAGGTGGGAAAAAAGATGAAACTAATTATTGATAAAAATTAGGGTTTGAAACTTAGGTAATTAATTTCTTCTGCTTAACCCAAGAACAGATTGGATCCATTTTTGATAAATCGATTTCAGTTAAGATAGGGGAAATTAAGATAGCAATTTCTGAGCCGTATGAGGTAGAAAACTCTCAAGTACGGTTCTAAGGGAAGGAACCGCCTATTCCGACCAAGGAGAACAAGCCATTCTAGAGGGTGATTTGGAAATTGCGGAAGCTTGGTTTGATCAAGTTGCTGAATATTGGAAAGAAGCTATAACGCTTACTCCGGTAAATTATATTGAAGCACAAAACTGGTTGAAGATTATGAGGCGCTTTGAATTTGAATAAGATCATGCTCCTTTCCCCCCTAAAATGGTTGGTTTGTTTGTTGGTCCATTAATCAAATAAATTAGGTTGTAATATCGAATCAAGAATTTCATTATATCCATTTATTATACCTTCTACTTTAAACCATAGGGATAGGCTCTAGAATAGAATAATAAAGTGGATAAAAAAGGAGGCAATCTAAATATTTCTAATATATTAGAACCATCTTATTAATAATTCTAATGAGTTATCTTGGAATTTATAATCAAATAAAAAACCCTATATTATATGCTCAAGGAAAGAAGATATAGATAGGAGCTTATGCCCTCAAAAAATACACTAGTTTCTTAAATTTAAAATACAAAATATTTTTTCTTACGTTGAGTTTTTTTTCAAGATAAACAATGTTCGTTAGGCACCTAACCTTTATGTCATAATAGATCCGAACACTTGCCTCGGATTGACTTTAAATTATAATTGCTCCATTGAATAACTAAAAAAAGGTGGTAGATAGTAAAGAAAAGAACTAATTACAATATCTATCTTTCAAAATCTATCTTTCAAAGATTCACTAAAAAAAGACAGTTGGCGGGTCTCTTTGTATGTCTTGTCCGGAAAGAAGAGGAGTTAATGATTATTCGTTTACCGGAACCAGAAGTAAAAATTGTGGTGGATAGGGATCCTGTAAAAACATCTTTTGAGGAATGGGCGAGACCCGGTCATTTCTCAAGAACACTACCTAAGGGCCTTGATACTACCACTTGGATCTGGAACCTACATGTTGATGCTCACGATTTCGATAGTCATACTGGTGATTTGGAGGAGATTTCTAGAAAAGTTTTTAGTGCTCATTTCGGGCAACTTTCCATTATCTTTCTTTGGTTGAGTGGCATGTACTTTCATGGTGCCCGTTTTTCCAATTATGAAGCATGGCTAAGTGATCCTACTCACATTGGACCCAGTGCTCAGGTAGTTTGGCCTATAGTAGGGCAAGAAATATTGAATGGTGATGTAGGTGGGGGTTTCCGAGGAATCCAAATAACCTCTGGTTTTTTTCAGCTTTGGCGAGCATCTGGAATAACTAGTGAATTACAACTCTATTGTACTGCAATTGGTGCATTGGTTTTTGCAGCGTTAATGCTTTTTGCTGGTTGGTTCCATTATCACAAAGCCGCTCCCAAATTGGCCTGGTTCCAAGATGTAGAATCCATGTTGAATCACCACTTAGCGGGATTATTAGGACTTGGGTCTCTTTCTTGGGCGGGACACCAAATTCATGTATCTTTACCAATTAACCAATTTCTTGACGCTGGGGTGGATCCTAAAGAGATACCACTTCCTCATGAATTTATCTTGAATCGGGACCTTTTGGCTCAACTTTATCCTAGTTTTGCCGAAGGAGCAACCCCTTTTTTCACTTTAAATTGGTCCAAATACGCAGAATTTCTGACTTTTCGTGGAGGACTAGATCCAGTAACCGGTGGTCTTTGGCTGACCGATATTGCACACCATCATTTAGCTATTGCTATTCTTTTCCTAATCGCAGGTCATATGTATAGGACCAACTGGGGTATTGGCCATGGACTTAAAGATATTTTGGAGGCTCACAAGGGCCCATTTACAGGACAAGGCCATAAGGGTCTTTATGAAATCTTAACAACGTCATGGCATGCTCAATTATCTCTTAACCTAGCTATGCTAGGCTCTACAACCATTGTTGTAGCTCATCATATGTATTCTATGCCTCCCTATCCATACCTAGCTACTGACTATGGTACACAACTTTCCTTGTTCACACACCACATGTGGATTGGCGGATTTCTAATAGTCGGTGCTGCTGCACATGCAGCAATTTTTATGGTAAGAGACTATGATCCAACTACTCGATACAACGATCTATTAGATCGCGTCCTTAGACACCGCGATGCAATCATATCCCACCTTAACTGGGTATGTATATTTCTAGGTTTTCACAGTTTTGGCTTGTACATTCATAATGATACCATGAGTGCTTTAGGCCGTCCACAAGATATGTTTTCGGATACCGCCATACAATTACAACCTATCTTTGCTCAATGGGTACAAAATATCCATGCTACTGCGCCTGGCGTAACAGCTCCTGGTGCAACAACAAGTACTAGCTTAACGTGGGGAGGCGGCGAGTTAGTAGCAGTAGGTGGCAAAGTGGCTTTGTTACCTATTCCATTAGGAACCGCAGATTTTTTAGTCCATCACATTCATGCATTTACCATACATGTGACTGTATTAATACTTTTGAAAGGTGTTTTATTTGCTCGGAGTTCCCGTTTGATACCCGATAAAGCAAATCTAGGTTTTCGCTTTCCTTGCGATGGGCCTGGCCGAGGGGGAACATGTCAAGTATCTGCCTGGGATCATGTTTTCTTAGGTTTATTCTGGATGTACAATGCAATTTCGGTAGTCATTTTCCATTTCAGTTGGAAAATGCAGTCGGATGTTTGGGGTACCATAAGTGATCAAGGGGTGGTAACTCATATTACAGGGGGAAACTTTGCACAGAGTTCCATTACGATTAATGGTTGGCTTCGAGATTTCTTGTGGGCACAGGCATCGCAAGTCATTCAGTCTTATGGTTCTTCATTATCTGCATATGGTCTTTTTTCTTAGGTGCTCATTTTGTCTGGGCCTTCAGTTTAATGTTTTTATTCAGCGGCCGTGGTTATTGGCAAGAACTCATTGAATCTATCGTTTGGGCTCATAACAAATTAAAAGTTGCTCCTGCTACTCAGCCTAGAGCCTTGAGCATTATACAAGGACGTGCTGTAGGAGTAACCCATTACCTTCTGGGTGGAATTGCCACGACATGGGCATTCTTCTTAGCGAGAATTATTGCAGTAGGATAGTGGCTAGGAGGATTTGAAAGGCATTATGGAATTAAGATTTCCCAGGTTTAGCCAAGGCTTAGCTCAGGACCCCACTACTCGTCGTATTTGGTTTGGTATTGCTACCGCACATGATTTCGAAAGTCATGATGATATTACTGAAGAACGTCTTTATCAGAACATTTTTGCTTCTCACCTTTGGGCAATTAGCAATAATCTTTCTATGGACGTCCGGAAATCTGTTTCATGTAGCTTGGCAAGGAAATTTTGAATCATGGATACAGGATCCTTTACACGTAAGACCTATTGCTCATGCAATTTGGGATCCTCATTTTGGTCAACCCGCTGTGGAAGCCTTTACTCGAGGAGGTGCTGCTGGTCCAGTGAATATTGCTTATTCTGGGGTTTATCAGTGGTGGTATACAATAGGATTACGCACCAATGAAGATCTTTATACTGGAGCTCTTTTTCTATTATTTCTTTCTACGCTGTCTTTAATAGCGAGTTGGTTACATCTACAACCCAAATGGAAACCAAGCCTTTCGTGGTTCAAAAACGCGGAATCTCGTCTCAATCATCATTTGTCAGGACTTTTCGGGGTAAGTTCTTTGGCTTGGACAGGACATTTAGTTCATGTTGCTATTCCCGCATCCAGGGGGGAGTACGTTCGATGGAATAATTTCTTAGATGTATTACCCTATCCCCAGGGGTTGGGACCCCTTTTGACGGGTCAGTGGAATCTTTATGCCCAAAACCCTGATTCGAGTAATCATTTATTTGGTACCGCTCAAGGAGCGGGAACTGCCATTCTAACTCTTCTTGGGGGATTCCATCCACAAACACAAAGTTTGTGGCTGACTGATATGGCTCACCATCATTTAGCTATTGCATTTATTTTTCTCATTGCCGGTCACATGTATCGAACTAACTTCGGAATTGGGCACAGTATTAAAGATCTTTTAGAAGCGCATACTCCTCCGGGGGGTCGATTAGGGCGTGGGCATAAGGGCCTTTATGACACAATCAACAATTCGATTCATTTTCAGTTAGGTCTTGCTCTAGCTTCTTTAGGGGTTATTACTTCCTTAGTAGCTCAACATATGTACTCTTTACCTCCTTATGCATTCATAGCACAAGACTTTACTACTCAAGCTGCTTTATATACTCATCACCAATATATTGCGGGGTTCATCATGACAGGGGCTTTTGCTCATGGAGCTATTTTTTTCATTAGGGATTACAATCCGGAACAGAATGAGGATAATGTATTGGCAAGAATGTTAGACCATAAAGAAGCTATCATATCTCATTTAAGTTGGGCTAGCCTCTTTCTAGGATTCCATACCTTGGGCCTTTATGTTCATAACGACGTCATGCTTGCTTTTGGTACTCCAGAAAAGCAAATCTTGATCGAACCTATATTTGCCCAATGGATACAATCTGCTCATGGCAAGACGACATATGGGTTCGATATACTCTTATCTTCAACGAATGGCCCCGCTTTCAATGCGGGTCGAAGCCTATGGTTGCCCGGATGGTTGAATGCTGTTAATGAGAATAGTAATTCGCTTTTCTTAACAATAGGACCTGGGGATTTCTTGGTTCATCATGCTATTGCTCTAGGTTTGCATACAACTACATTGATTTTAGTAAAGGGCGCTTTAGATGCACGCGGTTCCAAATTAATGCCGGATAAAAAGGATTTTGGGTATAGTTTTCCTTGTGACGGCCCAGGGCGCGGCGGTACTTGTGATATTTCTGCTTGGGACGCATTTTATTTGGCAGTTTTCTGGATGTTAAATACCATTGGGTGGGTTACTTTTTATTGGCATTGGAAACATATCACATTATGGCAGGGCAACGTTTCACAATTTAGTGAATCCTCTACTTATTTGATGGGATGGTTAAGATATTACCTATGGTTAAACTCTTCACAACTTATCAATGGATATAATCCTTTTGGGATGAATAGTTTATCCGTATGGGCTTGGTTGTTCTTATTTGGACATGTTCTTTGGGCGGAACCCCAGGCCGAATCGCTCATGTAGCATTCAGATCAAAGTGGAACCGTTAACTAGAATTCTTACATATTAATTTAAAGAATATATAAATTTGGGCGGATTGATCACTAATATATTCTTACATATTAGGGTGCAATTCTATTTTTTTAAATAAATATCTCTCCGGTGGACTGACCACCTCTTAACTATATCCCGACAAAGGTCAGATAGAGAACAGACATATATAAGTTTAACAATTCACGATTTTTCGACTTCTTCTTACTCACCTCCTCTTCTTTAGCCTTTTTCTCCAAAGAAATTAGGGATCAGTTTCTTCAATTTGTGTTCGGCGGTGGAGTGGGGATTTGTGGAGATGGGGGCGGAATAATGAGAATGTAGTGAAACCAGCAAACTAATGCATCTGCTACACATAAATAAATGTACTGTTGAATGTAAATGGGATGGACATAATTCAACTAAACGATGTGCAACTAGCATATTTGCAAAAAAAGGTCTTTTTTTATTCTGTGTAATCAAGGAATTGGTCATCCTCAAACAAGTTGTTTCTCTTCGTTACCATCTTTTGTAACACTATACCTGCGAGCGAGAGTTCTGAAATTTTGCTCCGGTCATACCCCCTGTCATGTCGTGTGTACTGCTCGAACTATTACAAAATATTCATGGTAATGTATGGCTATATAACCTACCATGACAACTTTGTATGCGTTGATCGAATTTACCAAAAACGAGAATAATAAAAATAAAAATTATATATATGGTTTTATATCATTGAGTTACTCAACTGACTCGTAGAAACCTTATATTCTTAAGAAGTTGATTCCAATTCTCTCAGCATGTAAAGTGTCCACCTCAACGTTCTACTAAACAATGCATTTAAGCCTTCTCTTCCACTAAGCCATGCAAAATCTACCACATAAGCAAGTCATGCATTTAACTTATAAATTAAAAATATATTTTTTGCAATAGTCTATGCATGTAATACTGCCACATCATATATTCATGTTAGTCATCCTTCACATTTTTGTTCGAAATAATAATTTTAATTGTAATTAAAAAGTTTCTATTTTAGACACTTTATTTTATTGATTTTCAAGCCTATACTTTCTTTTTCATTGGATTTAGTTTTTTAGCAACTATTTACCCATTTTTCTAAACAAAGTTACTGCAGCAACATGCGGGGAGAGAGTCATCCCACTACTCTATTTATCTTGACATTTCATTATTTTCCCTTTGCTTCTTACTCCGTTATCTCCTCCATGCAAAAAGAAGCAGCAAAACGGTTGGCTGTTCGCATCCCCACTATCTCATTGATATTCAACTTCTCCACGAAACAAGTCAAGGAGTAATGATTGTAGGCATCACTTCATTCCCTCATAACATGCCCTTCTCGCCTGATCCCTTGCTTGATCTCTTTTTCAGAACCGAGACCAACGTTGGTACTGTACGACTGTACATACCTAGAGGTTTACAGGCTGGCGTCGGTGCAGGAAGACGATGGCATCGACTTTGATGAGGTTGTGGAAAATGTCAGTGCTATGATAGGGACAACATCGAGGCGGGACGAGAGGGTGAAGCGCTACATGTCATCAGCCATGCCGGCCAAATCGAACGGGGACCCCGTGGTTATGGAGCGCTTTGCGGATGTTGCCGTGACACCACCTCGATCAGGCCATCTGGCCCGGTTTCACCTGCGTTGTCATGCAACCCAGTAGGGTCAGCCGTGCATGCATCCCATATCTCTTACTGTTTCTCCACCACTCATCATCGGTCTGATTTTTGATCTGCTACACGAGCAGGTCATTGCATCGCGTCACCGCCGCTAGGATACCTGGTTGGCCTCCGCTTGCATGTTCCACCTATTCCTCACAACATATGTTGATTCAACCGTATCACATCTCCAGTTGTTGTAACGGGGGAGAAACAACCTTCATGTATGGCTCTTAAATCTCGTGTTTCCTTTGTACTGTTTCTAGCATAAACTACAACAACGTCTATTTTAGGATCTAGATGATATACATACATATAGCACTATGTAAGTTCAACGAAGTCACATACCCAAGAAAGATTAGCGATGGGAGTTCATTCAAGGTGCAGTCATGTAATTTGTATTGCAGTATTAATTGCTACTTTTTTATTAGCAGCACATCAGATGTATTGTCTTCTTTCTATTGAGATGATCAAAGGTAAGATCCTGTACAATTTTGGTTAGAGAACTGATCATACTAATAAGCAAGTAGATTTCAGAGTTATACATTAAATCAAAGCCATCTTCTGTTGCAAAACATTTCTTTCTTTTATTCTTCTTACCGTGTGCCCCTCTCTTACAAATTCTTTATTACACTACCATCCCTGCAACACGCGGGGTATTGTCTAGTTTAATCAAGTTTTAGGAAGATGTAAAATGTTAGAATGAAAAAATCACATCACAAATTAACCAAGCAAATGTGCATTGCCACGACTAGTTTACTGAAGATAAAAATATGTTTCCATACACATAAGCTGTGTTCAACATAAAGTTTTCAACAAGTCTTTCTGCATGACAGAAAATCAGGATAGTTGTTGTTATCGAGAAGTACAAAAACACCTAAAGAGTTGACCGTATCATTGTTATTTTCTTTACATTAATATCTCACGCATGTGGGCACACATACACATGGGTTCATAATCGGTGTATCTTTCTATAAGGTAATATAATTCACAAGGAAAACTTTGTTCTAGTCAATTCTCCTGCTGAAACATGAGAGATCTGCAAAGTCTTTCTACTTTGACGTTGCCCGACTTCCGTATATGCAATTATTCCTCCACACTCCCATAAAAAAATTATTCCTCCACACATGCATCTACTTTTGGAACAGGAGATGCATTATTGTGGAGCCATGCATTCGGAGGTCAATATTTCTTGGCTTGCGACAATAACGTGGCCAACATGCAACTCTTGTGATCGGATGAAAGAGAAACCACGTCTTGCTAAAAGAGACATGATGCAAGTCAAACACCAGCTTGAATAACAAACATACCTTTTCTAGGGAGGAGCATCCAGCTTAACATCGAGGGAGGACCTGAAAAGCATGAACATCATCAAGTTACAGATGCACATTGAAATGAAAAAGAGAACAATGATCTTGTGGATATGGGTAACCTTTATGATGCTGAAATTTTAGTAGTAAATAACTTAGATTTATGTACCTTATAGCATCTACAGTCGGATTGGGCAAATCCGCGCCCCCCCCCCCCCTATATGCCTGCGGAAGCGTCCGGACACGCCCACAGACGCATCCGGACGACCCCTCATATTTCGCTTCGTGCATCCACATAGTTCAACAAACCGAACATGCCAAAATGAAATCAATGTCCGACCGACAATTGTTGCTTGCAAAACGAAGCGGAGGAAGGGACGCCGATGGAGGAGGTAGACTGCATCTTCATCACGACAGTTGGGGACGGGCTGGAAGACATCACGGCGACGGATCGGGGCAGGTGCTGAGGATGGAGAGCAAGGATGCCGGGCGACAAGGGGTCGGGGCACGGGAAATGGTGGAGGGCAGCAGCAGGAGGAGGAAGGGTTTGGAGAATTTGGGGCAATTTGAGGTGGGATCGGGCTGTCGGGTCGACGTGGCGGGCGTGCCCGGGCTCCCCCATATCCGCCCCATATTTGAGCTAGAAATGGAGGGTACCGGTCAGTTCGGGCGTTTGAGGCCCGTTTGAGAGGCTCGTCTGGGTCGCATTTTCGTAACCGGACAGTGATCGGGCGGCCTGTCCGGGTGTTTGAGACGTATTTAAGGGATTCGGATGTAGATACTCTTACATCATAGTTCTTACTCCTAAATATCCCTGTTGGCTCTCGATTAGATGACCCGTATTCAGTTGATTCCATTCATCGAAGCTGCTCTTTAACTTTATTACCTGATATTCACTCACAGATGGTGTTACTTGAGTTGCACGGAGCAAGCAAGGTGACTAATCTACTTTTATACGATTGTTAGAGCATTTTCAATAGCCGTGCGAAAAGAACGCGCGAAAAAAAGTGAGTTTAATGCGTGCGGGTCATTTGCACGCGCTCCAGCAGCGACGGGAAAATATCGTGTGCGCGGGAAAAGGCGGCAGCTCGCGTGTTAGATTTGGCACGCCGCTTACAGCGCGTCTATAAATCGCGGCGCTCGTCACGCGCCCCTCCACGCTGCCACGCGAGCTCTCCCATCTTCTTCTACCGCTTGCGCGCCGCTTCCTCGCCGCTTTCTCACCACACCACCATCGCGTCACCATGCCGCCGCGTCGCCGGGGATTGTCCGGCTACCGCGGCGTCCGCGCGTGCCCCGACGGCACCTACTACGTCGAGATCAGGTCCGGCGACGTCCGGCTCGGCCTCGGCATGTTCGAGACCGCGTACGAGGCCGCCCGCGCGTACCACGCGGCGGCGTGGCGCCTAGAGAGGCCTCGTGCGCAGATGAACTTTCACGACGTCTACAGGCGCCAGCAGGCGCAGGACGTCGCCCCTCCGCCTCGTCTTATCACGGACCAGGACCGTGCAGACCACGTTCGGCGACAGCGCCGCCTCCTCGTCGCCGAGGAGGACGAGCGAGCCATGGCGGAGTGGTGCCGGTGCTACCCGCAGGACGTCGCCAACAAGCGCGCCTACTGGGCGGAAGGCACTGGCGGTATCGCAGTGCGGTGCCATGGAAGCATTTGAAACGTCGATCTTCACGCCAAACGATGATCGTTGGCATGATAGTATGGCTCACTACCTCGCTTTTCACTCTTCACTCTGGACTTGCTTGCTTGACTCCTGTTGCACTTGACTTGTTGTGGTGCTCGATGGTTGCTTTTATTAATATAAAGATGGAGGGAGGGGAGGGCTTTCTCGACAGTGAACATCCTTTTGAGCTAACTGGAACATACTGAAGTGCTGAACTTAACTTAAGTCCTCGGTGGCCAGACCAGCAACCCAGAAGCTAATGGCAGGAGCCTGGGTCACTCCCCGCATGTCACAGTATCGTGCAGACGGACGGAGTGGCAGCTAGAGCCTGGAGCCGTTCCCGGCGACGTCGACGACGAAGCGGTAGCGGACGTCGTTGCGCGCGAGCCGCGCCAGCGCGTCGTTGATCCCGTCGGTGGACACGAGCTCGATGTCGGCGGTGATGCCGTGCTCCCCGCAGAGGTCCATCATCTCCTGCGTCTCCTTCATGCCGCCCGTCATGCTCCCGCTCACCGTCCTCTTCCCGAAGATGAGCGGGAAGGACGGCAGCTCCACGGGCTTGTCCGGCGCCGCCACCAGCACCAGCTTCCCGTTCACCTTGAGCAGCTCCAGGATGGGCCCCAGCGAGTGCTGGGCCGACACCGTGTCGATCACGTAGTCCAGGCTCCGAGCCATGGCCTGCATCTGCCTCTCGTCGGTGCTGAGGACGAAGTCGTCGGCCTTGAGGCTCTCCCTCGCCTCAAGCTCCTTGGCCGGCGACGTGCTGATTACGGTGACGCGCAGCCCGAACGCCTTGCCGAACTTGACGGCGACGTGGCCGAGCCCGCCCAGCCCCACCACGCCGAGCCGCCGCCCGGGCTCCCCGACGAGCATCCCGTGCTGCTTCATGGGGCTGTACACGGTGATCCCGGCGCACAGCAGCGGCGCGGCGGCGTCCAGCGGCAGGGCGTCCGGGATGCGCACGAGGAACCGCTTGTGCGCGACGAGCATGTTGGAGTAGCCGCCGTAGGTGACGCTGCCGTCCCAGAAGATGCCGTTGTAGGTGAGCGCGACCTTGTCGCAGTAGTTCTCCTCGGAGCGGCGGCAGTGGTCGCAGTCGAGGCACGACGCGGCGATGCATCCCACGCCGACGCGGTCGCCAGGCCGGAAGCCGGAGACGTTGGAGCCGACCTTGGTGACCACGCCGGTGATCTCGTGGCCGGGCACGACGGGGTACATGGTGATGCCCCAGTCGTTGTTGATGAAGTGGAGGTCGGTGTGGCACATGCCGCAGTAGTGCACCTTGATGGTGACGTCGTCGACGCCGTTCTCCCGGCGCTTGAAGGCGAAGGGCACCACCTTGCCGGAGGGCTCCATGGCCGCCCACCCGCTCACGGCCTGCGTGTGGTTCGGGGTCACCTCCATCGCCCGAATCGTGACTGATCTCTTTCTCGGCGCCGGAGCCTACACCGTTCGCGTGTGTGTGTGAGTGGCGCTGTGTGCGTGAGACACTGAAAGATTCGTGCTGTCTGTGGTGCTGGTTGCGCTGTGAGTTTTGCATCTCAGCAGCTCTACCCACGGCTACTTATAGTGCGCTTGAGCTTCACGCGGTTGGTCCTGAGCGGTCTGGTCGTTTGTAAAAACTTTTCTTTAAGAAAAAACTTTCGAATCTTTAGTCAAACATCATGGGAGTACAAACAACAATATAAGTAATAAAAATCACATTCAGTTTGTAGACCATTCAACGCCCCTTCCTCATAAACCTTTTTCATAGTAGACAGTTAAAAAATGTCACCCTAACGTCACAAAGGATCGACGTACCAAAACAACAACCGTCCCCATGAAAAGAAGCGTAGATCAAAAAGACCCAACTTGTAGACACATGAACACAAACAAACGAAGACCAGATTCACGTAGTTCCATCGAAGACAAACATAGACCAAATCTTGTGAGATCCGCTGAAGACACACCTTCATATGCCCTTCGACGACGCGAGACACACCAACCCCACTTGTCAAGGCCGACATGGTACAAAGTCAACCCCGTTAGGTTGCATCGATATGCCGTTGGGACCCACATGTCATCCTCAATAAAAAGAATGTTGTCTCCCCTCGGCGAGATGCACCTCGTGCCTCGCACCGTCGGCAGGGACCGGCTGGCGAGCCACCTCCCGCCTGACGTGACGCACCACACAAACCACACGTACAGAACACGCTCGATATGGAAGCCCACCATACCCAAGTCCCCCCCCCCTTCTCTCCCATATTGACCGGACACCGCCGCAGACCCCGTCTCTCCAGTGTCTAATGGGGTGGCTCCTTCTCCTCTAGTCGTTGCGTCGAGCGACGAGGAACTAATGGCAATGGTGCTTGGTGGTGGTGGTTCTAGCGGGCTTCCCCGGTTGGGCTACAGGGGTGAAGCACGAGGATAGGGGAGCGGCGGTTTTGAGTGTGGTCAAGCGATTGGGCAGCAACACCCTTCTCGGCCACCACCGGAGAAGGAGAACGGGGCACACTCGGAGTCAGAGTTGTTGTCGGGGCACCCTCGATCTAGCGAATTGGTGCCCAACGCATAAAACCAGGGGGTGAGGGACATAAAGGATCTTTGCCCGATACCATGACCAGGTGCGCCACGTCGACATCTCAGCATGCGGGGTATGACTGGAGATTCTTCATGTGGATAGTTGTGCACAGGCTCGAACAGCGGTCGCGAGCCCATGCTTCGCAACCCCGTTGTCAGTGATCAAGTTGGTGCTCGTTGCTCGCAACGCTCGAAGGAACCGCGCGGCTGCGAGCTCAAAATTAATAGAAAAGAGGGTTGGCGCCGAAGTGTGGATCCCACATGTTATGACGACAAATATAACAGTCAAAGTTAATGGAGTTGACATTTTGTGTCCTATCAGGCTGACAAGTGGATCCTATCTGTCATAATCAAGTTTGAACAGCCTGAATCGATGCCTCACCAAAAGTGATACTAGTTTTTAGCCAAATCTTAGAAGTTAGAACCCACTTGGTAGCTCTCTGAGGAAAATTGTAAAGCTTTAGTCCAGTGGGACACATACCTGAAAGTGATATTTCTTATTATGCGCAAAAAAAAAGTGATATTTCTTTTTGTCAAACACTTCATATTTTTTTGTCAAAAAAAGTGATGTGTGCGTGTGTGCGTGTGTGTTTGTGTGTGTGTGTGTGTGTTATATAAAATATCCAAAAACTTGTTATGATTCGGAGGTATCGTAGCGATCCATGTCAGTCTGAAAAACCCACCACAGCCAAAGACCGACCGATGCTGAAACTACCCGGCCGGAGCCACGCCCCTGGACTGGACGCACGAACCCGCGGTCGTTCCAGGGTCAAGCTCGGTCTGCCCGCTACCCTTTCCCACGGGTCAAGTGGTAGTTGTTGTCCGGTCACGCTTCTTCACATGGCAAAGGCTCCCCTGCCTTCTCGTGGCAACCCATCGTCGGTTTCACCTGAATTTCACACGGTCTTCCCGCCGATCACTGATCGCCGGTCGATGTCAGTTCTGGTTGCGGAGCAACCACGTGTTGTTTTTCCGGGAAAATCACGGGCCAACGCGCTGCGTTTTTCGTCTCACGACCGACCGAATCCCCTCGCCGTTCAATCAACGCCGTTTCTCGTCGTAAAAAAGTGTTTGACAAAAATTATGGTACCGATCGGATTCAATATTCTTGCATAGATGCTAATAAGGATTCCAAGAAAAATCCAAGCCTTGTGGTATACAGCTGCTTGTGCGTCGAGCCGACCAGCAGCCAAAAATTATCTTGTGGCCAGGATTTGGATCCACTCGGACGACAAATCGGCGTGGGGTGTTGTTTTAATGGCTTCGTCATGTACCATGCTAGTACCATATCACCTTACTGTATAGCCCAGTGGTTCCTTTTGGCATTGCCCCAGTGTAATGCGTAAACGGGCACCCTAAACATAGCATTTATATTCCCTGCAAAAAAAACAAAAAAACCATAGTGTTTTTACCAAGCCACCCCTGTACCTTCCCCCTTCTCTCTTTTGTCCACGGGCTTCGTCGGTATCTAGAGGAGTGAGGACCATTCCTTACTTGTTTTCAGTTCTTGCATTCCATTGTTTTTCCTAGAGTTTTGGTTCTCCAACGAGGTGGTGGTGACGATGCTGTGTTTGAATAAGATCTCTCTAAGCTCTTCCCCACTTGACGATATCTCTGAACAAGAATTTCTTTTTTATTTCTACTTAAGAGCCACTTGAATTTTTCAGCTGACACCAAAAAAGGGTTGCAAGGGTAGGTGTTGCAAGATCTGTTGGCTATCTTTGGATTTTGATACTTTTTGTGTCCATTGTGGAAAGCAATTGACTGGATTTTATTGCAGTGACTTTTACCACTTCTTTCGGTTTGTTTTGTGGCATGGTTTGGATTTCCAAACTCTCTAGATTGATGGGGAAGAATTGAACCGCATGCATGGTACTTTTCTCTGTCTGATGTTCTTTCGGTGGATATTTGATCTAATTACTAGAAGGGCTGTGTGCGCTTTGCTGCGCCGTTGAATTTGTTAGGACTTTTAAATTTCTTTACTCATTTCATTTTAAAATATATTTTTATAGGCCAGTTGTTGCTTATTGATTTGAAAAGTTGTTGGCCCGATCAAAATCATAAACAAAATCCAAAATTGAATATCTCAATCAAATGAAAAAACTTTAAAATTAGGGAGCTAGAGAATTAAAATAATTAAATAGGAAATCACCTTGAGAAATTGTTGACACGGTCAAAATCGGGTGACCAAACTCTAAAATAAATCATCAATTAATTGTGAAAATTCTAAAATTAGGAAGTGTAGTGTATTGTATAATAAATTAAATAAGAGGGTTTAAAAATTATTGACCTGATCAAAATTGGATGACCAAATTTCAATTGAAGACTTCGATTGATTGTGAGGCCTTCAATCCTAGGGGAATTAGTTATATAGTATATTCGTGACGAGTGGCTATTGCGCTCTAGCCTTGAACAATGAGGACGTTTGCAGGCGTCTCTTCCCTTAATTATTTGCTCGATCCAAATTTCATACTTTCTCGACGAACAATCAAAGAAGAAGAAAATTACAATTAATATGATTTTTAGCGTAATTTCACTTTAAAAAGACCAATCTATTTATCAAATGTCATGACAATACAAGAACACGAGAAGTAACAAAAAAAATACATATATATATTTGTATACCATCTAGCAACGACTACAAGTATTATAATGAGTCGAATACGTGCCGCTATCATCGCCCCTTCCTCACAAAAGTTGAGACCTTGTTGTAGTACGTGCTATTTGAGCGTCTTTTCTATATACTCCCTCAGTCCCTCTTCGTAAATAAAATACTACCTCCGTTCAATAATAAGAATGAACTAATATATGTTAGTCGACGAAACTGTCAAGTTTCTTAACGAACACGTCCAACATGACCAAGTGTTCAATGATAACATTTGACGCCCTAGCAGGTCAAGTGCAACCACCCATTTAACTAATTAACAGAAATTAACCTAACCTCTCCTCGCAGAAAAGAAGAAGAAATTAACCTAACCTTCAAAGCACGACTTTACAGACGATCAGAGTAGACCACTGAGGTACCGAGACCAACCGCGTGAAGCTCAACGGCACTATAAGTAGCCGTGTGTGGAGCTGCCGAGATGCACAACACACAGCGCAACCAGCACCACACACACAGACAGCACGAATCTTCCACTGTCTCACGCACACAGCGCCACTCACACACACACGCGAACGGGGCAGGCTCCGGCGCCGAGAAAGAGAGAGATCAGTCACGATTTGGGCGATGGAGGTGACCCCGAACCACACGCAGGCCGTGAGCGGGTGGGCGGCCATGGAGCCGTCCGGCAAGGTGGTGCCCTTCGTCTTCAAGCGCCGGGAGAACGGCGTCGACGACGTCACCATCAAGGTGCAGTACTGCGGCATGTGCCACACCGACCTCCACTTCATCAACAACGACTGGGGCATCACCATGTACCCCGTCGTGCCCGGCCACGAGATCACCGGCGTCGTCACCAGGGTCGGCTCCAACGTCTCCGGCTTCCGTCCCGGCGACCGCGTCGGCGTGGGATGCATCGCCGCGTCCTGCCTCGACTGCGACCACTGCCGCCGCTCCGAGGAGAACTACTGCGACAAGGTCGCGCTCACGTACAACGGCATCTTCTGGGACGGCAGCGTCACCTACGGCGGCTACTCCAACATGCTCGTCGCGCACAAGCGGTTCCTCGTGCGCATCCCGGACGCCCTGCCGCTGGACGCCGCCGCGCCTCTGCTCTGCGCCGGGATCACCGTGTACAGCCCCATGAAGCAGCACGGGATGCTCCTCGGGGAGCCCGGGCGGCGACTCGGCGTGGTCGGGCTGGGCGGGCTCGGCCACGTCGCCGTCAAGTTCGGCAAGGCGTTCGGGCTCAAGGTCACCGTCATCAGCACGTCCCCGGCCAAGGAGCGCGAGGCGAGGGAGAGCCTCAAGGCCGACGACTTCGTCCTCAGCACCGACGAGAAGCAGATGCAGGCCATGGCAAGGAGCCTGGACTACGTGATCGACACGGTGTCGGCGCAGCACTCGCTGGGGCCCATCCTGGAGCTGCTCAAGGTGAACGGCAAGCTGGTGCTGGTGGCGGCGCCGGACAAGCCCGTGGAGCTGCCGTCCTTCCCGCTCATCTTCGGGAAGAGGACAGTGAGCGGGAGCATGACGGGCGGCATGAAGGAGACGCAGGAGATGATGGACATGTGCGGGGAGCACGGCATCACAGCCGACATCGAGCTCGTTTCCACCGACGGGATCAACGACGCGCTGGCCAGGCTCGCCCGCAACGACGTGCGCTACCGCTTCGTCGTCGACGTCGCCGGGAGTGGCTCCAGGCTCTAGCTATTGGATGCTGGCTGGCAGCTCTGTCAGAAAGAAAGGATGGGTGCCTATTTCATTTTCAGCTCAGTTCAGTTTCAGGGTATGGAAGAGTGATCGACACCAGGGGTTGTTCTTAATTTTTCTGCGATTAAATCGTACTATGTCAATATCTCATCAACTTGTGAGTTTCAGAAAAACGATTAATTTGTGAACTACCATGTGATTGGAAGATTGGAATGATTATGGTCAGTAGCGGACCTGGCATCACACAACGCCCCAGGCAAGCCTTACATCTACATACGCTACAGTGCCTACAGTGCCATACCGTGTAATTTGTCCTACAGTTAACAAAGGATATCCCCAGCACGCTCGAGGCGAAGGCCCTGCCTGCCCGGGTCCTAAAACCGTCACTCACTATGGTATCCCTAGTACACCAGGTTACAAGTCCTGGATTATTTTAGGATTTTTGATAGTACGTATTCTTTTATTTTGCAGGGTAATACTTGTATTACTTAAAATCAAGAATTATAGTCACGACTGACAATGTCGGGAAGTTCATTTGGACATGACCCAAGCCACACAACAGCTCGGCATTGTGATCTTTCAAAATTTGCTAAAAAATGACTAGCACAATTTTTTGTGCGACCAACATGAGTAATACAAGAATTACGTTCGATCAAACTATCTTTGATCTCCTTTACGAGAAAGGCATATTTTGATTTATTAGTATCTCTGCTCTGCACCATCTTGACTGCTTCCAGGCTGTCCGATTCTATATCTATTGGTCGATTGCTCCACTGCAATGCAAGCATGAGTCCCTCCCGTATAGCAATAATCTCAGCCTCTAGAACATCATCACAGTCAAATAAATATTTGCATGAGCTGAAGATAATACCACCCCCATCATCTCTCAAGATCATTCCTGTTCCAACGACCCCATTTGACACAGATCCATCCGTGTTCAGCTTCACACGTCCAGCCATTGGTGCTTCCCACATGCTAAGGGCCGTGCACTTTAACATTGTGTGTGGGCGCTAACAAAGGGAAGCATACGTGAGCTGGGTACCTTTGGCAATACGCATTCAATGGGAGAAAACGTTTTCATCGACAATGAGATGCCTACAGTGACTCCGTAATCTCAAGATGATATGTCAGCTTAGTCTTTTAAAGATGCTTGTAAAAAGAAAAGATTAATATGTGACCCATGTCAAGATAGCTGACCCCGCAAAGAAGAAGAAGAGAGATAGCAGGCCAATAGCACATCCCTGTGACTGAGTGTCACCGTCACCATGAGAAAATTTTGTGAAGCATCCCAACTTCTATTAGACCATATACACTGCAAGATGCTTTGGAAAATGAACGCTTATTGTTTAAGCATTGATGCTTATTTCTATAAAACATGTGCCTAATACAATGCAAGAAGGGAAAACAACCAATCAGGTTACAAGTTTTAATTGAAAAACAAATTCCTAAAAACTTGATGGCTTATCAATATCAGTACTTACAATAGAAGATATCCTATCCAAAAATAGGCGCACGATACATGCTGTCTTGTAGGTACAACCTGAGTACGCCGAGTAATTTCTGACATACTGGTAGGGTTTAATTTGCTAGCCAATTCTTTTAGCGTGTGTTCTTGTTTTTCCTCTTCCGTTTCTTCTTCGTAGGACTTATCGTCAGAAGTGCTTCCTCCGTTTCTTCTTTATAGGGTTTATCGTTCAAAGTGTTTCTTTTATATTCATCGTAAGAAAATGCTTCCTTTAGATAGATACCGCCATAGAGATCCAACACGCATTGCACATGTGTAGAAGGATGTTCTCTCGACTTCTGGGCTGTAGGAGGTGTCACTGCCAGGAGCTCCTCTTCTATGCCTCAAGCGAAGGATATGAGGCAAACACACATCCCAAACTATATGAACCGGGCCACTACCGCCTAAGCGAAGGTTTTCCACCATTTTTCTGTTTTTCTTCGTTTCTCTATATTTTTGAAAAAATATATTTAGTGTTTAGCAGATTTAAAAAAATGCTCATCAAAATATATGATATTAGCAAAATTTAAAAGCGTTTATGAATTTTGAAAACATTCATATATTTTGAAAAAAATGTTCACATATTGTTTTACATAGCCATCAACTTTAAATATAACAATGAAACAAACAAGTATAGAAAAAAATGGAGAAATATATAAAATAAAATATAGAAACGAAGTAAAAAGAGAAAACGGTATAACAACTAGTAGTAATGCTAAAAACCAGGGACAAAAAACTAGCCACGAAAAGAAAATTCCCCTATAACGACCCGGCCTAAAGCCACCATCGGTGCGTGATTCCTATCGATTTCAGACTATTCCATGCAATGAGCATAAACCAGGATTTCCATTGCTATATCTCGCATGGTATGAGGAGTACTTAGCAACCGTCTGCAGTTGTTCCCACAGGATTAAGCTAGCACGTTGTTTTCGCCGGATTTTCTTTCCAATATATGTTTATGTTTTTGTAAGGTTTTCTCCAGATCTGGCTCTTTGGGATCATTTATGTTAGTTCTGTAGATTCTCTTTTGCCTTTTTTATTTTGTCCCTTTCATTTTGATATATATATTTTTTCTTATTTCGTTATTCATTTTCTTTAAATTTACTTTCCCCATTTTATGTTTATTTCTGACATGAACATATTTCTACAATGCGCGAGTACTTAAATATTCATGCATATTCCATCAGCATCCATAAATACTTCTATAAAGTTATGTTTAAAAATATTTTTTCGAAAATAAATTAGAAAAACGTTCATTTAATCACATGAACTAAATTATAAAACTCACAAACACTAATTAAAACGGAATGAACACTCAAACAAAGAGTGATCGCTTTAGGAAATAATATAAAATATGAATATTTTTTAAACACATGAACACTTTATATATATATATATATATAGTTAGAAATAAATTACATTTGAAATACATATTTTTATATTTATATTGAATCACTGCATAATGTTTTTTATAAGCAAACAAAAATATAGGTCACAAGACCATAAATAATTGAATTTATTGTATATTTTAGACTATTTTTGTATGTGTATAATTTACGTGACATAAAATATTTTTATGGAGATTATAAATTTTCTGACGGTCTTTTTTTACGTATTAAATAAGATAAAATTTATAAAACACAAAATTTCGGTTCATTGATCTTAAAATAAAGGGTGTGAAAAATAACTATTCCTCACACTGGGTAACAAATAGCGTGACCCTGGGCTGTTAGTTTTTAAAATAATATGAAACATGAAATATTTTTAAACACATGAGCAGTTTTTATAATGACATGATCATTTTTATATAAGTCTTAGTTTTTTATTTGATATGTGAGAATATCTCTTATGATAAAATATTGCTATTTTTTACTAAGTAAATTTGTGATATGAACGTTTTTTGTGTGGATTCAAGATTTAAATTAATAAAAGGAGAAAAAAGAATAACTGTTAATCGGCGGTAATTTTAGCTGGGCTAACTGGCGTGCTCAGCACACAAAGTTCTAGAGTGATCACTTATTTGAGGCCCGTAGGTGTCAAAATGGGCCACTCCAGTCGGGCAACCTCACTTGAGCTGGGTTTCCATTTTTTCTTCCGGCTTTCCATTTAATCTTTTGAATAAAAAAGTTGGAATTTGAAAACAAAATCTAATTAATACTAAAACATATAATTCCAAAAATGTGAGTATGTATTTTTTAATTTTTTTACCATATATTTGAAAAAGGTTCACATTAGATAAATAATACTCACCATGGATTTAAAAGAAGTTCATAGTATAGAAAAATAGTTCATCCTGTATTATAAAAATAGCCCATCACACATAAAATTTATTCACAGTATATTAAAAACTGTTTACCGTGTCTTAAGAAAATAAAATGGGTGTTCATAAATTGTTCACCTTATATTAGGAAATGGTTACAATATAGAAAACTTAGAAAAGTAAAAAAAAGCCAGAAGAAAAACCAAATCCCAAAGGAAAAAACATATATCAAAGAAAAAAGGAAATGAAGATAAACATAATAGAAAACCAAAAAACAACATAAGAGAAAAAGAAACAACTGCAATAGCAATAACATCGAGGACTCCATTGGGCCGACACAACTTGAATCTCATGTGGACTTCGCGCCGTCTAGTTGCCACATACATGCAACAAATAAGATCATGCTTACAGCAACAATGGCCCACTAGATGTGCCTTATGATTTTTTTTATTTCCAGGTTTGGGTTCAAGGACGTTTGAGAGGAATGCAAATGTGTTGTGGTGTGTGTCATTGGAAATGCCTATACATGCATAGAAAAAGGCACGTGTTTTCCCCTACACTTTCTCTAGGGTCACATCTCCTTCGACAGCGATTACCGATATCCACAATGTTTTAACATTGATTGTCGAATCTTCTCTCGGCGATTGACAGGTCCACTGAGTTGAGCTTGTTTTGCCGGGTTGCATTGTGGAATTGTGGTAGAAGGAACCGGTTGGGGGTGACAAGGCTGACCATGCATGCAAGGGGTAGATGTCGGGGTTGAGGGGATAGAGGAGAGCAAAGGGAGAGGGGAAAGAAGAGATTGACCTGGCGGAGAAGCTAGCGAGAGCTAGTAGAGAGAATGCACGGAGTTGCGGCGAAGGTTAGAAGAGGGAGGAAGATGCCACCGATTGGGACTTCTATGGTCCTGATCCAAATCTAGATGATTGCTTTGAAGTATTAAATTTACACGAAGAAGATACACATTTGGATCTCTAAGGGAAGGCGTATGAAGTCATGAAGGATGTACGGTGGCTGGGTTTGTTCAGAGTTCACACGTTGATGCCCTTTAGTCATGTTGTATCGTCGAATGCCATGATGAATGCTTGTGCTTGTGAACTTAGTCCTATTTCAGTTCCATTGCTTGGGTGACTGGAATAAAGTGATGGATGGGGTTCCTAGTTGTTTAGAAGGGATCATGTGGTAATTGTGGATTATGATGGTTTTACAAACATTGAATATTATTCTATGGACAACATACCAGTTTGGGCAATAATCAAAGGATTACCTGATGGGTTGACTAGGAAGAAATAACTTGTGAAGAAAGTAGCAAGGAAGATGGGGAACCACCAATAACTAGGATTGTCAATGAGGGGCAAATCTACCCATCTAGTCCCTCGAGAGCGAGGGGGTATGTGGATTTGGTGATAGTTGTCCCTATTACCCTAAAGGAGAGGAACAAATACAATACTAGGGAAAAGCTTAAAGACAGACATTTACTAGTGGCGTGGGTTAACAGGGCCACGTTGTTGCTATTTACTAGTAGTGCAGGGTATAAACCCACGCTGCTAGTAAGTTGATAGTAGTGTAACGCGAGGTATAAAACCAACACTACTACTAGTTGACCCCACCGTACACCCATAGTAGTAGCATGGGGTTTGTACCCCACGCTATTACTAAGTTGATAGTAGTAGTGCGGGGCTACTACTAAGTGGTCCCCATCATGCCCCCCAAGACAAGCCATTGTAGTAGCGTAGAGTATAAACCCGTGCTACTACTATAGACCCACCAAGACATGTGTACACATAATGGGCGGAGGCTCAAACCCAAACCCACACTCTCCTGATTCTCCTTCTCCCTCCCACCTTCGATTCCCTTCCTCACCAACCGTCACCATCACCCTCTCACCTAGTGCCTCGCCCAAATCCGGTGACCTCCTCTCCGACCACAACCCCTCCCCTCCCTGTTCTTCCTCCTCCTTCTCCTCTTTTGGAAGGAGAGGGAGACCAGCAGAGTGCCGTCCAGGGCGGCGACCAGATCTGCCATGGACGCAACCACTTCCACCTCTGGAGGACATCTAAACACCATGGTAAAGGGTCCCACAACAAGAAGCAGCAGGTCACCGGGCTTTGTCTAGGTTTTTGGGCGTCAGCTCCAACTTTGGCGTCCACCGGTGAGTTGCTCCTCCTACTCCTGTCTATCCGTCTCTTCCTCTTTCTAATATTTTCTCTTATTTTGTAGCAACGGTAGATGAGAGGTGAGGGGATGAGTTGGGTGGGGAAGCACCATAACCATGGACAATTACATCCCCTCTAGGACGAGCAACAACCATGGATGGAGAGGACGATGGAGCCCAGCAACAGCCATAGATGTAATTTTTTAATTCCTAAATAGTTAATAGTAGCGCGGGGCATGACCCACGCTATAGCTAATTATTAGTAGGGCGGGTTCCAGAAGTAGCAGTAGCACAGGGTGATACCTACGCTACCGCTAAAAGTTAGTCATAGTGTCGTAGCTGTAGCGCGGCCCCCTCGCTATTGGTAGGCCTTTACCCCACACTACAACTAGGGTTTTCCCTAGTAGTGATACCTAGTATATTAAAGACGCTAAATTTTTTCTGTGCGATTGTATGGGAAATGTGGTAGAAGAGTGTAGGGATGGTATCCATGACCCTCGTATGTTTGAGTGGCTTTTGTGAAGTTTTGAACCCAGTGGAGACCGATTAGGAGGAGGAAGCAGGAAGGGGTGATGGTGACCTAGGGTGAAGAGTCGGAGTTGATGATCGAGATGGAGGAAGTAGAGGAGGTAGAGGAGATAGGCTTGGCAAGGGAAGAGAAAGAGGTGGAGGAAGGGGAGACAATGGTTACCATGATAGCATAAATTTATCTCATATCGTCAAGGTGACGACATGGGGAAGCTGATGAGCTCACGGAAAAGATTTATCTCGTCGGATGACTTAGTTAATGTTAATTGGTAGATATTTTTGAGTCTTGCTCATAAGGTGGCGAGGGTTGTCTTACTTGTCGAGAATGGGAGAAGGTAGCAAGTTTTGTTGATAGAGCTGTTGCACCTCCATCGACCACAACGGGTGTCACGCCCAAGATGCAATACTATCCTTATTTTGGCACGAGGGCCTTGACAATGATAGAAGCGCATCTTGTTGTTTTGCAAGAATGGATATCATTACAAGTACATGTACATAAGAGATGAGTATATGGAATTGGCTTACACTCGCCACAAGCTACATCAAGATCACATCAATACAACAACATATTCAAACATCATACATAAGAGACTACAGACGAAATCAAACGATAAAATGACATCCATCCTTGCTATCCCAGGCTGCCGCCTGGAACCCATCCTAGATCGATGATGAAGAAGAAGAACTCCAAATCAAACAAGCATCGCTCTCACGTCAATTCATCGCATTACCTGTACCTGCAACTGTTGTTGTAGTAATCTATGAGCCATAGGGACTCAGAATCTCATTTCCAAGGGTATCAAGACTATTAAAGCTTAATGGGTGAGGTATGGTTAAGTAGTGAGGCTGCAGCAAGCATCTAAGCATTTATTTGAGTGGCTAACTTATGAATACAGAAAGTAAAGTATGGCGGTCTACGCATAACGGACGTGAACTAGTAATAATCACTAACTGATCCTGAACACCTACTTACGTCAAACATAACCCCACCGTGTTCTCTCTCGGATAAGGACTCACGATAAGAGACAGTCACGGTTACGCACACGGTTGATGTATTTTATTTGAGTTTACTTCAAGTTTACTATGACTAGGGATTAAACAAAGTTTCCAAGTTGCCACATAACCGCGGGCACTGCTTTTCGAAAGATTTAACCCTGCAGGGGTGCTCCAACTCACCCATCACAAATTAACCACACGTAGCGGGAATAACCTTGACCACGAATCTCGTGATCTTCCTAGGCAATTCACTGGAAAACCTCAACCTTGAGATAGCCCACAGTATCGGAATTCCACGCACAAGACATTTGAGAAAGGTAAAACAAGTCCAGCAAGACCGCCCGACGTGTCAACGAACCCGATAAGAGCCGCGTATCTCGTTCTTAGGACACGACGGATGAGCGATGGTTACCATGCCAATCACCGAGTTGCCCCAGGCGGCATTAATAAGCTTCTCTGGGTTGGATCAACACTCATGAGGAGCACTGTCCCGGTTTTGTTGATTAATCTTCGGGGTCCGAAAAGTCCCTATGCAGTTTCTTTAGTTATTAGGAAAATGTAGTACCAATGTTGGGCCTTGCCAGACAAGCTTTATCCTATAACAAAAATCAACAGGGTCCCCATAACAACCCCGAGCATGTTAGGAGCGCTTAATATGAAACATAACACCGGTACACAAGTAACCAGGGGCGGCAAAAGTGGAACAAAACACCGAGCAAAAGGCCAAGCCTTCCACCTTTTACCAAGTATATAAGTGTGTTAAATTAAATATCAATAATATTGTGATAACGAAAGAATGTCCATGTTGTCACATGGAAGCAATTCCACCTGCATCTAGAAACGCTATAAGAAGGGCCGAGCAAGCGGTAACATAGCCAAACAATGGTTTGCTGGGATGTGAAGGGGTTAGAGTCTTATCATGGCAATGTTGGGAGGCTTGACAAACAAGTGGTAGGTAGCATGACATAGCGATATAAAAACGAGACAACTAGCATGGCAATGATAGTAGTGGTATCCAGGGAAATGTGTCATCTTGCCTGAGATCCCTCTTGGAAGAAGAACGAGTGAAAGGACGTGAATGTCACCTAGAGGGGTGGGGGGTGAATAGGCGCTTTAAAATAATTATGGTTAAGGCTTGAACAAATGTGGAATAAAACTATCGTTTAATTAGTCAAGCACAAAACCTTAAACAGCTAGGCTCACCTATGGGCACCAACAACTTATTCTAAGCAAGATAGACAACTAAGTGATAGCAAGATGTATAACAAGAAACAATATGGCTATCACAAATTAAAGTGCATAAGTAAAGGGGCTCGGGTAAGAGATAACTGAGGCACACGGAGACAACGATGTATCCCGAAGTTCACACCCTTGCAGATGCTAATCTCTGTTTGGAGCGGTGTGGAGGCACAATGCTCCCCAAGAAGCCACTAGGGCCACCGTAATCTCCTCACGCCCTCGCACAATGCAAGATGCCGTGATTCCACTAAGGGACCCTTGAGGGTGGTCACCAAACCCGTACAAACAAGGTTGGGGCAATCTCCACAACTGAATTGGAGGCTCCCAATGACACCAAGAAGCTTCACCACAATGGATTGTGGCTCCGAGATGACCTCAAATGTTGGGGGCAATCTCCACAACCTAATTGGAGACCCCGAAGCTTGCCTGGAGCTTTGCACCACAATGATTGAGCTCCGAGGCACCACCAACAGTCTAGGACGCCAAAGCTCCCAAGAGGAACAAGCTCAAGGGTGCTCAAACACCCAAGAGTAATAAGCTTCTCAACTTCTCACTTCCATGTATCACTGTGGAGAACTCAAATCTATGCACCAAATGCAATGGCAAGGGAACATGGAGTGCCCAAGTCCTTATCTCCCAAATACCACCAAAGCAACTAATGCTAGGGAGGAAAATGAGAGGAAGAACGAAGAAGAACATGAAGAACTCCAAGATCTAGATCCAAGGGGTTACCCTCACTTAGAGGAGAAAGTGATTGGTGGAAATGTGGATCTAGATCTCCTCTCTATTTTCCCTCAAAATGGAGCAAGAATCATTGGAGGTATTGAGACATAGCAAGTTCAAAGAAGGTCAACAATGGGGGGCAAACACGAGCTCAATGGATAAGGTTCAATGGGGAAGAAGACCCCCTTTTATAGGTGGGGAAAAATCCAACCGTTATGCTCACAGCCTGCACAGAGCGGTACTACCGCTCCAAGGAGTGGTACTACCACTAGGGCGGTAGTACCCCTTTGAAAAAACACCGATGAGGAAAAAGGCCAGTAGAACCGCCGGAGCGGTACTACCTCTCGTCCTCACGGTACTACCGCTACGGGTAGCAGTACTACTGCTTGCAAGCGGTACTAAAAAATTACATCCGCGCCTACCACGAATGGACTTAACACGAGATTTTGGTCCGAAGCGGTAGTACTGCTCTTGGAGCCGCGGTAGTACTGCTCCAGAGCGGTAGTAAAAAATTACATCTGCTCTATCCGCGGTAGTACCGCTGCAGCCTTTTAAGAACACCAAAACTGCCACAACTTTTGCAAACAGACTCCAAATTCAACGAAACAAAGTTTGTTGGAAAGCTAACGACATGGGATAACACAATCTTGATTTAAATATCAATAAGAAGCAAATGAGAAAAGGACTATAAGAAAATGGTGAGAACCCTTCCTCGAATAAGACCAATAAAACTTCCAACACCGAAAACGCAATAGACGAAGCATATGAAATCCGTTTTTGATATACAAGAGCTTGTCACGAAGATAACCAAAATCTCAAGAACCCACATAGAGAAAAGCCAACCAAGAACCAAGAAAGATGATGATGACAAGAATGCAATGGTTTGAGCTCTCAACGAATGATACGATCAAGCTACTCACTTGAGAGCCCCCCTTGATAGTACGACAATCGATCCTATAACCCGGTCTCTCAACTACCACTAAGAGACCGGTAAAATATAAAACCCTATCAAGGTCAAACCTTAGCCTTGCACATAGTCCACTTGAGCTAGATGTTGACGATCTTGACTTCCTCAAGATGGACCACCTTTCTTGATTGCGTTGGCTTGATGAAGACTAGATGATTGCTGCCCCATAATCCACTATGGGTGAGCTACTCTTAGGCACATATTCACAAGTCCATTGACACCACAATGGACGGCAAGCTTCAAGCCTGATCTCTCCGTGATGCTTCACTTGAACTTGCACACCTCAACCTTGATAACGATCACCACTTGATGTCATCTTCCATGGGTTGTATTGGATCTTCCTCTTGATGCAATCCCATGGAAATATGCCTAACCCCACAAAGAACTCTCACAAGGAACATGGGTTAGTACACAAAGCGTAATGGACAATGCTTACCATACCATGGGATCACTTGATCCCTCTCGGTACATCTTGTACGCTTTATGTGTTGATCACTTGATTCACTCTTTGACTTAGTCTTGATCAACCTTGTATATTATCTTCTCTCTTCATAAAGATGATGTCTTGAAGGTAATCATGAATTCTCACACAATCTCCTTCTTCAAGACATGCTTGCAATAAGCTCAACTCTCACATGACCAATCTTTGGATAAACCTTGAATACCACCTTGGTCATCATATAAACTCCTTGAAACCCAACAGATGGACTTCAAGAAGTGCCTATGGACAAATCCTTCGAATATAACTCAAGGCAACTATTAGTCCATAGGAATTGTCATCAATTACCCAAAACCACACATGGAGAAATGTGCTCTTACAATCTCCCCCATTTTGGTAATTGATGACAACCACTTTCAAGAGAGTTTATATAAGGAAATAAGCACAACCAAGCACACAGAAATGTATGGATGGATGTGAGATGCAAATGCTTAAGAAACAAAAGCAAAACTCTCAAAGCATTCCAAACTAAACTCTCTAAACTTCTCCCCCATTGGCATCGATTGCCAAAATGGACAAAAAGTTTAGAAAGCCAATATAATAGGTGTTCCTCCAAAAGGATTGTATATCTCAAAATACGTGTGCAAAGAAATACACATATCCAATGATAAGTAGTTGGAGGAAGACAAACTATATTGAGAACCCAAAGATTGCACAAAGGATCATATGGCACAAAGATATACACCGGAGTGAAGCAAGTAATCAAAAGATACTAATTGGAACAATCAATCACATGTACCAACGAGCCACATGAATAAAAGATATTATGATATGGGTAAAAGAGTGTTTATAAAGAAACTAGAGGATATCCCCATGATTTGTGCACAAAAAATAATTTTTGTATTTGAATACAAGTGCACAAAATAGGATCATGACTCCCCCACAATCAATATAAACACACCACAAGTGCAAGCAAGTAGATAAGACAAAGAGCATAGTACTTGCACTAAACATATGGTTGAGTAACATGTAAAAGAGGCAATCTTAAGAATAGGCTCAACCAAAATGATGTGTGTGAGTCATGGAAAAGCACTTGAGAAGACTAGTATAAGGATGAGCATAAATCATCAACATAGTCTTGATGAAATGAGACACAAAGTGCAAGCCATATCCTTCCCACACACAAACCACTAGCTAAAGGGCTCACAAGCTTACTAATAGGAAAATTAAAAACCAAAGCTTGTGACAAACCCTGGTGAAGATAGGAAAATGATAGCCTTGTAAAGAGGAGGGATACCAATCAAATTGGCAAAACCCTCGTGAAGACAAGCATGAGGAAAATAATTTTCACCACCAAAGAGTGCATCAAGATGCTAGGATATAAGATCCGCACTCAAGACAAATTCTTTCATGAAACCACCAAGTAAATAAAAAGGAAATGCAATGGTGGACGTGAAAGAAAAGAGGATATCAACTAGAGATGTAACTTCTCTCATGTTTATAAGATTCTAGGTAGAGGAAAATCATGATGATATATCCACAAAGAATAATGTACACACGAAATAGTTACAAGAAGGAACAAACAAGATATCCACAAGGAAGTCATAACTATACTAATAAGATCTTTGCTTGAAAGCATAGCACATAGCCTAATATTTTCTTACTATACATAAATGAACTCCCAATACACAAACATCAAAGACATCACAACTAGCAATATGAAATCATTGTTGAGACTCTTTGAGAAAGGAAACAAATACCACAAGAATGACTCAAGAAATTCCTGCCATGATGCAACCTATAAACAGTTGAATGCGAGAAATGTATGCATGAAGTAGATACTTGTTACCGAGATAGCATTGGATTGATGTCGTAGACAATGGTTCTTTGATCATCCTAGCAAGGATCCAATAAGCACATGGTGTCAACACCTTCCTTGTAAGTGAGCCGAGTGTCCAATGTATCTCCAATTGTTCCTAGAACAACACCACAAACAAAGTGGTCCAAACTTATTGGGACCAAAAAGTTAGTGTACCAACAATATATAGGACAAAACTCCACATAAATATGTGCATATAGATATGAAATTGAATTTCATGCACACTTTAGCCAATTTATGTCATAGTGGAGTTTCCCCTATATATTGGGTCAAGGAAAGAGAACATGCCAACGAAAGTACATGTAGTAAATATGCATGCTCAAGGCTTTCGAGAATCAAATAAACACACCGTTGATAAGATACCAAGAGAAAAGGAATCAAGTGAAAATAAAATACCAAACAAAAGATATCACTTGACAGATACAAACTAAAATATATATCAAGGAATGAGATATCCATTGACACATGCCAAATAGAAGGAAACAAGATACCAATTGAAGGAAAACAGAGGTATCAAGTTCCCAAAAGAGAGCTAGATTCCACAAACCACACCCTCCACAAATTTTCATGCTGGCACAATGTACCATAGAGAAAAGGCTTGCCTCCCTCCAACACACACTTGATGAGGATCAAACGATTTTATGATAAACACATAAAGAGAGTGTTCTAAAGAAAATAGGAGGGCTCTCCCAAGAGATGTGCATTATATAGAATTTGTATTTGGATACAACATGCACATGATGGGATCCTCACTTTCCCTATATCTATAGAAACACTAGACATGCTCAAAAAGATCCACAAGAGACAAGGAAGACAAACGATAAACAAAATACAATGTAAAGATGATTAGCAATTTCTACCATAAAAGGGTACCAAATGTCGAAG
Organism: Hordeum marinum; assembly: GCA_022496015.1. Lineage (NCBI taxonomy): Eukaryota > Viridiplantae > Streptophyta > Magnoliopsida > Poales > Poaceae > Hordeum > Hordeum marinum. Next base: position 37,248,747 of record CM039673.1, read on the forward strand.
GACAAGAAGTAATTCGAAATATTTCCTATTGGTAGATTGCAAAGAAATCCAACATCATCTTTACACGTAAATCATAAGCAAATGACACTTGTAGAGCTAACATGCCACCTAGGAACAAGATAAATTATAATATCAAATCTAAGTGGAAATATCTCAAATGTACACATTCTCTAGGATTGTAATATGCACATAGCATATTACTCCCCCATAATGTGGTAACCCAACGATAATAACAAGTGGCAAATGAAGTATAACAAGAGATGATTAATGGACCTTTTAGAATTTGAATTTCTCATGAGACGACATACCACATAGAAGCTAGATAATCTTGTAATATCCATACTAAGTGGTATTCCTCATGTACAAACATTTTTAGGATTGTGAAGTGCACAAAGCACATCACTCCACCAAAATGGGATAATCCATTAATCTCTCAAGAGAGCCAACTAAGATAAGACAAGATGCAAAAAGGCTCAACACAAGACTCACACATACATGATGTGCAACCCATCATACATACTTGATTTCTCAAGATAAACAAATAGGAAGCACAACATATACAAACACATGCAAGGTACAAAACCACAACATGCAAAGGGGCGAGTAACTAACAATGTATTCAGTTTAAGTACATGTTACCGTAAGGAGGAACATTGGATATAAGTGACAAACTTGATAATCCACATGACTTGGCTTGAGATAATATGAATGATGAAGATCCCTTAATTCTTCATGATGTATCCAAGTCACCAATGCCTTCCATCAATGCCTATTGATCAAATTTTGAGCTTGTTGGTCCCCAACCAAGTTGGGTCCTAAGAGGTTAGTGACAATAGGCTTGGCTACCCAAATGGTTCTTTTCTTGATACCACTTTGAGTACCAACACATTTGGCAAACACATTGCCAATCTTATCCTTCCCAAGAGAATAGCTATCATCAATAATGATTGGGTTGGATAAGTTACCTTTTGTGCAAGAAGAAGCGAAGTGACCCTTCTCACGACATAAGTAGCAACATTTACCCTTTGCTTTCTTCTCAGTTGATTTCTCAACTTGAAGAGTGGTGACTTGGATCTTATTGGGAACATGCCTTTCTTCAACTTGTGGTTGAGCATGAGATTGAACTTGTGTCCGCTTCACTTGTTGCTTCTTCTTTAATGGGAAAGATCTAACATGGTACCCTTCAATTTTGCACTTGAAGCAAATAATCTTGGCCGAATTCTTGACTTGTTCTTGGCCCTTCTTCTTGTAGTTCGTGGACTTCTTCTTCTTCTTCTTCTTGGAGTTGAATCCAAGTCCACCTTTGTCATTTGGGAGTTTTTGCACACTCAAGATATTGTTGAGTGTGAAATTCCCTTCATGACTCTTTTCCAAGTCTTTCTTCAAAGAAGTGACTTGGGCCTTGAGCTCTTTGATTTCCTCTACATGGTTAGTATCAATAGAAGTACTAGAGGAAGTATATGCTTCATCGTTAGAGCAACAAGGCAAGGAAAGTAATTCATCACAAGATGTACCAACATTATGAGTAGATGAACTACGAGGACTAGCACATGGCAATAAAGTATTTCTACTAGATGTAGTGCTAATTTCCACATGAGGATCACTTGATGTTACCTTAATAGTGTTGGAAATATGCCCTAGAAGAAATAATAAATTAGTTATTATCATATTTCCTTGTTCATGATAATCGTTTATTATCCATGCTATAATTGTATTGATCGGAGACTTAAATGCATGTGTGGATACATAGACAAAACCATGTCCCTAGTATGCCTCTAATGGACTAGCTCGTTGATCAAAGGATGGTTAAGGTTTCCTAGCCATGGACATGAGATGTCATTTGATAACGGGATCACATCATTAGGAGAATGATGTGATGGATAAGACCCAAACTACAAACATAGCATATGATCGTGTCAGTTTATTGCTACTGTTTTCTGCATGTCAAGTATATGTTCCTATGACCATGAGATCATGCAACTCACGGATATCGGAGGAGTGCCTTGTGTGTATCAAACGTCGCAACGTAACTGGGTGACTATAAAGGTGCTCTACAGGTATCTCCGATGGTGTCTGTTGAGTTGGCATGGATCGAGACTGGGATTTGTTACTCCGTGTAACGGAGAGGTATCTCGGGGCCCACTCGGTAATGCAACATCACAATAAGCCTTGCAAGCGATGTGACTAATTGTTAGTTGCGGGATCTTGTATTATGGAACGAGTAAAGAGACTTGCCGGTAACGAGGTTGAACTAGGTATGGAGATACCGACAATCGAATCTCGGGCAAGTAACATACCGAAGAACAAAGGGAACGTTATACGGGATTAACTGAATCCTTGACATAGAGGTTCGACCGATAAAGATCTTCGTAGAATATGTAGGAACCAATGTGGACGTCCAGGTCCTGCCATTGGTTATTGACCGTAGAGGTGTCTCGGTCATGTCTACATAGTTCTCGAACCCGCAGGGTCTGCACACTTAAGGTTCGGTGACGTTTCGGTAGTGTAGAGTTATGTATGGTGGTGACCGAAGTTTGTTCGGAGTCCCGGATGAGATCCTGGACGTCACGAGGAGCTCCGGAATGGTCCGGAGGTAAAGATTCATATATAGGAAGTCCCAGTTTGGTTTCCGGAAAAGTTTCGGGCTCATCGGTAGTGTACCGGGAGTGCCGGTAGTGTACCGGGAGTGCCGGTAGTGTACCGGGAGACCTCCGGGAGGGGTACTTCGACCCCAAGAGGTCCATGGGCTGTGGGAGAATAATAACCAGCCCTTAGTGGGCTGGGAAAAAAGCCAGAAAGGCCCATGGCGCAGGAGAGAAAGTCCTAAAGCAAAAAGTGGAAAATCAGCCAATAGGAGGCAATCCTACTCCAACTAGGATTGGAGGTGAAGTAGGATTGCTCCCACCTCCTATTTCGGACGACCCAAAGGCCTTGGCTGCCTCTCCTCTCCTCTCCTCATATATATACTAGTGGATTGGGTGGTTTTTGTACAGAATTTCCGGCCACGTGCTACCCGTTTCACCGGTGCACAGTTTCTCCTCTAGATCGGTTTTCCGCAGCGCTTAGGCGAAGCCCTGCCGGAATCACTCCACCACCATCACCGGAGCACCGTCACGCTGCCGGTGAAATCTCTCTCCTCTCCACCTCCTCTTGCTGGATCAAGATGGTGGAGATCGTCATCAAGCTGCACGTGTGCTGAACGCGGAGGTGCCGTCCGTTCGGCGCTAGATCGGAAGGACCGTGATCGAGATCGCGAGACGGTTCGTGATGAGATCGCGGAACGGATCGTGATGAGTTCGCGGGACAGATCGTGATCAAGATCGTGAGACGGATCGTGATGAGATCGCGGGACGGATCGTGATGAGTTCACGGGACGGATCGTGATTGGATCGTGGGACGGATCGTGATGAGATCGCGGGACGCTCGGCGATTTGGATCGCGAAGATGTTCGACTACACCAACCGCGTTTCTTAACGCTTCCCGCTTAGCGATCTACAAGGGTACGTAGATCCACTCTCCCTCTCGTAGATGCTCATCACCATGGATAGGTTTGCGTGTGCGTAGGAAATTTTTTGTTTCCCATGCGACGTTCCCCAACAAGTAGTACTAGCCTCATGAGCTATCTTTAGCACATTATGAGATACTAGAAGATCGCCATCATAGCTAGAAAGCTTTTCATGACTCTCTTCCAATTTCCCATAATTACTAGATAACAACTTAAGTTCAGCCTGTAGCTCAACATTCTCCTTTAATATGGATGCTTCACAAGAAATAGAGTTAGTAGCACAAGCATCATCATTAACAACAAGAGGAGAAGGCAACTTGGCAAGCTCTTTAGCATATGAAACTTTAAGTTGAGCATGAGACTCGGTGAGTTCAATGAGCGAACTCTTAATGACCCTTGAGACATTTTCGAGCTGCTCAAAGTCCTCAAGGAGTTTAGCATGTGCAACTTCAAGCTTATCCTTTTTAGTTCTAAAATCATTAGCCACCTTGAGAGCTCTTTCGTGGGATCCCTTTAATCTAGATAATTCTAGAGCAAAGGTCTCCTGAGATTCCTTGGTGGTTTGTTCATTTTCAAGAGCTTGAGATAGCTCCGCGATCTCATTAGCGTAATCACGTTCATGACCTTCCATTTTCACAATGGTGGCCTCATGCTCCTCGAGATGAGCTTCCAACTCCTCAATATATTTCTTGCCCTCAATGGCAATAGACATGATTTCCATGAAGTGGGAACGAGCAATATTATTATTATGAAGAGCTTTAAAAACCATTTCTCCCTTAAGTTTTAAGGAAGCAATATTATCACTCTCTTCATCATTATCATCAACATCATCATCGTGAGATATATTGGGATTCAAAGTAGGAGATCCCTTTGAAGCCTTAGCCATAAGGCAAAAGTGAGAAACAACAAATGATGATGTAGGATCCCTTGAAGCACCATTCAAGACCACATCTTGTTCCATGGAGTGTTGGGTGTACTCTACATTGTTAGCACAACAAGTCGAGGACATAGATACATTTTTATCATGACAACAAGATATAGCAAGCATATCATCATGAGATTTAGTCAAGCTATTTGTACATGATATGCAAGGACTATGAACACAAGGATGTGAAACATTTAAAGTGCTCGAGGTGTTAAAGTCCAAAGATGAAGCATTGCAATAAGATAGTGAAGAAGAATTATCAACAATAAGCCCACTATCATCATTACAATGATCATCACTACTCACCATATAATTACCTTGTGGCAATCCACATGTAGGTGAAGTAGACGAAGTTGAGAAGACAACACGACCTGAGGTGGAGGGAGAACAATCATTCCTACAAATCTTGGACACGCCATATTTATCTTGAAGCTTTGTCCACAACTCATGAGCATCCCGGAATGGCATGAGTTCAAATATAACTACATTGCTCAAAGCATCAAAAATCACATTAGAAGCTTGAGCATTGAGACAAGAGTTTTTCTCACCCTCTAAAGATATGTGTTGAGAATCCTTTAGAGGAGAAAAACCCATATCTACAATTCGATCAAAATTTGGGTCCATGACCCTAAAGATATTAAGCATGCGAATTACCCAAACATCAAAATTTGTGCCATCAAAACTAAGAGTGTCAGAGAATCCTAATCCCCTAGTCAACATCCTTACTCTCTAGGTGGTTAAAACTAATAATGAGAGACCTAGCTCTGATACCAATTGAAAGGACGTGGATGTCGCCTAGAGGGGGGGGGGGGTGAATAGGCGCTTTAATTATGGTTTAGGCTTGAACAAATGCGGAATAAAACTATCGTTTAATTAGTCAAGCACAAAACCTAAAACAACTAGGCTCACCTATGTGCACCAACAACTTATTCTAAGCAATATAGACAACTAAGTGATAGCAAGATATATAAAAAGAAACAATATGGCTATCACAAAGTAAAGTGCATAAGTAAAGGGGCTCGGGTAAGAGATAAACGAGGCACACGGAGATGACGGTGTATCCCGAAGTTCACACCCTTGCGGATGGTAATCTCCGTTCGGAGCGGTGTGGAGGCACAATGCTCCCCAAGAAGCCACTAGGGCCACTGTAATCTCCTCACGCCCTCGCAGAATGCAAGATGCCGTGATTCCACTAAGGGACCCTTGAGGGTGGTCACCGAACCCGTACAAACAAGGTTGGGGCAATCTCCACAACTGAATTGGAGGCTCCCAACGACACCAAGAAGCTTCACCACAATGGATTGTGGCTCCGAGATGACCTCAAATGCTGGGGGCAATCTCCACAACCTAATTGGAGACCCCGAAGCTTTCCTGGAGCTTTGCACCATAATGATTGAGCTCCGAGGCACCACCAACAGTCTAGGGCGCCAAAGCTCCCAAGAGGAACAAGCTCAAGGGTGCTCAAATACCCAAGAGTAATAAGCTTCTCAACTTCTCACTTCCATGTATCACCGTGGAGAACTCAAATCTATGCACCAAACGCAATGGCAAGGGCACATGGAGTGCCCAAGTCCTTCTCTCCCAAATACCACCAAAGCAACTAATGCTAGGGAGGAAAATGAGAGGAAGAACGAAGAAGAACACGAAGAACTCCAAGATCTAGATCCAAGGGGTTCCCCTCACTTAGAGGAGAAAGTGATTGGTGGAAATGTGGATCTAGATCTCCTCTCTCTTTTCCCTCAAAAAGGAGCAAGAATCATTGGAGGTATTGAGACATAGCAAGCTCAAAGAAGGTCAACAATGGGGGGGGGGGCAAACACGAGCTCAAAGGATAAGGTTCAATGGGGAAGAAGACCCCCTTTTATAGGTGGGGAAAAATCCAACCGTTATGCTCACAGCCTACACAGAGCGGTACTACCGCTCCAAGGAGCGGTACTACCACTAGGGCGGTAGTACCCCTTTGAAAAACAACACCGAGGAGGAAAAAGGCCAGTAGAACCGCCAGAGCGGTACTACCGCTCGTCCTCATGGTACTACTGCTATGGATAGCGGTACTACCGCTACGGGTAGCGGTACTACTGCTTGCGAGTGGTACTAAAAAATTACATCCGTGCCTACCATGGCAGGACTTAACACGAGATTTTGGTCCGGAGCGATAGTACCGCTCGTGGAGTCGCGGTAGTACCACTCCGGAGCGGTAGTAAAAAATTACATCCGCTCTATCCGTGGTAGTACCGCTGCAGCCTTTTAAGAACACTAAAACCTCCACAACTTTCACAAACGGACTCCAAATTCAATGAAACAAAGTTTGTTGGAAAGATAACGACATGGGATAACAGAATCTTGATTTAAATATCAATAAGAGGCAAATGAGAAAAGGCCCATAAGAAAATGGTGAGAACCCTTCCTCGAATAAGACCGATAAAATGTCCAACACCAAAAACGCAATAGACAAAGCATATGAAATCCGTTTTCGCTGTACTAGAGCTTGTCACGAAGATAACCACAAGATCAAGAACCCACATAGAGAAAAGCCATCCAATAATCAAGAAAGATGATGATGCTAAGAATGCAATGGTTTGAGGTCTCAATGAACGATACGATCAAGCTACTCACTTGAGAGCCCCCCTTCATAGTACGGCAATCGATCCTATAACCCGGTCTCTCAACTACCACTATGAGACCGATAAAATATAAAACCCTATCAAGGTCAAACCTTAGCCTTGCACATAGTCCACTTGAGCTAGATGATGACGATCTTGACTTCCTCAAGATGGACCACCTTTCTTGATTGCGTTGGCTTGATGAAGACTAGATGATTGCTCCCCCATACTCCACTATGGGTGAGCTACTCTTCGGCACATATTCGCAAGTCCATTGACACCACAACGGACGACATGCTTCAAGCCTGATCTCTCCATGATGCTTCACTTGAACTTGCACACCTCAACCTTGGTAACGATCACCATTTGATGTCATCTTCCATGGGTTGTATTGGATCTTTCTCTTGATGCAATCCCATGGAAATATGCCTAACCACACAAAGAACTCTCACAAGGAACATGGGTTAGTACACAAAGCGTAATGGACAATTCTTACCATACCATGGGATCCCTTGATCCCTCTCGGTACATCTTGTATGCTTTGTGTGTTGATCACTTGATTCACTCTTTTACTTAGTCTTGATCAACCTTGTATATTATCTTCTCTCTTCATAAAGATGATGTCTTGAAGTTAATCATGAATGCTCACACAATCTCCTTCTTCAAGACATGCTTGCAATAAGCTCAACTCTCACATGACCAATCTTTGGATAAACCTTGAATACCACCTTGGTCATCATATAAACTCCTTGAAACTCAAAAGATGGACTTCAAGAAGTGCCTATGGACAAATCCTTCGAATATAACTCAAGGCAACTATTATTCCATAGGGATTGTCATCAATTACCCAAAACGACACATAGAGAAATGTGCTCTTACAACGAGTCCATGAAAAAGACGAGCCGACATAGTCGAACGATTCCTCACACTCCAAACGCTTTCGGAACTCTATCGAGAAGGAATAATCCAAAACCAACAATCAACACATGGTACACCATAACATATGCATGACATGATGCGCAAACAAATATGATGCATGCCCGGTTTAAATATGCAAGGCATGTAAAATCACATCAAACCGCTACTACACATTAAAGTGAAGCTCAATATGGAATGAGTTGCATATTGACGAAACTCCGTGATCGATTATTTAGTTCACTCTCATTTAGGTATACGACAATATTAAATGTTTTTAATCATGGCAAGAGGTGAAGTATAAGTATACTACCTACCTAGGCATCTTAAATGAGGTCGGAAACAACTTATAGTATTTCCGAAATGACCCCATATGTTAATTTCGAAATTGTTCCAGATCTGAACTAACCATATTTTATATTTTTTAAACAACATAATAAGGCATACCACGTGATTCTACATGCCATTCTAGTCAATCTACATATATAGAACGTTTCAAATAGAGCTACGGTCTAAAAGATATGACACGCACAAGATGAACGTGACATGAATGCAAAATGCATGAAAGTGACAACCACACGCACTTCAAAACATGGATACAACAATATAATATGATACTACATGAAATTTTAAGCAAGTTTCATGTATGGCATGCCCAAAACGGAGCTACAGTTCAACCACAAACACCCATACATGGTTTAGTGCAAATCTGTCCAAAACAGCAACATATCATTTTGCACACATGAAAATAACAAGCTACAAGATACTAAAATACACAAACTAAGAATGGGGCAATATCATATAACACACACTTCATTTGATCTTCACTTATCATACTCAAAAGAGTCATGGATCACATGATAGGAAGCTCACAACATGGCTAATTGGAAACAGTCTCAGACTTGGTGAAAATAGCAGTTTTTGACAGTGCAGTTTTTATCACGAAGGCATATTGGCAGCAATAAAACTCTATGCTATAGGGCATATTATGGCATGAAACTTAACAACATGCTAGAGGACATTATCAACTACAAATAACTTCATTACCCCTACCCCAAAGGGGTTCTAGATCACTAGCAAAACACATGGCAAGACAACAACAAAATGTTACATATTCCAGACTTCGAAATATTTTAGCATCTGAAAAAAACACAATTTTTATAGCATGTTGGCAACAAGAAAACAACACCTAAACATGTATTTCTATGGCAAGCAAAATGATCAGGTGCTAGTGCACATGTCAAAGGGCATATCTCATGAACAAAATTATTTCATATCATGCATGGATTTAATCACACGAGAACAACAAAAGGGCATCACAACAAAATAACATGCACACAAACTTACTCAAATGACAAATGCATAGATAAATTCTATTGATTTTCTACACCGAAAACATATATAAAATGCATAGGTTCAAGTAGGAAAATATGTCACAATTAATTACGCAAGCTCATGGCATAAACTTACGAGCAAGTTATTAGCAAATTAAATGCAAACATCTCATTAAATATTTTATCATGCATGAAAAATGCGCTACAATTGATCTACACATAATTCCACACATTTTACATATATAAAACATTTGGATCCGGTGCATGGTTATTTATTTATGAGCATTTGAAAAACATGCATTTATCTGCAATTAAAAAAACGTCCATGGGCCAAATTTGTTGGCGCGGGATGACTATATGACGCCTACGGCATTGGATAGCAGGATCGGGGGCGCTCACCCATGGGCCACTTGGGCCGGCCGGCATGCGTGGGCCGACGAGGCAAGCCGGGCCTTGGCAGTTGATCTGGCTAGTTGTTGCTGTGGGGCCCGCATGGGAAGCCGCCCACGTGGCGCTGGCGAGCGACGCTCTTGGGCGCAGCTCCATCCCATCACCTTCCTTGCGCCTGAGATGAACGGCGGTGGCAACGAGTCAACGACGATGAACGGCGGTACACGGAGGTGGGATCCGACGAGGGGGAGGCCAGGAAAGGCCGGATCCGGTGAGGGTGGAGCCATTCCCGACGGTGGTGGCTTGAGGCTGCATCGAGGAACGAAGATCGATGGCAAGGTCCTCCACGGCCATGGGGGCGACCTCTGGTGACCGGCCGGCGGGGGTCCGGCGAGGGTGCGATGCAGGGCTCCGGCGAGGGGTAGGCCGGCGGGAGGCGGCGCTAGGTGCTGCGAGAGCCCTTGGCTCGGGCGGTTGGCTCTGTGGTCGCCGGACATTGTCTAGGTTGGTTGCGGACATTGTTCGGTAGGTGGGATTTGGGCGATTTTCAGCCCCAGATCTCAGATCCGAGGGCTAAAATTGGCTAGGGAGGTGGGATTTCGGGGGAGAGGGTGGTGGAGCTAGAGGGTGGAGTTTTTTAGGGGGTGGCTGCAATTTTTACATGGGGGAAACCCTAGAGAGTGAGGAGGTCTCTCCATGGGGTGGTTATATACGGTATGGACTAAGGTGGGTTGGACCTCGTTCGTCTGATTCGCGATCCAATGACCACAAACGGAGGGGGGCTAAGTTGGGCTAGTGGGATGTGTAGAGGTGGTTGGGCCTAGAAGAGAGGGAGGTTTGCGGCCTGGCATGAAGTTTTATAAACCGAAATCGTCCGACAAATAAACCGATGACGGTGCCACTACGGTCGACCGTTCGGGTATTAAACGAACTCGGAATGCGACAAAATTTGGCAGGCGGCCTACCTACAATATAACAAGACCGCACGCCAACTTTCCACCCAATTCGAGAAGGTTTTACGTGCTGATACGTCTTTGTGGTATCTATAATTTTTGATTGTTTCATGCCAATATTCTACAACTTTCATATACTTTTGGCAACTTTTTATACTATTTTTGGGACTAACATATTGATCCAGTGCCCAGTGCCAGTTACTATTTGGAGCTAGCCTTGAACTTTGTTCATGCCCATGGAAACTTTGCAAATCTTGATTACAGAAACTTTTCAACAAAAATAATTACCCCTTGTATAAATCCATTGTATTATAAAAATAATGTGCGAAGATTTGTCTTTAGGATGATTAGATTGCTTGTTTGGTGTGTGCAGTGCAAAAACAGAAACTTTGGCTGTAGTGCGTGAATTTACATTTTTACTGGAATGTCAAAAGTTTCTGAAATTCTTAAAAAGTACTTCTATGCAAATTGTTTATTTTGTCCTAATGTTTCAGAATTTTTAGAGTTACAGAAGTATGGTGAATGTTCAGATTACTACAGACTGTCCTATTTAAGACAGATTTAGTTTTTGATGCATTGTTTTGCTCGTTTTGATGAAACTATCGATTGTATCAGTGGTATAAGCCATGGAAAAATTATAATATAGTATCTACAATGCAAAAATCAAATATGAATTGGTTGGCAACAGTACATAAAGTTGTAATTTGCTTTATTATGCTAACGGATCTCACGAGGGCTTTGTTATGTTTTGTGTGATTGAAGTTTTTAAGTTTTGGGTGAGATCACGATGGATGAAGGAATAAGGAGTGGAAGGAGACTAAGCTTGGGGATGCCCGAGACACCCCAAGGTAATATTTAAGGACTCCCAAGAAACTAAGATTGGGGCTGCCCCGGAAGGCATCCCCTCTTTCTTCTAACAACCATCGGTAATTTTACTTGGAGCTATATTTTTATTCGTCACATGATATGCGTAAATCTTGGAGTGTCGTGTGCTTTTTATTTTTATTTTAATAATGCACCATGCTGGTATGATAAAGTCCTTGGTTTATTTATAGAAGGCTCTTTGCACCTCACTTATATCTTTTGAGTATGGCTTTATAGAATGCTTCATGTGCTTCACTTATATCATTCGAAGTTTGGATTGCCTATTTCTCTACACATAGAAAACCGCCATTTTTAGAATGCTCTTTTGCTTCACTTATATTTGTTAGAGCATGGTAATATCTTTTGTAGAAAGAATTAAACTCTCATGCTTCACTTATATCTATTTAGAGAGTTAACAGGAGTTGGTCATTCACATCGTTAGTCATAAAATCCTACATAAAACTTGTAGATCACTGAATATGATATGTTTGATTCCTTGCAATAATTTTGCAATATTAAGATGGTAATATGAGAGTCATGCTAGTGAGTAGTTGTGAATTGGAGAAATACATGTGTTGAAGTTTGTGATTCACGTAGCATGCACGTATGGTGAACCGTTATGCAACAAAGTCGGAGCATGATTTGTTTAATGATTGTCAACCTTTGTGTGAGGGTCGGGAGCGCAGGATGGGTAACTCCTACCAACCTCTCCCCTAGGATCATGCGTCTAATTATTTATTTGATAACTAATAGACTTTTTCAATAAGTATGTGAGTTCTTTATGACTAATGTTGAGTCCATGGATTATACGCACTCTCACCCTTCCACCTTTGCTAGCCTCTATAGTACCGTGCAACTTTCGCCGGTGCATCAAACCCACCTTCCTCAAAATAGCCACCATATATTTTCCTCAAACATCCACCATACCTACCTATTATGGCATTTCCATAGCCATTCCGAGTTATATTGCCATGCAACTTCCACCATTCCGTTTAGTATGGCATGCACCATCATTTTCATATTGCTTTGCATGATCGTAACAAGCTTGCATGATGTTTTCATGGCTTGTCATTTTTTGATGTCATTTGCTAGTCTAGATCGTTGCACATCCCGGTATCCTACCGAAAGCATTCATATAGAGTCATATTTTTCTTCTAGGTATCGAGTTGTAAGTAAATAAAAGTGTGATGATTTTCATTATTAGAGCATTGTCCCGTCTGAGAAAAGGATGATGGAAGCTATGATTCCCTCACAAGTTGGGAGGAGCCTCCAGACTTTACAAAAAAATATAAGAGGCCAACGAAGCCCAAAAAAGAGGCCAAAGATGCCCAGCAAAACAAAAACAAAAAAAGAGAAAAAAAAATGAGAGAAAGAGAGAAGGGACAATGCTACTATCTTTTTCCACACTTGTGCTTCAAAGTAGCAGCATGATCTTCATGATAGAGAGTATCCTATTTTGTCACTTTTATATAGCTAGTGGAATTTTCATCATTTGCACGACCACTTAGTTTTCTTTTTGAGCTTTCATACACTTATAGCTCTAGTGCACCCGTTGCATGGCAATCCCTACTCACTCACATTGATATCTATTGATGGGCATCTCCATAGCCCGTTGATACGCCTAGTTGATGTGAGACTATCTTCTCCTTTTTCCGCATCACCTCCACCATGTTCTATTCCACCTATAATGATATATGCATGTCTCACGCTCATGTATTGCGTGAGAGTTGAAAATGTTTGAGAACATAAAAAAGTGTGAAACAATTGCTTGATTTGTCATCGGGGTTGTGCATTATTTAGATACTTTGTGTGGGGAAGATGGAGCATAGCCAGACCATATGATTTTGAAGGGATAACTTTCTAAGGCAATGTTATTTTGAAAGGACACAATTGCCTTGTTTGTGTGCTCGAAGTATTACTGTTTTTATGTCAATATAGACTATTGCTTTGAATCACTCGTGTTTTAATATTCATGCCATGATTAGATTATATGATCAAGATTATGCTAGGTAGCATTCCACATCAAAAAATATCTTTTTTTTATCATTTACCTACTCGAGGACGAGCAGGAATTAAGCTTGGGGATGCTGATACGTCTCCGTCATATCTATAATTCTTGATTGTTTCATGCCAATATTCTACAACTTTCATATACTTTTGGCAACTTTTTATACTATTTTTGGGACTAACATATTGATCCAGTGCCCAGTGCCAGTTCCTATTTGTTGCATGTTTTTTTCCGCAGAAAATCCATATCAAACGAAGTCCAAACGGGATAAAAACTTACGAAGATTTTTTTTGGAATATATGTGAATTTTGGGAAGTGGAATCAACAGAAGGCGGTGCCCGAGGGGCCTACAAGCCTGCCAGGCGCGCCGTGGGTGGTAGGGCACGCCCTAAGGGCTTGTGACTATCCCTTAGACCGGTTGGAGCTATCCTTCGGCGCAAGAAATATATTTTTATAAGGAAAATCCCCTCAAAATTTCAGCGTGATCGGAGTTATGGATCTCCGGATATTTAAGAAACGGTGAAAGGCCAGAATGTGGGAGCGCAGAAACAGAAGGAAACAGAGAGAGATATCCAATCTCAGAGGGGATCTCGCCCCTCCGCCGACATGGAGGCCATGGACCAGAGGGTAAACCCTTCTCCCATCTAGGGAGGAGGTCAAGGAAAAAGAAGAAGGAGGGGGCTCTCTCCCCTCTCTCCCTGTGGCACCAGAACACCGTCGGTGCCATCATCGTGACGGCGATCTACTCCAACAACTCCGTCATCTTCACCAACACCTCCATCACCTTCCCCCATCTATCTACAGCGGTCCACTCTCCTGCAATCAGCTGTACCCTCTACTTGAACATGGTGCTTTATGCTTCATATTATTATCCCATGATGTGTTGCCATCCTATGATGTCTGAGTAGATTTTTGTTGTCCTATTGGTTGATTGATGATCATGATTGGTTTGAGTTGCATGTTTTATTATTGGTGCTTTCCTATGGTGCTATCCATGTCGCGCAAGCGTGAGGGATCCCTGCTGTAGGGTTTGCAATATGTGTATGATTCGCTTATGGTGGGTGGCGTGAGTGATAGAAACACAGACCCGAGTAAGTAGGTTGTTTGCGTATTGTAATAAAGAGGACTTGATACCTTATAATGCTATGGTTGGGTTTTACCTTAATGATCTTTAGTAATTGCGGATGCTTGCTAAAGTTCCAATCATAAGTGCGTATGATCCAAGTAGAGAAAGTATGTTATCTCATGCCTTTCTCATATAAAATTGCAATAATGATTACCGGTCTAGTTATCAATTGCCTAGGGACAATTCCGCAACTCCTACCACCACATTTCCACACTCGTTAAACTAACTTAGTTGTTTCTTTATCTAAGCAGACCCTAGTTTTTGTTTACATGTTCTTTATTATCTTGCAAACCTATCCCGTTACGCCTACAAAGTACTTCTAGTTTCATACTTGTTCAAGGTAAAGCGAACCTTAAGCGTGCGTAGAGTTGTATCGATGGTCGATAGAACTTGAGGGAATTTTGTTATACCTTTAGCTCCTCATTGGGTTTGACACTCTTACTTATCGAGAAAGGCCACAATTGATCCCCTATACTTGTGGGTTATCACGCGCACTTTTAAAAACAATCTTTTACGATGCCGCGGGCGCGTGCATGTGGTTGGTCTCCAAATGGGCAGTGGCACGAATGGAGAGACCGGAGACTACGAACTCATGATGAAAAAATGCCGATACTATGCAGATGATGTGAATGATGTGATGATGAATGCAACAACCAAACAAAACACAAAACGAGAATGGAATAAAAGGGGAATCTTCTAGAGCGTTGGTCCCGGGCTGTTACAACTTTCCCACACTACAAGAGGATCTCGTCCTAAGATCTTAGAATGAGAAGGGTAAGAGAAAGTGGAATAGAAAGAGGTAAAACTTAGTTGTTTCATTGAAAAATGAGTGAAACGAATGAATCTTGAAGGTTGCAAAGAGATGAAGAATGACATGAGGAACAAGCAAGAATTCACAAGAAATTTCTGCAGCACTTCGGTAGGATAGGGGGGCAAAACTTGATAAGATGCAAGAACTTGAAAAGAGGACACAACCCTCCGGTTAAATGAATAAGCAAAGAAGGAACATGATCTTGACAAACCGAGGTAATGAGTCGAAGAGAGCAACAACAAAAGGCCTTCGTAACAAGAGAATAGAAACTGGATTGATGGAAGGAAAAAAACAGATAAGAAAATGACATCACAAATGAATTTGAAAAGCATAGGTTGAATGGAGTTGTTGAAAAAAAACAATACGAAAAGAAAAAGCTTGTTCTGGGCTTATGGAAAACATCTCAAAATTGTGAGGTGACAACCAGCCACTAACAAACAAGGATTGCTTGGGAGCAAAAGAGATGAAAAACTTCTTTCACCAAGAAGAGGAGGAGAAACTTCGATCATTTATGACACCATGATTGCAACAATCCTTAGGAAAAGCTTTGGGTGAATTCCAACCCAAGATAACTCCGAGAAACAAGATGGGTTTACTTATCTTATTCTTGACAATTTTCCTTTGAGACTCCTCATAAACATGAATTTAATAACACCATCTCAAAAGACAATGGAGAAGTTATTGAAGTTAGAAATCCAAGACAAAGAACACTTGAGCACCTCCAACAAGAATCTTGAAGGACAAATCGAGAAGAATTACATCCTTAGCAAACCACCATGAAGGATCTCTTGGAGAACACCAGAATGAAAGGATGATAGAAAAGAAGTGAAGGTTGCAAAAGAACAAGATTGATGCCTTGCCATGATTTATATGAAGCTTCGCGATAAGATATTTGAGAAAACTTGGAATTCCGGAAAAGAAAAGATGAAGACTTGGAACCAAGAATTTTATATGATGAAAAACTCCAGAAAAGGATTGAAATCACCTTGATGAAAAGAATAAGAATTATGTTATGCTTATCCTTCATCAAGTTAAATTGATGACAAGCAACGGATTTGGCATACTACTTATTCTTCTTGAAAAGATAGAAGAAAGATATCACAAATTTGAAGCAGTACGAAACACCGGTGAGAATTTGACATGAATAAAGACACTACAAATGGACCAAGATTTAAGACAAGCTCTCTTTTAGTCTTCGACAGCGAGAGTGATGACGAGAAACAACACCATGAATTACTGAGATACTCCCGAACAATGAATAAGGAAAGTGTTCGGGATATAACCGTGTGGTAGGACCCGCCCAGGAGGGGCCAGGTCATACCTGGCGGCGCATTATCATATGGTCTAGAAGAGGAAGATTGGTCCGCACGGTGGTTCACTAGATGGGCTGAGACGAAGGCCCAAAGACGGGAACAAGGCACAAGACCCGGGAGGGTGAGCCGCCCGGAGACATCCTGCTAGAATAGGCAAGGCGTCTTAGAGACGGAGTCAGCCACGTTATAAGAGTCGGTTTGAGACTTGTGTAACCGAGGGTCTTGACCTCTTATATAAAGGCAAGACCCAAGGACGGCTTAGACATAAACCAATCAAGCAAGAGCTAGGTCAAGCGAATACACTACCTTGTAATTGGTACTCCAATCAATACACACAAAGCAGGACGTAGGCTTTTACCTCCTCTCGAGGGGCCGAACCTGGGTAAATCCGTGTCTTTCATCCAGACCAACCCCTTTGAGTCCACCGCCTTAGCGATGGCCTCGAACCTAAGTCTTCGGACATCTGCCGTGACAAAACCACGATAGTTGGCACCCACCGTTGGGCTAGCGTGTGGTGGTGTTGAGTTCTTGAAGGGTTCTCTCCCAGGGATTGAAGGATACGTCGTCGGCTTGATGACGAAGAGTCGCTACGGCAAGCTCTACATCGACGATTCAGGATGGGGGCCTGAAACCGGCTCAATCGAGTACGGGTACCGAGTTCCCATTGGCAAGATGCACGTGTTCATTGGCAAGCTTGACGGATCTGCACCCGGGCCGGACATCTGCACCGACCTCGTTGAGCCGGCCCTGCACATGACACCCACCCATGTTCAACCCGGGCGGAAGAGTGTTTTTGTCGGCTTTATGCAAGACAGGGGGATTCGTTGTTGGGAGAGACCTTGGTTTTCTCAGATGAAGGATCTTCCAACGAGGATGCGAAATCAATCTATCAACTTCATGATGGCAGGCTAGGGGGCTATGCCGATGGTGACAGTATTCCGGAGCCATATGACCCACCGAGTCGAGCCGCCGTGTTCATGGCAGGCCCAAGGCGGCTTCTAACGGAGCGACTTCCGGAGCAGCGGTAGGGGTGGCCCCACTCGATGTGGAGCCTCCTAAGATGCCGACTCAAGTTTTATTGGATCTCATGGAGGAGCTAGCGACTCTGATGGCCACAGAAGTGATAGCCGAGAATCAGGCAGAGTGCAATGCCGAGATTAACCGGATCAAGGGACAGATGGCTCATGACCAGGAGAATATCAACGCAATGCAAGTTCAGATGAATGCTGACTTGGAGTGCTTGAGGGCAGAGGCTTCCCATTTTGATCTGGATCAGCAGGCATCGGAGGCGGTTCAGCGTAGAAGGACTCAAGTCAGACTACCTATCCAACCTCGGAATCTTTTCAATACTCCTAGGGCTGGGCCAAGTACGCCGCCGATGGTGACTAGGGCGGCAGAGGCGTCGTGACAACTAGACCCACCGCAGAGGAACAGACCTTTGCTGCGGCATGTTGTGACACCACCTGACCATTATTCCAACCCGATGGAAAACATGATAGCGGCGTCTGCCAGGCTTGACGCCCTCCCTTTGGCTAATGGGACACCGTTTGTAGAATTGGCAAGGAATGCAATCAACCTGTTACAGACAGCGGTGGCTCAACAAGAAAGGTACACACATAGCTAGAGCCGGGTGCACTCTCCGCCGGTTCACAACCATAGCTACAGCCGGCGCATTGAATCACCAGCAGTTTCCAGTAGTGAGCAGAGGCGGAACCCGCCAAATGATAACACGCCTGAGATGGATATTCAGGGGCCTATGGATAGGGGTCGGGCCGAGCGAGGATCAACGCCGGTGATGGATTACCCGGAGATCCCTGAGCCAGCACCAGCAACCCCCGTCAACGCTTCTTCTAGAGGAATTGGTGTGCAGTGTCTCATGTCGGATCTATGAAATGCATGTTGTCCCAAGGACTTTAAGGGGCCACAGAAGGTGCCTAATTACACGGCAAATCTGCCCCCAGAGGCCTGGGACAAAAGCTATGAGCTTGCTATGGAGATGCTGGATGTCAATCAGGTGGTTTGTGCGAAATACTTTGTCATGATGTTGGAAGGGACGGCCCGCACTTGGTTAAAGGGGTTGCCACCCAACACCATCACATCTTGGGCAAAGTTGAATGCGCGCTTCATCAAGAATTTTAGGGGAACCTGCAAGCAACCTATGACGATCGTGGATTTGGATCATTGTGTACAACAACAAAGTGAATCGGCCCATCATTGGGTCCATCGGGTCTCGACGGTGATCCACTCGTCTAAGAATATTACGGCATCCCAATCGGTTCTGATTTTAGAAATGAACTGTCACTTTGTACCCCTAAAACGAAAGCTCGGGCGGTTGAAGCATTCTTGTCAGGATATGGGTGAGCTCATGACAGCTCTCACCAAATATGCGGATTCAGACACTACCAAAAACCCAAGCTCCAACAATGAGAAGTCAGCTCAGGGTAAGAAGGGCGACAATGGTAAGAACCAGCAGGGCGATGCTCGGAACAGTAGCCAAGGCAAGCGGAAGAACCCGGATGGCGGGTTAGAGTTTGTGGCGAGCACCAACGCTGGGAACGGTCATCCTAGGGGCAACAAAAATTTTAGGCCGCCATTCAACAGAAATAAGGCACCTGTGCCTTACAACTTGGAAGAGGCACTGAACAGACCTTGCCCGGTGCACAGCTTGCCGGATAGGGAGGCCACCCACACTTGGAAGGAGTGCAGCATTATGCGTCAGTTCCGGGAGCACAGCCTTCGTCAAAACCGTAATAATGGTAACGACCCGTCAGGCAATTCAGGGCAAGGCGGCTCAGGAGCAGGTTTTGGTGTTGGTGGATCAGGTTCAGGTTACTAGGGTCAAGGAAATTAGGGAGGTCATCATCAGCAACAAGGTAATGGTGGTCAACAAGAAAATAATCAATCATGATTCAGAGCAACCCGAAACAACTTAACGGTGGCCAGTATCATGTTTTCACTACAAGCCTTGACAAGCGGGATCAAAAGCTGCACAAGAGGGGGGTTAATGCGGCCACGCTAGCTCTCCCGTGATACTTAAAGTGGTCGGAGTACCCGATTACGTGGAGCCGGGAGGATCACCCGCCATGGGTTGACAATCTGGGTCATCTAGCTCTGGTGGTCGCTCCTCAGGTTGGAGGATACAAGTTCACAAAGGTGCTCATGGACGGTGGTAGCAGTATCAATATCCTATACTATGATACCTTCCAGCGGATGGAGTTAACTGACAAGGCTCTTAAACCGTCATCGATCATTTGTCATGGGGTGGTGCCAGGAAAGTCAGCCTACCCAGTAGGGAAGATTGCCTTGGAAGTGGCGTTTGGAGATGAGTACAACTACATGATGGAGACTTTGTGCTTTGAAGTGGTAAAAATTAAGAGCCCATATCATGCTCTGTTTTGTCGGCCGGCTTTCACAAAGTTTATGGCCAGGCCTTGTTATGTCTATCTGCAGCTCAAGATGCCGGCCCTCAACGGAACGATCACGGTCCGTGGTGATAGGAAAGTTGCTATTGAATGTGAGTAAGGAGACACGGCTTATGCAGAGTCAAGTTGCACAAAGGTAGAGCTTAAGTTTTACAAGGATAATGTTGACCCAGCGGATATGACTCTGTTCAAGAAACCCAGTATAGAGTCTGAGCCGCCCTTGAATTTTGTGGCGGATGAAACGAAGCTGGTGGATTTTACTCCGGGCGACTCATCCAAACAGTTCATTATCGGGGCTAACATGGACCCCACATAGGAAAGCGCGCTCATCGAATTCATCCGTGAGAATCGGGACATCTTCGCATGGAAGCCGTCTGACATGCCGGGTGTACTGAGAGAATTTGCTGAGCACCACCTTAATGTGGATCCTAAATTTAAGCTGATTAAGCAATTCCTCCACTGTTTCAACAGGGAGCGGCGTAAAGCAATTGGAGAAGAGGTCGCCCGGCTCTTGGTGGCAGGGTTCATCATAGAAGTGTTTCACCCAGAGTGGTTAGCCAATCCCGTGCTAGTACTCAAGAAGAATGGCATGTGGCATATGTGTATAGATTACACAGATCTTAACAAGGCCTGTCCAGTTGACCCGTTTGCTCTCCCTCGTATCGACCAGATTATTGATGCAACGGCGGGCTGTGAGAGTTTATGCTTCCTGGACGCCTATTCAGGTTATCATCAGATCAAGATGGCAGTCAAAGACCAAGAGAAGACATCGCTTATAACACCTTTTGGGGCTTTCTGCTATGTGTCTATGCCGTTTGGGCTCAAGAGTGCACATGCGACTTATCAACGTTGTGTATAGAATTGCCTTCACGGTCAGATTGGGCGCAATGTTCATGCTTACATGGATGATATTGTCGTTAAGTCAAGGAAGAAGGAGACATTGCTGGATGACCTGAAGGAAACATTTGATAACTTACGGGTCTATAAGATGATGCTTAACCCAGCTAAATGTGTTTTTGGAGTTCTTGTAGGTAAACTTCTGGGATTCTTGGTTTCAGAGTGAGGAATCGAGGCCAACCGTACAAAATAAAGGCCATCACGTCACTAGCTAAGCCGACGAGCGTCAATGATGTGCAACGCTTTGCAGGTCGTATTGCCGCTTTAAGCCGCTTCATCAGCCGCCTGAGGGAGAAGGCTATTCCTCTATACGAGATGATGAAAAAAGACGGATGGCTTTGTCAGGAGTAAGGCTGCCGATGAAGCTCTGGAAGCACTCAAAAAGCAGTTGGTTGAGCTGCCGATCTTGGCTGCTCCGGCCGAGAAAGAACCCTTGCTCCTTTATGTGGCAGCTAATAATAGGGCGGTCAGTACTACGATCATAGTAGAACGCAAGGAAGCAGGGAAGGAGTATCTGGTCCAGAGGCCGGTCTACTATGTCAGTGAGGTTCTTATAGAGTCCAAGCAAAGATACCCACATTGGCAAAAACTAATATACGGGGTGTTCATGGAAAATCGCAAGTTGAAGCATTATTTCCTTGGACACCGGATCACAGTGGTTAGCTCTGCTCCGTGGGAGATATCACTCAGAACTGGGAAGCTACTAGCAGAATTGCTATGTGGGCGCTGGAGCTTGGGCCTCTCAATTTGAAGTATGTACCTCGCACAGCCGTGAAGTCTCAAGCATTGGTGGATTTCATAAATGATTGGACGGAGTATCAGTCGTCGGAGGAAAAGCCGGACAATACGTATTGGACAAATCACTTTGATGGGTCCAGACAGTTGGAGGGATCGGGGGCTGGAGTTGTCTTAACTTCCCCCAAAGGTTATAAGTTCTGTTATGTACTAAGGCTCATGTTTCCTTGCACAAAAAATGCAGCCGAGTACGAGGCTTTGCTTCATGGAGTTCGCGTGGCAAAGGAGATGAATCTGAGCTGGGTTAGATGCCTTGGCGACTCAGATCTTGTGGCGCAGCAAGTTTTAGGCACGTGGGATTCCAAGGACCCGAGGATGGCGGCTTATCGACAGGAGGTGGATATCGTCGCTGGCCATTTCAAGGGTTATCAGGTAGATCATATTGATCGTCGCAAGAACGAAGCGACTGATGCATTATCAAGACTGGGCTCTCAGCGTAAGCCGATGCCACCTAACATTTTATTAGACGTAATTTATCACCCGTCTGTTAAGCTAGCTTCAGAGGAGGATCTGGCCATACCTGACCCGGAGGGGCAGCTAGTGGCGGCTTTACATGCTATTCTGGACTCGACGCTGCCATACCTAGCATACCTGACCCGGGGCGAGTTACCTGAGGATGAGACTCTGGTGCGGCAAATCATGAGGCGTTCTAAATCCATGACCATCATTAACGGTGAGCTGCACAAGTGCAGCGTTACCGGCATCTTCCAGCGTTGTGTTTCTCCGGAGGAAGGCAGGGCAATTCTATATGAAATACATGATGGTGATTGCGGACATCACGCCGGGTCAAAGTCTTTGGTGGCTAAGGATTTCCGACATGGTTTCTTCTGGTTGACGGCTCATAAGGACGCGGAGGATCTGGTCGCTAAGTGCGACAGGTGTTAGAAGTTCGGAATACGTGCTCATGTGCCGGCTCAGGAGTTACGGATGATACCGATCACTTGGTCATTTGCAGTATGGGGGCTTGATATGGTTGGACCTTTCAAACGGTCCAAGGATAAGAAGAGCCACCTCTTGGTGGTAGTGGACAAGTTCACCAAGTGGGTGGAGGCTGAGCCGGTCAGTAAATGTGATGCGGCCACGGTGGTTCAATTTGTCAGAAAGTTGATCTACCGATTTGGATACCCTCATAGCATCATCACAGGTAACGACGCATATTTATCAAAAGGGGCTACGAAGGTGTTATGTGAAAGCGAGCACATCCGGCTTGATGTTTCGGCTGTTTCTCATCCACAATCCGACGGTCAGGCGGAGTGGGCCAATCAGGAAGTCTTGAGAGGTATCAAGCCCCGACTTATGGTTCCTTTATAGAGAACGCCGGGTTTTTGGGTTGAGGAGCTACCTTCCTTCCTCTCGAGCATCAATACTACGCCTAATAGGTCGACGGGTTACACGCCATTTTTCATGGTTTACGGTCCGGAGGCCGTGTTACCAAGCGGCATACGCCATGATTCGCTGCGGGTGGCAGCTTATGTGGAAGCTGAGAATGAGACGACGCGTCAAGATGTGTTGGATGCTCTAGATGAAGCAGGCGATCTTACAGCAGCTCGGTCGGCGATTTATCAACAGGACCCGCGTCGCTACTATAGCCGCAGGGTCAAGACCCAGACGTTCCAAGAAGGCGACTTGGTGTTACGTTTGATTCAAGATCAGACAGATGTGCACAAGTTATCTCCCCCATGGGAAGGACCTTTCGTAGTTAGCAGAAATCTGAACAATGGGTCAAACTATCTTATTGACATACGGAACGAGTCCCGTACCTCCGGTCAGGAGACTCACCGGTCGTGGAACATCACTCATCTGCGGCCTTACTATACTTGAGTCATCAACTCCCATCTTTTGTACATACATACTTCATTGTATTTATATTTCTAATACAATAAAGTTGGCATCCCTGCAAGCCGGGGCCTCTGCTGTTTTCTCTTTTTGCATTGCAGATTTGTGCAAAAGATGAACACTTCTACATGGTCGCTTGGGGGCTTCCAACCCACCAGGTTTAGCTCGCTCACCCTTTCGATCGGCTCTTTAGCCAAAACAACAACATTGTGCGGTGGCTTGCAAGACGATGACTTACAAGTTGGCGGTCCACGTGATGGCGGCATGCAAGATGGTGTAAACATTGACTCGGTCAACAAGGTCGTTTGGGGGCTTTTAACCTTCCGGGTTAAGCTTCAACCCTCTTGATCGGCTCTTCAGCCACCGTAAGGCGGGTCGCAGACCCAAAATGTTGACTCTGTCAACATGGTCGTTTGGGGGCTTTCAACCTTCCAGGTTAAGCTTCAACCCTATCGATCGGCTCTTCAGCCACCGTAAGGCAGGTCACGGACCCAAAACGTTGACTCCGTCAACAAGGTCGTTTGGGGGCTTTCGACCTTCCGGGTTAAGCTTCAACCCTCTCGATTGGCTTTTCAGCCACCGTACGGTAGGTGGCGGACCCAAAATGTTGACTCCATCAACAAGGTCAAAAGGGGTGTAGCGAGTTGTGAACTTAAGCCCTTTTTGCTCCGCAAGGCTGAGTTATACCTGCCTGATGTAGCTGCCGCTCTGCCAGGGGTGTAGCGACCTATCAACTCACCCCCTGTGAGGGCGTCATACAGTGGAGAGGGAAACTCTCTCATGTGGTACGTACTCTCCGCCAAGTGGCCCATCGTACTCTTAATCAAGTGACGCTGTTTAAGGTTCAAACAACGAATTTATGTCACGCAAGAAGTAGCTTCTGAGCCTGGGGCACTCACCCTGCTACAAATTCTGGTCTGTTGTGCCCTTAATAGTTAATCTCACCTAGAGACCCTAAGCTGTTCAAGATTCATGGTCACTCTCGCTAGAGACCCTGCACTATTAGGCAGTTCAAAGTAACAGTCCCCCCTATAAGGGACGACAATGAGTTTTCAGAAAATAAAAAGGGAAAGCAAGAACATCATACATTGCATCATAAATTGCATCATACATTGCATCATACATTGCATCATACACTGCATCATACATTGCATACATATCATAAGCCGTGTCAGAGCAAGATTATGAAAGAAGCAAGGCTATGCAGATATTAAACATATCCGGGTTTTGCTTTTTCAAGCTGCCCATACAAACATCGTAGGATATTTTCTGTTTTGTTTTTTGCAGGCTTTATCTCTAAAAGATGAGTCGCTGTTAAGAAATCATAAGAATATTGCATGTTATATTACAAAGCTCTCTAGGAGCTCAAAAGACGAAGGACTTAAAGTTTTGCATACACTTCTTCATCTTGGCGGTTCAGCTGGCCGGGTTACATTCAGTTGAGAACAATTTTTTTAACTGGTTGGCGGGTCATCTTGCGCCCGGTCTCCAGGCTCTTCGATATGAAGATTATCCACATCCCAGTTGCAGTTTAATAAGGCTTCGAATTCAGCATCGTCGAAAAGTGGAGACGGATCAACATCAGGGGCGAACAACGACTTACGACTGATACGTCTCCAACATATGTATAATTTTTGATTGTTCCATGCTATTATATTATCTGTTTTGGATGTTTTATATGCATTAATATGCTATTTTATATTATTTTTGGGACTAACCTATTAATCTAGAGCCTAGTGCCAATTTCTGTTTTTTCTTGTTTTTGAGTTTGACAGATAAGGAATATTAAATGGAGTCCAAACAGAATAAAACCTTCGGAATGATTTTTTCTGGAACAAAAGGAAACTACGAGACTTGAGAACCAAGGCAGAGGAGCCACCGTGGGGCCACAAGCCCTAGGGGCGCGACCAGGGGGTAGGCCACACCAAGCAGGCTTGTGGGCCCACGACAGCTTCCCTAACCCTAATCTTCGGCCTATAAATTCCCAAATATTCCATCATTATCATAAAGAGCCATGAAAACACTTTTCCGCCGCCAAAAGCCTCCATTCCCGAGAGATCCAATCTTGGAGCCTTTTCCGATAATCTTCCGGAGGGGGATTCAATCACGGAGGGCATCTACATCAACTCCATTGCCCCTCCAATGATGCGTGAGTAGTTCACCACAGACCTACGGGTCCATAGCTAGTAGCTAGATGGCTTCTTCTCTCTCTTTGCTTCTCAATACCATGTTGTTCATGATCTTCATGGAGATCTATCCGATGTAATACTCTTTTGCGGTGTGTTTGTCAAGATCCGATGAATTGTGGGTTTATGTTCAGATTATCCATGAATATTATTTGAGTCTTTCCTGAATTCTTATATGCATGATTTCATATCTTTGCAAGTCTCTTCGAGTTATTGGTTTGGTTTGGCCAACTAGATTGGTAATTCTTGCAATGGGATAAGTGCTTAGTTTTGGGTTCAATCTTGCGGTGTCCTCACCCAGTGACAAAGTAGGGGTAGCGAGGCACGTATTGTATTGTTCCCATCACGGGTAAAAATATGGGGTTTTCATCATATTGCTTGAGTTTATCCCTCTACATCATGTCATCTTAGTCAATGCGTTACTCTGTTCTTCATGAACTTAATACTCTAGATGCAGGTAGGAGTCGGTCGATGTGTGGAGTAATAGTAGTAGATGCAGAATCGTTTCGGTCTACTTGTCACGCACGTGATGCCTATATGCATAATCATTGCCTTGGATATCTTCATAATTATTCGCTTTTCTATCAATTGCTCGACAGTAATTTGGTCACCCACCGTAATACTTGCCATCATGAGAGAAGCCATCTAGTGAAACCTATGGCCTCGGGGTCTATTTTCCATATTATACTTTCAGATCTAAAACCAAAAATACCAAAAATACTTGCTGCCTTATTTTTACTTTTAGTTTTACTTTCCGTTCAAGCATCCTGTTATATCTATCTCTATTAGATCTCATCCTTGCAAGTAACCGTGAAGGGATTGACAACCCCTTTATAGTGTTGGGTGCAAGAGTTTGATTCTTTGTGCAAGTACATCTATTGGTGACTCGCTTGTATCTCCTACTGGATTGATACCTTGGTTCTAAAAAATTGAGGGAATTACTTATCTACTTTTCTATTTAAAACCATTCCTCTTCACGGGAAACCAACGCATGCTCGAGAAGTAGCAACGACATGCAGGGAT
The DNA here is from genome assembly GCA_022496015.1 of Hordeum marinum. Classification (NCBI taxonomy): domain Eukaryota; kingdom Viridiplantae; phylum Streptophyta; class Magnoliopsida; order Poales; family Poaceae; genus Hordeum; species Hordeum marinum. The sequence goes on from CM039673.1 coordinate 37,275,653, forward strand.
TATATCCCTGGCTTCAAAGGTTGGGCAATGAAGCCATTGGTTGTTCTCATCGTAAGCCGCCTGATAAGGAGTCAGATCCGTCTCATCAACTAGTATGGAGGCAAGCCTCCTAGAGGCCTTAATGCATTTGGCGTAATCTGCTTCAGTAAAATCTAAACCATCATCCTTCTTGGAGGGGAAGCCGTTCATCATTTCTTCAGCGGTTAACTCAGGAGCAAATGCCAGGGACCGGCTCAGCGCATCTATGGCCCCTCTCCTGGCGGCTGATCGCCTTTATAGTCCACTTGCTTGGGTAAAGTTGATAAGGTTTCTATGACACCCTTCTAAATTTGGGGACATACTTGGCCGTCATCATGGCCTTGATGGTACAGAGGGTTCCGCTGTAGAGTTGCTCCGTCAAAGTATAGACTGCCTTCAATTTCATCAGGCTATTAGAGGATAGCTGGCGGCTCCTCTTGCCTGCAAAAAAAGGTCAAAGTTATAAGCCGCCTGGCCGGTATTTCTTTCATAAGGAATTTTTTGAAGCCATACGTGCTTACCAAAGATCGGCACTCATCTTGGATATGTGGTCTTTGAGAGTCTTCAGCTCTGCTGATGCAAGTTTTAGCTGTTCCTCAGTATCAATTGCGCACGCTTGGACAAAGCATCTTGTTTAGATTCAGCACTCTTTTTATATGCGGTGAAGTCGACCTGGAGTTTCTCAAGTTGTTCGATAGCCACCCGTAATTTCTATTCTATGGTGGCTCAGGCATTTTGTTGTGTGGTCAGGTTTTCCCTTAAGCCGGCACGTTTAGACTCGGCTGCGTTTAGCGCCTCCTATATTACACAAGTGAAAGATTATAAAGATTAAGTCGCCAGGGTGGAGCTATTTTTTGATTTAAGTCCCAAGTAGATTTCAAGCAATGTACTTGGCACTTGGGGTCTGTTGTTTATGTTTTCGCTCCAAGTCTAAGGTGAAATTGCAGCTCATCATTATCCTAATGCTCCGGACCTGGGGGCTACACCCGTCGAACTTCTCAAATATGAAAGATCCGGCTCATCATTATCATAATACTCCGGACTTGGGGGTTACACTTGGATCTATGATTGAATATAAAGTACCAGCTTATATGCGATTTAACCCGTTACTTGGGGGGTTACAGGTTAAGTTCTACAGAGCATGTCAAAGGTTTGGAGGACCCGGTCCATTATTTGCAATATTAACCCGGTTCTTGGGGGCTATGTACGGCTATAAGAGAAATGCAGAAGATAAAATATACCTCATATTTTTTCTTCATAAACCAACAAGTTTGGTCTCCATGTTGCGACTGGCAGAAAGGCGGTTCAGATAACCGGCGTGCAGGTCATCTGCAGTCATCTTATCCAAGACGGGGAACTCGAAGCTAAGCTTCTCTAGAGAGCAAGTGCCAATCTTGCTGGAATGTATTGCCAATGTATGATGTGTTGGGGATTGATAGCCTATCCCGGTGATGGTAAAATCCGGGAGAGATGAGTCTTCGACGATAGGATTGGGCAGCGTAGGGTTAGCCGCTGGACTATTGGAAGCCACCATATGATGACTGCCAATTTTGAGGGTGGGGGAGAGCGCTCAGGTGCTTCCTTGTTAGAGTCAGAAGGTTCAGCATGAGGGGAGAGAGATGGCTCAGCAGGATCCGACTGTTGAGTGGTAGGAGCGACGGTAGACCCGCCTGTTTTCCTACGTTTGGCTTGCACCCTGAAGGTGCAAAGAGTCAGCACACAGTACAAAGGTAATACAGGTAATGTACACACAACAGGGTGAAAGCATACTCTGGGTTGATATTCATGGGAGGAAGTTTGGAGGCAGTCGAGTCACCAGAAGAAGGAGGTGACTCCTAAAAATTAAGTCAATAAAACACAATAGTAAGACAACATTACAGAAATATAAAACAGATATTGGGTTCCTGATAAGTACCTCAGCGGGACGTTTTTGCGGTGCCGGGGAGTTGGGTAAGCCGGCCATAAGATCCCCAGAGCCGGTGCTCCGGGTCTGATGCCGAGAGTCGTGCTGTTGTTTTTGTTGGGGAACGTCGCATGGTAAACAAAAATTTTCCTACGCACACGCAAACCTATCCATGGTGATGAGCATCTACGAGAGGGAGAGTGGATCTACGTACCCTTGTAGATCGCTAAGCGGGAAGCGTTAAGAAACGCGGTTTGTGTAATCGAACATCTTCGCGATCCAAATCGCCGAGCGTCCCGCGATCCAATCACGAACCGTCCCGCGAACACATCATGATCCGTCCCGCGAACTCATCACGATCCGTCTCACGATCTTGATCACGATTTGTCCCGCGAACTCATCACGATCCGTTCCGTGATCACATCACGAACCGTCTCGCGATCTCGATCATGGTCCTTCCGATCTAGCACTGAACGGACGGCACCTCCGCGTTCAGCACACGTGCAGCTTGATGACGATCTCCACCGTCTCGATCCAGCAAGAGGAGGTGGAGAGGAGAGAGAGTTCACCGGCAGCATGACGGCGCTCCGGTGATGGTGGTGGAGCAATTTCGGCAGGGCTTCGCCTAAGCGCTGCAGAAAACCGATCTAGAGGAGAAACTATGCACCGGTGTAATGGGTAGCACGTGGCCGGAAATTCTGTCCAAAAACCACCCAATCCACTAGTATATATAGGAGGAGAGGAGAGGAGAGGCAGCCAAGGCCTTTGGGTCGGCCAAAATAGGAGGTGGGAAGCAATCCTACTTCACCTCCAATCCTAGTTGGAGTAGGATTGCCTCCTATTGGCTGATTTTCCACTTTTTGCTTTAGGACTTTCTCTCCTGCGCCATGGGCCTTTGTGGCTGTTTTCCCAGCCCACTAAGGGCTGGTTATTATTATCCCACAGCCCATGGACCTCTTGGGGTCGAAATACCCCTCCCGGAGGCCTCCCGGTACACTACCGGCACTCCCGGTACACTACCGATGAGCCCGAAACTTTTCCGGAAACCAAACTGGGACTTCCTATATATGAATCTTTACCTCTGGACCATTCCGGAGCTCCGCGTGACGTCCGGGCTCTCATCCGGGACTCCGAACAAACTTCGTTCACCACCATACATAACTCTACACTACCGAAACGTCACCAAACCTTAAGTGTGCAGACCTTGCGGGTTCGAGAACTATGTAGACATGACCGAGACACCTCTATGGTAAATAACCAATGGCGGGACCTGGACGTCCACATTGGTTCCTACATATTCTATGAAGATCTTTATCGGTCGAACCTCTATGTCAAGGATTCAGTTAATCCCGTATAATGTTCCCTTTGTTCTTCGGTATGTTACTTGCCCGAGATTCGATCGTCGGTATCTCCATACCTAGTTCAACCTCGTTACCGACAAGTCTCTTTACTCGTTCCGTAATACAAGATCCCGCAACTAACAATTAGTCACATTGCTTGCAAGGCTTATTGTGATGTTGCATTATCGAGTGGGCCCCGAGATACCTCTCCGTCACACGGAGTAACAAATCCCAGTCTCGATCCATGCCAACTCAACAGACACCATCGAAGATACCTGTAGAGCTCCTTTATAGTCACCCAGTTACGTTGCGACGTTTGATACACACAAGGCACTCCTCCGATATCTGTGAGTTGCATGATCTCATGGTCATAGGAACACATACTTGACATGCGGAAAACAGTAGCAATAAACTGACACAATCATATGCTACGTTTGCAGTTTGGGTCTTGTCCATCACATGATTCTCCTAATGATGTGACCCCGTTATCAAATGACATCTCATGTCCATGGCTAGGAAACCTTAACCATCTTTTGATCAACGAGCTAGTCTATTAGAGGCATACAAAGGACATGGTTTTGTCTATGTATCCACACATGCATCTAAGTCTCCGATCAATACAATTATAGCATGGATAATAAACGATTATCATGAACAAGGAAATATGATAATAACTAATTTATTATTGCCTCTAGGGCATATTTCCAACAGTCTCCCACTTGCACTAGAGTCAATAATCTAGTTCACATCACCATGTGATTCGCATTGTTATGAATCTAACACCCAACGAGTTCTGGGGCTCGATCATGCTTTGAATGTGAGATAGGTCTTATAGTCAACGGGTCTGTAACATTCAGATCCGTGTGCACTTTGCAAATACCTATGTCAAACTATAAACACTGCTACCACACTCCGTTTGGTACTATTGCAAATGGCTGCTCCACTATACGTATCCAGATTGTTACCACGAGTCATCCGGATTAGTGTTAAAGCTTGTATCGACGTAACTCCTTATGACGAACTCTTTATCACCTCCATAATCGAGAAACATCTCCTCCGTCTCTTAGTTACTGAGGATAATCTTGACCGCTGTCTAGTGATCCAGTCCTGGTTCACTCTTGTACCCCCTGACGGACTCATGGCAAGGCACGCACAGGTGCGGTACACAGCATGGCATAATATAGAGCCTATGGCTAAGGCATAGGGGACGACGTTCGTCCTTTCTCTTTCTTCTGCCGTTGTCGAGCTTTGAGTCTCACTCAACTTTCACACCGTACAAATCAGGCGAGAACTCTTTCTCTGACTGATCCATTTTGAACTCTTTCAAAATCTTGTCAAGGTATGCACTCATTGAAAGTCTCATCGAGAATCTTGATCTATCTCCATAGATTTTGATGCTCAACAATTAGGTAGCTTCATCCAGGTCTTCCTTTGAAAATCACTTTCCAAATGACCGTTTTATGCTTTCCAGAAACTCTACATTATTTCTGATCAACAATATGTCATCCACATATACTTATCAGAAATTCTATAGTGCTCCCACTCACTTTATTGCAAATACAAGTTTCTCGTAAACTTTGTATAAACATCAAAACCTTGATCACCTCATCAAAGCGTATATTCCAACTCCGAGATGCTTGCTTCAGTCCATGGAAGGATCACTGAAGCTTGCACACCTTTTAGCATCCTTAGGCCTGACAAAACCTTCTGGTTGTATCACATACAACCTTTCCTCAAGTAAACCATTAAGGAAACGATGTTTTGACATCCATCTGCCAAATTTCATAATTGAACACACAACAACTGCTAACATAATTCCAACAGACTTTAGCACCACTACGAGTGAGAAAGTCTCATCATAGTCAACTCCTTGAACTTGTCACAAACATCTTTGCAACAAGTCGAGCTTTACAAATAGTGACATTCACCATCAGTGTCTGTCTTCATTTTAAAGATCCATTTGTACTCAACGACCTGCCGTCCAATGAGCAAGTCTACCAAAGTCTACACTTGGTTTTCATACATGGATCCTATATCGGATTTCATGGCCTCCAACCATTTGTCGGAATACGGGCCCATCATCGCTTCTCCATAGCTCGTAGGTTCATTGTTTGTCCAACAACATGACCTCCAAGACAGGGTTGTCGTACCGCTTAGGAGCAGTACACATCCTTGTCGACCTACGAAGTTTGATAGTAACTTGATCCTGAAGCTTCATGATCATCATCATTAACTTCCTCTTCAACTAACGTAGGCTTCACAGAAACAACAACCTGTGCTGCGCTACTCTCTGGTTGAACAAAGCTGTAACAACCTCATCAAGTTCTATCTTCCTCCCACTTAATTCTTTCGAGAGAAACTTTTCCTCGAGAAAGGATCCATTTTAGTAACAAACACTTTGCACTTGGATCTGAGATAGAAGGTTCACCCAACTAATCTTAGGGTATTCTATGAAGATGCATTTGTCCGCCTTGGGTTCGACCTCATTAGGTGAAAACATTTTCCACACAAGTGTCGCAGCCCCAAACATTAAGAAATGACAGCTTAGGTTTCTATCAAACCATAATTCACACGGTGTCATCTCAACAGATTTAGATGGTGCCCTATTTAATGTGAATGTAGTTGTCTCTAATGCATAACCCCAAAATTATAGTAGAAAACGATAAGAGACATCATAGCACGCACCATGTCCAATAGAGCATAACTATGATGTTCGGACACACCATCACACTATGGTGTTCCAGGTGGCATTTAGTTGTGAAACAACTTTCACATTGTCTTAAGTTGTATGCCAAACTCGTGACTCAGATATTCACCTCCATGATCATATCGCAGTCATCTTTATGTTCTTGTCACGATGATCTTTAAACTTCACTCTGAATTTGCTTGAACCTTTCAAACGATTCAGACTTGTGTTTCATTAAGTAAATATACACTATATCTACTCAAATCATCAGTGAAGGTAAGAAAATAACGATATCCACTGCACGCTACAAGACTCACTAGATTGCATACATCAACATGTATCATTTCCAAATAATCACTTGCCCGCTCCATCCAACGGGGTCCTTTAGTCATCTTGCCCAAGAGGCATGGTTCGCATGTCTCAACCGATTCGAAATCGAATGAGTCCAAATATCCATCACCATGGAGTTTCTTCATGCGCTTTATACCAATATGACATATTGCGGCAGTGCCACAAGTATGTGGTACTATCATTATTTAACTTTGTATCTTTTGACATCAATGTTATGAACATGTGTATTACTACGATCAAGATTTCAACAAACCATTCTCACTGGGTGCATGACCATTGAAGGTATTATTCATGTAAATAGAATAACCATTATTCTCTGACTTAAATGAATAACCGTATTGCAACAAACATGATCTAATCATGTTCATGCTCAACGCAAAACACCAAATAACATTTATTTAGGTTCGTCACTAATCCTGAAGGTAGAGAGAGCGTGCGATGTTGATCACATCAACCTTGGAAACATTTCCAACACACATCGTCACCTCACCCTTAGCTAGTTCTCCGTTTATTCTGTAGCTTTTATTTCGAGTTACTAACATTTAGCAACCGAACCGGTATCCAATACCCAGGTGCTACTAGGAGTACTAGCAAGGTACACATCAATAACTCGTATACCAAATATACTTCTGTCGATGTTGCCAGCCTTCTTATCTACCAAGTATCTAGGGTTGTTCCGCTTCAGTGACCTCTCACCTCATAATAGAAATACTTAGTCTCGGGTTTGAGTTCAACTTTGGGTTGCTTCACTGGAGCAGCAACTGACTTGCTATCCATGAAGTTTCCCTCCTTGCTCTTGCCCTTTTCGAAACTATTGGTTTGATTAACCATCAACACTTGACGCTCCTTCTTGATTTCTACCTTCGCGGTGTCAAACATCGCGAACAGCTCAGGGATCAATACTTCTATCCCTGGTGTATTATAGTTCATCACTAAGTTTTAGTAGCTTTAGTGACAGTGACTTGGAGAACTATATCAATCACTATCTTATCTGGAAGATCAACTCCCACTTGATTCAAGCGATTGTAGTACCCAGACAATCTGAGTACATGCTCAACGATTGAGCTATTCTCCTTCATCTTATAGGCAAAGAATCTTGTTGGAGATCTCATATCTCGCAACACAGGCACGAGCCTGAGATCACAATCTCTGCTCCTAGAACATCTCATATGTTCCGTGACGTTCAAAACGTTTTGGAGCCTCAATTCTAAGCTGTAATGCATGACGCACTAAACTATCAAGTAGTCATCGAAACGTGCCTGTCAGATGTTCACAACATCTATAGACGATGCTAGAGGGGGTGGCGCACCGAGCGGTGCATTAAGGACATAAGCCTTCTGTGCAGCAATGAGGACAATCCTCAGATCACGGACCCAGTCCGCAATATTGCTACCAACATCTTTCAACTCTATTTCTCTAGGAACATATAAAAATTTAAGGGAGCTACAGCGCGAGCTAGTAATCTACAACATAATTTGCAAAGACACTATTGACTATGTTCATGATAATGAGTTCAATTAATCATATTACTTAAGAACTCCCACTCAAATTGACATCCCTCGGGTCATTCGAGTGATACATGATCAAAATTCACCAACTCAAGTCCGATCATCACGTGAGTTAAGGTGGCTTCAATGGTGAACATCATTATGTTGATCATATCCACTATATGACTCATGCTCGACCTTTCGGTCTCTTGTGTTCTGAGGCCATGTCTGTACATGCTAGGCTCGTCAAGTTTAACCCGAGTGTTCTGCGCGTGCAAATCTGGCTTGCACCCGTTGTATGTGAACGTAGAGTCTATCACACCCGATCATCATGTGGTGTCTCAACACGACGAACTTTCGCAACGGTGCACACTTGGGGAGAACACAGTTCATCTTGAAATTCAAGTGAGGGATCACCTTATAATGCTACCGTCGTACTAAGCAAAACAAGGTGCATAAAAGGATTAACATCTCATGCAATTCATAAGTGACATGATATGGCCATGAACTTGTGTTTAAGATCTCCATCTTCAAAACACCGGCATGATCTCCATCGTCACCGGCACAACACCATGATCTCCATCATCTTGATCTCCATCAATGTGTTGCCATTGGGGTTATGGCGCCAGCCCTGCTTCTACTTCTATTGCTACCGCTTAGCGATAAAGTAAAGCATTACATAGCGCTTAATGATTGACACGTAGGTCATACAATAATTAAAGACAACCCTATGGCTCCTACCGGTTGCCGTACTCAACGACATGCAAGTCGTGAAATTCTATACATCACATGATCATCTCATACATCACATATATCTCATCATGTAATTGGCCATATCACATCACAACATACCCTGCAAAAACAAGTTAGACGTCCTCTAATTGTTGTTGCATGTTTTACGTGGCTGCTACGGGTATCTAGCAAGAACGATTCTCACCTACGCATAAACCACAACGGTGATACACTAGTTTGCTTTTCAACCTTATCAAGGACCGCCTTTGTCGAATCCGATCCAACTAAAGTGAGAGAAACTGTCACCCGCAAGCCATCTAGGCAACAAGTTGGGTCGAGGGAACCGGTCTCTCGTAAGCGTACGAGTAATGTTGGTCCGGGCCGCTTCATCTCACAATCCCGCTGAACCAAAATACGACCAAGGGAGGAAGCAATCTAAGCATCAACGCCCACAAACCTTTTGTGTTCTACTCGAGATCTCATCGAACCATCAACCTAGCTCATGATACCACTGTTGGGGAACGTCGCATGGGAAACAAAAATTTTCCTACGCACACGCAAACCTATCCATGGTGATGAGCATCTACGAGAGGAAGAGTGGATCTACGTACCCTTGTAGATCGCTAAGCGGGAAGCGTTAAGAAACGCGGTTGGTGTAGTCGAACATCTTCGCGATCCAAATCGCCGAATGTCCCGCGATCCAATCACGAACCGTCCCGCGAACACATCATGATCCGTCCCGCGAACTCATCACGATCCGTCTCACGATCTTGATCACGATCTGTCCCGTGAACTCATCACGATCCATTCCGTGATCACATCACGAACCGTCTCGCGATCACGATCATGGTCCTTCTGATCTAGCGCCGAACGGACGACACCTCCGCGTTCAGAACACGTGCAGCTTGATGACGATCTCCACCATCTCAATCCAGCAAGAGGAGGTGGAGAGGAGAGAGAGTTCACTGGCAGCATGACGGCGCTCCGGTGATGGTGGTGGAGCAATTTCGGCAGGGCTTCGCCTAAGCGCTGCAGAAAACCGATCTAGAGGTGAAACTATGCACCGGTGTAACGGGTAGCACGTGGCCGGAAATTCTGTCCAAAAACCACCCAATCCACTAGTATATATAGGAGGAGAGGAGAGGAGAGGCAGCCAAGGCCTTTGGGTCGGCCGAAATAGGAGGTGGGAAGCAATCCTACTTCACCTCCAATCCTAGTTGGAGTAGGATTGCCTCCTATTGGCTGATTTTCCACTTTTTGCTTTAGGACTTTCTCTCCTGCGCCATGGGCCTTTGTGGCTGTTTTCCCAGACTACTAAGGGCTGGTTATTATTCTCCCACAGCCCATGGACCTCTTGGGGTCGAAATACCCCTCCCGGAGGCCTCCCGGTACACTACCGGCACTCCCGGTACACTGCCGGCACTCCCGGTACACTACCGATGAGCCCGAAACTTTTCCGGAAACCAAACTGGGACTTCTTATATTTGAATCTTTACCTCCGGACCATTTCGGAGCTCCTCGTGACGTACAGGATCTCATCCGGGACTCCGAACAAACTTCGGTCACCACCATACATAACTCTACACTACCGAAACGTCATCGAACCTTAAGTGTGCAGACCCTGCGGGTTCGAGAACTATGTAGACATGACCGAGACACCTCTACGGTCAATAACCAATGGCGGGACCTGGACGTCCACATTGGTTCCTACATATTCTATGAAGATGTTTATCGGTCGAACCTCTATGTCAAGGATTCAGTTAATCCCGTATAACGTTCCCTTTGTTCTTCGGTATGTTACTTGCCCGAGATTCGATCGTCGGTATCTCCATACCTAGTTCAACCTCGTTACCGACAAGTCTCTTTACTCGTTCCGTAATACAAGATCCCGCAAAAGATTTAAGGTTGTCATATATATATAAAGTCAAGACAGAGAGAAAGCAAATTTGAAAGCCGTCCTTACGTCTGGAGCTAGATAACCCGACTGTACGACAAGCCTCTTGGGATTCACGGGTAAGTCCTTTGAAATCAAAGGTAATGTTTTCTTCTGTCAAGGGTGTGTGGTTGAAGCAGAGAGAATCGTTGACGTCGCCTGTGTATTCGGACATAAGCCGGTCACGCCGGCTTAGTGGTAAGACTTTCCATGAAATTCAACAACGGGTTAAGTCAACTCCCGCCAACCCATTCGCTAGAGGAGCCTTGATTTTGGCAAAAGCTGGAGCATACTTTGCTCGTGTTGTAGCCGATATTCGATCCGGAAGCTCAGTAGAGGTGTCGAGCCAGGTAGGACGACAACCTGGTAATGGATTTTCTCCCTCTGGAGAGGTGTCTCTGCAGGAGAACCAAGTTTTGTTCCAGTCTTTGGGATGGCTTGGCATTTGGACAGCCGGGTAAGCCAGATCTCTTCGTCTTTGTATGGAGACTCTTCCGAGCTCCAAGCTAGGACCGGCTGCCACTTCCGTTTGGCGGTTGACATAAAAGAAAAGCGGAAGAGGTCGACAGATAGCTCTTCTTAAGTGTAAACCTCACATAAGACTTGAAAGTTGCATAGGTTGGAGACAGAATTCGGGGCAATGTCTTGAGGATGCACTTTAAAGAAATGGAGGACATCTCGGAAGAATTTTGATCCAGGCGGGCTGAAACCACGGATAAGATGGTCGGCGAAGATAACAATTTCCCCCTCTTTTGGGGTGTTTTTTTCTCTAACCTCGGAACCCGCCAGTGAATGACACTCTGAGTCGGTAGTGTGCCTGCGTCTACGAAATCCAATAAAAATTGCTTAGTGATTCTAGAGCCGACCCAATCACAGGATGCAGATGCTCAAGACATGATGGCAGGTCAAGCTATAAAAGGGGCAGGACGCGGTGGGTCAGAAAGCGACCAGACAACCAAGATGACTGATGAAATTAAATAGTGTGACGTTAAGCCGCCGGTAGAGTTTATCAGAAGAGCCGGTGATTTGATGGCGGGTTAAGTGAGCAATGCCATGCTACAAATACTACTAAGGACATACAAATAGGTTTCACATATTATATCGTGATTACAAGATCTACAGGCAATGAAAAATCAAATTTATTCCAACCCTAAAAAGGGGCTGAAGAAGAACAGGAAGTTGGCGCAAGAAGAGGAGAAGTATACGGATCTAAGATAAGATATAGTTGGATTTACACGGACGACTGTAGTGGTTTAAATAATATTTCGAGAATAAAAAGGTTATTTATCGCTCTGCATTGCGAGGGCGATTGGATGAACAGGCGGAGCCCAATAGTGGAGGTCCGATGAACTCGAAGGGGCTCAAGGGAAGTGATTACAGATCCGGCAAGAGATGATGGGGTTACCTTGCAGATAAGATCAACGCAGGAGGAAATCCGGACTATTCAGGTTGATGCAGTGGCCAAGACTGGTGATGACGATCGAGGTCCCGCCGGCGCGGTGGAGCTCAGGAAGCGTAGGCGTCGGGAGGAGGAAGAAGAAGGGTGGCGGTGGAGAAAAGGAAAAGACCTCCCCCCCGTGGACCTATTTAAGGACATGGGAGGACAAACAGGGCGCATGGGAATCGAGGAGTGAAATGATAATTGACCGAGACGGATGCCTTGATGCATACGTCACAGAATATTTTCGGCATATCTGAAGGTGACGTCATGGCAGGTTATGTGTTCTTTTTCAGGTGACAAAGATGTGAGACTCGCCACTGGATAAAGTGGAGATTAACATGGGCAAGCCCAAATCAATCTAGGGCCTAATGTTGGGGATATAACCCCGTGGTAAGACCCGCCCAGGAGGGGCCGGGTCATACCTGGCGGCTCATTATCATATGGGCTAGAAGAGGAAGATTGGGCCGCACAACAGTTCACCAGATGGGCTGAGACGGAGGCCCAGAGACGGGAAGAAGGCACAAGACCCGGGCGGGTGAGCCTCCCGGAGACAGCCTGCTAGAATAGGCAAGGCGGCTTAGAGACGGAGTCACACACGTTATAAGAGTCGGTTTGAGACTTGTGTAACCCAGGGTCTTGAACTCTTATATAAAGGCAAGACCCGGGGACGACTTAGACAGAAACCAATCAATCGAGATCAAGGTCAAATGAATACGCTACCTTGTAATCGATACTCCAATCAATACACACAAAGCAGGACGTAGGCTTTTACGTCCTCTCGAGGGGCTAAACCTGGGTAAATCTGTGTCTTTCCTCCTGACCAACCCCTTTGAGTCCACCGCCTTAGCGATGGTCTCGAACCTAAGTCTTTGGACATCTTCCGTGACAAAACCACAACAGAAAGGTTGAGCCAATGAGGAAAATAATTTGAAGCGATCATGAAGAACTAATATGACTGATGAAATACATTCTTACGTCATATTGAAAAGAACTTGAGGGCATCTCTGGAAAGATTAGAAGAGCCAGGTAAGATCCTGGGGAAAAACCTATGGGTTATGGGCCCACTCAAAAGAAACCACAGTTGAGACAATTTCTTAGAAAGAGATATTGCGCCAAAAAAATAATTAAAAACTTGATGAGGTGAGAACCTCGAAATAATCTAGAAGGATTATTGAATAGAAGCACGAAACTTCTGAGATATCTTCAACACTCTGGATAGAATAGAGAGAGACGATAAACAAGAGATACTTGGACAGAATTTCCAACATGGGGAAGCATTTAGCGATTGAAAAGGATATAAAGAACATCGAGATCTTGAATTGAATGTGCCGGGAAGGAAAACAAGAACGAAGAATGATGAATTCGAATCACTTGAGGATCTTCACAATGAATCACCGGATACGATACAAAAGAAAAGTTAGAGTAAGCATCAATGAGAAGAAAGGCATTTGGATGAGAATTTAATCATTGAAAAAAGGGCGGGAGGGTGGGGAAAACAAAGAAAACTTGGGACGGATGAAACAAACTCCAGAATGAAATAAGAGGATTGATCTAGCAAATATTGGAAAGGATTGGATATCTTGAAGAGAAGCACTCCGGTTGAAAACAATTTCATGACAACTCTAGTTGATCGAAAGGATTAGCATTCCCGTAAAATACGAGAACACTACTTAGAAAAGATATGAAATCACCACTTGACATTGAAGCAACTTGAATTACCATATTCAACAACAAACAAAGGATGAGGATTACGAAACAAGCCAGAACAAATACATACCCATTATGCACTTGTTGGAAAGATAATCCTAGGTACCTACTTGAATTCCCACCTAAGAACTTCCGAAATCTTTGATTATGCAATCGGGTGTTGGGGATATAGGGAGGCAAAATATCTCAGACAACTAACAAGCCCTACAATCTAACTGTATCCATCCATCAACACATAAGCAAGAAAACCTTGGAAATGGTGTACCTCAGACCTTCGAAAAACATCCAATATACTAGTTGTGGCAATACAACCGATCGCTCTCCCTAGTACTGGGTGGCACCAACTACTCTCACCACAAAGAGTATAGAAGTGTTTTCAATGTCGATGACCTCTGGTATTCCGGAACTGCAACGATACAAATGTGACGACAACACCTCGGAGCTCAACTCCCCAGGACACTGCCACAACCCCTAAATGTCAGGAGGCAGCAAGAACAATGTTCTCGTCACAAAGATATCAGAACGATCCCAACAATACCCACGTGATCCTAAATTTTTTATGAGTGAGAAGAGGGTAGAATTAAAATACCTAAATCTCAATTCCTCACAAGAGTATAGAAGAGGAGTAAAAGAAACCTATTCTCCAGTATAACTAGACTCAAAATAGTTTTTCTTTCTAGACCCGACTCGGCCAAGTTCGATCAATCAAGGTGGCTCCTAGGTCGGTACAGGCTCTGATACCAACTTGTCATGCCCAAGATGCGACCCTATCATTATTTTGGCATGAGGGCCTCGATAGGGATAGAAGCGCATCTCGTCGTTTTGCAAAAATGGATATCATTATAAGTACATGTACAGAAGAGATGAGTATATGGAATTGGCTTACACTCTCCACAAGCTACATCAAGATCACATCAATAAAACAACATATTCAAACATCATACAGAAGAGCAGGGTCAGACTATGGACGAAATCAAATGATAAAACGACATCCATCCTTGCTATCCCAGGCTGCCGCCTGGAACCCATCCTAGATCGATGAGTAAGAAGAACTCCAAATCAAAAAAGCATCGCTCTCACATCAATTCATCACATTACCTATACCTACAACTGTTGTTGTAGTAATTTGTGAGCCACAGGGACTCAATAATCTCATTTCCATGGGTATCAAGACTATTAAAGCTTAATGGGCGAGGTATGGTTAAGTGGTGAGGCTGCAGCAAGCATCTAAGCATTTATTTGAGTGGCTAACTTATGAATACAGAAAGTAAAGTATGGTGGTCTACGCATAATGGACGTGAACTAGTAATGATCACTAACTGGTCCTGAACACCTACTTACGTCAAACATAACCCCACCATGTTCTCTCTCAAATAAGGACTCACGAGAAGAGACAATCATGGTTACGCACACGGTTGATGTATTTTATTTGAGTTTACTTCAATTTTACTATGACCGGGTGTTAAACAAAGTTTCCAAGTTGCCACATAACCACGAGCACGGCTTTCCGAAAGATTTAACCCAGCAGGGGTGCTCCAACTCGTCCATCACAAATTAACCACACGCAGCGGGAATAACCTCGACCACGAATCTCGTGATCTTCCTAGGCAATTCCACTGGAAAACCTCAACCTTGAGATAGCCCAAAGTATCGGAATTCTACGCACAAGACATTCGACACAGCTAAAACAAGTCCAGCAAGACCACCCAACGTGTCGACGAACCCGATAAGATCCGCGTATCTCGTTCTCAGGACACGACGGATGAGCGATGGTTACCATGCCAATCACCGAGTTTCCCTGAGCGGCGTTAATAAGCTGCTCTGGGTTGGACCAACACTCATGAGGAGCACTGGCCCGATTTTTTTGATTAATCGATGGGGTCCGGGAAGTCCCTATGCTGTTTTATTAGTTATTTGGCAAATGTAGTACCAATGTTGGGCCTTGCCAAACAAGCTTTATCCTAAAACGAAAACCAAGGGGGTCCCCATAACAACCCAAGCATGTTAGGAGCGCTCAGTATGGAACATAACACCAGTACACAAGTAAGTAGGGGAGGCAAAAGTGGAACAAAACACCAAGCAAAAGGCCAAGCCTTCCACCTTTTACCAAGTATATAAGTGTGTTAAATCAAATATCAATAATATTGTGATAACAAAAGAATGTCCATGTTGTCACATGGAAGCAATTGCACCTGCATCTAGAAACGATATAAGAAGGTCTGAGCAAGCGGTAACATAGCCAAACAATGGTTTGTTGGGACATGGAGAGGTTAGAGGCTTATCATGGCAATGTTGGGAGGCTTGAAAAACAAGTGGTAGGTAGCGTCACATAGCGATAGAAAAATGAGACAACTAGCATGGCAATGATAGTAGTGGTATCCAGGGAAATGTGTCATCTTGCCTGAGATCCCCGCTTGGAACAAGAACGAGTCCATGAAGAAGACGGGCCAACGTAGTCGAACGAATCCTCACACTCTGAATGCTCTCGGAACTCTATCGAGAAGGAACAATCTGAAAACAACAATCAACACATGGTACACCACAACATATGCATGGCATGATGCACAAACAAATATGATGCATGCCCGGTTTAAATATGCAAGGCATGTCAAATCACATCAAACCGCTACTACACATTAAAGTGAAGCTCAATATGCAATGAGTTGCATATTGATGAAACTCCATGATCGATTATTTAGTTCACTCTCGTTTAGGTACATGACAATATTAAAAGTTTTTAATCATGGCAAGTGGTGAAGTATAAGTATACTACCTACCTAGGCATCTTAAATAAGGTCGGAAACAACTTATAGTATTTCCGAAAGGACCCCATATGTTAATTTCAAAATTCGTCCAGATCTGAACTAACCATATGTTATATTTGTTAAACAACAGAATAAATCATACCACGTGATTCTACACGTCATTCTAGTCGATCTACATATATAGAACGTCTCAAACGGAGCTACGGTCTAAAAGATATGACACTCACAAGATGAACATGACATGAATGCAAAATGCATGAAAATGACAACCACAAGAACTTAAAAATATGGATTCAAGAATATAATATGATACTACATGAAATTCTAAGCAAGTTTCATGTATGGCATGCCCAAAACGGAGCTACGGTTCAACCACAAACACCCATACAAGGTTTAGTGCAAATCTGTCCAAAACAACAACATATCATTTTGCAAACATGAAAACAACAAGCTACAAGTGTTGGAAATATGCCCTAGATGCAATAATAAAGTGGTTATTATTATATTTCCTTGTTCATGATAATTGTCTATTGTTCATGCTATAATTGTATTAACCGGAAACCATAATACATGTGTGAATACATAGACCACAACATGTCCCTGGTGAGCCTCTAGTTAGCTAGCTCGTTGATCAATAGATGGTCACGGTTTCATGGCCATGGACATTGGATGTCATTGATAACGGGATCACATCATTTGGAGAATGATGTGATGGACAAGACCCAATCCTAAGCATAGCACAAGATCGTGTAGTTCGTCTGCTAAAGCTTTTCTAATGTCAAGTATCATTTCCTTAGACCATTAGATTGTGCAACTCCCGGGTACCGCAGGAATGCTTTGTGTGTGACAAATGTCACAATATAACTAGGTGGCTATAAAGGTGCACTACGAGTATCCCTGAAAGTATCTGTTGGGTTGGCACGAATCAAGACTGGGAATTGTTACTCCGTGTGACGAAGAGGTATCTTGGGGCCCACTCGGTAATACATCATCACAATGAGATCAATGTGACTAAGTAGTTAGTCACGTGATGATGTGTTATGGAACGATTATAGAGACTTGCCGGTAATGAGGTTGAACAAGGTATAGGGATACCAACGATCGAATCTCGGGCAAGTAACATACCGATTGACACGGGAATTGTATACGGGATTGTTTGAATCTCCGACATCGTGGTTCATTCGATGAGATGATCGTGGAACATGTGGGAGCCAATATGGGTATCCATATCCTGCTATTGGTTATTGACTGGAGAGGTGTCTCGGTCATGTTGACATGCCTCCCGAACCCGTAGAGTCTACACACTTAAGGTTCGATGACACTAGGGTTATAGGGAAATTGTGTATGTGGTTACCGAAGGTTGTTCGGAGTCCCAAATGAGATCCCAAACATCACGAGGAGTTCCGGAATGGTCTGGAGGTAAAGATTCATATATAGGAAGTGAGGTTTTGGTCATCGGAAGTGTTTCGGGCATCACAGGTAATGTACCGGGACCACCGAAAGGGTTCTGGGGGTCCACCGTGTGGGGCCATCGGCACCAGAGGGCTGCATGGGCCGAAGGTGGAAGGGACCAGCCCCAGAGTGGGCTGGTGCGCCTCCCACCAAGGCCCAAGGCGTAGCACAAGGAGGAGAGGGGGCAAACCCTAGCCCAGATGGGCCTTAGGCCCACCTAGGGCGCCGCCCCTCCCCTCTCCCTCTCTTGGTCGTCGCCCAAGACATCTAGGGCTGGCCGCCGGCCCTAGGGTGGGAACCTTAGGGGCTGCTCCCTCCCTCCTCATCCTCCTCCTATATATAGTAGTTTTTTTGGGGGCTGCCAGCACACGAGTTCCTCTCTCTCTCGATGCAGCCCTACCCCTCCTCCTCCTTGTCCTTCGTAGTGCTTGGCGAACCCCTGCCGGAGTACCACGCAGCTCCATCGTCACCACGCCATCGTGCTTCCAGAGTTCTCCCTCAACCTCTCCTTCCTCCTTGCTGGATCAAGGCGTAGGAGACGTCACCGGGCTGCACGTGTGTTGAACGCGAAGGCGCCGTTGTTCGGCGCTTAGATCGGAATCCACCGCGATCTGAATCGCTGCGAGTACGACTCCACCAACCACGTTCTTGTAACGCTTCCGTATTGCGATCTTCAAAGGTATAAAGATGGACTCCCCCTTTGCTCGTTGCTGATTTCTCCATAGATAGATCTTGGTAACACGTAGGAAAACTTTTAATTTACTACTATGTCTCCCAACACTGGCATCATGAGCTAGGTCTATGCGTAGAATCTATGCATGAGTAGAACACAAGGTGTTGTGGGCGTCGATTTTGTCAATTGTCTTGCCGTTACTAGTCTTATCTTGATTTGGCGGTATTGTGGGATGAAGCGGCCCGGACCGACTTTACACGTACACTTACGTGAGACTGGTTCCATCGCCTGACATGCACTTGTTGCATAAGGTGGCTAGCAGGTGTCTGTCTCTCCCACTCTAGTCGGATCAGATTCAATGAAAAGGGTCCTTATGAAGGGTAAATAGAAATTGGCATATCATGTTGTTCTTTTTGCGTAGGTAAGAAAAATTCTTGCTAGAAACCTATAGCAGCCACGTAAAAACTTGCAACAACAAATTAGAGGACGTCTAACTTGTTTTTGTAGCATATGCCGTGTGATGTGATATGGCCAAAGAATGTGATGTGATATATGTGATGTATGAGATTGATCATGTTCTTGTAATAGGATTCATGACTTGCATGTCGATGAGTATGACAACCGGCAGGAGCCATAGGAGTTGTCTTAATTTATTGTATGACCCGCGTGTCAATCATAAACGCCATGTAATTGCTTTACTTTATTGCTAATCGTTAGCCATAGTAGTAGAAGTAATAGTTGGCGAGACAACTTCATGAAGACACGATGATGGAGATCATGATGTCGTGCCGGTGACAATGATGATCATGGTACCCCGAAGATGGAGATCAAAGTAGCAAGATTATATTGGCCATATCATGTCACTATATTGATTGCATGTGATGTTTATCATGTTTATATCTTATTTGCTTAGAACGACAGTAGATAAATAAGATGATCTCTCACTAAAATTTCAAGAAATGTGTTCACCCTAACTGTGCACCGTTGCTAAGGTTCGTTGTTCCGAAGCACCATGTGATGATCGGGTGTGATAGGTTCTAACGTTCGCATACAATGGGTGTAATCCAGATTTACACACGCAATACACTTAGGTTGACTTGATGAGCCTAACATGTAAAGACATGGCCTCGGAACACGGGAGACCGAAAGGTCGAACATGAGTCATATAGAAGATACGATCAACATGAAGATGTTCACCATTGATGACTAGTCCTTCTCACGTGATGATCGAACACGGGCTAGTTGACGTGGATCATGTGTCACTTGGATGACTAGAGAGATGTCTATCTAAGTGGGAGTTCATTAATAATTTAATTAGATGAAATTAATTATCGTGAACTTAGTCTAAAAGTGTCTTTGCAAATTATGTCATAGATAGCTCGTGCTGTAGCTCCCCTGTTTTATTGATACGGTCCTAGAGAAAAGTAAGTTGAAAGTTGATGGTAGCAATAATGCGGACTGGGTCCGTGATCTGAGGATTGTCCTCATTGCTGCACAGAAGGCTTATATGCACCACTAAGTGCACCACTCCCTCAAGTGTTGTCTGTAGATATTGTGAACATATGACAGACACTTTCTGATGACTACTTGATAGTTTAGTGCGTCATGCATTACGACTTAGAATTGAGGCTCCAAAATGTTTTGAACGTCACAGAACATATGAGATGTTCTAAGAGCTGAAATTGGGATTTCAGGCTCGTGACAATGTGGAGAGGTATGAGACCTCCAACAAGATTCTTTGCCTGCAAGATAAAGGAGAATAGATCAATCAATGAGCATGTGCTCAGATTGTCTGGGTGCTACAATCACTTGAATCGAGTGGGAGTTAATCTTCCAGATAAGATAGTGATTAATACAGTTCTCCAAGTCACTGCCACCAAGGTACTAGAGCTTCATGATGAACTATAAACATGCCAGGGATGGATAAGATGATCCCTGAGTTGTTCGTGATGTTTGACACCATGAAGGTAGAAATCAAGACGGAGCATCAAGTGTTGATGGTTAAGTGAAAACACTAGTTTCAAGAAGGGAAAGGGCAAGAAGGGAAAAAAACTTCAGGAATGGCAAGCCAGTTGCCGCTCTAGTGAAGAAACCCAAGGTTGAGCCCAAACCCGAGACTAAGTGCTTCTGTTATGAGGAGAATGTTTGCTGAAGTGGAACAACCTTAGATACTTGGTAGATAAAAAGGCTGGCAATGTCGACAAAAGTATATTTGATATACATGTTATTGATGTGTACCTTGCTAGTAGTCCTAGTAGCACTTGGGTATTGGATACCGGTTCGGTTGCTAAGTGTTAGCAACTCGAAATAAAGCTACGGAATAAACGGAGGCTAACTAAGTGAAAGTTGACGATGTGCGTTGGAAGTGTTTCCAAGGTTGATGTGATCACCATCGCACGCTCTCTCTACCTTCAAGATTTGTGATAAACCTAAATAAATGTTATTCGTTGTTGGCGTTGAGCATGAACGTGATTAGATCATGTTTAGTGCAATACAGTTATTCATATAAGTTAGAGAATAATGGTTATTCTGTTTAAATGAATGATGCCTTCAATGGTCATGCACCCACTGGGAATGGTTTATTGCATCTTGATCATAGTAGTACACATGTTCATAACAATGGTACCAAAAGATACAAAGTTAATAATGATAGTACCACATAGTTGTGGCACTGCCGCTAAATGTCATATTGGTATAAATCGCAAGAAGAAACTCCATGCTGATGGATCTTTTGACTCACTCGATTTTGAATCGGTTGAGACATGCGAACCATGCCTCTTGGGCAAGATGACTAAGACCCCGTCTTCCGGTACGATGGAGCGGGCTAGTAGCTTATTGAAATTAATACATGTTGATGTATGTGGTCCGATGAGTGTTGAAACACACAATGGATATCATTATTTTTTTTACCTTCACTGATGATTTGAGTAAATATGGGGATATTTGCTTAATGAAACACGAGTCTGAAATGTTTGAAAGGTTCAAGGAGTTTCAGAGTAAAGTTAAAGATCATCGTGACAAGAAGATAAAATTTCTATGATATGATCATGGACATGAATATCTGAGTTACGAGTTTGGTATGCAATTTAAGACAATGTGGAAATTGTTTCACAGCTCACGCCTCCTGGAACACCATAGTGTGATGGTGTGTCCGAACGGCATAGTCGTGCTCTATTGTATATAGTGCGTACTATGATGTCTCTTATCGTTTTGCCACTATAGTTATGGGTTTATGCATTAAAGAAAAATCCATTCACTTTAATAGGACACCATCTAAGTCTTTTGAGATGACACCGTGAGAATTATGGTTTGACAGAAGCCTAAGCTGTCATTTCTTAATGTTTGGGGTTGCGACGCTTATGTGAAACTGGGTTTTCACCTAATGAGCTTGAACCCAAAGTAGGAAAATGCATCGTCATAGAATACCCTAAGGAGAAATTGGGTACACCTTCTATCTCAGATCCAAGCGCAAAAGGTGTTTGTTGCTAAGAACGGGTCCTTTCTCGAGAAAGAGTTTCTCTCGAAAGAATTGAGTGGGAGGAAGATATAACTTGATGAGGTGGTTGAACCTTTGTTTCAACCAGAGAGTAGCGCAACACAGAAAGATGTTTCTGTAGAGCCTACGTCAGTTGAAAAGGAAGTTAATGATGATGATCATGAAGCTTCGGATCAAGTTACTATCGAACCTCGTAGGTCGACAAGGACGCATACTGCTCCTGAGTAGTACGTCAATCCTGTCCTGGAAGTCATGTTGTTGGACAACGATGAACCTACGAACTATGGAGAAGCGATGGTGGGCCCGGATTCCAACAAATGGCTAGGAGCCATGAAATCCGAGAAAGGATCAAGTATGGACTTTGGTAGACTTGCCCGTTGAACAGCAGGTCGTTGAGTACAAATGGACCTTTGAGATGAACACAAACGCTAATGGTGAAATGTCACCGTTTATAAAGCTTGACTTGTCGCAAAGAAGTTTCCGCCAAGTTCAAGGAGTTGACTGCGATGAGATTTTCTCATCCGTAGCGATGCTAAAAGTCTGTTAAAATTATGTTAGCAGTTGCTGCATTTTTTTATTATGAAATCTGGCAGATGGATGTCAAAACAAGGCTTCCTTAATTGTTTTCGTGAGGAAGAGTTGTATGTGATACAACCATAAGGTTTTGTCAATCCTAAGGATGTTAAAAGGTATGCAAACTCTAGCGATCCTTCTATGGACTGGAGCAAGCATCTCGGAGTTGGAATATGAGCTTTGATGAAGCGATCAAAGTTTTTGAGTTTATACAAAGTTTATGAGAAACTTGTATTTACAAGAAAGTAAGTGGGAGCACTATAGAATTTCTGATAAGAATATGTAGTTGACATATTATTGATTGGAAATGATGTAGAATTTCTGGAAAGCATAAATGGTTGTTTGAAAAAAAGTTTTTCAAAGGAAGACCAGGATAAAGCTACCTAATTGTTGGGCATCAAGATTTATAGAGATAGATCTAGATGCTTCATAATAATTTCAATGAGTACATACCTTGACAAGATATTGAAGAAGTTCAATATGGATCAGTCCAAGAAAGGGTTCTTGCCTGTATTAGAAGGTGTGAGATTGAGCATAGCTCAATGCCCGACCATGACAGAAAATAGAGAAAAGATGAGTGTCATCCCCTATGCTTCAGCCATAGGCTCTATATAGTATGACATGCTGAGTATTGCACTTGTGTGTGCCTTGCCATGAGTCTTTCAAGGGGTACAAGAGAGATCCAGGAGTGGATCACTGGACAACGGTCGAAATTATCCTTAGCAACTAGAGGACTAAGGAAATATTTCTCGATTATGGAGGTGATAAAGAGTTCGTCGTAAAGGGTTACGTGGATGCAAGCTCTAACACCAATACGGATGACTCTTAGTAGAAAACTAGATACGTATAGTGGAGTAGCCATTTGGAATAGCTCCAAGTGGAGCGTGGGAGCAGTATCTACAGTATGACGCAGAAGTTTGCAAGGTACACACGGATCTGAATGTCGCAGACCCGTTGACTAAAACCTCTTTAACGAGCAAAACATGATCAAACCCCAGAACTAATTGGGTGTTAATCACATGATGATATGATCACATGGTGATGTAAGTGTTAATCACATGGCGATGTGAACTAGATTACTGACTCTAGTGGAAGTGGGAGACTGCTGGAAATATGCCCTAGAGGCAATAATAAAGTGGTTATTGTTATATTTCCTTTTTCATTGTAATTGTCTATTGTTCATGCTATAATTGTATTAACCGGAAACCATAATACATGTGTGAATACATGGACCACAACATGTCCCTAGTGAACCTCTAGTTAGCTAGCTCGTTGATCAATAGATGGTCACGGTTTCATGGCCATGGACATTGGATGTCATTGATAACGGGATCACATCATTAGGAGAATGATGTGATGGACAAGACCCAATCCTAAGCATAGCACAAGATCGTGTAGTTTGTTTGCTAAAGCTTTTGTAATGTCAAGTATCATTTCCTTAGACCACGAGATTGTGCAACTCCCGGGTACCGTAGGAGTGCTTTGGGTGTGCCAAACGTCACAACGTAACTGGGTGGCTATAAAGGTGCACTACGGGTATCCCCGAAAGTATCTCTTGGGTTGGCACGAATCAAGACTGGGAATTGTCACTCCTTATGACGGAGAGGTATCTTGGGGCCCACTCGGTAATACATCATCACAATTAGCTGGATGTGACTAAGAAGTTAGTCAAGGGATGATGTGTTATGAAATGAGTAAAGAGACTTGCTGGTAACGAGATTGAACAAGGTATAGGGATACCGACGATCGAATCTCGGGCAAGTAACATACCGATTGACACGGGAATTGTATATGGGATTGTTTGAATCCCTGACATCGTGGTTCATCCGATGAGATCATCGTGGAACATGTGGGAGCCAATATGGGTATCCAGATCCCGCTATTGGTTATTGACTGAAGAGATGTCTCGGTCATGTCTACATGCCTCCCGAACCCGTAGGGTCTACACACTTAAGGTTCGATGACGCTAGGGTTATAGGGAAATTGTGTACGTGGTTACTGAAGGTTGTTCGGAGTCCCGGATGAGATCCCGGACGTCATGAGGATTTCTGGAATGGTCCGGAGGTAAACATTCATATATAGGAAGTGAGGTTTTGGTCACCGGAAGTGTTTCGGGCATCATCGGTAACGTACTGAGACCACCGGAAGGGTTCCGGGGGTCCATCATGTGGGGCCACCGGCACCAGAGGGCTGCGTGGTCCGAAGGTGGAAGGGACCAGCCCCAGAGTGGGCTGGTGCGCCTCCCACCATGGCCCAAGGCGCATCACAAGAAGGAGAGGGGGCAAACCCTAAACCAGATGGGCCTTAGGCCCACCTAGGGCGCCGCCCCTCCCCTCTCCATCTCCTGGCCGCTGCCCAAGCCATCTAGGGCTGGCCGCCGGCCCTAGGGTGGGAACCCTAGGGGCTGGGCCCTCCCTCCTCCTCCTCCTATATATAGTGCGGGTTTTGGGGGGCTGCCAACACACGAGTTCCTCTCTCTCTCTCGGCGCAGCCCTACCCCTCCTCCTCCTCGTCCTCCGTAGTGCTTGGCGAAGCCCTGCCGGAGTACCACGCAGCTCCACCATCACAATGCCGTCATGCTGCCGGAGTTCTCCCTCAACCTCTCCTTCCTCCTTGCTGGATCAAGGCGTAGGAGACGTCACTTGGCTGCACTTGTGTTGAATGCGGAGGCACCGTTGTTTGGCGCTTAGATCGGAATCCACCGCGATCTGAATCGCTGCGAGTACGACTCCACCAACCGCGTTCTTGTAACGCTTCCACTTTGCGATCTTCAAAGGTATGAAGATGCACCCCCCTTTGCTTGTTGCTGGTTTCTCCATAGATAGATCTTGATGACACGTAGGATTTTTTTTGATTTACTACTATGTCTCCCAACAACAAGATCCTAAAATGCACAAACTAAGCATGGGGTAGTAGCATATAACACACACTTCATTTGATCTTCACCTATCATACTCAAAAGAGTCATGGATCACATGGTAGGAACCTCACAACATGGCTAACTGGAAACAGTTTCAGACTTAGTGAAAATAGCATTTTTTGATAATGCAGTTTTTATCATGCAGGCATATTGGCAGCAATAAAACTATATTCTACATGGCATATTATGGCATGGAACTTAACATCATACTAGAGGACATTATCAACTATAAATAACTCCAGTACCCGTACCCCAAAGGGGTTCTAGATCACTAGCAAAACACATGGCAAGACAACAACAAAATGTTACAGATTCCATACTTAGAAATATTTTAGCATCTCAAAACACCACAATTTTTATAGCATGTTGTCAATAAGGAAACAACACCTAAATATGCATTTCTTTGGCAAGCAAAATGACCAGGTGCTAGTGCACATGTCAAAGGGCATATCTCATGAACAAAATTATTTATATCATGCATGGATTTAATCACACGAAAATAACAAAAGGGTATCACAACAAAATAACATGCACACAAACTTAGTCACATGAAAAAACTAGATGCACAGATAAATTCTATGGATTTTTCTACACCGAAAAAATATATAAAACGCATAGGTTCAAGTATGAAAATATGTCACAGTTAATTACGCAAGTTCATGGCATAAACTTATTAGCAAGTTATTAGCAAATTAAACGCAAACATCTCATTAAACATTTTATCATGCATGGAAAATACGCTACAATTGATCTACACATAATTCCACACATTTTACATATTTAAAACATTTGGATCCGGTGCACGGTTATTTATTTATGAGCATTTCGAAAACATGCATTTATCTGCAATTAAACAAACGTCCATGGGCCAAATCTGTTGGCGCGGGATGACTATATGATGCCTATGGCGTTGGCCACTTGGGCCGGCCGGCATGCGTGGGCTGGTGAGGCGAGCTGGGCCTTGTCGGCAGATCTGGCTGGTTCTTGCTGCGGGGCCTGCGTGGGAGGTGGCCCACGTGGCGCTGGCGAGCGGGGCTCTCGGGCGCAGCTTCATCCCGTCGCCTTTGTTGTGCCTGAGATGAACGGCGGTGATGACGTTTCAACGGCGATGAAAGTAGGCACGGGGAGGCGGGATTAGGCGAGGGGAGGACAGGAAAGGCCGGATCCGGCGAGGGCGGAGCCATTCCTGGCGGTGGCGGCTTGAGGCGGCGCCGGTGATCGAAGGTCGGCGGCAAGGTCCTCCATGGCCATTGGGGCGGAGCTTCTGGTCCGGCGATGCGGCGGCGACCTCCGGTGACCGGCCGACGATGGTCCGACGAGGCTGCGATGCGGGGCTCCGGGGAGGGGTAGGCCAGCGGGAGGCGGTGCTAGGTGCTGCAGGAGCTCCTTGCTCGGGCGGTTGGCTCTGTGGTCGCCAGACATTGTCCAGGTTGGTCGCGGACATTGTCCGGTAGGTGGAATTTGGGTGATTTTCAGCCCCAGATCTAATATCTGAGGGCTGAAATTGGCTAGGGAGGTGGGATTTCGGGGGAGAGGGAGGTGGAGCTAGCAGGTGGAGTTTTCTAGGGGGTGGCTGCAATTTTTACATGGGAGAAACCCTAGAGAGCGAGGGGGGTCTCTCCATGGGGTGGTTATATAGGGTATGTACTAGGGTGGGTTGGACCTCGTCCGTCCTATCGCAATCCGATGACCACGGACGGAGGGGTGCTAAGTTGGGCTAGTGGGTTGTGTAGAGGTGGTTGGGCCAAGAAGAGAGGGAGGTTTGCGGCCCGGCATGAAGTTTTATAAACCGAAATCGTCTGACAAATAAACCGATGATGGTGCTGTTGGGGAACGTCGCATGGGAAACAAAATTTTCCTACGCACACGCAAACCTATCCATGGTGATGAGCATCTACGAGAGGGAGAGTGGATCTACGTACCCTTGTAGATCGCTAAGCGGGAAGCATTAAGAAACGCGGTTGGTGTAGTCGAACATCTTCGCGATCCAAATCGCCGAGCGTCCCGCGATCTTATCACGATCCATCCCAGGATCCAATCACGATCCGTCCCGTGAACTCATCACGATCCGTCCCGCGATCTCATCACGATCCGTCTCACAATCTTGATCACGATCTATCCCGTGAACTCATCACGATCCGTTCCGCGATCTCATCACGAACCGTCTCGCGATCTCGATCACGGTCCTTCCGATCTAGCACCGAACGGACGACACCTCCGCGTTCAGCACACGTGCAGCTTGATGACGATCTCCACCGTCTTGATCCAGCAAGAGGAGGTGGAGAGGAGAGAGAGTTCACCGGCAGCGTGACGGCGCTCCGGTGATGGTGGTGGAGCAATTCCGGCAGGGCTTCGCCTAAGCGCTGCAGAAAACCGATCTAGAGGAGAAACTATGCACCGGTGGAACGGGTAGCACGTGGCCGGAAATTCTGTCCGAAAACCACCCAATCCACTAGTATATATAGGAGGAGAGGAGAGGAGACGCAGCCAAGGCCTTTGAGTCGTCCGAAATAGGAGGTGGGAGCAATCCTACTTCACCTCCAATCCTAGTTGGAGTAGGATTGCCTCCTATTGGCTGATTTTCCACTTTTTGCTTTAGGACTTTCTCTCCTGCGCCATGGGCCTTTGTGGCTGTTTTCCCAGCCCACTAAGGGCTGGTTATTATTCTCCCACAGCACATGGACCTCTTGGGGTCTAAATACCCCTCCCGGAGGTCCCCCGGTACACTACCGGCACTCCCGGTACACTACCGATACTCCCGGTACACTACCGATGAGCCCGGAACTTTTCCGGCGACCAAACTGGGACATCCTATATATGAATCTTTACCTCCGGACCATTCCGGAGCTCCTCGTGACGTCCGGGATCTCATCCGGGACTCCGAACAACCTTCGGTCACCACCATGCATAACTCTACACTACCGAAACGTCACCGAACCTTAAGTGTGCAGACCCTGCGGGTTCGAGAACTATGTAGACATGACCGAGACACCTCTATGGTCAATAACCAATGGCGGGACCTAGACGTCCACATTGGTTCCTACATATTCTACGAAGATCTTTATCGGTGGAACCTCTATGTCAAGGATTCAGTTAATCCCGTATAACGTTCCCTTTGTTCTTCGGTATGTTACTTGCCCGAGATTCGATCGTCGGTATCTCCATACCTAGTTCAACCTCGTTACCGGCAAGTCTCTTTACTCGTTCCGTAATACAAGATCCCGCAACTAACAATTAGTCACATCGCTTGCAAGGCTTATTGTGATGTTGCATTACCGAGTGGGCCCCGAGATACCTCTCCGTTACACGGAGTAACAAATCCCAGTCTCGATCCATGCCAACTCAACAGACACCATCGGAGATACCTGTAGAGCACCTTTATAGTCACCCAGTTACGTTGTGACATTTGATACACACAAGGCACTCCTCCGATATCCGTGAGCTGCATGATCTCATGGTCATAGGAACACATACTTGACATGCGGAAAACAGTAGCAATAAACTGACACGATCATATGCTACGTTTGCAGTTTGGGTCTTGTCCATCACATCATTCTCCCAATGATGTGATCCCGTTATCAAATGACATCTCATGTCCATGGCTAGGAAACCTTAACCATCCTTTGATCAACGAGCTAGTCCATTAGAGGCATACTAGGGACATGGTTTTGTCTATGTATCCACACATGCATTTAAGTCTCCGATCAATACAATTATAGCATGGATAATAAACGATTATCATGAACAAGGAAATATGATAATAACTAATTTATTATTGCCTCTAGGGCATATTTCCAACAGTCTCCCACTTGCACTAGAGTCAATAATCTAGTTCACATCACCATGTGATTCGCATTGTTATGAATCTAACACCCAATGAGTTCTGGGGCTCGATCATGCTTTGCATGTGAGAGAGGTCTTATAGTCAACGGGTCTGCGATATTCAGATCCGTGTGTACTTTGCAAATCTCTATGTCAAACCGTAAACACTGCTACCACACTCCACTTGGTACTATTTCCAAATGGTTGCTCCACTATACGTATCCAGATTGCTACTACTAGTCATCCGGATAGGTGTTAAAGCTTGCATCGACGTAACTCTTTACGACGAACTCTTTATCACCTCCATAATCAAGAAACATTTCCTTAGTCCTCTGGTTACTAAGGATAATTCCGACCGCTGTCCAGTGATCCACTCCTGGACCACACTTGTACCCCTTGACAGACTCATGGCAAGGCACACACAGGTGCGGTACACAGCATGGCATACTATACAGAGCCTATGGCTAAGGCATAGGGGACGACGTTCGTCCTTTCTCTTCCTTCTACCGTGGTCGAGCTTTGAGTCTCACTCAACTTCACACCTTACAAATCAGACGAGAACTATTTCTCTGGCTGATCCATTTTGAACTCTTTCAAAATCTTGTCAAGGTATGTACTCATTGAAAGTCTCATCAAGCATCTTGATCTATCTCTATAGATTTTGATGCTCAACAATTAGGTAGCTTTATCCAGGTCTTCCTTTGAAAAACACTTTTCAAACAACCTTTTATGCCTTACAAAAATTCTACATTATTTCCGATCAACAATATGTCAACCACATATACTTATCAGAAACTCTATAGTGCTCCCACTCACTTTATTGCAAATACAAGTTTCTCGTAAACTTTGTATAAACTACAGAAACTTTCATCACCTCATCAAAGTGTATATTCCTACTCCGAGATGCTTGCTTCAGTCCATAGAAGGATCACTGAAGCTTGCTCATCTTTTAGCATCCTTAGGACTGACAAAACCTTCTGGTTGTATCACATACAACCTTTCCTTAAGTAAACCGTTAAGGAAACGATGTTTTGACATCCATCTGCCAGATTTCATAATTGAAAATGCAGCAACTGCTAACATAATTCCAACAGACTTTTAGCATCGCTACGAGTGAGGAAGCCTCATCGCAGTCAACTCCTTGAACTTGTCACAAACAACTTTGCAACAAGTCGAGATTTACAAATGGTGACATTCACCATCAGTGTCTGTCTTCATTCTAAAGTTCCATTTGTACTCAACAACCTGCCGTCTAACGAGCAAGTCTACCAAAGTCTATACTTGGTTTTCATACATGGATCCTATCTCGGATTTCATGGCCTCTAACCATTCGTCGGAATCCGGGCCCATCATCGCTTCTCCATACTCGTAGGTTCATCGTTGTCCAACAACATGACCTCCAAGACAGAGTTGTCGTACCGCTCAGGAGCAGTACACATCCTTGTCGACCTACGAAGTTTGATAGTAACCTGATCCTGAAGCTTCATGATCATCATCATTAACTTCCTCTTCAACTAACGTAGGCTTCACAGAAACATCTTTCTGCGCTGCGCTACTCTCTGGTTGAACAAAGGTTTAATAACCTCTTCAAGTTCTATCTTCCTCCCACTCAATTCTTTCGAGAGAAACTTTTTCTCGAGAAAGGACCCAGTTCTAGCAACAAACACTTTGCACTCGGATCTGAGATAGAAGGCATACCCATCTGTTCTTAGGGTATTCTATGAAGATACATTTGTCCGCTTTGGGTTCTAGCTTATTATGTGAAAACATTTTCCACACAAGCATCGCAGCCCCAAACATTAAGAAATGACAGCTTAGGTTTCTGTCAAACCATAATTCACACGGTGTCATCTCAACGGATTTAGATGGTGCCCTATTTAAAGTGAATGTAGTTGTCTCTAATGCATAACCCCAAAATTATAGTAGTAAAACGATAAGAGACATCATAGCACGCACCATATCCAATAGAGCATAACTATGATGTTCGGACACACCATCACACTATGGTGTTCCAGGTGGCGTTTAGTTGTGAAACAACTTTCACATTGTCTTAAGTTGTATGCCAAACTCGTGACTCAGATATTCACCTCCACGATCATATCGCAGTCATTTTTATCTTCTTGTCACGATGATCTTTAAACTTCACTCTGAATTTGCTTGAACCTTTCAAACGATTCAGACTTGTGTTTCATTAAGTAAATATACACTATATCTACTCAAATCATCAGTGAAGGTAAGAAAATAACGATATCCACTGCACGCTACAAGACTCACTAGATTGCATACATCAACATGTATCATTTCCAATGAATCACTTGCCCGCTCCATCCAACGGGGTCCTTTAGTCATCTTGCCCAAGAGGCATGGTTCGCATGTCTCAACTGATTCGAAATCGAATGAGTCCAAATATCCATCAGCATGGAGTTTCTTCATGCGCTTTATACCAATATGACATTTTGCGGCAGTGCCACAAGTATGTGGTACTATCATTATTTAACTTTGTATCTTTTGTCATCAATGTTATGAACATGTGTATTACTACGATCAAGATTTCAACAAACCATTCTCACTGGGTGCATGACCATTGAAGGTATTATTCATGTAACCAGAATAACTATTATTCTCTGACTTAAATGAATAACCGTATTGCAACAAACATGATCTAATCATGTTCATGCTCAACACAAAACACCAAATAACATTTATTTAGGTTCGTCACTAATCCTGAAGGTAGAGAGAGCGTGCGATGTTGATCACATCAACCTTGGAAACATTTCCAACACACATCGTCACCTCACCCTTAGCTAGTTCTCCATTTATTCCGTAGCTTTTATTTCGAGTTACTAACATTTAGCAACCGAACCGGTATCCAATACCCAGGTGCTACTAGGAGTACTAGCAAGGTACACATCAATAACTCGTATATCAAATATACTTCTGTCGTTGTTGCCAGCCTTCTTATCTACCAAGTATCTAGGGTTGTTCCGCTTCAGCGACCTCTCACCTCATAATAGAAGCACTTAGTCTCGGGTTTGAGTTCAACTTTGGGTTGCTTCACTGGAGCAGCAACTGACTTGCTATCAATGAAGTTTCCCTCCTTGCTCTTGCCCTTTTCGAAACTAGTGGTTTGCTTAACCATCAACACTTGACGCTCCTTTTTGATTTCTACCTTCGCGGTGTCAAACATCGCGAACAGCTCAGGGATCAATACTTCTATCCCTGGTGTATTATAGTTCATCACTAAGTTCTAGTAGCTTTAGTGACAGTGACTTGGAGAACTATATCAATCACTATCTTATCTGGAAGATCAACTCCCACTTGATTCAAGCGATTGTAGTACCCAGACAATCTGAGTACATGCTCAACGATTGAGCTATTCTCCTTCATCTTACAGGCAAAGAATCTTGTTGGAGATCTCATATCTCGCAACACAGGCACGAGCCTGAGATCACAATCTCTGCTCCTAGAACATCTCATATGTTCCGTGACGTTCAAAACGTTTCGGAGCCTCAATTCTAAGCCGTAATGCATGACGCACTAAAATATCAAGTAGTCATCGAAACGTGCTTGTTAGATGTTCACAACATCTATAGATGACGCTAGAGGGGGTGGCGCACCGAGCGGTGCATTAAGGACATAAGCCTTCTATGCAGCAATGAGGACAATCCTCAGATCACGGACCCAGTCCGCAATATTGCTACCAACATCTTTGAACTCTATTTCTCTAGGAACATATAAAAATTTAAGGGAGCTACAGCGGGAGCTAGTAATCTACAACATAATTTGCAAAGACACTTTGACTATGTTCATGATAATGAGTTCAATTAATCATATTACTTAAGAACTCCCAATCAAATTGACATCCCTCCGATCATTCGAGTGATACATGATCCAAATTCACCAACTCAAGTCCGATCATCACGTGAGTTGAGGTGGCTGCAATGGTGAACATCGTCATGTTGATCATATCTACTATATGACTCATGTTCGACCTTTCGGTCTCTTGTGTTCCGAGGCCATGTCTGTACATGCTAGGCTCGTCAAGTTTAACCCGAGTGTTATGCATGTGCAACACTGGCTTGCACCCGTTGTATGTGAACGTAGAGTCTATCACACCCGATCATCACGTGGTGTCTCAACACGACGAACTTTCGCAACGGTGCACACTCGGGGAGAACACAATTTATCTTGAAATTAAGTGAGGGATCACCTTATAATGCTACCGTCGTCCTAAGCAAAACAAGGTGCATAAAAGGATTAACATCACATGCAAATCATAAGTGACATGATATGGCCATGAACTTGTGCTTTTGATCTCCATCTAGAAAGCACTGGCATGATCTCCATCGTCACCGGCATGACACCATGATCTCCATCATCTTGATCTCCATCAACGTGTCGCCATCGGGGTTGTCACGCCATGCATGCTTCTACTACTATTGCTACCGTAGCGATAAAGTAAAGCATTACATAGCGCTTAATGATTGACACGCAGGTCATACAATAATTAAAGACAACCCTATGGCTCCTGCCGGTTGCCGTATTCATCGACATGCAAGTCGTGATAATCTATACATCACATGATCATCTCATACATCACATATATCACATCATGTAATTGGCCATATCACATCACAACATACCCTGCAAAAACAAGTTAGACGTCCTCTAATTGTTGTTGCATATTTTACGTGGCTGCTACGGGTATCTAGCAAGAACGATTCTCACCTACGCATAAACCACAACGGTGATACACTAGTTTTCTTTTCAACCTTCTCAAGGACCGCCTTTGTCGAATCCGATCCAACTAAAGTGAGAGAAACTGTCACCCGCAAGCCATCTAGGCAACAAGTTGCGTCGAGGGAACCGGTCTCTCGTAAGCGTACAAGTAATGTTGGTCCGGGCCGCTTCATCTCACAATCCCGCTGAACCAAAATACGACCAAGGGAGGAAGCAATCCAAGCATCAACGCCCACAAACCTTTTGTGTTTTACTCGAGATCTCATCGAACCATCAACCTAGCTCTGATACCACTGTTGGGGAACGTCGCATGGGAAACAAAATTTTCCTACGCACACGCAAACCTATCCATGGTGATGAGCATCTACGAGAGGGAGAGTGGATCTACGTACCCTTGTAGATCGCTAAGCGGGAAGCGTTAAGAAACGCGGTTGGTGTAGTCGAACATCTTCGCGATCCAAATCGCCGAGCGTCCCGCGATCTCATCACGATCCGTCCCACGATCCAATTACGATCCGTCCCGTGAACTCATCACGATCCATCCCGCGATCTCATCACGATCCGTCTCACGATCTTGATCACGATCTGTCCCGCGAACTCATCACGATCCGTTCCGCGATCTCATCACGAACCGTCTCGCGATCTCGATCACGGTCCTTCCGATCTAGCGCCGAACGGACGACACCTCCGCGTTCAGCACACTTGCAGCTTGATGACGATCTCCACCGTCTTGATCCAGCAAGAGGAGGTGGAGACGAGAGAGAGTTCACCGGCAACATGACAGCGCTCCGATGATGGTGGTGGAGCAATTCCGGCAGGGCTTCGCCTAAGCGCTGCAGAAAACCGATCTAGAGGAGAAACTATGCACCGGTGGAACGGGTAGCACGTGGCCGGAAATTCTGTCCAAAATCCACCCAATCCACTAGTATATATAGGAGGAGAGGAGAGGAGAGGCAGCACGGGCCTTTGGGTCGGCCGAAATAGGAGGTGGGAGCAATCCTACTTCACCTCCAATCCTAGTTGGAGTAGGATTGCCTCCTATTGGCTGATTTTCCACTTTTTGCTTTAGGACTTTCTCTCCTGCGCCATGGGCCTTTGTGGCTGTTTTCCCAGCCCACTAAGGGCTGGTTATTATTCTCCCACAGCCCATGGACCTCTTGGGGTCTAAATACCCCTCCCGGAGGTCCCCCGATACACTACCGGCACTCCCGGTACACTACCGATACTCCCGGTACACTACCGATGAGGCCGAAACTTTTCCGGCGACCAAACTGGTACATCCTATATATGAATCTTTACCTTCGGACCATTCCGGAGCTCCTCGTGACGTCCGGGATCTCATCCGGGACTCCGAACAACCTTTGGTCACCACCATACATAACTCTACACTACCGAAACGTCACCGAACCTTAAGTGTGCAGACCCTGCGGTTTCGAGAACTATGTAGACATGACCGAGACACCTCTATGGTCAATAACCAATGGCGGGACCTAGACGTCCACATTGGTTCCTACATATTCTACGAAGATCTTTATCGGTCGAACCTCTATGTCAAGGATTCAGTTAATCCCGTATAACGTTCCCTTTGTTCTTCGGTATGTTACTTGCCCGAGATTCGATTGTCGGTATCTCCATACCTAGTTCAACCTCGTTACCGGCAAGTCTCTTTACTCATTCCGTAATACAAGATCCGGCAACTAACAATTAGTCACATCGCTTGCAAGGCTTATTGTGATGTTGCATTACCGAGTGGGCCCCGAGATACCTCTTCGTTACACGGAGTAACAAATCCCAGTCTCGATCCATGCCAACTCAACAGACACCATCGGAGATACCTGTAGAGCACCTTTATAGTCACCCAGTTACGTTGCGACATTTGATACACACAAGGCACTCCTCCGATATCCGTGAGCTGCATGATCTCATGGTCATAGGAACACATACTTGACATGCGGAAAACAGTAGCAATAAACTGACACGATCATATGCTACGTTTGCAGTTTGGGTCTTGTCCATCACATCATTCTCCTAATGATGTGATCCCGTTATCAAATGACATCTCATGTCCATGGCTAGGAAACCTTAACCATCCTTTGATCAACGAGCTAGTCCATTAGAGGCATACTAGGGACATGGTTTTGTCTATTTATCCACACATGCATTTAAGTCTCCGATCAATACAATTATAGCATGGATAATAAAAGATTATCATGAAAAAGGAAATATGATAATAACTAATTTATTATTGCCTCTAGGGTATATTTCCAACAGGTGCCGTTACGGTCGACCGTTCGGGTATCAAACGAATTAGGAATGCGATAAAATTTGGCAGACAGCCTACCTACAATATAACAAGACCGCATGCCAAGTTTCCACCCAATCCGAGAAAGTTTTACGCGCACTTTTAAAAACAATATTTTACGATGCCGCGGGCGCGTGCATGTGGTTGGTCTCAAAACGGGCAACGACAAGAATGGAGAGAACCAACGACTATGAATGGATTCAAGTTTGAAAACACATGTTGACAAAATGCCGATGCTATGCAGATGATGCGAATGATGCGATGATGAATGCAACAACCAAACGAAACACAAGACGAGAATGGAATAAAAGGTGAATCTTCTGGAACGTCGGTCCCGGGCTGTTACAACGGGGAAGGCCCCTATTGTGAAAGGGGGAAGGCAAGGTATGGGATACGAGACTAAGGACATGAATATAATTAACTGTGGTAGTTAGCTGACCTTGTCCTTTGGAATCTTGCTTGTCCACTATTTTGTAGTCTATCAGCTTGTTTCTCCATGCCATGGGTGTTTGATGGATCACCACCTTGGGCATATCTATCGCTACTTGATGGGCCGGCTACTTGTATATGCACCTTGGGCCTTAGGCTTTACTTCCATAAAAGGAAAGAAAGAGTGGGCTACAAGCGGACGAAGCTTTAGTCCCAACTCAAAATTTAGAATGACTCACTCCATGTTATAAGGGAAAGCTTATATAGATAGGCCACACATAAAAATATCTTCATGCATTTAACTCATATAGCTAGCCACCCTCTCCCATTACCCAATCTTTTTGTTTCTCAAGCACTTTTAGTTCTAAAAATACCAACTATTTATGCTTTGTTTATGCAGAACGGTTCTCTAAGTTGCGCATTTTCTGTAGTTTGCTACAAATATCCATGGTGAAAAGGGCAGTGATCAAGTCTGACGTTGTTGAGGCATCATTAGGTGAAGACGAAAGTATCTCTGAAGAGTGCATGTTGGAGGATGTCTAAGATCCATGTGGATTCTTGTGGCCTGCCGACATCTACACTCCTAGTGTAAACAATGTGCCTTCATATTGTGGATTGTGACATATCTAGCAACATAACAAATTAACTATTGCACCTAGTGCCCGCCCAAGTCATTCTGTAGAGTATTATAGATAACTCCAAATTCTTTTGCAGACTTTGATCACAATGCCATGGTTTTAAGCCTATCAAATCTGTTGCATCCCTTATCACTCGTCCACTCTACCCTCGACCCTACACAAGATGATGAACCCATCAACTCGTCCTAGTGTGATTGACTGTGTTCATCTTATAATCATCATTTGTACCATATAATTACATACACACGGTGTATTAAGACCTTATTGAAATTATATTCTTAATGTTTATGTGTTTATAATAATTTTGATGATATCCGACATGTACCAATGGATGTATTCCTGTTACTTTTGTTATGTAGTTGTTAGTCTCATTTTACCTAGTTTGCACCAAGGCCTCTATAATGCTAGGGCCGGCTCTGTGGTGGATCCCACCTTATGTTAGGATGGGAGGGGGTAGCCCCCCATTACCATATTGTATTTATTCAATAGTTATTTATGCTTGAGTACATGTATCTTACATTTATCATTTATATCATATAACTACATATACCGATGCACTTGTTGCGGCCGAAAATTCCCCATTAGGCAGGCTCTGGGCTGCCACGTGCGCATCCATGTTCTCATTGACAATAGGGTCGAACAAGCTGCGTCTTCCACAACATCGATAACATCAATGCATATTTCAAAGCGTGATGTGAGTCCAGATGAACTAACGTGAGCATAGATAGTCCTGCCACAAGACGACGTGGGGTTTGAGTTGTAACATTGATGGACAAGATCGCACAAATCCAACACTATTTTAGTGCATGGAAATAGTCTTAGCTGAGAATTACTAAATTCTTAGTCGATGTTGAGATTGTCCTATTTTGATTTAAGATCTATGCAAGCCATATGGTTTTGGCTAGATGGCATGAATGGTCTTTTTCATTGCCTTTTATACTTTTGGCCACTCCTTCTCGGTTTTGCTGAGTGTGATGTGCAAATTGCTCATACAAGATGCTACTAGCTACATACATGCATGTCGCTACAAAATGAGAAGTATAATATCGAGACATGCATCGATTGATATAGGGTCCCTGCCATTATTTGCCGATTGGTGAATTCAATTACTAACTAAAGATGTCCAAAAGAGAGAATTGAGGGCAAATACGAGTGAATCATCTTAGACTCCTTTTGTGAGTGATTTGACGAACTCCTTTCATTGGAAGACCATGTGGAGATTATCCTTTTATTGTTATAGCCCAGTCAATGAAACCAATTCAACAAATAGTACCAAAAAAATCTACGAATTGAAAAGTTGATGTTACATAGCCATAATCATGTTTTATTAGGCTAAAAAATAGTTCGCTTTGTGCTCACTACCTTGTATATACACATAAAATCTAGTCACCAATGCAGAATTCAGATGCGCTAAAGGATCTCGGTACCCTTTGATGGTTTCTATACCTCATGATTGTTTCCATCAATAAATAAATATCACTAAACGTGAAGCACAATAACTGTAAGGTGCTTATTTGAGTTTCGTATTAGAGAACACTCAATCAAATGAAGTTACATATCTAAGGAACAATCATGCAAAGTGGAAGGTCAACTGAAATGCAAAGCATATGCAACTCCACATAAATATACAATAACACACCTAATGTAAATAGTGTGCCTTGATATTGTAGACCGCGACTTATCTAACATGGTAACAAGAAATTTCACCTAGTGCGTGCCCACGACATTCTTCGGAGTATTACGAATAGCTCCAATTTCATGTGCAAACTTTGAGCACATCACCATGGTTTTAAGCCCATCAAAGTTTTCCCATACGAAGGAGTGAGTTTTCCGAACGAAGCGCTCGACCCACTTGGGATTCACAATACGTGCCACATCATCCAATCAGTGCCTTTAGCGTTCAGTTCTGCATCACCCACTTTTAGTCGATTATGAAGTTTCAAACATGTTTTTTTTGGAAAATTCTAGACAATTCTTGTAAAACCTGTTTTTTTCCACAAAACATGAAGAACTTTGAACATGCGAACATTATTATAAATTAAGAGAAAAATTTTAAAAGAACTTTTTTGAAATTCCCAAACTGTTTTGAATTGTCAAACAAATTTTTAAAACGTGAACATTTTTTAAATTTGTGAACAATATTTTAACAAGATTATTGTTCAAAATTCCTGATTTTTTGATTTTTCTTTATAAAAACGTGATTTCTTCAAATTTTTGATGAAATATGAAATTATAAAGGATCGTTTAAATTTCAAAATTTAAAATTTCCAAACCTTTTCTGATAAAAAAAATACAAATTAAAGAAAATAAAAATGAAACAGAAAAGCCAAAAATTGAAATGGTCCAGTTCAGTCATTGGCGCCCCAGTGTGATGCCCGGACTATGTGCCGCAGTAGCGGCTTATAGACTTCCAATTGCATTTGTCGTAAAAACAACACAATTGAGTATGAGTTTTATTGAGCCAAGTTGATTTGTTATCCATTCTGTTTCTTTGCTCATTTGTTTATGGATTTTTTGCTAAAAAATGTGTTTATGGAATTTCTCCCCTAGAAAAGGTTTATGAAATTTCTTTTTTGCGGATCAAAAGTCCAATATCCATTAGATCTACTTCCTCTTAGTGACTTAAAACATCTTATAAAAGGGAGTAAGATCTAGCAGTTCACGCCGCTCCAAACCTCGAACTAGTATCCTCCAATGTCGTGCTGCCACATGACATGGTATTAGAAATCCATTTCCGGCCAATCAGAGGACGTCACGTGTCCTTTTTTTTCCAGATTAATCTTAAAGCATCTTGAACTTTGAAAATTCATATCTTTCGAACCATAGCTTTAAATTTGATGAAACATTTTGCATATTGTTCATCATGAAGGTTGACACCAACTCGGATGCAGAGCCAAATGCATGGATTAACACAAAACCCACACAACACCTCGTCCGGAGAAGATTTCACAGCGACACTGCCGGCAGATGATCGAGTATTATGCATCGATCACTGATCAAGAAATACGTACACCCCAAAAGAAAAGGCTGGAGTATAGATTATAATTTATAAACCCCTCTAATTATTATAAGAGAATTAAGAGAACTGCTTGTTGGTGGCGAAGGTCTGGCCGAAGCCCCAGCCGGCGCGAGCGACGTTGGGGAAGGTGAGCGTCTGGCCGTCGGTGCTGGTGACCTGGAACGACAGGCTCTGGCCGCTGAGCAGCGCGTTGGACTGCCAGTTGACCCCCCAATTCCTGGACATGGGCATCCACCCCGTGCGCGACCCCTTGATGGACACCGACCGGATGGAACCCACGCCGCCGACGTTGCTGACGAGCACGAGCTCGAAGTAGTCGTGGCCGTTGACGGTGAACCTGACGCCGCCCTTCTTGGCGCAGGGCACGCGCTGGTAGAGGACCGGCACGATGCCGCCGCGGTAGACGCCGATGTTGAGCCAGGCCGGCTCGGCCATGTCGAAGTGCTCCCGCGGCGGGTTGCACCAGCCGCCGTCGTCGTTGGGGAGCGCGTAGTTGGGCGGGCAGAGGTTGGTGGCCGTGATGGTCACCGACGCGCCGCGGATGCAGAAGCGCGGGTCCGCCGCGTAGTCGCAGCTGATCCGGTAGCACTGCCCGCAGGACGCGCCGTCGTTGAACAGCGCCGTGCTCAGCGCCGCCGTGCTCGTGCCGTACCCCGTCGAGTACAGGTTCCCGTACCCGCACGCCCCGCCTGCACCACGCACCACCAGTTTGATCGAGTTAGCCGATCACGATCGAATGAAGCCAACTACTCCTGCTTACGTACGTACGTACCCATGGTTCCCGAGGCGTCGCTGCCGCCGTAGAAGGTGGCGAAGGCCCTGCTGACGCCGGACGCCGAGAAGCCGGAGGCCGTGCTCCAGAGCAGGCACGTTGCGACGGCGAACGACGCAACAAATCGAGCAGACGATCCAGCAGCTGACGTCCCCATGTTAGAGAGATCAATGAAGCTTGTGGTATTGGTAATGGTCGGACATGACCGGCAGATCTGGCAGTTTAAATAGCCATGGCTTGCACTGCACTGGGGCCTGTCCGGGGATGGAAGCCCGGACCGGACGAAGCTCTGCTGGCGCGTCGCGACGGGCCATGCATGCATGTGGGCGTGCATGCACAGATGCGGGTGGCGTGTGTGCTCTTTCGGGGGCCGAGGTGACGGGGACACGAGCTCGATCGGTAGCGGTGCTGGCGAGCGGCATTATTGAACTCCAGGCCGACGCATGGAGGCTCGTGGGAGATTCTATCGGGAGAGCTCTGCCCATGTTCCCGGGTCAATAAACTGTTGGGCGCCTCTGACGTGTGTCGGGTCGAGGCTAGATGCATATGCGGCGTTTAATTTGCATCTGTCGGCGCCACTCCCCCAGCGTAGATCCGGGCTTCGTGTCTTCCCCTGTGCTGCACAGTGAAATTCGGCGCTTGTTTTGGCCGTGGGTACACATTGGGAAAGTGTTTCCTTGGATTTTCATAGTGAGAAACAAGGGACACGCAGTTCTAGTTGTTTTTTCTTGCCACAAGAAACATCCAATTTATCCACCGGAAACTCGCAGGGGCACACACCTGTAAGGCCGCTCGATTGCCTCACGATTCGGGATGTAGTTGAACCCCCTACGAGACCAGATTTTTAATCGTTGAAACTTACAATGTTGTATCAAGTTCTAAGAGTTAAAGTTTTTTTTTCTTTCCAAAATTTATCAAAATATATTCGAAATGGATCTTATTTGAATGTCCTTGTCACGAGAAACATGAATATGAAAATAAAACTTAATTTAGACTTTTTTAAAAGATATGTTTTTTAAATCGAAAAACAAAAGAAAAAGCATGCACGAGGGACTCGGCACTCCTTTACCCGAGTGCCACAAATCCTTTGTCATCTATTCACCATCAATCGCAGCGATACAGAGAACTGAGGACAACAGAGGTGATAAAAAATACAAACAGGTATATGAACAACCTAGCCATAACTACAAGCCGAGAGCTATAGTTGAAGGCGCACCCGTATCAACCCCCCCCCCCCCCGCCCCTCACAGGAGCCGGACAAATCTTGTTGTAAAAGATAGCCAGGAATTCGTTGTGCTAAGGCCCCACTTGATAAACACACGAGAGGAGCAATCATCAGCGATACATAGAGTTGTAGGTCGGAAGCATCAAACCAATAAAAACTCAAACGTAGTCTGGATCCAAATAAATCCACGGCCGGCCAACACCGACCTGATCTTGCGATATCCAATGAAGACATGCCTCCACACGCTCTCCAATGATTATAGACAAACCATCGAGACATGAATCGAACGTGGGAGACCTTTTTTTACAAAAGGATATTGCCACATCCATAAAACCCTCACAAGAACTAGAGAGGTGTCCCTCCCGCCGGTGAGGGACTGAGGTCCTCTGCATCGCCACGGCCCAAAGATTATTGGAGCCGGGGTCGAGCATTGAAAATCAATTATAATTTTGTAAATGCCATAAGTCAAATTTTAATGGACAATCCTCCAATAATAGCTTTGTTTATAATGTTCCAAAGAGCCTAAGTCAGGAAACACGACTACATCGAGAGATCCTAAACTAAGTTTCTAATGTTCTAGCCAATATCTTTGACCAACACATGTTTTTTTTTGACAAAGCTGCTTGCGAATCGTCCATAGAAGGTGATACTTCAATGTATCTTTAGGAATCAATATAGATTTCTCAAATGTCGCTCAACATATGATTTTCATGCTTGGACACTTAAGTACCTTCACCAATGCCACATGTCTAAGCATCACGTGTGGATTGTAAAGCTTGATTTTTAGAAACCGATCAACACTATTGAACATGGTCTTATCCTGCAATTCTAAAGCTTAAATGATTTGAAGAGAAATGGAGAGTTCAAATCAAGGAGATCTTATCCTCTGAAACACCTTCCATCCTTTTGAATAGCGCGCCTAGTAAGAAATTGCAATGAAAACATGGGATTCAGTAGGTCACTGTTACACTTCTGTTTGTCTTGGAAGTGGATTTACCTCAGTCTATTATCAATGACATGTATCATTGTGGGGGGCTATCTCTTCCAATCCCATCACACGATCGAGACTATTCAATTATGCACTATGTTAGTTATATGTTGTTGATTATGCCAAATGTTGATTTCTCAACTTCTTGAACTAAAATAAATTTTACAACCTTTACTAAATCCACTCGTTTGAAAGTGAAATTTTGTTAATCCTTCATGGTGCTTATAAATGTGATTGCCGATGAAGCTTCTCATTTGGCTAGTTTGTATGAGTACCAACTGGCACTAGTAGAAAACGGCCCATTTGTCCCGGTTCCAGAGGCCCATTTGTCCCGGTTCTGGAACCGGGACTAAAGGGTCGGGACTAAAGCCCTAAACCTTTAGTCTCGGTTTACTTATGAACCGGGACCAAAAGGGCTCCACGTGGTCGCTACGGGAGCCCAAGCAAGAGGACCTTTAGTCCCGGTTTGTAACACCACCCGGGACTAAAAGGCATCCACGCGTCAACATCTGGCAGGAGCTGTTTTTTTTAAAGGGGGGGGGGTTAGGGGGTTTTGAAGGGTTAATTTAGGGGTTTCATATTGTGTTAGCTAGCTAATAGAGAGAAGTGATCTTTCTTTTTCTGTGCTTGGTCGACGCTAGCTCCTATACATATAGAGAACTCGACGCTAGCTAGTAAGCAAATGACGAAAAACCATTAATTACACAAGATCTAATAGCTCATCATCATCTTAAGCATACAAAGTTAAAGTCTCATAAAAACAAAACAAAAAAGATAAAATGACATAGTCCTTCCTCATAGGACCTACTCCTCCCTCTTAGGTAAAATGGCATAAAAAGAATCACACCAATGTGTCTCCATGATGAAGCAAAGAGATTCAATGGTATCCAACTTGTGGCTTGCGATCCTTCTTTATTTTTTCCCATGCTTCAATTTGGAGCCTTCTTGGTGGTTTGCGCTCAGACGAGTATGCAAAAGATAACTCGGAATGGAAGGGGCTTTTTATTGTCATATTACCTTCGAGTTGCATCAACGGTGGCACAACTTTATTTGGCAATTTCCGTTGAAGAACATAATATATAGTAGCCTAGTTAGCAAGGTAATCAATACCATTTATGCAACAGTACTAGTATACTTAATTAGCAACTCTTACCAAGATATTTCAGCGAATGTCATCCGCCCTCAACATATGCACTGGTGTCCTGTACAATGTATAATTTGGACCAGTTCCCAAATTATACGGGAAGATGTCTCTACCAGCTATGACACCAATAACAAAGTAGATAAGATCATCCTTCTCCTCCCAAGTTAGATGTGATCCATAAGTGTAGTGTGTCGTGTCGATTATGTTCTGTATTTCACTCGAAGAAACGAAATA
The DNA here is from genome assembly GCA_022496015.1 of Hordeum marinum. Taxonomy (NCBI): domain Eukaryota; kingdom Viridiplantae; phylum Streptophyta; class Magnoliopsida; order Poales; family Poaceae; genus Hordeum; species Hordeum marinum. The sequence continues at coordinate 37,320,443 of CM039673.1, forward strand.
AGCTGTAAATTAAAAATTAACAAATTTAGTACGCATGAACACCTAATATTTTTTTATATATAATGCAAATTACTTGACAAATATGCATGGTTGAAAAATCTCACATGGAGGTAAAACAGGAAACATATCGACAGCCACCCAAAGGTCGATGTTTCCTTCAATATGATCTTCGGGACGAAGATCGAAAGTTATTTCCATATCTTCCTGAAATCCATATGCCTTGCAAAGAGCTTCCCAATTTGAGCACCTAATTCTGTGTTATTAGGTGCATTCATTACTTTCACAAGAAATGTGTGACCATGTTTAGTCCTTAGGTTGGCTGTCCTCGTCTCAAAACTCTCGTGCTCTTCGAAACCGAGCCTCTCCAAAAAATACCGTCTTGCATGACAGGGGACGAACTAGTCAAATTGTATAAAACAAAAATTACTCGTTGAAGGAAAGAAACAGAAGTCATGCTTAATTACGAAAAAACCGTTGTCATCATTGCGTACCGTAGAAATATCAAAGTCCTCATAAAGCTTCATGGTGATGAACCTGCCATCTCGCAGCCCAGTCTGGTCACAAAGACCTTTATCTCCACCGCAAAATTCACACGCTTGGATCCCATCGTCGTCTGATGACGACGACATTTCCTGTGTTCATGATTCAAGAATTACGGCACGGGCTCATAGTTGAAACATTTAAAATCGATCGAAGGAAACTACGAGAAAACTGATCAACACACAGATCACTATTACTCAATATGCAACGGGTTGACTTTAGGTCTGTCGAGTCTTTCCTTCCTAAACTCTCATCTCACGTATATGGTGGGCACTCTCTCTGATATTGCGACCGTCGGTGATGGTGGCTCCTTCATTCGTCCCCGGGTGTATTACACCAAAATGTCTATCACACGAGAACGAAGGAGAAGCGACCCCCACGACAACAGTCGGGATTCTTCCTATCTCTCATATATATATATACATATGGTGGACACTCTCCCTCACTCAAAGACACACACTGAGCCGAAACAGACCTAAAGTCAACCCGTTTCATATATCGAGCAATGACATAGAAAAAATACGGAAATAAGTTGTAAATCACAAATACATTTATAATGAACTTGAATATAATATCACTAATACACCATCCCGAATAATCCAGTTCAAAAATTACGACACACTTTGGATCTTAATTAATGCGTGTGTGACTTTCGGTACGTCGATGCTTTCCTTAAATAACTCTCATATCTCATGGTGTGTTGGTGCGCACTCTCGCACATTGATACGGTGGTGTATATAAGTTGGTAGACACTCTCTCACAGTAATAGTTCGACCGTCCATGATGGACGCCTCCCCTCTCCTCTTCTTGCGCAATATATCGACGAGTATATCGCGAGGAAGAGAAGAAAGAAGAGGCGCCCCCCCACAAAAACAGTCGGGATTCCTTCATCAAGAACACACATGAAAGTTATCTAAGGAAAGCCTCGACGGACCGAAAGTGACACACGCATTATACCAATAAAATATCACTAATACATTAATATTTATAATGACCTCGAATATAATATCACTAATACAGATCGAATATCCTAGAATCCAAAATGGAGGACGGTGAACTCGGTTCACTAGCGATCTCTGAGTCGCCGGCGGTGGACACCCAAAGATAAGGAACCATCACGGGATCATAACTCAAGTGAGATCCCTGAAGTATCTGTCAGGTATTGTCAAACCGGGCGTCCAACGCCGCCATGTAGCGACAGACGTGCTCGTCCTCCTCCCTGACACGGCGACGTACCACCTTCGCGGGTGCCGGCTCCCTCCGCACCGAAAGTGGCCCGCGTGACCGCCACCACAGAAGGTCCGGGTCGACAACAATACCTGCATTCCTCACCAACCTCTGAGCCCGGGAAGGTAGCACCTCCCAGTGCCAGCCCGGCGGAGCCCAGTCCCGGACATGGCGCCTATCAAGCAGGCTCTCTCGGACTACTCGACGACGAGGATGCGGGCCGGGCATCGTCGACTAATTTTTCATAAAACCCAAAATCAACATACACATACTAATCTAACATAAACATACTAATCTACTTTCAAAAAAAGCATAAACATACTAATCTAACATACACATACTAATCTAGGTAACATAAACATACTAAAAAAGCATAAACATACTAATCTAACATACACATACTAATCTAGCTAACATAAACATACTAATCTAACATGCATACACATACTAAAATCAACATATATTTAGAAAAATTGCAACGAGCTGCGGCGGCGGCGGATCACAGCGGGGGCGGCGACGGGGCGATGACGGGGGCGGGGCGGCGATGGCGATGGGGCGGCGACGGGGCGGGGCAATGACGGGGGCGGCGAGGGAGGCGACGGAGAAGGGGCGGCGACGGGAGCGAGGCGGTGACGGGTCAGGCAATGGGGGCGGCGGGGGAGGCGACGGGGGCGGTGACGGGGACGGCGGGGGAGGCAACGGGGGCGGCGAGGGAGGCGACGGGGGCGGCGACGGGGACGGCAAGGGAGGCGATGGGGATGCGGGGGAGGCAACGGGGGTGGCGGGGGAGGTGACGGGGCGGCAACGGGGGCAGCGGGGGAGGTGACGGGGCAGCGACGGGGGTGGCGACGGGGACGGGAACGGCGACGGTGGGCTCGGGGCGGCGACGAGGGCGAAGTGGAATGAAAACTACGAATTTTGCTAAGTGCTTGTCATATAGAAGGAGCATTGGTCCCGGTTGGTGGACCCAACCGGGACAAATGCTACCTTTAGTCCCGGTTTGTCGCACCAATCGGGACCAATGCCCTATTTTCCGCCGCCCAAAGGGTGCGAAACAGGGACCTTTGGTCGCGGTTGGTGCCACCAACCGGGACCAAAGCCCTGTTTTCAGCAGCCCAAAGGGCGGGAAACAGGCCCTTTGGTCCCGGTTGGTGGTACAAACCGGGACGAGAGGGTGGCATTGGTCCCGGTTGGGGCCACCAACCAGGACCAATGGCCTTGCACAGCGGTGTGGTGGGAGTTTAGTCCCACCTCGCCAAGCGAAGGTTGCCCGAACCTGCTTATAAGCCCCGTCGCGGCTATTGCGTTGAGCTCCTCTGATAGTGATAATAGATGCGTTGATACTGAAATTCGGCCTAAATTCAAAAGGCTAGTTAGGTGCCTAACTAGCACTTTGAATTTAGGCTGAATTTCAGTGTAAGCGCATCTATTTCTGAAAACTCTAAAATTGAAAAGCACTTGAAATGAATTCTGAAAAGGTTGAAAGTTGGCATGGTATCATCATTTCACCCACATAGCATGTGCTAAAAAGTTGAGAGGGTTACGGCAAAAGCAGGATACACTTCGCGTACAAAACAAACAGACTCTTTCGAAGTATCGGGGTTTTGGACAAAAACTCATCGGTTAGAAAAGACATTTCATTTTCTTGAACTTATTTGAACTACAGGCTTTTTGTGTGTTCAAAATGCACCATTCAAAGCAACATCATCAATTTTCAACCCTTTCTGACTTCATTTGATATTTTTCATGCATTTACTGATTTTTTTGAGCTAAATGACCCTGAAATTGAAAAGCACTTCAAATGAAGTCTGAAAAGGTTGAAAGTTGGCATGGTATCAACATTTCACCCACATAGCATGTGCTAAATAGTTGGGAGTGTTACGACAAAAGCAGGATGCACTTCGCGTACAAAACAGACATTCTCTTTCAAAGTATCGGGGTTTCGGACGGAAACTCATCGGTTACAAAAGGCATTTAATTTTATTGAACTTATTTGAACTCCGGGCTTTTAGTGTGTTCAGAATGCACTATTCAAATCCACATCATCAATTTTCAACCCTTTCTGACAACCCACTTTTTTGTTGCATATTGTTCTCGGCCACAATCGGAATTTAAGGAAACCTGAATTGAAAAGCACTACAAATATATAATAGCTAGAGAGATATGTAATATATAATAGTTCAGATATCCATTACAAAAAGTATTGGTCCAAGCGAACACTACTATCTAGTCTGAATCAGAAGAATATCCGCCCCATGGTGGTGGTGCGAGGTGACGCTGCCCATAGTTCACGGTTCGAATCTTGCGGTACAACTCATATGCAACCTATGCATCTTTTGCTGCATACTCAATGTTCATAGGTGGTCCTCTCCCACTCTTTGTGCTACGCCGGGGGAAATTTGGTCTTCATATCTCCGTAATAGTCGTCGATCAAGGCGACTGCCATAGAAGCCATCGAAGTCCTTTCATACCGAAGCCTGAATATGTCTTGGATATCAATAAGGCAGCCAACTGGTATCTCAATACCGAAGTTGTGCCTCATCTTCAGCTGGTCATTCCTTACATCAACGCTAGCAAAATGTATGCCTCTGCGTAGGAAGTCCATGAGTGCTGGGCAGTGCTTGTCACTACTGCAACATCAACAAATTAAAATGGAACAAATGTTAAATACTGCTACAACAAGTATATTTCGAGAGAATTATAATATGCAACTATATAAAGGAAAATTATTTTGCTGCAACAAAAGAGGAAGACGCAGAGTTTTTGCTCCCGGGCTCATTTGAGCCCGGTGAACAGTAATTAATATCATAAAAAAATCGAAAATTATTTCACTACAACATAAGAGAAATTGATCTTTGTCATAGGATTCAAAATAGAACATATATGTTGCTATATCCTATATATATATGCAATTTTCATATCCTATGAATTGATGAAGAAACCCTAAATTAACTATATGACATATATGTTCTCCCACGTTTTGCAAAAAGGAAAATTGTTATTCACTACAAACTTAAAAGAAATATGGATCTTTCCAATAGGATTCAAAATGCAACATATTTCTATCCTATGAAATTTTCATCATAATCTATAAATTATTAATTGATCAAAGAAAACCCTCAAAACTCACCTTACCTATTGGAAGATCATCACATGTTTCTTGAAACATAGCTGGATGAGGGCAACATCTTCTTGCTTGGCCGTGTACTCGAGATCAAGCCCTATGAACTTGTCTTTCTTATCCGCCACTTCAAGCCATTTCTGCAAAAGGGAAAGAAAACGCGGCACCATGGCGCTGTCGTTCATGTAGACGACATCGAGATTGGTCGTGCCATGTGCGAGCACCTCCCCGTAGCGAGTGATTGGATTCATGGTAGAAGATATGGGGAAGAAGAGAGGAGAACGGAGGAGAAGAAGAGAAATGGACAAAGCGCTCGGAACCGTTGCCTCTTCCTCGAACCGCGAAACGTCGTGGGATGCGAACCATTCGAACCTTTAGTCCCGGTTTGAGCCACCAACCGGGACTAAAGGGGCTCGCACCAGGCGAACGGTCATCCCCTTTGGTCCCGGTTCTAGCCACGAACCGGGACCAATGGTTGTGGGCCAGGAGCGAGGCACATTGGTCCCGGTTCGTGTATGGAACCGGGACCAAAGGTGTCCTACGAACCGGGACCAATGTTCCACGTGGCCCGCCCGGCCCCCTGGCCTCCCGAACCGATGCCCTATTTTCTACTAGTGTGGGTAAGATGCCTTTCACTTACCTTGCTTTACCTATGGGTAACACCAGTTCCAAGATTCATGGCTTAATGCCTTTGGTTAATATATAGAATGAAAATGAGAATGGCAACTAGCTCTTATCTACTTTTACAAGGTGCTAGATTGAAACTCTTGAGGTCTACCATTTCATCCATGCTGATATTACTATCTTTGTATTGTCTAGATCCCCGTGGCATAAATAGAAAACTGTAGAGAATTGATCAGAATGCCTCTGGCGTTAATGCTAATATTTCTAAGAAACTATTGACGACATGTCATATGATATATAGACCGAAGGAGAATGGTGGTATGGGCATCAGCCGGAAAATTCAACACCAAACTTTGCTTACAGAAGACAAACACAAATTTTATAACAACGCTCATGTTCTATGGTATATTTGTATATGGAATTCTTACTATCATGGAGCCGTACCTCATGCAACGGTCCTTTCTGGCTCTTACATATGGAGTGATATTTTGAACCTTACACTAGATCCGAATAGCACAGACCGGCAAAACAGTCTCAACATTGACACACTTTTGGCTCGTCCGATGCCTTGGGCTGATGATGACATTGTTACCACAGACGTGACATCTGGCCGATGAATGATATCTAGCCAGTACTGCCCGCTGGCGGGTCGGTGATAACAACTTCACTCACTTTTGGACGTTTGCGCTTTAATTATTTATTTTTGTTTATCGACAATGCAAACAAAATTGACAAAAACATAGGAACGCACTACACATGCATAAAACATTCATGCACACCTAGTACTTTGCTTTGCACGACACGGTTCACATGTACATTTACACGGTTCACATCTACCATATAAAGATTACAAAGCAAAACTGTACACTTCATAATACACATGTCACTGAATATATTAGATTAGTCTACTAGTTCAACCTCTTACAAACTAGAGAGGACATAAATTTTCTCGCCACTCTCTATCCTACTTCATAAGCCCCTTGGTCATCTTGTTTTGTGTAGTGCCACTAATATGTAAGTCTGCATGCAACAAAATTTGTCAAGACAAGTAACATAAATATTCATTGCCTTATGTAATACGCATGTAGTTAAGAATATCATAGCTAAGCAATGTAATTACACCTGGCTCGAGGAATCTCTCGTCTTCTCCAAAAAGTAGCAGATAATGACATAAATGGATAATTATTGTGTCTGGAGATGGCAGAATATTTCAAAAATTGTTTCAGATCCTAAGAAACTGTTTTTTTTTCTTGCATGATACTCACACTGAGTGCACCCAACCCGTATCCGAAATGAGAGTAGCTCAGACGTCCTACGATCCTTAAGACTTCCTCTTCTCTTTAATTTTTGTGCAGTGCAACTAAAATATATGTCCACTCCAAATATTTTTTTTATTTAGATTTAGTTGAGCTTCATTAGACATTGAGAAGTGCAGTAATATGTGTAGGCCAGATATGCCGTTCACTTGAACAATATTCCACTCTATCTCCTAATGAGGTAGTTGGTTGCGTTTATAATATTTTCTAGCATATTCATCACTACATTGTCACGTATAACATGCATAATATGTAATATTTTCTAACATATTCATAGTTACATGGAACACATAGATAACATAGATATTGTAAGATCGTAGCAAGACAATTACATGCATCCTAGAATTGTTACACATCCATGACATGCATACCACAATTGAAATTGCAACATAATTACAAAGGAATGGAGCTCACCGCCGTGGACGACACCGCAACCGAAGAACATGACAGTACATGCTGGGTCTACCACCATGCACGGGGATGCGGGAGACACGGTCAACAACATGGCAGATCCCCGGGGCAGAGAAACCCCGACAATGACAAAACTACGATGACTGGTACAACGACCACCCGCATCGGTCCCGGAGACCTGGTGTCCCATGGAAGGGTGGTAATGAATGGATGGAAATGCAGCAACGGCCCAACGAGAGAGCTCCATCCTTCCATTGGGACGTCATACGAGTGACATCGTCGGGATGCAACGACCGTGAAGGAAGGCCATGGGGCCGTTGGAGAGCCCCCCACAGATAAGCGACCGGAGGAAGAGGAGGGATGATAGGGATGCCAACGGGATGGAAGGACTCGATGGTGGATGTGAGTGTATGGAATGGAAACATAGAGTGGATAATGATTATAACAGGACACTCACAAAACTACACCGACATGCTGAAAAACAAAAGGGAAAGATTAAAGATGACATTACAGACGGGTCAAATATAGGAGCCATTCTGATTATCTTAGGTCCAATTTGATCATCGTGACACCATATAATTGACCAGTCCTTTTTAGACCAATCTATGATAACCGTCAAGACAAGCCTAGGGATACATATTACTAAACACACCCTCGAAGGCCAGTCAGTGTTATGGCTGATTACTGACACATGGTTCAAGGCTGGATAGGTATGAAGGGTCAGTGCTATTTTGATATGTATGTAGTAGTGTTAACGATCAGGATGGGCCATCTCTTCAATCAAAGTTAATATGGATGACTCGACCTTATTCTTGTCTGCCTGGTTGATTGAGACATCTTCTCGACCTCTTCGACATCATTTGGCAATGCTCTTTTCTTTTGCCTTGGATGACAAAGTTTTTGTCAAAGATTTTATAGAAACCCCTGATCAGGCCACTCTTTTGCACCTACCAATTTCTGGTGAGGTGATGGATAAATTGCAACCTCTGGATGGTTCACTATGTAGCCTTCAACATAACAAAACATTGTCCGATGTTTGTTCTTGGTTAGGAGGATCATTTTCTGCTAGAAGATTCTACTCCATGATTCACAAGCACCTGCCCATGGATATGACAGTGCACCGTGAAGATCAAGATCTTTGCTTAGATCCTATTGTTTTATCAGTTGAACGCTCGAAAAATGCTTCTTAGAAGGCACTAGCACACTCCTCGGGATGAAAACCACTGTGCTCACATGAGGAAAGAGACCACTTCTTTTTCTTCCCATAATTTCAGTCAAAGAATGTGGACTTATTGCTACATTAATTGGAGCCCTGGACGAAATACTAGACAATGTATGGATGCTGATTGTAAACGATTTGGACACCCTTTCTTCGTTGAAGTGGTGTTCTCTTGGAACGAATATTTGTATTACGAGAAATGTCAAGATCTTCCTGGGGAAGGGGTAAATCTTTCCCGCTTGGTGTTGTAAATTTGGACATGTCATCCCTTCTTGCACATAAAGTTAAGGCTTGTGTCAAACGAATGGTTTGGATTGGATTAGTAACCTCTATTAGATAAATAGGTAAGTTTTTTTTCCTTTTCCTTCGTTCCCTTTGTAAATATATCTTCCTTGCTTTTGTTTTGACGGAATAAAGGACGGCGGAGCTGTTGCTCCATAGCACTTACAAAAATCCGAGTTTTTTCTTGATTTTCACTAGCAAGATTACAGTCCTTCTCAAGGAGCTCATGCAGTGCATGTTGGAGATTTATTTCAATAGTTCCATAATATGTTTTCAATGTTGTTGCTATATCTAATTCAGTTAGATGCTTCTTATCCTGACCATCACAAGTTCTTTGGTAAGGGTCTCTGCCAAGAATATGTGTCATCCTATTCTACTAGCAAAAACCGATGAAAATGATGGATTGATGGTAGTGACATGAAAAAGAATCCACACTTTTTTTGTACTGATATAAGTAAAGAAACTGAAATTTGTAATTGTCAATCAGTGGATCGTAATGTCAAATACTGAATTCTTCCACCCACTAGCCGTGAGACATATTCATTGCAGTGCCAAATAAAGAATCTTTTCCGAGAATTAACAGCAAGATAATGGTCCTCTTGTTGTATATTATAAATATGCCATAGGTGTTGTATATATGTAGCAGGTGCTAGAATTTACATATGCATGCTCCACAACCTTGTACATATACATAGAAAACAAAAATATGCTCTGGTCAGAAAGCAGAGTCGTGGACAAAAGTGAAGTTCAAAAATGATCTTCATACATATGCCATTGTTTCAACTTGTAGTTTAGGCCTTGCCAGACTCCTCGCAACCCGGTGGCCTGAAGGCGATGAAGCTGACGCATTGCACCTGGCGCATGTTGTCAAAGCCGATGACACGGACATAGGCGTCAGGGTACTCCTTCTTGACCTCCTCCACCTCGTTGAGCACCTGCGTGGCGTCGGTGCAGCCGAACATAGGCAGCTTCCACATTGTCCAGTATCGGCCGTCGTAGTACCCGGGGGAGCTATTGTGCTCACGGAAGACGAAGCCAACCTTGCTAAACTCGAGGCAGGGCACCCACTTGGAGCGGATCAGGTAGTCAACCTGCTTCAGGAGGGCCTCCGTGGATAGGGGTGGCAGGTAAGAAAGGGTCTCGAACTTCTTGATGCCCTCAATCGGCCACACCTGAACGATTGGAAATTATGGAATGCTTAACACTTGGTGCTACTAACTGCTAAGTGCAGTAACTGTAATGTGGAGGAACTTCATATCAGTTTTGTGCCCCGACATACCTGCATGCACCTGATCCTTCCGCCATTGCTGACGCTGCCGAGGCTGGCGCTGGAGCGGCGGCTGACGGGGAGACCGGCTGTGGACTTGAGCCCCTGGAATGGTGCGACGGTGGTAGCCGACGAAGCCATCACGGCGGGGGCCATTGTATTGTATTATCTGGAGGAGAGGAGGATGCCGGCTACACTTGAGGCCCCATTGCCGGGTCACCACGGTATATATAGCCCCGTTCCTTTCGTACAGATGTGGTAGGGGTGGCTGACGTTCCTGGTTGCCTTGTTTCCTTATCTTCCCCGGATGAGTGGAACAAGCATGGCCGTCGGATGCATTGTGTGTGCTGGAAATTTCAGCCCTTCATGTCATTGGGTGGTTGCCACACAACCTTTTTCCAGACTTGCTTGTTTTTGGTTTCATTTTAAGCCAAAGGTTTCTTGAGTACAAATTGTCTGAGATGCGACTTGAGTGGCACGGACAAAATATTTTTCATTTTATTAGGCGTAGGACGTGCGTGTGCGCATTCGAAGAGGCGGTGTACATGGGTGCATGGGAATGTTTACATTTGTACAATGTTTCTCAAAATAAAATATGTGTTTTCTTGGTATTATTAACTCAACTAACACAGTAACCGTCCACGCGTAGAACTAAGTTTCTTTTCGTTCTACTCTGTTGGGCTACTACAGTGTACGCACATCAAGATTTGACATGAGGTTCTTCAAGTCGATTCAAGGACTCAATGGCGATGACTGCGGTTCCAGAACAATGATACTTAGGGCCACGTGCATGAAAACTTCCTGATTGTCACGGATAAGGTCAGACTAGCTTCAGTGTGATAGCAAAGAACGACACATCAAAGGCTTGCTTTGGCGGAGGCAATGGTCGTTTGGTGGTCCATTGACCTTGATGTAATTTTTTCAACTCTGTGCGCAGGACCGAATGGAAAAGCTTTATATCTCGAGTTTTTTCAACAAGGTATGAACTAGCATAGTATCTTGATTAGGCTGGATATTGATTCTGAGCTTCTTGAACTAAAATAAATATTTTAATTTTGTCTAAATCCACTCGTTTGAAAGTGATTTTTTTTAAATTCCATGGTGCTTATAAATGTGATTGACGATGAATCTTCTTGTTGGCTAGTTTGTTTGAGTGTTGATACGTCTCCAACGTATCGATATGTTTTGATTGTTCCATTCTATTATATTATCAATCTTGGATGCTTTATATATAATTAAATTCTATTTTATATTATTTTTGGAAACTAACCTATTGACCCAATGAACGATGACCCACAAGTATAGGGGATTCATCGTAGTCATTTCGATAAGTAGGAGTGTCGAACCCAATGAGGAGCAGAAGGAAATGACAAGCGGTTTTTAATAAGGTATTCTCTGCAAGTGTTATAAGTAATAGTGATAAATAGTTTTGTAACAAGATAATTAGTAGAAAGTAACAAGCAATAATAGTAAGAAAGGTGCATGAAGGTGGACCAATTCTTTTTGTAGCAAAGGATAAGCCTGAAAGTTCACTTATATAAAGAAAATCGCTCTTAAGGACACATGGTAATTTTCGTCTAGTCACCTTCATCATGTTTAATTAGTTGATTTGCGTCGCTAGTTTGATAATTTGATATGTGGGTGGACCGGTGCTAAGGTGATGTTATTACTTGAACAAACATCCCACTTATGATTACCCCCTCTCGTGCAACTATGAAAGAAGAATTAAGATAAATCTAACGATAGTATTAAACGTGTGGATCCAAATCAGCCCCTGACGGAACGACTCATAAACTAGGATTTAAGCTTCTGCCATTCTCGCAATGCATCATCTACTTATCATTCCCCAATGCTATCCTTTAGGCCCAAATATGGTGAAGTGTCATGTAGTCGACGTTCACACGACACCACTAAAGGAAGAGCAACATACATATCATCAAAATATCAAACGAATACCAACATGACATGATTACTTATAACAAGACTTCTCCCATGTCATCGAGAATAAAAGTAACTACTCACAAATCATGTTCATGTTCAAGATCAGAGGTGTATTGAATATCATTAAGGATCTGAACATATAATCTTCCACCAAATAAACCAACTAGCATCAAGTACGAGATGTAATCAACACTACTAGCAACCCACAGGTACCAAGATGAGGTTTTGAGACAAAGATTGAATACAAGAGATGAACTAGGGTTTGAGATGAGATGATGTTGGTGAGGATGTTGATGAATATTGATCCTCCCACGATGGAGGAAGTGTTGGTGATAACTATGGCTTCGATTTCCCCCTCCCAGAGGGAAGTTTCCCTAGGGGAATCGCTCCGTCGGGGAGCAAAAGTGCTCCTCTCCAGGTTTTGCCTCAAGAAGGCGTCGCTTTGTCCCGAAAGTATCCTCATGATTTTTCTAGGTCAAAACCCTTCATATAGCAAAAGAGGGGGACCAGAGACTACCCGTGGGACCCACAAGGCATCAGGGCGTGCTTAGGGGGTGGGCCCTCCCTGTTGCCTTGTGATACGTCTCCGTCGTATCTATAATTTTTGATTGTTTCATGCCAATATTATACAAATTTCACATATTTTTGGCAACATTTTATATGATTTATTGGACTAACGTATTGATCCAGTGCCTAGTGCTAGTTCCTGTTTGTTGCATGTTTTTTATTTCGAAGAACTACCATATCAAATGAAGTCCAAACGCGATAAAAATTTATGGAGATTCTTTTGGAATATTTGTGAATTTTGAGAAGTAGAATCAACGAAAGAGGAGGCCCACAGCCACCGCCACCCACCAGGGCGCGGCCAGGGGGGCCAACTGTGACATGGTGGGTGGTGCCCACCTCGTATGTCGGTTGGAGCTTTCCTTTTGCCTCAAGGAATCTAAGTTTTGGATAAAAACCCCCTCAAAATTTCAGCCCGATCGGAGTTACGGATCTCTGGGAATATAAGAAACGGTTTTCGTTCAGAAAACAGAAACGTGAAATAGAAGAGAACAGAGAGGGAGATCCAATCTCGGAGGGACTCCCGCCCCTCCGCCGCCATGGAGGCCATGGACCAGAGGGGGAACTATCCTCCCATCTAGGGGGAGGCCAATGAAGAAGAAGAAGGAGGGGGCTCTCTTCCCCTCTCTCCCGATGGCACCGGAACGCCACTGGGGCAAGCATCGTGACGACGATCTACATCAACAATCTTGCCCCCGTCAACACTAACTCTCTCCCCCTCTATGCAGCGGTATAACACCTCTATTCCCTGATGTAATCTCTACTTAAACATGGGGCTCAACTCCATATATTATTTCCCAATGATATTTGGCTATCCTATGATGTTTGAGTAAATCTCTTTTGTCCTATGGGTTAATTGTGGTATGATGTTACGGATGTGAGTTGTATGTTGATATGGTGCTGTCCTACGGTGACCTCCGTGTCGCACAAACGTGAGGGATCCCCACTATAGGATGTTGCAATATGTTCATGATTTGCCTATGGTGGGCTGCCTGAGTGACAGAAGCATATACCCGAGTAGGTGGGTTGTTGCGTTTGGGAGTAAAGAGGACTTGATACCTAATTCTATGGTTGGGTTTTACCTTAATGATCGTTAGTAGTTGCAGATGCTTGCTAGAGTTCCAATCATAAGTGCATATGATCCAAGTAGAGAAAGTATGTTAGCTCATGCCTCTCCCTCATTGCATATAACAAGTATCTATCATATCATATTCAATTGCCTAGGGACAATCTTTCTCTTGCGTTACACAAAAAGCTTTCTACAAAGTTATTTACTTTTATTGTTCTTTTATTAAAACAACACCTACTTTTATTTCCATGTTATTTATTTTCTTGCAAAGTACTTGTAGTTTTATTCCCTCAAAGCAGTTTCATACTTGTTTTAGGTAAAGCAAGCATTAGCATGTGTAGAGTTGTATCGGTGGTCGATAGAACTTGAGAGAATATTAATTCCACCTTTAGCTCCTCGTTGGGTTCGACACTCTTACTTATCAAAAAAGGCTACAAATGACCCCCTACACTTGTGGGTTATCACCATGTCAGTAATAGGTGGCCCCTCTCTGGTACTTCTTGGCTCCAATATTTTTATATATTTCAAAAATATTTTCCGTAAGTTTTTAGGTCAGTTGGAGTTCAGCAAAATAGGTATCTATGACGTAGCTTTTTCAGGTCCAGAATTCCACCTACCAGTAATGTTCCTCTCCATGGAAACCTTATAAATTCAGATAGAAAAGGCATTAAAATTGTATCATAAAGAGGAACAATGACCAAAATCAATATAAATAATAGTAGGAAATCATGATGAAAAATGGACGTGCAAGCTCTTAATGGAAATGCATAGCACTTTATATTGCCCCTTGTGATAGCAACCTTTATTATGCAGTCCGTCACTTTTATTTCTTTGCCATCATAAGATCGTATAAATATTATTTTCCCTTCCAAAAAAATATCATACATATTCAAGAGCAATTTTTATTGCTTTTGCACCGATGCCAACTTGCTTGAAGGATCTTATTCAATCCATAGGTAGACGTAGTGGACTATTATGACAAGAAACTGGGTTTAAGTTTTTTTTGGATGCACAAGTAGTATATCTACTTTGTCCAAAGTTTTTAGCTAGCAAAATATAGGAGCAAGCACCATATGTTGGAGGATCCATGACAATATAACTTCTATGTGAATATAAGCAAACATAATTCATTACGTTTTCTTCCTTGTCCAACAAAAACTAATTTACCATGCATAGATTATTTAATATGAGATCACAATCATAAAAGATGTTAGATAGTATATTTATATGTGAGACCTCTATTTCATTATTACTTTTTCATGAATTGCAACAATGACTAATGCTATGTTTGTTAACTTCCAACAAATTTTACCAATTATATTGTTTTTATGTGAAGTCATTACTCCCCATGGGATTAGAATATGATCTTTTCACTCTTTTCATTCCTATGATTGATGCAAGAAAGTAGGGCAAACGAACTCAAACTAATATTTATTATATAACTCAAGCACACTATTACATAGATAAATAGATAGACCAAAAACAAACACTCGAAACTAAATGATACTAAAACCTTATTCTTCTAAATCACCAAATAACTAAGGATCGAACTAAGATAGATGGTGATAATAAAAGTGATGGTGATACAATATTGGGGCACCTCCCCCAAGCTTAGAACAAGCTAAGGGTGTTGCCCATACTCATGTACTCAAGTTTCCTTCTTGGGTGATAGTGGTGATGAAGTGATGGGAATGTTCTCCATCTTCCAAGGCATGGGCTCCCCATCATATTAAGAAGAACGTGTCTCTGGAATCCTGAAATCGGCAGCTATGCTCATCCTTTTAAATCTGGACTCATACTCATAGTTTTGGTTTTGCAGGTCATAGATTTGGGATTGGAGATGCTCGATCCTCTCTTGGAGCTTGAAGAGAGATTCTCCAACATTCTTGGTGTCCATCTTGTGTTCCCGGATGAAGTCTGTGATCAGGGGGGCTTAGCACTCAAACCACTCTCAACCATCCATTGGCACTTGAATATTTCCTCCTCCGCCACCTGAAGGCTCGCCTTCTCGCTTCCCTCCTTCCTTGGGAATTGTACATCCCGGATGTGGAGCACCCCCTCACGCATCTCAATGGTTTGAGGGTGATTCATCACCTTAGGAAAATAAGGGTTGATGACCTTCTCAAAGAACTTGTCCTTGGCCGAACTTGACGAAGACATCGCGATCTAAATCTGCCAGAAAATATCCCAAAAAAATAGAGGGAAAACTTGCGATAGGTTGTCAAATCATCAGGGAGTATGTATAATAAAATTTTCAACGTGGAGGACAAGTAAACAAGAAGAAAACGAAGTCAGGAAGGCACATGAGGGGCTGAAACGTCTGCAACATATCTATAATTTATGAAGTATTCATGGGATATTCACCTATGTTTACAATACTTTTATATGGTTTTGATGCACTTTATATGATTTATTTAGAAGTAACCCGAACTAACGCTGTTTTCAGCAAAACTACCATGGTGTTGTTTTTGTGCAGAAAATGAAAGTTCTCGGAATCACCCGAAACTTTTTGAATTTTTTTTGGAACAAAATAGGCGCTAGACGCTTCGTGGGAGGGCAAGAAGAGCCACGAGATGGGCGCAACTCACCAGGGCACGCCACCCCCCGGCGTGTGCTGGTGTATCATGCTCACCTCGTGGCCCATCTTCACGTGAAACCGATGCTCAAAAATCCTATAAATACAGAAACCATCAGAATAACCCTACACTCCTTGTTCCGCTGCCACAACTATCTGTATCGACAAAAAACCAGTCTGGATGTATTCTAGTACCCTGTCAGAGAGGGTAGATAACCTCCGGTGGCCATCTTGATCATCCCGGCACAGGCCATGGTGAGGAGGGAGTAATCCACCGTCAGGGCTGACGGTTTGTACCAGTAGCTATGTGTTCAATTTGTTTCTCTCATGTTCTTGAGATGGCACGATCTTGATGTATCATGGGCTTTGTTAACATAGTTGGATCACATGGTGTTTTCCCCTCTCTATATTTTTGTGATGAATCGTGTTTTCCCTTTGAGATTTTGTTATTATTGAATACTTTTATGGATTTGAGAGCACTTGTTATAGGTCTTGCATGCGGACACCCATAGTGACATTGGGGTATTCAAGTGATTCACTTGATACATGTTATGGCCTCAACTTGCGGATTCCTGTGACCTTAGGGATCTATGCATAGGGGTTGACTGCACGTTTTCATACCTTGTTCTCCGGTAGAAATCTTGGGGCACTCTTTGAGGTTCTTTGGGTTGGATTGAGTATTATGAATCTAAAATTGTTTGATGCATATCATATAATTAACTCATGGATACTTGTGGTGACATTGGAGTATCTAGGTGACATTAGAGTTGGTTGATGCGTATCATATGGTGTTATTTTAGTACAAACTCTTAGATAGATCGATCAGAAAGGATAACTTGTTATTTAATTACACACTCTTGGATAGATCGATCGAAAAGGATAACTTGGTTATTTTAGTACGAACTCTTGGATAGATCGATCACAAAGGATAACTTTAAGGTGGTTTTGTACCCTACAAATAATTTCTTTTTATGTTCTCCGCTAGATAAGAACTTTGGTGTGATTCTTGGTTGCATGTTGAGGGATGGTTATGTGATCCAATTATATTAGCATTGTTAAGAGATTGCACCAGCGAAAGTACGGACACTAGGCCTTGTTTTCAAGCATCACAATACCTTTTGTGCTCACTTTTGTTACTTTCTACCTTGCTATTTTTGTATTTCAGATTATAAAAACCTATATCTATCATCCATATTGCACTTGTATCACCATCTCTTCGCCGAACTAGTGCACCTATACAATTTGCCATTGTATTGGGTGCGTTGGGGACACAAGAGATTTCTTGCATTTGATTGCAGGGTTGTTTGAGAGAGACCATCTTGATCCTACACCTCCCATGGATTGATAAACCTCAGATCATCCACTTGAGGGAAAATTGCTACTGTCCTACACAACTCTGCGCTTGGAGGCCCAACACGAGTCTACAAGAATAAAGTTGTGTAGTAGACATTGAGCTCTTTTCCGGCCCCGTTGCAGGGGAGGTGAGTGCTTGAAGGTATATCTTTAGATCTTG
This sequence comes from Hordeum marinum, assembly GCA_022496015.1. NCBI lineage: Eukaryota > Viridiplantae > Streptophyta > Magnoliopsida > Poales > Poaceae > Hordeum > Hordeum marinum. Next base: position 37,338,112 of record CM039673.1, read on the forward strand.
TAGTTAAATCTTTTAGTTTGTTGTTTTTCACTAGTTTGGCTTTATAAAACAAAACTACAAAAAATGGAGTTTGGGTTTCATCATTTGTTTCGTCTTTATAATGTCTTCCGTGAAAATAAGGATTCAGAAAATTGTGCTCAATTAATTGTTAGGGGAAGAAATTGTGAAAATACTTGATGAGAATTCCTTGAATGATGAGCACGATAGTGATATTGTTAGTATGAATTCTATGAATATCCATGATGCTAATGATATGCAAAACCACAAGCTTGGGGATGCTATGTTTGATGAATATGACATTTTTAGTCCCCCAAGTTTTGATGAGCAAAACTATTATGATGATGGCATGCCTCCTATCTATGATGATTATTGTGAAGACATGTATGCTATAAAGAGTAATGAAAGCCATGAAAGTTGTTATCATGATTTTAATATTCAAAGTTTTTATGTCAATCAAGTACCTAATTATAGTTATTTCATTGAGTTTTCTCCCACTATTATGAAGAGAAGAAATTTGCTTATGTGGAGAGTGATAGATTTTCTATGCTTGCGGATCATGAAGATAATGCTTTATGTGATAGTTATATTTTTTAATTACTTCATTATGCTACTGAAAACTATTATGAGGGAGGAACTTATGCTTGTAGCAATTGCAATAATATCAAAGTTTCCTCTCTATGTGTTCAAATTTTTGAAGATGTGCTTGTTTTGCCTTCCTATGCAAGTTGACTCTTGTTCCCATAAATTGTTTGCTCAAAAAATCCCTATGCATAGGAAGTGGGTTAGACTTAAATGTGCTTGCCATGTCATTCATAATGCTATCTTGCATGTTTTAGTTACTACTTTTTATGTGAGCATCATTGAAATCATCATGCCTAGCTAAAAGGCTTTAAAGAAAAGCGCTTGTTGGGAGACAACCCAACACTTTTAATTTCTGTTTTAATATGTTCACATGATTAATATACTGTATTAATCATGTTTTGCGTCTTTTATTTCAATAAAGTTCCAAGTAAAGCCTTTGGGATAGTGTGGAAACTTGTTTGTTTGATTCTGTGCAAAAACAGAAAGTTTTGTGTCCAGTATATGAATTATATAATTTTACTGGAGCATCAAAAAATTCTGAAATTTTTAAACACGATTTCTATGAAAATTCTATGATTTTCCCTATTATTTCAGAACTTTAAGAATCAGGGAAGTATGGTGATCATTCAGATCTTTACAGGCTCTTCTGTTTTTTAAAAGATTCTGTTTTGCATGTATAGTTTGCTTGTTTCAAGTGTTTCCATAGCTTATATTTGGTGATATAAATTGTTGGAATGATGGAATACAGTAGTTATTATGTGAGAACAATTATGAATCTTGTCTTGACAGTACCTAAGTGAATGATATATCTTTACTACACTAACCCATCTCACAAAGTTCCGTTAAGTTTTGTGTGATTCAAGTTTTCAAGTTTTGGGTGAGATACCGATATGAGGTGAATAAGGAGCAGCAAGGCCCTAATAATGGGGATACCCAAGGCATCCCAAGGTAATATTCAATCAAGAATCAAGCGTCTAAGCTTGGGGATGCCCCGGAAGGCATCCCCTCTTTCTTCTCCAACATTATCGGTACATCTTACTCGGAGCTATATTTTTATTCGTCACATGATATGTGTTTTGCTTGGAGCATCATTCTAATTTGTCGTTCTCTGTTATATGTTATTGATAATTGCGTTTTTCAATAAAAGTTCCAAGAATTGCATTAGGATGCTTGCGTTGCATGTTTTGATATCTACCGTGCAAAAACAGAAACTTTTGTTGTAGTGTTAGAATTTTCATATTTTACTGGAAGGTGAAAAATTTATGAAATGTTTACACAATATTTTCATATAACTTATATATCATGTCCTAAATTGTGATAATGTTTTGAGTTACAGAAGTACATTGGTTTACTAGATTTCTATAGACTGTTCTGTTTGGACAGATAGCTGTAATCGTTTTGTTATCTACTTATCCTATAGTTTTCATAGCCTATATTGGTAGATATAAATTGTGGAAATGATAGTAAACAATAGATTATGTTTGAAAATAATTTTGCAACTTGTCTTGGCAATACATGAAGTATTGATTTGTTTTTATGTGTACTAACCTATCTCACGAGTTCTTTTTGAGTTTTGTGTGGATGAAGTTTTTGAGAATAGGTAAAACCGTGATATGAGAGGATTGAACGAGATACAAAAGCTCAAGATTGGGAATGCCCAAGGCACCCCAAGTAAATATTTCAAGAAGTCTCAAGCATCTAATCTTGGGGATGCTACACATCCGACCTCTCTTCATCAAACAAATATCGGTTAGCCTATGTTGAGCCTAAATTTTTATTTGTCCACATGGTTTGTGGTATTCTTGGAGTGTCATTTTTATTTTGCTTTCTGTTTCAATAAAATAGTTGGATTTGAAAATATTTATTGGGAGAGAGAGCCCTCACATAGCTACTTGTTGTTTACCTACTCATTGACCTTCACTTATATGTTTTGAAGAGTAGTTTTGATGTTTACTCTTGAGCTTCACTTATATCCTATGAGTAAATTGTGAATCGATGAAATATCATGAATATGGAATTATCAATGTGCTTTATTCTTAGAGTAGCTTCACATCTGGTTTAGAAAGTAAAATCTATTGAAGTTTGACAATCACAATATTGGTCATACAAGCAATCCATGACTGATTAGTATAAGGAAGAGAATTTTCACATACAAATATATTATCTTGGACATCTTCTATGATTGTGAATACCCATTAATTATTTTCAAACTTGAACAAATTAGTTGAAGTTGTACAAGGAAGACAACTCAATGAGTTATGGTTGTGTATATTTGTATATAAGTTATATTGTTATGGATCCTCCAACATGTGGTGTTTTCTTAGGATCTTTTGCTAGCCAAAAATTCATACTAAGTAGAGATACTACTTGTGCATCCAAAAACCCTTAAACCTAGTTTCTTGCCATGAGAGTCCACTATATCTACCTATATGCAGTATTACCCTGCCGTTCCAAGTAAATTTGCATGTGCCACCTCTAGAATTTCAAATGAGCATCTGTTTAGTATGCGTGGACCGCTCATGGAGTGACAGGGGCCGGTCAGTATCTTCCATGTTAAGCGGGTTATTCTCATGATGAGTTTTATTCACTCGTCCTTGCACGAGAGGGGCGGTAATAGGGATTCCCAGTCTCGAATTCAAATAATATATGCAAATAATTAAAAAAAACTCCCCAAGCACTATAGGAATCAGGCACTTTGCCGTCTGTCATGGAAGACGGCAAAGGCACAAAGGGTCCTTTGCCTACTACTAGCAGACGACACAAATTTGGGCCTAGCTAGCTCCGGCAAAGGGGTACTTTGCCGTGTGCTTCCGCCCAGCGGACGACAAAGAATCATTGTCGTCTGCTTGCAGACGGCAAAGGGCATGGATGACAACTACTGACGGCGTCGCCATTAGAGGTGGCTAACGGACCCCACCTCTTTGCCGTCTGGCTCCCCCCTTTGCCGTCTGGCTCCCCGCCTCCTTTGCCGTCTGCCTCCCGTCCCCTTTGCCGTCTGCCGCAGACGGCAAAGAGACCAAATGTCCCCAACCCGTGTCCTTCCAGGTTGCATAGGTGGCTGCCACGTGGTACCTTTGCCCTCTGGGGCAAACGGCAAATGACCCTTTGCCGTCGGTGGCAGACGGCAAAGAGCCTGTATTATCCCTTTTTATTCTGTTTTTGTTATATCCACACATTTTCACAAGCACATATATGATATATATATATAATTCACAGAAACTATATCCATGCCATATCACAAGCACATATATATGATCATCCAACAAACATACCTAATCAAAAGTGCAAGTTTCGTCCATACATGCATAGTTCCATCCCATAGGTAGCAAGTTTCACAATGTACATCGATACAAAATCAAAACAGAAATTGAACACAAGAACTCGATCAATGCAAGCTTCCGTGAAGTGAATCAAATATGCAAAATAGGAAATAAGAAAGTTAGAAGAAGAATACTAGAAGAATAATAATAAGAATAAGAATAATAAGATCTAGAATAAGAGGAGGAGGAAGAAGAAGAAGCGTTTTTCTTCTGTTTCTCTTGATCCTCCTGTTTTCTTCTTCTTATTGCTTATTTGTGCCATTTTAGAGATAACCTAGGTATTTATGCCATTTTTAAACTAACTAAGCTTATTGTGTCATTTTGCAAGAAAACAAGGTAAGTCTATGGCACTTATGAGGTTACCAAGAAGAAGAAGAAGATCTAGAAGAAGAAGAACAACAACAAGAAGAAGCTTTTTTCTTCTCTTTCTCTTTCTCCTCTTGTTTTTCTTCTTCTTATTTATTATTTGTGTCATTTTAGAGCTAATCTAGGTAATTATCACATTTTTTACCTAACTAAGCTTATTGTGTCATTTTGCAAGAAAATAAGCTAAGTCCATGGCATCTATGAGGTTACCAAGTCTACTATGTCATTATTGAGTTAACTAAGCTTAATATGTCAGTGTGGAGGAAACAATGCTAAGTATAGGTCATTTTAGAGCTAACTTAGTTACAATATGTCATTTTGGAGGTAAGTAACCTTACTATGTCATTTTAGAGGAAACAAAGCTAACTTACGTAAAATATGACATTTGTCTAAGTGCTAAGTTTGTCTAAGTGCTATGTTTGTCTTTGTTTGAGAAAATGAGAAAAATAAGTGGCATATTAGGGCTTACTCTCCTCGTCATCACGGAGGTGAAGCACTAGGGTTTCTCAGGTCATGTGATGCGGCTCGGGAGTTATGCTGTACCAAAGATCATTTGCGTTAGCATGATGACGCTGAAATGTTAAGACTAGTAACTAATGAACATTGAAAATGAAACTCACGGTTCCAGCTGTGGTAATGACTAGCATTGGTGGAAGGGTCTGGCCGGTCTTCTCGCACAAAGTCAGCACATTTGGTTTTGCCAAGTCAATCATATTGGTTATTAATGAAAAGAACATGTACTGCATGATTTGGCTAATATGAAGAAGAAACCTACCACGATGAGCTCGTACATAGGCCGGTGAGACGCATCATTTCGTGCCCTCTCCTCCTCCAACAACTTATCCGTCCTCTCCTCTAGATCCCTCTTCTCCTCCTCTGTCTTTCGGGCCTGTTCCGCCAGTAGCGCCTGGGTTGTCTCTCTCTCTTTCTGTAGAGCAGCTTGCAACACACCTCCTCATTAGCATTGTAATCATCTTTGTTCGCACAGACAATGTAATGGAGAAAAGCTATCTGAGTCCGTATGACTAACCTCGATGGAGAGCTGGACTGGCTATGGATGAGGCGACATCTTAGGACAGGAGCTCGTTTGGCACGCCTTGATCTGCCGGAAAGTGCTCGAAGACCGTATATGTCCATATCCAGTGCCTATCGACCCATGGGGCCTCCCATGGCCAGCTAATATCACCGGTTCTTTATAAAGTGGTTGGTGGCTCGGTTGAGTCCTCCCCATTCACCGCTTTCCCCACATATTTGTACCTCATGAGCTTGTGGTGGGAGGAGATATTGGTGAAGTTCTCGGGATTATCGAGGCAAGACTCGGAGAATGCGTTAACCTTCTTGTATGAGGCAGTATGGGCCATGGCATAGAGGTCGTACACCTCTAGCACCTCCGTCTTATTGTGATGAACCTACAAGAGAGGAACAAAGTATGAATAATGGGTAAACCTAGCACTACAAGAATGAATTGTAGGAATCATGAAGCAAACCACATACCCAGTTCCACCTGAACTGATAAATGTTGGCGCTGCCTTGATGGTGTGGCACACCTTCCATTTGGGCATGCCGTGCCTTCGCATCGTCGTGGACGACTCGCCATTGGTCAGAGCACCATTGATTCACCAACGTCTCCCAATAACCCATCTTATCCACACACCATCTCGGGGGCACCTAAGTTAGTAAGGAGAAATTTGAGAGCTACGCCTATGAATCAAAGGAAAGGAAACTAAGTACAAGGCCTTAAGAATAGGTACTTACCTTCATGTACCGCTCCTTATCCAGAAACTTTCTATAGTAGGCGCCTACACTCGTAATCGATAAGCTTTACCGCGGCCTCGAACAACCTGTACCCGAGCCTCATGCCATAAGTTCTGTAGTAGACGCCTGCACTCATGATTGATAAGCTTTAACGCGGCCTCCTCGTATCCCTCCTCACACCTGTAGAAGGTCTGCAATCAAAAGAGACAACACTGATTAGTACAATAACTAGCTAGTATTGATTTTTAATTGTGTACAGGAGAAATTACCTAGAACTTCCTGATGACCATGTCGGCCCTCGTGTGGCACAACAAACAGTCGATCATCTCCTCTGGCGGGGCCGAGGCAGCCAAGTAGTGCCCCCATTTCAATCCTACCTCTTCTTGCTGACCCTCGCCGGGCAACGTGACAAACCCCGGGAAGTTATGCCGTAAAATCACACCTAGGACGGAGTTGGGCCTGCGGACATCCTTGGCGTGAATCCAACCCTTGTAGTATGAAAAACCAAAACACATTAGATATGTGAAGAAACATGAAGGCAAAAGGTTTAAAAAGAGTAAATGCACTTACTTCAGTGACTCAGGCTTAATCAGCCACCTTTGCTCGTGGGTCGCCGGCATGGGCGCTGCACACCCACGCTGGTAGACGGTGCCCTCAACCACCTCATCCCCACTATCAGAAAGCCGATCCCCGCCACCATCAGCATGGCCACTCGGCTCCGGCTGATGTAGATCTGACCAGGTATCCCATCCGGTGGAAGCATGTGGAGTCCCGAGGATGAAGCGTCTGGCAAAGGAGTCTCGCGGGACGAGGCCTCTAGCACAGGAGTCTCACGGGTGGAAGCATCTGGGACAGAAGGATTGTCGACCCAAGGCTCGTGGACAGGAGTCCTTGTAGCCTCCACCTCAGACGAGTCCACCGTAGTAGTCGTGTGCTCTGGTGAATCAGCTAGGGGGTGTCCGCAAGGAAGGTGTAGCAGCCTTCGTACCTCTCCCCCGGTCACCACGTGTAGATTTAGGAGCTCTCTTCTTCCCTCGACCTCCTCTCACTGTGGGCAACTTCACCGAAGAAGAAGTGCCCTTGGGTGACCCAATACTGTCGTACAACGCTCTCTGGACAGTTTGGGGTGGAATGGAAGTACCCCTCCCACCACGTGCCGACGAAGGATCCTTGGATCCCTCACGACCCGCGCCCACCATATGTCAAAACCTGGCATGACAAAGAGTAAACAAAATTAGTACAACATAAAAAAGTGAATAACGACATGAATAGTAATATGTATATATATAATTTGAGTGTATCATCATCATGTATACCTGACATGAACTAATAATAATCTTCATCGTCTATATATGCTCCGAGATCAATAAATGCATCATCACCATCACTATCATTAATAAATGTGTTGACACATGAACACGTCACTGTGTACCCTCGACGCCGGGGGTGATGCACCGCAACTCACGTCGAAGGAGGTCCGTCCGGCAACGCGATACGCAAGACAGTCGGCAGACGCTTTTGTAGACCCGAAACCCCGCACACCCGGGACGGACCCCGTCAGGGAGTACGGCGGCTATGGGCTGCCCTAGGTCGATTCGCTCGCCCCTAGAGCCTCGGGATTCGCAGCTCTCAAACACGAAGAACAGTGAAAAACGAGAGAAAAACAAAGAACGAAGATGAAAAAGTAGTATAGATTGATTTGTTTGATTGTGTGTTGTTCAATCGGCCATCATCCCCAACATATATAAGAGGCGGCTGGACTTCCTGTACAAGCAAAGGATTCCTCTAGGCTTTCCTTACAAGAATATTACATCAATTCACGTCCTAGCGTCTTAGTTCTAGTTCCACTCGGATTCAGCCCAAATCTGGCCCAATCTTCTGTCTTGCTTCTTGCGTGGGCCGTGGAATCTGCATATGACCTCCGATGGAGAAGGTCCAAACATCAATTTTGTGTCCCTCGATGAGGCCAACAATCCATATTTCGATCACTTTCCGAAATAAAGCCATCTTTAATACTCCACGAGGTCATCTTTAACTTCGAATCGGACTCGATCACGTAGCAGACTGGACTGTCCGAGTGTTGTAGCGTCTCTCCAGGCCGTATACTATTTTAGATGATAATGACCTTATAAACAAAGTTGACCGTTTTGACGTTATGGACAACTTTTATATTGAACACTTTTCCATTGAGGCCATTTTCAACTTTCACTCGACCGGAACTTTCACTCGACCGAAACTTTCACTCGGCCGGTACTTTTCACTCGACCGGAACTTTCACTCGACCGGTACTTTTCACTCGGACGGTGATTCTCACTCGGATGGCAATTGCACTCGGCCAGTACTTTCACTGGATTGGTACTTTTCACTCGGATGGCAATTTCACTCTGCCGGACGGAAAACTTTTCACTCGACCAGACGACAAACGTTTCACTCGGCCGGTAAACTTTCACTCGGAAGTCCTGAGTAAAACTCCAGGCTGATTTTGTTTTGCCTCTCCAGGTCGCATATGACCTGGGATTGAGAAGAATTATATATAAAAAATCAACCGTCTCGACGACAGGAAACTTTTTAACGTTGAAAGGTTTTCCATCCGAGGATGTCTTGAGTGACGAATGACTGGCGCGACCCATCAGACACGTGTCTGGTGGGGCGCGCCATATTTCGCCTCCGATGAGGGCTGAATTCCGATGGCTATAACTTTTGCATACGACCTCGGATTGAGACGATTTATATATGAAAATTGATCAGCTTGACGAGGCGAAGACAACCAATATAGAACATTCCTTCATTTGAGGTTGTCTTGGAGGTGTAATCGACCAAAAAGCATTCAGAACATCTACGTGACAGTCCAAGTGTAATTTGGCCCTTGAAATGATGCCGAATGGTGATGGCATAAACATCAAGGTTGTTTCATTTGGCAATATGAACTTTCTCGTCCGTTTCGTTTGAGTCCATCTTTACTGCATTTTGCACCGTGCAAAAATCAGGTGTCAACACATGCCCCCCTATTTTTCGGCAAAGCAAGCCGAAAAATAATTTGCACCATGTTTGTGTTGGAAATATGCCCTAGAGGCAATAATAAAATGGTTATTATTGTATTTCCTTGTTCATGATAATTGTCTATTGTTCATGCTATAATTGTGTTAACCGGAAACCATAATACATGTGTGAATACATAGACCACAACATGTCCCTAGTGAGCCTCTAGTTGACTAGCTCGTTGATCAATAGATGGTCACGGTTTCATGGCCATGGACATTGGATGTCGTTGATAACGGGATCACATCATTAGGAGAATGATGTGATGGACAAGACCCAATCCTAAGCATAGCACAAAGATCTTGTAGTTCGTTTGCTAAAGCTTTTCAATGTCAAGTGTCATTTCCTTAGACCATGAGATTGTGTAACTCCCGGATACCGTAGGAATACTTTGGGTGTGCCAAACGTCACAACGTAACTGGGTGGCTATAAAGGTACGCTACGGGTATCTCCGAAAGTATCTGTTGGGTTGGCACGAATCGAGACTGGGATTTGTCACTCCGTGTGACGGAGAGGTATCTCTGGGCCCACTCGGTAAGACATCATCATAATGAGCTCAATGTGACTAAGGAGTTAGCCACGGGATGATGTATTACGGAACGAGTAAAGAGACTTGCCAGTAACGAGATTGAACAAGGTATGGGGATACCGACGATCGAATCTCGGGCAAGTATCATACCGATAGACAAAGGGAATTGTATACGGGATTGATTGAATCCTTGACATCGTGGTTCATCCGATGAGATCATCGTGGAGTACGTGGGAGCCAACATGGGTATCCAGATCCCGCTGTTGGTTATTGACCGGAGAGGTGTCTCGGTCATGTCTACGTGTCTCCCGAACCCGTAGGGTCTACACACTTAAGGTTCGATGACGCTAGGGTTATAGGGAAAAGGTATACGTGATTACCGAAGGTTGTTCGGAGTCCCGGATGAGATCCCGGACGTCACGAGGAGCTCCGGAATGGTCCGGAGGTAAAGATTGATATATAGGAAGTCCAGTTTCGGTCACCGGAAAGTTTTCGGGCTCATCGGTAGTGTACCGGGAGTGCCGGGAGGGTGCCGGAGGACCCCCGGGAGGGGTGTGACGACCAGAGGACTTCATGGGCTGTTAGATAAAGTGTGTCAGCCCTTATTGGGCTGGGAAATACTTTTGCTAAAGGCCCATGTGGCTGGAGATAAGGAGATAAGGCAAAAAGGATTTAAAAGGAGGAGATCCACCTCCCTTGTGGGAGGTGGACTCTCCCTTTAATTCGGCCGGCCATCTCCTCTTTGGAGTAGAGGCCAAGCCAGCCCTCCACGTCCCTCCTCCTATATATACTTGAGGTTTTGGATGTTTTGAGACAAGATTTGATCTCTCTCTCTCACGGCGAAGCCCTACCTCTCTTCTTCCTCCTCCGCAGCGCTTAGGCGAAGCCCTGTCGGAATACCTTGCTACTCCACCACCACCACGCCGTCGTGCTGCTGTTGGAGCCCTTCCGCAACCTCTCCTTCCTCCTTGCTGGATCAAGGTGTTGGAGACGTCACCGGGTTGCACGTGTGTTGAACGCGGAGGTGCCGTCCGTTCGGCACTTGATCGGATCTACCGCGATCTGAATCGCTGCGAGTACGACTCCATCAACCGCGTTCTTGTAACGCTTCCGCTTAGCGATCTTCAAAGGTATGAAGATGCAATCTCTCCCCTCTCGTTGCTGGTTTCTCCATAGATAGATCTTGGTGAACGTAGGAAAATTTTGATTTACTACTACGTCTCCCAACAGTTTGTTCTAAGGACGATGTCAAGACTCCATCGGCTTTGCATGCTAAGGATGACAATTATTATAGGCCATATGCTTAGGCACACCATGGGGATATTAGAACCGTTCGACGATACACCATTCTGGCTGTCGAACGATTATGACCATGCACCTCAAAGGAATACCGTCAACTATTCGGCAACAAAAATCATCAAAGATCAAACTGTATATTAATACGTGTGCCGAACAATCTTGCTTCACTCGGATCCTGCAAATGACTAACACTCGGATGTCTTCCAGTTAGCTTCCTGAATAGTACTAGATCCTTCATTACTGGCTGAATTGACTAAGGAGTCAATCACATGTAGTTTTCCTGGCCGATTCAAAGATGATTCAGTCGTATTTTCCTCACGAGCCAAGTGAATAAATAAGTCGGCAATATGTGAATTGACTACACCAAGCATCAGACTGTTCAGATGTGAAAAAACATGCTTCTTGTTGGATCAATTCCATCTGATGTAATTTGAATAGTTCTGATAGGTCCATCCTTAGTTTTATCGATATTAGCCGAGTGGCAATCCACATGGATTTGAAATCACTCGGATTGCAACTTGATGCTTTAGTACTAGTCGGGTCATCACAAAGATTTTCAATCGGACATACCAACTGTATTTCACTCGGTTCGAACCTTGGCAATATTACCTAAATGATGATCCACTCGAATTCAGCCGAGATAGTAGCCTAATGCTTGTTGTACCAACATGACAAAATCTCAGGACGATAAATAAATATCGTCCATGCGTCCTCATCTCAAAGGATCTGTGGAACCTGCCCACCAAAGTGTGGACAGCCAAAATAAATCAGAAATTTCAGCTGACGATAAATTGTTGGGCACAAACTCTAATGGGACGGTTGAAGAACATGGATGATGCACTGTCTGGAGTCTCGTATTGTGACATGAAAATCGTTGTTTACGCCTACCGGATTCATGCTTGTCCTCCCTTACTCCTGCAATGAGAGTTGTCACATCATTCTTGCCTTGACGACTTCCTTTGGGGACCCACGCCATATTCCTCTTCTCCGGCTAATAGGCCCTAAGCCGCTTCAACTTCTTCTCTTGCGAATATGATAAGCCAAGTGGGCATCTCGGTTGTGGCTTTGTTTTATGCACTGTCAAGTTTTTCTTGGCTTTGGGAACCTCCAACTTGGCCTGTTGAAATTTAGCAATTGGATCCTTGAAAGTTACACGCTTCATCTCCTTGCCTTTAGTATCCAACGTAGACTCAGCTGGCTTTTTGTCGTCCGAAGTCGGATCCGAAAGAGCACACTTGCGTCCATCCTTTTTCACTCGATAAATTTACTTGACCACGTCCATCTTTTTTGCCAGGCTCCGGACTGATTCTTTTTGGTTGAGTCGGTCTTTAACATGTGGTTATTGAACAAACAATGATCCTCTCGGAGCAGCATAATTTTGGTGAAGTGGTTTAGAATATGATGGACGGTGATCCCTCAATTTATACCTGTCCCATGATTGATATAAATAATAGTCGGCATGAGGAGGTACGTATGACATCAACATTGGTGGCCCAAAAGTAGGATATGGAGTCAAATTCTTCCTTCGCCAATCCCAGTATTCAGATTTATTCCTTGGGGGTGACTTCGATGCCTTTGTTTCACTCGACCGATAAGCACTCTTCGCCTCACTTATCTTCTGATATTTTTCCAATAACTGCGCGAAAGTGACTTACGGATTTTTACCTTTGTGCTTACCATGGCCTTTGCTTTCTTTGATTTTGAGTGCATCGGTCTTTGAATTTTCTTCTTTCCCCCCAGTGCTAGATGTGTCAGTTGTAACTTTGATGGAATTCCTGTCTTCAATATTATTGCTGATGCATTCACTTGAAGATTTGATCCCATCATCATTAGTGTATACTTTTCCATCTTTGGATGAGCCAGCTTGAGGTAGCTGAGTCAACACTTGATCACCATCAAAACCAATCTGAGTCGACTGGCCGCATGCTTGTGCCTCAACGAGCTCCAATCGTCGTCTGTTAGTCGATTGTGTGGCTTGATGAATCACATTGTTGTCTTTGACCTTCTGTTCAAACGAACATTGCACTTGTTCTTGTTTTGACAGCTCGACATCGCGATCAATTAGAATAATAGGATTAGTCGGTGATTCACCGATGATGTGATCACATATGCCCGGACTAAAGGTAGACTGCTCATCCATTAATTGATATTGTGATATTGGCTCTGAAACAAAACAACCGAGTGGTGCCGACTTAACGTCATCCGAGTCGGCTATGGATTGATTTTCGTCCTCCTTTCCCAATGCTCCCGAATCGATTATCTTGGAGGACTTTGGACCTGGCTTTAGGTTTCTGTAACCAAAATAATTACAAAATATATGTCTCATCGGATACCAAATGTTAGCTAGGCATAAAACAAACAAAGTTTTCCAGATGAATATAAAGTTTAGCCGACATTACGGGAACAACTTTTGTTGTGATAAGTTGTCACTATTAGCTTCTATGAATGGTGCAATGTGTTGATCAGCATGAATGGTGACAAGATTATTCCAAACAAACAGATTACTCATCTCGATTGGTCTTTCAAAATTAATTAGAATCTTGCTAACGGGTGGATCAAGAATATGATTTTGACCAAATCGAAAATTGAGTCAACTGTCATCTAGGCATACCTTTGTGAAGACATTGGGAGGAGAAGACGGTTGCATAACTAGAACAATATCTTGCTCCACTTCTAAATATTTCTCCAATGCCCCTTCCTCTTCTTCTGTATCTCGTACATCATCACTTGGATTTCCTATGTAGATTTCACTCGCACTATCCAAATGGATCCCACTCAGATGCTCTTTATTAGTTGAACTTTGCTCAACAACATGTTCTTGTTCTTGATGTTCATCGTTAATCGAACTGTGTTCGGCCATATTACTTTGTTCTTGATGCTCATCAATTTCTTTAGCATGAAACTCATAGGGCAGCATGTAAGCTCCCTCACATCCAGCAAAATTGAGCACGACCAATTTGCTACATTTGTTCGTTCCTTTTCTCGGTGAAGCTTGCATCATCTGTTTTGGTACACTATGCAATAACTAGCTCGATGCACTCGACATTAGCCGGTGATGCACTCGGATGACTCAATGCACTCGGCTGACTTGATGCACTCGGCCTTAACTGGCTTGATGCACTCGGTTGGCTCGATGCACTCGATATTGACTCTATGCACTCGACCTTGGCCGTCTCGGTGCTCAATCCGGTTTCAACCGAATCCATCATTGTCTTGGTTTTAAAGGAACCGTTTGACTTGTTTGTAGACGACTTAGTCATATTTGACACGGTTTCTACCGAATCAACCGTATTAGTCGAGTGAATCCTTTTTTGTTGTTTGGCTTGCAAAGCTTCTGTTTTATCTTGCCTCAACATCGCAGAGGGAACAACATGGTTGCTGCATAAAGGAAGGGACTTGATGTATTCTTTCAAATCTTCCTCCTCACGCTTCTTCTTGAGTGCTTCATAAGCCTGTCGATATTCTGCTGGTAACTCCCCAAGGGTCGGTGTGGTAAAATTGTTGACGCAATTCCCTATGAGCTTTGGATTGACCTTGTCCATTCGGGCCAGATATTTTTCTTTAAATTCGTCCCTGCTTGGATCGGCTTGCCCCCCAATTCTTTTAGGATCTTTCGGCAATGAACTGATGTTGCTGTAATTTTTGCAATTGTATAGGGGGTGTATGACACGCTGCAATGATAGGTGAAGACGTATGCACTGTTGTTGAACCATATTTCCTCTCGCAAATTTGGTCAATTGGCAACACATTGTCTTCTCACAAAACCTTAGCTCTTATTGCCTCATAATCAGGTACAAACCCTTATCATGTTGCTCAAGGCAAAGAGCAGTAATCTACTTATTTTGGGCTAACCTTTTTAAAGCAGCCAAAGCCACCTCATCTTTTGCAATATTACACACGGATGCTCCTATAGAATCTCCAACACTCGGCAATAACCATGAAGGTGAGACGAGTCATGAATATTTACATTTGCATATGTTGTTGAACAATTAACCCCACAAGGTGTGATATATGATGAGTGAGGATAACTAGCCAAATAGCTAATGGAAGCATGGCCGATTCCCCCATCCATCGGCATGTTGGGGGATGAACCCGCATATTGCGAGCCGGCTGCCGATGGACAAAAATGTGAAACACCCTCTTGTGCATGATGTGTCTTATATTGATCACTCAAACTCATCATGTTGTTCACCGGCATATTGAAGGGAGTTGCCGATGCACGAAAGTTTGGATCTATAAGTTGCATGTCACAATTATGTAATTCCTAAGCTTCTTTAACATGATACTTAGTCAGCCTTTGTTCGTTAGGGCTAGCCGACATGGTATGCCCATCAAAGGATCTAGTGATAGCAATATAATGGCTATTTGCATCTACATAAGCAGATTTATGATACATGTTACCGTGTAGATTGCAGCCGCTTGATGACGCTCTCCTCATAGCAAGAACGGGCTGGAGACCGTTCAAAGCTTCGTCCCCAGCGGAGTCGCCAAAAAGTGTGTTGACACACGAACACGTCACTGTGTACCCTCGACACCGGGGGTGATGCACCGCAGCTCACGTCGAAGGAGGTCCATCCGGCAGCGCGATACGCAAGACAGTCGGCGGACGCTTTTGTAGACCCGAAACCCCGCACACTCGGGAAGGACCCCGTCAGGGAGTGCGGCGGCTATGGGCTGCCCTAGGTCGATTCGCTCGCCCCTAGAGCCTCGGGATTCGCAGCTCTCAAACACGAAGAACAGCGAAAAACAAGAGAAAAACAAAGAACATAGATGAAAAAGTAGTATAGATTGATTTGTTCGATTGTGTGTTGTTCAATCGGCCATCACCCCAACATATATAAGAGGCGGCTGGACTTCCCGTACAAGCAAAGGATTCATCTAGGCTTTCCTTACAAGAAAATTACATCAATTCACGTCCTAGCATCTTATTTCTAGTTCCACTCGGATTCAGCCCAAATCTGGCCCAATCTTCTGTCTTGCTTCTTGCGTGGGCCGTGGAATCTGCATATGACCTCCGATGGAGACGGTCCAAACATCAATTTTGTGTCCCTCGATGAAGCCAACAATCCGTATTTCGATCACTTTCCCAAATAAAGCCATCTTTAATACTCCACGAGGTCATCTTTAACTTCGAATCAGACTCGATCACGTAGCAGACTGGACTGTCCGAGTGTTGTAGCGTCTCTCCAGGCCGTATACTATTTTAGATGATAATGACCTTAAAAATAAAGTTGACCGTTTTGACGTTATGGACAACTTTGATGTTGAACACTTTTCCATCGAGGCCATTTTCAACTTTCACTCGACCGGAACTTTCACTCGACCGAAACTTTCACTCGGCCGGTACATTTCACTCGACCGGAACTTTCACTCGACCGGTACTTTTCACTCGGACGGTGACTCTCACTCGGATGGCAATTGCACTCGGCCAGTACTTTCACTGGATTGGTACTTTTCACTCGGACGGCTATTTCACTCGGCCGGACGGAAAACTTTTCACTCGACCGGACGGCAAACGTTTCACTCGGCCGGCAAACTTTCACTCGGAAGTCCCGAGTAAAACTCTAGGCTGATTTTGTTTTGCCTCTCCGGGTCGCATACGACCTCGGATTGAGAAGAATTATATATCAAAATCAACCCTCTCGAGGACAAGAAACTTTTTCATGTTGAAAGGTTTTCCAGCCGAGGAAGTCTTGAGGGACGAATGACTCGCGCGACCCATGAGACACGTGTCTGGTGGGACGCGCAATATTTCGCCTCCTATGAGGGCTGCATTCCGATGGCTCTAACTTTTGCATACGACCTCAGATTGAGATGATTTATATATGAAAATCGGTCAGCTCGACGAGGCGAAGACAATCAATATAGAAGATTCCTTCATTCGAGGTTGTCTTGGAGATGTAATCGACCAAAAAGCATTCAGAACATCTACATGACAATCCAAGTTGAATTTGGCCCTTGAAATGATGCCGAATGGTGATGGCATAAACATCAAGGTTGTTTCATTTGTCAATATGAGCTTTCTCGTAGAAAAAACTGTTTCGTTTGAGTCCATCTTTACTGCATTTTGCACCGTGCCAAAATCAGGTGTCAACACATGCCCCCCTATTTTTCGGCAAAGCATGCCAAAAAATAATTTGCACCATGTTTGTTCGAAGGATGATGTCAACACTCCATCGGCTTTGCATTCTAAGGACGACAATTATTATAGGCCATATGCTTAGGCACTCCTTGGGGATAATAGAACCATTGAACGATACACCGTTCTGGCTGTCGAACGATTATGACCATGCACCTCAAAGGAATACCGTCAACTATTCGGCAACACAAATCATCAAAGATCAAACTGTATATTAGGACGTGTGCCGAACATTCTTGGTTCACTCGGATCCTGCAAATGACTGACACTCGGATGTCTTCCAGTTAGCTTCCTGAATAGTACTAGATCCTTCATTACTGGCTGAATTGACTAAGGTGTCAGTCACTTGTAGTTTTCCTGGCCGATTCAAAGATGAGTCAGCTGTATTTTCCTCACGAGCCAAGTGAATAAATAAGTCGTCCATATGTGAATTGACTACACCAAGCATCAGACTGTTCAGATGTGAAAAAACATGCTTCTTGTTGGATCAATTCCATCTGAAGTAATTTGAACAATTCTGATAGGTCCATCTTCAGTTTTATCGATATTAGCCGAGTGGCAATCCACATGGATTTGAAATCACCCGGATCATTACTTGATGCTTTAGTACTAGTCGGATCATCACAAAGATTTTCAATCGGACATACCGACTATATTTCACTCGGTTCGAACCTAGGCAATATTACCTAAATGATGATCCACTCGAATTCAGCCGAGATAGTAGCCTAATGCTTGTTGTACCAACATGACGAAATCTCAGGACGATAAATAAATATCGGCAATGCGTCCTCATCTCAAAGGATCTGCGGAACCTGCCCACCAAAGTGTGGACAACCAAAATAAATTAGAAATTTCAGGTGGCGATAAATTGTTGGGCACAAACTCTAATGGGACGGTTGAAGAACATGGATGATGCACTGTCTGGAGTCTCGTATTGTGACATGAAAATCATTGTTTACGCCTACCAGATTCATGCTTGTCCTCCCTTACTCCTGTAATGAGAGTTGTCACATCATTCTTGCCTTGATGACTTCCTTTGGGGACCCATGCCATATTCCTCTTCTCCGGCTAATAGGCCCTAAGCCGCGTCAACTTCTTCTCTTGCGAATATGATAAGCCGAGTGGGCATCTCGGTTGTGGCTTTGTTTTATGCACTCTCATGTTTTTCTTGGCTTTGGGAACCTCCAACTTGGCCTGTTGAAATTTAGCAATTGGATCCTTGAACGTTACACGCTTCATCTCCTTGCCTTTAGTAGCCAATGTAGACTCAGCTGGCTTTTTGTCGTCTGGAGTCGGATCTGAAAGAGCACACTTGCGTCCATCCTTTTTCACTCGATAAATTTGCTTGACCACGTCCATCTTTTTTGCCAAGCTCCGGACTGATTCTTTTTGGTTGAGTCGGTCTTTAACATGTGGTTATTGAACAAACAATGATCCTCTCAGAGCTGCACAATTTTGGTGAGGTGGTTTAAATATGATGGACGGTGATCCCTCAATTTATACCTGTCCCATGATTGATATAAATAATAGTCGGCATGAGGAGGTACATATGACATCAGCATTGGTGGCCCAAAAGGAGGATATGGAGTCAAATTCTTCCTTCGCCAATCCCAGTATTCAGATTTATTCCTTAGGGGTGACTTCGATGCCTTTGTTTTACTCGGCCGATAAGCACTCTTCGCCTCACTTATCTTCTGATATTTTTCCAATAACTGCGCGAAAGTGACTTTCGGCTTTTTACCTTTGTGCTTACCATGGCCTTGGCTTTCTTTGATTTTGAGTGAATCGGTCTTTGAATTTTCTTGTTGCCCCCTAGTGCTAGATGTGTCAGTTGTAACTTTGATGGAATTCCTGTCTTCAATATTATTGCTGATGCATTCACTTGAAGATTTGATTCCATCATCATTAGTGTATACTTTTCCATCTTTGGATGAGCCAGCTAGAGGTAGCTGAGTCAACACTTGATCACCATCAAAACCAATCTAAGTCGACTGGCCGCATGCTTGTGCCTCAACGAGCTCCAATCGTCCTGTGTTGGTCGATTGTGTGGCTTGATGAATCACATTGTTGTCTTTGACATTCTGTTCAAACGAACATTGCACTTGTTCTTGTTTTGACAGCTCGGCATCGCGATCAATTAGAATAATAGGATTAGTCGGTGATTCACTGATGATGTGATCACATATGCCCGGACTGAAGGTAGACTGCTCCCATTAACTGATATTGTGATATCGGCTCTGAAACAAAACAACCGAGTGGTGCCGACTTAACGTCATCCGAGTCGGCTATGGATTGATTTTCTTCCTCCTTTCCCAATGCTCCCGAATCGATTATCTTGGAGGACTTTGGACCTGGCTTTAGGTTTCTGTAACCAAAATAATTACAAAATATATGTCTCATCGGATACCAAATGTTAGCTAGGCATAAAACAAACAAAGTTTTCCATATGAATATAAAGTTTAGCCGACATTACGGAACAACTTTGGTTGTGATAAGTTGTCACTATTAGCTTCTGTGAATGGTGCAATGTGTTGATCAGCATGAATAGTGACAAGATTATTCCAAAAAAACAGATTACTCATCTCGATTGGTCTTTCTAAATTAATTAGAATCTTGCTAACGGGTGGATCAACAATATGATTTTGACCAAATCGAAAATTGAGTGAACTCTCATCTAGGCATACCTTTGTGAAGACATTGGGAGGAGAAGATGGTTGCATAACTGGAACAATATCTTGCTCCACTTCTAAATATTTCTCCAATGCCCCTTCCTCTTCTTGTATATCTCGTGCATCATCACTTGGATTTCCTGTGTAGATTTCACTCGCATTATCCAAATGGATCCCACTCAGACACTCTTTATTAGCTGAACTTTGCTCAACAACATGTTCTTGTTCTTGATGTTCATCGTTAATCGAACTGTGTTCGGCCATATTACTTTGTTCTTGATGCTCATCAATTTATTTAGCACAAAACTCATATGGCAGCATGTAAGCTCCCTCACATCCAGCAAAATCGAGCACATCCAATTTGCTACATTTGTCGTTCCTTTTCTCGGTGAAGCTTGCATCATATGTTTTGGTACAGTCTGCAATAACTGGCTCGATGCACTGGACATTAGCCGGTAATGCACTCGGATGACTCAATGCACTCGGCTGACTTGATGCACTCGGTCTTAACTGGTTTGATGCACTCGGTTGGCTCGATGCACTCGACCTTGGCCGTCTCGGTGCTCAATCCGGTTTCAACCGAATCCATCATTGTCTTGGTTTTAAAGGAACAATTTGACTTGGCTGTAGACGACTTAGTAATATTTGACTTGGTTTCTACCGAGTCAACCGTATTAACCGAGTGAATCCTTTTTTGTTGTTTGGGTTCCAAAGCTTCTGTTTTATCTTGCCTCAACATCGCAGAGGGAACAACATGGTTGCTACGTAAAGGAAGGGACTTGATGTATTCTTGCAAATCTTCCTCCTCACGCTTCTTCTTGAGTGCTTCATAAGCCTGTCGATATTCTGCTGGTAACTCCCCAAGATTCGGTGTGGTAAAATTGTTGACACAATTCCCTGTGAGCTTTAAATTCTTCCCTGCTTGGATCGGCTTGCCCCCAATGCTTTTAGGATCTTTCGGCAATGAACTGATGTTGCTGAAATTTTGCAATTGTATAGGGGGTGTATGACACGCTGCAATGATAGGTGAAGACACATGCATTGTTGTTGAACCATATTTCCTCTCGCCAATTTGGTCAGTTGGCAACACATTGTCTTCTCGCAAAGCCTTAGCTCTTATTGCCTCATAATCAGGTACCAAACCCTTATCATGTTGCTCAAGGCAAAGAGCAGTAATATGCTTATTTTGGGCTAACTTTTTAAAGCAGCCAAAGCCACCTCATCTTTTGCAATATTAGACATGGATGCTCCTATAGAATCTCCACTCACTCGGCAATAACCATGAAGGTGAGCCGAGTCATGAATATTTTTATTTGTATATGCTATTGAACAATTAACCCCACGAGGTGTGATATATGATGAGTGAGGATAACTTGCCAAATAGCTAATGGAAGCATGGCCGATTACCCCATCCATCGGCATGTTGGGGGATGAACCCGCATATTGCGAGCCGTCTGCCGATGGACAAAATTGTGAAACACCCTCTTCTGCATGAAGTGTCTTATATTGATCAATCGAACTCATCGTGTTGTTCACCGGCATATTGAAGGGAGTTGCCGATGCACGAAAGTTCGGATGTATAAGTTGCATGTCACAATTATGTAATTCCCAAGCTTCTTCAATAGGATACTTAGTCGGCCTTTGCTCGTTAGGGCTAGCCAACATGGTATGCCCATCAAAGGATCTAGTGACAGCAATATAATGGCTATTTGCATCTACATAAGCAGATTTATGATACATGTTACCATGTAGATTGTAGCCGCTTGACGACGCTCTCCTCATAGCAAGAACGGGCTGGAGACCGTTCAAAGCTTCGTCCCCAGCAGAGTCACCAAAAAGTGTGTTGACACACGAACACGTCACTGTGTACCATCGACGCCGGGGGTGATGCACCGCAGCTCACCTCGAAGGAGGTCCATCCGGCAGCGCGATACGCAAGACAGTCGGCGGACGCTTTTGTAGACCCAAAAACCCGCACACTCAGGAAGGACCCCATTAGGGAGTGCGGCGGCTATGGGCTTCCCTAGGTCGATTTGCTCGCCCCTGGAGCCTCGGTATTCGCAGCTCTCAAACACGAAGAACAGCAAAAAACGAGAGAAAAACGAAGAACGTAGATGAAAAAGTAGTATAGATTGATTTGTTCGATTGTGTGTTGTTCAATCGGCCAACACCCCCAACATATGTAAGAGTCGGCTGGACTTCCTGTACAAGCAAAGGATTCATCTAGGCTTTCCTTACAAGAAAATTACATCAATTCACGTCCTAAAGTCCTAGTTCTAGTTCCACTCGGATTCAGCCCAAATGTGGCCCAATCTTTTGTCTTGCTTCTTGCATGGGCCGTGGAATCTGCATATAACCTCTGATGAAGACGGTCCAAACATCAATTTTGTGTGCCTCGACGAGGCCAACAATCCGTGTGTTGATCACTTTACCAAATAAATGCATCTTGAATACTCCATGAGGTCATCTTTAACTTTGAATCGAACTTCATCACGTAGCAGATTGGACTGTCCGAGTGTTGTAGCGTCTCTCCGGGCTAGAACTTTCACTCGACCGAGTGTTTGAACTTTCACTCGACCAGAACTTTCACTCGACCGAAACTTTCACTCGATCGGTACTTTTCACTCGACCGGAACTTTCACTCGACCGGTACTTTTCACTCGGACGGTGACTCTCACTCGGATGGCAATTGCACTCGGCTAGTACTTTCACTCGACTGGTACTTTTCACTCGACGGCAATTTCACTCGGCCGGACGGAAAACTTTTCACTCGACCGGACGGCAAACGTTTCACTCGGTCGGCAAACTTTCACTCGGAAGTCCCGACTAAAACTCCAGGCTGATTTTGTTTTGCCTCTCCAGGTCGCATACGACCTGAGATTGAGAAGAATTATATATCAAAATCAATCGCCTCGATGACGCTAATCTTTTTCATGTTGAAAGGATTTCCATCCGAGGACATCTTGAGGGTCGAATGACTCGCGCGACCCATCAAACACGTGTCTGGTGGGGCACGCCATATTTCGCCTCCTGTGAGGGCTGCATTCCGATGGCTATAACTTTTGCATACGATCTCGGATTGAGACGATTTATATATCAAAATTGATCAGCTCAACGAGACAAAGACAATCAATATAGAAAATTCCTTCATTCGAGGTTGTTTTGGAGGCGTAATTGAACAAAAAGCACTTAGAACATCTACATGACAATCCAAGTGTAATTTGGCCCTTGAAATGATGCCGAATGGTGATGGCATAAACATCAAGGTTGTTTCATTCGGCAATGTGAACTTTCTCATAGAAAAACCCGTTTCGTTTGAGTCCATCTTTACTGCATTTTGCACCGTGCCAAAATCAGGTGTCAACAAAATGCATCATGATCACTATCGCAAGCAACATGTGGAAGGCCTCCTTTATATAATCGGTCAAGCATTGAGAGCTCATCCGCAACAGTAACCTCTTCTTTTTTTGTCTCTTCTTGTCCTGGCTCAGGGGTGAAGTCAGATTCACTGTCGCTGTCTACCTCAACGTTCTGGGGTGAACTAGAGCGGTTCTTGAAACGTTTTTTTGGAAATATGTGTTTCTTGACAGAATTCTCCTTCATATGTGTCTGGGTTAATGTGAGGTTCATAATCATATTCATTGAGGGGAGCTGGTCTAAAATGTGGCGGCACATCATAAACGACATCCCAACCTTTCAGATTTGGATCAGTTTGGCAGGCCCACTGTAGATATAAAACTTGGGTCGCGTGTTGAGCCATAATATAGACGTCGGGAACATCTAAATGGCTATTTTGTTTGATTTCGACTAGCCCTATGTGTTCACGAATCCTTCTAGTCTCCTTCGGATAGAACCAATAACATTTGAAGACTACAACGTTTGGTTTGTTATCACCAAAGAATATAAGTTCATAAATTGCTTCAACTCTTCCATAATACTCGACACCTCCTTCACCGACAACGGAGACACACCAATTTGTAGACTTTCGGTCGGCCATAGATAGATCTTTCCCAAAAGTACGAAAGCGATGCCCGTTGATGTCGTATTTGTCAGATGAACGGACCTTATAGTCAAAACCATTAGCGACTTGTCTCAATTCGGCATCCATAGACCCTGAATTAGCCTACAAGTTTGATACAAAAGGATTTTTGCATTAGCCTCAAACTAGATGAAGAAATGAAAAGATGTAATGGAAATTACAATTTGTTTGAACCACGAGATGAAACCTGTATAGCTGCCTTCATGCTTTGTCAGAAGCTCATACTCTTCAATGGAATCGTTTTGGATCACCGCTCCATCCGAGTATTTGGTTACATATCGACTGTATCACATATTTGGGAATAAGAGCAGTTCAAAGGAATTAGAAGTTGCAAACCAATGTACCGAGAACTTACTCGATGTACGGCCGCACTTCTGTTAGGTTGTTGAAGATATACATTGAAATGGTCTGCCATTCTTCAACATCCAACGTTATTGCTTTCGAAGCACCGGCTGGTGCGAGCTTCCCTTGGAAGAGACTAAGGTTGGATCGAACTTTTTCACGGCCGCCATCATTGTACCGAGGCTTCGGATTATGCAAATGATGATTCTTGGCTTCGTAGTGTGCTGTCATGAAGTTTGCCTCCTCCTCAATAATGAATGTCTCGGCCATGGATGCTTCAATTCTACGTTTATTTTTACATTTTGCTCGAAGCTTCTGCTGCATACTCTCACTTCCAAAGCACCAACGATTTTGCATGGGCCCCCCAATCTTGCCTTGGTCAGGAGATGCAAAATCAAATGTTGCATTGGATTAAAGAAGCCCGGTGGAAAGGTCTTTTCTAACTTGCAGATCAACTCCGGCGCCAACTCTACCAGTTCATCTAGCACGTCAGGCGATAGTTCTTTTGCACAAAGAGCGTGGAAGAAATAGCTCAGCTCTACCAGTATAAGCCATTCATCCTCAGGGATAAAGCCATGCAACATCACCGACATTACCCGCTCAAGCCATATGTGCTAATCATGACTCCTGAGACCAAATATTTTCAATTTCTCAAGACTCGCTCCCCTCTTTTGATTCCCTGGATACCCATCGAGGAACTTCAATTGCATTTTCACCCACAAGAGCATTTCCCATATCGCTGGCCTTCCAAGATTGAACCATGCCTTTGGCTTCCTCCAGTTCTTCTTTCCTAATGGTTTTCGCATGTTTTGTAATGGCCTATCACACAGAGCGTCCTGATCGACTCTAGCTTTAGGATTATCTTTTGTCTTTCCCTCTATGCCAAAAAATGTACCAAAAAGTGCCTCGGCAATATTCTTTTCTATGTGCATCACATCGATGTTGTGTGGGCAAAGGAGGTCTTTAAAGTAAGGCAAATCCCACAAGCATATTGCTACTTCTCGAGCATGCGTTGGTTTCCGTGAACACGAACGGTTGATGCAGCAAAGTTGATAAATATTTCCCTCAAATGTTGAGAACCAAGGTATCAATCTAGTAGGAGATACAAGCAAGTCCGCAATAGGTGTACCTACACAAATAATCAAACTCTTGCACCCAACGCTATAAAGGGGTTTTCAATCCCTTTAAGGTTACTTGCAAGCATGAGATCTGATAGAGATAGATTGCTTGAACGGAAAGTAAAACAAAAGATAAAATGATGCAGCAAAGTATTTTTGGTATTTTTGGTTTTAGATATGAAAGTATAAGATATAAAATAGACCCGGGGGCCCTAGGTTTCACTAGAGGCTTCTCTCATGATAGCAAGTATTATGATGGGTAAAGACATTACTGTCGAGCAATGTATAGAAAAGCAAATAATTATAATGATATCTGTCGTGGTTTTGTCACGATAGATATTCGAAGACCTGGGTTCGAGTCCATCACTAAGGTGGTGGACTCAAAGGGGTTGATCGAGATGAGGGACATGAGTTTACCCAGGTTCGGCCTCTCAAGAAGAGGTAAAGGCCTACGTCCTGCTTGTGTTGTATTGATTGGAGTATCGATTACCAAGGAGCGGATTCGCTTGACCTAGTTCTCGATTGATTGGTTTCTGTCTAAGCCGCCCTGGGGTCTCACCTTTATATAGGAGGTCGAGGCCCTGGGTTACACCAGTCATACACCGCTCTTACAATGTAGACAATCCTGTCTCTAAGTCGCCTTGCCATCTTGGGCAAACTGTCTCCGGGCATCTTAACCGCCCGAGTCTTCATACCATCTTCTATCTGGGCCTCTATCTTGGCCCATCTTGGTAAGCCATCATATAACCAGGCCTATGTCTTCTTGTCCGCTTCTCAGGTCTGGATTATGAGCCGCCAGGTATGGCCCGGCCCCACCTGGGTGGGTCTTACCATGGGGTTATATCCCCAACATTAGGCCCCAGGATGATTTTAGCCTACTCAGGTCAATCTTCAAACTCACTTGGCGGAGAGTCTCACACTCCATCACCTGAAAGAAAATATATAACCCGCCGTGACGTCACATCAGATATGCCAAAAAGATTCCATTACATTCACAACGGGTCTTTTTATTAAACTGTCGGCCCAAAAATCGAGGCATCCGTCTCGGTCGGTCAGTTTCTGCCGCCTTGATTCCTGCACCCGTTCGGCCTTCTAGCCTCTTAAATAGGACCACGAAGGGTCCTTCTCATTTCCTTCGCCGCCTCCACTTCTTCTTCCTCTCGGCGACATTGCCCCCGAGCTCCGTCGCGTTGTGAAGCTCCATCGCCGTCGTCAATCCAGGTCGCTGCATCAACCTGAACGAACCAGAATGTCGCCCGCATTCACCGCGTCACTTTCGGTATGTCTTTCTTCCTCCGCTAGATCCATAGCTTAGTGCTTCAAATCTATCGAGTTCATCGACCCCATTAGAGCGCGAGTTTTCCCCGCAATGCCAAATGATAGGCTGCTTTGTGGATCTTGCAGTGTTCATCTTCCCGTTGCGGTAGGTCATGCAGAATCACTAATGGCCGAATGTAAATCCATAGTTGTTCCCCATTACTGTACTTAATCTTGTTAGTCACCCTCAGTTCGTCGCTAGGGCTAAAATAAACTTGATTTTTCCTCTGCCCATAGATCTTGTAGCTTCAGTTTACTACATGAAACCTGTTATAGGCCCTTAGCAATTTTTGCACCACGAATTCCTCCATATTAACCCGCCACCAAGCTTCCGTCTCTTAGCAATAAACTGTACCGGCGGCTTAGCTTCGCAGTGCTTAAATTCATCAGCCACCCTTAGTTGTCTGTCACTTTCTAACTCGCCGCGTACTGCTACTTTCCACAGCCTTAAAACACCATTATGTCTCGTGCGTCTTCTTCCTGCAATTGGGTTTGTTCTGCGGTCTCTGAGGAGTTCCTGCAAGATTTCATAGACACAGGAACTTTGCCGGCCAAAGATGTCATCCATTGGTGGGTTCTGGGCAACGAGAAGAAACCCATCCCCCAAGAGGGCGAAATAGTTATATTTGCTGACCACCTTGCGCGTGGTTCTAGTCCGCTCGGCTCTAAGTTTTTCCGGGATGTCCTCCATTTCTTCAAGCTTTATCCTCAGGATATTGTGCCCAACTCCGTCTCAAATATGTGCAACTTCCAAATCCTCTGCGAAGCTTACTTGCAAGAAGAGTCGTCAGTTGACCTCTTTTGAGAGTATTTTTACGTAAACCGCCAGACGGAAGTGGCAGCCGGCCCAAGCTTAGAACTTGGCGGAGTCTCTATCCAAAGAAGACGAGATATGGCCTTCCCGGCCGTTCGAATGCCAAGTCACCCCAAGGACTGGAATAAAACTTGGTTTTACTACAAAGACACATCTCTAGAGGGAGAACATCCACTACCGGGTTATCGTCCTACTCGTCTCCGCACCACAACTGAACTCCCATATCGGATGTCAGCGTCTGCACGAGCGAAGTATGCTCCAACTTTTGCCAAGATTAGAGCCCTCCTGGCCAATGGTCTGACAGGAATCGACGCGACCCGCCGTTGGATCTCCTGGAAGGTCATGCCTCTGAGCCGGCGGGACCGGCTTATGTGTGAATATACGGGTGACGCCAATGACCCCCTCTTCTTCAATCGCACCGCTCTGACAGAAGAGGACATTGTTGCTGCCATCAAGGGACTTGTTCATGAGTCCCAAGAAGCTTGCCGCTCCGTCGAGTTACAGCCTTTTTGTGCTGCAAACCCGACCCCAGATGTAAGGACGGCTTTCAAATTTCTTTACCTCCGTGTTAACTATGTATTTAGTGACCCTTAATCTCTTTTGGTGCTCTTGTTTTTAGGCTAATTCCAGCTTCTGGAAGAAAAAATACACCCCACCTGCGAAGAAATCTAAGGAAAAGGCCAGTGGCCGAAAGAAGAGAACTGTTGTTCAAGAGTAGCCTGAAGGTGATGACTCATAGGTAGAACTTTGACTTTCTTGGCCGTTTTATTTTGCACCTTACTGACAATAATAACTCACAGGAAGAATCAGAGACAAGCCACGCCAACGTTCCTGAGGTAACCTATGTTTCATCTGACTCAGTACACCTTCGACCAAAGAAGATACGGTGGGTTGTCCGAAAAGTCCCATTTTCTCATCCTCTTGCTCACTTAGACCCCAATTTTCTTTTGAAAAAGCAATAGCACACCTCCCGACACCAAACCCGGAGCACCGGCTCTGAAGATCTTGTGGCCGGGTTATCCAATTCTCCGGCTCAGTGGAAACGGCCGGCTGAGGTATTTGTTTAACTAAGTTCCACTTTGTCAACATTGCATCATAACCTTACTTTGTTTTATGTTGCCTTAACTGCCTTCAGGAAATGCCCCCATCATTAGGCTACTCTACAACGACCAAGCTGCCACCTCTGAAGAGCAACCCAGAGTACGTGCTTCCATGTCTGCACCATATCCTTTGTCATCCTTGACCTTTACATAATAATCCTCTGTGTTTTCTAGGGCTCAAGCAAAACAAAGGAAGACCGGCGGGTCTATTTCTGCCCCCGCTACGCAAGAGCCGGAGACTACTAAGACGGATTCTCCTGCGGCTCACACTGAGCCCTCTGCAGCTACAAAGGACGCGCCTGAAGATACTCGTCGGTCCCCTGAGCCGGCAGCCCATGAGATGGCGATTGACAGTCCTCCAAGGTCCAGTTCTAAGCCACCCAACCCTTCAACAGTTGTCAAAGATCCAGTTCTTCAGGATGTCCTCATTACTGGGACTGGCTTTCAATCTCCCAAGCCACATATACTGACAAAGCTCATCGAGAAGGCTGAAGCTTCTGACAAACTGTACTTTGAGTTCCCTTTGCTGGAGAAATTAAGTGCCGAAGAATTATATGCTGGTTATCTGAACCGCCTCTCCACAAGCCGGAACATGGAGCTCAAGCTTGTCGTCTTAATGAAGAAAAAATATGAGGTACTTCTATCTTCCCTTATATCCTTATGTAGCCCCCAAGAGCTAGTTTAATATTGCAAATGGTAAACCGGGTCTTCTAATCCACGTCATAGGTAGAACAACTTAGCTTGTAGCCCCCAAGTATCGTCTTAACATGTATATGTTGAGCCGGTACTCAGTGTTGATGAATTGATCAATGGTAGCCCCCATGTCCGGGTTAGTATAGAAATAATGGGCCGGAACTTCACTGTAGACTTTAAGAAGCATCATTGTAGCCCCCAAGTGTCGGCTTAACTTCATGAAGATGAGACGAAACTTCATTGTAGACTTGGAAAGCGTCGTTGTAGACCCCAAGTGCCGTCTTAATTTCATGAAGATGAGCTGGAACCTCATTGTAGACTTGGAAAGCATCGCTGTAGCCCCTAAGTGCCGGCTTAACTTGATGAAGATGAGCCGGAACTTCATTGTAGTCTTGGAGAGAAAACATACATTAGCCCCCAAGTGTCGAGTATATTGCTTGCAATCTGCTTGAGACTTGCATTATATTTCCTTAGCTGACCATCTGGTAATATTGTATCCTGGCGACTTACCCCTCCTTTGCCTTTGTATGTCACAGGAAGTTTGAACAATGCCGAGTCTGATCTGACCGGCTTAAAGGGAAATCTTGCCTCCCAGCAAGCCGCCCGGAGTGAAGCAGAGGAGAAGTGCCGGCTTGCCGCCGAAGAGCTTGCAAAGGTTAAATATGACTTTGCAGCTTTTAAGAAGGATGCTGAAGCGGAGCAAACTGCCCTTGCCAAACGTGCAGATGATGCTGACCAGCGGCTCAAGCTTGTATCAGACGAGTTGCAGACCTTGATGCGTCATATCTCAAGGATGACTGGTGCTATATTCGGTAAGTAATGAACACTTACACAATTTCCGTGCTTAAAAACTGTGCAGGCGGCTGATAAAACGAGACCCGTCGTTGTAGGTTAAAGAAGCTGCCAGCTTGGTGGCGACAGCCTCTTGCAGCTCAAAGCCGTCTATACTTTGTCAGAGCAGTTGTACTGCGGGACTCTTTGCACTATCAAAGCCATGCTGAATAAAGAGAGCATCACAAAGTTCATGAAAGGAGTCATAGAACTCTTATCAACCCTGCCAAAGAAAATCCAAGAGCTCAAACGATCCACCGCCCGGAAGGGAGAAATAGCTGCTGTAAGCCGGGCTTTGGCCTTTGCCCCAGAGCTTACTGCTAAAGAGATGATGGATGGCTTCCCCTGCAAGAAAGACGACGGCTCAGAATTCACAGAGGCTGACTACGCCTGTTGTATGAAGGCCTCCAGG
Source organism: Hordeum marinum (assembly GCA_022496015.1). Lineage (NCBI taxonomy): Eukaryota > Viridiplantae > Streptophyta > Magnoliopsida > Poales > Poaceae > Hordeum > Hordeum marinum. The sequence continues at coordinate 37,368,476 of CM039673.1, forward strand.
ATACAACGTACTAGGCGGCTTACAACACTGAGAACAAATGAGTGCGCTGCCCAACCTTTGAAGCTAAGGACTTAACTCCCGCATGCCATAAGCACCTTTTCGCCCCTGAAATTGACCCGTCTCCCCTCTTTGATGAGGCCCAGTTTGAAGCATTAACAAACTGCAACTGGGACATGGACAATCTTCACATCAAGGAGGTCGAAAACCCACCACGGAATGACCCACCGTCAAGCTGAGCAAGTTGATCCTACAGTGGTATAACCCGGCTCCTTGACCCACCAAATATTGAGCTTTGTAGAAAACTTTAAGTCTTTCTTTTGGGGCTCTATGGAGAGCTTTTGTAATAGTCTTAGAAAAATGTTGATTGTCTGAACCATGCCATCGTGCACGTAGGAAGTCACACAGCTAAATGTATTTTATATTCCATGTGCTTCACTCATATTAGATTCCTTGGCGGCTTATCTTAGGAGACAAAGGCTGCGAAACAAACAGCAGAATATATTCTGCATTACTATGAGGGCGGCTTGAAAAAGCACAACCCGGAGATCATTCCCGACCTTACTATGAGGGTCTGTAGCAGTAGTAGAAAACTAGGCATTGGTTTGGGCCGGGCCAGCCCATTAGTCCCGGTTCAGTCACGAACCGGGACCAATGGGGGCAACGGTCCCGGTTCGTGAGGGCACGGGGACGGGCGGGTCACGTGGGGCATTGGTCCCGGTTCGTGGCACCCCTTTGGTCCCAGTTCCAGACACGAACCAGGTCGAATGTGCCTCGCTCCTAGCCCACACCCATTGGTCCCGGTTCGTGTCTGGAACTGGTACCAAAGGTGGTCCTTTAGTCCCGGTTCCAGCCACGAACCGAGACCAATGAGATGCCTATATATACCCCCTCGCCGGCGAGCAGAGCACTCCACACACTGCTCTATTTTTCTCCTGCGAGGGAAGACCTTTGTGGTGCTCTAGCTCACCTCCTATGCACATGAGGTGTTTGATGAAATGCCCAAGCCAAACTTAAGCTTTCTCCTCCCGAAGCTCCTTGTCCAAACTCCATTTTCGTCAAGATTTGCCTAGGTTTGGCGGTCCATCCTGTCCCGTCCCCGTCCTGAAACCGCCGTCGATCGCCCGCGCATGGTGAGCCTCTTGATCTTATCTTCTTGCTAAAATAAAATATACTTACTCGTATGATTTTCTTACTTTTATTATTGTTTGTTATTATATAGTGCCATGGTTATGGTTTCCGCCCACGTTGGCCCTCGTCCAGTCTATGATTCAGATGTGGTATATTATCTCTTATATAACTATTTCACACATCTAATGTCTATGACAATTAATTATGCCACCAACTTGACATAGATGTTTTTATCTATAGGAAGTAGTTGAACCAGAAATTCCAACCGACTATGCAATTCGGCTTGACAAGTTAACTAAAGCTGAAAAAGAAATCGATCATTTGAAAGAAAAATTGAAAAGAACTGAAGATGACAAGATTGGATTGGAGTTGCATGTTGCCGATTTCGTCGACGATCACAAGACCAAGATGGATGCAATGTGCTTGAAGCTTAGAAAGATTAGAACATATGCCATTCATACTGAGGCTTGGTATCATTATGCCGTTGGATCAATTGGTACCTTAGTAGCGGTTATGATTGAATTTGTTGTTGCATTGAATTTTTTTACATAGTTTCGGTGTATGTTTTAATTAGATGCTCTAGAGACCTATATGTTGTTCAATAATGACACCTATGTATGAACTATACGTATTTGTTTTGGTCATCATTGTACTTTGGCTTTAATGTGATGATGGATTTCTAATAATTTGGTCACTTCTGTGTTCATGATATGTTGTAATGGTTTTTAAAACACTTTATTATATAACGCACGGAGATGAACCGACAATGGATGTACGGTGACCGACGCACCTCTGAGTATATTAAGGGCCTGCATAATTTTTTCGAAGCGGCTGTGGCAAACAAGCAGAATAATTTTATGCCTTGTCCATGTACTGTCTCTGAGAATACGAAGTCTTTCTCCAACTCTAAAACCCTTGATTTCCACCTGCTTCACAAGGGTTTTATGCCACACTATAATGTTTGGACCAAGCACGGAGAAAGAGGGGTTATGATGGAAGACAACGAAGAAGAAGAGGATGACGACAACTACCCTCCCCCTGAATACGGTGATGCTGCAATGGGGGAAGTTGAAGATCAAGAGGAACAAGACGATGTGCCCGATGATGATCTTTGCCGGGTCATTGTTGATGCACAGAGAGAATGCGAAAGCGAAAGGGAGAATTTGAAGTTTGATCGCATGTTAGAGGATCACAAAAAAGGGTTGTACCCAAATTGCGAAGATGACAACAAAAAGCTTGGTATCACACTGGAATTGCTGCAATGGAAGGCAGATAATGGTGTATCTGACAAGGGATTTAGTTTGCTACTGAAAATAATGAAGAAGAAGCTTCCAAAGGATAATCAATTGCCCGACAGTACATACGCAGCAAAGAAGGTTCTATGCCCTCTAGGATTGGAGGTGCAGAAGATACATGCATGCCCTAATGACTGCATCCTCTACCGCGGTGAGTACGAGGAACGAAACACATGCCCGGTATGCGGTGCATTGCGGTATAAGATCAGAAGAGATGACCCTGGTGATATTGAGGGCCAGCGCACCGGGAAGAGGGTTCCTGCCAAGGTGATGTGGTATGCTCCTATAATACCATGGTTGAAACGTCTGTTTAGAAACAAAAAGCATGCCGAGTTGATGCAATGGCACAAAAAAGACCGTAAGAAAGACGGGAAGTTGAGAGCACCTGCTGACGGGTCCTAGTGGAGAAAGATCGAGAGAAAGTGGAGCGACTTTATAGGTGACTCGAGGAAAGTATGGTTTGGTTTAAGTGCAGATGGCGTTAATCCTTTTGGGGAGCAGAGCAGCCAGCATAGCACATGGCCTATGACTCTATGTATGTATAACCTTCCTCCTTGGTTGTGCATGAAGTGGAAGTTCATTATGATGCCAGTGCTCATCCGAGGCCCTAAGCAACCCGCCAATGACATTGATGTGTACCTAAGGCCATTAGTTGATGAACTTTTACAGCTATGGAATGGAATAGGTTGGGGGAACTTTGGACCCTTAATTAGGGAAGTGTTGTTGGAGGGACGAGCAACTTGCAATACCCGTGAACAACCTTCAGAACTATATCACCGCAGCGCAGGAAGGGACGTTCATTCCCGACAGAGAGAAGGACGAGCTGACCGAGGCCCTAGGGAATGTTGAGCACCCTGTACGAACACGAGTCACCCAGGATCCATTCCATGGAAGTATGAGTTTCCCAACGCAGGTGGTTACAGAAGCTGGGAGAGAAAGAGGAAAGTGGAGCTAAGCGAAATTCAGAAGCTCAATGCAAGACTACAAAAGCTAGAGGAAACTGACAGCCAGCAAGCTGCCGGCCAACCATCTCAGCGGCATGAAGCTACCCCAGAAGCTACTACCCCGCCATCTCGGTGGAGAAGCAGCGTTGCTTCCACGGAGCCCGTTCAGCCCGACTTCACGTCTCCTAGCTACCCCATGGATACCATCACGAAGGCTCAACATTGCGAGCTTATGATGAAATGCCGAAACCTCACTTTCAAGGCGGCTTTCAGCTCTGTTGCACCTCCTCAACCCAACAGAACTTTTCACTACCGTTCGATTCCACATGGCTATGCTGCTGTGATGGTAGATGAAGTAATGCCGGAATTTGAGGAGCTCGAGCTTGACCACTGTACAGGTGAAGGAGAGAATAAGCTGGTTCGTGCCCTGAGGAGTACATGTCTATGGCAGAAGGAGAACATCAAGCTTCCAAACTGGACGCCTCCGCCTCCTCCTTCTCCTCAGGCGAATCAGGGCACTCCGGCTCCTCCTCCTCCTCCTTCTCCCGCGGCGAGTGATCAGGGCACATCGCCTCCGTCTCCGGCTCCTCTGGTGCGTGGGGGCACTCCGCCTCCTCCTTCGGCTACTCCGGCATGTCGGAGCAGTATGCCTCCTCCTCAGCCTCGTTGGCAATGGAGGAAGACATAGGCCGCCGCTGCGGCTTCTTCGGCGCCTAGTAAGCAATGACGGAAGGGAGCCGCCGCCGCTCCGGCGGCTAGCAGTACAAGCATAGGCAGCAGGGGATACAGATACGGTCCATCTCTCAAGCCTCTAGAAAAGTTACCATATGAGAGGACTGAGTTTGAAAACAAGGAGATAAGTCAGGCCGAAGTGAGGGACTATTTTGAAAAGAAAACTCCAACTCTGACGGAGAAGATAGATCTGGTGAAAGTGATGCGCACTATCGATGCCCTGAAGCGACCACCACCGCCTCCGCTGGATTCCAACTATGTTCGCACTAGTAAAAGGACATATCAAGATGCGCGGCGGTCGGGAAGTACTTCAGTGATGCAAAGTTAGCAGAACGAAGAAGTGGGAAAAAATTCCCCAGCTCGGCGAACAGGCGAACCAATCATGCCCCCCGCTTAAGGTTTCTTGCTATATCGTCGCTAATCATCTAGGGATTATTACCTGAGCGATGATGTACTGTGTGAGCAGTTGGAGGTGGGCGAATTCAAATACCGGTACGGGCATCCTCTCGTCAAACCCGATCATCCTCCTCTAACAACCATGATGCGAAGATTCCATGAATGGTACATGCAAAGCTGCCGCGAGTCTGAGAAGGATTATTTGGTACTGCCAGTTAAAGATCACCACGACCTCGTTGGAACTGAAATGTTGAATATTGAATTTGAGGAGATATGGTAGTTATACAATCAGAAGGCCATCGACAAAACAATTGTGACTTGCTACTATTTGTAAGTACTACTTCTGTAATTAAGTCTCTCTATGTATATAGCTTAGCTCTTTCATTGCATGTATATATAATTATCCTCACTACTATATTATGTAGATTGAAGATCGTTGAATGCAGAAAAGCACAAATGTATGACATTGGGTTCATTAACCGAGATGTCATACATGAGCATAATTTAAAACAATATCCCACACAAACCGAGGAGAACTTTCTAGAATCGTTGCTTGAAAATCAAAACAAAGGGACAATACTCTTTCCTTACAAGTACAAGTGAGTGTTACTGTCTTGTGCATATTCAATTTCCCTTATTACTCGAGGTTTATAGTAATGTACTTGATGAGTTATGCATGCATGTGCAGTTTCCACTTTATTCTGCTAGAGATTCAGGTTGAGCGGGGACTAGTAATCGTCTTAGACTCGAAATGAAAAGATCCCTAGAATTATGCGGACATGACTAAAATTCTCCAGAAGTAAGTTCAATCGATCATTATCGCATCATATCGGCAACTTTAATTTGTTCATTTCTTGATATCAAGTAATTATTTTCTTTGTCCGGCAGGGTTTGGAAAGAGTTCGCAACAATTGTTCCGGCACTGCCGAGGGAGCTGCGATTTACACACCCAAAATTAAGTACTACTAGCTAGTTTCACACATCTCCCATTGATTCTAGTTTCATCAATACCATTTATCATGCTTGATTATCAGTTGGATTGAACTCTATTTCTCGTAAAGTGCTTGTGGCAGGAAGACCGGACTAATTTATGTGGATACTACGTTTGCGAGTTCATCTACAACGCGACGACCCCTAAGCGGGGCTACTCTACAAAACAATTTCAAGTGTGTAAGAAATAATATTCACACTTTTATTTTATTACCATATATATGTATTGACCCCTTCGTCAAATTAGATGTGGAAGATGCGAGATGAACTCCTACCACATGATCGCATACGATCAATTCAAGAAGAATTGGCGGGATTCTTTCTTGACCACGTCATCAATAAAGCCGGAGAATACCATCTGCAATTGGACATTAGATGTTAGGGATTGTAAGAGATCTTATATTTTATATATGTAGCTAGTAGCGTTGGTATATACGAAAACTTATTATACGACCAATCTCTCGGAGAAAGAGAGGTCGATCACTTCTATCTCTATATCTTCATGACGATCTTCTGTACTTAATGGTTCCTTCATTTGCTTACTAGCTAGCGTGTCGAGCTCTCTCTATAGTAGCTAGCATCGACCAAGCACGGAGAAAGAGAGGACACTTATCTCTATCAAATAGCTTGCTATAACAATATAAAACCCCTAAATTAACTCTCTAAAAAACCTCCTAAACCCCCTCCCTTTCAAAAAAACAAGCAACTGCCAGATGCTGACGCGTGGATGCCTGTTGATCCCGGTTGGTAGCCACGTGGAGCCCCTTCTGTCCCAGTTTGTAAGAGAACCGGGACTAAAGGTTTTGGGCTTTAGTCGTGACACTTTAGTCCCGGTTCCGGAACCGGGACAAATGGGCCTTACGAACCGGGACAAATGGTCCTTTTTCTACTAGTGTAGGCGAGATTAACTGATAAGAGCATAATGAACAAGAAAGAGACACAGCAGGGCATGAGTACCCTAATATCCCATAAGCTGCCTCTCACGTGACATAAATCCATCGTTTTAACCTTAAACAACGCAGGGTCTTTAAAAGAGTAACTGTTTAAGAGTACGAAACGGGCCATATAACGGAGAGTCGGCAGCAGATGGGTGAGTTTATCCTCGCTTTCCGTAAGCCGGCCCTCTTGTGACAAGAGATGCCGGTTTAACCTTGACCAGTACAGGGTCTCTAGCGAGAGTGGCTGACAAATCTGTTGGAACAACTCAGGGTCTGTAATCGAGATTAACTGGCAAGAGTTTGGCGGGTCAGCATACAGGCAGGTTTAACTCAAACTTGCGGTGGCTTAAGAGCCGATCAAGAGGGTGTGTAAGCTAAACCCAGTGGGTTGGAAGCCCCCAAATGACCATGTTGACGGAGTCAACGTTTGGGTATATATTAGCCTGCCTGACTGTGGCTTAAGAGCCGATCAAGAGGGTGTGTAAGCTAAACCCGGTGGGTTGGTATCCCCCAAATGACCTTGTTGATGGAGTCAACCTTTGGGTATATAACCTGCCTTACTGTGGCTTAAGAGCCGATTCAAGAGGGTGAAAGCTTAACCTAGAAGGTTGAAAGCCCCCAAACGAACTTGTTGACGGAGTCAAGTTCTTCACAAGATGAGATACGTGAAACGGCAGAGGCCCTGGCTTGCAGGGATGCCAACTTTATTATATATATGTGATATGTAAAATGATGGTGTACAAAGTCGAGTGTTGATGACTCAAGTATAGTAAGGCCGTAGATGAGCTATATTCCACGACCGGCGGGTCTCCTGCCCAGAAGTGCTTGATTCATCTCGTACATCAATGAGATAATACGACCCGTTGTTGAGATTTCCGCTGACCACGAAAGGTCCTTCCCATGGAGGGGATAACTTGTGCGCATCTATCTGATCTTGAATCAACAGCAACACAGAGTTGCCTTCTTGAAACGTCCGGGTCTTGACTCTACGTCTATGATAGCGACACAGGTCTTGTTGATAAATCGCCAACCGAGCCGCCGCGAGATCACGATCATCATCCAAAGCATCCAGCACTCTTTGACGTGCTGTCTCATTATCCGCCTCAACATAAGGCGCCACCCGTGGGGAGTCATGACGTATATCTCTTGGTAATACGGCTTCCGCGCCACAAACCATGAAGAAAGGCGTATAGCCTATTGATCTGCTGGGAGTAGTTTTGATGCTCCATAAGATTGATGGCAACTCTTCTACCCAACAATCTGGCGTTCGTTGTAAAGGAACCATAAGCCGGGGTTTGATGCCTCTTAAGATTTCCTGGTTAGCATGCACTTCCTGACCATTGGATTGTGGATGAGCAACTGCAGAAACGTCAGGTCGGATGTGCTCACTTTCATAGAACACTTGCATAGCCCCCTTGGATAGGTTCATACCATTATGTGTGATGATGCTATGAGGGTAACCAAAATGGTAAATCAGCTTTTTAACAAACTGAACCACCGTAGCCGCGTCACACTTGCTGACCGGCTCAGCCTCTACCCACTTGGTAAACTTGTCCACCGCCACCAAGAGGTGGGTCTTCTTGTCCTTGGATCTCTTAAAGGGCCCGACCATATCAAGCCCCCAGACTGCAAAAGGCCAGTGATTGGAATCATTCGCAACTCCTGATGCGGCACGTGAGCATGCCAGCCGAACTTCTGACATCCATCGCACTTGAGAACCAAGTCTTGTGCACCTTTATGAGTCGTCAGCTAGAAGAAACCATGTCGAAAAGCCTTGGCCACCAGAGATTTTGAGCCGGCGTGATGACCACAATCGCCAGCGTGAATTTCATTCAAGATTTCTTTGCATTCTTCAGGTGAAACACAAGGTTGAAAGACGCCGGTAATGCTGCACTTATGAAACTCACCATTGATGATTGCCATAGACTTAGACCGCCTAAAGATCTATCTTGCCAAGATGTCATCCTCCGGTAACTCGTCGCGAGTCAAGTACGCTAGGTAAGGCAGTGTCCAGCCAGAGATAGCGTGCAGAGCCGCCACCAGCTTCCCCTCTGAGTCAGGTACATCCAAGTCTTCCTCTGAAGGTAGCTTAACTGACGGGTGATGTAATATGTCCAAGAAAACGTTAGGTGACACCGGCTTTCGCTGGGAACCCAGCCTTGACAATGCATCAGCCACCTCATTTCTACGACGATCAATATGATCCACCTGATACCCCTTGAAGTGACCAGTGATGATATCCACCGCCTGACGGTAAGCCGCCATCCGCGGGTCCTTGGAATCCCACGTGCCTGAAACTTGCTGGGCCACGAGATTTGAGTTGCCGAGACATCAAACCCGTCTCAGGTACATCTCCTTAGCCAACCGAAGGCCATGGAGTAAAGCTTCATACTCAGCTGCATTGTTAGTACAAGGAAACATCAACCTTAAAACGTAATAGAACTTGTCACCTTTAGGGGAGGTTAAGACACCCCCAGCCCCTGATCCTTGCAGCTGCCTGGATTTGTCAAAGTGAATCGTCCAGTACATGTTATCTGGCTTCTCCTCGGGCGCCTGACACTCTGTCCAGTCATTTGTGAAATCCACCAAGGCTTGAGACTTGATCGCCGTGCGAGGCACGTATTTCACATTAAGAGGGCCAAGCTCCAATGCCCACTTAGCAATCCTGCCAGTGGCTTCTTTGTTTTGAATTATGTCTCCCAACGGGGCAGAGCTAACCCCTGTGATCTGGTGTCCCAGGAAGTAATGCTTCAACTTACGATTCGCCATGAACACCCCATATATTAGCTTCTGCCAATGTGGGTACCTCTGCTTGGACTCTGTTAGGACTTCACTGATGTAGTAAACCGGGCTCTGAACCGGATATTCTTTTCCTGCCTCTTTATGGTCAACAACAATCGCGGCGCTGACTACTCTATTATTAGCCGCCACGTACAGGAGCAAAGGTTCCTTTTCAGCCGGAGCAGCTAAGGCCGGTGGCTCAGTGAGTTCCTTCTTAAGTGCCTCAAAGGCCTCACCCGTCGTCGTACTCCAGACAAAGTTGTCTGTCTTCTTCATTATCTGGTATAAAGGAACCGTCTTCTCACCCAGGCGGCTTATAAACCGGCTTAACGCAGTGATTCAACCTGCCAGGCGCTGAACATCATTGATGCATGCCGGCTCAGATAGGGAAGTAATAGCCTTTATCTTATCCGGATTAGCCTCAATGCCACGCTCGGAGACCAGAAAACCCAAGAGCTTGCCTGCAGGAACTCCAGAAACACACTTAGCCAGGTTAAGCATCATGTTGTAGACCCGTAAGTTATAGAAAGTTTCCTTCAGGTCATCAAGTAGAGTCTCCTTCTTCCTTGATTTGACCACAATATCATCCACATATGCATGAACATTGTGTCCAATTTGATTGTGAAGACAATTCTGCACACAATGCTGGTAAGTCACCTGGGCACTCTTGAGCCCAAACGACATAGACACATAGCAGAAAGCACCAAAAGGCGATATGAAAGTCGTCTTCTCTTGGTGCTTGACTGCCATCTTGATCTGGTGATAACCAGAATAAGCATCCAGGAAGTATAAGCTCTCACAACCCACCATTGCATCAATGATCTGGTCGATACGGGGGAGAGCGAATGGGTTAACTGGACAAGCGTTGTTAAGATCCATGTAATCCACACACATGTGCCACGTGTCTTCTTAAGCACTAGCACCGGGTTAGCAAGCCACTCTGAGTGAAACACTTCCACGATGAACCCTGCTGCCAGAAGCCGGGCCACCTCTTCCCCAATAGCCTTGCGGCTTTGTTCATTGAACCGCCGGAGGAACTGTTTAACCGGCTTAAACTTAGGATCCACATAAAGGTGGTGCTCAGCGAACTCCCTTGGTACACCCGGCATGTCAGAAGGTTTCCATGCGAAGATGTCCCGATTCTCACAGATGAATTCGATGAGCGCGCTTTCCTATTTGGTATCCATATTGGCCCTAATAGTAAAGTGTTGTGATGAGTCGCCCGGAGCAAAATCCACGAGCTTGGTATCATCTGCCGCAAACTTGAGAGGCGGCTCAGACTCCATGGTAGACTTTTGAGTGGAGTCATGTCCTCTGGGTCAACATTCTCCTTATAGAACTTGAGCTCTGTTTCAGGGCAACTTCACTCTACATAAGCCGCATCTCCCTCCTCACACTCAATGGCCATCTTCCGATCACCATGCACGGTAATCGTCCTGTTCAACCCGGGCATCTTGAGCTGTAAGTAGACATAACAGGGCCTAGCCGTGAACTTGGCATAAGCCGATCGTCCAAACAGAGCATGATATGGACTTTTGATTTTGACCACCTCAAACCACAATGATTCCACCCTATAGTTGTATTCATCACCAAAAGCAACTTCCAAAGAGATCTTACCCACTGGGTGAGCCGACTTTCCGGGCACCACACCATGAAAGACTGTGGGAGAAGGCCTAAGATCCTTATCAAGCAACTTCATCCGGCAAAAGGTGTGGTAATACAGGATGTTGATGCTGCTGCCGCCTCCCATAAGCACCTTAGTAAACACATATCCTCCCACTTGGGGGAAACCACCAAAGCCAGTCACCCCGGGTCATCAACACGCGGCAGCTGATCCTCTCGGCTCCAACTTATGTTATACTCAGACCACTTCAAGTATTGCGCGAGAGCCGGCGTGACTGCATTAACCGCCCGCTTGCGCACCTTCTGGTCTCGCTTGTCAAGGCAGGTTGTAAAAACATGATATTGACCTGTGCTAAGCTACTTTGGATTACTCTGATACCCAGATTGGTTATTCTGCTATTGATTAGTGCCACCAGACTACTGATGATGACCTCCTTGATTTCCCTGACCCTGATAGCCAGATCCTAAGCCGCCAGCGCCAAGACCAATTCCTGACCCGCTTGGCCTTGAGCCGACTAGCGGGCCACCACCATTGTTATTGTTGGAAATATGCCCTAGAGGCAATAGTAAAATGGTTATTATTGTATTTCCTAGTTCCTGATAATTGTCTATTGTTCATGCTATAATTGTGTTAACCGGAAACCGTAATACATGTGTGAATACATAGACCACAACATGTCCCTAGTGAGCCTCTAGTTGACTAGCTCGTTGATCAATAGATGGTCACGGTTTCATGACCATGGACATTGGATGTCGTTGATAATGAGATCACATCATTAGGATAATGATGTGATGGAAAAGACCCAATCCTAAGCATAGCCCAAGATCGTGTAGTTCGTTTGCTAAAGCTTTTCAATGTCAAGTATCATTTCCTTAGACCATGAGATTGTGCAACTCCCGGATACCGTAGGAATGCTTTGGGTGTGCCAAACGTCACAATGTAACTGGGTGGCTATAAAGATGCACTGCGGGTATCTTCGAAAGTGTCTGTTGGTTGGCACGAATCGAGACTAGGATTTGTCACTCCGTGTGACGGAGAGGTATCTCTAGGCCCACTTGGTAAGACATCATCATAATGAGCTCAATTTGACTAAGGAGTTAGCCACGGGATGATGTATTACGGAACAAGTAAAGAGACTTGCCGGTAACGAGATTGAACAAGGTATAGAGATACCGAGGATTGAATCTCGGGCAAGTATCATACCGAAAGACAAAGGGAATTGTATATGGGATTGATTGAATCCCCGACATCGTGGTTCATCCGATGAGATCATCGTGGAGCATGTGGGAGCCAACATGGGTATCCAGATCCCGCTGTTTGTTATTTACTGGAGAAGTATCTCGGTCATGTCTACGTGTCTCCCGAACCCGTAGGGTCTACACACTTAAGGTTCGATGACGCTAGGGTTATAGGGAAATGGTATACGTGATTACCGAAGGTTGTTCAGAGTCCAGGATGAGGTCCCGGATGTCACAAGGAGCTCCGGAATGGTCCGGAGGTAAATATTGATATATAGGAAGTCCAATTTTGGTCACCGGAAAGTTTTCGGGCTCATCGGTAGTGTACCGGGAGTGCTGGGAGGGTGTCGGAGGACCCCCGGGAGGGGTGTGACGACCATAGGACTTTGTAGGCCCTTAGAGGAGGTGTTCCATCCCTTATTGGGCTGGACAAGACCTTCTAGAAAGGCCCATGCAGCTGGGATCAAGAGATAAACGGTGAAAAGATTTAAAAGGAGGAGATCCACCTCTCTTGTGGGAGGTGGACTCTCGCCCTTGGAGGAGGGGCCAAGGTAGCCCTCCCTCTCCCTCCTCATATATATATGCAATGGTTTGTGATGATTTGAGTCATGACTTCTCTCTCTCTCGGCGCAGCCCTACCCGTCCTCTTCCTCGTTCTCCGTAGCGCTTGGAAAGCCCTGCCGGAGTCCACGTAGCTCCACCGTCACCACGCCGTCGTGCTGCCAGAGCTCTCCCTCAACCTCTCCCTCCTCCTTTCTGGATCAAGGTGCGGGAGATGTCACCGGGCTGTACGTGTGTTGAACCGGAGGCGCCGTTGTTCGGTGCTAAGATCGGAGTCCACCGCGATCTGAATCGCTACGAGTACGACTCCATCAACCGCGTTCTTGTAACGCTTCCGTTTAGAGATCTTCAAGGGTATGAAGATGCAATCTCTCCCCACTCGTTGCTGGTTTCTCCATGGATATATCTTGGTGATCGTAGGAATTTTTTTGATTTACTACTATGTCTCAGAACAGTGGCATCATGAGCTAGGTATATGCATAGAATCTATGCACGAGTATAACACAAGTTGTTTTGGGCATCGATTTTGTTAATATGCTTGCCACTACTAGTCTTATCTTGATTCGGCGGTATTGCGGGATGAAGCGGCCCGGACCGACTTTACACGTACGCTTACGTGAGACTGGTTCGACCGCTAGACATGCGCTTGTTGCATAAGGTGGCTAGCGGGTGTCTATCTCTCCCACCTTAGTCAGATTGGATTCGATGAAAAGGGTCCTTATGAAGGGTAAATAGCAATTGGCATATCACGTTGTGGTTTTGGCGTAGGTAAGAAACGTTCTTGCTAGAAAACTATAGCAGCCACATAAACACTTGCAACTACAAATTAGAGGACGTCTAACTTGTTTTTGCAGCATATTCCTTGTGATGTGATATGGCCAAAGGATGTCATGTGATGCATTGTGATGTATGAGATTGATCATGTTCTTGTAATAGGATTCACGACTTGCATGTCGATGAGTATGACAACCGACAGGAGCCATAGGAGTTGTCTTATTTTATCGTATGACCTGCGTGTCAATCATAAATGCCATGTAATTACTTTACTTTATTGCTAAACGTTAGCTATAGTAGTAGAAGTAATAGTTGGCGAGACAACTTCATGAAGACATGATGATGGAGATCATGGTGTCGTGCCGGTGACAGTGATGATCATGGTGCCCCGAAGATGGAGATAAAAGGAGCAAGATGATATTGGCCATATCATGTCACTATATTGATTGCATGTGATGTTTATCATTATTACATCTTATTTGCTTAGAACGACGGTAGTAAATAAGATGATCTCTCAATAAAAATTTCAAGAGAAGTGTTCACCCTAACTATGCACCGTTGCCAAGGATCGTCATTCCGAAGCACCACGTGATGATCGGGTCTGATAGGTTCTAACGTTCAGATACAACGGGTGTAAGCTAGATTTACACCCGCGATGCACTTAGGTTGACTTGATGAGCCTAGCATGTACAGACATGGCCTGGGAACACGGAAGATCGAAAGGTAGAACATGAGTCGTATAGAAGATACGATCAACATGGAGATGTTCACCATGGATGACTAGTCTGTCTCACGTGATGATCGGACACGGGCTAGTTGACATGGATCACGTGTCACTTGGATGACTAGAGAGATGTCTATCTAAGTGGGTGTTCATTAAATAATTTGATTATGTGAACTTAATTATCATGAACTTAGTCTAAAATTATCTTTACAATCTATATTGTAGATCCAAGGGCCAACGCAAATGTCACCCTCAATTTCAACGCGTTCCTAGAGAAAACCAAGCTGAAAGATGATGGAAGCAACTATGCGGACTGGGTCCGTGGCTTGAGGATCATCCTCATAGCTTCCAAGAAATTGTATGTCCTTGATGCACCACTAGGTGACGCACCCCTTCTCCCAGCAGGGCAAGACGTTGCACACGCTTGGCATTCTCGCTGCGATGATTACTCCCTTGTTCAGTGCGGCATGCTTTACAGTTTAGAACCGGGGCTCCAAAAGCGTTTTGAGCAACACGGAGCATATGAGATGTTCCAAGAGCTGAAACTGGTTTTCCAAGCTCATGCCCGGGTCGAGAGATATGACATCTCCGACAAGTTCTTCAGCTGTAAGATGGAGGAGAATAGTTCTGTCAGTGAACACATCCTCAAGATGTCTGGGCCTCACAACCGCTTGACTTAGCTGGGAGTTAATCTCCCGGATGACTCGGTCATTGACAGAATCCTCCAGTCGCTTCTACCTAGCTACAAGAGCTTTTTGATGAACTACAACATGCAAGGGATGGAGAAGTCCATTCCTGAGTTGTACTCGATGCTGAAATCAGCAGAGGTCGAGATCAAAAAGGAGCATCACCGGTGTACTTGCTCACATTTGTAACTCCAAGCAGGAGCTGCGAAATAAGCGGAGGCTGGCAAAGGATGAGGTGACGATGCACGTCGGGAATGGTTCCAAGGTCGATGTGATCGCTGTCGGCACGCTACCTCTACATCTATCTTCGGAATTAGTGTTAAACCTTAATAATTGTTATTTAGTACCAGCTTTGAGCATGAACATTGTATCTGGATCTCACTTGATGCGAGATGGCTACTCATTTAAATCTGAAAATAATGGTTGTTCTATTTATATGAGAGAAATGTTTTATGGTCATGCCCCGCTGGTCAATGGTTTATTTTTGATGAATCTTGAACGTGATGTTACACATGTCCATAGTGTGAGTACAAAAAAGTGTAAGGTTGATAACGATAGTCCCACTTACATGTAGCACTGCCGCCTTGGTCATATTGGTGTCAAATGTATGAAGAAGCTCCATACTGATGGACTTTTGGAGTCTCTTGATTTCGAATCATTTGACACGTGCGAACCATGCCTCATGGGAAAGATGACCAAGACTCCGTTCTCCGGAACAATAGAGCGCGCAACTGACTTGTTGGAAATAATACTTACCGATGTATGCGGTCCAATGAGTGTCGAGGCTCGTGGTGGCTACCGTTATGTTCTCACCCTCACTGTTGACTTGAGTAGATTTGGGTATGTCTACTTAATGAAACATAAGTTTGAACTTTTGAAAGGTTCAAGGAATTTTAGAGTGAGGTAGAGAATCGACGTGATAGGAAAATAAAGTGCCTACGATCTGATTGTGGCGGAGAATATTTAAGTCACGAGTTTGGCACGGACCTAAGGAAATGTGGAATTGTTTCACAACTCACGCCACTTGGCACACCTCAGTGAAATGGTGTGTCTGAACGTCGTAATCGCACTCTATTAGATATGGTTCGATCTATTATGTCTCTTACCGACTTACTGCTATCATTCAGGGGATATGCATTAGAGACTGCCACATTCACTTTAAATAGGGCACCATCAAAATCCGTTGAGACGACACCGTATGAATTATGGTTTGGAAAGAAACCTAAGCTGTCGTTTCTAAAAGTTTGGGGATGCGATGCTTATGTGAAGAAACTTCAACCTGAGAAGCTCGAACCCAAAGCGGAAAAGTGCGTATACCTTCTACCTACGATCCGAGGGCAAAGTCTTTGTTGCCAAGAATGGATCCTTTCTCGAGAAAGAGTTTCTCTCGAAAGAAGTAAGTGGGAGGAAAATAGAACTTGATGAGGTAATTGTACCTCCACTAGAACCGGAGAGTAGCGCAGCACATGAAGTTGTTTCTCTGGAGCCTACACCGGCTGGAGAGGAAGTTAATGACGATGATCATGAAACTTCAGATCAAGTTACTGTTGAACGTCGAAGGTCCACTAGGACACGTTCCGCACCAGAGTGGTACGGCAACTCCGTCCTGGAGATCATGTTGTTAGACAACGGTGAACCTTCGAACTATGAAGAAGCGATGGCAGGCTCGGATTCCAACAAATGGCTTGAGGCCATGAAATCTGAGATAGGATCCATGTAGGAGAACAAAGTATGGACTTTGGTGGACTTGCCTGATGATAAGCGAGCCATTGAAAATAAATGGATATTTAAGAAGAAGACTGACGCGGACGGTAATGTGACCATCTATAAGGCTCGGCTTGTTGCTAAGGGTTATCGACAAGTTCAAGGAGTTGACTACAATGAGACTTTGTCACCCGTAGCGATGCTGAAGTCTGTCCGAATCATGTTAGCACTTGCCGCATTTTATGATTATCAGATCTGGCAAATGGACGTCAAAACAGCATTCCTTAATGGTCTCCTTAAGGAAGAACTATATATGATGCAGTCAAAAGGTTTTGTCGATCCTAAAGATGCTAACAAAGTATGCAAGCTCCAGCGCTTGTGTTTGCCACCAGTTCTGACCCGCCGTCTGGATTCTTCCTCTTGCCATGGTTGCCGCAGCCAGCCGCACTCTTGCCATTGTTATTCTTCTTACCCTGACCTGGTTTCTCCTCACCAGAGCCTGGGTCTTTCGTATTGTTAGAGTCGGCGTACTTGGTGAGAGCCGCCATGAGTTCGCCCATGTCTTGAGACGAGCGCTTGAGCCAGCCAAGCTTCTGCTTCAGAGGCGTAAAGTGGCAATTCTTTTCGAAAATCAGAACCGCTTGAGCCGTCATAATCTTCTCAGATGAGTGGATGATAGTTGAGACCCGCCAAACCCAATGATGACCTGACTCGTCCTCCTGTTGCACACAGTGATCCAGATCCACAATCGTCATGGGCTGCTTGCACGTTCCATGGAAATTTTTGATAAACTTCGCCTTTAGATCGGCCCAGGAATTAATGGTGTTGGGTGGCAATCCCTTCAACCACGTGCGAGCCGGTCCTTCCAGCATCATGATGAAATATTTGGCACATACTGCATCGTTGAAATCTAACATCTCCATGTCCAGCTCATAGCTTTCAATCCAAGCCTCCGGAGGTAGGTCGGCAGTATAATTCGGGACCTTGCGAGGGCCCTTGAAATCCTTCAGAAGAGGCTCATTCCGCAAAGCCGGCGCTAAGCACAGCACTCCCACGGCCCTGGAGGTTACTCCTACTCCTACCGAGATGGAAGGTGCGGGCTCTTGATGAGCTCCCGCCACTGCCAGAGCCGCCACCTCGCGCTATGCTCCCGCCAGATCCACCAGCGCCTGAGCATCCAGAGCCGGCCGGTCACCTTGCGGCGGGTCCCAGTGTCGATCACCGCTAGAAACCACCGGCGACTCAAAACGCCGGCTGTAGCTGCGGCTAGGGAGGGTGTTGAATGCACGCGACTCTAGCTGTAAGTATACTTCTCCAGTTGGGCCATCGCCATCTGCAGGTATCCAATAGCTTTTCGCACCTCCTCTATGATAGGCGCCTCGTCCGGGATGGGGATTGTACCAAGCCGGGTCGCTATCGCCACCATGTTTTCCCTCGGGTTGGAATAATGACCCGCCGGCGTGGGCAAAGACATTGGTCAGGTCTGGTTCCGTCGGGGCGGATTGAGCTACTGAACCGCCAACCGGCTTCCAGGTAATTCCGCTGTCCGTCCCGTTCCTGGCGTGTTAAAAAGTTTTCTGGCCTCATACTCATCCGGCAAGCAGGACTGATGTCTCATCTGGCGAACCACCGCTGCAAACTGCTGCTCCATCTCAAGGCGGAAAGCATCTGCCCTAAGGCGCTCCGCCTCCGCATCCATCTGATCTTTCAGTTCATCACTACTAGGAAAAGGGCTATAGATAATATGGACATTAATGGCGCACCACACATGTGGTGCGCCACTACTATATAGCAGTGGCGCACCATGTGTTGGTGCGCCATTAGTGTGATGGACACTAATGGCGCACCACACCCACGGTGCGCCACTACTAACAAACTTTTTTATTTTTATTTTTCCAAAACTAGTAATGGTGCACCAGGGCACAGTGTGCCATTACTAGTTATAACTAGTAATGGCACACCACTCACCCGGTGCGCCACTACTAACAAAGTTTTTTTTTACTTTTTTTTCATAACTAGTAATGGCGCACCAGTGTATAGTGCGCCATTACTAGTTCAAACTAGTAATGGCACACCACACACACGGTGTGCCACTACTAACATTTTTTTATTTTTATTTTTGCAAAACTAGTAATGGCGCACCACCTAACTTGTGCGCCATTAGTAACCAGGGTTACTAATGGCGCATTTGTAGGTGGTGCGCCATTAGTAACCTGGGACCAGCTAGTTATTTTGGACAGCCACCTACCACACTCACTTTTCCCACTTCATTCTCTCGACCTCCTCCTCCAAGCTTGTCTCGGCTACCTCCTCCTCCTCACCTCATTTGCACCATAGATTCATCCAAATTAAGTGGTTAAATTACCTTTTTTTGATAGGTAAGTAAGGGGAAAGCTTTCTTTATGTTGTAGATCTACTTTTTTCTCCCTCCAACAACGTTCACATGCACTTTTTATGGCCTAACTAGATCTATGTATGTTTGTGGTGTTGCATATGTTTGTGGTGTTGCATATATGTTTGTGTTTACAGGTACCGGTATTTGAAATGCGATAGTTGCCAATATTTTGCCGGAATGTTGATTCATTACCGTTTCGGCGAGAATTTGGCACTATGCATTCTTTTTGGTCCTATTTTTAGGCAAAGTCATGCCAAATTTTTTCTTGGTTCTAAAATATCGTTTTGCTCTACCCCGCAGGCGACCATGGTCCGCACGATGACCGAAGGCATCGTGAATAGGTTTTTGAGCTCCGCGAAGGCCGAGATGCTTCAAAAGAACGAGACGGAGATAAGATGTCCGTGTCGAAGATGCAAGCTGAGGAGCTTTATGGACCCGGATTCCGTACAGGTGCGGGACCACCTGCTCTTGCATGGTTTCATGGATGGCTATCGGTGGCAAGGTGATGAAGATGATTATGAAGTCGTCCATGGGGGCCGGGCAAGAAATGAGGAAGGGCATGAGGAAGACAACCGCGGCAAGGGCAGGCGAGAAGACGAAGAATCTCCAGGACATGATCACGAAGTAGATGCAATACACAGTCATCATGTAGAAGATGCCGGACATGATGATGAGGAAGATGCCAGAGCAGACGAAGGGCATGATCATGAATGTGAAGATGCTGGAGCAGACGACGATGGACCATCGATGGGCTGGGTGCAGGACCCTCATATTCAAGAGCTGCTTCTCAAGCAGACGGATAACGCAAGAGCTGCCGCCCGAGAGAAAGCCAAGCTGGATCAACTAGAGATAGATGCGGTTACTCCATTGTATGAAGGATGCAGGCCCGAGGATACCCGTCTGAAAGTAACGCTCATGGCTCTAGAGATGAAGGTAAAACACAAAATGACTGACGCATGCTTCGACGAGAACATGTCATTCTGGCACGAACGTCTTCCCAAGGGGAACAAGTGCCCGACCAGTTTCGAGGAGGCGAAGAAAATCGTTTGTCCTCTGGATTTACCGCACGTGAAATACCATGTGTGCATGAACAATTGCATCATTTATCGAGACGAGCACGCGGAGTCTACCATATGTCCGGTGTGCGGTGTCACTCGATACAAGAAGAGGAAGAAAGCTCCTTGAAAAGTGGTGTGGTACTTTCGATCACTCCTCGTCTGCAGCGGTATTTCGCGGACCCTAAGGTAGAAAAGCTCCTGCGTTGGCATGCAGATAGGGAGGAGAAGAAGCGAGAAGATGACGCAAATGATCTGGAGATAAATAAAAAAGACAAGATGTTGAGTCACCCTAAGGATGCGAGCCAGTGGCAAGCGTTGAACTTCGAACACCCAGAATATGGGAACGATCCAAGGAACATCGTGCTGGGTGCGAGCACCGATGGAGTCAATCCGTTTGGTAGCCAGAGAAGCACACATAGCACCTGGCCTGTGTTTGTGTGGATGTACAACCTTCCCCCTGGTTGTGCATGAAGAGGAAGTACATTCACATGAGTATGCTAATTGAAGGGCCGAAACAACTAGGAAACGAGATCAATCTGTATCTGGGGCTGCTGAAAGAGCAGCTAGACACGCTGTGGAAAACGCCAGCCAATACGTGGGACGCCGCAGAGAAAGAATATCTCCCTATGAGAGCCGCACTGCTCACGACGGTGCATGACTATCTCGGTTACGGATATGTCGCGGGGCAGGTGGTCCACGGATTTTCTAGATGCGTCAGGTGCTTGGATGACACAACGTATCGCCAGCTAGATAGAGATCCCGAGTCTTCGAAAACCGTGTTCATGGGACATCGAAGGTGGCTTCGCGACGATGACTCATGGAGAAAACGCAAGGATCTGTTCGATGGTGAAACCGAACCCCGATGACGCCCGCGTACGAGGAGCGGCGAGGAAATAGACAAGTTGTTAAAAAATTGGAAAGAGTGCCCACCGCCGGGAAAGGCACCAGAGCCGGGAAAGAAGCAAAAGGCGCCAGGGCCGCTGCTGAAGGTATGGAAAACGAGGTCTGTTTTTTGGGACTTGCCATACTGGAAGATCCTCCGTGTGCCTCACAGCCTTGATGTCATGCATATCACGAAGAACGTGTGCGAGAGTCTGATTGGTACCCTGCTCAACATGCCAGAGAGGACCAAAGATGGTCCGAAAGCAAGGGCAGACTTGAAATCAATGGCATCAGGGTGGAGCTTCACGCTAATAATGATGATGATGATGATGATGATGATGATGATGATGATGAGGCGAAGCAGGACACGGAAAGTCGTCGCAAAGGCAAAAAGGCCAAGAAGATCGGAAATGACTTCCCTCCCGCGTGCTTCACTCTAAGTCAGGAGGAGATCAATCAGTTTTTCACCTGCCTCATAGGAGTAGAACTTCCTTACGGTGACGCAGGGAAGATAAGCAGATACCTAGACTCATCGAAGCAGAAGTTCAGCGGGATGAAGTCTCATGACTGTCACGTGCTGATGACACAGATACTTCCAGTTGTAATCCGTGGGATCATGGACGCGCATGTCCGTGAAACGCTATCTGGCCTATGTAACTTTTTCGACGTCATCTCTCGGAAGTCGGTTGGCGTGAGGCAACTTAGAAGGCTACAAGAAGAGATCGTGGTGATACTATGCGACCTTGAGATGTACTTCCCGCCCGCATTCTTCGATGTTATGATGCATCTGCTGGTCCATATCGTGGAGGATATCATCCAACTCGGGCCGACGTTCTTGCACAGCATGATGCCGTTCAAAAGGATGAATGGTGTCATCAAAGGATACGTTCGCAACATGTCACATCCAGAGGGAAGCATAGCCAGGGGCTTTCTGACTAAAGAGTGCATCTCCTACTGCACGAATTATCTAGGCATCCAGAACCCCGTTGGTCTGCCCGTCAACAGGCACCTCGGCAGGCTCGCTGGATGGGGTCACCGTGAGGGTCGTCGCGAAATGCATGTCGACTTCGAGGGTCGACTCGCCGACTTTGAAAGAGCAAACCTAGTCGCGCTACAACACATAGACGTGGTCGATCCTTGGGTGTAGAGCACAAAACCTTTATTGAGAAGACGTACAATGACCGAGGCCAACAGAGGAAGGACGGAGATATAATCAAAGAGCACAATTCATGTTTCACGCATTGGTTCAAGAAGAAGCTTCTGTCGTACCCTTTACATGAGGATCTTCCGCGGAAGAACAACTCATATTCGCCTTGTCACAGGGCGCCAAGCACAACCTGATGACGTATGAGGCGTACGATATCAACGGCTACACATTCTACACCGAGGGAAAGGACATGAAGAGCAATGGTTATTAGAACTCCGGGGTAATGATGGAATCCTACACTGGTAATGACAAGGATAGATACTACGGAAGGATCGAGGAGATCTGGGAGCTGAGCTACGCTAGAGAAGGTCCCGATGTTCCGTGTCAGATGGGCCAAGAGCGTCCTAAAAGAAGACCGGTATTTCACCATCATGGTTATACCCGAAGCCAAATCCAAGACCGCGGGCACAAACGCCACCGCGAAAAATGAGCCATGGGTACTGGCTTCCCAAGTGCACCAATGCTTCTTCATTACCGACCCGTGAAAGCCGAGTCGTGTTGTCGTGAGGAGAGGCAAACGGAAGATCATCGGAATGGATGGAGTCGCCAATGAGCAAGACTTCGACAAGTACGGCGACCCGAAGATGGAACATGAAGACGACGATGAAGTACGACCACAAGAAGAAGCAGGACCACCCTACCTAAACGACGTCCGTTCAAAAGAAGAACTCCATTTGCGAAAAATAAGGGCAAGAAGATTGTGAAAAGATAGCTAGCTAAGATCGATTGTATTTAAATTGTAGCCTTCATTTCTCGATTGTATTCATAAATGTTTTCATATTCATAAATGTTTTACCAATTCACAAATGAATGCAACTAAAAATCCAAAAAAATATTGAAGATGCACCCCTAGGAGGTGCGCCGGCCATTGGTATACCAATTTTTATGAATTTTTTTCAAATATTTTCAAATAAAAAATTTGATGATATTGTCAAATAACAAATTTGATGATATTTTTTCATATTCATAAATATTTTCATATTCATAAATATTTTCAGATAACAAATAAAAAATTATTTGACGCAACTAAAAAAAAGTTACTTATGGTGCACCCCTCAGTGGTGTGCCATTGCTATGGATATACTTATGGCGCACCCCTGGGAGGTGCGCCATTGCTATCTGTATGTAGGGGAGGGGAGGCAACAATGGAACTTCCTTTGCTTTCTTCCTGGCTTGGGTTGCCGCGCCGTCGCACGCCCTCCCTTGCACGTCTTCCCTCTCCCTCTCGCCGTCGCACGCCGTTGCCGTGCCCCACGACTTCTGCCCCCTCCACCCACCTCCCCCGCTCTACATATAGATACGCCCGCGCGCCGGGCGCCGGCCACAACCTCGTGCCGCACCGCGCCGCTCCTCCCCGCCCACCGCAGCTGCTACCCACCGCACCTTCTTGCTTTCTTGGTTAGTGGGATTGAAGCGGGGCTCTGGCGCCGCTCGGCCTAATCCAGGAGGGCACCGCCGGCGATCCAGGAGCCCAACAACCGCGCCGGAGGGGAGGGGGATCGGCTAACTCCCTAGCAATCCAGGCAGGTGCGTGCGTGTGTGAGCTCCTTTCCCCAACCCTTTTCGAGCATGGGAAAAATATGCTCTTTGTTTCCCCTTCTTCTACTTCTTCTGGAAGCATGGTTTTAGGTGGGTAGGTAGGTGGGTCGGATTGGTTGGATTTGGGAGGGATTGGATTTCAGAAGATGGGGACTTGCCTTGGCTTGCTACTACTAATTGGCAGCTCAATCAATATATTTATCATGACCTAGTGATTGTTTAATTTAAGAAAAATATTTAGTTTATGGTTTAGGGGTTGAAATCCTATCACCGTAAGCATGCCTGGACTTGCAACCCTCGAGTCTTACTTAATAAGTAATTAACTGATTTGGTTGGTCAGCAGGACTAGTCAATCCCCGTGCATGGAGGCAGGCCTCCCAAGATAAAATTCAAACTGCTGCTACTACTTGTTAGCCGTCCAATCCTTGCGGATTATGGAGTTGTTCGATGCTTTTGAGGTTGTACAACTTCAACCTGTCAGCGTCTTGTGGGTCATTGGGATATTTTCTGGTTGGTCATTAGTTCGTCATGCATAAGCGGGAGAGCCAGGTTTCTTAGGCTAACTGCAGGCTAAATTTAAACTACTGCTGCTACTACTGGTACTACTTGTTAGCCATCCATTCATTCATTCATCGCGAAACATTGTGTTGTTTGATATGTTTTAGGCTGAACGATGGCAAACTGTCGGTGTCTCGTGGGTCATTGGAATATGTTCTGGTTGCCAATCTTGAAAGAGAAAAAAACAGAATATGTTCTGTTGTCAACCTTGTTGGGAAAAGAAAAGAATATGTTTTGTTCGGTCATTAGTTCATCATGGACAAGTCATGCAAATATGCAATGTCACTTGCTTGTATTACCAAGGTGACTTCTCTCGCCTTTCTCCCCTTATATGCAAGTATATGATCCGAGGTGACACACCCGCAGCGCGCATTCAGCATGTCGATAATGATTTGGGCAGCAGTGTGAGGCAGCAGTGTGCGGTGCAATTCCTTCATTGGATAATGATTTTGCAGGTACCCCGAGAGGCCCTTGAGTTTGCCGGAATGTTGATTAACTTCCGTTCCGGAAAATTCGGGTACTCCATATGTCCTATTTTCAGCAAAGGTCATGCTAAAAGTTTCCGTGAATTTTAGCATGACTTTGCTAAAAATAGGACATATGGGGTACTTGCGACTAATGCATGGGCCAGGGTTTGAATTCCCCTAGTCGGTTTCTCCCTACTTTGCTCTGCCCACATGCACCTAAACTTGTAAAGGTTGTCATACTACACCCTTGAATTGTCACATAGTTCCATCAATGAAATAAAAACATTGTAATTAATTGGACAAATGTTATTTACATACTTGGGTGTGCAGGACCACCATTGTTTCAGCACTAGCAATGTTTCTGTTGTCACTGCTTGTGTCATCAGTTTCTGAGCTTTCGATTGGACAGATTGTCTCAACAATGTTTGAGAACCAAACCTTCCTCCTCTTCTTATTCCTACCTCGTTTTGCCCTCTTGTTGCTCTTCCGGCTCTTAAACCATTTAACAATGCTTTGCCCTCCAAAACCAGCAATTGAAGTCATGTGACTCCGCCCTACGAACCACACATTTCTATCACTTGTTATGCAAATCAATATTCTCATACTTTTTGAAAATATTTGCTTTGCCACTTAGCTCCAATGGGTGATTCTGTGGTTCGATCATTCTGACCACCTACGTCCGCAACACAACCACAAAATCAGTACACACATTGTCAATTAAACAACTTCTTATTATCAACAAATATTGTATACATATATACCTGGACCGTGTCCTCCTTCCGGCCTTGAATCTTGAGCAGCATTATCTTAGGATGCCTCGGTGTCGACAAACCCTAAATGATGAGACCATGATAATTCCTCACAAACCAACCCTTAAATAACACTGAGCCATTATGCCGTCACCCTTGAAGCCTTGCGGGCATTTGCAGCCCTTAGCTTGTTCATTCTGTAGATTTCCAAAATTCAATTTTGTAGGCCCTTGACAATAACCAACTTTTTGACCAAACTTTTTTCCTATTTAGAGCGAATCATGGCCCACAACGATGAGGCCGGCGGTTCGGTCAAGGCATTCTGGGAGCTGTCCCAGGAGATGGAGGAAGAACCTCACCGCTATGAGGATGACGCGGAAGACACCGATCCCGACTACACAACCCCTAGTGGCGTCGGGGATGACACCACTGATGGTGCCGCCGAGGATGCCACCACTGATGATGGCAGCGCACGCATAGATGGCAGCCAACCGAAGAGGCAACGGAAGGACCACTGCCCGAACGTGCTCGGCACCGTCAAGGAGGAATTTATTGAAGTGTCCTCCGAGGGGCATCCAACGGCGCCCAAAGACTTAGTCAAGGGGTACTCGGTTCAGCTCGGGTGCATTCTCCGGAGCACCGTCTCGATCAACACCGAGAACCTAAGGCATCCTGACCAAGGGAATTTGCGCAGCCTCCTGTTCACGAAGCTGCATGAACGATACAAGTTCCCCGGTGACGTCGCAAACACATGCCTCTCAGGGAATAAAGTCAACAGTGCCGCCCTCACGAAGATGAGCACGGCCCTGTCTACTTGGAGAAGCGCGGTGAAGAAAATGATTGACAAAGGTGATAGTTATGAGAAGATCAAGGCGAAAAATCCTTCTATCAGTGAAGATGACTACAAGGAGTTCAAGATCAAGTGCGAGAGCAGCGTAACCGTGGAATCAAGTCAGTGGGGGAAAGATATGCGGGACTTGAACTTAGGGGTCCACCAACTCGGTCCCAGCGGTTACAGAGTGGCGGAACCTATATGGGACAAGGAGGATGCGGAGCGTGCCGAGCAAGGCCTATCGCCCCGCTTCGAGAAATACCATGACAAGCAGACGAGGAACTATGTCAGGGCCCGATACAAGGTGGACCCGGTAACAAAGGAGCTTACCACGGATGCGAAGACCAAGGCGCTTGAGCGTGTTCTGGTAAGGAATACACCCCCGCGTAATTAGCTCCATATGGTTGCATTCTAATTAATGAAGCCAAATTTCTAAATGGTTCACATTCCTTCCGCAGGAGACTGAAAGCAGTAGCGCGGGGTCGTCTTAGAACTCCCCTTGGGACAACACTTTAAATAGGGCGTTGAACGTAATGAAAAACAAGGATAAGTTCAGTAAGCCGTCGTCAGCTGGTCGTGTGGCCGACAAAGGCTTGTCCACAAAATGGTCGTCATACTATAACGCTGGTGTGCGAAAGGAGAGAAAGAATAGCTTGGAAAGCCAGTCGCGCGAGGTTCAAGAACTAAAGGCACAAGTGGCGCGGATTAGGGAGATGGTCCAAGAGCAAGTGCAACAACAAATGGGAACGACGGTCACCACCATTGTGCCTACCTTGATTCAGGGGCTGCAGACGTGGATTGCGGGTGGCCAACAGGAACCGCACCCGGTTCCAGCTTCACGGCCAGCAACTCGCACAACGCATAGGCGGTGCCATTGGTGTCTCCGGCGGAAGCGGTATTGGTGTCTCCGGCACCAGCACGGGCATTGGAGCTTAATGCACCCGGGTGTACGCCGGTCGGAACCTCGACAGCAAGCGGCCCCTCCGTCAGTTGCACACCCGCCGTTGGCGATGCCTCGACATTAGCCGAGCTCAACGCCATCACGATAACTAAGCCTCTCGAACGATGACTTCATCTCCTTCCCTTTGAATGGGCATCCCTGACGCCCTACATGTTTTTGCAGGGCGCCGCCGACGTTCCATGCACTCTCCTGCACTTCGTGGGCGGCGAGTTGATCGATGTCGCCAAGGGAAGAATCGTTCAACCGGGCAACCCCATGTTCCGCGGTAATCCAATGCACCCACCGTGTATAGGGTTGAACTGGTTCGGGTGCTGCCAGGCTGCGACGACTTGTTACCTCTGATTCGACCCGCTGGGGCTGACGAAGATGATGTGTGACCCTCAGCGCCTGCGTAAGCTGGCCCCTGCTTTGGCTGAAGAGCCAGATTCGTTTGGGGGCGGGGGACACCACCCCAAAGACAACACCGATAGTCGTGCCGGCGCCAAGCCATGGCAAGACCGCCACAACGCTATCGGACATGCCGGACATGCATATGGCACAGGATCCGGACATGCATATGGCACAGGATCCGGACGACGACGACGACGACGGTACATTTACCAACGTCGATAAGTACTTTGCCGAACATGGGTACGGTGACGAATTCTTCGGGCCTCCTTCTCAAGATCCCAGCCCTGCAAAAGACGACTCCGATCTAGCTGGTACCGCAGAGAAACCCAATTGCAACAGGCGTCGTCTGGCGTTCAGTTCTCAGGAGACGCCTCTAGCTGCCGCCTTCACCGAGCCTCAGATAGCCGAGGTGCGAAATATTATCAGCCCCAACACACTCAAGAAGGCGGTCTATGAGCAGAATTCGATCCCATTACAGTAGAAGCAGAAGGGACAGAAAAGAAAGAATAACAAGGGCGGTGCGAGCCAGCTGGCACCGAGTACGATCCGTGCTCAGGATGGGCCACCTTCACCTAAGGATATCTCGAGGAGTGTGCATGTGGCGGGTAGGCCGATGCTACCGACTAATCTTCTCAATGCTGCAACCGGTGCTATGCGGAGTCTGCATGACAGTGTTCTTTCTTTGGAGAAGTGGCGTCTCTCCGAGAATGAAGTGGCATACCCGGCCAAGGTGCCAGAGGGCAAGGGCTTTGTGGATAGCACCATCGGGGGTATGATCGTCCTGCGGTTTGATGACATCTTCGCTATGTTTAACCTTCATCCGCTGTACTACGCCTTCGTTCGGCTATTTTTGCTGAGTACGGAGATGCGGATCATTAGAGACAAGACCCCGGACATCGTGATAGTCAACCCCTTCTACATGCGTGCCAAGATCTTGGGCAACACAGGGGACCGGCAAGTCGCGAGTTCACACCTTGAAGGCGTCATTCTGGCAAACCTAGATAAAGATAACTTCCTCGTGCCTTACTTTCTCGAGTAAGTCATCCCCTCACCGCCCCGTAACATATGATTTCTTAGATTTCGATCGTTCTTTTTTTTCTAACATTCCATGTTTTGTGCGGTGACACACATTGCACACTCATCCTCTTAAGCCCAAAATATTCCATGGCCACGTATTTCGACTCGGACCGTCAGTCAAAGAAAGACTACACAAATATCAAGAAAGTTCTTGATGATGTTCTCCCCGGCTACGCCGGATCTGGAGGCACCTTCAGCAGGACAATTCATAGGTACGACAAGCACGTGTTCACCCACAATACGACGTTCCCCTGCGTCAAGCAGCCGCCTGGCAGTCAGAAGGATGCCTACTACGCCCTCCGTCACATGCGGGCGATCGTACGGGACCAGCATCACCTTCTGCTACCAAATAATCTCAAAGATTGGGCCACACGCTTGTCGGCAATCCAGGACGCGGACAAAAAACAAGAATTCTATCGCATCCAGTCGGAGTTTGCGGAAATCATCCATCAAGATGTCCTTCGTACCTCGGGGCAGTTCTACCTCAGATATCAACCGTCCAACAGTGAGATAGAAACAACCCTACAAATGCAGGCTGACAACGCCCGCAATTTCATGACCATCACGAAAGACGGCGGCTTCATCCACGCTCCAGTCCCTGAGTCGAGTCGAAAGTAGTGATGCTATGTAGTTCTAAAATGTCGATTGGCTCATGTTGTAATATTAAACTTTAATGAACTTGTATGTCTCTTTGGTTTGGACAGTCATTCAACTTATATGTAATCGATGCTATTTACTAGTAGGACCATGAATCGTGCTATTAATGTGTTGCTTTTCTCTTCCGATCCTTTTGTTGCATACTTATATATTGCTTATGTATTGTCTATGAATTGCTACTAATGTTTTGTTTGGCTAGGTTGCCGGAGTCTACGACGACTGGCAGGAGTGTCAGAGACAGGTTCACCGTTTCAGCGGTAACAGTTACAAAGGGTACACCACTAGGGCGGAGGCAGAAGCTAGATACGTGCGCTATCTAGCGGGAGGGAGGAGGGAGCGTTGGAGGAACCGGATGAAGACCAGTTTCATCGCGATGATGCTCATCGTGATGACCGCAACTCTCTTCTATGTGATGGTAGTTTAGATGATCGATATCGACTTGTAATGTGAAGACAAACTCGCTAGTCGCGGTCTCGAGACTTGTAATGTTCTAACTTTGTTCGGTATTTTAAATTTGGAGACTAATATGATGAATTGTATTCAGAGACGAATCTTCTATTGTATTCGATAAATCTGCTGTTTATATGTTGTGCTATCTATATTCTGTGCAGTAATATGTTTTGTAACCTGTGCAAATATTAGAAAAGAAAAAAAATAATCCCTAATATTCATACTAGTGGCGCACCACTCTGCACTTTAGTGGCGCACTGCAGTAAGCACACTAGTGGCGCATCATCTACTAGTGTGCCATTAGTAAGCCAGAGCACAAGGTAAATATGGCCCCCTGGGAGGCATACTAATGGCGCACCATGTGATATACTAATGGCGCACTCCCTGGTGCGGCATTAGTATCTGGTATACTAATGGCATGCCAGGGGTGCGCCATTAGTATTAATTACTAGTGGTGTGATGCTAGTGGTGCACCTGTAGTGCGCCATTAGTGGCCAAAACAGGTACGCCACTAGCAGGCTTTTTCCTATTAGTGCATTGATCTCCTGTTGGACCTCGGTCATCTGGTCCTTCAGCCTCGCGATCTCCGTGTTTCAGGCCGCTTGATTTTCAGCTATGACCTCGGTCGCCATCAGGGTTGTAAGCTCATTCATCAGATCCATAAGAACCTGAGCCGACGGCCTATCAGCCCCCGATCCCGCTGCGTCGGCAGCTGTACTGCTCGGGGCGGGAGCTGAACCTGCCATGAAGAAGGCAGGACGGCTCGATGGCTCATAATCCTCCGACTCGTGATACTCTGACTTGGGGCAAGACTCGTCTTGGCCCCCGAGCCCGCCATTGTGAAGCTGGTAAATTGATTTCGTCCCTCCGCTCGAAGATCCATCCTCCGAGCATATGAGAGTTTCCTGCGACATAGAACCTTCAAGATCCATGCCCTGAGTAAAGCCGACGAAGACATGCTTCCTGGCTGGGTCAGCACAAGCGGATTGCACGTGTCAGGCGGGTTGCATGTCCTGGGCCGGCTCGACGATGTCGGTGCAGACATCCGTCCCGGGTTCAGATCCGCCTATCTTGCCGATGAAGACGTGGATTACGCCGAAGGGGAACCGGAAACCATACTCGATTGAGTCGGCCTCGGGGCCGCAGTCGGCGTCATCGATGTAGAGCCGGCCACGGTGACTCTTGTTCATCCTGCCAACAACGTACCCCTCGATCCCTGGGAGAGAGCCCTTTGAGAACTCAACACCATCAAGCTCTAGCCCCACGGTGGGCGCCAACTGTCGTGGTTTTGTCATGGCAGATGTCTGAAGACTTGGGTTCGAGGACACCGCTAAGGTGGTGGACTCGAAGGGGTTGATCGAGATGAGGGGCACAAGTTTACCCAGGTTTGGCCCCTCAAGAAGAGGTAAAGGCCTACATCCTGTCTGTGTTGTATTGATTGGAGTATTGATTACAAGGGAGCGGATTCGCTTGACCTAGTTCTCGATTGATTGGTTTCTGTCTAAGCCACCCCGGGGTCTGGCCTTTATATAGGAGGTCCAGGCCCTGGGTTACATGAGTCATACACCGACTATTACAACATAGACAATCCTGTCTCTAAGTCGCCTTGCCATCTTGGGCAAACTGTCTCCGGGCGACTTAACCGCCTAGGTCTTCATACCATCTTCTATCTGGGCCTCTGTCTTGGTCCATCTTGGTAAGCCGTCATATAAAAAGGCCTATGTCTTCCAGCCCGCTTCTCTGGTCTGGATTATGAGCCGCCAGGTATGACCCAGCCCCAGCAGGGCGGGTCTTACCATGAGGTTATATCTCCAACAATATCCAAGGCAATGATTATGCATATAGGCATCATGTCCGTGTCAAGTAGACCAAAACGATTCTGCATCTACTACTATTACTCCACACATCGACCGACTCCATCTCCATCTAGAGTATTAAGTTCATGAAGAACAAAGTAACACATTAGGTAAGGTGACATGATGTAGAGGGATAAACTCAAGCAATATGATGAAAACCCCATCTTGTTATCCTTGATGGCAACAATACAATCGTGCCTCGCTACCCTTACTTTCTCACTGGGTGGTGACGCCACAAAATTGAACCCAAAACTAAGCACTTCTCCCATTGCAAGAATTACCAATCTAGTTGGCCAAACCAAACCAATAACTCGAAGAGACTTGCAAAGATATGAAATAATGCATATAAGAATTCAGAAAAGACTCAAATAATATTCATGGATAATCTGAATATAAACACACAATTCATCGGATCTCGACAAACACACCGGAAAAGAGTATTACATTAGCTAGTTCTCCATGAAGATCATGAAAACATGGTATTGAAGAGCAAAGAGAGAGAATAAGCCCTCTAGATACTAGCTATGGACCCGAAGGTCTGTGGTGAACTACTCACGCATCATCGGAGGGGAAATGAAGCCTCCGTGATCGAATCCCCCTCCGACAGATTACCGGAAAAGGCTCCAAGATTGGATCTCTCGGGAACGGAGGCTTCTGGCGGCAGAAAAGTGTTTTCCTAGCTTGTTCTGATAATGATGGAATATTTGGGAATTTATAGGCCGAAAATTAGGGTTAGGAGAGCGGCTGTGGGCCCATAAGCCTGCCCGGCACGCCCTACCCCTGGGCATGCCCTAGGGCTTGTGGCCCCATGGTGGCTCCCCTGCCTTGGTTCTCAAGTCTCCTGGTTTCCTTTCGTTCCAGAAAAATTCCTTCTGAATTTTTATTTCGTTTGGACTCCACTTAATATTCCTTATCTGCAAATCTCAAAAACAAGGAAAAAAACAAAAACTGGCACTAGGCTCTAGATTAATAGGTTAGTCACAAAAATAATATAAAATAGCATATTAATGCATCTAAAACATCCAAAACAGATAATATAATAGCATGGAACAATTAAAAATTATAGATACATTGGAGATGTATCAACATCCCCAAGCTTAATTCCTGCTCGTCCTCCAATAGGTAAATGATAAAAACAGAATTTTTGATGTGGAATGCTACCTAACATATTTATCCATGTAATATTCTTTATTGTGGCATTAATATTCAGATCCGTAAGATTCAAAACAATAGTCTAACATTGACATAAAAATAGTAATACTTCGAGCACACAAACAAGGTAGTCGTGTCCTTTCAAAATAACATGGCCTTAGAAAGTTATCCCTACAAAATCATATGGTCTGGCTATGCTCCATCTTCCCCACACAAAGTATCTAAATCATGCACAACCCCGATGAACAAGTCAAGCAATTGTTTCACACTTTTGGTGTTCTCAAACCTTTTCAACTCTCATGCAATACATGAGCGTGAGCCATGGATATTGCATTATAGGTGGAATAGAATATGGAGGAGGTGCAAGGAGAAAGGAGAAGATACTCTCACATCAACTAGGCGTATCAGCGGGCTATGGAGATGCCCATCAATACATATCAATGTGAATGAGTAGGGATTTCCATGCAACAAATGCACTTAATGTTATAAGTGTATGTAATCTCAAAAAGGAAAACTAAGTGGTCATGCAAAATCAATACCCAATAGGAGACTCTCTACCATGAAGATCATGGTGCTACTTTGAAGCACAAGTGTGCAAAAAGGTAGTAGCAATTGTCCCTTCTCTATTTTTCTCATTTTTCCCTTTTTTTATTTTGGTGGGTTTCTTTGGCCTCTTTTATTATTATTTTTGTTTGGGCTTCGCTGGCCTCTTTTATTTTTTGTAAAGTATGGATACTCATCCAACTTGTGAGGGAGTCTTAGCCTCCATCATCCTTTTCTCTCACGGGACAATGCTCTATTAATGAAAAATAATCACACTTTTATTTACTTATAACTCAAAAAAGAAAAATTACAAGTCGATACCCATGACAAAGTATAACTCTATATGCAATATGAAGTGACGATGCAAGTCATGAAAAACTACATGGTGGAACTTGCATGGCAATATATCTCGGAATGGCTATGGAAATGTCATAATAGGTCGTTATGCTGGATGTTTTGAGGAATATATGGTGGATGTTTTGAGGAAGGAGGGTTTGATGTACCGGCGAAAGTTGCGAGGTACTAGAGAGGCTAGCAAAGATGGAAGGGTGAGAGTGTGTATAATCCATGGAATAGACATTAGTCATAAAGAACTCACATACTTATTGCAAAAGTCTATTAGTTATCAAACAAAGCATTAGACGCATGCTCCTAGGGGAGAGGTTGGTAGGAGTTAACCATCGCGCGGTCCCGACCCTCACACAAAGGTCGACAATCATTAAACAAATCATGCTCCGACTTTGTTACATAACGGTTCACCATACGTGCATGCTACGAGAATCACAAGATTTAACACATGTATCTCTTCCAATTCACAATTACTCACTAGCATGACTCTCATATTACCATCCCTATTATCTCAAAACTATATGCAAGGAATCAAAACTTCTCATAGTTTTTAATGCACTTAATATGGAACTTTTTATTATATCCCTCTTGGATGCTATTATATTAGGACTAAATTCATAACCTAAACAAATTACCATGCTGTTTTAAGAAACTCTCAAAATAATATAAGTGAGGAACGAGAGTTCAATAATTTCTATAAAATATAACACCACCATGCTCTACCAGAGGCTTCTCTCATGATAGCAAGTATCACGGTGGGTAAACAAATTACTGTTGAGCAATTGATAGAAAAGCGAATAATTGGGATGATATCCAAGTCAATGATTATGCATATAGGCATCATGTCCGTGTCAAGTAGACCGAAACGATTCTGCATCTACTACTATTACTCCACACATCGACCGACTCTTGCCTGCATCTAGAGTATTAAGTTCATGAAGAACAGAGTAACACATTAGGTAAGATGACATGATGTAGAGGGATAAACTCAAGCAATATGATGAAAACCCCATCTTGTTATCCTTGAAGGCAACAATACAATATGTGCCTCGCTACCCCTACTTTGTCACTGGGTGAGGACACCGCCAGATTGAACCCAAAACTAATCACTTCTCCCATTGCAAGAATTACCAATCTAGTTGGCCAAACCAAATCAATAACTGGAAGAGACTTGAAAGATACGAAATAATGCATATAAAAATTCAGAAAAGACTCAAATAATATTCATGGATAATCTGAACATAAACCCACAATTCATCGGATCTCGACAAACACACCGCAAAAGAGTATTACATCAGATAGTTCTCCATGAAGATCATGAATAACATGGTATTGAAGACCAAAGAGAGAGAAGAAGCCCTCTAGATACTAGCTATGGACCCGAAGGTCTGTGGTGAATTACTCACGCATCATCGGAGGGGAAATGGAGTTTATGTAGATGCCCTCCGTGATCGAATCCCCCTCCGACAGATTACTGGAAAAGGCTCCAAGATTGGATCTCTCGGGAACGGAGGCTTCTGGCAGGAGAAGAGTGTTTTTGTGGCTTGTTCTGATAATGATGGAATATTTGGGAATTTATAGGCCGAAGTTTAGGGTTAGGCGAGCGGTTGTGGGACCACAAGCCTGCCCGGTGCGCCCTACCCCCCTAGGTGCTCCCCTAGGGCTTGTGCCCCACGATAGCTCCCCTTCCTTGGTTCTCAATTCTCCTCGTTTCCTTTCGTTCCAGAAAAATTCCTTTCGAAGGTTTTATTCCATTTGGACTCCGTTTAATATTCCTTATCTGCAATTCTCAAAAACAAGGAAAAAACAGAAACTGGCATTAGGCTCTAGATTAGTAGGTTAGTCCCAATAATAATATAAAATAGCATATTAATGCATATAAAACATCCAAAACATATAATATAATAGCATGGAACAATCAAAAATTATAGATACGTTGCAGACATATCACATATCTTGTGAGTCCAGGCGTGTTTCGAATTATACCCTTTGAAATACCCTGGACGTGTTGGATCCGGCTAGAGAGCGTTTATCTGATCTAGGGTCTGTTAGCCTGTCAATGCAGGCGGTGCATAGTTTTTGATAACTCTACCTTTCAAGAAATTCTTCTTGTCTTTTGTGAACTTATGGCGAGGATCCAGGACTGTCTATGCAAGCCAACGAAACTCAAGAGTTGTCTTGCATGTGGGGCACGGGAACCTTCCATGCACACACCAGCCAACGGAACCACACATGCATTTTGATGTTTTTTGGAAGCGGCGTCATATGTGTTGATCCCATTATCCCAAGCTTCTTGCAATTCATCCTTAAGCGGCTGCAAGTACACATTCACATTCTTCCCTAGATATTTGGGCCCTAGAACTATCAACGTCAAGAAAATGTTCTTTCTTTTCATAATCTCTCCGGGGGAGATTGAGTGGAATGACAAATACAGGCCAGCAACTGTATTGGGTTGTTGTCATACCAAACACTTGGAACCAATCCGTGCTGATGGTGACTTGAGGATGCCTTGGATCTGCTGCTTTATCCTTATGTAATGCATCGAAGTGCTTCCACACAAAAGTGTCTGAAGTGTGTCCCAACATCAGATTCCCATCTGCATCTTGTTCGGTTCTTTTGCCCAATTAATGCCACGTCATCTGTCTGGCCATCTATTCGACCATGAAAAGACGTTGAAGTCTTGGTATGATTGGCAGATACCGAAGAACATTAACTGGGATTTTGGTCTGACTCTTCTCACCCATACCATTGTCGACCACAACATACCTGGAAGACTTGTAAATGGGACAATAGTTCAAGCCCGCATACTCAAGCCTAAATAAGGAACATCCATGCTCATAGGCATCTATCTTCTCATAGGGCATCTTAAGCACACATAGGATTTTGTCACACTGGTACATGTTTGCTGGCAATACATGGTGGGTAGAAAGCGTCCAAATATCGTCATCATCGCGTCGTAGCATTCTCTACCTAGGTTGAACTGATCCTTTAGAGCCATTACTTGCGCGATGGCATCCAGCTGACAAAGCTCAGTGTGCTCGTGGAGAGGACGTTTTGAAGACCTCAACATTTCATAGAAGGCCTTTGCAGAATCCTTCATCTCATCACCCGAATCCCAAGCATCATCAAACTCTTGCACCATGCCTTCGATCCCGGTACCATGCTCAACGGTGCGACGACAAACAACCTCACCTGTGGCACGTTGGGCAGACTCACCATCAAATCTCCACACCATATAATCAGGCATAAAACCCCACTTCTGCAAGTGTTTACCCATTTCATCCCGTGTCCACTTTCTATGGTTGTCGCACCGGACACAGGGGCACCAAGTTATTTCCTGGTCATTTGCAAATGCGGCGCTCAGAAACCCCTTGGTTTTTGTTAACCATTCAATGGTCATTTCTTTCTGACTAGGGTGACCGATGTACATCCAAGAACGATCACTCATCTTTCCTACCTAGTAAACACACGAGAAATATTTATATAATTGATCATCTATTCAATCGTTAATCAAATTTGTTAGTTTTATTATGTCCATGAAACCTACATGCTAATAGGTAGAGATAGATCCTAATCCCTCCCGAGTATGTGTAGATTGGGTTCGTTTTCCCATGCTCTGCTCCGGATCTAGTGCAGAATTTCGGCAGCACCACCCCATTGTTCTTCTAATACACGTCTCGGTAATAAGTAGAGAGGATGTGTACCCGGAGAACAACAGGGAGGCACTAACAAAATTCCGTATTGAATCCGGAGTAGAGCATACGGGAAAACGAACCCAATCTACACATACTCGGGCTGTCCATGGATAACGTTGGACATTTCGAAAGGATGGCAGTTATAAATATGCAAAGACATGCATATTTATAGATGCCGCCCTTTTGAACAGGAGACGCATACTGGTCACACATACTAATGATTGAAGACACCTATAGCTAGCATGTTTCATCGGCACGAAGACCGGAACCGATCAAATTAAGGGGGTCGGGGGAGGAGATGTCATTTGTGCTCACCAACGAACGCAGCAGGGGTGCTCGTCAAACGTACGGAGAGGTCGTCGAATACCAGACCCTCGCAGTGATGAAACAACTGCACGTTGAAATGAAACTCGATCAACACATATATTTTCTATCTAAGTTCTACTAGGTTTTTCTTCTCCTCCTCTCCTCTTTCTTCTCCTTCTTCTTCTTCTTCTTCTTCTTCTTCTTCTTCTTTTCGTTCTTGTTCTCTCTTTTTTTAGGTTTTTATTTTCATATTTTCTTCTAAGTATTTTATTTTCTATCTAAGTTTTTCTACCTAATAAACTAATTAACTAATTTAACAGAAGAAAAAACAAAAAACACAAAAAATGGTGGTGGCCGGGGATGGGGAGCTCACCGAAGATGGCGGGGGCGGTCGTGGCGTCCGACGGCGAGGAGAGGAGGCAGCCGGACGGGGCGAAGGTGGCGGCGTTGCGTCGAGGGCAGATGGGGCGGCGAGGGCGGCCGGGCCGCGGGGGACGACGGGGTTTTGGCGTCCGGTGGCGGGGGCAGGGGCGGAGGCCATCGGTGGCGACGAGAGGAGGCGACCGGATGGGAAGGAGGTGGCGGCGGGGGCTGCTGGGGCGGCGGGGGCTGAAGAGGGCGGGGGCGGAGGGGATGGGGCGGAGAGGGCATGGCGTACGGTCAAGTGGGGCCCAGCTATGGCTTTGTCGTCCGTTGTACGCCTCTTTGCCGCCTGCTCGCCGACGGCAAAGAGCTGGCTGACGACAAAGAATCTCTATGCCATCAGCGATCTCGTTGCCGCCCGCCAGCTGGCAGCTGACGGCAAAGACCCTCTTTGCCATTTGGCAGCCGACAGCAAAGAGTTGACAGACGGTAAATAACTGAATTCAGTAGTGCAGAAATGTTGTTGGTATGGACGGCACGCGTGGATTTGGCTAGTTATGGAGTGTGTTTGTTGATGGAGGGGGAGTAAACCTTTACTTTTACCATTTGGGAGCCGCCACTAATGTGTTTAACATGAAAGATATTGATAACTCTTGGTCGTAACGTTGACAGGAAGGGTGTACCTCCCAAAATTATATTTATCTCTGTTTAGCTATGGCACATATGCAAATCCCTGCTTTCCTCTCCGAAGGGACAATCTATTTGCTTTAATGTTATTTACTTTTCATGTTGAGTCAACTTCTTATTCCAACTTCAATCTATTGGTTGGCAAGCATCATGTGGTGGGGAAAGATGCAACATATGTATCCACTAAAATATATTTGATCATGATTCATTATTGTTGATAATTATCTTTATGATAAGTATGTCGGGAGGCAAAACATTAAGCTCCTATCTTTCTCTATGTTCGATGGATGCCATTTGTTCTAGAAATATGCTTTAAGTACTAGCAATCATAAAAGACTATATGATGATTGAGTAGGTGGAGCTCTTACTTAAACCCACAATTCATCGGATCCCAACAAACACACCGCAATGATTGATTACATAAGATAGATCATCGCGGGAATCGCGGTGATCTTTGCAATTAAGAACATATAGAGAGATAGCTATCTAGGTACTAACTACGCCCATAGGTCTGCGGCGAACTACACACATCACCATGGGAGCATCAAGGTTGATGTAGAGGCCCTCCGTGATTGACTCCCCCCCCCCCCTTCGACAGGGCACGGAACATGGCTCCAAATGGGCACACGGCGGAACAGAGACTTGCGGTGGTGGAAAAAGTGTTTCGGGAGGCTCTCTAGTGTTTTTGGAACTAGCGGCGTGACCCGAGCATTTGCGCGGCTAGATTTTCCACAAATTTAAAATTTTGAGTTTTACGTACTTTCTGCATTAGCTTTTATTGTGGAATTCTTCTTCTCAACTTGGTCGTGGACTTTAAGAAATTGGACACCAAAAAATAACATAAAAATAGAGAAATTTCAAATAACAATTCACCGCAATCTTGATGGCTCGTGAAAATCCTTGTGCCTTTTTCTCCCCTTTCTGATCTTTAGCGCTATTGCGGTTAGGTTTTGTTTGGGAAGTACCATGCAGAGCATCCACACATGCAATCTTTACTCCAATTTCCTTTATGGGGTTCCTATTAATTTAATATATTTGTGTTCACTAAAAATAATAAAACAATATCTCTCCGCTAACTCTAGCATACCTTGTATTTATATTTTACCTAATCGTGTCTTGGTTATTTATGTCATAACTTACCTTTGTCTGGTCATGCCAACAATTTTTCCTCTAAAATATGTTACTTATCACAATTTAAATTATTTATTGTATAGGAGTAGTTGACATGAACTTTGATTACAAACTTTACAAATATAGAAGAAACATTATTTCTCGTTCTTCATTTTTGATTTTCTTATCTCTCATCGTTCTTATATATTGTCATGTACAAAATCTTTTTAACATGGGCATGCACATGATTGTTCTATCCAATCAGGTCTATATTATTTGCATTGAGTTTTATTTTTTAGCACAATTCAAATAATTATATTACATACTTGACATGATATCTTGCTTATACATTCTCCCTTGGCCACTTTGTTCAAAATTTCTTTTTGCAGTTCATGCCCTTGCTCTTTTGCTTGTTTAACTTGCCTATCTAGGCCAAGATCGCATCTACCATAGCTTACTCTTTATGACAGGGACCATGTTGTTTACGTACAACTTATGTGTTTAGCATGGCAAAAACGAACTTATAAGGCACATATTTTTTAATTGTAAATTTAACTAAAAATGTTTATGTATAACATATAATTATTAATAGTCAAAGGAAATATAATCACATATAAGGTGAAAAGTAAGATCTAGTAAAAATCCAATGGTATTGATTTAATTTACAAAGATAACCACACATGATTATTAATTTACACATGATATGTATCACAAATTTGATTATTACAACAGACGGGGAAAAATCGATTGAACTGGATCAAGAATTGTACGTGTCCTGATCAAGAATTTAATGTTCAAGAATTAGTTCTGGACGTAATCCTAGAGGCCAAGGAAACGCCTGATCGATCGCCAAGAAGAGAACTCCGTTATCCGGCTGGTGCATCTTCTCATCATGTGGCTGTGGCTGACGACCTGGTCACGTTTTGCATTGTGTGTCTTACTTGCGATCACAATCATGATGATGTATCTCACTAACGATAACCCAATATGCTTCTCTTCTTAGCATCCAGAACTCCGACGTGCCTTCTTTTCAAGGACTCCTGCCTTAAATACGTGCCCAACCAATTTCACTTCATTCCAACCAAGCAGTCCTCGAAGATGACCATGCAGCTGTGGCTGACGATCTGACCAGGTCTTGCACGGTGTGTGGTAGGTGGTGCTTTCCATCACAATTTGTGCCGCCTCCAGCCTCCAGGATCAAGCCTATCACGATGTATCTCACAAACACGATATTCCAATTCTTCTTCCTAGCAACCCGAGACTCTGGTCTGCCTGATGTCTTGTCTCGGGCAACCACTCCATGCCAAGCAAGCAATCCTCGGAGAGTCTTTTGAAGTGTTCCATCGTTCTATGGTGGCGGCCATCAGTCTCTAACTCGTACGTGAAATATGAGACTTCTTTTTTAGGGAAGAGAAAGGAGGCTAGGCTTTCTCTTTATAATTCCTTCTAGGTCTAGCCCGGCTCATGCGTGTAAGTTACTTCAAGGAGAGAGAAGATTTTTATTTTCTGTAATTGCTTCTAGGATTACCTATTCATGCGTGTAAGCTTTTATCTTTTCTTGGAAAGACCTAATTATTCTGGTTGTGTACGTGGCCATCTTTTTTTCATGGTTGCACGTGTGCATCTTGGATTCACATTGCATGTATGTATCAAGGTGGACTTGTTTGTACGTGTCAAGGTTATTACTTGCCTATTGCTCGTTCCCCTAAAAAAAGTTGGCTATCGCTGCGTTTTTAACGTGTATTATTTGCCTACAGCTGGTTTTCGTGGAAACACGTAATTATTCTGGTTCTATACGTGTCCATCTTGGATTCTGATTGCACAGTGTCGGTGGACTTGGTTGTACGTGTCATCGTTATTACTTGCCAATTGCTAATTTCCTTTGACGTGTATTACTTGGCTATTGCCAGTTTTTTTTGGCGTGAATGAAATGCCTAAAATCTGGATCGTTGATACATCTTGGTTTCTACATTGTCAAATCATCACCGTTCGTTTTCTATTGTTTTAAGTATATAATAGAAGATATTAGCGAATTTATAGGCCAGAGATCAAGGCCAGAGGGCCGGGAAGGTGGCCCAGGCCATCAGGGCGTGGACACTCCCTGGGTGCACCCTGTTGGCTTGGGGTACCTCATGTGCCCTCCTGTCGTCCTCCAAAGCTTCTAGGTCTTATTTTGGTCCCAAAAAATTATCAAAAAGTTTCGGGGTATTTGGACTTCGTTTGGTACATTATTCCTGAAAAGCCAAAAACACGCAGAAATCAACAACTGCCACTTGGCACTAGGTTAATAGGCTAGTGCTAAAAATAATATAAAACAACAAGTAATTATCGAAAAAGTATCCTCAAATGATAATATAATACTCCCATTCATCCCAAAATAAGTGTCGTTGATCTAGTATAAAATATGTACTAATTTAGTACTAAATCTACGGCACTTATTTTGGGACGGCAGGAATAGCATGGAAAAAAATTAAGTAATCTCTTTTCTGCATGCTTTGAAAGTTTAGCACTAATAATAGCCGGATATATCTTATTTTCATCATGATAAACATACTTCAATGTATCAGGTGGTGTCTTTAATTCAAACATGAGATCACCCTTAGATGGAAGAGGACCCCCCTAATATGTCAAGAGACACATTATGTTTAAGAATGGGTGTTTGTTTGAATAATATGTCATCTATTTCATTTCTTTCATTCATATGCATACCATTTTCATGGTTTAAGAAATGTTGTTCTAACGGATCAGTAGGAGGCACAACAATACAAGCAAGACCAATAATTTCATCCTTACTAGGTAAATCTTTCTTATGTGGTTGTCTATTAAACTTACAGAAATTAAACTCACGAGACATATCTCCTAAGTTGACTTTAACCTTTTCTTTAGCACAATCAATTTCAGCATTAACGGTATTCAAGAAAGGTCTACCAAATATAATGGGACAACAATTGTCTTCTAGTGAACCAAGTACTAAGAAATTCGTAGGGTACTTGATGTTTCAACATAAGATTTCAATGTCTCAAACAATCCCAAGTGGTGAAATAGTATATCTATTTGCAAGTTTAATAGTAACATCAATGTCTTCAATCTCAACAGGTGCTATATCATGCATAATTTCTTGATATAAAGTAAATTTAATGGTACTCACACTAGCATCTATATCTAAACAATGATAGCAATGATCTCCAATCTTAACAGAAACAACATGCATGGCAACCACTGGTTTATTCTTATCTAACAAATCTTGTTTGTTTCTAACAGGATTTGCAATTCTAGCAACCTCATCACAAAAGTAAATAACATGGCCATCAATATTATCAACCAAGATATCCTTAACCATAGAAATATTAGGTTCTACATTTATTTGTTCAGAAGGTCTCGATGTTCAAATATTAATTTTATTGACCATAGTTGTAGCTTTAATATGTTCCTTAATCCTAACAAGAAAAGGTGGTTTCTCAATGGCAGTACGCTCAACTGGATCAACATTATAAAGGATTGTTTCTTCTTTAGCTATGCTAGGCTCCTTACAAGTTTATTCAATAGGGGTGCAAAATTTAATCTACTTCTCCTTAGGGAGATCAACATGAGTAGAAAATGATTCACAAAAGGAAGCTACTATCTCAGAGTCAAGGCCATATTTTACACTAAACGTATGAAAGTCTTCCGTCTCCATAGAATATTTAACACAATCAAACGCAAGATTTATGCCTGACCCATTACGTGTGTTCAACTCCTAATCCTCAGAGTTGCGTTTAATTCCTTCAAGAACATACCACTTGAATTCAATAGTTCTCGTCATAAAGGAGGCAACGGAAGAGGTATCCAACATCAATTGGTCATTATGAGAAAGTCGAGTATAAAAGTTTTGTAAGATTTTTTACCTTGAGGGCTCATGATTGGGGCATGTGCGCATCATAGATTTAAGCTCCCCAAGCTTGAGCAGTACTTTCTCCTTCATGATGCCTGAAATTATATATATAATTCAGATCACGATGAACCAAATGCATAGGATAAAATTTATAATGAAATTCTAACTTCAGTCAGTTCCAATCCCATGTACCGGTATCATACAATAGCCTATACTGAATCAATGCCTTTCCCTCCAAAGATAAAGGGAAAACCTACTTCTTAACACCATATTCAGGCACACCTGCAAGCTTAAATAATCCACAAATTTCATCTATATATATCAAGTGCATATCAGGATGTTTGGTTCCATCTCCTGCATAAGGGTTATCAAGTAGTTTATCTAACATAACCGAAGGAATTTCATAGTAAATATCCCCAGTACATTCAGTAGTACAAGGAGCAGATTTTGCCAATTCCGGATGAGGTGAATATACCCCGAACTAGCCCCTCAAATGATTATCCTCCATAGTAACAAGCAACAATAAATTTAGCACGTAATGAAAATGTTTCCTTACCAAATTCCTTATATAAAGCAAAGCGTAGGGTATCAATCGTCGTCCTTTATATAAGTAAGAGTGTCGAACTCAACGAGGAGAAGAAGGAAATGACAAGCGGTTTTCAGCAAGGTATTCTCTGCAAGTGCTATCACTAAAGTGATAGCTAGTTTTGTTAAGCGCTACGGAGGAGGAGGAGGTGTAGGAAGAGGGAAGGGCTGCGCCAGGGGAAGGGTGTGGCTGCCCTCCCACCCCCACTATATGTAGGGGGGAAGGGAAGAGGGGGCCGTCCCCCTTAGATCCATCTAGAGGGGGCGGCCAAGGGGGACTTACCCCCCA
The DNA here is from genome assembly GCA_022496015.1 of Hordeum marinum. Classification (NCBI taxonomy): domain Eukaryota; kingdom Viridiplantae; phylum Streptophyta; class Magnoliopsida; order Poales; family Poaceae; genus Hordeum; species Hordeum marinum. Next base: position 37,413,018 of record CM039673.1, read on the forward strand.
AGTTAGGTGGGAGGCGTCCCCATCCCCTAGGGTTTCCAACCCTAGGTGCCTTGAGACCTTGGGGGCGCACCAGCCTACTAAGGGGCTACTTCCCACCAAACTACAGCCCATTAGGTCCTCTGGGGCATGTGGACCCTCCCGGTGGACCTCCAGAACCCCTTCGGTGGTCCCGATATAATACCGATAAACACCAAAACCTTTCCGGTGACTAAAACTAGACTTCCCATATATAAATCTTTACCTCCGGACCATTCCGGAACTCCTTTTGACTTTCGGAATATCATCCGGTACTGTCATGATGGAGGAACTGTTGGTGATGACGATGGCTTCAACCTCCCCCTCCCAGAGGGAAGTTTCCCCGAGGGAATCGCTCCGCCGGAGAGCAAAAGTGTTGCTGTCTAGGTTCCACCTCGAGATGGCGATGCTTCGTCCTAAAAGTCTCCACTTGATTTTTTCTAGGTCAAAACCCTTCTTATAGCCGAAGCGGGGGGTCGGGGGTGGGCGTGCCTTGTTGCCTAGTCAGCAACATGCCCCCCTCTGGTACTTCTTGGCCCTAGTTTTTTTTGTATATTCCAAGAATATTCTTAGTAAAATTTCTGGTCATTTGGAGTTCAACATAATAGGTATATCTAACGTAGCTATTTTCAGTTCCAGAATACCAGTTGACGGTAATGTTCCTCTCCATGTAAACCTTATAAATTCAGAGAGAAAAGGCATTAAAATTGTATCATCAAGAAGAATAATGACCAAAAACAATATAAATAACATTAGGAAATCATGATGCAAAATGGATGTATCAGTGCCTAGTGCTAGTTGTTATTTTCTGCTTGTTTTTGATTTTCTAGGAAATCAATACCAAATGAAGTCCAAATGCTACAAAACTTTTTGACATTTTTTCTTCAGAAAAGAGATCCTCGAAGCTCCAGGAGGAGACTAGATGGGAAGCGAGTAGATGACAACGCAACAGGGCGCGCCTGCCCCCCTGGGCGCGCCCTATTACCTTGTGGGCCCCTCATGGATCCATCCGACCTAATTCCATATCCATAAATTCTCTAAAATCAGGAAACTAACAAAGACCCACCCAAAACACTTTTTCTGGCGCCGCAAGTCTCTCTTCCGACGAGAGCCCATCTGGAGACCTATTCCGGTACTTTGTCAATTGGGAATCGATCACAGAAGTCATCTTCATCAACCTTGTTGCCTCCATGATGATGTGTGATTAGGCCACCACAGACCTACAGGTCCATATCTAGTACCTAGATGGCTTTCTCTCTCTCTCTCTCTGATCTTCAATACCATGTTCACCATGATCCTCGCGGTGATCTATCCAATGTAATCCTCTTTGATGGTGTGTTTCTTGGGATCAGATGAATTGTGTGTTTATGATAAGATTATTAATTGAAAGTACTTGATTCTTTTATCAATTCTATTATGCATGATTATTATAGCTTAGTATTTCTCCTCGATCCGTCGATTTGATGGCCAACTAGATTGATTTATCTTCAACGGGAGTGGTGCGTTGTAATGGGTTCAATCTTGCGGTGTTCTATATCCCAGTGACCAAAAGGAACAAGAAAAATATTTGTATTTTGGTCATAAAGGATAAAATGACGGGGTGTGAACATATTGCTTGTCTTACTCTGTCTACATAATGTCATCTTGCTTAATGCATTACTCCGTTTATCATGAACTTAATACCATAGATGCATAATCGTTTCGGTCGACTGGTGGAGTTATAGTAATAGATGCATGATTGTTTTGGTCTACTTGTTTATGGATGTGATGCGTAAATACATGATCATTTCCGTGAATAACATGTCATAACTATGCAAAAGTCTGTCAATTGCCCAACAATAGTTTGTCTACCCACCGTATGCTATGTTCAAGAGAGAAGCCTCTAGCGAAAACGATGGCCCCCGGGTCTACTTAATAAGAAATACTAAAACCATAAATACTTTGCTGTAAATTATTTAACGCTATTTATTTTGCATTTATATCATAAATCTCTATCTAGATTTAATCCTTGCAAGTAACGAGTTCAGGGGGCTTGACAACCCTCTTGCCCGCCTTGGGTGCAAGTGTTTGGATGTGTGTGTGCATGTTCGGTTGAAAGGAGTTTGCTTGGTTATCCTATTGGTACGATAACCTTGGTTCTCACTGAGGGAAATACTTAACTCTACTGTGCTACATCTCCTCTACTCTTTGAGGAAAATCCCAACACAACTCAAAAATAGCAAGTGTCAACTGGGTAATGTGCCTTTCATTTACCTGGTTTACTTATGGGTAATACTAGGCCCATGATCCATGACTTGATCCCTTTGGTTGATAGAATGAAAAGGATATTGGCAGCTAGCTCTTCTCTAGATCTCACAAGGTGCTAGATTGAAACTTGGAAGGTCTTTCATTTCATTTATTCAGATATACTATCTTTGTAGTCTCTAGACCCCCTGGTATAATTAAACAACAAGAGAGAATTGAGCAGAATGGCAGGGTTACCAAGGCCCAGCTTCCTGGCACGGTTATCAAGGCAAATCGGGGGGGGGGATTATTTGCGGGGTCAAGAAATATAGTTTCAATACAGTAGTTTGGAATAAAGGCAAATATATCCTGCAACTCAACCTGTTAGATCAATGTTAAAACTAAGAAAACTTGGGGTCTCCTAGTAGTCTACGGTTCTGCCCATGAGAACCTCAAAGAATAATTCATTGTGGAACTGGAAACATTCCGTTGAAGGATGACCATGCCTTATATTGTTGGAGGGGATTTCAATATCCTTCGGCATGTGGGGTAGAAAAACAAGAAAATGCATCATTTGAAATCCTCTGATATGTTCAACTCCGTGATAAATGTCCCGAGCCTCCGTGAATTATTCATTAGTGGGGGCAAATTTACCTATACCAATAATCTATCCCACCCAACCTTGGAAAAGTTAGACCATATCTTGATGTCCGATGATTGGGAGGACTTGTTTCCTATGGCATCGGCGAGGAAACTAGTTAGAGAACTCTCTGATCACAATCCTTTGTTGATTTCCTTCGACAGGGAGATGAGAGATACTCCTAAACCTTGAGAATTCCGCTTAGATCTTTCCTGGTTCAAGGATGATGAGTTTCTCCGGAAGGTGGACCAAATCTGGAGCAGGAATGTTAAAGCCACAGATCTTATTGATATCCTCAATATCAAACTAAAGAGGATCAAAACCTATTTCAAAGGGTGGGGATCGAATAAATTTGGCCATGATAAAAAAAATAAAAGAAGAACTCCGCATGGAGGTTTCCATGTTGGAGGAGCTTCAAGAAGAGGGTCATCTTACCCCTGAATTATATGACAAGAAAGTTGATGTTAGTGTTGAACTTCATGAACTTCTGATTGAGGAGGAGATTTTCTGGTTGCAACAATCCCATGAGAGCTGGCTGCTCAAAGGAGACCGCAATTCTGATTATTTTCACAAGATAGCTAATGGCCGCAAAAGAAAAAACACGATTCATTCCTTGAAATGTGGGGACATGGAGATTGAGGGTATTTATAACCTTATCTCTCACACCACATCATATTATAAAGAATTGTTTGGACTTGCCCCTGGTAACCTCTTTAAAATGGATCCCGAAACTTGGACTAAGGATGAGAAACTTAATAATGAGGACAATTTAGAATTGACCAGGGAGTTTACTGAAAATGAGGTGAAAGAAGCTTTATTTTACAAGGAGGCTAATAGAGCCCCCGGCTCTGATAATATTCCTGTTGAATTTTATCAAAGTTGCTGGGAAACTGTTAAAGATGATATTATGCGTCTTTCCTTTTATTTCCATAAGGGAGAGCTTGATATTTAGCGCCTCAATTATGGAATTATCATCCTGTTGCCTAAAGTGTCGGGAGCTGATCGTATTCAACTGTTCCGTCCTATTTGCCTCCTCACATGCCCTTATAAACTGGTTACTAAAGTCCTTGATTGTTGTGTCGAAAAGTATGCTTATAAATTGATCAGCCCCACTCAAAATGCTTTTGTGAAAGGGTGCAATATCATGGATGGCATCCTAGCATTGCATGAGCTCCTTAATTACACTCATGTCAAGAATCGGGTTGGGGTCGTGCTTAAACTCGATTTCGATAAAGCATATGACAAAGTAAACTAGGACTTCTTACTAGAATGTCATAAGATGAGGGGCTTTTGGGATACCTATTGTAGTTTGATGTGTAAACCCCTATACAATGGTACTGTTAGCATAAAGATGAATAATTGTGTGGGACCTTATTTTCAAAGTTCAAACGGGGTGCGTCAGGGTGATTCTATATCCCTTTTCTTATTCAATCTTGCGGTGGAGTGTTTATCCAAGATGATTAGTAATGCTCAAAAATGGTCTCCTGGTAGGTTTGGCGCCTGACCTAATTCCTCACGGTGTTGCAGTTTTGCAATATGCAGATGATACTATGATCTGCCTTGATCATGACCAAGAGAAAGCACGTAACCTTAAGTTGCTTCTTTACATTTTTGAAATGATGAGTGGTCTGAAAGTAAATTTTCAGAAAAGTGAAATCCTTACGGTTGGTGGAGATGACTCCATTAATAAGACATAAGCTGATCTTTTTAACTGCGAGGTGGGCGAGTTTCCCATAAAATACTTAGGTATGCTTGTAATGTTGGGGAACGTAGTAATAATTCAAAAAAATTCCTACGTGTCTCCAAGATCAATCTAGGTGATGCTAGCAATGAGAGAGAGGAAGTACATCTTCATACCCTTGAAGATCGCTAAGCGGAAGCATTACAAAGAATGCGGTTGATGGAGTCATACTCGTGGCGATTCAAATCGCGAAAGATCTGATCCAAGCACTGAACGAAGGGTGCCTCCGCGTTCAACACATGTACAGCCCGAGAATGTCTCCTCCTTCTTGATCCAGGAAGGGGGGATGGGAAGTTTAGGGAGATCCCCAGCAGCACGACGGCATGGTAGCGGTGGAGCTCGTGGTTCTCCGGTAGAGCTTCGCTAAGCGCTACGGAGGAGGAGGAGGTGTAATAAGAGGGGAGGGCTGCGCCAGGGGAAGGGTGTGGATGCCCTCCCACCCCCAATATATGTAGGGGGAAGGGAAGAGGGGGATTGCCCCCTTAGATCCATCGAGAGGGGGCGGCCAAGGCGGGACTTACCCCCCAAGTTAGGTGGGAGGCACCCCCCATCCCCTAGGGTTTCCAACCCTAAGTGCCTTGAGACCTTAGGGGGCGCACCAGCCTACTAAGGGGCTACTTCCCACCAAACTACAACCCATTAGGTCCTCTGGGGCAGGTGTACCCTCCCGGTGGGCCTCCAGAACCCCTTCGGTGGTCCCGATATAATACCGATAAACACCAAAACCTTTCCGGTGACTAAAACTAGACTTCCCATATATAAATCTTTACCTCCGGACCATTCCGGAACTCCTTTTGACGTTCGGGATATCATCCGGTACTCCGAACAACTTTCGGTAACCACATACAATTTCCATTACAACTCTAGCGTCACCAAACCTTAAGTGTGTAGACCCTACGGGTTCGGGAACCATGCAGTCATGACCCAGACACCTCTCTGGCCAATAACCAATAGAGGGATCTGGATACCCATATTGGCTCCCACATGTTCCACGATGATATCATCGGATGAACCATGATGTCAGGGATTCAATTAATCCCGTATACAATTCCCTTTGTCAATCGTATGTTACTTGCCCGAGTTCGATCGTCGGTATCCCTATACCTTGTTCAATCTCATTACCGACAAGTCTCTTTACTCGTTCCGTAACACATGATCCCGTGACTAAATCCTTAGTCACATTGAGCTGATTATGATGATGTCTTACCGAGTGGGCCTAGAGATATCTCTCCGTCGCACGGAGTGACAAATACCAGTCGATCCGTGCCAACCCAACAGACACTTTTGGAGACACCTGTAGTGCACCTTTATAGTCACCCAATTACGTTGTGATGTTTGATACACCCAAAGCATTCCTACGGTATCCGGGAGTTGCACAATGTCATGGTCTAGGGAAATGATACTTGACATTAGAAAATGTCTAGCAGACGAACTACACCATCTTGTGCTATGCTTAGGATTGAGTCTTGTCCATCACATCATTCTCCTAATGTTGTGATCCCGTTATCAATGACATCCAATGTCCATGGCCAGGAAACCATGACCATCTATTGATCAACGAGATAGTCAACTAGGGGCTCACTAGGTACATGGTGTGGTCTCTATGTATTCACACATGTATTACGGTTTCCGGTTAATACAATTATAGCATGAACGATAGACAATTATCATGAACAAGGAAATATTATAATAACCATTTTATTATTGCCTCTAGGGCATATTTCCAACAGCCTCCCACTTGCACTAGAGTCAATATTCTAGTTACATTGTGATGAATTGAACACCCATAGAGTTCTGGTGCTGATCATGTTTCGCTCATGAAAGAGGTTTAGTCAACGGATCTGCGACATTCAGATCCGTATGTACTTTACAAATATCTATATCTGCATCCTGAATGTAAGCACAAATGGAGTTGAAGCGGCGCTTGATGTGCTTGGTCTTCTTGTGAAACCTGGACTCCTTGGCGATGGCAATAGCTCTAGTGTTGTCACAGAAGAGAGTCATCGGGCCTAACGCATTGGGAATCACTCCTAGGTCGATGATGAACTCCTTCATCCAGACTCCTTCCCGCGCTGCTACCGAAGCATCTATGTACCCCGCTTCACATGTAGATGCCGCCACGATGCTTTGCTTGTAACTGCACCAGCTGACTGCCCCACCATTCAAAATATACACGTATCCAGTTTGTGACTTTAAGTCATCCGGATCTATGTCGAATCTAGCATCAACGTAACCCTTTACGACGAGCTCTTCGGCACCTCCATAAAAGAGAAACATATCCTTAGTCCTTTTTAGGTACTTAAGGACATTCTTGACTGCTGTCGAGTGTTCCATTCCGGGATCACTTTGGTACCTACCTACCAAACTTCTGGCGAGGTTCACATCAGGTCTGATAGACAACATTGCATACATAATAGAGCCCATGGCTGAGGCATAGGGGATGACACCCATCTTTTCTCTATCTTCTGCTGAGGTCAGGCATTGAGTTGTGCTCAATCTAACACATTGCAATACAGACAAGAACCCCTTCTTGGACTGATACATATTGAATGTCTTCAATATCTTGTCAAGGTATGTGCTTTGTGAAAGACCAATGACATGTCTTGATCTATCTCTATAGATCTTGATGCCTAATATGTAAGCAGCTTCTCCAAGGTCCTTCATTGAAAAAAACTTATTCAAGTAGGCCTTTATGCTTTCCAAAAGTTGTATATCATTTCCCATCAATAATATGTCATCCACATATAAAGTGATAAATGCTACAGAGCTCCCACTCACTTTCTTGTAAATACAGGCTTCTCCATATGTCTATATAAACCCAAACGCTTTGATCACCTTATCAAAGCGAATGTTCCAACTCCGAGATGCTTGCACCAGCCCATAGAGGGAGTGATGGAGCTTGCATACCTTCTCAACATTCTTAGGATCGACAAAACCTTCCGGCTGCATCATATACAATTCTTCCTTAAGGGAACCATTAAGGAATGACGTTTTGACGTCCATTTGCCAGATCATAATCATAAAATGCGGCAACTTCTAACATGATTCAGACGGACTTCAGCATCGCTACGGGTGAGAAGGTCTCATCATAGCAAACTTCTTGAACTTGTCGATAACCCTTAGCGACAAGCCGAGCCTTATAGATGGTCACATTACCATTCGCGCTAGTCTTCTTCTTAAAGATCCATTTATTTTCTATGGCTTGCCGATCATTGGGCAAGTCCACCAAAGTCCATACTTTGTTCTCATACATGGATCCTATATCGGATTTCATGACTTCAAGCCATTTGTTGGAATCTGGGCCCGCCATGGCTTCTTCATAGTTCTAGGGTTCACCGTTGTCTAACAACATGATTTCCAGGACAGGGTTGCCGTACCACTCTGGTGCAGAACATGTCCTCGTGGACATATGAAGTTTAGTAGTAACTTGATCAGAAGTTTCATGATCATCATCACTAACTTACTCTCTAGTCGGTGCAGGCACCACAAAAACATTCTCCTCCATTGCGCTATTTTCTGGTTCGAGAGGGAAATAATTACCTCATCAAGTTCTACTTTCCTCATACTTACTTCTTTCAAGAGAAACTCTTTCTCTAGAAAGGATCCATTCTTGGTAACAAAGATCTTGCCTTCGGATATGAGGTAGAAGGTATACCCAATAGTTTCCTTAGGGTATCCTATGAAGACGCACTTTTCTGATTTGGGTTCGAGCTTTTCAGGTTGAAGTTTCTTGACATAAGCATCGCATCCCCAAACTTTCAGAAACAACAGCTTAGGTTTCTTCCCAACCCATAATTCGTACGGTGTCGTCTCAACGGATTTAGATGGTACCCTATTTAAAGTGAATGCGGTAGTCTCTAATGCATATCCCCAAAATGATAGCGGTAAATTAGTAAGAGACATCATAGATCACACCATATCAAATAGAGTGTGATTACGGCGTACGGACACACCATTACGCTGAGGTGTGCCAGGCGGCGTGAGTTGTGAAACAATACCACATTTCCTTAAGTGCGTGCCAAACTCGTGACTCAAATATTCTCCTCCATGATCATATCGTAAGAACTTTATTTTCTTGTCACGTTGATTCTCTACCTCACTCTAAAATTCCTTGAACTTTTCAAAGGTCTCAGACTTGTGTTTCATTAAGTAGACATACCCATATCTGCTTAAGTCATCAGTGAGGGTGAGAACATAACGATAGCCATCACGACCCTCAATGCTCATCAGTCTGCATACATCGATATGTATTATTTCCAACAAGTTGGTTGCTCGCTCCATTGTTTCGGAGAACAGAGTCTTAGTCATCTTTCCCATGAGGCATGGTTCGCACATGTCAAATGATTCATGATCAAGAGACTCCAAAAGTCCATCTGCATGGAGTTTCTTCATGCGTTTGACACCAATATGACCAAGGCGGCAGTGCCACAAGTATGTGGGACTATCATTATCAACCTTACATCATTTGGTATTCACACTATGAATATGTGTAACATCACGTTCGAGATTCAATTAAAATAAACCATTGACCAGCGGGGCATGACCATAAAACTTATATCTCATACAAGTAGAACAACCATTATTCTGGGATTTAAATTAGTAGCCATCTCGCATCAAACGAGATCCAAATACATTGTTCATGCTCAAAGCTGGTACTAAATAACAATTATTGAGGTTTAAAGCTAATCCCGAAGGTAGATGTAGAGGTAGTGTGCCGACGGCGATCAAATCGACCTTGGAACCATTCCCGATGCGCATCGTCACCTCATCCTTTGCCAGTCTTCGCTTATTCCGCAACTCCTGTTTTGAGTTGCAAATGTGAGCAACCACACCGGTATCAAATACCCAGGAGCTACTACGAGCACTGGTAAGGTACACATCAATAACATGTATATCATATATATACCTTTGACGTTGACGGCTTTCTTATACGCTAAGTACTTGGGGCAGTTCCGCTTCCAGTGACCGGTTCCCTTGAAACAAAAGCACTCAGTCTCAGGCTTGGGTCCATTCTTGGGCTTCTTCCCAGTAACTGATTTACAGGGCACGGCAACTGCTTTGCCGTCCTTCTTGAAGTTCTTATTACCCTTGCCTTTCTTGAAACTAGTGATCTTATTCACCGTCAACACTTGATGTTCCTTTTTGATTTCCACCTCCGCTGATTTCAGTATCGAATATAACTCATGAATGAAATTCTCCATCCCTTGTATATTGTAATTCATCACAAAGCTCTTGTAGCTAGGTGGAAGCGACTGGAGGATTCTGTCAATAACCAAGTCATCCGGAAGATTAACTCCCAGCTGAGACAAGCGGTTGTGCAACCCAGACATTTTGAGTATGTGCTCGCTGACAAAACTATTTTATTCCATCTTACAACTGAAGAACTTGTCGGAGACTTCATATCTCTCGACCCGGGAATGAGCTTGGAAAACCATTCTCAGCTGTTGGAACATCTCATATGCTCCATGTTTCTCAAAACGCTTTTGGAGCCCCTGTTCTAAGCTATAAAGCATGCCGCACTGAACCAGGGAGTAATCATCACTACGTGAGTGCCAGGCGTGCATAACATATTGAGTTTATGGGAAAATGGGTGCGTCACCTAGCGGTGCATCAAGGACATATAATTTCTTAGAAGCTATGAGGATGATCCTCAAGTTACGGACCCAGTCCGTATAGTTGCTTCCATCGTCTTTTAGCTTGGTTTTCTCTAGGAACGCGTTAAAGTTGAGGGCAACATTAGCGTGGGCCATTGGATCTACAAGATAGATTGTAAATAAAATTTTAGACTAAGTTCATGATAATTAAGTTCATCTAATCAAATTATTTAATGAACTCCCACTCAGACATCCCTCTAGTCATCTAAGTGATACATGATCCACGTCGACTAGGCCGTGTCCGATCATCACGTAAGACGGACTAGTCATCAATGGTGAACATCTCCATGTTGATCGCATCTACTATACGAATCATGTTCGACCTTTCAATCTCTCATGTTCTGAGGCCATGTTTGTACATGTTAGGCTCCTAAAGTCAATCTAAGTGTTCCGCGTGTGTAAATCTGGCTTACACCCGTTGTATGCGAATGTTAGAACCTATCACACCCAATCATCATGTGGTGCTTCGAAACAACGATCCTTCGCAATGGTGCACACTTAGGAGAAACACATTTCTTGAAATTTAGTGAGGGATCATCTTATTTATGCTACCGTCGTTCTACCAAATAAGATGTAAGAACATGATAAACATCACATGCAAATCATAAAGTGACATGATATGGCCAATATCATCTTGTGCCTTTGATCTCCATCTTCGGGGCGCGGCATGATCACCATCGTCATCGGTACGACACCATGATCTCCATCATCGTGTCTTCATGAAGTTGTCTCGCCAACTATTACTTCTACTACTATGGCTAATAGTTAGCAATAAAGTAAAGTAATTACATGGCATTTTTGATTAACACGCAGGTCATACAATAAATTAAGACAACTCATATGGCTCCTGCCGGTTGTCATACTCATCGTCATGCAAGTCGTGATTCCTATTAAAAGAACATGATCAATCTCATACATCACATATATTTCATCTCATCCTTTTGGCCATATCACATCACATAGCATACCCTGCAAAAACAAGTTAAACGTCCTCTAATTGTTGTTGCAAGTTTTATGTGGCTGCTACGGGTTTCTAGAAAGAACGCTTCTTACCTATGCAAAATCCACAATGGTGATATGCCAATTGCTATTTACCCTTCATAAAGACCCTCTTCATCGAATCCGATCTGACTAAAGTGGGAGAGACAGACACCGGCTAGCCACCTTATGCCACAACTGCATGTTAGGCGGTGGAACCAGTCTCACATAAGCGTACGTGTAAAGTCAGCCCAGGCCGGTTCAACCCACAATGCCGCCGAATCAAGATAGGACTAGTAATGAGAAGCAAATTGACCAAATCATCGCCCACAACTACTTGTGTTCTATTTGTGCATAGAATCTACGCATAGACCTAGCTCATGATGCCACTGTTGGGGAACATAGTAATAATTCAAAAAAAAATCTACGTGTCTCCAAGAACAATCTAGGAGATGCTAGCAATGAGAGAGAGGGAGTGCATCTTCATACCCTTGAAGATCGCTAAGCAGAAGCGTTACAAAGAACGCGGTTGATGGAGTCGTTCTCGTGGCGATTCAAATCGGGGAAGATCCGATCCAAGCGCCGAACGGACGGCGCCTCCATGTTGAACACACATACAGCCCGGGAACATCTCCTCCATCTTGATCCAGCAATGGGGGAGGGGAAGTTGAGGGAGATCTCCGGTAGCACGACGGCGTGGTGGCGGTGGAGGTCGTGGTTCTCCGGCAGAGCTTTGCTAAGGCTACGGAGGAGGAGTTGCAGGAGGAGGTGCAGGAAGGGGGAGGGTTGCGCCAGGGTAAGGGTGCGTCTGCCCTCCCACCCCCACTATTTATAGGGGGAGGGGAAGAGGGGGTGGCCCCCTTAGATCCATCTAGAGGTGGGGAAGGGGGGGGACTTGCCCCCCAAGTTAGGTGGGCGGCGCCCCCACCCCCTAGGGTTTCCAACCCTAGGCACCTTGGGCCCTTGGGGAGGGGGCGTACTAGCCCACTAAGGGGCTGGTTCCCACCCAACTACAGCCCATTAGGTCCTCTGAGGCAGGTGGACCCCCGGAACCCCTTCGGTGGTCCCGGTACAATACTGATAAACCCCAAAACCTTTCCGATGACTGAAACTGGAGTTCCCATATATAAATCTTCACCTTCAGACCATTCCGGAATTCCTCGTGATGTCCGGGATCTCATCCAGGACTCCGAACAACTTTCGATAACCACATACAATTTCCATTACAACTCTAGCGTCACCGAACCTCAAGTGTGTAGACCCTATGGGTTCGGGAACCATGCAGTCATGACCGAACCTCTCTGGACAATAACCAATAGCGGGATCTGGATACCCATATTGGCTTCCACATGTTCGACGATGGTCCCATCGGATGAACCACGATGTCGGGGATCCAATTAACCCCGTATACAATTCCCTTTGTCCATCGGTATGTTACTTGCCCGAGATTCGATCATCGGTATCCCTATACCTTGTTCAATCTCGTTACCGTCCAGTCTCTTTACCCGTTCCGTAACACATGATCCAGTGACTAACTCCTTAGTCACATTGAGCTCATTATGATGATGTATTACCGAGTGGGCCTAGAAATACCTCTCCGTCACACGGAGTGACAAATCCCAGTCTCGATTCGTGCCAACCCAATAGACACTTTCGGAGACACCTGTAGTGCACTTTTATAGTCACCCAGTTACGTTGTGACGTTTGATACACCCAAAACATTCCTACGGTATTCGGGAGTTGCGCAATCTCATGGTCTAAGGAAATGATACTTGACATTAGAAAAGCTCTAGCACACGAACTACACGATCTTGTGCTATGCTTAGGATTTGGTCTTGTCCATCACATCATTTTCCTAATGATGTGGTCCCGTTATCAACAACATCCAATGTCCATGGCCAAGAAACCATGACCATCTATTCATCAACAAGCTAGTCAACTAGAGGCTCACTAGGGACATGGTGTGGTCTATGTATTCACACATGTATTACGGTTTCTGGTTAATACAATTATAGCATGAACAATAGACAATTATTATGAAAAAGGAAATATAATAATAACAATTTTATTATTGTCTCTAGGGCATATTTCCAGCATGTAAGTCCTGTGGCCTTAAAGACTTTGACTGGGACTTCCTTGATGGGAAATATCTCAGAAAATTTGATGCCTGGGTTGGGAATGCGGCATCAATGGGTGGTAGACATACACTCCTAACTTATGTTGTGACTCAGCTATCCATGTACCGCATGTCGATGTGGATGATGAATAAAACCTTCATTGAAAAGCTAGGCAATCATAGGAGATGTTTCTTTTGGCAAGGGTGCAATAAAAAGAGGAGATACCATCTTATTAGATGGAACAAAATTTGTAGAGCAAAAAATAAAGGTAGCCTAGGGATTAAAGATCTTCGTAGGCAGAATATTAGCCTTATGGTGAAATGGTGGTGGAAATTAGAGACACAAAAAGGGATCTGGCAAAATAATTTCATGGCCAGATATCTTACCAGACAGACAGTTGCTACGGTTAAACCCAAATTTTCAGACTCCCCTTGTTGGAAGGCTTTACTTAAGGTAAAGGACATTTATATGATAGGGAGAAAGATTAAGCTAGGATCTGGGGACCAGGTCAGGTTGTGGAGAGACCCTATAGAGGGACAAACTCCCTTGTGTGAACAATTTCCTAACCTGTTTGAAATTTGCAAAGATCAGGACTGCACTATTGGTAAATTGCTTGATATCTCACCTTCCTCCCTTTTCCGAAGAAGGCTGAATCCTGAGTTGTCTGATCAGTGGAATGAAATATGCTATCTTGTGAATAATCTTCCACGAAAAACTGAAGCGGATCAGGTGTTCTGGGGGTTCATAAGTTTGGTAAATTCACTACCAAATCTATGTACAAATGGTCGGAAACACCCCTGAGCGGGTGCCACATTTCAAATGGATTTGGAAGGCCAAACTTCCCCTTAAGATTCAAATCTTTCTCTAGCAGATGTTTCAGGATGCAGTCCTGACCCGTGATGTTACGAAGCAGAGGAAATGGCCTGGCAATCCAATTTGTTCGTTTTGTACATCTCGGGAAACTGTTCGTCACTTGACGTTCACGTGCCCTGTGGCGCGAGTGGTATGGAGATCTATCGGAGTGGCGCTGGGCACTGATCTTTGCCCAAATAATCAATGACAATACTATGCTTGGTGCCATGCATTTATCCCTGGAGAAGAAAAGTTTAATACTGTTGGGGTAGCAGCGGTAACCTGGGCTATATGGCTGGCTAGAAACTGAGCTACTTTTGAGAAAAAGATGATCAAATCTCCTTTTAAGATTGTGTTTACAGCATGCTCCTTCTTGCTTTATTGGGCAGGCCTTCAGAATGGACAGGATATGAAGAAGATGAAGAGCGGGACGCAGATGATCTGGGACGGCACCATGATGGTGATGAAGCTCTGTGATGCTGCAAAGAAGACGGTGGAGGGGCCCTGAAAACCCAATGGCGTCGGCGGCGAGTTCTCGGTGGTCATGCTGCAGTTTGGGCTTCGCTTCCTTTCGTTGTTAGCTGGATGTCTGGTCTGGTTGTGTTGGTTGAAACCAAATGTTTTTGTCTGTCTGCTCTGAGATGTTATATAGGATAGCTGGATTATGATGTCATCAGGTTATAGTCCCATAGTGGTTGTTTCGATGTCGAGCAGTTGCGGTGGGTTTCCTGATGATGCGTCAAACTCGCTTTCTCCCTTTCCCTCCTCCTGTTAGTTATGAACTGATGTATTTTCGTTCTAAGTAATGGAAAGGGGCAAAGCCCGGTTCGAAAAAAAAAGCAAACACCGATGAAGATGATGGTAGTGACATGGAAAATAAAATACAATTTTGTTTGTATTGATATAAGTAAAGAAACTGAAATTTGTAATTGCCAATCAGGGGATCTTTATGTGAAATACTGAATTTTTCAACCCACTACCTGTGAGACATATCCATTGCAGTGCCAAATAAACAAACTTCTCCGAGATTAACCGCAAGACAATGGTCCGCTTGTTGTATATAATAAATATCACACATGTGTTGTATATGTGTAGCCGGTGCTAGAATTAACATATGGATGCTCCACAACCTATGTTCGCACATACACAGATCATACATATGCTCTGGTCAGAAAGCAGAGTGGTGGACAAAAGTGAAGTTCACAAAAGACCTTCATACATAAGCCATTGATTCAACTTGCACTTCAGGCCTTGCCGGATTCCTCGCAGCCTGGTGGCCTGAAGGCAATGAAGCTGACGCACTGCACCTGGCGCATGTTGTCAAAGCCGATGACGCGGACATAGGCGTCAGGGTATTCCTTCTTGACCTCCTCCACCTCGCTGAGCACCTGTGTGGCGTCGGTGCACCCGAACATAGGCAGCTTCCACATTGTCCAGTATCGGCCGTCGTAGTATCCGGGGGAGCTGTTGTGCTCACGGAAGACGAAGCCAACCTTGCTGAACTCGAGGCAGGGCACCCACTTGGAGCGGATCAGATAGTCGACCTGCTTCAGGAGGGCCTCCGTGGAGAGGGGTGGCAAGTAAGACAGGGTCTCGAACTTCTTGATGCCCTCAATCGGCCACACCTGAATGAACAAAATGCAGACAGATGCTCAATACTTGGTGCTAAGTCAATTAGTTGTTCTAACATTGCTAGAAAAATCCGTCGATAAGTGAAAAATTGCTCCTGATGGGCAGCACTCATATGCATTGGTGGGTTGTCCACAATCAAGAAAGCTTAAGGGTAGCCCTTGAACTGATGGGCACTCTGGAGGCACTAAGATAATATTATCTAACCAGCGCTGCAATAAAAAGTAATTTCCATTCCCTAAGTTATGAGTTGATTGCTTTTACACATGGATCCCAGCTTATGGATAAGGCTAAATGAGCATCCAAAGACATATGGTTTCCATAGGCAACAAAACAAGCAGATAGTCTGTTGACCACATTATGTTGTACTTGGTTCTAGTATATGGGTCCTATTTTAAGGATGGGTTTGGTTATATACATTGGGGATGTTCTGTAGGTGAATTACTTGTACTTACAAAGAAACTCATATCAGTTTAATTAGTGCCCCGACATACCTGCATGCACCTGATCCTTCCGCCATTGCTGACGCTGCCGAGGCTGGCGCTGGAGCGGCGGCTGACGGGGAGGCCAGCTGTGGACTTGAGCCCCTGGAAGGGTGCGACGGTGGTAGCCGACGAAGCCATCACGGCGGGGGCCATGGTACTGTATTAACTGGAGGAGAGGAGGATGCCGGCTACACTTGAGGCCACCATTGACGGGTCTCCACGTTATATATAGCCATATGGCCAGCCCCTATCTTTAATCAAGATGTGGAAGGGGTGGCTGGCGTTCGTTGGTTGCCTGGTTTCCTTATCTCTGCGGATTAGTGTAAGAGGCATGGCCGTTGGATGAGTTGTGTGTGCCGAAATTTTCAGTCGTCCATGTCATTGTGGGATTGCCACAAACCCGTTTCCCAACCTTGCTTGTACTCTTTTATTCTTTCCGTTTCATCTTCCTACAGGTAACGCTTCAAAGGTGCTCGATATATAAACTTCCTTTGTTGATGGGCGCTTTAAGTTCAGTGGCACAGGCATAACGAATGTTTTTTTTTCCTGGGAAGGCATAACGAATGTTAATAGTGCATCTTTATCCACTTTTATAATACAAACTTGTCAACCAATTATGCTTGTTTGTAATCTTTGGTGCTTCATTTTATCACATTTTATACAGGTAATTAACATATATTTGCTGCATGTGTGATGTGTGTCATCATTTATATCTTCTATTCACAACTAGCAAAAGAGTCCGTGTGTCGTAATGGGAGAAAAATTAATGCACACCTCTAATTCAATAACCATGACTCAAGACCTTAATAAACCCAAATATTGATAGTGTCAAAAAGTCTTATATTTTGATACAAAAGAATAATCATTTTTTATATTTTGTTAGTCACACGATATTTTAATTACTATAACTACTAATGTATTCGGAAGATACAATAGACATGAACATTAAACCTGGTCGTACAAACAAAATAGTGATCCATCAACATCAAAATAGTAATTGTACTCGGTTCATAAAAAAAGGTATAACTAGAATTCAAAAAAAAGGTATAACTAAAGAAAAGTAACTGTATAAGGTGCTAGCACGCTTCCTCGCTGCATCTCCCAGCCTCCGCCCAAGCTCGCCCTCCCGTCACCAATCCCTCTGTTTGCCCTCTGCCAATTTGATTTTCAAGGTGGCTGTTGATTTTCAAAGCAACTTGTATATAAACTGGTGTGATTCGATGTAATGAAGCAAGGTGGGATTATTTGATGGATGAACGATCGTCGGATCAAACTTTTGCAACCAGGATAGACGAACAAATCTGTTTTTTCTTTGCATACATGATCAAAAAAAAATTTAGCGTAGACGAACGGAACCTTTTTTTAGCGTGGACAAACGGATCCGTTTCTTATTTTGGAGAAAAGACGAACTAATCTGTTAATCGACACTCCCCAATCGATAGGGTCCTAGTCTCCCTCAACTCCTGCCCATATGTTTATGTACATATACTAAATAACTAATGATGTTATCAAACATAATTGATAAAGAACACTGTGGAATTTGTTGAATACAGTTTTGGCCACCTCTGAGCCACTAACAGAGAGATAAGAAACTAGAAATCACTTCCATGTATTTTGGTGATGGAAGACAAATAATGCAGAGAAAAGTAATATATGAAAAAAACATGCTGCTGATATGCCAATTTCATCATCTTGATCCAACCGGTGCAACTGATACGTGGCCCCAGCCATGACCTGAACCTTCTGTTGGGGAACGTTACATGGGAAACAAAAAATTTCCTACGCACACGCAAGATCTATTTATGGTGATGAACATCTACGAGAGGGAGAGTGGATCTACATACCCTTGTAGATCGCTAAGCAGAAGAGTTAAGAAACGTGATTGATGTAGTCAAAAGTCTTCGCGATCCAAATCGCTGAGCGTCCCGCGATCCCATCATGATCCATCTTGCGATCTTGATCATGATCCGTCCCGCGAACCCATCACGATCCGTCTCGTGATCTTGATCACGGTCCTTCCGATCTAGCGCCGAACGGACGACACCTCCGCGTTCAACACACGTATGGCTTGATGACGCCTTCACCTCCTCGATCCAGCGAGCGATGGTGAAATAGTAGAGGAGTTCCGGCAGCACGACGACGTGGTGACGGTGTTGGTGAAGAACAATCTCCGCAAGGCTTCGCCAAGCACTACGGAAACTATGACGGAGGATAAACTAGAGGGACGGGGTTGTCAGCACACGGCTTAGGGTTTCTTGATGTGTTCCAAGTGCTAGCCCTGCCCTTTATTTATATGCTGAGCCCTGGGGTCGAAACTTGGAGAAAAATCCTCCTCAAGGTCGGTTTCCCCGCAAGGCAAGAGTCCTCCTCGGACTCCAGGACTAGACGCCAAGGTCCTGGGCATCTAGACCTAGACGCGAGGGTCCCTGGTGTCTTGCCCCTGGCCTCCGCAAAACACCTTTTGCACCTTCCTAAAGCATCATGGGCTTTACCCCTTGGCCCAAATAAAGTGTTCTTGTACCCGAAACATTTTCGGAAACATCCGAAACTATTTCCGGTGAATACCGGAACCCTTACGGAGACCAAACACTATTATTCCATATATCAATCTTTACCTCCGGACTATTCCGGAGCTCCTCGTCATGTCTGGGATCTCATCTGAGACTCCGAACAACTTTCGGTCACCAACATAACAACTCAACTATACTTATATCGTCACCAAATGTTAGGTGTGTAGACTCTGCGGGTTTGAGAACTATGCAGATATGACCGAGACACCTCTATGGTCAATAACCAATAGCGGGACCTGGATGCCCATATTGGTTCCTACATATTCTACGAAGATCTTTATGGGGTTGAACCTCTATGTCAAGGATTCAGTTAATCCCGTATGTTGTTCCCTTTGTCCTTCAGTATGTTACTTGCCCGAGATTCGATCGTCGATATCTCTATACCTAGTTCAATCTCATTACCGGTAAGTCTCTTTACTTGTTCCATAATACAAGATCCCGTGGCTAACACTTAGTCACATTGCTTGCAAGGCTTTGTTGTGATGTTGTATTACCGAGTGGGCCTCGAGATACCTCTCCGTTACATGGAGTAACAAATCCCAGTCTTGATCCATGCCAACCCAACTGACACCCTCGGAGATACCTGTAGAGCACCTTTATAGTCATCCAGTTACGTTGCGACGCTTGATACACATAAGGCACTCCTTTGGTGTCAGTGAGTTGCATGATCTCATGGTCATAGGATTAGATACTAGACATACAGAAAACTATAGCAATGAACTAACACGATCATATGCTACATTTATAGATTGGGTCTTGTCCATCACATCATTGTCCTAATGATGTGACCCCGTTATCGAATAACATCTCATGTTCATGGCTAGAAAAACTTAACCATCTTTGATCAACGAGCTAGTCCAACAGTGGCATACTAAGGACACGACGTTGTCTATGTATCCACACATGTATCTGAGTTTCCAATCAATAGAATTCTAGCATGGAAAATAAATGATTATCTGAATAAAGAAATATGATAATAACCATTTTATTATTGCCTCTAGGGCATATTTCCAACACCTTCTCCCATCGCCATAGATATCATAACAGAAGATTTTGGATGAGGAAACTCGCTTGCTCATGACCCTCCCTTGCAGGCATAAACAAATCATTTCTGGGAGCAGGAAACTTTGGCAATACTGACTACAGTTACTTTCACATAGAAAAAATCAACACCAGCCAAGCTTTTAGTTGTGCTTGGTCACATAGTCCGCGAGGGAGATTGCAACCGTCAACTTGTGTGGATAGGGGTCGATGCCCGCTAGCTCTAAATAACATGATTAAAATCAAAAGGGCGGTGATTGTACAAGTTCATGTTTTTTTCTCTATACACGAGCAATCATCCCTTTCTGATTATATTGATTAGCCCATGTGCTTTACTATAGTCCCATGTTGGTAAAACAATGATTCATAGAACATGTTTTGCACTCTTTGAAATAAAGTTGGCCATTATGTGCTGTTTCATAGCTAATTTTGTTTTTTTAGATCATTGGTTCATGATTTGAGAATCTGGTAGGTGAAACCATGTGTTTGCATGGTTGTCCTGATTTAGAAGCTTTTGTGCAACTAAATAGACACCCACGAAAGGTTAGTTTGTTTTTCTTACATAAAGTTTGTCACTCTTATTTTATTCATCACCCTGCTCTTCGAGTTGGAAGGTGTGGTAAACTAGTCCAAGACCAAATTTTAGTAATTATGCATTTATGTGTTTTTCTTTCTTTCTTGTTTATTAGCCAATGTTGCCTACATGCCACTCCAATCTGCCACCATTGAAGTTACTGTAAAAACAAATCGTGATGTTACTTTAAAACAAATCACCAGATGTGCTTCCTTCCCATGAAATTTCAGATTTTATTTTTCACTTTCTTGGATGAAAATTATTGTTATTTGACTAAGAATGAAGATAAATTTATTGTACACATGAAATCAACATAATTTTTGTATGAATTGAAATCTCTATCAAGGAACAAACAATTGCACCCACTGTACTCTTCTCCTGTCATCTTTGCATATTGTTTTCTATGCTATCTAGTGCAGTTGGACTTCAATTCAACAAGAGTCTTCTTTGTCGTTGCCGCTTAGTCATCTCCAAGTGATTTTTGTAGAGAAATGGGACTTTGAGGTCAGCACAGAACTTGATTGACATGCTTTGTGTTTCCTATGATAGTAGTTGTTTATCAGAGGGTCTGTCTTTGTGTTCTCTCATTTGGATATGGCCAACGCCCAACGATGTACCTGATCTGTTGTAACATTATAAACTATTGAAGTATATGACTCGGACATTAGATGCTGTATTTGTTGATGTGCTGGTAGTTCAACCTAGATATTAAATGACTTTGAAATTATGGCTCATTATTTGCAGTTCAGAATTTGTCCTTCATTTTTTGGCAGCTTCTTATGTGTGTTTCATTTCATCATATATGTATGTAATTTCCTATCATTCTATAAAAAAATGGATAGGTGTGTCAACGCGCGCCTATGATGATATAGTATTTATAAGATCTCACCCAAAGCCTCCACCATTGATGTAGCATCTACTTTGATCTATCTACTCTAGGTGAGCGAAATCCTTTCTCAAAACATCTCATGATGGCCAAGAAAGTAGTAGGAACAAACGACGACAAAATCCTTGAAGAATTCCGTTTGAAAGGGCAACTTTCGGGCTTGTCTGAGCCTAATACGAGCATTTTTGGGCGTACCAAAGGTAGCATTTTTGGTCATACCAAATGTCGTCGAATGCTTTGGACTCTTTGTTAAGATGGTCGTAACTTTTACATCTGAACTCTATTTTTCATGTTCTTTTGCTTGTTGGAATCATGAGAACATCGCCGATGCACCTACAATATCATATATTGATTTTGAGCAGTTGAAAAACTAACTTCCTAAGTCTGGTGCTTGGATGTCCTCCATTTGGATCCTTTTCATCATGTTAAGTGCATGGGAGTTCCACATCACCTAAAAACACAAAAAAACAAAGAAAACTAATAATAATTAACAAATAATAATGATTATGCAATCCTTGTGATGGAAAGGATAAATAATGAAAATCATGCATATGGACATGTAATTGGCTCAATGGAACATGCTATATGGAGATAATAGACGACGAATGAGCTCTAAAAGTGCATAAAAATTGGAGCCATCACTTGGATCAAGAAGATATTATCCTTTGGAACACCTTGCATCCTTTTGAATGTCGTGCCTGGTAGGCAATTCCAATGAAAACCTAGGATTCAACAGGGTGACCCACTATTACCACTTCTATTTTTCTTGGCAGTGGATTTACTTCAACCTATTCTCAATGACATGTATCATCATGGGGAGATATCTTTTCCAATCCCATTGCATGATCTAGACTCTCCAATTGTGTAGTATGGTGATTAGGTTGGATATTGATTCTCAGTTTCTTGACCTAAAATAAATGTTTTAGTCTTTATCTAAATCCACTCACTTGAAAGTGATTGTTTGTAAATCCTCTATGGTGCTTATAAATGTGATTGCCGATGAATCTTTTCATTGGCTAGTTTATTTGAGTATCAACTCGGTAAGATGCCTCTCATTTACCAGGTTTACCTATGGGTAACACTAGGACCAAGATCCAGGACTTAATGCCTTTGGTTGATAGAATGAAAAGGAGATTGGTAGCTAGCTCTTCTCTATCTCTCAGAAGGTGCTAGATTGAAACTTTCGAGGTCTGCCATTTCATTTGTGTTGATATACTATCTTTGTAGTCTTTAGACCCCCTAGTATAACTAAACAACTGGAGAGAATTGAGCAAAATGTCTCTAGTGTGGCAATCCTGATAGCCCAAAGGAACCACTGGCGACATGTCATCTGGTATGTAAACCAAAGGAGAATGGTGGTATGGGTATCATTAACCATTATATTCAAGACCAAGCTTTTCTTATAAAGCATTGGTGCAAATTTTATAAAAAATCTCACGTTCCATTGGAACTTTCATATGAATTTCTTACTATCATGGAGTCATACTTGTCGCAACATGGATGCATATTTCGAAACCTAATGATCAATACATGGCCATCTCATCAATGAAAGTTAATATGGGCGACCCTACCTTGTTCTTGTGTGATGCCTGTTTGATTGAGGGATCTTCTGCATGTCTTCAACACCATTTGGAAAAGCTCCTTTGTTTGCCTTGGATGACTACATTTCTCTTAAAGATTTTATAGAAACCCCCGATTGGGCCATCTTTCGCACATGCCAATTTTTCCAACGGCGATGGATGAATTGCATCATGTGGATGGTAGGTTACATAGGCTTCAACGTAACCCAACCCTGACTTGTTTGCTCTTTGTCAAGAGGATCATTTTCTGCTAAAAGCTTCTACTCCATGATGAAAAAACACATGCCCATGGATGAACCTTGAAAATGGATATGATAGTGCACCATGAAGATCAAGATCTTCGCTTAGATCCTATTGTTTTATAGGTTGAACGCTCGAAAAATGCTTCTTAGAAGGCACTAGCATTCTCCTCGGGATGAAAACCACTGTGCTCACATGAGGAAAGAGACCACTTCTTTTCTCCCTAGAATCCAAGTAAAATGATTTGGACTTATTTGAGGATTTATTGGAGCCCCGGACGAAATACTAGACAATGTATAGATGTTCCTTGTAAACGATTTGGAAACCCTTTCTTCTTTGAAGTGGTGTTCTCCTGGAACTAATATTTGTATTATTAGAAATGTCAACATCTTCATAGGGAGGTGTTATAAATTTGGACATGACATCTCTTCTTGAACATGGAGTTAAGGCTTGTACCAAACCAAAGCTCCTGGATTGGATTAGTAACTTCTATTGGATAAATAGGTAAGTAGGCAAGTGTTGTTTTTCCTTTTTCCTTGGTTCCCTTTGTAAATATTTCTTGCTTGCTTTAGTTGTGATGGACTAAAGGACCGTGGAGCTGTTGCTCCATACTTCCATAGCACTTACAAAAATCTGAGATTTTTCTTGATTTTCACTATTATGATTACAATCCTTCACTAGGAGCTCATGCAATGCAGTTTGGAGATTTATTTCAATAGTTCCATAATATGTTTCGGAGATTTAGTTAAATAGTTCCATAATATATTTTGAATGCTGTTTCAATAGTTCAGTTAGATGCTTATTATCCAGACCAACACACGTTGTTTAGTAAGGGTCTCTGACAAGAATATATTTCATCCTATTCTACTAGCAAAAACCGACGAAAATGATGGTAGTGACATAGAAAAGAAACCACAATTTTTTTTGTATTGATATAAGTAAAGAAACTTAAATTTGTAATTGTCAATCAGAGGATCTTAATGTCAAATACAAAATTCTTCCACCCACTAGCTGTGAGACATATCCATTGCAGGGCCAAATAAATAATCTTTTCCGAAAATTAACAGCAAAACAATGGTCCGGTTGTTGTATATAATAAATATCACACATGTCTTGTATACGTGTACCCGGTGCTAGATTTTACATGTGCATGCTCCACAACCTATGTTCCCACATACAGAGATCATACAGAACGAAAAATATGCTCTGGTCGGAAAGCAGAGTCGTGGACAAAAGTGAAGTTCACAAAAGGCCTTCATACATAAGCCATTGATTCAACTTGCACTTTAAGCCTTGCCGGATTCCTCGCAGCCTGGTGGCCTGAAGGCGATGAAGCTGACGCACTGCACCTGGCGCATGTTGTCAAAGCCGATGACGCGAACGTAGGCGTCAGGGTACTCCTTCTTGACCTCCTCCACCTCGTTGAGCACCTGTGTGGCGTCGGTGCACCCGAACATAGGCAGCTTCCACATTGTCCAGTATCGGCCGTCGTAGTATCCGGGGGAGCTGTTGTGCTCACGGAAGACGAAGCCAACCTTGCTGAACTCGAGGCAGGGCACCCACTTGGAGCGGATCAGATAGTCGACCTGCTTCAGGAGGGCCTCCGTGGAGAGGGGTGGCAAGTAAGACAGGGTCTCGAACTTCTTGATGCCCTCAATCGGCCACACCTGAATGAACAAAATGCAGACAGATGCTCAATACTTGGTGCTAAGTCAATTAGTTGTTCTAACAATGCTAGAAAAAGTCGTCGATAAGGGAGCTCCTTATATATGGGCAATTCATTGTTGGGTTGCCCACAATCAAGAAAGCTTAAGGATAGCCCTGAAACTGATGGGCTCTCTGGAGGTACTGAGATAATTTTATCTAGTCCACACTGCAATAAAAAGTAATTTCTAGTCACCAATTTATAAGTTGATTACTTTTACACATCGATCCTAGCTGGACAAGGCTAAATGAGCATCCAAAGCCAAATGGTTTCCATAGGCAACAAAACAAACAGATAATAAGGTTTCAGAATAATCTATTGACCACATTATGTCATACATTGGGGATGTTCTGTAAGTGAATTACTTGTACTGAGTACTTACAAAGAAACTCATATCAGTTTAATTAGTGCCCCGACATACCTGCATGCACCTGATCCTTCCGCCATTGCTGACGCTGCCGAGGCTGGCGCTGGAGCGGCGGCTGACGGGGAGACCAGCTGTGGACTTCAGCCCCTGGAAGGGTGCGACGGTGGTAGCCGACGAAGCCATCACGGCGGGGGCCATGGTACTGTATTAACTGAAGGAGAGAAGGATGCCGGCTACACTTGAGGCCCCCATTGCCTGCTCACCACGGTATATATAGCCCCGTTTCTTTCATATAGATGTGGTAGGGGTGGCTGACGTTCCCTGGTTGCCTCGTTTCCTTATCTTCTCCGGATCAGTGGAAGAAGCATGGCCGTCGGATGCATTGTGTGTGATGAAAATTTCAGCCGTTCAGTTCATTAGGTGGTGGCCACATAACCTTTTTCCGGCTTTGCTTGTTTTTGGTTTCATTTTAAGCCATGAATTTCTTGATTACAGATTGTCTGAGATGCGACTTGAGTGGTGCGGGCAAAATACTTTTCATTTTATCATAAGATCAGGTTCGCTCTCTTGAAAATGTTAATAGGTGTAGGGTGTGTGTGCACGCATTCATAGGGATGTTGTACATACGCATATCTAAACATCTACATTTGTAATTTGTACAATGTCTCTCAAAATAAAATATATGTTTTGTTGGTACAATTAATTGAACTAGCATAGTAACCCTTCACACGTAGAACAAGTTCTTTCCCCTGTCGCAAGGCGACTAGGGAAAGCTTTTCTACCTACTATATCCACCGGTGAGCCGGTGTATCCGCCTCCCCTGTGCGGGAAAGGGATTCTTAGTGCCTCAGATTCCGCTAGTAGATAGGTAGGGTTTTAGTCCTCCAAAGAGAGGCGCTCGGACGGATTGCGGCCCTTCTTCTTCGAGTCAGTTTTTCGGGTTCGGATCCTCTCAATGTTCGTCTAACGAGATGGATTAGGCGGTGCTCCAGACGCAGATTCCTACAAGTTCCTTGGGTGGTGAGGTAGAATTTCTCATCATGTGTACGAACAACGAGATTTTGTGTCAAGGCCTTCATATCAATTCAGAGATTCAACGGTGACGACTGTGGCTTCAAATAACTGATCCTTAGGCACGTGCATGAAAACTTTTCAGCCATCATTGATAGGGTCACACTAGCTCGAGTGTGGGTGCAACGACAACGACGAGTCAGCGGCTCGTTCGGGCGGCAAGGACAATGGTCGTTTGATTGTCCATGAACCTAGATGTAATTTTTATTACGTTTGAGGTGCTTTCTACTTCATATGAATCTTTATAAGAAATATTGTCCTTGCAACAAAAAAATCAAAGTAGCGTATTGCCAGCCGAAGCGCTTGCATCCTTATTTTACATCGTTGAACAAAAATATTGTCCATTGAATCATGTTATATTACAGGCCAGAATTCTCGCCTGTAATATAACATGATTCAAAGGAGCGATTGAAAAAAATTATGATTATACATGTCCTGTACAAAAAAAAACATATGTTAAGTAGATATTTATTTCATGGTGAGATGAGATTATTATTTTTGCTGAGGGCACATAAATACATATATAGTATCCTATCAATTTTTCTCCCCTAACTTCTTTCTCCGCAAAGCACCAACAGGATAACAATCCCTCTAGCGGGATATACAAGTCATACTTAGATAGTCAAATTCAAGCTTTGGCAAATAAATAATCCTATTTTGATTATCAAAATTCAACCTGAAAGCAACAATTAAATCCTATAAATATGTTTTTTGTTGAAAGGTTGGACGTGAATAGTGAATGAAATGAATTTAACTTGGCATGTAATAGATACTATTTTTAGTTGGCTTTAGATACGGTTGGTTGTGTTCGGTGCATAAGCATTGGGTTCTGAAAGAGAATTCAGTAATATAAATAAGTTCTATGGCATCAATTCAATTTTCTAATAATAATTATTTTAGGTCATCAAACATAACTGAATAATCTGAAGAAACTGTTATGGAATCCTTCTAACTATGTAACTATTACATGCGAAGTAAACTGCAAGAAAAAGATATAAGCAAACAATTTATTTGAATAATTGGAACCAAAGAATATATGTAGGCGATATATTGATAAATCATAGCTAGAGTTGCACCATGTAAATGTCTGCACAACTGTGGTTCTAAACCACATTGTAAAAACATGTGTTTCCAAGAACCATATCTTAAATGTACAAGTTCAATAGAAAGAGAATTTTTTTTCCCACATCTAGTTCATAGGAAGGAATCAAAGCCTGCATAATTAAACACCAAAACACAGTAAACGGAAGAAGCGTAAAGAGCATCTAGAAGGTACATGTTTCCGTCAATAGAGCTTCAGAATTAACTTCAGTGAAACATTCATGCTATCAGAAGAGTTTGATGTGCATATATCTACTCATGAAAAACTAGAAGTTCCGTTGAAAAGAATACCATCTTTCAAGAAAAACACTACTTTTGTGAGATCGCACTGGCATGCAAAATTGGTATTCTTGCAAACAGCAAATATGAGGTTATAAAACTTCTGGTTATTCTCTAGCGGCACTACTTTCTGATCGACCACAACATTGATCCAGATTATGCAGAAACACTTATATTGTTGAATTGAACTTGATCTCAAGTCAGTGTTTAGTTTATAAATAATTTCTATTATTCTATAAGTGATACATCTTTCAGTGTAAATACATTCCTAGATGGCGTGTATTTCTCAAGACTGCTTAGTGAAAAAATATCAGACATCAACTGAAATGTATAATTTTTTCATGGAAAAAAAATGGATGCCACAGGAAGACCCCCCAAACGTCATATAAGATGACCATTGACCATCCAAATATAAGGCCACCGCATTCATTATGAAGAAATTCTTAGCCGGCGAAACTAAACAAGGCCAACACTAAAATTCATGATGGAAAGTCATCCATACTCTTATGTTTCATTCTATGAGACGGTAGTTATTTAATCATCTAAAGTCATGATATGGCTCCACCATGGTATTAGATGTGGCCTTTCCTATGAGGATGTGCTATCATCATTATTTTTCTAGTCTAGTAAACAGTCTTACATATTGGTCTAAGAAACCGAAAAAACCCTCCTTCGCACGTGCACATTGGGCGGGCAAAGCGCTCCGCACAAGAAGCCAGGTTCCGACCATGCACAACATGCCTTTGCAAACATTCGCATGCCGTTTAACATAGAATGGTGGCCCCGTATAGTATAGCAGCCCACTGTCAGGGAATTAAATGTGTTGGGCCCACCCCACCTTTTATGCCCATTCGTGTAAGGGCTATTGTGGTGGCATCATGGTTTTCACTTTCAGTGATAACTCTTTGAATTTCACTAAATTTTGGTAATTTCAGTAGACACTGAAATATTTAACTTTCGGTCAAAAAATCAATCATTTCAGTTCTACACATGAGTTCAAATATTGTTTTGAATTTCAAGTGAATATTTTGGTCTTCTGGCCAAAGCGCAAACCAAAATTACTGGAATTTAGTAATTTTGGTAGGTCCTGAAATATTTTTGGAAGTGAAATTAAAAACCATGGGTGGCATCGCATGCAGGCCCACCCCGTGATCAATATATAATCTCCCCCTAATTTTTTTTGGGGGGGGGGGGGAGGGGGCTATCCCTAACCCTTCACGTAACAATTGTTCAAGAAAACATAGATATCATTGCACACTTTCCTAATAGGGGCATGGGCAGCCGGTCGGAAGTCAATCGTGCGGATATGCGCATGAATTAGCCTCCCCCTCACAATCATCCACACAAAAATTAATTCAAATTGATATAATGTTAGCCATGTTAGAGACATGTGTGTACCTCCACAATGTAATGGGCTACTGTTGTTTGCAACTAATTGTTTCCAAATTTTATGACTGAATATGGATTTTCTCATGAGACATATAGGGTTTTTGCCTCCTAGGCAGGTTTTATGATAAAATTGATAGTTTTGCCATGGAAGGACCAATGTTTATGACACAAACACAAAACATCACAGATAATTCATCGTAGAAGGCCAAAAAATGACTAGGTACGAGGTATTTGGGGGCTCATCAATTGGATATGTAATTTGCATGTATTTGTGTCCTCTAAATGTTATTTGCTTTATTGGAATTTCTGCAATACCGCAAAAAAATAGTATCTAATTGTGGTGTAAAATGGTTAGAAAAAGTGGCATGTCTTTGCTGAATCGATGCTGGAATATGGCTCACAAGACAAGTGCAGTATGGTAGGTTTGTCCTTGTCTTGTTTTGACACCTTTGTTTGTCCTTTTTTCTAGTTTTTTAATTTGATTTTTGGTTTTTTGTTATTATATGTTTCTCGTCAATTCCCTACTGTTTTGCCAGTAGTATTCAAGGGGATCTCACCATCTGGTATGTGTTTCTCCACAGTATTTTTTAAGTACTTTGGTATTCAATAACAATTTTTGCATTAGGTAATACACAATATATGATTGAGCAAAAAATGCATGAGAAGAAAACAATGCAAGACATAGGCATTTCCAGCTGCAAACAAAGTAGCCTTTCCATCAATTGATGGCAAGACACTAATCCGCAGACTGCATATAATATATGTATGTATGTATAGCCGGTGTTATAATTCCCATATGCATCCTACTCGACCTACGTTGGTAGGTGCTTACATACATAAGCTCGTATATTCACATATGAGTAGAACGAGAGGTAAAATTGAGAAAGCAGAGCTGCCGACAATTGTGAAGTAACATGACATGTATATCGGTTACTTCAACTTGCAATTTAGGCCTTGCCGGATTCCTCGCAGCCTGGTGGCCTGAAGGCAATGAAGCTGACGCACTGCACCTGACGCATGTTGTCGAAACCTATGACGCGGACATAGGCGTCAGGGTACTCCTTCTTGACCTCCTCCACCTCGTTGAGCACCTGTGTGGCGTCGGTGCACCCGAACATAGGCAGCTTCCACATTGTCCAGTATCTGCCATCGTAGTACCCGGGGGAGCTGTTGTGCTCACGGAAGACGAAGCCAACCTTGCTGAACTCGAGGCAGGGCACCCACTTGGAGCGGATCAGATAGTCGACCTGCTTCAGGAGGGCCTCCGTGGAGAGGGGTGGCAAGTAAGACAGGGTCTCGAACTTCTTGATGCCCTCAATCGGCCACACCTGAATAGATGGAATGAACACAATTGATCAACACTTGGTGCTTAAAGAAAGACCTAGCCATAAGGCAAAAAATACTCTTTTTGGTCTGTCCATACATTGTGGGGGGATCTCACAAGGAAGAAAGCTGAAGGGCACTCTTTTTTATGGGTTGTGTGCGGGCATTAAAAATGATATTATCTAGTACACATTGCAATAAAATCGATTTTGGTTCACAAAGTTTATGAGTTAAATATTCCTACACATCCTAAGGATAGCTTTTGTTATGAGCAGTGGAAATACTCGAAAATGAATCAATTGTGCCGGCAAGAACATTCATGTCAGCTTGGTGTCCGTCATCCTTCGCAAAAAAAAAATCAAAAAAATCGAACAGGAGGATAACTCGGCTTGTGCATCAAGTTATGTACACTGCCATTCTTATTATGTTATTCAACAGAGTCTAACAAAATTCCCCTGAGAAAACAGAGTCTAACTCAATAACTAGAAACAACAATCCAGAGCCAGCTTCGAGACGAACAAAGTCCCTACAAGTATGATGACGGGCCTTGAGCACACCATCCTTTGCAAAAATACTCATAATAAGTTTTCATACCTGCATGCATCTGATCCTTCCGCCATTGCTGACGCTGCTGAGGCCGGCGCTGCCGGAGCGGCGGCTGATGGGGAGGCCCGCGGTGGACTTAAGCCCCTGGAAGGGCGCGACGGTGGTGGCTGATGAAGCCATCACGGCTGGGGCCATGGTGGAGCATGTAAATTGCTAGGTGGGGAGGAGATAGCAAGCTTGGCAGGCTACAACTGGACTTGAGCCCCCTCCTGCCGCTCCAGTATATATCACCGTACGCGCAGCGGCGCTCCTTTCCAACAAGATTTCCAAGGGGTGGTCGTCGTTTGCGTGTTGCAAGGCGTCTTATCCCTCTGGATCAGAGGAAGAGGGGTGGCCCTCCAATGCATTGCGTTGGGTGTGACTGCTGCATGGGCAAAACCAAATCTATATCAGTCCGATTATTTACAGGACAGTAATTTTTTGATCGTTTTGATAGATTAGCACGCGCGCCTCTCTCCTCATATACTGTAGTTTTCATTATTCGATCCCACGCCCCTGCTCGTCCGCGTTGTCCCCGCGCGGCAGCCGGACAGGCACCTCTCCCCCGGCCTCCTCCCTCGCCCCGCCGCCGCCTGGGCGTGCCGCCGGGTGCAACCCGGCTTGTGTGGGCCGCGGCGGGGCTCTTCTGTCCTCCTCGCTTGGTGGCGGCGGCGCGGGTTGCTGCTGGCCAGCAGAGCGCCGGGCTGGGCATGGGGCTCGGCGACGGGACGGCTTCATGGCGGCTGCGTGTTCCTTGGTGGGGCATGCCGGCAGCGGTCGGGTTTTCAAATCGGGCGACGGCTGGATCTGGATCCCGGCGGCGGCAGGCGACGCGGGCTGTGGTGGATCTGGTCGCCTCCTTGGCGGATGGCGACGAGGGCTACGGCGGTGTGGGATCGCTGGATGGGGTCGATGGTCTCGGCCAGATCTGGCCATGGCTGGTGGCTGGACACGTTCGTGATGTTCGGTGACTGGCTACCGGCCATGGTCACCGGGTGGCGGACGGTGCGGTGTCGGGTGGGGCACATTGGCGA
The DNA here is from genome assembly GCA_022496015.1 of Hordeum marinum. Lineage (NCBI taxonomy): Eukaryota > Viridiplantae > Streptophyta > Magnoliopsida > Poales > Poaceae > Hordeum > Hordeum marinum. The sequence goes on from CM039673.1 coordinate 37,445,097, forward strand.
CTGGGCAGATCTTGACGGGTTCTTCTGATCACGTCGGGATTCAAGCCTGGTCTAGGTCCTTGACACCGCGGGCAACTCTGGGGGAAGCCCTAGATCTCATTGGGATCGAGCGATGGCGGTGCTTTTGTGTCGTAGTCCCTTTTGAGGGCATCGTTTTTGGAGTTTGCTGAGGTTGAAGGGACCAGCGACGTCGGCGGCACACGGCTTGGTGGCGCAACTGCCGATGAAAATCACACCGACTTCGATCATGGCAGACGATGGCGGCGTCTCGAATGTCATTTTCTTGTTGAGGCATCGTCGTTGCGGTTTGCGTCATCATGCTCGGGATGCTCCGAGGGAAACCCTAGATCTGGGTCTCCTGAATCGGACGATGACGGCGCCTTCGGTGTTGTTCTCCCTCCTAGGGCTTCGTTTTGAAGCAAGTGCTAGCTGGAGGGGACTAGAGGAGGAGTGGTATTACATCTACCACAAGGCCGACGGCGGATCACAGCGGCATGGCACTGCAGTGTTTCGGCGATGGGAGCGTGTGGATGGATACGTGCAGTTTGGTGGCGCTGTCTGGCACCGTGGTGGTGTCGACGGCAAGTCTGGCAAGGTCGGTGCATTAGTACCTGCTCTGGAGATGGATCAGTGGAAGTCCATGTTTGTTTGGGCTTTAGCTTCGGCTTTTACAACTTCTCCACTTCGGCCAAAAAACCACAAAAGCTCCTAAATATGTGCTTTTGAAGCTTTTATGGCTTTTGATGTATCAATATAACAATATTTGGCTCCAAAAGCCATAAAAGTTCCAAAAGCACCTATTTAGGAGCTTTTGTGGCTTTTTGGCCAAAGTAGAAAAGCTGCAAAAGCCGAAGCTAAAGCCCAAACAAATAGGATCGAAGACGGCAGCGGCGGCTTCTGAGAGTGCGTCGGACTGGTGTGTGATACAGTTTCGGTATGTGTCTGGGCTGGGGCATCCGGCTTTAGATGTTAGGCTTTGCTGCGATGTCTGTTTGGTAGTATTCGGCTCAGACATTCGGCACCCCTTCATCAAGGGGATAGGAGTAGCGACAGGTGTTGCCAACAATATTTGGCTCCAAAAGCCATAAAAGCTCCAAAAGCACCTATTTAGGAGCTTTTGTGGCTTTTTGGCCAAAGTAGAAAAGCTGCAAAAGCCGAAGCTAAAGCCCAAACAAACAGGGTCGAAGACGGCGGCGGCGGCTTCTGAGAGTGCGCCGGACCGGTGTGTGACATAGTCCCGGTATGTGTCTGGGCTGGGGCATCCTGCTTTAGATGTTAGGCTTTGGTGCAATGTCTGTTTGGTAGTATTCGTCTCGGACATTCGGTTGTACATCCTTCTTTTCTAAAAAAAATTGCCGTAGTTTTCATCCAAGGCTCCCACTAATTTTGATTTATGTTATTTCCAGAAAGTTACTTCTTCCGAAAATTACTCCTCAAAGATTTGTGTTGAGGTACTTGCATCATCAATGCTTAAACTTGACATCGAGGTTCACTTTAGTCTAAACTTTAAAAATAGGTTGAACCGGTCCCAATACTTAGTACTCTTATTCAAATATTGTTCAAACCATGCTTCGGATACCTATGTGTTGCTGACAGGCATTCCAACATGGCATGGGGCCCACTTGCAGTGCCAGGATAGCCTCACTTGCAAAGTACTCTCTGTGACAATCAAGTCCCATTTGTCAGTGCAAAACAGAAGAAAACAAACTAGGCGCGACTGAGATTCAAACGCACAACCTCACACATTTGAGCATCTATAGCCGGGCTTCCCAAACTCCCCTATACGCCTGGGAGGACAGCCCGATCACTGACTGGCCAAAAAAACGCCATGTAGACAATGCCCATATCGGCCCCAAATTCTCGGGATGACCGTCATCCCTCATATCCAGTCCTAGTTTGGAGCGGATATGGGGAGGTTCGGGCGCATCTGTCACGTCGGATCCCTCCCACGCTGGCCCACCCCGACCCCTAGCAACTCCATTTCTCCTCCAAGCTCCCTTCTGGCGATCTTCGGCATGGCGGGTAACGGATTTGAGTCCTCTGTCACCCAATCTTCGGACTAGAAGCTCATCCCATGCGGACCCAAGGAGGGGATGCTCGTTCAGATTGCGCTCCATTGTGCCCACGAGCAGAACACATAATAGCGGCTAGACTTCATCCGTGGAAATTCATAGTACCCCCCCCCCCAAATGGCGCTGGATCTAGCATGAGGCGTGTCGCCGCCTTGCTGAAGGCGGTGCAGTGCGTCTGCCGTCCGAACGTCGTGGCAGAGGCGTAGCCCCTTCGTTGGTGCTCCGACTCGGGAGGCCTTTCGTGGCCTGTCTGCGTTAGAGGCTAATTGCAGCGGGAGACACCAGATCGGCCTTGCCTTCTTCTTCTTATTCCTCCGCATCCTTCACATCCTCGTCCGGTGTCTGTTGCTCTGCCTCCTCCTGCTTCTCCTACTCCAGAGAGCCCAAAGGCCGTCCGATTGCAATCGGGAGTAACAAATTTCTAGCAAAAAGTGTGGTAGTGAAAGAATGTAATGTACTATGCTTTAGCTCTGTCCTTTCCTCTCTCCTCCACCAAGACAGAAATCTGATGTGGGATCTCTCACAGCATGCCTGCGTCACTCAATTTGTACTTGGTCTAATATTTTTTACGAAAATACGGCCCTAGGCCCATCTTTCATTGATTAATCAGGAGACATAATGATACTCCCAAACGTATATACTTTTCCAAACACTTTTGCTCCTCTTTTGAACTCTAACTTGCATGATTTGAATGAAACACACTCGGACGGTCATTGTTTTCAACAGAATTACCATGGTGGTGGTGTTGTGCACAAATAAAGGTTCTCGGATTGAGCTGAAAATTTACGAAGAATTATTTTGGAATATATTAAAATATTGGCAAAAGAAATATCAGATGGGGACCCTCCAGGAGGCCACGATCCTGGGGGGCACCCACTGAGCTCGTGGGCCCCATGGAAAGTCTATGGCGCCCATCTTCTCTTATATGATGCCATTTGCTCTAGAAAGAATCAGAGAGAAACTTTCATCATGTTTTGCAAGACAAACCTCTGCCACCTCATGTTCTTCACCAGGAGGGCTGATCTGGTGTCCGTTTGGGGCTCCGGAGAGGGGGATTCGTTGCCGTCGACATCACCAACCCTTCTCCATCAATGATTCCATAATTCTCACCATCAGTAGTGAGTAATTCCTTCGTATTTTGCTGGACGATGATGGAGTTCGATGTGATTTGTCATGTAATTGAGTCAATTTATTAGGGCTTGATCCCTAATACCCACTACGTTGTGAGATCGATTGATGTTGCTATGAGTTTGCTATGCTTAATTCTTGTCACTAGGGCCTGAGTGTGATGATTTCAGATCTGAACCTATTATGTTTTCACAAATATGAGAGTGTTTTGAATCCTATCTTGCAAGTTGTATGCACCTATTATGTGTTATGATTCGTAGACCCCAAAGTGACAGTAGTTGGGATCATCTCCGGTGATGACCGTAGTATGAGGAGTTCATGTATTCACCAGGTATTAATGATTTGTTCTGATTCTCCATTAAAGGGACACTACTAGGGAAAACCTTATACATAGAGGATTATCAGTAGCGCTGGTCAAAATAGGGCGCTATTACTATTTAACAGTAGCGCGGGGAGACAAAGATTGCTGCTGCTATGAAAATAGTAGTAGAGCGTCCCAGAAAAAAAGCGCTACTACTATAACGGCCACACCGTTGCCAACAGGCTAGGTATAGTAGTAGCGCCCTATTTTTACAAGCGCTACTGCTAAGAAAATAGCAGTAGCGCATTTCCCTTACAAGCGCTACCGCTAAGTTTAACTTGCCCCTTCGCGGTTATCCCTCCTTCCCCAATTTCACATTCTTCTCGCGTCCCTCTTCCCTCGCCGCCCCTGCTCACTCACCGCCACTACCTCCATCGCCGTCACCAGGGTCGCCACTGGAGCCACGCGTCGTCGCCGCCCTCGAAGCCATGCGCTCTTGATGCCCCCGGGAGCCACCCTCGTCCCCTCCTCACCGCCCTGCCTCCCTCCACGGCCCTGCCTTCCTTGCCGTCACGGGGCTGCCCTGCCTCTCTCCACGACCCTGCCACCCTCGACGCCCTCCTCGCCACCGTCTCCCCCGAGCACCCTCTGTGTAAGACCCCACCCCTCCTCTCTAGGTTAATTTACTCAGGTGAATCTAGTTATGAACCCTAGCTAGGTTTAAGAAGTGTAGTAGTGGTATAGTAGGTGAATACTATGCAAGAGGGTAGTAGGTTAATTTAATTAGGTGAATTTAGGTATGAACCCTAGGTTTAAGTATGAACCCTAGGTTTTGGTATGAACCCTAGGTAGCTAGGTTTTGGTATAAACCCTAGGTAGCTATTTTGATATATATGACTTTAGCTAGATATCAAATTAGGACCGAAATATTATTCTAGGGCAGTACTGATATTTTTTGCTCGTGTATATTTGGACATGTGGTTGCTCGTGTGTATTTGGACATGTGTTGCGGTGTCGAAGATGGATATTTGAAAATTGTTTGCAGGGAATGATTCCGAGTGGCCAATGTTTTGCCGGAATGTTGATTCACTTCCGTTCCGACAAATTTCAGGCGCTCTATTTGTCCAGTTTGTAGCAAAGGTCATGCCAAATTTTTTTGTGAATTTAGGCATGAATTGTGCTACAAACTAGGACATATCGAGTGCCCGGGATTTGCCGCAACGGGAATGAATCAACATTCCTGCAAAACATTGACCCTTTTGTATGTCATTACTCATTTTATTAGGTCTAAAATTAATTGACTAGATTTAATCGTAGGAAACATGCCTAGCAACGATGAAGGACAGGGTTCTGGTGATTGCAACGTCTATGTGGCGGCAGACGCCAATTTGAACCTTCTCGGTGAGCAACGGTTGTTGCAAGGCCCACCTGTCACATCTGAGACTAAGACCGACATCGAGACCGGCGCTAAGACTGACACCGATGCTGAGACCGACGCTGAGACTGACACCGGCGCCAAGACCGGCACCGAGACTGGCATCGAGACTGGCGAAGCCGGTATAGAACCGAAACCAGAGAGGCAACGGCGCCCAAACCAGCTCATCACTACTAGACTGGTGATCACGGAGGTGGATGATGACAATTTTGAGCCAAAAGAGCCTCCGGAAGCACGCGCGTGCTTCGGCAATCAAATAGGCCGCATCCTACGGGCAACTGCCACCATCAATGATGCGAAACTATGGAAGAGACCAGTTATGAAGCAGTCCCTCCTAAGGAAGCTACACCAGGTGTTCTTTTTCCCGGGCCGGGATGAAATCAATTATAAAAATCCAGATAAAGACCCGGCAATGAAGAAGATAAATAGACGCGCCATGGGCAAGTTTAGCGGCGCGTTGTCTGCCTGGAAAGTAAGGGTGAAAGCAAGGATCAGCGACAAAAAGGAACCCTACTTCGAGATTGTAAAGGATAATCCAACAATTACGGAAGAGCAGTTTGAAATATTCAAGGCGGCTTGCGTTGCCGAAGCTGCCAAAGAAAAGTCGGAGTCTATGAAGGGGCTTAAAGAAAGGAACATGGGGTGCCACGACCTCGGAAGCCGTGGTTATGCGGGCAAGAGGTCCATATGGGCCAAGGAGGAAGCCGAACGCGAAAGTCGGGGCATCCCAGACCCCTTGGCGGAGTTCACCGTCCCGTAGGAGCGTGACGTCCTCAGGGCCTGGTACCATTGGGACCCAGTGAAGAAGGTTTTCGAGATGGACGTGGTCACGACGGAGTTCATGAGACTGCTGGTAATTTTTAGCTTATGATCAATTCGACTGCACGTTTAGTCATATTTGTGAACGATCCTTGTTCCTTTTGCAGATAGAGCAGGACAGGATCACAGCTGAAAGCGACTCACCGTCGGAGGTATTGGCGAGGCCCAAGTGGGACAACCCATTCAACAGGGCCTTGAACATATTAAAAGGACTCCCGATGGACACTCAGTCGTCGTATGGATGCATGCATGGCATCAGAGTTTTCGCCACGTGGAAGAAGTACTATCATGAGACCACGGAGGAGAGAAAGGAAAGACGGAGGTTAAATGAAGAAAACATCGACGAGAAGGTTGCGATTGCGGTCGCAGCAGCGATAGCTGCCGCAAAATAGGAGATTGCAGCTTCGTATGGTGTCTTGGTTCCGGATATCGTCAGTTGGTGTAGGCAAAATCCAAATAAAGAGGCAGCAGACTTTCCCCTTTCCAACTTCTTCGGGAGCAGCTTGACTAGCATTGCACCAGCACCTGCTCCTGCACCGGCTCCCGCACTTGCTCCTGCACTAGCTCCTACACCTGCTCCTGCACCGGCTCCTGCACCTGCTCCTGCTCCTACACCTGCTCCTGCACCTGCTCCGGCACCGGCTCCCACACCTATTCATAGCAGCCCGTCCTCCGTCTCGAACGTGCTTGGCAGTGCTTCATCTTTCGCTGAGCTCGACGACCTCACGGTACCTGTCACACCGGCCCTCTTCAATAAATGTGTAATCTCCCGTTTTCGTTGCCTTTCGGATGTCTCACGTCACAGACATGTCTTTGTAGGCCGACGCTACCCTGTGCACCATATTGTACACCATCAGCAGCCAGAAGGTGGATGCGGGGAAGGCGGCGATAGTGAAGCCAAAGGAACAATTGTTCCATAGTCGTCCGATCCCCCTTTACGTCTTCAAGGTTTCCATGGATAGTGTCAAACCGGGCCACGAGACTTTGCTCCTCCGGTACTAGGGGGAGACGATGATGAGACCTCGCGGCGGCTTGGCGATTGCAAGAGGTTGGTCATGTTGTGGCCAAAGAGTATGCTTCGTCTGGAGGCGGTCGGGAGCACACCCACGACCACGCAGCCTTGGCAAGGTATGAACATCAACACCCCACCTAGCCAATTAGCGTCGCCTCTCGTGTCGGGTGATAGCGGACAGGGTGAGGAAGAGGCTCCATTAGTCGATGATGACGTCGCCGCCACCAAAGAGGCAATGCATGATATCGATGCCATCGATGAGGATGACGATGACACTCTATAGTATCTCAATATTGGCGCCTATGACGATGGAGGATTGATGGCTCAGCAGTATGAGTACTCAGGGTTTGAGCGTCATGAGTCGGTGCCTGAATTGCCGCCTCCGGAGGCTGAACGTATTATAGACAACCTTCTAGTAGAAAAGAAGCATAGGAAGAGAGCGAGCAAAGGAAACAAAGTTGCTTCTATGATCCAGCCGCCTCCGCAGCCTCGGGTTCAAGACCGTATACCTATCATGGGTGCAGCAAAATACCATATCCCTGGTGAACCAATCATACCTAAGACAGCGTTAAAGGCCATATACGGCGATCTCAGGAGACTTCATGACGATGTGCCGCGAAGAGAGAAAAGTTGATCGCCTCGCAAAATCCAGGATACCCGCTCTACGTGGTTAACGTGCCATAGCAAAGGTTGTATGTGGACACATTTCCCCGTGGAAAAGTTCTTCCTTCGATTCGATTACATCTTCGAAATGTTTCACGTGAAAATGCTGGATTTTACGTTTCTCTGCCTTTTTGCCTTGCACATGAACGACAACATCAGGATTGAGCAGATACCATATATCTGTGTCGTTGACCCGTACATCATGCATGAGAGCTTCTTGGCAGTCTGCAAAGAGCACTTTGAATACGCGAGTAACTACATCGCCGATTTCATGGTCGACAATTAGGACAAAGATACGATTCTCGTGCCTTATCATCCCATGTAAGTCATCCGCTCGGATATCCTTCCTTCGATTTCAATCATTTCATTTGCATGCGTGGAGGCTAATTTGAGGTGTACTTATTTTGCGCAGTGACGGACATGCTATCCTCATCATCCTTTACCCCCGAGTCTCACATGCTCTTTACATGGACTCGTCGAACAACATGAAGAAAAAGGATTACACTCACATCAAGTCCGTTCTCGACAGTGCTATCTTTACGTACGGCGTACGGGGTGGAGAGATCTCGCTCAGGAAGACAAGGAACCGCGAACCCAGCTACGGTCATAAGACTGACTTTTGCTGCATCCAGCAACCAAGTGGAACTATCAGTGATGGATTCTATGTCCTCCACCACATGCAGGAGTTCAGACGGGATCGGCAGAACCTTCGCATGTCACCTATATCCGGCGATGCCCGTATTCTGCAATGGGCAAAGAACCTAGGAGATATCCCGGATCATCGATGCCGAGCTTAGTTCTATCACATCCAACGTGAACTTGCCCAAATCATCATGAAGGAGGTCCTCAAAAAAATAGGGATGTTCTACGAAGAAGGGCAAATGTCGTGGGAAGACGTCCGAACACGCGTAGCCGCTCAGCATCTCGACCTGAAGCCTTTCACTATGCTCGAGGACTATCTCCTTGACTTGCATGGATGGCACGACATATTGGAGTGATTGACGATATATGACAATGTGTCCGTTTAGTCCATACTTTATCTATGAAGAAACTTTGAGTTATGCACGATGAAACTTTATTTGTGATGTAATTAAACCGTCCTCCTCAACTAGCAAAGATAACTCTAGTTAGGGCATTTTGGGTACGATGAACCTTGTATGCTTATGATATGTTGCTTCTATTTTTTCCTAGTTTATCTCTTTCTGTTGCTCAACTATATATGTTGCATATCATCAACTCATGTGACGATGCAGGTGCATAGATCATCGATGGCGAAGAGTGTTACGCTAGGAGTATACGAGGAGTGACCGGAGTGTCAGGCCCAGGTGTACCAATTTTTGATTTCCGAGCGACAGCCAATAGTTAGTTTAGGTTCGCGCTAGTGCGAGAGAGGGATACGAACCAATGCCTCAAGAAGAACTACATTATGTATGATGAGACATGTCATGTAACTTGTATAGCTATATCGTGATTATGACATGACGACATGATTTGTGTTGGATGATATGATGAGACTATTATGTGTATGATATGATGAGCATATTGCATGTTTATGATATGATTAGAATACTGTATGAAACCTATACAGAAACATTGCAAATACGTAGCAAAAAAATGATATGACAAAATATAGTAGTAGTGCTCTTTAGCGCTGGACAGGAAAGCGCAGCTGCTAAGTAGGTATAACAGTAGCTCGTGTCAAAACACGCTACTGATACACTTAGCAGTAGCGTCGGTACAGAAAGCGCTACTGCTAAATAGGTATAGCAGTAGACCGTGTCAAAACACGCTACTGATAAACTTTAGTTGTAGCACCGTATCAGTAGCGCGGTTACCCGCGCTACTAATACACCAAATACCCGCGCTACTGCTAGGGTTTTACCTAGTAGTGGGAGACCTTAGTATCCCTTAGTGTCCTGTTGGACCCTGCTTCCATGGGAGGGTAGGACAAAAGATGTCATGCAAGTTCTTATTACAAGCACATATGACTGTATACAGAATACACGCCTACGTTACATTACTGAATTGGAGCTAGTTCTATGTCGCTCTAGGTTGCGACTGTTACATGATGAATGTGATCCAACATAAATATCCATCGCTGATCAAATGCCTACACTTTTTGCATATTGATCTTTGCTAAGTTACTATTGTTGTTGCTATTGTTACAAACACAATGAACTGGTACTTTTATTTTTCATGTTACTGTTGCTACTGTGGTGCTAAACACTTTGTTGTAGAAAGAAATTTCGTGGTTAAATTAACAACTCAAGTGTTAAGGCAGATAAATATTCTTTGGATCCCCTTGTGTCGAGTCAATAAATTTGGGTGAAATACTACCCTCGAAGACTGTTGTGATCCCCTATACTTGTGGGTTATCAAGACATTTTTTGTCGCACCATTGTCGGGGGGCAAAACTGATGATCCTTCTCCAACGTATCTATATTTTTTGATTGTTCCATGTTGTTATATTATCATTCTTGTATGTTTTATAATCATTTTATAGCAACTTTATATCATTTTTTGGGACTAACCTATTGACATAGTGCCCAGTGCCAGTTGTTGATTTTTGCTTGTTTTTTTACTTTGCATAATATCAGTACCAAATGAGGTCCAAATGCCACGAAACTTTTTGGAGATTTGTTTTGCACCAGAAGACAACTTGGGAGCCAAGGAAGCACCTGCAGGGAGGCCCATGCGGCGCACAAGACATCAGGGCACGCTAGAGGCCCCTGTCATGCCTTGATGGGTTGTGGGGCCCATGGGGGTCTCCTCCACCGCCTCTCAGCTCTCTAAATCCTCAGAAATTCTAGAAACCATAGAGGAGGAGGAGGAGGAGGAGGAGAAGAAGATGAAACACAATTCTAGACGCCGCAAGTTCCAGAACCATGAGATCCAATCTAACACCATCACAGAGGGGTTCATTATCCTCATGGGTGCCTCTTCAATGATGCGTGAGTAGTCCACTATAGACCTACGAGTCCGTAGGCAGTAGCTAGATGGCTTCCTCTCTCTCTCTCTCTCTCTCTCTCTCTTTTGATTCTCAATACAACAGTATCTTGGAGATCTATTTGATGTAATGACTTTTTGCGTTGTGTTTGTTGGGATCCGATGAAGTTTGAGTTCATGATTAGTTTATATCCATGAATATTATGAGTCTTCTTTTGATCTCTTATTTTCATGATTATTTATAGCCTAGTACTTCTTCTTCAAATCTTTGATTTAGTTAGGTCAACTAGATTGATTTTTCTTCTCATGGGAAGAGGTACTTTGTGATGGGTTCAATCTTGCGGTGTCCTCTCCCAAAAATACCTTGTTGCACTTTTTATGTTCATCTCTTATTTTGTGTTCTTGTGCGACCTATTTATCCTATCTCATACAAACCAATCTATCTTTTATCGTGGAGAGATTGACAACCTCTCTTACGCGTCGGGTTGCAAGTATTTGTTCTGTGCACGTATTGTTTACATAGTGTTGCTTGGTTCTCCTACTGGTTCGATAACCTTGGTTTCATAACTGAGAGAAATACTTACCATAATTGTGTTGCATCATCCCTTCCTCTTTGGGGAAATACCAACGCAGTCTCAAGTCACGTCAGCTGTATTTACTGAGTTCACTTGGGATTTCTTTTGATCACTATGAAGAACCTAAAAGACGCTAAGACTAAGATCGTGCCCTCTAGGACGAGGGTAGGTAAGGAACTGCCATCTAGCTCCACATTGGATTCACCGCATGTTTTAAGTAAGCTACTTGTTTTATAAATGAAACTCATGATGATGCTAGTACTCTGCTTGATAAAACTGATGATCGAGTGAATTTCTTTCTAAACAAATTGCTAAATCTAGAGAACTTGAGAATGCTGAAATTAATGAAAACTATGATTCACCTATTATGTCTAGATCTCCTACTAGAATTGAAATGCCTGATGCACCTGCTGGTTATGGTATGGATGGAGAGAGATATGGAGACTTTCTTGCTTGTAATGATAGAGATGATTATAAGAAGTTATTGAGTAAGCTGAAAGAAAAATCTATGATGGAGAAAATGAAATATGATCCTATGTTTGCTACTTCTCCTTTATGTGTTACTGATAAGGATTATGAATTCTCTATTGATCCTAGGATAATCACTTTGGTATAATCTGATCCTTTTGATGGTTACGAAACTGAAACTGTTGTGGCACACCTTACGAAACAAAATGATATTGCTACCCTATTTGCTCACGAGGAAAAAATTCGCTACTACTTTATGTCTACTACGCAACCTTCTTCTTGTAACTCGCGTTGGACCTCCAAGCGTAGAGTTTTGTAGGACAGTGGCAATTTTCCCTCAAGTGGATGAACTAAGGTTTATCAATCCGTGTGAGGTGTAGGATGAAGATGGTTTCTCTCAAACAACCCTGCAACAAAATAAAAAAGAGTCTCTTGTGTCCCCAACACACCCAATACAATGGTAAATTGTATAGGTGCACTACTTCGGCGAAGAGATGGTGATACAAGTGTAATATGGATGGTAGATATAGGTTTTTTTAATCTGAAAATATATAAACATCAAGGTAACAAGTAACAAAAGTGAGCACAAACGGTATTGCAATGCTTGAAAACAAGGCCTTGGTTCCATTCTTTCACTAGTGCAAGTTCTCTCAACAATACTAACATAGTTTAATCATATGTAAATACCTCTCATGCGACGAAGAGTTCACTCCAAAGTCACAAATAGCGGAGAACTAACAAAGAAATTATTGTAGGGTAAGAAACCACCTCAAAGTTATGTTTTCCGATCAATCTTATGAGCTATCCCTATAAGTGTCACGAACAGCCCTAGAGTTCATACTAAAATAATAATTTAATATACACATCAACAAAAACCCTAATGTCACCTAGACACTCCAATGTCACCACAAGTACCCATGGGCTTGATTATACGATATGCATCACATAATTTTAGATTCATCATGTTCAATCCAACACAAAGAACTTCAAAGAATGTCCCAAAGTTTATACTGGAGATTCAAGACGCAAACATGTGCCAACCCCTATGCATAGATTCCCAAGGTCACAGAACCCGCAAGTTGATCACCAACACATACATCAAGTAGATCAATAGAACATCCTATTGTCACCATGGATATCCCATCGCAAGACATACATCAAGTGTTCTCAAATCCTTAAAGACTCAATCTGATAAGAAGACTTCAAAGGGAAAACTCAATTCATCACAACAAGATAGAGAGGGGAAAGCTCCATATGATTCATCTATATCAATAAAGCTTGCGGTACATCAAGATCGTGCCATCTCAAGAACACGAGAGAGAGAGAGAGAACAAACACATAGCTACTGGTACATACCCTCAGCCCCGAAGGTGAACTACTTCCTCCTTGTCATGGAGAGCACCGGGATAATGATGATGGCCTCCGGTGATGGTTTCCCCCTCCGACTGGGTGCCGGAATGGACTCCCGGTTGGTTTTACGTGTCTTTGATGGTTTGTGGCAGTGGAACTCCCGATCTCGTTTTATTTTCGGAGGTTTCTATATTTATAGGAATTTTTCGCGGTCATCTCACGTTAAGAGGTGCCACGAGGCGGTGGAAAGCCTGCTGTTAGCGGGCTAGAGGGGTGGCCGCGCCTAGCAGGCATGCCGCCTCTTCGTGGCTCTTCTGGCCCAGCTCCAATGCTCCGAGGGTCTCTTTTGGTCCAGAAAAAATCATACTAAATTTTCAGCCCATTCTGAGAACTTCTATTTCTACACAAACAACGACACCATGGTAGTTCTGCTGAAAACAACGTCAGTCCGGGTTAGTCTAATAAAATCATACCAAAATTATATAGAATTATTGTAAACATGGCATGAATACTTCATAAATTATAAATACGTTCGAGATGTATCACTACTATATCCTTAAGCTTTATCCTTTCTCATAACATGGTGATGCTAAGAAGTAGTTTCATACTCTTGCTCCTAGTTGTGTGCGTAGTCGTTGGGATATAATATGTTACTTCTATGAAAAATATTTTCCTTCTCATAAGAACCAAGCTACTTTACAAGAAATATTTAACTTTGTGCAATCTAAAGAAGAGAATCTTCCTCAATCTTGGGAGAGGCTTCTCCAATTACTTAAAGCTTTGCCTGATCATCCTCTTAAGAAAAATGAAATATTGTGTATCTTTTATAATTGACTAACCAATTGTTTTAGGGTCTGCCTAGATACTTGTGTTGGTTGTGTTCCCTATGGAACAAACTATTAGACGGGCTGAAGAACTATTGAATACTATCTTAAAGAATGTCAATGGTTGGACACTTCCTGAGTGTACGTCGGAACAAATTCAAAAGAAGAGAGGTATTCTATTCCCCAATCTAGAAGATATGCAAGAAGCCAAGAAATCTATAAAATAAAAAGGTATTTAAACTGAAGATGTCAAAACTTTACCACCTATTGAAGAAATACATGGACTCGATATCCCTACATAGGTACTAGAGGTATATTCTCTTCCTAGATTCGATGAGGGTGATGTACCTTATAATAAAATTGTTAGTCAATGCATGGATGAATTTCATATTAAGGAAGAACATTTCAATATGTATGTTAAGGTTCAATTAAAAAGAAATGGGATGATGATTAATCGTTTGAGTGACTTGATGTTTAAAATTGCTATTGATGTTTGAGGTTTGAGTAAACATTCATCCAAGGTTCATACTCACCTAGAACAAGTTGCCAACTCAGAAAATTATTTTCTTACTGAAATTAATAATAAATTGAACGATCATTTTGTTAGAGTTATGACTAGAGGGGGTAGAATGACTCAAGAGCCTCTTTATCCCAAGGGACATCCTAAAAGGATTGAGCGGGATTTTCAGAACATTAATAATGATGCACCTAGTTCATCTAAAAATAAAAAGAAAAAGAAAAAGAAAACTGATAGAACTTTGCATGCTTCTAGTGAACCTGCGATACAAAAACCTTCTGAGAACCATAATGATATTTCTATTTCTGATGCCGACACACAATCTCGTAGTGAACATCCACCTAATGATAATGATAATGACGAAGTTCATGGTGAGGCTCAACCAGATAATGAAAAAGAACTTGATAATGATCTAGAAATACAACCTGCTATTGATCTTGATAACCCACTGCTGGTTGTAAATTCCGTTGGGTTTTTTCCTCGAAGAGGAGGTAGATGCAGCACAGTAGAGATAACTATTTCCCTCACTGAGAACCAAGATTGTCAAACCAATAGGAGAACCATGAAAATTTCCATATTCAACGCCTACATATAAAAGAGAACACACTTGCACCCAACATGGGCAAGAGGGTTGTCAATCCCCTTGAACTCAATACAAGGGGAGAGAGAGAGAAGAGTAGGCTCTTCTATCATAGCTTACCACAAAATTAGTCTTGGTTTCAATGGTGTAAAAGTTCTCGTCTATAATATAACATGATCCAACTAAGCGATTGAAAGAATATGATTGTGTGTGTCCCAAAAACAGAACAGATGTCTAGTATATATTTATGTCATAGTGAGCTAAGATTTTATTGTTTTGCCGGGGGCACATGAATGCACACATAATATCTCATCAAATTTTCTCCCCTGACTTCTTTCTCTACAATGCACCAACAAGATAACAACCCCTCTAGCGGGATATACAAGTCATAATTAGATAGTCAAATTTAAGCTTTGGCGAATAAATAATCAATTTTTATCCAAATTCAACCTCAGAGCAACATTTAAATCCTAGAAATATGTTTTTGTTGAAAGATTGGACATTAATTGTCAAAATACACCATAAATATATCCTGGTGGATGGATCTACATTCTTTCGTCCATGCATGAACCTACACAATCATATGTGCACATCATCCAACATTTTTCTCTTGTGAATCAAAAAGGAAACAACAAAGGAATCAACAAAAGGGTAAATCAAGGAAACAACAAAAGGGTAAATCAAAAAGGAAACAACAAAAAGGGCACATCATCTAAGCATGTAGAACATACTATATTAGTTGGCTTTAGATAAGGTTACTTCATGGTTTTATTGGGTGCATAAGCATTGGTTTCTCAAAGAGAATTCACTAATATAAGCAAGTTATACGACGTCAATTTCGTTTGATAATATTTTTTTAATTCATCAAACATAACTGAATAATCAAAAGAAAGCGTTATGGAATCCCTGCTAACTATGTAATTATTACATGCGAAGTAAAATGCAAGAATAAGATATAAGCAAACAATATGTATTTTTTCAATAATCTGGAAGCAAACAATATATGTAGGAGACATGATGATATATCATTGCTAGAGTTGTACCATCTAATTTTTTGCACAATTGTGCACCACATTGTCAAATTAGGTGTGCAAGAACCATATCTGAAATGTATAACTTGAATAAAAAGAGAAAAATAATTGCCCACACCTAGGTGAGAGGAATCAATCGAAGCCTGCCTAATTAATTAAACACCAAAAGACACTACGAGGAAGAATCATAAAGAACACACAGAAGTGAAAGCACAACTTCCCCGTAGGTGGTTTTGGTAATTAATAACAACATATATTTTGTTGGACTAATGTTTCCACCTAGTGTAGCTCAGGAAAAAGTTCAATGATGGGTTGCCTAAAGGATTGTGTGGAGAACCTCCCAAGGAAAGCAAGTAATAGGATTGGCAATGCTTCAAGCTTAAGGACTCTACATTTTACATTTTGTCAAAAATCACTTTTGAGTCAATAGGAAATCACTTTTGGCCACCAAACATACTCACCTACTTTCCCACAAATTTCTTCTGTACAAAGCCAATGTCAAAATTGGGTGAGACCAACAATTCCCATTCGGATCCACCGAGTTTTATCCTAGACAGAAGCCCAGCCAAACCCTAGCATCACGGTGCTACAAACATTCCATTCGGTGCAACCGAAATCAGTGACCAACTTTTTGTTAACCAATTTGTTAAAATCGGTCCCACCGAGTTTGAGGAATCGGTGACACCGACACTTCGTAACTGCCTGGTCACCCATATCGGTACCACCAAGATTTATATACCTGTCTCTCCGAGAAGGCCAAAGTTTCCACATTTTCCACTAGTCGGTGCAACCGAGTTTTCACTTTGGTTTCATGGAGTTGGGTAATAATGTGTAACAATTGGATTTTTGGAGATGCCTATATATACCCCTCCACCATCTTTCACTCACAAGAGAAGCACTTGTTGGGAGACGTAGTAGTAAATCAAAAAATTTCCCACGTGTCACCAAGATCTATCTATGAAGAAACCAGCAATGAGTGGGGAGAAATTGCATCTTCATACCTTTGAAGACCGCTAAGCGGAAGTGTTACAAGAACGCGGTTGGTGGAGTCATACTTGCAGCGATTCAGATCGCGGTGGATTCCGATCTCAGCGCCGAACAACGGCGCCTCCGCGTTCAACACACGTGCAACCTGATGACGTCTCCAACACCTTGATCCAGCAAGGAGGAAGGAGAGTTTGAGGGAGAGCTCCGGCAGCACGACGGCGTGGTGACGGTGGAGCTACGTGGACTTCGGCAGGGCTTCGCCAAGCGCTACGGAGCACGAGGAAGAGGAAGGGTAGGGCTGCGCCGAGAGAGAGAAGTCGTGTCTCAAATCAGCCCAAACCCTTTCATATATATAGGAGGAGGGAGAGGGAGGGCTGCCTTGGCCCCTCCTCCAAGAGGAGAGGTTCGGCCGACCCTAGGGGAAG
Source organism: Hordeum marinum (assembly GCA_022496015.1). NCBI lineage: Eukaryota > Viridiplantae > Streptophyta > Magnoliopsida > Poales > Poaceae > Hordeum > Hordeum marinum. The sequence continues at coordinate 37,462,230 of CM039673.1, forward strand.
AGTCCACCTCCCACAAGGGAGGTGGATCTCCTATTTTTCAAACTCCTTTGCCCTATCTCCTTATCTCCAGCTGCATGGGCCTTTCTAGAAGGTCTTGGCCAGCCCAAAAAGGGCTCGCACACCTCCTCTAAGGGCCCACAAAGTCCTATGGTCGTCACACCCCTCCCGGGGGTCCTCTGGCTGTTGGGAGACGTAGTAGTAAATCAAACAATTTCCTACGATCACCAAGATCTATCCATGGAGAAACCAACAACGAGTGGGGAGATATTGCATCTTCATACCTTTGAAGATCGCTAAGCGGAAGCTTTACAAGAACGCGGTTGGTGGGGTCGTACTCGCAGCGATTCAGATCGCGGTGGATTCCGATTTCAGCGCCGAACAACGGTGCCTCCGCGTTCAACACACATGCAGCCCGGTGACGTCTCCTACACCTTGATCCAGCAAGGAGGAAGGATAGGTTGAGGGAGATCTCTGCAGCACGACGGCATGGTGACGGTGGAGCTACGTGAACTCCGGGGCTTCACCAAGCGCTACGGAGAACGAGGAAGAGGAAGGGTTGGGCTGCACCGAGAGAGAAAGAAGTCGTGTCTCAAATCAGCCCAAACCCTTGCATATATATAGGAGGAGGGAGAGGGAGGTCTTCCTTGGCCCTCCTCCAAGGAGGAGATCTTCGGCCGAACTAGGGGGAGAGTCCACCTCCCACAAGGGAGGTGTATCTCCTCCTTTTAAACCTTTTTTAGCCCTATCTCTTATCTCCAGCCGCATCGGCCTTTCTAGAAGGTCTAGGCCAGCCCAATAAGGGCTGGCACACCTCCTCTAAGGGCCCACGAAGTCCTTTGGTCGTCACACCCCTCCAGGGGGTCCTCCGGCACCCTCCCGACACTCCCGGTACACTACCGATGAGCCCGAAAACTTTCCGGTGACCAAAACTGGACTTCCTATATATCAATCTTTACCTCAGGACCATTCCGGAGCTCCTCGTGATGTCCGGCATCTCATCTAGGACTCCGAACAATCTTCGGTAATCACATATACCATTTCCCTATAACCCTAGCGTCATCGAACCTTAAGTGTGTAGACCCTACGGGTTTGGGAGACATGTAGACATGACCGAGACACCTCTCCGGTCAATAACCAACAGCGGGATCTGTATACCCATGTTGGCTCCCACATTCTCCACGATGATCTCATCGGATGAACCACGATGCCGGGGATTCAATCGATCCCGTATACAATTCCCTTTCTCTATCGGTATGATACTTGCCCGAGATTCGATCATCGGTATCTCTATACCTTGTTCAATGTTGTCACCGGCAAGTCTCTTTACTCGTTTCGTAATACATAATCCCATGAATAACTCCTTAGTCACATTGAGCTCATTATGATGATGTCTTACCGAGTGGGCCCAGAGATACCTCTCCGTCACACGGAGTGACAAATCCCAGTCTCGATTCATGCCAACCCAACAGACACTTTCGGAGATACCCGTAGTGCACCTTTATAGCCACCCAGTTACGTTGTGACGTTTGTCACACCCAAAGCATTCCTACGGTATCCGGGAGTTGCACAATCTCATGGTCTAAGGAAATGATACTTGACATTGAAAAGCTTTAGCAAACGAACTACACGATCTTGTGCTATGCTTAGGATTGGGTCTTGTCCATCACATCATTCTCCCAATGATGTGATCCCGTTATCAATGACATCCAATGTCCATGGTCATGAAACCGTGACCATCTATTGATCAACGAGCTAGTCAACTAGAGGCTCACTAGGGACATGTTGTGGTCTATGTATTCACACATGTATTACGGTTTCCGGTTAACACAATTATAGCATGAACAATAGACAATTATCATGAACTAGGAAATACAATAACAACCATTTAATTATTGCCTCTAGGGCATATTGCCAACAGTCTACCAATTGCACTAGAGTCAATTATCTAGTTACATTGTGATGAATTGTACAGCCATAGCATTCTGGTGTTGATCATGTTTTGCTCGTGAGAGAGGTTTAGTCAACGGATCTGCGACATTCAGATCTATATGCACTTTACAAATATCTATATCTCCCTCCTGAATGTAATCACGGATGGAGTTGAAGCGGCGCTTGATGTGTCTTGCCTTCTTGTGAAACCTGGGCTCCTTCGCATGGGCAATAGCTCCAGTGATGTCACAGAATAGAGTCATTGGGCCAAACGCACTTGGAATTACTCCTAGGTCGGTGATGAACTCCTTCATCCAGACTCCTTCCTTTGCTCCTTCCGAAGTAGCTATGTACTCCTCTTCACAAGTAGATGCCACCACGATGCTTTGCTTGTTGCTGCACCAGCTGACTGCCCCTCCGTTCAAAACATACACGTATCCGGCTTGTGACTTGGAGTCGTGTGGATCTGGAACCTTAAGCATGGGGTATGACACTCATCTCTTCTCTATCCTTTGCCGTGGTCGGGCATTGAGTCCTACTCAATCTCACACCTTGTAACACAGGCAAGAAACCCTTCTTGGACTGATCCGTATTGAACTTCTTTAATATCTTTTCAAGGTATGTGCTTTGTGAAAGACCTATGAGGCGCCTCGATCTATCTCTATAGATCTTAATACCTAATATGTAAGCAGCTTCTCCAAAGTCCTTCATTGAAAAACACTTATTCAAGTAGGCCTTTATACTTTCCAAGAGTTCTATATCATTTCCCATTATCAGTATCATCCACATATAATATGAGAAATGCTATAGAGCTCCCACTCACTTTCTTGTGAATATAGGGTTCTCCATAAACCTGTACAAATCCAAACGCTTTAATCACTTCATTAAAGCGAATGTTCCAACTCCGAGATGCTTGCACCAGCCCATAGATGGAGCGCTGGAGCTTGCATACCTTGTTAGCATCTTTAGGATCGACAAAACCTTTCGGCTGCATAATATACAGTTCTTCCTTGAGGAAGCCATTAAGGAATGCCATTTTGACGTTCATTTGCCCGATCTCATAATCATAAAATGCGGCAATTGGTAACATGATTCGGACAGGGTGAGAAAGTCTCATCGTAGTCAACACCTTGAACTTGTCGCCCCTTAGCGACAAGCCGAGCTTTATAGACGGTCACATTACCATCCGCGTCAGTCTTCTTGTTAAAGATCCATTTATTTTCAATGACTCGCTTATCATCAGGCAAGTCCACCAAAGTCCATACTTTGTTCGCATACATGGATCCTATCTAGGATTTCATGGCCTCAAGCCTTTTGTTGGAATTCAGGCCCGCCATCGCTTCTTCATAGTTCGAAGGTTCACCGTTGTCCAACAACATGATCTCCAGGACAGGGTTGCCGTACCACTCTAGTGCGGAACGTGTCCTAGTGGACCTTCGATGTTCAATAGTAACTTGATCTGAAGTTTCATGATCATCATCATTAACTTCCTCTCCAGCCGGTTTAGGCTCCACAGAAACAACTTCCTGTGTTGCGCTACTCTCCGGTTCGAGTGGAGGTACAATAACCTCATCACGTTCTATTTTCCTCCCACTTACTTCTTTCGAGAGAAACTCTTTCTCGAGAAAGGATCCATTCTTGGCAACAAAGACTTTGCCCTCAGATCGTAGGTGGAAGGTATACCCAATAGTCTCTTTGGGATATCCTATGAGGACGCACTTTTCCGCTTTGGGTTCGAGCTTCTCAGGTTGAAGTTTCTTCACATAAGCATCGCATCCCCAAACTTTTAGAAACGACAGCTTAGGTTTCTTTCCAAACCATAATTCAGACGGTGTCGTCTCAACGGATTTTGACGGTGCCCTATTTAAAGTGAATGCGGTAGTCTCTAATGCATATCCCCAAAATGATAGCGGTAAGTCGGTAAGAGACATCATAGATCGTACCATATCTAATAGAGTGCGATTATGACGTTCAGACACACCATTTCGCTGAGGTGTGCGAGTTGTGAAACAATTCCACATTTCCTTAGGTGCGTGCCAAACTCGTGACTTAAATATTCTCCGCCATGATGAGATCGTAGGCACTTTATTTTCCTGTCATGTTGATTTTCTACCTCACTCTGAAATTCCTTGAACCTTTCAAAAGTTTCAAACTTATGTTTCATTAAGTAGACATATCCATATCTACTCAAGTCATCAGTGAGGGCGAGAAGATAACGGTAGCCACCATGAGCCTCGACACTCATTGGACCGCATACATCGGTATGTATTATTTCCAACAAGTCAGTTTCTCGCTCCATTGTTTCGGAGAATGGAGTCTTGGTCATCTTTCCCATGAGGCATGGTTTGCACGTGTCAAATGATTCGAAATCAAGAGACTCCAAAAGTCCATCAGTATGGAGCTACTTCATGCGTTTGACACCAATATGACCAAGGCAGCAGTGCCACATGTAAGTGGGACTATCGTTATCAACCTTACACTTTTTGGTACTCAGACTATGGACATGTGTAACATCACGTTCGATATTCATCAAAAATAAACCATTGACCAGCGGGGCATGACCGTAAACATTTCTCTCATATAAATAGAACAACCATTATTCTCAGATTTAAATGAGTAGCCATCTCGCATCAAGCGAGATCCAGATACAATGTTCATGCTCAAAGTTGGTACTAAATAACAATTATTAAGGTTTAACACTAATCCCGAAGGTAGATGTAGAGGTAGCGTGCTGACGGCGATCACATCGACCTTGGAACCATTCCCGACGCGCATTGTCACCTCGTCCTTTGCCAGCCTCCGCTTATTCTACAACTCCTGCTTGGAGTTACAAATGTGAGCAACTGCACCGGTATCATATACCCAGGAGCTACTACGAGCGCTGGTTAGGTACACATCAATAACAAGTATATCACATATACCTTTAATGTTGTCGTCCTTCTTATCCGCTAAGTACTTGGGGCAGTTCCACTTCCAGTGACCGGTACCCTTGCAGTAAAAGCACTCAGTCTCAGGCTTGGGTCCATTCTTGTTCTTCTTGTTTCCGGCAACTTGCTCACCGGGCGCGGCAACAGCTTTGTCGTCCTTCATGAAGTTCTTCTTACCCATGCCTTTCTTGAAACTATTGGTCTTATTCACCATCAACACTTGATGCTCCTTTTTGATCTCGACCTCTGCTGATTTCAACATCGAGTACAACTCAGGAATGGACTTCTCCATCCCTTGCATGTTGTAGTTCATCACAAAGCTCTGGTAGCTAGGTGGAAGTGACTGGAGGATTCTGTCAATGACCGAGTCATCCAGGAGATTAACTCCCAGCTGAGTCAAGCGGTTGTGAAGCCCAGACATCTTGAGGATGTGTTCACTGACAGAACTATTCTCCTCCATCTTACAACTGAAGAACTTGTCGGAGACGTCATATCTCTCGACCAGTTTCAGCTTGGAAAACCAGTTTCAGCTCTTGGAACATCTCATATGCTCCGTGTTGCTCAAAATGCTTTTGGAGCCCCGGTTCTAAACTGTAAAGCATGCTGCACTGAACAAGGGAGTAATCATCGCAGCAAGAATGCCAAGCGTTTGCAACGTCTTGCCCTGCTGGGAGAAGGGGTGCGTCACCTAGTGGTGCATCAAGGACATACAATTTCTTGGAAGCTATGAGGATGATCCTCAAGCCACGGACCCAGTCCGCATAGTTGCTTCCATCATCTTTCAACTTGGTTTTCTCTAGGAACGCGTTGAAATTGAGGGTGACATTTGCGTTACCCATTAGATCTACAATATAGATTGTAAAGATAATTTTAGACTAAGTTCATGATAATTAAGTTCACATAATCAAATTATTTAATGAACTCCCACTTAGATAGACATCTCTCTAGTCATCCAAGTGACACATGATCCATGTCAACTAGCCCGTGTCCGATCATCACGTGAGACGGACTAGTCATCCATGGTGAACATCTCCATGTTGATCGTATCTTCTATACGACTCATGTTCGACCTTTCGGTCTTTCGTGTTCCGAGGCCATGTTTGTACATGCTAGGCTCGTCAAGTCAACCTAAGTGTTCCATGTGTGTATATCATGCTTACACCCATTGTATGCGAACGTTAGAGCCTATCACACCCGATCATCACGTGGTGCTTCGGAACAACGATCCTTAGCAACAGTGCACAGTTAGGGTGAACACTTTTCTTGAAATTTTATTCAGAGATCATCTTATTTACTACCATATTTCTAAGCAAATAAGATGTAAACATGATAAACATCACATGCAATCAATGTAGTGACATGATATGGCCAATATCATCTTGCTCCTTTGATCTCCATCTTTGGGGCACTATGATCATCACTATCACCGGCACGACACCATGATCTCCATCATCATGATCTCCATCATTGTGTCTTCATGAAGTTATCTCGCCAACTATTACTTCTACTACTATGGCTAACGTTTAGCAATAAAGTAAAGTAATTACATGGCGTTTATGGTTGGCACGCAGGTCATACAATAAAATTAGACAACTCCTATGGCTCCTGCTGGTTGTCATACTCATCGACATGCATGTCATGATTCCTATTACAAGAACATGATCAATCTCATACATCACAATGCATCACATCACATCCTTTGGCCATATCACATCACAAGGCATATGCTGCAAAAACAAGTTAGACGTCCAATAATTTGTAGTTGCAAGTTTTTACGTGGCTGCTATATGTTACTAGCAAGAACGTTTCTTACCTACGCCAAAACCACAACGTGATATGCCAATTGCTATTTACCCTTCACAAGGACCCTTTACATCGAATCCAATCTGACTAAGGTGGGAGAGACAGACACCCGCTAGCCACCTTATGCAACAAGTGTATGTCACGCGGTGGAACCAGTCTCACGTAAGCGTACGTGTAAAGTCGGTCCGGGCCGCTTCATCCCACTATACCGCCGAATCAAGATAAGACTAGTAGTGGTAAGCATATTAACAAAATCGACGCCTACAACAACTTGTGTTCTACTCGTGCATAGATTCTACGCATAGACCTAGCTCATGATGCCACTGTTGGGAGACGTAGTAGTAAATAAAAAAAATTCGTACGATCACCAAGATCTATCCATGGAGAAACCAGCAACGAGTGGGGAGAGATTGCATATTCATACCTTTGAACATCGCTAAGCGGAAGCGTTACAAGAACGTGGTTGGTGGAGTAGTCGTACTCGCAGTGATTCAGATTGCGGTGGATTCCGATCTCAGTGCCGAACAACGGCGCCTCCGCGTTCAACACACGTGCAGCCCGGTGACGTCTCCTACGCCTTGATCCAGCACGGAGGAAGGAGAGGTTGAGGGAGAGCTCCGGCAGCACGACGGCGTGGTGACGGTGGAGCTACGTGAACTCCGACAGCACGACGGCGTGGTGACGGTGGAGCTACATGAACTCCGGCAGGGCTTCGCCAAGCGCTATGGAGAACGAGGAAGAGGAAGGGTAGGGCTGCACCGCGAGAGAAAGAAGTCGTGTCTCAAATCAGCACAAACCCTTGCATATATATAGGAGGAGGGAGAGGGAGGGCTGCCTTGGCCCCTCCTCCAAGGAGGAGAGCTTCGGCCGAACTAGGGGGAGAGTCCACCTCCCACAAGGGAGGTGGATCTCCTCCTTTTAAACCTTTTTCAGGCCTATCTCTTATCTCCAGCCGCATGGGCCTTTCTAGAAGGTCTTGGCCAGCCCAATAAGGGCTGGCACACCTCCTCTAACGGCCCACGAAGTCCTTTGATCGTCACACCCCTCTTATCGGATGAACCACGATGTCGGGGATTCAATCAATCCCGTATACAATTCCCTTTGTCTATCGGTATGATACTTGCCCGAGATTCGATCATCGGTATCTCTATACCTTGTTCAATCTCGTCACCGGCAAGTCTCTTTACTCGTTCCGTAATACATCATCCCATGACTAACTCCTTAGTCACATTGAGCTCATTATGATGATGTCTTACCAAGTGGGCCCAGAGATACCTCTCCGTCACACGTAGTGACAAATCCCAGTCTCGATTCGTGCCAACCCAACAAACACTTTCGGAGATACCCGTAATGCACCTTTATAGCCACCCAGTTACGTTGTGACATTTGGCACACCCAAAGCATTCCTACGGTATCCGGGAGTTGCACAATCTCATGGTCTAAGGAAACGATACTTGACATTGAAAAGATTTAGCAAACGAACTACACGATCTTGTGCTATGCTTAGGATTGGGTCTTGTCCATCACATCATTCTCCCAATGATGTGATCCCGTTATCAATGACATCCAATGTCCATGGTCATGAAACCGTGACCATTTATTGATCAACGAGCTAGTCAACTAGAGGCTCACTAGGGACATGTTGTGGTGTATGTATTCACACATGTATTACGGTTTTCGGTTAACACAATTATAGCATGAACAATAGACAATTATCATGAACTAGGAAATACAATAATCACCATTTTATTATTGCCTCTAGGGCATATTTCCAACACCGGCACCCTCTCGGCACTCCCGGTACACTACCGATGAGCCCGAAAACTTTCCGGTGACCAAAATTGGACTTCCTATATATCAATCTTTACCTCCGGACCATTCCGGAGCTCCTCGTGACATCCGCGATCTCATCTGGGACTCCGAACAACCTTTGGTAATCATGTATACCATTTCCCTATAACCCTAGCGTCATCGAACCTTAAGTGTGTAGACCCTACGGGTTCGGGAGACATGTACACATGACCGAGACACCTCTCCGGTCAATAACCAACTGCGGGATCTGTGACAGCCCGGGACCGACGTTCCAGAAGATTCCCCTTTCATTTCCGTTCTCGTCATGTGTTCGTCTGGTTGTCGCATTCGTCATCGCAACATTCACATCATCTGCATTGTATCGTCTCGTTTTTAAACTTGCATCCGTTGTCAGTTGCCGGTTCTCTTTCGTTCTTGTCGTAGCCGTATCGAGACCATCCACACACGCACGCGCCCACGACACTGTTGAATAAAACCATTTTTAAGCGCGCGCAAAAATATTCTCGGTTCGAGTTGAAACTTGTCGTGCGGTCTTGTTATAGCTTAGGTAGACCGCCTGTCGAATTTCGTCGCGATCCGAGCTTGTTAGATACCCCGTCGGTCACTCGCAACAGAGAGGTTATCGGTGGTTTATCGGTTATCGTCGGACGTTTCTCGGTGTTTTAAATCTTCGTGTCACGGGTCGCAGACTTCTCTCTCTCTTCCCCACTTAGCCCTCTGCACAACCTTTCGTAACCCCCCTCTCTGCTTCCGGACCGTCGGACTGACACCCGGCTGTCCGAAAACGGACAGAGCTAACCCTAGCCTCCCTTTCCTATTTAAGCCCCCCCTAGTTCCACCTCGTTCCGTGTGCAACCCTAGCCAGCCCCTCCTTCTCCCTCCTCCAGCCAACCCGCCCGAGCCCATCTGGGCCCGTTCGAGCCCATCCGGGCCCGAATCGCGTCCGGAGCTCTCCCGGAGCTCCTGCCCGAGCTCCCATGGAGGCTCCCGGGCTCCTCCCATTCTCCTCCCTCCAGCCAGCCTCGAAGCCGCAGCTCCACCACCGGCTCGCCAGAGTGCTCCTCCGCCACCACCCGTCCCTCTCCTCTCCTTCCTCTCCTCCTTCCCTCTTCCTCGCCCTCTCCATTTCCTCCTTTCTCTCCCTCCGGTTCTCTTCCTCCCTCACCTGCGTCCTCTCCTTCGCAGGTCATCGCCGCCGCCACGTAGCTCGCCCCTCCGCTGGCCAGATCCGGCAAGGGCGCCGCCGGACCCCGCCATCCCCCACCTCCAGCCAGCCTCCCTTCATCGCAACGCCGGCGTGCAGCCAGCACCGCCGCCCGGTCTCCTCGATCCGATCGGATCGGGAGTAGGACGAAGGCAGCGCCTCCGACCGGCTCCCTCGCCCCCGCGCGGGCCAGCAGCCCAGCTCGGCCCAGCGCAGCACCGCTACACTGCTAGCCAGCCTCCACCGAATGGGCCCAAGGCCCACGAGGTAAGCCCAGCCCCCTTGTTGTTTTATTTTATTTTATTTTATTTGCGAGTTTAAAACATTGTAGATTTTAAACCGTGCGTCGGATTAAAAATGTTTTATATATGTAAATTGGTTAGAAAAATGTGTAGATTATTATTATGCCAATATCATCCATGTTTAAAATGTTTATCATGTCATTTTCTGTGATTTTGCATCTTTTGCCATATTTGCATTTTGCATATTTAATAAACATGCATCGGAATTAATACAATCACATAATAAAAATGTCCATCTCATTTGCATTGCATTTTCATGCACGGGATAATTGTCGGTATCATGTTTGCATTGATTTTGCATTGTTGTATTGCTTCACCGTGAATAGGATTATTCCCGCATATTTAATTGTGAATAATTTTCCACATGAACATATGCATATTATATATGTTTTCGGGGTAGAAAAATATATAGGATTTAACTGTGCATTTAGTCTTGTCATTTGAGCATGTTTGAGTGCATGTCATTTCAACGTGATGCCCTTTTGTCATTTTCGTAGGATTTAATCCGGTCGTGATATGGAGTTATTTTCAACAAGAAACTTGCTCGTTAATGTGTGTCCTAGCCCATGGTCATTTTTATTGTCATAGAAATGCATGTGTAGGTGTTGTTTTGCTGTTGTCAACTTGCTATGAAAATCTGTTATTTTGAGGTTCCAAAATATTTCTAAGTCTGGAATCTGTTATATTTTGTTGCTGCCTTACCATGTGATTTGCAAGTGATCTAGACCTCTTTTGTGGTTGATGCAATGGAGTTATTTGTTCTTGATATTGTCCTCTAGTATGCTGTCAATTTTCATGCCATAATATGATTTGTAGCATATATTTTCACTGCTGTCAATATGCCTTCATGATAAAAACTGCACTGTCTAAAACTGCTATTTTCACTAAGTCTGAAATAGTTTTCATGTAGCCTTCTTGTGAGCTTCCTACCAAGTGATCCATGCATGTTTTGCTTATGATATGTGAAGATGAAATGAAGTGTATGTTGTATACTATTGCCCCATGCTTAGTTTGTGCATTTGGGAATCTTGTGGCTTGCTGTTTTCATGGTTTCAAAATGCTATGTTGCTGTTTTTGGCAGATTTCAACTAAAAACATGTTTTGATGATTGTGGTTGAACCGTAGCTCTGTTTTGGACATTCCATATACGAAACTTGCTTAGAATCTCATCTAGTTTCATAATCACTTGTTGCATTCATGATTTGAGATGGTTGTGGTGGTTTTTCCCATGCATTTGCATTCATGCCATGTGCATCTTGTGTTGCTCATATCTTTTGAACCGTAGCTCCGTTTGAGATGTTCTATATATGTAAATCGACTAGAATGACGTGTAGAATAACATGGTATGCTTTATTATGATGTTTAACCAATATAAATATGTTTAGATCATATCTGGACCAAATTCATAATTAACACATGCGGTCATTTCGGAAATGCTATAAGTTGTTTCCAGCCTCATTTAACATGCCTAGATAGATAGTTTACTTATGCTTCACCTCTTCCATGTTTAACAACATTTAATATTGTCGTGTACCTAACGGGAGTGAACTATATAATTCGAGCGTGGAGTTTCGTCAATATGCAACTCGTTGCAAATTGAGCTTCACTTAATGTGTAGAATTTGATTGTTGTGAATTGTCATGCCTTGCATATTAAATCGGACATGCATCATATTTGTTGTGCATCGTGTTTTGCATATGTTGTAGTGTATCTTGTGTTGATTGTTGTTTCGGATTGCTTCTTCTCGATAGAGTTCCGAAAGCGTTCGGAGTGTGAGGATTCGTTCGACTACGTTGGCTCGTCTTCTTCATGGACTCGTTCTTCTTCCGAGCGGGATCTCAGGCAAGATGACTCATTTCCCTGGATACCATTACTATCATTGCCATGCTAGTTGTCTCATCTTTTATCGTTATGTCTTGCTACCTACCACTTGTTTGATAAGCCTCTCAACACTACCATGATAAGCCTCTAACCCCTCCGCATCCCAGCAAAACATTGTTTGGCTATGTTACCGCTTGCTCAGCCCTTCTTATAGTGTTGCTAGCTGCAGGTGCAATTGCTTCCATGTGTCAATATGGACCTTCTTTTGTTATATCACAATATTGCTGCTATTTAATTTAATGCACATATACACTTGGTAAAGGGTGGAAGGCTTGGCCTTTTGCTTGGTGTTTTGTTCCACTCTTGCCGCCCTTAGTTACTTGTGAACCGGCGTATGCTCGATAAACGAGCGCTCCTAACATGCTTGGGGTTGTTATGGGCCCCCCCTTGATTTTCGGGTTAGAATAAAGCTTGTCTGGCAAGGCCCAACATTGGTACTACATTTGCCTAATAACTAATGAACTTGCGTAGGGCATGATCACCCCGTGGATAATTTAACCAACCCTCGGGCCAGTGCTCGTCATGAGTGTTGGTCCAAACTAGAGCACTGTGCGGGGCCAACCCAGGGCAACTTGGGAGATTTATATTACGCCTTCGTGCACTAGCTTATCCGCCGTGTCCTAAGAACGAGATACGCGGCTCCTATCGGGATTGTCGACACGTCGGGAGGCCTTGCTGGATTTGTTTTACCTTTGTCAAACGTCTTGAGTGAGGAACTCTGATTTCTTCGGGTTATCTTGAGGTGTTGGATTTCCTTTGGAGTGGCCTAGGAAGATCACGAGATCCGTGGTTGAGGTTATTCCCTCTAAGTGTGGTTAATTTGTGATGGATGAGTTGGAGCACCCCTACAGGGTTAAATCTTTTCGAGAAGCCGTGCCCGCGGTTATGTGGCAAACTTGGATAATTTGTTTAACACCCGGTCATAGCAAATTTGAAGTAAACTCTAATAAAATACACCAACTGTGTGCGTAACCGTGACTGTCTCTTCTCGTGAGTCCTTATCCGAAAGAGAACACGGTGGGGTTATGATTGACGTAAGTAGGTGTTCAGGATCAGTTAGTGATCATTACTAGTTCATGTCTGTTATGCGTAGACCACCATACTTTACTTTCTGTGCTCGTAAGTTAGCCACTCACATATATGTTTAGTCGCTTGCTCCAGCCTCACCACTTAACCATACCTTACCTATTAAGCTCTAATAGTCTTGATACCCTTGGAAATGAGATTGCTGAGTCCCTGTGGTTCACAGATTACTACAACACCAGTTGCAGGTTCAGGTAATGTGATGATTTGACGTGAGCGTGTTGCTAGATTTGATTTGGAGTTCTTCTTCTTATTCTTCGTCTTCAATCTTGGATGGGTTCCAAGCGACAGCCTGGGATAGCAAGGGTGGATGTCATTTTATCATTTGATTTTGTCCATAGTCGGACCCTGCTCTTATGTATGATGTTTGAGATGTTATTGTATTAATGTGACTCCGATGTAGCTTGTCGCGAGTGTAAGCCAATTCCATATACTCATCTCTTCTGTACATGTACTTGTAATGATATCCATTCTTGCGAACGCATCGAGATGCGCTTCTATCCCTGTTGAGGCCCTCGTGCCAAATAAGGATAGGACCGCATCTTGGGCGTGACACACATGCTCCACGATGATCTCATAGGATGAACCACGATGTCGGGGATTCAATCAATCCCGTATACAATTCCCTTTGTCTATCGGTATGATACTTGCCTATACCTTGTTCAATCGTCGGTATCCCTATACCTTGTTCAATCTCGTTACCGGCAAGTCTCTTTACTCGTTCCGTAATACATCATCCCGTGGCTAAATCCTTAGTCACATTGAGCTCATCATGATGATGTCTTACCGAGTGGGCACAGAGATACCTCTCCGTCACATGGAGTGACAAATCCCAGTCTCGATTCGTGCCAACCCAACTGACACTTTCGGAGATACCCGTAGTGCACCTTTATAGCCACCCAGTTACGTTCTGACGTTTGGCACACCCAAAGCATTCCTACGGTATCCGGGAGTTGCACAATCTCATTGTCTAAGGAAATGATACTCGACATTGAAAAGCTTTGGCAAACAAACTACACGATCTTGTGCTATGCTTAGGATTGGGTATTGTCCATCACATCAATCTCCTAATGATGTGATCCTGTTATCAACGACATCCAATGTCCATGGTCATGAAACCATGACCATCTATTGATCAACGAGCTAGTCAACTAGAGGCTCACTAGGGACATGTTGTGGTCTATGTATTCACACATGTATTATGGTTTCCGGTTAACACAATTATAGCATGAACAATAGACAATTATCATGAACTAGGAAATACAATAATAACCATTTAATTATTGCCTCTAGGGCATATTTCCAACAGTCTCCCACTTGCACTAGAGTCAATAATCTAGTTACATTGTGATTAATTGAACACCAAAGCAATCTGATGTTGATCATGTTTTGCTCGTGAGAGAGGTTTAGTCAATGGATCTGCGGCATTCAGATCCGTATGCACTTTACAATTATCTATATCTCCCTCCTGAATGTAATCACGGATGGAGTTGAAGCAGCGCTTGATGTGTCTTATCTTCTTGTGAAACCTGGGCTCCTTCGCAAGGGCAATAGCTCCAGTGTTGTCACATAATAGAGTCACTCCTAGGTCAGTGATGAACTCCTTCATCCAGACTCCTTCCTTTGCTGCTTCTAAAGCAGCTATGTACTCCACTTCACATGGAGATGTCTCCACGACGCTTTGCTTGCTGTTGCACCAGCTGACTGCCCCTCTGTTCAAAATATACAGGTATCCGGTTTGTGACTTGGAGTCATCCGGATCTGGGTCGAAGCTAGCATCGACGTAACCCTTTACGACGAGGTCTTCGGCACCTCCATATACAAGAAACATGTCCTTTGTCCTTTTCAGGTACTTCAGGATATTCTTGACTGTTGTCCAGTGTTCCGCTCCGGGATCACTTTGATACCTCCCCACCAAACTTATGGCAAGGTTCACATCAGGTCTGGTACACAGCGTGGCATACATAATAGAGCCTATGGCTGAAGCATAGGGGATGACACTCATCTCTTCTCTATCCTTTGCCGTGGTCGGGCATTGTGTCATACTCAATCTCACACCTTCTAACACAGGCAAGAACCCCTTCTTGGACTGATCCATATTGAACTTCTTCAATATCTTTTCAAGGTATGTGCTTTGTGAAAGACCTATGCGGCGTCTCGATCTATCTCTATAGATCTTAATACCTAATATGTAAGCAGCTTCTCCAAGGTCCTTCATTGAAAAACACTTATTCAAGTAGGCCTTTATACTTTCCAAGAGTTCTATATCATTTCCCATTATCAGTATGTCATCCACATATAATATGAGAAATGCTACAGAGCTCCCACTCACTTTGTTGTAAATACAAGGTTCTCCATAAACCTATACAAAACCAAACGCTTTAATCACTTCATTAAAGCGAATGTTCCAACTCCGAGATGCTTGCACCAGCACATAGATGGAGCGCTGGAGCTTGCATACCTTGTTAGCATCTTTAGGATCGACAAAACCTTCCGGCTGCATCATATACAGTTCTTCCTTAATGAAACCATTAAGGAATGTTGTTTTGACGTCCATTTGCTAGATCTCATAATCATAAAATGCGGCAATTGCTAACATGATTTGGACAGACTTCAACATCGCTACGGGTGAGAAAGTCTCATCGTAGTCAATTCCTTGAACTTGTCGATAACCCTTACCGACAAGCCGAGCCTTATAGATGGTTACATTACCATCTGCGTCAGTCTTCTTCTTAAAGATCCATTTATTTTCAATGGCTTGCTTATCAACAAGCAAGTCCACCAAAGTCCACACTTTGTTCTCATACATGGATCCTATCTCGGATTTCATGGCTTCAAGCCATTTGTTGGAATCTGGGCCCGCCATCGCTTCTTCATAGTTCGAAGGTTCATCGTTGTCCAACAACATGATCTACAGGACATGGTTGTCGTACCACTCTGGTGCAGAACGTGTCCTAGTGGACCTTTGACGTTCAATAGTAACTTGATCTGAAGTTTCATGATCATCATCATTAACTTCTTCTCCATCCGGTGTAGGCTCCACAGAAACAACGTCCTGTGTTGTGCTACTCTCCGGTTCGAGTGGAGGTACAATTACCTTATCAAGTTCTATTTTCCTCCCACTTACTTCTTTCGAGAGAAACTCTTTCTCGAGAAAGGATCCATTCCTAGCAACAAAGACTTTGCGCTCGGATCATAGGTAGAAGGTATACCCAATAGCCTCTTTGGGATATCCTATGAAGACACACTTTTCCGCTTTGGGTTCGAGCTTGTCAGGTTGAAGTTTCTTCACATAAGCATCGCATCCCCAAACTTTTAGAAACGATAGCTTAGGTTTCTTTCCAAACCATAATTCATACGGTGTCGTCTCAACGGATTTTCACGGTGCCCTATTTAAAGTGAATGCGGCAGTCTCTAATGCATATCCCCAAAGTGATAGCGGTAAGTCGGTAAGAGACATCATAGATCGTACCATATCTAATAGAGTGCGATTACGATGTTCAGACACACCATTTCGCTGAGGTGTGCCAGGTGGCGTGAGTTGTGAAACAATTCCACATTTCCTTAGGTGTGTGCCAAACTCGTGGCTTAAATATTCTCCGCCACGATCAGATCGTAGGCACTTTATTTTCTTGTCACGTTGATTCTCTACCTCACTCTGAAATTCCTTGAACCTTTCAAAAGTTTTAGACTTATGTTTCATTAAGTAGACATACCCATATCTACTCAAGTCATCAGTGAGGGTGAGAACATAACGGTAGCCACCACGAGCCTCGACACTCATTGGACCGCATACATCAGTATGTATTATTTCCAACAAGTCAGTTGCTCGCTCCTTTTTTCCGGAGAACGGAGTCTTGGTCATCTTGCCCATGTGGCATGGTACGCACGTGTCAAATGATTCGAAATCAAGAGACTTCAAAAGTCCATCAGTATGGAGCTTCTTCATGCGTTTGACAACAATATGACCAAGGCGGCAGTGCCACATGTAAGTGGGACTATCGTTATCAACCTTACACTTTTTGGTACTCACACTATGGACATGTGTAACATCATATTCGAGATTCATCAAAAATAAACCATTGACCAGCGGGGCATGACCATAAAACATATCTGTCATATAAATAGAACAACCATTATTCTAAGATTTAAATGAGTAGCCATATCGCATCAAGCGAGATCCAGATACAATGTTCATGCTCAAAGCTGGTACTAAATAACAATTATTAAGGTTTAACACTAATCCCGAAGGTAGATGTAGAGGTAGCGTGCCGATGGAGATCACATCGACCTTGGAACCATTCCCGACACGCATCGTCACCTCGTCCTTTGCCAGTCTCTGCTTATTCCGCAGCTCCTGCTTGGAGTTACAAATGTGAGCAACTGCACCGGTATCAAATACCCAGGAGCTACTACGAGCGCTGGTAGGTACACATCAATAACAGGTATATCACATATACCTGTAATGTTGTTGTCCTTCTTATCCGCTAAGTACTTGGGGCAGTTCCGCTTCCAGTGACCGGTACACTCAGTCTCAGGCTTGGGTCCATTCTTGTTCTTATTCTTCCCGACAACTTGCTTACCGGGCGCAACAACAGCTTTGCCGTCCTTCTTGAAGTTCTTCTTACCCTTGACTTTCTTGAAACTAGTGGTCTTATTCACCATCAACACTTGATGCTCCTTTTTGATCTCGATCTCCGCTGATTTCAGGATCGAGTACAACTCAGGAATGGACTTCTCCATCCCTTGCATGTTGTAGTTCATCGCAAAGCTCTTGTAGCTAGGTGGAAGCGACTGGAGGATTCTGTCAATGACCGAGTCATCCGGGAGATTAACTCCTAGCTGAGTCAAGCGGTTGTGTAGCCCAGACATCTTGAGGATGTGCTCACTGACAGAACTATTCTCCTCCATCTTACAGCTGAAGAACTTGTCGGATACGTCATATCTCTCGACCCGGGCATGAGCTTGGAAAACCAGTTTTAGCTCTTGGAACAGCTCATATGCTCCGGGTTGCTCAAAACGCTTTTGGAGCCCCGGTTCTAAACTATAAAGCATGCCGCACTGAACAAGGGAGTAATCATCACAGCGAGAATGCCAAGTGTTCGCAACGTCTTGCTCTGCTGGGAGAAGGGTGGGTCACCTAGTGGTGCATCAAGGACATATAATTTCTTGGAAGCTATGAGGATGATCCTCAAGCCACAGACCCAGTCCGCATAGTTGCTTCCATCATCTTTCAGTTTGGTTTTCTCTAGGAACGCGTTGAAATTGAGGGTGACATTCACGTTGGCCATTGGATCTACAATATAGATTGTAAAGATAATTTAGACTAAGTTCATGATAATTAAGTTCACATAATCAAATTATTTAATGAATTCCCACTTAGATAGACATCTCTCTAGTCATCTAAGTGACACATGATCCATGTCAACTAGCCCGTGTCCGATCATCACGTGAGACGGACTAGTCATCGATGGTGAACATCTTCATGTTGATCGTATCTTCTATACGACTCATGTTCGACCTTTCGGTCTTTCATGTTCCGAGGCCATGTCTGTACATGCTAGGCTCGTTAAGTCAACCTAAGTGTATCGCGTGTGTAAATCTGGCTTACACCCGTTGTATGCGAACGTTAGAACCTATCACACACGATGATCACGTGGTGCTTCGGAACGACGATCCTTGGCAACGGTGCATAGTTAGGGTGAACACTTCTCTTGAAATTTTATTGAGAGATCATCTTATTTACTATCGTCGTTCTAAGCAAATAAGATGTAAACATGATAAACATCACTTGCAATCAATATAGTGACATGATATGGCCAATATCAACTTGCTCCTTTGATCTCCATCTTCGGGGCACCATGATCATCACTGTCACCGGCACAACACCATGATCTCCATCATCATGATCTTCATCATTGTGTCTTCATGAAGTTGTCTCGCCAACTATTACTTCTACTACTATGGCTAACGTTTAGCAACAAACTAAAGTAATTACATGGCATTTATGATTGACACGCAGGTCATACAATAAAATAAGACAACTCCTATGGCTCCTGCTGGTTGTCATACTCATCGACATGCAAGTCGTGAATCCTATTACAAGAACACGATCAATATCATACATCACAATGCAACACATCACATTCTTTGCCATATCACATCACAAGGCATATGCTGCAAAAACAAGTTAAGTGTCCTCTAAGTTGTAGTTGCAAGTTTTTACGTGGCTTCTATAGGTTTCTAGCAAGAACGTTTCTTACCTATGCCAAAACCACAACGTGATATGCTAATTGATATTTACCCTTCATAAGGACCCTTTTCATCGAATCCAATCCGACTAAGGTGGGAGAGACAGACACCCGCTAGCCACCTTATGCAACAAGTGCATGTTAGGTGGTGGAACCAATCTCACGTAAGCGTACGTGTAAAGTTGGTCCGGGCCGCTTCATCTCACAATACCGCCGAATCAAGATAAGACTAGTAGTGGTAAGCATATTAACAAAGTCGACGCCCACAACAACTTGTGTTCTACTCGTGCATAGATTCTACGCATAGACCTAGCTCATGATGCCACTGTTGGGAGACGTAGTAGTAAATCAAAAAAATTCCTACGTGTCACCAAGATCTATTTATGAAGAAACCAGCAACGAGTGGGGAGAGTTTGCATATTCATACCTTTGAAGATCGCTAAGCGGAAGCGTTACAAGAACGCGGTTGGTGGAGTCGTACTCACAGCGATTTAGATCGCGGTGGATTCCGATCTCAGCGCCGAACAATAGCACCTCCGCGTTCAACACACGTGTAGCCCGATGATATATCCTATGCCTTGATCCATCAAGTAGGAAGGAGAGGTTGAGGGAGAGCTCCGGCAGCACGACGGCGTGGTGATGGTGGAGCTACGTGGACTCCGGCAGGGCTTCACCAAGCGCTACGGAGCACGAGGAAGAGGAAGGGTAGGGCTGCACCGAGAGAGAGAGAAGTCGTCTCTCAAATCAGCCCAAACCCTTGCATATATATAGGAGGAGGGAGAGGGAGGGCTGCCTTGTCCCCTCCTCCAAGAGGAGAGGTTCGGCCGACCCTAGGGGAAGAGTCCACCTCCCACAAGGGAGGTGGATCTCCTCTTTTTCAAACTCCTTTGCCCTATCTCCTTATCTCCAGCCGCATGGGCCTTTCTAGAAGTTCTTGGCCAGCCCAAAAAGGTCTGGCACACCTCCTCTAAGGGCCCACAAAGTCCTATGGTCGTCACACCCCTCCCGGGAGTCCTCCGGCACACTCCCGGCACTCCCGGTACACAACCGATGAGCCCTAAAGCATTCCGGTGACCAAAACTGGACTTCCTATATAGAAATCTTTACCTCTGGACCATTCCGGAGCTCCTCGTCACGTCCAGGATATCATCCGGGACTCCGAACAACCTTCGGTAATCACATATACCATTTCCCTATAACCCTAGCGTCATCGAACCTTAAGTGTACCACTAGTAGAAAACAGACCTTTCATCCAGAGCTTTAGTCCTGGTCTAGTCACGAACCGGTACTAAAGAAGGTATTAGTCCCGGTTCGTGCCGGCTACAATGGGTAGGAGCAGGGCGACCTTTAGTATCGGCTCGTGAGGGACCTTTAGTACTGGTTCGTCTCACGAGCCGGTACTAAAGGGGGCGTGGCAGGGTTTTGGTCAGACATGGGCCCCACTTGCACCTTTAGTACTGGCCGGTGTCACCAGCCGGTACTAAAGACTTCCTACATATACATCCGTCCGTAGCCGATCGAAAGAGCTCTATTCCCCCCCCCCCTGTTCTTCTTCTTGCTCAAAGCTCATCCTCCATTTTGCCAAGGATTTGTCAAGATTTAAAGGCACCCCATCTATCCAAGTGTTCATAAAGGTTAGCAACTTTGCTCCTTCATCTCTTGCTAGATTAGCTTGTGGTATGCTCAAAGATATGTGATATGTGATTTGTGGGAGTTTATTTGATTTATATCCAATTTGAGCTCAAATTAACTTGTTAGGTTGCATATGTGTAGGTGTGGTTTATTTGGTGTGCCTTCCCATGTTCTTCTTCTTGCTCGAAGATCATCCTCCATTTTGCCAAGGATTTTTCAAGATTTAAAGGCACCCCATCTATCCAAGTATTCATAAAGGTTAGCAAGTTTGTTCCTTCATCTCTTGCTAGATTAGCTTGTGGTATGCTCAAAGATATGTGATATGTGATTTGTGGGAGTTTATTTGATTTATATCCAATTTGAGCTCAAATTAACTTGTTAGGTTGCATATGTGTAGGTGTGGTTTATTTGGTGTGCCTTCGCACCAACCCCGGCCGTCCTAACCACCGTCCATCGTCTGCACCGTCTCGTCGCGACACCGGCCACCTTGGTGAGCCTCTTGTTCTTCTTAAAATCTTTAAAAATAATAATAACTCGTATGATTTAGATAGCTGCGTGTAAGATTTACTTACTTGTATTATTGTTAGTTATTCTATAGTGTAATGGTTATGGTATCCGCCCACATCGGCCCTCGTCCAGTCTATGATTCAGATGTGGTCTGTCGTTAATTATCTTTTATAACTATTTCACACATCATCTAATGTCTATGACAATTAATTATGCCACCAAATTGACGTAGATATTTTTATCTATAGGAAGTAGTTGAACCAGAAATTCCAACCGACTATGCAATTCTGCTCGAGAAATTAACACAAGCTGAAAAAGAAATTGATCATTTGAAAGAAAAATTGAAAAGAACTGAAGATGAGAAGATGCGATTGGATTTGCATGTTGCCGATATCGTCGATGATCACAAGAACAAGATGGTTGGAATGCGCTTGAAGCTTAGAAAGATTAGAAAATATGCCATTGATAAAGAGGCTTGGTATCATTATGTTGTTGGCTCAATTGTTACTTTAGTTGCGATTATTGTCGCATTTGTTGTTGTATTCACATGTTTTAGATAGCTCTACTTTTGGTTGTAATGTGATGATGAATTTGTATTAATTTGGTCACTTTGATGTTGTGTAGTGAACATGAGCCGACAATGGATGTACGATGACCGACTAAGTATATGGTTTCTTAATGGCCTGCATGATTTTATTCGTGTGGTTGACACAAATAAGCAGAATGGTTTCATGTGTTGTCCATGTCATGACTGTAAGAATGATAGGAATTACTCTACCTCAAAAACCCTTCACTACCACCTGTTGAAGTCCGGTTTCTTGTCCGGCTATAGCTGTTGGACCAAGCACGGAGAAAGAGGGGTTATAATGGAAGACAATGAAGAAAAAGAGGATGATGACAACTATCCTTTCGCTGATACAACAATGGGGGAAGCTGAAGAAGAGGCATCAGATGAGCTCGCTGATGATTTGGGTCAGGTCATTGCTGATGCAAAGAGAAACTGCGAAAATGATAAGGAGAGGTTCAAGTTGAAACACATGTTAGAGGATCACAAGAAATTATTGTATCCAAATTGTGAAGATGACCAGAAAAAGCTGGGTACCACACTGGAATTGCTACAATGGAAGGCGAAGAATGGTGTAACTAACAAGGGATTTCAAGAATTGCTGATAATGATAAAGAAGATGCTTCCAAAGGATAACGAATTGCCTGAAAGTACGTACGAAGCAAAGAAGGTTGTCTGCCCTCTAGGATTAGAGGTGCAGAAGATACATGGATGCCCTAATGACTCCATCCTCTACCACGGTGAGGAGTACGAGAATTTGGATGCATGCTCGATATGCGGTGCACTGCGCTATAAGATCCCCCGCGATGACCCTGGTGATGTGGAGGGCGAACGCCACAGGAAGAGGGTTCCTGCCAAGGTGATGTGGTATGCTCCTATAATACCACGGTTGAAACGTTTGTTCCAAAACAAAGAGAATGCCAAGTTGTTGCGATGCCACAAAGAAGAACGTAAGAAAGACGGGATTTTGAGAGCACCCGCTGATGGATCGCAGTGGAGAAAAATCGAGAGGGAGTTCGAGGACTTTGCAGCTCACGCAATGAACTTATGGTTTGGTCTTAGTACAGATGGCATGAAACCTTTTGGCGAGCAGAGCTCCAGTCACAGCACCTGGCCCGTGACTCTATGTATGTACAACCTTCCTCCTTGGTTGTGCATGAAGCGGAAGTTCATTATGATGCCAGTGCTCATTCAAGGCCCTAAGCAACCCGACAACGACATTGATGTCTACCTAAGGCCACTAGTTGATGAACTTCTACAGTTGTGGAAAAAACCAGGTGTGCATGTGTGGGATGCGCACACATAGAAGGAAATTGACCTACGAGCGTTGCTGCTTGTAAACATCAATGATTGGCCTGCTCTTAGTAAGCTTTCAGGACATACAAACAAGGGATACAATGCATGCACGCACTGTTTAGATGATACTGAAAGTATATATTTGGATAAATGTAAGAAGAATGTGTACCTGGGACATCGTCGATTTCTACCGATCAAGCATATCTTAAGAAAGGCAGGCAACCATTTCAAAGGTGAGCCAAATAACCGGAAGAAGCCTGGCCTCCGTACTGGTGAATATATATTTGATATGGTCAAGGATTTATAGGTAATCTTTGGAAAGGGTCCTGGCGAACAATCTGTTCCGAATGACGCCAACGGACACGCACCCATGTGGAAGAAGAAATCTATATTTTGGGAACTTGAATATTGGAAAGCCCTAGAGGTCCGCAATGCAATCAACGTGATGCATGTGATGAAGAATCTTTGTGTGAACCTGCTAGGCTTCTTGGGCATGTATGGAAAGGCAAAAGATACACCGGAGGCATGGGAGGACAAGCAAAGAATTAATGAAAAAGGCGGCATGCCTCCAAAAAAGTATCAAGGTCTTGCCAGCTACGCTCTTACGAAAGAAAAGAAGGAAATGTTTTTTGAATGCCTGCTCAGTATGAAGGTCCCGTATGGCTTCTCGTCGAATATAAAGGGAATAATAAGTATGGCAGAGAAAAAAAATTCAAAATCTAAAGTCCCATGACTGCCACGTGATTATGACGCAATTACTTCCGGTTGCACTTAGGGGGCTTCTACTGGAAAATGTTTGATTAGCCATTGTGAAGCTATGCGCATTCCTCAATGCAATTTCTCAGAAGGTAATCGATCCAAAAATCCTACCAAGGTTACAGAATGACCTAGTCCAATGTTTTGTCAGTTTCGAGTTGGTGTTCCCTCCATCCTTCTTCAATATTATGACGCACGTTCTAGTGCACCTAGTCGAAGAGATTAACATTCTGGGTCCCGTATTTCTACACAATATGTTCCCCTTCGAGAGGTTCATGGGAGTCTTAAAGAAATATGTTCATAACCATGGTAGGCCAGAAGGAAGCATCGCCAAGGGATATGGAACAGAGGAGGTTATTGAGTTTTGTGTTGACTTTTTTCCTAACATTAAGCCGATTGGTTTTCCTGAATCGCGGCATGAGGCGAGACTGGGTGGAAAAGGCACATTAGGAAAGAAAGAAGCAATAAATATGGACGGGCATTCTTTCACTCAAGAACACTACACGGTTCTACAAAATTCCACCTTGGTGACTCCATATATGGAGGAACACAAGGATATTGTACGGTCCAAGAACCCGGAGCAGTCTGACCCCTGGATTGAACGTAAACAATGGAGACTTTTGCTAGTTGGTTGCAAACAAAGCTCATCAATGACAACGATGTTCTATATGAACTGTACTGGTTGGCCAAGACACCAAGTTCGGCTGTAACGACTTTCAAAGGGTACGAAATAAATGGGAATACATTTTACACGATCTCCCAAGATAAGAAGAGCACCAACCAAAACAGTGGTATCCGCTATGATGCAACCAACTTTGAAGACAAATATTATGGTTACATAGAGGAGATATGGTAACTTGACTATGGACCTGATCTTAAGGTCCCTTTGTTTCGGTGCAAATGGGTCAAATATACTGGAGGTGGGGTATAGGTAGACCCGCAGTACGGAATGACAATAGTGGATCTCAACAATCTTGGATACACAGACGACTCATTCGTCCTAGCCAATGATGTGGCTTAGGTTTTCTATGTGAAGGACATGTCTAGCAAACCGAGGAGACAAAAAGATAAGGAAGCGAATACATCATACGATGAGCCAAAGCACCACATAGTTCTTTCAGGGAAAACAAACATTGTGGGAGTGGAGGAGAAGACAGACATGTCCGAAGATTATGAAAAGTTTCATGAAATCCCTCCCTTCAGAGTGAAGACTGGCCCAAGCATCCTGTTAAATGATGAAGATTATCCATGGTTACGACGCAATCATAAGAAAGGGACAAACATGCAGAAAAGAGTCTTACATCGCGAGATCCCACTCTGGGATGTGACCAGCTTCACCGTCATCACTTTCTATATATTTATGTGAAGGACATGCATGCATTTCCTAGCTAGCATGGTATATCTTTGTAATACTTTGTACACGAAGTGCATCCAGTTTTTGCCGTATGGAGTTAAAATAAGTTATTAAAAATGAAATCCCTTTGTAATAGATGAGTTTTTGTATGAAACCCTCATACTTCTTATGAGATTGTCCAATTTGTACACGAAGTGCATCCAGTTTTTGCCGTAACCCTCTCAACTCTCTAGAAGTTGCTATGTGGGTGAAATTATGATGTCATGCCAAGTTACAACCTTTTCAGAGTTAATTTGTACTTCTTTTCAAATTCAGGGTCATTTAGCTCAAAATAAATCATTAAATGCCTGAAAAATATCAAATGAAGTCAGAAAGGATTGAAAATTGATGATGTGCCTTTCAATGGTGCTTATTGAACACACAAAAAGTATGTAGTTAAAATAAGTTATTAAAAATGAAATCCCTTTGTAATAGATGAGTTTTCGTACGAAACCCTCATACTTCTTATGAGATTGTCCAATTTGTACACGAAGTGCATCCAGTTTTTGTCGTAACCCTCTCAACACTCTAGAAGTTGCTATGTGGGTGAAATTATGATGTCATGCCAAGTTACAACCTTTTCAGAGTTCATTTGTACTGGTTTTCAAATTTAGTTTCATTTAGCTCAAAATAAATCGTTAAATGCATGAAAAATATCAAATGAAGTCAGAAAGGGTTGAAAATTGATGATGTGCCTTTGAATGGTGCATATTGAACACACAAAAAGTATGGAGTTAAAATAAGTTATTAAAAATGAAATCCCTTTGGAATAGATGAGTTTTCGTCCAAAACCCTCATACTTCTTATAAGATTGTCCAATTTGTACACCAAGTGCATCCAGTTTTTGCCGTAACCCTCTCAACTCTCTAGAAGTTCCTATCTGGGTGAAATTATGATGTCATGCCAAGTTACAAACTTTTTAGAGTTCATTTGTACTGCTTTTCAAATTCAGGGTCATTTAGCTCAAAATAAATCATTAAATGCCTGAAAAATATCAAATGAAGTTAGAAAGGGCTGAAAATTGATGACGTACCTTTGAATGGTGCATATTGAACATACAGAAAGTATGGAGTTAAAATAAGTTATTAAAAATAAAATCCCTTTGTAATAGATGAGTTTTCGTCCGAAACCCTCATACTTCTTATGAGATTGTCCAATTTGTACACGAAGTGCATCTAGTTTTTGCTGTAACCCTCTCAACTCTCTAGAAGTTGCTATGTGGGTGAAATTATGATGTCATGCCAAGTTACAACCTTTTCAGAGTTCATTTGTATTGCTTTTCAAATTCAGGGTCATTTAGCTCAAAATAAATCATTAAATGCCTGAAAAATATCAAATGGAGTGAGAAAGGGTTGAAAATTGATGACGTGCCTTTCAATGGTGCATATTGAACACACAAAAAGTATGGAGTTAAAATAAGTTATTAAAAATGAAATCCCTTCGTAATAGACGAGTTTTCGTCTGAAACCCTCATACTTCTTATGAGATTGTCCAATTTGTACACGAAGTGCATCTAGTTTTTGCGGTAACCCTCTCAACTCTCTATAAGTTGCTATGTGGATGAAATTATGATATCATGCCAAGTTACAACCTTTTCAGATTTTATTTGTACCCCTTTTCAAACTCGAGACATGAATATTTCAAACGCCATTTAATCAAATTATCTTATACAACAGTTGAAGTTGTTCAAACATGCATGGAAATGCCATAAACAGATTCTTTATTTTTTCTGATATTTTTCCATATATTATTTATTTCCATTGGAGTCCTACGTTTTTTTCTATGATTTTCTAAAGTTTACGGGGTTTTTCTGAAAATAATAACTAATATTTAATTAAAAAACACTTTTAGTACTGGTGCTAGCCATGCACCGATACTAAAGGTCCACCGCCCCCGCGCTCTTTTGGCATGACCTTTAGTACCGGTGCGTGGCTAGCACCGGTTCTAAAGGGTCTTTAGTACCGGTGCAAGCCACGCGCCGGTACTAAAGGTCCACCGCCCCCGCGTTCTGTTGGGAGGACCTTTAGTACCGGTGCGTGGCTAGCACCGGTACTAAAGACCCTTTAGTACCGGTGCGTGCCACGCACCGGTACTAAAGGTCTGTCTGGTATAAAAGGAGGACCGAGCCGTGCAACGCACCGGGAGGGCTCAACTTGCGCCGCCAGGCAACCGAAATCATCATTGCCGTCGCCCTCGCCGCCGTCACCCTTGCCGCCATCGCCCTCGCTGCCGTCGCCCTCGCCGCCATCGCCCTCGCTGCCGTCGCCCTCGCCGCCATCGCCCTCGCCGCCGTCGCACCACCACCGCGCCATTGCCGTCACCCTCACCACCACCGCCGTCGCACCACCACCGTCGTCGCCCTCGCCGTCGTCGGTCACGCCGCCATCGCCCTCATCACCGCCACCGTCGCCCTCGCCACCGTCGCCCTCGCTGCCATCGCCCTCGCCTACCCGGACGCCGCCCATCGCCGCCGTCGCCCTCGCCGCCGTTGCCCTCGCCGCCATCGCCCTCGCTGCCATCGTCCTTGCCGCGGTCGCCCTCGCCTACCTAGACGCCGCCCCTCGCCGCCGTCGCCCTCACCACCGCCGCCGTCGCCCTCACCACCGCCGCCGTCGCCCTCACCACCGCCGTCGTCGCCCTCACTGCCCTCGACCTCACCACCGCCACCGTCGCCCTCGCCGCCCTCGCCCTCGCCTACCCGAACGCCGCCCCTCATCGCCTGTCCCATCACCGCCGACCCGCTCACTCCGGCTGCCGCTCTATGATCCCATTGCCGCCGCCCCGAGCCCGTCGCCGACGCCACCTCCGGGTCAGGAGGCTAGGTGAGATCTCCCGGCGACCCCTCTCCCCGACGATCGCCCCGATGATTGCCGGACTAGTGTGTAGATTCTAGGGTATCTAGGGTTCCTCGACGTCGAACCACGACACCCCGACCCGACACCCCCGACACCCGACCCCGACCACGACATAACGCCCCTATTTAGTTAGTTAGTTAGTTAGGTTGTCAGGTTATTAGGATATGTGTTAGTTTATGTTTAGTTTAGGTTTAATTTAGTTTATGTTTAGTTTATTTTTAGGTTTAATTTAATTTTGTTAAGTGTTAATTTTGCTAAGTTTAATTTAATTTGTTTTTCATAATTAAGTGTTTCTTCTCGACGTTGACAATGCCGATCCCGCATCCTCATCGTCGAGTCACCGGAGGAGGTCACTTGCTTGAGCCGAGGGGCCCTGTCAGGGACTGGGCTCCGCCGGGCTGGTACTGGGAGGTGCTGCCTTCCGGGCGGCGCAGCTTGGTGAGGAGCTAGCCCGTCATCGACCCGGAGGTTCTATGGTGGCGGACGCATGGGCCATAGACGATCAAGAGGCTTGAGTCCCCCGCGGAGGTGATACAGTACCATGTCAGCAAGGAGAACGAGCACGTCCGACGCTACATGGCAGCTGAGGCTAGGTCCAACAATACCTGGCAGATTCTTCAGGGATCTCACTCGAGCTATGTTCCTGTGATGGTTCCTTCTCTTTGGTTGTCCACCGCCTGCCCCGATATCCGCCGGGTGCTAGGGTTCTAGCTAGATCGATATATTAGCTAGATACTATTATGATGTATTGGCTAGATCGATGGAGATTAGCCGATGTATTGAAAATTATCCAAGATTATGCAGATGAGATCTTTTCTAACAACTATACTATATATGTATTCGATGATGCATTATTAATTAACTATCAGTTATTTTGCTTCTTGAATGCATGCTAATTTAAATACTAATTTCTTTTGTGTATATTATTATGGACTAGTTATTAAGCTATGGACAATACCGGTAGAGCTCATGAAGAGGACATCTTCGACATGATATGCTCCTCTGAAAACCCAGCGGACCTTTGAGGTGAATCACATGATCATGATGATGGCTCACAATATCTGAACGATCACGGTGGTGGATGTGAGACCGAGGAAGAACAACTTATGTTCCAAAATTCGGAACAACCAAGAATGTTCGGCGAGGTATATACACATCCATTAGCCTTTGGTGATCATTACATGTGTATTAATTGATTTGTATATATATATATATATTAAAAAATCTTTCTTATTTTAATTATCAGCCCTTCGGATCGAGCCAATCTAGTAGAAATGTACGAGGCGCTGCCAAAATATTGGACGGCAATGTAAAGCTCAATCTTGATGCTTTCAAACATAATGGCGAACCGACTCACCCTGAAGCCAATGCCAAGACATTTTTGCGTCAATGCGGAGTGGTTGTTAGGGACGGAGTCCCGATCACAATGCATGAATGGATTTAGCCAAAGGAACCAAAACAAGAATTAAAGATGCCCTTTGGCGAGAGCTCATGGAGCATTTCACCCTACCAGATTCTCTCTCGGAGTGTCAAAGGAACAAAGTCAAGGATTTTGCTCTCCATAAGATGGCCGGCACGTTACAGACTTGGAAGAAAAGATTATGGACCGAGTACAACACTAGAGGCAAGAAGGCGCCCGAATTCAAAGGAATATACGAGAAGGTAAGGGATCACTGGGACGCATTTATCGAGTACAAGACATCGATAGCTGCTATGGAGAAGTCGGCAAAGAATAAGATAAATTCTGAGAAAAAAAAGTATCACCATAAACTAGGGACAGGTGGATACAAGTCAGCCATTCCTAAGTGGGATGCATTAGAGAATAAGATGCTTGCTAAAGGGATCACTCCAGTAACTTTCAACTGGCCCAAGAGGTGCAGGAATTGGTTTTTTGCGCATGGGGGAAAGTTGGACCCAGCCACAGGGAAGATTATTGCACTGGCCAGTCTGAAGCATGCAGCAGATGAGTTGATTCAAGCAATAAAAGATGCCCAAGAAGGACGGTTTCACCCCGATAGAGAGAACGACAAGCTTACACGCGACCTCGGGAATGCTGAACACGGAGGACGAACACGAGGCATGGGCGTTGTTCCGTGGTACGAGGGGTTTGCGGGATGGCAGGACAGTTATAAAAGCCATTCGAGAAAAAAGAAGGTGGAAGCAGACCGACTTTCGAAGTTGGAACAGAAGTATGAGCAGCAGCAGCTGCAGATACAGGTACTGACCCAGCAAAGGGAAACTCCGCAACAAGAGGCAGGGGAAGAACCCGTCCCATCTACAATGCCGAAAAGCAGCGTGGGTTCCACGGGGGCACCGCTGGGTCACACCCCCGTGGATGATATCACCGAGAAGACATCTTGTGAGCTAATCCACAAAATGAAGAACATACCCGTGCGGGTCACGACGGGCTATGCTTTACCAAATACACCTGATGTTCTCTGGCATTGCAATCCGGTTCCAGCTGGGTATGCTCGTGTCGCGGTGGACGCAATAGAGCGAAGATCTGATGAACTATTGCTTGACATCCCTGGAGGTGAGGGGGAGTCCACATTGGCAGAAGCCGGCCGTGGTCTCATTCTATGGAGTAAGGACTGCATCGTCTTTCCACACTCGGTGATAAGGCCACCGGCTCCTCCGAGTATCGATGTCCAGCGCGAGGGATCCCATCCAGAGGCATCACAGTGCCAGCAGTCCTCCCCACCCCGCCAGCAGTCCTCCCCACCTTGCCAGCAGTCACCTCGCCAGCAGTCCTCCCCACCTTGCCAGCAGTCACCTCGCCAGCAGTCCTCCCCACCTTGCCAGCAGTCACCTCGCCAGCAGTCCTCCCCACCTCGAGCTCCCCCACAGTCGTCCCCACCTCGAGAGGCGTCCCACCTTGCCACCAGTCCTCCCCACCTCGCCATGAGCAGTCCTCCCAACCTCGAGACGGAGCACGACGCGAGTCCATATCATCATCGATATCGGTCTCCGCCACGTGAGCCGACTCCACCCCGGCAGCGGTCCCGCCAGCAAGGCTCCCAAAAGAGGAAGGCCACCAGCAGTCCTCTTCGGAAGAAAGCAAAGAAGAAACCCGAGCCTCTGGCCAAAAGGAAGCTGCCTTATGACATGACACTAGAGGAAAATAAAATTGAATGCGATCTCCAAGTGAAAGCCTTTTTTGCGAAGAAGATCGTGCCGCCAAAGGAGGTAATACCCAAGGAAGTCCAAGAGCACTTTATGGAACACTTTATTGATCGACCCCCGGCATATGTCGAGCGTATGCCGACAGACTATGAGCAACAGATTCAGAAGGCAAGTGAGCACAGAAGTCGGCCCAGCCCAAGGAAGAAGTCGGGAAGTACAGCATCAACTAGCGGGAAAACAGTTCCCCAGCTTAGAGAACAATCCAAGCAATCGATCTCTCCTCTCAAGGTGAGTACCAATCCAAGCAAGCAACCGATGCAACCAGTCGACGTGCAAGGCAACCCAATCGACCTCGAAGTACTAAAGGCTGCAGGTCCCACTCTTGACCAAATCCTTGGCACCGAGGAAATCTGCGGGTACGATGCAACTGAGTACGCAATGCAATATGCCGTCGGAAAACCACTTGTCACACCCGAGTAGTACAAGGAACTACCAACTGCGATGCGACGGTTGCATGATTGGTACATGCGTGAAGCAAAGTGAGGGGAGGCGGCGGTCATGGTCAAAGTAAGGAAAGAGCATTACGCAATGCATGTGACATATGTCTTGAATTCTCAGAACTTTTCAAGTTATATCACATGGACTCTATCGACAAAACTATCATCAGTTGCTATTGTCTGTAAGTGATTTATATCTTTCGTAATTTAAGTCTCTAGCTAATATATCATTCATTGGCTTATCCTCACTATATATGTTCTTTTCTATGCTATTATGCAGATTGAAGATGTGGGAATTGAAACAAGAGGGAATCGTTGACATTGGGTTCATCGACCCAAGTACCGTTAATGGTCATGTGGTAAAACATTATGCCAAGGTTACAGAAGATCTCTTGTAAAAATTTCTAGAGGCACTAATGAATACCAAATCTACTATAATATTTCCTTACAACATGGGATGAGTGTTTACTCTCTTGTATACTACAAATTCTATTTTTGCTTACTAGCTCGCTGTCAAGTGTAGTTGATGAGTTATATGCGCATGCCTCCTTAATTATATAAACTTCTGCACAGAGACCACTATATCCTCTTATATATTATCCTCACGGATGGACTTTTTCAAGTGTACGTCTCACTAGATACACCAGAACAATCATAGGTGGACTTGTATTTTATGATAGAACGGTAATTTCAATCTTTATCGACCTCGCTTTCTTTCATTATTTCATGGTATCAAAAGTAATTATAATAACTCTTTCGTTCTTTTTCTTTGTCGGGTAGTGTTTGGAAAAAGATGATAGAAAAAAACCATCACGGTCGTCAATAGAAACCGAAGCTGAAGTGCAAAAAGATGCAGGTAATTAAGTAGTACTACTAGGTCCTCGCATCTCTCTAATTCTAGTTTCAATACCATTATCACATGCTTGATTATTAATTATCTTATTGAATTCTATTCTTTTGCAATGTGCGCGAAGCAGCCATAGGGGACAAATTTATGTGGATACTTCCTCTGCGAGAACATTCGCATCCAGACCGAAAGCCATATACGTCTCAGAGGAGCACGTCAAAGACAGCTCCGGGTTTCGCAGATGATGTCAAAGGTCTCACCCGAGAAACGCTTTGTAGCACTTCATGACAAATTTGCGGCATTTCTTCTTCAACATGTCATTCATGTAAACAGAGAGCACTATTCCTTACCGCCGCCTCAATAATGTCAGCAAATCAGTAATAGAGAACTGAGATTTCATCCGGAGCTCTAGCTAGCTAGTCCCGGTCGGGTTTTGGACCTTAAGTTAATTAAAAGTCCCAAATTTATATGGATGTGTAATTCCATTTGTATATATATATATTGTGTATGAGATATTGTATATTATATTACATATATATATGCATGAACTTGTGTACTGTTTACAGTATGTAGCACCGTAAAATAAATTTGAAATGAATGGAAAACACGAAAAATAGAGAGGAAAATTAAAACCTAATTAAAAGCTACAACAACAAAAATAGAAGACTTAGTACCGGTTGGTATAACCAACCGGTACTAAAGGTCTTCCACCACCAGTCCACGCAGGCAGCCATGTGGAGGGCCTTTAGTACCGGTCCGTGCTCCAACCGGTACTAAAGGCCTGGACCTTTAGTCCCGACCCGTTAGTACCGGTTAGGGAACCGGTAGTAAAGGTCCATCTGGCCCGGGACTATAGGCCTGTTCTGCACTAGTTGATACCCATGGGTAGACCCTACGGGCTCGGGAGACATGTAGACATGACCGAGACACCTCTCCGGTCAATAACCAACATCGGGATCTTGATACCCATGTTGTCTTCCACATGCTCCACGATGATCTCATCGGATGAACCACGATGTCGGGGATTCAATAAATCCCGTATATAATTCCCTTTGTCTATCGGTATGATACTTGTCTGAGATTCGATCGTCGGTATCCCTATACGTTGTTCAATCTCGTTACCAGCAAGTCTCTTTACTCGTTCCATGATACATCATCCCGTGGCTAACTCCTTAGTCACATTGAGCCCATCATGATGATGTCTTACCGAGTGGGCCCAGAGATACCTCTTCGTCACACGGAGTGACAAATCCTAGTCTCGATTCGTTCCAACCCAACAGACACTTTCGGAGATACCCGTAGTGCACCTTTATAGCCACCCAGTTACGTTGTGACGTTTGGCACACTCAAAGCATTCCTACGGTATCCGGGAGTTGCACAATCTCATGGTCTAAGAAAACGATACTTGACATTGAAAAGATTTAGCAAACGAACTACACGATCTTGTGCTATGCTCAGGATTGGGTCTTGTCCATCACATCATTCTCCTAATGATGTGATCCCGTTATCAACAACATCCAATGTCCATGGTCATGAAACCGTGACCATCTATTGATCAACGAGCTAGTCAACTAGAGGCTCACTAGGGACATGTTGTGGTCTATGTATTCACACATGTATTATGGTTTCCAGTTAACACAATTATAACATGAACAATAGACAATTATCATGAACTAGGAAATACAATAATAACCATTTTATTATTTCCTGTGGGGCATATTTCCAACACCACTGAGACTATACACCCATTTGCAATATCCAATTTTCTGAAAGAGAGCCACCTAGTCATGTTTTGAGATCAAGATCGTCCACTCCAACCATATGGATCTTGATTTCTAGCCTTCCCAAGTTGCTTTCTATCTAATCAATCTATTCTACCCATGCCAAATCTGTGAGAGAATGATTGAGTGCAGAGGAGACTATCGTTTGAAGTACAAGAGCAAGGAGTGCATCATACTACCACATGTGTTACCCTTTGGAGGTTGGTGCCTCCAAGATTTGTTAGGTATCACTTCGGAGCCTCTTTCTTCGTGATTGTGGATTTGAACCAAGAAGTTTGTTAGGGCAAGGAGATCACCTACTTCGTGAAGATCTATCCCGAGTAAGGCTAGTCCTCCGTGGACACATGCCATCATGGAATAGACAAGGTTGTTACTTCATGGACCCCTTTGTGGGTTGAGCCCTCTATGGACTCTCGTGACCGGGACCCTCTATGGGTTGAAGTCTCTGTAAACATGGATGTACGATAGTACCACCGATCGGAACCACAGGAAAAAAGATCTTTGTGTCTCCAATTGTGTTTGATCTTCCTATCCCTACCTTCTTTACATATGTGTGTCTTTACTTTCTGTTGCTATAGTCGTAGACATGCTTGTGTAGGGTGAACTTGATTTGCAACAATCGCTAAAATTTGCTAACCAATTAAGTTGGGAAAATGTTAGGTTTTTATTTAGTCAAGTAGTCTAATCACTCCCCCTCTAGACCTACTTTCGATTCTACAAGAAGCTACATTTTTTCGTCAATAGAGCTTCAGTGAAACATTCATGTTATTAGAAGAGTGGGATGTGCATATATCTACTCGAAAACCTGGAAGTTCGGTAAGAAAATATACTATTTTCAAGAAAAAACTACTTTTGTGAGATCATACTGGCATGCAAAATTGGTTTTCTTGCAAACGATAATTAGGAAGTTATAAAACTCCTGGTCATTCTCTAGCAGCCCTACTTCCAGTTTCCACTCCAGTTGGATCGACCACAACATTGATCCAAATTTTGTAGAAACGCTTATATTAATGAATTGAACTTGATCTCAAGTCACTGTTTAGTTTATAAATAATTTCTATAAGTGATACATTTTTCAGTGTAAATACATTCCTAGATGGTGTGTATTTCTCAAGACTGCCTAGTGAAAATATATCAGACATCAATTGAAATGTATAATTTTGTAATGGAAAATCAAAATGAATGCCACAGAAAGACCCCAAAACATCATATAAGATCACAATTGACCATCCAAATCTAAGGTCACCGCTTTTGTTATGAATAAATTCTTTGTCGCGAAACTAAACCACGCCAACACTAAAATTCTTGAAGGAAAGTCGGCCATACTCTTATGTTTTATTATATGAGACGATAGTTATTTGTTCACTTAAATTCATGAAATGGCTCCACCATGGTATTAGACGTGGCCTTTCCTATGATGCTATGACGATGTGATTTCATCATTTTTCTCCAATCTAGTAAATGACACAAACACAAAGCATCATAGGCAATTCATCGTAGATGCCAAAAAAAATACTAGTACAAGGTATCTGGGGGCTCATCAGTTGGACATATAATTTAATCATATTTGTGTCCTCTACACTTTTTTGTTTTATTGGAATTTCTAAGATGCTGCAAAAAAAGTATCTAATTTTCATGTAAAATGGTTAGGAAAAGTGACATGTCTTTCATGAATCGATGATGGAATATGGCTCTCAAGACAAGCGCACTATGGTAGGATTGTCCTTGTTTTGTTTTAACACCTTTGTTTGTCCGTTTTCTATTTTTTATTTGGTTTTTTGGTTTTTTTATCATTATCGGATTCTCGTCAATTTCCTACTGTTTTACCACTAGTTTTCAAGGGAGTCTCACCATCTTTAATGTGTTTCTCCACAATAATATTTTAAGAACTTTGGTATTCCATAAAAAAATCGGATTAGATAATACATAACAATGGTTGAGAAAAAATGCATGAGAAGAAAACAATGGAAGATATAGGCATTTCCAGCTGCAAAGAAAGTAATCTTTCCATCAATTGATGGCAAGATACTAGTCCGCGGATTGCATATAATATATGAATGCATGTATAGCCGGTGCTATAATTCTCATATGCATCCTCCTCGACCTACGTTGGTAGGTCCTTACATACATATGTTCGTATATTCACATATGAGTAGAACGAGAAGTAAAACTGAGAAAGCAGAGCTGCCGACAAATGTGAACTAACATGACATGTATATCTGTTACTTTAACTTGCACTTCAGGCCTTGCCGGATTCCTCGCAGCCTGGTGGCCTGAAGGCAATGAAGCTGACGCACTGCACCTGGCGCATGTTGTCAAAGCCGATGACGCGGACATAGGCGTCAGGGTATTCCTTCTTGACCTCCTCCACCTCGCTGAGCACCTGTGTGGCGTCGGTGCACCCGAACATAGGCAGCTTCCACATTGTCCAGTATCGGCCGTCGTAGTACCCGGGGGAGCTGTTGTGCTCACGGAAGACAAAGCCAACCTTGCTGAACTCGAGGCAGGGCACCCACTTGGAGCGGATCAGGTAGTCGACCTGCTTTAGGAGGGCCTCCGTGGAGAGGGGTGGCAAGTAAGACAGGGTCTCGAACTTCTTGATGCCCTCAATCGGCCACACCTGAATAGATGGAATGAACACAATTGATCAATGCTTCGTGCTTAAAAAAGGACCTAGTCCCAAGGGAAAAATTACTCCTTATGGTATTTCCATATATTGTGGGGGGTCTCACAAGCACGAAAGCTCAAGGGCAGCTCTTGTTTATGGGTAGTGTGTGGGCATTAAAAATGATATTATCTAGTACACATTGCAATAAAATCGATTTCCGTTCGCAAAGTTTGTGAGTTAAATATTCCTACAGATCCTAAGTATAGCTTTGGTTATGGGCAGTGGAAATACCCGAAAATGAATCATTTGTGCCGACAAGAACATTCATGTCAGCTTAGTGTCTGTCATCATTCGCAAAAAAATCAAAAAATATCAAACATGAGGATAACCCGGCCTCTGCATAAAGTGATGTACACTGCCATTCTTATTATGTTATTCAACAGTCTAACAAAATAAATAGAAAAATCAATCCAAAGCCAGCTTCGGGACGAGCACACCATCCTTCGCAAAAGTAATAATAATTAGTTTTCATACCTGCATGCATCTGATCCTCCCGCCATTGCTGACGCCGCTGAGGCCGGCGCTGCTGGAGCGGCGGCTGACGGGGAGGCCCGCGGTGGACTTAAGCCCCTGGAAGGGCGCGACGGTGGTGGCTGACGAAGCCATCACGGCTGGGGCCATGGTGGGGAGCTACAAGTATATTGCTAGGTGGAGAGGAGATAGCAAGCTTGGCAGGCTACACTTGACTTGAGCACCCCTCAGCCTGCTCCCGTATATATCACCGTATGCGCAGCGCCGCTCCTTTCCAACAAGATTTCCAAGGGGTGGTCGTCGTTTGCTTGTTGCAAGGCGCCTTATCCCTCTGGATCAGCGGAAGAGGGGTGGCCCTCCAATGCATTGCGTTGGGTGTGACTGCTGCATGGGCAAACCAAATCTATATCAGTCCGATTACTAACCGTACAGTAAATTTTCGATCGTTAGATTGGCACCTGCGCCTCTCTCTCTCTCTCCTCATCTGCCGTAGTTTTCATCTAAGGCTCCCACTATTTTCATTTATTTTATTTGCAAAAAGTTACTGCTTCCCAAAATTACTCCTTGAAGATTTGTGTTGAGGTAATGGCACCATCAGTTTTTAAACATGACATCGATGTTCACTTTAGTCTAAACTTAAAAAATAGATTGAACCGGTTCACTACCAGAATCAGGGTCGTTGCCGACGGTCTAAACTATGCCGACGGCCACTGTTCGCATATGTCACCCTATGCCGACCACCAGTGCATCACCGTCGGTGTACTAAAACCCGTCGGCGTAGATCACTCTATGCTAACGGCCACCGTCGGTGTACAAAGGTCGTCGGCGTAGATTCACCTATGCCTACCGTGGCCGTCGGCATAGACACCCCGTCGGCGTATCAGCGGGCCGGACCACTAGATGAGTAACGCCTGTTTGACGCCGTCAAAAGATATGCCGACGGCCCTGACGGACACCGTCGGCATAGCTTCGATGATCCACGTCGTCGATCTGCGGCAGGTGCCACGTCGTCGATCCGAGGGAAAATACCCCTCGGTCAAACCCCGTGCGGTGAAAGTAAAAGAGGTAGATCCGTCCGGTCAACAGTGCGAGGGTTCGACGGAACGGGGTACTTGGGGGGTTGGCAGTGCCACCAGGTCTTGCGCGGGGCCCTCTTACACGTATGAAAGTGTGGTGGCAAGTGCAAGCACCCCGCATGCGTCTCCGGAGTGTGTCCCTCCTCAGGGATGTCGCTGTCGCCGTCACACAAAGGGAATTTTGTGGCGGGCTAGGCCCGAACCTTACCCTGGGCCCTCTTACGTTCGGAAACTATCGCATCGGGTTGATACCGAGGGAATCTTGTGGTGGGTTGGGCCCGGACCTTGTGCGAAGATGTTGCTATGGGCTAGCCTATCACAGCGAGGTGATAATGTCCCTCAGTCAAACCCAGGTCGGTGAAAGTCAAAGGGGTAGATCCGTTCGGTCAACAGTGTCAAGGTTAGATGGGACGGGGGACCTAGGGGGTGGCAATGTCGTCAGGTCTTGCCCTGGGCCCTCTTACGTTCGGAAACTGTCGCATCGGGTCGATACCGAGGGAATCTTGCGGTGGGTTGGGCCCAGACCTTGTGCTAAGGTGTTGCTATGGGCTGGATCGCAGCGAGGTGATAATGTCGCTCAGTCAAACCTAGACCAATGAAAGTCAAAGGGTTAGATCCGTTCGGTCAACAGTGTCGGGGTTAGACGGGACAGGGGACCTGGGGGGCGACAACGCCGCCAGGTCTTGCCCTGAGCCCTATTATGTTTGGAAACTGTGGCATCGGGTCGATACCGAGGGAATCTTGTGGTGGGTTGGGCTGAGGCCCTCTTACACGTGTGGAAGAGTGGTGACGGGTGTAAGCACCCTGCACGCGGCTCCTTAGCGTGCCCCCCATCAGAAACGTCCTTGCCGCCGTCGCACGGAGGGTGGAAACGGCAACGTCGGGTGGTAACCCCCTCCGGCGAAAGTCAAAGGCCTAGACCGTCTGATCAACTCTCGCAGGGTTAGACGGGACGGATGTAGTTTGGGGGTAGCTATGCCACCAGGTCTTTCTCTCGACCCTCCTACACGTCTGGAAGTGCGGTGGCGGGTGCAAGCACACAACACGCGGCTCCGTGGTGTGACCCCCTCACCGACGTCATCACCGTCGTCACATGGAGGGGGAACAACCACATCTATTTTATTTATTTTGTCTATGCCGATGGTGAAACCGCCGTCGCTAACCTACCACAACCGAATGGAGAGGTCCACTATTCAAAGCCCATCCGGGGAAAGTCAAAGGGCTAGATCTTGTGGTGAACCGCTCTAGGATTAGGCGGGACGGGGGCCTGCAGGGGTAGCAATGCCACCGGAGCATCGCGTCGGGCCTTCATACATGCCTTAAGGTGTGGTGGCATGTCTGTAGAGCCGGTACATAGGCTCCGGGATGTGGCCCCCCTCACGGACGACGATGACACGGTAGTAAACGTTCTGCGGTGTACATTGGCTCCGGGGTGTGGCCTCCCTCACGGACGGCGATGTCGCCGACACTTGGAGGGGTGAAACTGCCACTTAGGTAGCCTTCGGAGGGTAGGAAGGACAGTGGGTGTTTTAAAAATATGTAGAAGTTTAAAAAAAATAAAGTTGAGGTTGCAGAAAAAATTGGAAAATAGATATGCCTACGGTTTTGCCATGGGCATAGGTGGCCACATGGAATCGACACCTATGCGGACGGCTAATCCGTCGGCACCCCCCTTATCCATCTGCGGGGCATCCCCTCCACTCGTTCCCCATCCACGCCCCACCCGCCCCGGATGCCGGTGCCGCCCCACTCGACCTAGACCCATACCGCCGCCGCCCATCTCCAACGCGACTCCGTGCCCCTCTGCCACCGCCGCCCAGCACCACCCCGACCCACGCCGCCGCCGTGACCCTCTCCGCCCCCTCATCACGCCACCGCCGGCACAACGTCGCCACCTCGATGTCGCGGTGCTGCCGCCACCACCCTCTCTACCCCCTCACCCCACCACCACCCCTGTCCGCCCTGCCACCTCTCGCCGGCCTGCTCGTCCATGCCGCCCCGACCCCGGGCCCTCCCTTTCCTGCTCGGGCCTTGGCCTCCGCCGTGTCATCCAAGGCTCGGAGCCCCCCTCTGCCGATGCCATGCTGCGGCGGCCCTGGCCCCCATCCACCCTTCCTCGGCCCCGCCCCGACCTCCC
Organism: Hordeum marinum; assembly: GCA_022496015.1. Lineage (NCBI taxonomy): Eukaryota > Viridiplantae > Streptophyta > Magnoliopsida > Poales > Poaceae > Hordeum > Hordeum marinum. The sequence continues at coordinate 37,503,026 of CM039673.1, forward strand.
TGCTCGCCCGCTGCACCGGCACCCAAAACGCCCCCGATGAGGTTTTTTTCATTTTTTTACATTATGTTCATGTTTGTTATGTGCATGGATGCAAGAGTGAATTTTGTTAGATGGATTGATGAATATTGGTAGATGGATGGATTGATGAATGTTGGTAAGTTTTGTTAGATGGATTTGTGATAGATGGATGGATTGATGAATTTGCTAGATGGATTTGTGATAGATGGATGGATGAAATTTCGTTAGGTGGATTTGTGATTGATGGATGGATGATCTAACATGCTAAAAATGTTGATGGTCTTGCTAAAAATAGATATTTGATGTGATGATCTAAATTTTTTTGTCGGTAAAATTTGCAGGCTTTGTCGTGTTGAACCTCTTTGGAGTCATCGTCGTCGAAGTTGTTGGTCCGTGATCCCGTCGTTGTTCGACTACTTCCTCTACAGCCGAGGTTGAGCTACATATCCAACACCTCCTCCTACTCTCTTTTAATCATGTCACTAGGTTTAATTATCACGTCAAGTTGCGTAACTTAGGCATCTCCTGTCCGAAAGGGTTGCATCGATAAATATGCATTCAATTGCATATTTATCACCACAACTCTTTCAAATTGTCCAGTGTTTTCCACGGACGGTTCGAGGATGTGTAGACTGGGTACGTTCTCCATGCTCTACCCCGTTCCGAGACAGGATTTCGGCGGCGCCTCCCCGTTGTTCTCCAGAGCAATTTCTCTCGGCTATTTGCCGAGACGTGTATCTGGAGAACAACGGGGAGGTGTTGTCGAAATTTGTATCGAAACGGGGTAGTGCATGGAGAACGTGCTCAATCTACACATCCTCGAGTGGGATTAGGACCCTCTTTACCTACTAGAGCTGTATGTGGATTCAGTGCCATCAATGCGGTAGAAAATAAATACTTGATGTGACTAATTTAAAATAAATCTTAATTTTGTTGTGTGGCTCCCAATAAAGGAGAGGATGGTAGATAATCGATGGATGTATAGTGGTTTTACCCATGGCCCTCGTGGGAATCGAGTAACATCAGAGTGGATTGCCAAAACCGATGTGTTTTTGAGGGAGACATTTCGTGGTCCAATGAGAATGATCCCACATTGCCCGTGGGCGAGATGTGGCAGACGTCACACTAAAGGCAAGGACAAAATGACCTGGCACCTTCGCGTGCATGGATATATGAAAAACTTTGACATGCCGATAAACTTTGCCGAGCGGGACCGTGGTAGAGAGGAGGTGATGCGTCAACGCATCGGTGGTTATGTGGATGATGGGGTGAGAGACATGCTAGATGATGTCATTGCTACAGAGGCGACACATGCGACAGCTTTAGAGAATGAACTAGAGGAGCCAAAGGAGCCGGGGGAGCCGGAGGCAACCACAAAGTCCTTCTTGGAGATCTTGGCTTTGTCAAAGAAGCCTCTTTATGCGGGTGGCAAACTCTCTCAGCTGGATGTCATCTCGCAACTAATGGCAGTTAAGGCTGAGTACGGCTGTACCCAAGCTTGCATCAAAGCATTTCTGGGAGTATGTGCTAATAGCCTTCGCGATGGTCATGAACTGCCGCAAAGCATGTATGCCACGAAGAAAATCATGAAGACACTCTCTATGGATTATGAGAAAATATATGTCTATCCGAATAATTGCCTTTTGTTTAGGCACGGGTATGCGGATGACAAGTATTGTCGGAAGTGTGGTTCCCCTCGGTACCTTGAGGTGGTTGGTAAGGATGGTCAAAAGAGGCAGCTACGCATCCTCGCAAAGGTTCTTTGATATCTTCATTTCATAAAAAAAATGGCATCGCCTTTTCATCACGGAGGAGTCTGCCAAAATGATGAAGTGGCACAAGCAAGGGAAAAGGTACCATACAAATAAATTTGTACATCCATCGGGAGGTGAAGCATGTAAGCCATTTGATAAAGAATACCCCGAGGAAGCAGCCAAGGATGGGAATGTCAGAGTTGCCATAACAGGTGATGGGGTCAATCCATATGGTATGTCTTCCAATTCATACAGCTGTTGGCCCGTGTTTGTTATTCCGCTCAATCTCCCTCTCGGTGTCCTAATGCAGCACGACACCATGTTCTTGTCGCTGATCATTCCAGGGCCCGAATACCCGGGGAAGAATTTGGGAGTGTTAATGCAACCGCTGGTGGATGATTTGCACCATTCTTGGTACTTCCCAAGGTTGACATACGATTGACATTTGCAGCAAAATTTCTTGATGAAAGTTTGGTTGATGTATTGCATGCATGACATTCCCGGCTATGCCCTATTCTGCAGATGTTGTACAAGTGGTAAGATGCCATGCCTAGTGTGCATGCAGGCTCTATGTTTTATTTGGCTATAGAAGGGTCGCAAGTATGTAGCCTCTGACTAGCACCACCAGTTCCTCCCTCCAGACCATCTAGACAGGGAAGACAAGAAGAACTTCACGAAAGGTCGGGTTGTCCATGAAGTAAACGAGGTTCCAACATTTTCGGGGACGGATGTTCTTGCTCAGCTAAAATCTCTACATCCTGAAGTCAAAGGGAAAGGCAAAGGCAAACGCTTCGAGGGATATGGTGAGATGCACAAGTGAACTCACAATAGCCCCTTCACGAAGCTTCCCTATTTCAAGGACCTCAAACTTCCTTATAACATCGACGTGATGCACAACGAAAATAATGTCGCAGAGTCCCTATTTCGCATGATCCTCAACAATCCTGATAAGACAAAGGATAATGTTCAAGCTAGAGATGATCAACAAAAAATTTGTGATAGACCACGTCTAAACATGCAACCTCCCACAGGCGGTCGACGAAACTGGTTCAAGCCAGAGTCTGACTTTGTCCTTAAACCGCCAGAAAAGAAGAAGGTACGTGTGTGTCTCAAACAGATTGTGAAGTTCACTAATGGTTATGCATCGAATATAAGTAATGGAGTTAATCTTTCAACGGGCAAAGTCAACGGTCTCAAGAGTCATGACTATCATGTATGGATTGAGTGGTTAATGCCGGTGATGGTTCGAGGCTATGTCCCCGAGCGTGTCTGGCAAGTGCTTGCGGAGCTAAGCCATTTCTTTCGCACGCTCTGTGCTAAAGAAGTATGTCCCGTGGTGATTGGAAAATTGCATAAGAAGGCACCAAAGTTGATATGCAAGCTAGAGAACACCTTTCCACCTGGCTTCTTTACTCCGATGACACATCTCATTTTACACCTCGTGAAAGAGGTATTCATGGGAGGCCATGTACAGAATCGTTGGTAGTACGGCCCTGAGAGACAGAACAAGCATATCTGAAAGAAATGTGGAAACAAAGCTAGGATTGAAGCTTCCATAGCTGAGGCAGTTATCCTTGAGGAGGTGTCAAACCTCAGGGCATTGTACTATGCAGACCACATTCCCAGCCTACATAATAAGGTGCCTCGATACAATATGGAAGAGCCCAAGTATAAACGCAAGCTCGATCTATTTAGCGGGCAGGGTGGTAGGGCTAGGTGCTCGAAATCTTATAACCTGCCAGAACAAGAGTGGGAGGACATAATGTTCTATGTCTTGCACAACATCAAGGAAGTTGAGGAGGAGTGGATGAGGTAATACCACCACACCATTCCTTTAAGTCTTGCACAACATCATGTTCTATTTTCTCTTAGTCTCGGCCTAAACACCGCTTTTCTTATTTCAGTCAATTCCTTTATGAGGAGTGGAAGGGAATGATTCATCCTACTCAGGCGGAGGCACTTACTCTTCTTCGACATGGAAACCCTGGAAGGAAATTTTTTGTTGCTTGGTTCATGGCTAAAGTAATTTTTCACATTCCCCTATTAAATACCTAGTTGAAGATTTTATTAGTTAACCAAACAATTTCAATTAAACTTGTAGGGAAAAGATCAGAACATATCTATGGATGATGAATTGAGATGGGTTTCCATGGGGTTTAACCCTTCGGTCATGACATGTGAAAAGTATGATGTGAATGGATATCGTTTCCATATAGAGGAGCTCCAGAACAACCGTCCTGATCCCAAAACTATAAATACTGGAGTGTACACCCCAGGTCAAAATGGAGTTCAGTATTATGGAAGGGTAGGAAAAATATACGAGCTTTCATTCAGTCGTGGCCGTTAAAACCTAAGTCTCCTTGTGTTCAAATGCCTATGGTTCGACCCAGTAAAGGGGCTGAGACATACGCCTTCATATGGTTTGGTCGAAGTTAAACCATCAACCGTCTATTCTGGAGCCGATCTCTTTATTGCGGCTACCCAAGCCACACAAGTTTATTATCTGCCTTACCCATGCCAGAAAGAATACCTAAAGGGTTGGGAAGTTGTGTTCAAGGTTTCGCCACATAGTAAGTTACCGGACCCGAACGATGACGATTATTACAACATTAACCCCATGACGTACAAGGGAGTGTTCTTCCAAGAACAGCCCGATGATGATGATGATGTTGATGATGTGGTCAGAAGCGAGGATGATGAGTCCTTGGGTGATGATGATGTGGATCCAAACGATGACGATGCACAGAATAATGGTGAGACCATTGTTAATGAAAAATACATACTTATGCTAGAAAAGTTGTTAAATGAAGACAATCACAACGAGGAAGAGCCTCCACCTCCGTCCGACAATGAAGATGATATGTGTGATAGTGATAGTGACAGTGATGATTCGTATGGGTCCTAGAAGATGTACGTTTCATGTCTTTTTACTATGGTTTATCAATGTCTTTTTTATACGTTTTTTCTTCCTTATTATTATACTAATTGTTTATTCTATTCTCAATGTAGGTTTGCTAAGCATGGGCAAGGGCAAGGCCGATGGCACGGGTTTACTAAGCAAACTCAAATCGATTACTAGTCGGAGTGGTCGATCCCGTACTGTTCCCTCTCGACTACTTGAGGATGACTCCTCACAGGGAGGTCAAGGGAGAGGTTCCCCTAGAGGTGGAGGGGGTGCAGGGAGAGCCCCTAGAGGTGGACGGGTGCGGGGAGAGCTCCTAGAGATGGAGGGGTGGTCGGGGCCAGAAACAACGCTCCCTCACCGACTTAGGGGTGCCTTTTACAAGGCCCTGTTGTAGTGAGGAACCCTCCTCTAGTGTTAGACCCTCCTGTAGTGAGCTACCCTCCTCTAGTGAGGTACCCTCTACTGAGGAGGAGGAGGAGTTTCACGAGGAGGTTGAGGAGGAGGAGGAGGAGGATTTTGGGGAGGGGGAGGAGGTTGGTGGTGGCAGGCAGGAGGAGGTTGGTGGTGGCACGAAGGGGGAGGAGGTTGGTGGTGGCAGGGAGGGGGAGGGGGTTTGCAACAAGGGGAGAGTGCATGGTCGAGCAAGACTCCCCCCAAACCTGATACGGAGCAGCAGAAGTGGATCATTACACCAAAGGGGAAAGAGTAAGTGCCTCTTAATCATATTCTAATTCTTTTGCTTGTAAACGTGCTCATATTTTCTATCTTTTGTAGGGGCTGGGAGGTTCCTCCAAAAGGCCGTGTTCCGAACGGTGTCATCACTATCTTGCTGAAGGTATATTGGCTAGGGTTGTTTGTTCCGGACCTAGTCAAGCACCCGGAGCACCGGGTTTTGGCTATGAACTGGGACCACTACATGTTGGCTACCCATGCAGACTATCCCACACATGCTAAGGCCGTGGAAACAAATTTTTGGGTAAGTTCTCTTCAGAAGCATGAGTCTTGAGTTTCGTCCATAGTTTTTCATCGAATGGTTTGACTCATGGCTTCTTCCATTCCGTTTTGATGAATAACTGTAGAAATACTATCGAGTTCTTGAGGAGAACAAGCTCATTGGAGAAAAACTGTTTCAGAGAGTTGCAAAGAAGCAGGCCAACCAGATCTAGTACGATGTTTGTTGGGTGGCCATCTCGTAATATTATTACAACTATCGTGACATGAAGATGCCCAAGGATTTCGCGCGAGAGGAGCAGCTTACATTGACTAAGGAGCAATACATGTTGGTAAGTATACCAGACTTTTCATTCCAATGTTTGTGTTAAATTTCATTTTTTCGTGTCAACATGCCACTATGCTTTCATTATGTAGGCGTGTCCTGGTTGGTATTTTGGAAAAAAGGAATCATGGGAGGCATTGGTTGACACGTGGCTCGGTGATGATGAAAATTAGGCTTCTAAAAGCACCCAAAACCGGGCTAATCGATGAAATGATGGAACACATAGTCAGGGAAACCGGAACCATTGGAGCCACAAGAAAGTTCAGGTATATCTATGTACATGAAACATTTTTCTTGTTCTATGTATGACTAACCTCTGTTTGGTGTTGCTTGGTGGTGCAGGAGGAGAAACTGAAGTGGCCGCTCTCAGACATGGAGGTGTGGGAGCTATCCCATGTGCGGACTAAGCCCAAGGAAGGCAAGGGCAAGTACTACGGCAACTCTGGCAAGCACCTTGAGACCTACAAGACGGTGTATAATCTGTACAATCCCGACGAACCTGACCCCATAAAACAGGCTACGGACGACAGGGCGGTGGTCGGCATAGGGCCGAAGAGTCATGGTCGACCGTCGGTTCTGGATGCCATGATCACTCCTTCTATCTCGTACACACATCTCCCAGTTACCAACCCGAGCCTGAGCCTGCAGCCGAGGATGACAAGTGTACACTCACTATCCCTCCTAGCCCAGCAACACTATGTAAGAATTTTCCGTCTTATCTTCCTTTTCTCTCATTTTATTTTCCACACCAAGATGTTCTTATGAGTTTCATCATGTTATATTGAAGGCCTACATGGAGTACCAACGTCAGGAGACCATGGCATGGAACGCGAGACTTGCAGCAGTCTCGGACCACGCCAGTCGCATGATGAAGTTTAGTTTAGCCCCTTTCATTTGACTTTCACATTGGCATTCTCATTTCTTCTAACCTTTGTGTCTGCTTGGTCAACTAACATGCCGCTCGGTTTTTAGTCCATGGCGGCCGAAACGGTTCTGGTAATGGAACCACCATCGCCACCTGGTGCAACCAATTCTGCTTACGTTTGAAGACTTTGTGGCACAACACTGTCCGACTCCGGTTAGTACATCCCCAAACTATCCAACTACTTATAGTGCATTCACCACTATCATATATCTCTTTAACATGTCTTTTCAAACATGCAGGGAACCGATAGATCATCCATTGGTGGTGATGCCAATTATGGCATCACTCCCGAGTCACGGAGCCCGGTCACTCCGATCCACTGAGGAGGTGGCGGTCACGGTCTTGCTGGTAGTGGTGCTGGTAGTAGTGACGACCTTGGCTTTGGCGGTCTTGGCGGGACCGAACTTGGTGGTGGACCTCCTGACGCTTAAGCCTCTAGGCGGTGCTGGTCATGACTTATCTTTCATGCATTTATATTATGTTGTTCAGACTTCTCTTGTGTTGTTTCGACGTATGTTTTATTGATTTCACTTATGTTGTGATGGTAATACTTATATTATGGTGATAATGATGTGGATCTGTGGTATATATATTGTGTACTATTTGTGATCTATTTGTGCTATATATTATCGAGAAATAAAATAAAAACAGAAAAAATAGAACCTATGCCAACGGTGTAACCGTCGGTGTAGCCTTGCCTTCGGATGCACCAGAAGCTGCCACGTGGCAGGGCTACGCCGACGGTTACACCGTCAGCGTATCTCCTGGCCTATGCTGACGGTGTAACCATCGGCGTAGCCATGCCTTTGGATGCACCAGGAGCTCCCACATGGTAGGGCTACGCTGACGGCTACACCGTCGGTGTAGCTCCTGGCCTATGCCGACGGTGTAACCATCGGCGTAGCCCCTGACACGTGGTAGCTTACGGTTGGTGGACAAACTCTGACAAAGCCGTCAGCCGCCGTCACGTGAAAAAAGGACGCCAACGTCCTATCTACGTCGACAGTCGTACGGACGGAGGCCGGCCTAGGGACCTACACCAAAGGTTTTCCTATGCCGACAAAAATGCCCGGGTACGCCGATGCTCGCGATCCCGACGGGCCTACACCGATGGTATTCTCGCCTATGGCGATGGCACCTGGCCGTCGGCGTAGGGGGCTATTCAGGTAGTGGTCCCAATGCTTAGTACTCTTGTTCAAATACCGTTCAAACAATGATTCAGGTACCTATGTGTTGCTGACCAGCCCTTTCAGCGTGGCGCGGGGCCCACTTGCAGTGCCAGCCTGCCAGGACAGGCTCACTTGCAAAGTACTCTTTATGACAATCAAGTCCCACTTGTCAGTCCAAAAGAAAAGAAAAAAAAATAGGCACAAATGGGATACACACGCGCAACCTCACACATTTGAGCATCTCTAGTCGGGTTCCCCAAACTCTCATATACGCTTGGAAGGACAGCCAGATCACTGGCCGGTCAATCAATGCATTGTAGACAATGCCTCATATCGACCCCAAATGCCTGCGCTGACAGGCACCCCACATATTCACTCCAAATTTTGGGCGGATATGGGGAGGTCCGGGCGCGACCATCACGTCCGATCCCTCCCAGGCTGGCCCACCTTGGCCCCATATATATTATAGTCATCTACTCCTTGACCAAAAACGAGCAACTCCATTTCTCGACCAAGCTCCTTCTCGCGATCTTCAGCATGGCGGGCCGCGGATTTGAGTCCTCCGTCGCCCAATCTCCAGACTAGAAGCTCATCCCATGCGGGCCCAAGGAGGAGATGCTCATTCAGATTGAACTCCGTTCCGCCCACGAGGAGAACACACAACAATGGCTAGACTTGATCCGTTGGAATTCATAGTATCCCCCCAAATGGCGCTTGGATCCAGCATGAGGCGTGTCACCGCCTCCCTGAAGGCGGTGCAGTGCGTGTGTCGTCCGAATATCGTGGCACAGGCGCATACCCTTCATTGTCCGCCAACTCGGAGGCCGTTTCTAGCATGTGTGCAATAGGCTAATTGTAGCAGGAGACACCATATTGGCCTTGCCTTCTTTCTCTTCGTCCTCTACATCTTCCACATCCTCGTCCGCTATCTGCTGCTCCGCCTCCTCTTGCTTCTCCTACCGTAGAGAGCCCAAAGGTAGTCTGATTGAAATTAGGATAATAATTTTCTAGCAAAAAGTGTGCTAGTGAAAGAATGTAATCTACTATGCTTTGGCTCTCTGCTTTCGTCTCTCCTCCACCTAGATAGAAATCAGATGCGACATCTCTGATAGCATGCCTATGTCACTCTATTGTACTTGCTCTAATATTTTTACAAAAAGACGATGCTAGGCCTGTCTTTAATTGATTAACCAGGAGACAAAATGATACGTCTGAAACGTATCTACTTTTCCAAACACTTTTGCTCATGTTTTGAACTCTAATTTGCATGATTTGAATGAAACTAACCCGGACTGGTGTTGTTTTCAATGGAACTACCATGGGGTTGTTCTTGTCCAGAAATAAAATTTCTCGTATTGAGCTAAAAAATTATGAAGAATTGTTCTTCACCGAGAGGACTGGTCTGGAGTCTGTTTGGGGCTCCAAAGAGGGGGATTCATCATCATCATCATCATCACCAACCCTCCTCTATCAACAATTCTTTCATGGTTTTATCACGACAGATGTGCGAAGACTTAGGTTCAAGGCCATCGCTAAGGCGGTGGACTCAAAGGGGCTGATCGGGACGAAAAACATGGGTTTACCCAGGTTCGGGCCCTCCAGAATATGTAAAAGCCCACCTCTTGATTTGTGTTGTATTGATTGGAGTATCGATTACAAGGGAGTGTATTCGCTTGACCTAGCTCTCGATTGATTGGTTTCTGTCTAAGCCGCTCCAGGGTCTCGCCTTTATATAGAAGGTCGAGGCCCTAGGTTTAATTGAGTCCTAAACCGACTCACACATGATATTCGACCCTGCCTCTAAGCCGCATTGCCTTCCTAGGCAAGTCGTGGCCGGGCGGCTCACCTGCCGGGGTCTAACGCCATCTTCTGTCCTTGGGCCTTCATCTTGGCCCATCTGGTAAGCCGCCATGCAGCCTGTGCCCTCCTGGGCAGGTCTTACCACGAGGTTATATCCCCAACATTAGGCCCCAGATTGATTTGAGCCTGTCCATGTCAATCTTCAAACTCACTTGGCGGCGAGTCTCACATCTTTATTGCTTGAAAGAAAAAACTCATAACCCGCCATGACGTCACCTTAGATATGTCACAAAGATTCCGTGACGTTTGCACCGGGTCATCTCATATAACGGTCGGCCTGAAAATCGAGGTGTCCCCTTTGGCCAATCATCACTGCACCTCTCGATTGTCGTGTGCACTGTTTGCCATCCCATGTTATAAATAGGGACATGAGGGGTCCCTTTCTTTTCTCCACCGCCCATGTCTTCTTCTTCTTCCTCTAGACACTCACGCCTCCAGAGCTCTGCCACACTGACCGGACCTCACTGTCGTCCTCAACGCCGGCCACTGCATCAACCTGACTCGGTCCAGAGCTTTGCTAGCCCGTCCGCATCCGCAAGGTACCATTCTCAATCCTTGTTGAATCTGTGTTCATCTCGATTAGCTTTCCCCCAAGTTCATCGGGTTTCTTTTAGTGTTCTTTGTTGTTCGTCGGATTATTCTTCGTAATGTAGATGGCCAAGTACCCCCTTGAATCTCATATTGTTGTTTATCCGTTGCGGCTGTTCGCTTGATGTTAATGTCCGCTTATCATAGATCCACACATCACTCTTCTCTGTATGCTGACTGCCTGTTCTTCTAGTGTCTTTCTTAGGTCTTCAATATATCTCATTTTATCCTTGCCTGTAGATCTGTAGTCATAGCTACAATATGTGAAACCTGTTTGTCTGTACTTAGCAATATTTCTAGTACCGCCTTGTTCACTTAACCCGCCATCGAGTTGCCAGCTCTCTGATAAAATATACTGGTGGCTTAGCACCTCACCCTTATGTTGACCATAGCCGTCTTGATTATTTGGTCTGTCTATCCCGCCATATCCTGCACCTTTTCACAGTTTAACTCACCACCATGTCGAGAGCGCCCTCGTCTTGCGATTGAGTTGGCTTTGGAGTCACTGAGCGGCTTCTGCTTGACTTCGTAGAAATGGGCGTTTTGCCGGCTCAGAACATTATACGCTGGTGGGTTGCCGGGCCAAAAATCAAACCCACCCCTCAGGAAGGGAAAGTTGTCGTATTCACTGATCACCTCCTCCGAGGTTTTTGCCCACTCGGGTCAAAATTCTTCCGAGAGGTCCTTCACTTCTTCAAGCTTCACCCTCAAGACATAGGTCCAAATCCAGTCACCAACACGTGTCAGTTTCAAGTCCTCTATGAAGCATATCAGCAAGAAGAGCCGTCTGTGGACCTCTTCCGTGACTGGACCAAGCTTGGAGCTTGGCAACTGGAGTGGCGGCTGGACCAAGCTTGGAGCTTGGCAGCGTCTCTATCCAGAGACAGAGAGATTTGCCTTACCCACCAGCCATGTTGCCAAGTCACCCCAAAGATTGGGACAAGACCTGGTTCTATTGTAGAGACACCTCCCCCAAGGCAAAAAACCGATGCCGAGCTGCCGCCCTACCCGGCTTTGCAACTCCACCGAACTCGCGGACCGGATGTCTTCTGTAGAGTGAGCGAAATATGTTCCGGCTTTCGCGAAGATTAGGGCCTTAAAGGAGAACGGACTGACTGTTGTTGACATAGCCCGTTGCTGGGTTTTTCGAAAATCTTGCCACTGAGACGGCGTGATCGACTCATGTGCGAATTTATGGGTGCAAGGAATGACCCTCTCTGTTTCAACGCTACCACCCTGACTTAACACAATATCAATTCCTCTGTCAAATCACTCCTAGGAAAACCCCAAGAGGCTTGCAACAAGATAGGGTTAAAGCTTTTCTGCGTGAAGAACTCGGCTCCAGATGTAAGAACTTTTTCTAGCAAACTGCTTATTCTTGTCTTAACCTTCTGCTCTGCTCCTTTTAACTTTTCAGCAGCTTACCCACAGGTCTACTCTAATTTCTGGAAGAAAAAATATACTCCCCCGGCCCTCTGAAGAGGAAGTCTACGACGGGTAAAATCCACGGCCATAAGAAGAAGACCTCTGCTCGGGAATTGCTTCAACTTGACGACTCAGAGGTAGAACTTGATTCCCTTGGTCATCTCTTTATGCAACTTATTGCCGGTAATTTTACACACGAGGAAACGGAAGCAAGTCATGCTGACGCCCCTGAGGTAACTTATCTTTCCTCCAACTTGGAAATCTTACGATGAGAGAAAACACGGTGGGTTGTCCAAAAAGTTCACTTTTCACATCTTCTTGCTTACTTAGATCCCGAATTTATTTTGAAAAAGCAATAGCACGAATCTCGACGTCAGACCTCGAGAACCGGGTCTGAAGATCTCATTGCCTTGTTACCTTACTTTGTTTTTTACCGTCTTAACTTTCCAGGAGACGCCTCTTCTTCCGGCGACTCAACTGCTTCCAAGCTGCCTCCACTTAAGATCAACCCAGAGTACGTACCTTTAATTTCTAGGGTATATATTATCATCGTTGTCCTTGTGCTGTGCAATGACCTTTTTGTTTTCAAGGCACAAGCATAACGAAGGAAGACAGGCGGGTCTACCACTGCGCCTACTGCTCAAGAACCGGAGACTGCTAAGCTGGACTCCCCTGCAAGTCAGGTTGATCCTTCTGAGGCCAGAAAAGATGCGCCTAAAGACGCTCCTCAGCCTTCTGAGCCGGCTCACCATAACATGGCGACTCCTGAAAACCCTCCAGAAGCTAATCCTAAGCCGCCCAGCCCTTCAACAGCCGTGGAAGACACGACTCTTCCAGATGTTGTCGTCATTGGGACGGGTTATCACTCTCCTGAACCTCATGTACTGATAATACATACCAGCAAGGATGAAGCCACATCACCCGAGAAGATTGACTTTGAATTCCCCACCTTAGAGAAACTGACTGCAGACGAGTTACACACGGGTTATTTGAATCGCCTTTCTGCCAGTCGCAACATGGAGTCCAAGCTTGTTGGACTAATGAAGAAAAAAATATGAGGTACTCCTCTTCTCTTGCTTTTTAATATACCCTTATGTAGCACCCAAGATCTAGTTTAATATTGCAAATACTAGACCGGGTCTTCCAATATACTTCCAACAGCTTAGCATGTAGCCCCCCAAGTAACGGGTTAATATGGATAATAAGCCGGTGCTTACTTGAAAATTAGATCCAAGTGTAACCCCCAAGTCCGGGTAATTATGACAATGATGAGCCGGATCTTCAGGGCTGAAAACTTGTCGAGTGTAGCTCCCAAGTGGCGGCTTAACTTTAGGAAGATGAGCCGGAACTTCATTACCTCAGAGCACCATGTGTAGCCCCCAAGTGGCGGCTTCACTTTACGAAGATGAGCCAAAACCTCATTTTGGATTTTGAGAGAAAATAGACATTAGCCCCCAAGTGTCATGTATATTGCTTGCAATCTGCTTGAGGCTTGTATGTAATAGTTTCATCACTTTTGTTCACTAATATCTTATCTTGGCGACTTAAATCTCATGAACTTTACTTGTCCGATGCAGGAAGCTTTTGACATGGTCGAGTCTGATCTGACCGGCCTTAAGGAAAATGTTGCTTCTCAAGAAGCCTCCGGGGCTAAGGCAGAAAATAAATGGTGGGTTGCCGTCAGAGAGCTGGAAAAGGTTCAAGCTGATTTTGCGGCCTTCAAAAAGACTACTGAGTCTAAACAAGGTGCCCTGAAAAAACACGCAGATGATGTTGACGAGCAACTCAAGCTTGTGTCAGAAGAACTAAAAACCCTCAAGCGTCATATATCCAGGATGGCCTCTGCTATCTTTGGCAAGTACTTCAAATTTAGAAAATTTCTTTGCTTTGTTGAGAACCTTGCAGGTGGCTTATAATGTCTAACTTCTCTCTCAGGCCAAATAAAGCCGCCAACTATAATCTGATAGTTTATTGAAGCTGAAGGCCATATATACCTTGATAGAGCAGCTATACTACGGGACCCTTTGCACCATCAAATCAATGTTGACCGAGAAAGGCGTCCCTAAATTCATGAAAGGAGTGATAGAATTCTTGTCCACTCTGCCCAAGCAAATTGACGAGCTCAAGCGATCAGCCACCAGGAAGGCAGCGATGGCTGCGCTAAGCCGGTCTCTGGCCTTTGTCCCTGAGCTGACTACAGAAGAGATGATCGATGGCTTCCCATCCAAGAAATATGACGGCTCAGACTTTACTGAAGCTGATTATGCCAAACGTGTGAAAGCCTCCAGGGTACTTGCCTCAATGCTCGTCAATTAAATTGACCTGTCCTCCTACCAGGATGCTTACGACAAAGAAAGCAAATGAGTGCGTTGTCCAACCATTGAAGCGAGGGACTTAATTCCCACACACCGTAAGCCACTCTTTGCTCCTGAATTTGATCCGTCTCCCCTCTTTGAGGAGGCTCAATATGAGTCTTTAATGAACTTGAACTCAGATGTGGACAACCTTCAGATCGAGGAGGTCGAAGACCCAACACAGGATGACCCGTCGGCGAGTTGAACACGTTACCCATGCCTGAAGGTAATCCGACTAGCTAAGCCGCCAAGTTTGAGAATCTGCCAAAAAACCGTAAGTCTGTTGTATTTTGGGCTCCCTGAAGAGCTTTGTAACAGGCGTACCTCAGCCGTGCCATCGCGCACGCACGGAGTTTGAAACGCCTTATAGACTTTTTTCTGCCTTGCATTCTGTGTGTAACATCTTTTCATCACACTTAATGGTGGCTCGTCTTAGGAGATAAGACCTGCAAAAAACAAAAAAGACAGACTATGTTCTGTATCGTTTTGAGGGTGGCTTAGAAAGCACAACCCAGAGATGTTGAATCCCTTATGACCTTGCTTTTTCTTTTTCTTTTTGAAAACTCATATGTCGGCTCAGCTTGGTGAACTCGCTGTTTGAACTCTTAATAGTACAGGGTCTCTAATGAGAGTGACCGTCAACTCCTTTGAACGGCTCAGCGTCTCTAGGCGAGATTAACTGGTAAGAGAACAACGAACCAGAGAGAGGTGCAGCAGGGCATGAGTAACGCCAGGGCCCATAAGCTACCTCTCACGTGACATAAAGCCGTCGTTTAAACCTTAAACAGTGCAGGGTCTTGAAAAGAGTAACTGTTTAAGAGTACGAACGGTCCACATAGCGGAGAGTCGGCAGCAAATTGGTGAGTTTATCCTCGCTTTCCGTAAGCCAACCCTCACATGACAAGAGCCGTCGGTTGAACCTTGACTAGTACAGGGTGTCTAGTGAGAGTGACTATCAAATACTTGGAACAACTTAGGGTCTCTAGTCAATATTAACTGGCAAGAGTTCGGTGGGTCACCTAGCGGAGCAGCAGCAACATACAGGCATGTTTAACTCAAACTTGCGATGGCTGAAGAGCCGATCAAGAGGGTGTGTAAGCTAAACACGGTGGGTTGGAAGCCCCCAACTGACCTTGTTGACGGAGTCAATTTTTCGGTATACAACCCGCCTTACGGTGGCTGAAGAATCGAACAAGAGGGTGTGTAAGCTAAACCCGATGGGTTGCAAGCCCCCAAATAACCTTATTGATGGAGTCAACTTTTGGGTATACAACCCGCCTTACAGTGGCTGAAGATCCGATGAAGAGGGTGTGTAAGCTAAACCCGATGGGTTGGAAGCCCCCAAATGAGCTTGTTGACGGAGTCAACTTTAGCACCATCTTGTATGCCGCCATCTTGTAAGCCGCCAGCTTGTATGCTGTCGTCTTGTAGTCCACCAACTTGTAAGAGGTCGTGTTGTAGGCCGCCAACTTGTAAGCCGCCGTCTTGTAGGCCGCCAACTTGTAAGCCGCCGTCTTATGGGGTGTCGTATGATGTCGCAGTTTTTGCTGAAGAGCCGATGAAGAGGGTGTGTAAGCTAAACCCGGTGGGTTGGAAGCCCCCAAATGACCATGTGGAAGTATCCACCTTTGCACAATCTGAAATGCATAAACGACAGAAGCCCCATCTCGTGTGATGCCAACTTTATTAGAGAAAATATAAGGTATATACAATGATGGATGTATGTACATTGACGAGAGTCGATGACTTAAGTATAGTAAGGCCATAGATGAGCAATATTCCAAGGCCTGTGGCTCTCCTATCCATAGGTACGTGAATCATGTCATATGTTGCTACTTCTTGAGCATGCGTTGGTTTCCGTGAAGAGGAACGGTTGATGCAGGAAAGTAGATAAGTATTTCCCTCGGTTGTTGAGAACCAAGGTATCAATCCATTAGGAGATACAAGCAAGTCCCCTATAGACGTACCTGCACAAAGAATCAAACACTTGCACCCAACGCTATAAAGGGGTTGTCAATCCCTTCACGGTTACTTGCAAGGATGAGATCTGATAGAGATAGATAGAATAGATTGCTTGAACGGAAAGTAAAACAAAAGGTAAATAAATTGTAGCAAACTATTTGGGGGCCATAGGTTTCACTAGAGGCTTCTCTCATGATGGCAAGTGTTACGGTGGGTGAACAAATTACTGTCGAGCAATTGATAGAAAAGCAAATAATTATGAAGATATCCAAGCCAATGATTATGCATATAGACATCACGTCCATGTCAAGTAGACCGAAACGAGTCTGCATCTACTACTATTACTCCATTCATCGAACGACTCCTGCGTGTATCTAGAGTATTAAGTTCATGAAGAACAGAGTAACGCATTAGGTAAGATGACATGATGTAGAGGGATAAAATCAAGCAATATGATTAAAACCCAATCTTTTTATCCTTGATGGCAACAATACAATACCTACCTCGCTACCCCTACTTTGTCACTAGGTTGAAGCCAAAACTAAGCACTTCTCCTATCGCAAGAATTACCAATCTAGTTGGCCAAACCAAACCAAGAACTAGAATAGACTTGCAAAGAAATGAAATCATGCATATAAGAATTCAGAAAAGACACAAATAATATTCATAGATAATCTGAACATAAACCCACAATTCATCGGATCTTGACAAGCACACCAGAAAAGAGTATTACATTGGATAGATCTGCATGAAGATCATGAAGAACATGGTATTGAAGAGCTAAGAGAGAGAAGAAGCCACCTAGCTACTAGCTATGGACCCGAAGGTCTGTTGTGAACTACTCACGCATCATCGGAGGGGCAATGGAGTTGATGTAGATGCCCTCCGCAATCTAATCCCCCTCCGGGAGATTACCGGAAAAGGCCCCAAGATTGGATCTCTTTGGAACGGAGGCTTCTGGCGGAGGAAAAGTGTTTTCGTGGCTTGTTCTTGTATACAGGGAATATTTGTGAATTTATAGGCCGAAGAATAGGGTTAGGAGAGCTGACATGGGCCCACAAGCCTGGGGGTGCGTCCTACCCCTAGGTGTGCCCCTAGGGCTTGTCGACCCACGATGGCTCTCCTGACTTCATTTCCAAGTCTCTTGGTTTGCTTCTGGTCCGAGAAAAATTATTCCAAAGATTTTTTTCCGTTTGGACTTCGTTTAATATTCCTTATCTGCAATTCTCTAAAACAAGGAAAAAACAGAAACTCGCACTAGGCTCTAGATAGGTTACTCCCAAAAATAATATAAAATAGCATATTAATGCATATAAAACATCCAAAACAGATAATATAATAGCATGGAAAAATAAAAAATTATAGATACGTTGGAGACGTATCAGCATCCCCAAGCTTTATTCCTGCTCGACCTCGAGTAGGTAAATGATAAAAACAGATTTTTTTTATTGTGGAATGCTACGTAACATATTTATCCATGTAATATTCTTTATTGTGGCATGGATATTCGGATCCGTAAAATTGAAAACAATAGTCTAATATTGACATAAAAATAGTAATACTTCGAGCACACCAACAAGGCAGTCGTGTCCTTTCCAAATAACATGGCCTTAGAAAGTTATCCCTACAAAATCATATGGTCTGGCTATGCTCCATCTTCCCCACACAAAGTATCTAAATCATGCACAACCCCAATGAACAAGTCACGCAATTATTTCACACTTTTGGTGTTCTCAAACCATTTCAACTCTCACACAATACAGGAGCTTGAGCCATGTATATAGCACTATAGGCCGAATAGAATATGAAGGAGGTGCAAGGAAAAAAGGGAGAAGATAGTCTCACATCAACTAGGCATATCAACAGGTTATTGAGATGCCCATCGATAGATATCAATGTTAGTGAGTAGGGATCGCCATGCAACCAATGCACTTAGAGCTATAAGTGTATGAAATCTCAAAAAGAAAACTAAGTGGTCGTGCAAGACGAATATCCACTAGTTATATGAAAGTGACAAAATAAGAGACTCTCTATCATGAAGATCATGGTGGTATTTTGAAGCACAAGTGTGGAAAAGGATAGTAGCAATTGTCCATTCTCTCTTTCTCTCATTTTTTATTTTTATTTTTTATTTTATTTTGGTGGGCATCTTGGGCCTGTTTTATTTTTTTGTTTGGGCTTCGCTGGCCTCTTTTATTTTTTTGTAAAGTCCAGATACTTGTCCCAACTTGTGAGGGAGTCATGGCTTCCATCATCCTTTTCTCTCATGGGAAAATGCTCTATTAAGGAAAATCATCGCACTTTTATTTACTTATAACTCAAAAATAAAATTACAACTCTATACCTAGAACAAAGTATGACTCTATATGCAAGATGAAGTGATGGTGCATGTCATGAAAAACTAAATGGTGGAAATTGCATGGCAATATATCTCGCAATGGCAATGGGAATGCCATAATTGGTAGATACGATGGCTGTTTTGAGGAAAATATATGGTGTCTGTTTCGAGGAAGGAGGGTTTGATGTACCGGCGATAGTTGTGCGGTACTAGAGAGGCTAGCAAAGGTGGAAGGGTGAGAATGTGTATAATCCATGGACTCAACATTAGTCATAAAGAACTCACATAATTATTGCAAAAGTCTATTAGTTATCAAACAAATAATAAGATGCATGCTCCTAGGGGAGAGGCTGGTAGGAGTTAACCATCGCGCTCCCCCGACCCTCACACAAAGGTTGACAATCATTAAACAAATCATGCTCCGACTTCGTTACATAACGGTTCACCATACGTGCATGCTACAGGAATCACAAACTTTAACACAAGTATATCTTCAAATTCACAACCACTCACTAGCATGACTCTCATATTACCATCTCTATTATCTCAAAACTATATGCAAGGAATCAAACTTCTCATAGTATTCAATGCACTTAATATGAAAGTTTTTACGATATCCCTCTTGGATGACCAATATATTAGGACTAAATTCATAACCTAAATAAATTACCATGATGTTTTAAGAAAGTCTCAAAATAATATAAGTGAGGTACGAGAGTTCACTAATTTCTATGAAATATAACACCACCATCCTCTAAAAAGATATAAGTGAAGCACTAGAGCAACATTGCCTAGCTCCAAAGATATAAGTGAAGCACATAGAGTATTCTAATAAATTCAAGATTCAGCGTGTGTCTATCAAAATATGTGTGCATCAAGGATGATTGTGGCAAACTAAAAAGAAAAGACTCATATCATACAGGACGCTCCAAGCGAAACACATATCATGTCGTGAATAAAAATATAGCCTCAAGTAAATTTACCGATAGATTGAAGATGAAAGAGGGGATGCCTTTCGGGGAATACCCAAGCTTAGGCTTTTTGGTATCCTTGAATATGTCTTGGGGTGCCTTGTGCATCCCCAAGCTTAGGCTCTTGCCACTCTTTATTCCATACTCCATCAAATCTTCACCCAAAACTTGAAAACTTCACAACACAAAATCAACAAAAAAATCATGAGATCCGTTAGTATAAGAAAAATAAATCACCAATTTAGGTACTGTTTTGAAATCATTATTTATTTATATTTGTGTAATACCTAACTTGTCCAAGGTTCATACCCCCCGATACGACCCATAGATACATCAAAATAAGTAAACAACACAAACAAAACAGAATCTGTCAAAAACAGAACAGTCTGTAGAAATTTGTAGACTTCGAATACTTCTTTAACTCTAAATTTTATTAAACATTAGGAAAATCAGGGAATTTTGTATATAAATCTTGTGTAAAAATTTCAGATCAATTCGGTGCTCTAATTTTTTTATAAAATTCCTAGACTGAGCGCAAAAGTTTCTATTTCTCAGCAAGATCAAATCATCAACAACCATAGATCACCCCAAAGGTTTTACTTGGCTCAAACACTAATTAAAACATCAAAACACAATTACTACAGAAGTAATAATGTGCAAAACACACCAAAACATAAGCAAAAAACATAACACAAAAATAAAATTTGGTTGCCTCCCAACATAACACAAAAATAAAATTGGGTTGCCTCCCAAGAATAATAGGACATATAGGATTGCAATCTATATCAAGAACAATGAAATCGACAGGCACCTAATTCCCATTCACAACAACAGGAATATCATGAATCACATGGAAAGTATATTTAAGTCTAATCCACTTCCTATCCATATGGATTTTGTGAGCAAACAAATTATGGGAACAAAGAACAACTACCATAGGAAGGCAAAACAAGCATAACTTCCAAACTTTGAACACATAGAGAGGAAACTTGATATTATTTCAATATGTAAAAGCATATGTTCCTCTCTCATATTAATTTTTAGTAAAATCATGAATTAATATAACTATCACACAAAGCATTCTTTTCATGATCAATTATAGCATATGTGTCATCACCAAAACTTGTGGAACAAAAAATATAATCTTCATCAAGCATAGCATCCCCAAGCTTGTGGTTATGAATATCATTAGCATCATGGATATTTAGAGAATTCATAAAAACAACATGGCAATCATGTTTTTCATTCAAGGAGATATCATGAATCACTTTATAATTTTCTTCTTTCAACACCACATAAAAATATTCATGATGTTCAAGCAAAACTTCATACAGATAATCAAGTGTACTCAACTCACTAGCAATTGGTTCTTCATAATTTGGTATTTTGGAAAGATTAACAATTTCATGAGGATCCATATAGATAGATTTTTAGCAACCAAAGATGAAAGCAAATAGAAGGCACATGGCAACACAAGCAAAACAAAGGCAAACAAAAGAAGGGCAAATAAAAAGGCAAATCTTTTTGGAAAATCATTTTAGATGTGGGGGAGAGGAAAATTGAGGCAAATGGCAAATAAAGTAAATGCAATAGATGAATTTGTGATGGGTACTTGGTAGGCATGATATAGATCTCCCCGACAACGGCGCCAGAAAATCCTTCTTACTACTTCTCGAGCTTGCGTTGGTTTCAGTGAAGAGGAATGGTTGATGCAGCAAAGTAGACAAGTATTTCCCACGGTTGTTGAGAACCAAGGTATCAATCCAGTAGGAGATGCAAGCAAGTCCCCCAATAGATGTACCTACATAAAGCATCAATCAGTTGCACCCAACGCTATGAACGGGTTGTCAATCCCTTCACAGTTACTTGGAAGGATGAGATCTGATAGAGATAGATAGTATAGATTGCTTGAACGGAAAGTAAAACAAAAGGTAAATAAATTGCAGCAAAGTATTTTTGGTATTTCTGGTTTATAGATCTGAAAATAAATTATGGAAAGTAGACCCGGGGGCCATAGGTTTCACTAGAGGCTTCTCTCATGATGGCAAGTATTATGGTGGGTGAGCAAATTACTGTCGAGCAATTGATAGAAAAGCGACTAATTATGAAGATATCCAAGGCAATGATTATGCATATAGGCATCACGTCTGTGTCAAGTAGACAGAAACGATTCTGCATCTACTACTATTACTCCACACATCGACCGACTCCTGCCTGCATCTAGAGTATTAAGTTCATGAAGAACAAAGTAACACATTAGGTAAGATGACATGATGTAGAGGGATAAACTTAAGCAATATGATGAAAACCCCATCTTTTTATCCTTGATGGCAACAATACAATACGTGCCTCACTATCCCTACTTTGTCACTGGGTGAGGACACCGCAAGATTGAACCCAAAACTAAGCATTTCTCCTATTGCAAGAATTACCAATCTAGATGTCCTAACCAAACCAATAACTCGAAGAGACTTGCAAAGATATGAAATCATGCATATAAGAATTCAGAAAAGACTCAAATAATAATCATAGATAATCTGAACATAAACCCAAAATTCATCGAATCTCGACAAACACACCGCAAAAGAGTATTACATCGGCTAGATCTCCATGAAGATTATGAAGAACATGGTCTTGAAGAGCAAAGAGAGAGAAGAAGTCATCTAGCTACTAGCCATGGACTCGAAGGTCTATGGTGAACTACTCATGCATCATCGGAGGGGCAATGTAGTTGATGTAGATGCCCTCCGTGATCGAATCCCCCTCAAGTAGATTACCAAAAAAGGCTCCAATATTGGATCTCTCTAGAATAGGTTTTCCTGGCTTGTGAAAAAGTGTTTTCCTGGCTTGTTCTGGTATACAGGGAATATTTGTGAATTTATAAGCCAAAGAATAGGTTTAGGAGAGCTGTCGTGGGCCCACAAGCCTGGGGGGCGCCCTACTCCCCTCGGCGCGCCCCTAGGGCTTGTGGCCCCACAGTGGCTCTCCCGACTTCATGTCCAAGTCTCCTGGTTTGCTTCTGGTCCAAGAATTTTTTTTGAAGATTTTATTCCATTTGGAATCCGTTTTATATTCCTTATCTCCAATTCTCAAAAACAAGGAAAACACAGAAACTGGCACTATGCTCTAGATTAATAGGCTAGTCCCAATAATAATATAAAATAGCATATTAAAGCATATAAAACATCCAAAACAGATAATATAGTAGCATGGAACAATCAAAAATTATAGATACGATGGAGAAGTATCATACATCAACGAGGTAGTACGACTCGTTCTTGAGATTCCTGCTGACCACGAAAGGTCCTTCCCAAGGGGGAGATAACTTGTGCACGCCCGTCTGATCTTGAGTCAAATGTAACACCAAGTCGCAAGTCGCTCTCTTGAAACGTCCATGTCTTAACTTTGCGGCTATGATAGCGGCCCAAATCTTGTTGATAAATCGATGATCGTGCTGCTATAAGATCACGCTCTTCATCCAAAGCATCTAACGTGTCTTGGCACACTGTCTCGTTATCCGCTTCAACATAAGCCACCACCCTGGTTGAGTCTTGCTGGATATCACTTGGTAAAACGTCTTATGCATCGTAAACCATGAACAAAGGTGTATAGCATGTTAATCTATTGGGAGTAGTTCTGATGCTCTAGAGAAGCCACAGTAACACCTTGACCAAGCAACCCGGTGTCCGCTGCAGAGGAACCATAGGCCGGGGCTTGATACCCCTCAAGATCTCCTGGTTAGCACGCTCTGCCTGACCATTGGACTGTGGATGAGCAACAGCCGAGATGTCAAGCCGGATGTGCTCACTTTAATAGAATGCCTTCATAGCCCCTTTAGACAGATTAGGTCTGTTGTCTGTGATGATACTATGAGGGTATACAAAGCGATAAATCAAGTTTTTGATAAATTGAACTGCCATGGCAGCATCACACTTGCTAACTGGCGCAGCTTCCACCCACTTGGTAAACTTATCCACCACCACCAGAAGGTGGGTCTTCTTGTCTTTAGATCTCTTGAAAGGTCCGACCATATCAAGCCCCCAAACCGCAAATGGCCAGGTGCTGGGAATGATCCGTAGTTCTTGAGACGACACGTGAGCCTGCCATCCAAATTTCTGACATCCGTCACACTTGGTGACCAAGTCTTCAACGTCCTTAAGAGCGGTTAACCAAAAGAAGCCATGTCGGGAAGCCTTCGCCACCAAAGATTTTGAGCCGGCATGATGACCGCAGTTGCCAACATGTATTTCGTTTAAGATTTCCCTGCCCTCTTCAGGAGAAACACAGCGCTAAAAAACGCCAGGGATGCTGTACTTGTGTAACTCGACGTTGACGATAGACATGGATTTAGACGGCCGCACGATTTGTCCTTCCGGAGTTTCGTCCTCAGGCAACTTGCCGCAAGTCAGATATGCCATATAAGGCGACATCCAATCAGGGATAGCACGTAGAGCCGCCACTAGCTGCCCCTCCGGGTCAGGTACAGCCAGATCTTCCTCCGAAGGCAACTTGATAGATGGCTGATATAATACGTCCAAGAAGACATTATGCGGTACCGGCTTACGTTGAGATCCCAGCCTTGAAAATGCATCAGCCGCCTCGTTCCTAAAATGACCAATATGATCCACAAGATAACCCTTGAAGTGTCAAGCGATTATGTCCACCGCCTGACAGTAAGCCGCCATCCTTGAGTCCTTGGAATCCCACGTGCTACTAGGACTGAGTCGCTGAGACATCTAACCCGGCCCAGGTTCATCTCCTTAGCCATATGTAGTCCATGAAGCATGGATACATATTCAGCTGCATTGTTAGTACAAGGAAACATTAACCTTAGCACATAACGAAACTTGTCACATCTAGGGGAAGTTAAGACAAATCCAGCCCCTGACCCTCCCAATTGTCTGGATCCGTCAAAGTGAATTGTCCAATATGTGTTATTCAACTTCTCCTCGAGCGACTGATACTCTGTCCAGTCGTTTATGAAGTCCACCAAGGCCTGAAACTTAGTAGCCGTGCGAGGCACATACTTCAGATTAAGAGGCCCAAGCTCTAGCGCCCACTTAGCAATCCTGCCAATGGCTTCCCTGTTATGAATTATGTCTCCCAACGTAGCAGAGCTGACCAAGGAAATAATGCTTCAACTTGCGGTTGGGCATGGACACCCCATATATCAACTTCTGCCAATGTGGGTACCTTTGCTTGGACTCTATCAAGACTTCACTGACATAGTATACCAGTCTCTAAATCGGGTATTCTTTCCCTGCTTCCTTACGCTCCACGGCAATTACGGTGTTGACTGCTCATACATCTCCAACGTATCTACTTTTCCAAACTCTTTTTCCCTTGTTTTGGACTCTAATTTGCATGATTTGAATGGAACTAACCTGGACTGACGCTGTTTTCAGCAGAATTGCCTTGGTGTTATTTTTGTGCGGAAATAAAAGTTCTCGGATTGACCTAAAAATTTAAACAGAATATTTTTGGAATTAATAAAAATATTGGCGAAAGAGTCAACTGCAGGGGGGCACCACCTGGCTACAAGCCTGGTGGGCGCGCCCACCTCCCTAGGGCGCACTGGGCAGGCTCGTGGGGCCCTGCTGCTCCTCCGACCTCGTTTTCACTTCTATATATTCCTATTCGGGGAGAAAAAATCAGAGGGAAGAATTCATCGCGTATCACCATATGGAGCCTCCGCCACCTCCTGTTCTTCCTCGGGAGACTAGATCTGAAGTCTGTTTTGGGCTCCAGAGATGGGAAATCGATGCCTTCGTCATCACCAACCATCCTTCGTGACTAATTCCATGGTTCTCTCCACCGTTTGTGAGTAATATAATCGTAGGCTTGCTGGACAGTGATGGGTTGGATGAGATTTATCATGTAATCGAGTTAGTTTTGTTAGGGTTTGATCCCTAGTATCCGTTATGTTCTGAGATTGATGTTGCTATGACTTTGATATACTTAACGCTTGTCACTAGGGCCCGAGTGCCATGATTTCAGATCTGAACCTATTATGTTTTCATGGATATATGTGTGTTCTTGATCCTATCTTGCAAGTTGTAGACACCTATTACGAGTTATGATCCGCATCTCCCAGGGTGACAATAACTGGGATTCTTTCCGGTGATTACCGTAGTTTGAGGAGTTCATGTATTCACTAAGTGATAAAGCTTTGGTCCGGTTATCTACTAAAAGGAGGCCTTAATATCCCTTAGATTCCAATAGGACCCCATTGCCATGGGAGGGTAGGACAAAAGATGTCATGCAAGTTCTTTTCCATAAGCACGTATGACTATATATGGAATACATGCCTACATTACATTGATGAATTGGAGCTAGTTCCATGTCACCCTATGTTATAACTATTGCATGATGAATGCCATCCGACATAATTATCCATCACTGATCCATTGCCTACGAGCATTCCATATATTGATCTTTGCTAAGTTACTTTTCCGTTGCTACTATTACAAACACTACAAAACTGCTACTATCACTTTTGCCACTGTTATCGTTACTTCCATACTACTTTGCTATTGAATACTTTGCTACAGATATTAAGTATTTCAGGTGTGGTTGAATTGACAACTCAGCTGCTAATACTTGAGAATATTCTTTGGCTCCCCTTGTGTCAAATCAATAAATTTGGGTTGAATACTCTACCCTCAAAATCTGTTGCGATCCCCTATACTTGTGGGTTATCAAGACCTTTTTTTGGCGCCGTTGTTGGAGAGAATAGCTCTACTCTCTGAGTCACTTGGAATATATATATATATCTGTTGATCACTATGAGTAATCTTAAAGATCCAAAAACCAAGATCTACCCCTCAACTACGAGGACAGGTAAGGAACTGCCATCTAGCTCTGCACTTGATTCACCTTCTGTTATGAGTAAATTTGCGACACCACCACCTCCTAGTAATTCTGATATGTTGCAAGTAATTGATGATGCTACTTTTGCTATGCATGATGCTTATGATGATACTTTGCATGATGATATTGTGCCACTCGGTGAATTTCTTGATGAACAAATTGCTAGAGCCAATGCTAAAACTGATAATATTTCTGAATCTTATGAAATTATTGAAACTGAACACTATGATACACCTGCTAGACCTAGCTTTCCTAGATATGAATTGCCTGATATAACTGAGGGTTATGTTATGGAAGGAGAGGTAGCTAGGGACTTTCTTGCTTGTAAGGATAGAGATGATCTTAAGAAATTGCTTCGCAAGTGGAAGGAAAAATCTTTGAATGCTAGAATGCAATATGATCCTAAGTTTGCTACTTGACCTATCTTTGTTACTGATAAGGATTATGAATTCTCTGTCGATCCTGAGTCAATTACTTTGGTTGAATCTGATCCTTTCTATGGTTATGAATCTGAAACTGTTGTGGCACATCTTACACAATTGAATGATACAACCACCCTATTTACTCATGAAGAAAAAAAATTCTATTACTATATTCTTAAGTTGTTTCCTTTCTCATTAAAGGGTGATGCTAAGATATGGTTTAATTATCTTGCTCCTAGTTGTGTGCATAGTCCCAAGGATATGATCTATTACTTCTCTGAAAAATATTTTCCCGCCCATAAGAAACAATCTACCTTACAGGAAATATTTAACTTTATGCAACTTGAAGAAGAGAGTCTCCCACAAGGCTTGGGGGAGGCTTCTTCAATTAATTAATGCTTTACCTGATCATCCTCTCAAGAAAAATGAAATACTTTATATCTTTTATAATGGACTAACCGATGCTTCTAGGAACTACCTAGATAGTTGTGCTGGTTGTGTTTTCAGGGAACAAACTATTGAACAAGCTGAATTACTATTGAACAATATATTGAGAAATCAAAATGATTGGACTATTGCCGAACCACCTTCAAAGCGAACTCCAATGAAAAGAGGTATTCTATTCATCAGTCCTGAAGATATGCAGGAGGCAAAGAAATCTATGAAACAAAAGGGTATTACAGACGAAGATGTTAAGAATCTACCACCTATTGAAGAAATACATGGTCTTGATAACCCGACATAGGTAGTAGAGGTAAATTCTCTTAGTAGATTTGATGAAACAGATTTTCCTTATAATAAGTTGCTAGCCAATGCTTGGGTGAATTTGATAATTTTATCGTGAAGCAAGAAAATTTCAATGCTTATGTTAGTAGACAATTGAAACATAATGCTTATATGCTTGATTGCTTGGGTGATTATTTGAGTAGAAGTTTCAATGATCTTAAGCTTATTAGTAAACATGCTTTCATAGTAACCACTCAAGTAGAACAAGTACTTAAGTCTCAAAATGATTTGCTTAAAGAGATGAATAGTAGAGACAATGATCATTCTGTTAAAGTTGTGACGAGAGGAGGTAGAATGACTCATGAACCTTTGTATCCTGAGGGTCATCCTAAGAGAATTGAGCAAGATTCTTAGAGAGTTAATACTGATGAACTTATTTGTTCCAATAAGAGTATGAAAAAAATGATGATAGTACCTTGCATGCTGCCAGTGAACCTACACTAGTAGAATGTCGATCAGTAGTCCCGGTCGGGATGTGCCATTAGTACCGGTTCCCAACCGGTACGAAAGGGTTGGGACTAAAGGTCCAGACCTTTAGTACCGGTTGGACCACGGACCGGTACTAAAGGCCCACCATGTGGCTGCCTGCGTGGGCTGGTGGTGGAGGACTTTTACTACCGGTTGGTGATACCAACCGGTACTAAGTGTTCTATTTTTTTGTTTTCGCTTTTAACTAGGTTTTAGTTTTCCTCTCTATTTATTGTGTTTTCCATTAATTTCAAATTTATTTTATGGTGCTACATACCGTAAACATTAATTACACAAGTTGATGCATATATATATATACATATATGCATATATAATATATACATATATATATATATATATGTAATATAATATACATTATCTCATACACAGTGTATATACAAATGGAATTACACATCCATATATATATATATGTATTCTGGACTTATAACTTAAGGCCCAAAACCCGGCCGGGACTAGATGAAATCTTAGTTTTCTTGTAACGACCCGACCTGAAAGGTCAAATCTCCGGTGTTTCCGTACCATCCCAAGATCATGCTGGTACACACATGGTACATCAATGTATATATCAAAGGGAAATCACACAGCAAATATATTAATCAAAATCTCATTTCGAGTCCTTTATTACAATAAAAATTACAATAAAGTGGCTAAAAGCCAACTCATGAGAATATCTAAATCTTGCAGAAGCGTCGAAGGTAGATGAGTCCATCTGACTCCAAGGGCATCTCACTAAGCATAGAACGTGTCCTCACTCCTGGTCGAAAAAGTACTCGGCAACATGATACGTTGCATCCATGTAGGTCAGCATATGGAATATGCCGGCACCCATCCTTTCCTACCGTTCTACTACCTCTCGTAGCACCGCCTGTCCAGGGTCACCACGATATCCAACCAAGCCAGAGCCCATAATGACTTGTGGCTTTGCAGGTAAGCCTTGGGTTTTAAAGCATCCATCCATCTCTTTGTGCCTGGGTGGACCTTTCCGCATGAATACTGGCCATCTCCAGCATCACCTAGGCAAAACCACTGGTTTTGTTTACTAGGAGGTGATTGATAAAACACTACTATCATAATAAAACTATTTTGAAATAACCAAAACAATTGTTGACAGCAAGGAAACAATAAAATATTTTTATTAATAAACAGAAGAAAATCAATTTAAGTTTGTTGAGAAAACTTTTGTAAAGTTTATAAATTTTTTGATAAACACTAAATGGAACAAATATAGTTTTACTAACAAGAGAGCAAAACCAAACTTATTATTTATAGTAAAACATGTTTTAACAGAATTTTTTTTACAAATAAACTTGTTTTAGAAAACAAAATTAAATTATATAAAACTTTGTTTGAAAACAAAACCATTACTAACTAGTTGTTTTAATCAAAATAACCTATTTGAAAAGAAGTTGTGATTCCTATCTTAACAAGGAAATAAACTAAAAAAATTTATATTTTTATTAACAGTAAGTAAAACACTAGATGTATAATCAACAGAACCTACTAAACAAATTAAAACTAAATCTAAATTAAATTAACTAAAACCAAGTAAATAAAACTATATTGTAATACTAAGCAGATTCTGTTTATAGCTAAAACACTAACAATAATCATCCTAAAAATCCTCAAACTAAACATGGTGATAGTCCTAACCAATATCAAACAGTAGCAAAAAGATTCATATCAAAATCTATTTTCAAACTCTAGTTATTCAGATTTGAAGATTTTGAGCAAATTTGATTCAATTCAAATTTAATAGGTCAAATTTGAAATTTAAAAGTACAGGGTGAAACTAAATGAAAAATGTGATCTAATGCAAAAAGAATCAACTCAAAACATTAAACAGGTTAAAAGATATAAGCAAAACAAAATTTGAATACACTCTGTTAACTAAAACAAAAACAGAAAAAGGAAAAATCTACCGGACGGCCAGGGGGCTACGTGGCACTGTCCTATTGGCTAGCTAGTGCGCGCGTTGGATGTTTTCGGGCGGGCGACCGGTCGGTAGGGGAAAACGATTCGGATATTTACCCAATCTAATCTTGGCCGTGGATTTTAGATCCGAGGGTTTGGAGTGCTCACGGGGTAAAGGGTTGCCGGCGTGGGGATCTCCGGCGAGTCCGGAAGCGGCGAAGATGACGGCGAGGAGCTCCGGTGGTCGTGGGAGGTAGCGGAGTGGTCCGAGCGACGGAGCTGGACATGCAGCGTCGATTGGTGGGAACGGTGGGGCGAGAGATGGACGGAGTCGATGGCTACGGTCGAAGGGAGCTTCGGTGGTCGGGGTTACTCCGGCGAGAGATTGGGCAGCCTTCCGGCGAGATAGGAGGGGGATTTGGGGGGAAATGGATGTGGAGGGTGGCCGGCTTATATAGGGGCGCTGGGGAGTGCGGGGAAGGAGAGGGGCGAGAGATCCGGGAGGGGGAAGGAAACGGCCGGCGAGGTCCGGCGCGTGCGGGGGGGAAAGGAGAGGGATGACCGGTCGGGATAACGGTCGGTCGGGGGTGGGGCCCGGTTGCAGCGAGAGAGAGCGCGTTGAATGCGCGTCGGTCGGCCGACCGGTAACGGTCTCGGCTTTTAAAGCCGTTGGGCCGGCCCGTTTAATACAGGAAACCGTTACCGTTTCTTTTTAATGTTTTCCAGAGCGTTTAAAAAACATTTAAAGCGTTCAAATCATCTCTAAATATAGGAGTATTATATATCATAGTTAACAGAATAATAAATGCTATTTAGTGAACATTTTATTCTGTAAGTTGTACATTTTGAGAAAAATAATATTTTCAGAAATTGCCTAATTGTTTTTAAATCCTTTTTGCAAAAAATTTCAAAATAACCCCTGGTTATTTTTGTTCAAATAAATCACCAAGTTGACCCTGGTGTGG
The DNA here is from genome assembly GCA_022496015.1 of Hordeum marinum. Taxonomy (NCBI): domain Eukaryota; kingdom Viridiplantae; phylum Streptophyta; class Magnoliopsida; order Poales; family Poaceae; genus Hordeum; species Hordeum marinum. The sequence goes on from CM039673.1 coordinate 37,534,014, forward strand.
AGTGTCATGTTACTCCCCTCTTATTTTGAACATTTTACCATGATTTCAAATAGGTGAAAGCAACACATTGAAAGTAGAAAGGGGTTTCAGAAATTTAGAGAAGGCATTTCAACTAACATATACATTCAAACAATGGTGATGATAGATGCATAGCTATAAATCATAACATTCCAAAATGAAATTTTGGGATGTTACAAACCTACCCACCTTAAGATGAATCTCGCCCTCGAGATTCGGGTTGGCTAGAAAATAGGTGCGGGTGGTCTCTACGAAGATCTTCTTCGCGTTCCCAGGTGGCTTCTTCCTCGGTGTGATGACTCCACAAAACCTTACAGAACTTGATGATCCTGCTACGGGTAACTCTGTTGTTAGTCTCAAGGATTCTGACAGGCTTCTCCTCGTAGGTCAGATCATTGTCAAGTTGTATGGCCTCTAGGGGCACGGTGTCTCACAAAGGGATATCAGCCATCTCAGCATGGCATTTCTTCAGCTGGGACACATGGAACACATTATGAACTCCGAATAATCCTTCCGGCAATTCCAGTTTGTATGCAACTTCGCCTCTACGTTCAAGAATTTTGTAGGGGCCTATGAATCTGGGTGCTAACTTTCCTTTAACACCAAACCTTTTGATTCCTCGAAGCGGGGACACACGAAGATATGCTCGGTCTCCCACTTCATATGTCACTTCTTTACGTTTGCTGTCAGCATAACTCTTCTGTTGAGATTGAGCTATCTTGAGTGTGTCACGAATCAACTTGACTTTCTCTTCCGAATCTCGGATAAGATCGGGACCAAAAAGTTGTCGGTCTCCAACACCTTCCCACGTCAGTGGTGTTCTACACCTCCTTCCATATAAAGCTTCGAAAGGGGCCATCTTTAGATTGGTCTGATAACTGTTGTTGTACGAGAATTCTGCGTAAGGTAAGTTGTCATCCCAACTAGATCCATAATTTAGCGCACAAGCTCTCAACATGTCTTCTAGAATCTGGTTGACTCTCTCAGTCTGTCCATCTGTCTGCGGATGGAAAGCTGTATTGAACTCTAGCCTTGTACCCAAAGTTTCATGTAACTGATGCCAAAACTTTGAGGTAAATTGTGTTCCTCTATCTGACACGATACTCCTCGGAACTCCATGCAGACATACGATCCTGGTCATATATATCTTGGCTAGCTTAGCGCTGGTATAGGTGGTCTTCACTGGAATGAAATGAGCTACCTTGGTCAAGCGATCTACCACTACCTAGATGGAATCATAACCTGAATGGGTCCTAGGTAGTCCTGTGATGAAGTCCATAGCAAGCTTTTCCCATTTCCACTCGGGTATCGGCAAAGGTTGGAGTAACCCTGCTGGTTTCTGATGTTCAGACTTTACTCGCTGACAAACATCACATATTGCAACATGTTCCGCAATATCTTTCTTCATACCTGTCCACCAATAACTTTCCTTTAAATCCAGATACATCTTGGTATTGCCTGGGTGTATCGAGTAAGGTGAATCGTGGGCTTCCTGAAGTATCAACTTCCTGAGTTCTGAGTCATTGGGCACATAGATGCGGTTCTCAAACCACAAAGTTCCGTGTTCATCCTCACGAAAACCTTTAGCCTTACCATCTTCCATTCTCTGATTTATCTTAGCTACCTCCTTGTCCGATTTCTAGGCTTCACGAATTCTTTCGGTCAAGGTGGACTGAATTTCCAGTGTAGCAACATATCCTCTTGGAACTATCACTAGCTTGAGCTCTCTGAGATCATCGGCTAACTCTTGGGGTAATCCTCCTGCTGTGAGTGTGTTTACATAAGTTTTCCGACTCAAGGCATCGGCTACAACATTAGCCTTACCTGGATGGTAATGTAATCTCATGTCATAGTCCTTGATTAACTCTAACCATCTCCTCTGTCTGAGGTTCAACTCCTTCTGCGTGAAGATCTATTTCAGGCTCTTATGGTCGGTGTAAACATCACAACTATTTCCGATAAGAAAATGTCTCCAGGTCTTGAGTGCATGCACAACGGGTGCTAGTTCCAAATCATGGGTGGCATAATTCAACTCATGAGGTCGTAGTTGTCTGGATGCATAAGCTACAACCTTTCCATCTTGCATGAGTACTCCTCCAAGTCCTTGACGTGAGGCATCACAATAAACCTGGAAGTCCTTCCGAATATTGGGCAAAATCAACAACGGGGCTGTGACCAAACGTTTCTTCAACTCCTGGAAACTGGCTTCACATTCCTCAGTCCAAACATACTTGGATTCTTTCTTTAACAACTCTGTCATGGGCTTGGCTATCTTTGAGAAATTCTCAATGAATCTCCGGTAATATCCGGAAAGTCCGAGGAAACTGCGGATCTCCTTAACTGAGGTGGGTGACTTCCACTCGGTGACGGCTTCAACCTTAGCGGGGTCTACGGCTATTCCTTCTCCGGAAATGACATGTCCAAGGAATCCGACTTCCGTCAGCCAAAATTCACATTTGCTGAACTTGGCATATAACTGATGCTCTCTTAGCTTCTCCAGAACTAAACGTAGATGTTGCTTGTGTTCTTCCTCGTTCTTGGAGAATATCAAAATATCATCGATGAACACCACGAAAAACTTGTCCAAATATTCCATAAACACCTTGTTCATCAAATTCATGAAGTAGGCAGGAGCATTAGTCAAACCAAAGGACATGACAGTATACTCATACAAGCCATACCTTGTGGTGAAAGCTGTTTTGGGTATATCCTGTTCACGAATCTTCAGTTGGTGATACCCTGATCGAAGATCGATCTTAGAGAATACTTTGGCACCTACTAGCTGATCAAACAAGTCATTAATCATCGGCAGAGGGTACTTGTTCTTGATAGTCACCTCGTTCAAGGCACGATAATCGACTACCATTCTCAAGGTTTTATCCTTCTTCTCCACCAAAAGAACTGGGGCTCCCCAAGGTGATGAACTTGGGCGAATATATCCCTTGTCCAATAGCTCCTTAATCTGCTTCTTGATTTCCAACAGATCATTTGCGGGCATCCGATAGGGTCTCTTGGAAATTCGTGCTGTCCATGGCTCTAGCTCTATTAGGAACTCAATCTCCCTATCTGGTGGCATGCCTGGTAATTCTTCCGGAAATACATCCAGAAAATCTTTTACCACAGGTACTTCCTCCTGAACAACTCATGTGAGGGCATTTAACCGAGCACTCATACGTGTGCGTCGGGTTACATACTTAATCCTCTTGTTCTCCGGGGTGGTGAGTGAAACAGACTTGCTAGGGCAATCAAGATTTCCTTCATACTTGGTCATCCAATCCATGCCTAGGATTACATCCAATCCCTGGGATTCTAAGACGATGAGGTCGGTAGAAAAAACATGGTTTCCTATGTGAAGTTTCAGGGCATGGCATCCTATTCCTGCCATCATCATACCTCCTGGGGAACTGACCTTAATGGGTTGTTTAAGGGTTTTGGTGGGCAAACCATACTTATCCACAACTACCCTTGATATGAATGAATGAGTTGCACCAGAATCAAAAAGTACTGTAACTGGACGTGAATGCAATAAAAACTTACCAACCACAGTCTCGGGTTGATCATAGACTTCTTCCACGTCAAGGTGGTTCACCTGGGCACGAGGAAAAGGGTTTGGCTTCTTGGCTGCGGAGTTGCCGTTTCCATTTCCCTGCTTGCTCTGGGGACACTCAGTAGCATAGTGCCCTGTCTTCTGGCACTTGAAACAGGTGATGTGGCTCAGATCCTTTTGAGTAGGAACGTGACAGTGCTGGTTGTTGTTCCCATTCCCATTGTCAGTCTTGAAATTGCCATGGTTGGGACGGGCATTCCCATTTCCTCCATGGTTGTGGCTTCCATGGTTCTGCACAGCATGAGTGTGCCTTCCAAACTTACCGGTCCCTGATACGGTATTCCCTAAGTACGGGGAGTAGCGGGGCTTATGATGAGCTCCAGAGTTAAACTTCCCCTGAGTGTACTTCCTCTTGCGGTTCTCAATTTGCTGCTTTTTACCCTCCAAGATGAGGGCCTTGTCCACCAGCTCTTGGTAGTTGTTGAAATTAGCCACTACCAGCTGCATGCTCAACTCATCGTTGAGTCCTTCCAGAAATTTCTCTTGCTTGGCCGCATCATCGGCCACGTCTCCTGGTGCATAACGTGCCAATGTGCTGAAGTCATCCACGTACTGGGCCACAGAGCGATTTCCCTGGCGCAAGTTGCGAAACTCGCGCTTCTTCAGACTCATGGCTCCAGCTGAAACATGTGCGGTGCGGAAAGCTTGCTGGAACTGCTCCCAAGTTACATCAGCAATAGGATATGTGGTGGTGTAGTTCTCCCACCATGAAGCTGCTGGTCCTTCCAGTTGATGTGCGGCAAATCGCACCTTCTCAGCATCAGTACATCCAGCGGTGACAAGTTCTCTCTCCATCTTACGGAGCCAGTCATCTGCCACAATGGGCTCAGTGCTGCTGGAGAAAGTTGGAGGATTCAACCTCAGAAAGCGGGTGAGATTGTCAGTCTGGGGTGGATGTTGGTGGTTGTTGTTGTTCTGGTTGTTGGTCTGATTCTGGATCAATAGCTGCATCAGTGCATTCTGCTGCTGAAGGAGTTGCGTGAGTTCCGGCGGGAAGGTGAAGTCGGTCTCACGTCGTGGAGGCATCTTGCTATTTTCAGAGGGGTGAGAATTAGAATAGAACAAGGGCCTAAAAGAATAAATTCACTACCCATATGCAATGCAACAAACATATCACACCAACCACTCATTCATTTATTCAATCAAAGTCAAACATCGGGAAGACAAGTCTCAATCAAACTACACATCGACCTACGCTCTTAACGTTGAAAATAAAAGATACATGGAGGGCATAACTAAAGTTTTCCTCAGAAGTACATGGTGACTGAGTCTCCTCCAGTGGTGCTCTCCTCATAGTCATCATCGTCGCTGATGAAAGGAGCCAAGTCTCCCTCAGGATGAAGATTTTCTCCCATGTCCATCTGTTCCTCCAGAGTGGCGATGCGAGTGTTCAGCTTGTCGATCCTCTCTAAGAAATCCTTCACCTCATACTCATGCTCATAGTTGGCTTCCCGCAAGTCAGCTTCAAGGTCAATCTCACGGTTCATCAGATTCTTGATTTTCTTCGTATCAGCATGAACTCGAAGCTCCAGAGTCCTGATGTGAGTCTCCAAAGTCTGGATATAGGAAATAGTGGTGTCTGCAGTGCGAGGAGCTATGATGTTTCCATTGGCATCTCTGCGACAAACCACGCTGAGTCCTGGTGAAATGGTTCCACCTCTGTATTCCTCCTGAATACGTCCAAGGGCACGATGAATAGCCATGTCTCTCCCAAGTATCCAACTGGGTGCCACGAACTTGAAGTCGATGGGTTTCTTCCGATTCCCAAAGGTCTTCCCTGGGATGTGCACCTCGATCCTGTAGTGTCCATCTTGTGGAAATGACATGATAGGAGTCCCGGTGATGCTCGGCAAAGCAATCCTCACGTCCTTGACGATCCTCATCAGCTCCTTACCAAAAGGCATCGTTGCGTCAGGCTGACAAAACGCCGTGATCAACACTGGGATGAAGGTGGCCATCTATAAATTTTGAAATAATCGGAGAGAAATCAGAAATGAGTAGATGAGAGTATAAGAATTTTAAAGACAAAGAGATACAATCCTAAGGCTTTCCAATCCTAGAGGTTACGTCCTACGGTCAGCGTGTGCTCTGATACCATTTGTGTAACAACCCGACCTGAAAGGTCAAATCTCCAGTGATTCCGTACCATCCTAAGATCATGCTGGTACACACACGGTACATCAATGTATATATCAAAGGGAAATCACACAGCAAATATATTAATCGAAATCTCATTTCGAGTCCTTTATTACAATAAAAATTACAATAAAGTGGCTAAAAGCCAACTCATGAGAATATCTAAATCTTGCGGAAGCGTCGAAGGTAGATGAGTCCATCTGACTCCAAGGGAATCTCACTGAGCATAGAACGTGTCCTCACTCCTGGTCGGAAAAGTACTCTGCAACATGATACGTTGCAGCCATGTAGGTCAACATATGGAATATGCCGGCAAAGTCACAAGAGAGGGGTGAAAAGATAATCATCTAGTCTATATGCATATATGGCAGGTGGGGTGGTAAGTTTTTGCGTAAAGCCAATTTTTCCTACATCAAGAGAGGGATAAGCAAAAATATTACTAAGTTGGTTGATTAATGAGATGGTTCCACCAACCAATTCTCATACCCAAATTGTTAATACCCACATCATCATTCTAATTGTGTTGAGAGTTCCGGAAGTTTCAATTCCTTTGGCTCAAGTCGTCCATGACCGTGGAAACGGCTAATCGATTAGGTTTGAGTACTCTGCAGAGTTTTGCACACGTTCCCCACAAGATTTGGTCGCCTCCGTTTGATTTCTCGCACTTCAGGGTGTTTGAGAAACGGATGACCAAAACATGGTCTTCCAAAGGGTTTCCCTGCGACTCTGTCGGTGCCCATCCTTTCCTACCATTCTACTACCTCTCGTAGCACCGCCTGTCCAGGGTCACCACGATATCCAACCAAGCCAGAGCCCATAATGACTTGTGGCTTTGCAGGTAAGCCTTGGGTTTTAAAGCATCCATCCATCTCTTTGTGCCTGGGTGGACCTTTCCGCATGAATACTGGCCATCTCCAGCATCACCTAGGCAAAACCACTGGTTTCTCCAGGGTGCCGTTCAACCATCATCCACCCAGAGGTATGTTGAAAACTCGGAGTCTTGAAATCTTGATCATTATGTAGGTCTTGAAATTATTAACTCTCTCAACTCTCATGAATCACACAACCAACCCCGTCTACTAATAGCATAGCAAAAGTAAAACAACGTTTCCCGGGGCCAATGTTGTCAAAGGGGTTGAGAGGGGTACCTACCACATGATACTACTACAATGTAACCAAGTTTCCAACTAACCTATCTTGCCTGCAATTGGGGAGATGGTAGAACTAATGCATATAAAACGTGGGTAAACATGGTCAAAGTGACTTGCCTGGTTGATGATCTTCGTACTCGTGGGACTCTAAGTAACAAGCTTCTCACTCCGGATAATCTAACGAAGCAAACAAGCACTCAATAAGCATACAACAGAATATTGTAACCCACAAACATCAATCAAGAACTAGTAAACAGTCAAGACAAAACGATGCACAAATCACAAGTAAGGAAAACACACAAAGTTTTGTTTACTAGGAGGTGATTGATAAAACACTACTATCATAATAAAACTATTTTGAAATAACCAAAACAATTGTTCACAGCAAGAAAACAATAAAATATTTTTATTAATAAATAGAAGAAAATCAATTTAAGTTTGTTGAGAAAACTTTTGTAAAGTTTGTAAAAATTTTTGATAAAGACTAAATGGAACAAATATAGTTTTACTAACAAGAGAGCAAAACCAAACTTATTATTTATAGTAAAACATGTTTTAACAGAAAACAATTTACAAATAAAGTTGTTTTAGAAAACAAAATTAAATTATATAAAACTTTGTTTGAAAACAAAACCATTACTAACTAGTTGTTTTAATCAAAATAACCTATTTGAAAAGAAGTTGTGATTCCTACACTAGAACACTAGATGTATAATCAACAGAACCTACTAAACAAATTAAAACTAAATATAAATTAAACTAACTAAAACTAAGTAAATAAAACTATATTGTAATACTAAGCAGATTATGTTTATAGCTAAAATACTAACAATAATCATCCTAAAAATCCTCAAACTAAACATGGTGATAGTCCTAACCAATATCAAACCGTAGCAAAAAGATTCATATCAAAATCTATTTTCAAACTCTAGTTATTCAGATTTGAAGGTTTTGAGCAAATTTGATTCAATTGAAATTTTATAGTTCAAATTTGAAATTTAAAAGTACAGGGTGAAACTACATGAAAAATGTGAGCTAATGCAAGAAGAATCAACTCAAAACATTAAACAGGTTAAAAGATATAAGCAAAACAAAATTTGAATACACTCTGTTAACTAAAACAAAAACAGAAAAAGGAAAAATCTACCGGACGGCCAGGGGGCTACGTGGCACTGTCCTATTGGCTAGCTAGTGCGCGCGTTGGATGTTTTCGGGCGGGCGACCGGTCAGTAGGGGAAAACGATTCGGATATTTACCCAATCTAATCTCGGCCGTGGATTTTAGATCCGAGGGTTGGGAGTGCTCACGGGGTAAAGGGTTGCCGGCGTGGGGATCTCCGGTGAGTCCGGAAGCGGCGAAGATGACGGCGAGGAGCTCCGGTGGTCGTGGGAGGTAGCGGAGTGGTCCGGGCGACGGAGCTGGACGTGCGGCATCGATTGGTGGCAACGGTGGTGCGAGAGATGGACGGAGTCGATGGCTACGGTCGAAGGGAGCTTCGGTGGTCGGGGTTACTCCGGCGAGAGATTGGGCAGCCTTCCAGCGAGATAGGAGGCGGATTTGGGGGGAAATGGATGCGGAGGGTGGCCGGCTTATATAGGGGCGCTGGGGAGTGCGGGGAAGGAGAGGGGCGAGAGATCCGGGAGGGGGAAGGAAACGGCCGGCGAGGTCCGGCGCGTGCGGGGGGGAAAGGAGAGGGATGACCGGTCGGGATAACGGTCGGTCGGGGGTGGGGCCCGGTTGCAGCGAGAGAGAGCGCGTTGAATGCGCGTCGGTCGGCCGACCGGTAACGGTCTCGGCTTTTAAAGTCGTTGGGCCGGCCCGTTTAATATAGGAAACCGTTACCGTTTCTTTTTAATGTTTTCTAGAGCGTTTCAAAAACATTTAAAGCATTCAAATCGCTCTAAATATAGGAGTATTATATATCAAAATTAACAGAATAATAAATGATATTTAATGAACATTTTTATTCTGTCATTTGAACATTTGCAAAAAAATAATTTTTTCAGAAATTGCCTAATTGTTTTTAAATCCTTTTTGCAAATATTTTCAAAATAACCCCTGGTTATTTTTGTTCAAATAAATCACCGAGTTGACCCTGGTGTGCAGTGTCATGTTACTCCCCTCTTATTTTGAACATTTTACCAAGATTTCAAATAGGTGAAAGCAACACATTGAAAGTAGAAAGGGGTTTCAGAAATTTAGAGAAGGCATTTCAACTAACACATACATTCAAACAATGGTGATGATAGATGCATAGCTATAAATCATAACATTCCAAAATGAAATTTTGGGATGTTACTTTTCTACTATTGATTTTCTGGCATTATTGATGCGGCGGTAAGTAATAGTGCTCTCCGTTTACATCAATGACATGTTGAAGAACAAATGCCGCAAATTCCTCTTGAAGTGCTACAAAGCATTTCTCGGGTGAGAGGTTCGACATCATCTGCCAAACCTGGAGCTGTCTTTCACCTGCTCCTCTGCGATGTATACGGCCTTCGGTCTGGATGCGAATGTTCTCACAGAGGAAGTATCCACATAAATTTGTCCCCTATGGCTGCATCGCGCACTTTGCAAAAGAATAGAATTCAATAAGATAATTAATAATCAAGCATGATAATGGTGTTGAAACTAGAATTAGCAGCAAACAAAATTAACACATACCCTAATAACCTAAGGACCTACCTAACTAACTAACTAAACTAACCTAACTAACTAAACTAACTAAACTAACATATATCGGGGTCGGGGGGGCCTAAACCAAACTTAAACTAAACCTAAATCTAAACTAAACCTAAACTAAATTAAACTAAACTAAACTAAACCTAAACTAAACCTAAACTAAACCAAATATAACCTAAACTAAACCTAAACTAAACAAAATCTAAATCTAAACTAAATTAAACCTAAACTAAACCTAAATTAACCTAAACTAAACCTAAACTAAACAAAATCTAAACTAAATTAAACCTAAACTAAACAAGATCTAAACTAAATTAAACTAAACTAAACCTAAACTAAACCTAAACTAAACCTAAACTAAACCAAATCTAACCGAAACTAAACCTAAACTAAACAAAAATCTAAATCTAAACTAAATTAAACCTAAACTAAACCTAAATTAACCTAAACTAAACCTAAACTAAACAAAATCTAAACTAAATTAAACCTAAACTAAACAAGATCTAAACTAAATTAAACTAAACTAAACCTAAACTAAACCTAAACTAAAACCTAAACTAAACAAGAAAATAGGGCAGACTCATGGCGGCAGCGGCAGGGGCGGGGGCGGCCGGCGGGGGCAGACTCACGGCGGCGGCGGCAGGGGCGGGGGCAGCCTGGCGACACGCGAATGACCATGTCCCGGTGCATGGCTCGCACCGGGATGAGGGAGATAGTATTTATACCTAGCAAGCCTTTAGTACTGGTGCGTGGCTTGCACCGGTACTAAAGACACTTTAGTACCGGTGCGAGCCACGCATCGGTACTAAAGGTCCTCCCCAAAAACGCGCAGGGCGGTGGACCTTTAGTACCGGTGTGTGGCTCGCACCGGTACTAAAGGTTTTTTTAATTCATTATTAGTTATTATTTTCAGAAAAACTCCTAAACTTTAAAAAATCATAGAAAAAAGCTATGACTCCAATGGAAATAAATAATATATGAAAAAATATCAGAAAAATATAAAGAATCTGTTTATGGCGTTTCCATGCATGTTTGAACAACTTAAACTGCTGTATAAGACGATCTGATTAAATGGTATTTGAAATGTCATATCTCGAGTTTGAAAAGCAGTACAAATGAACTCTGAAAAGGTTGTAACTTGGCATGACATCATAATTTCACCCACATAGCAACTTCTAAGGAGTTGAGAGGGTTACGACAAAAACTGGATGCACTTCGTTCACAAATTGGTCAATCTCTTTCGAAGTATGAGGGTTTCAGACGAAAACTCATCTATTACAAAGGGATTTCATTTTAATAACTTATTTTGACTCCGTACTTTTTGTGTGTTCAATATGCACCATTCAAAGGCACATCATCAATTTTCAACCCTTTCTGACTTCATTTGATATTTTTCATGCATTTAATGATTTATTTCGAGCTAAATGGCCCTAAATTTGAAAAGCAGTACAAATGAACTCTGAAAAGGTTGTAACTTGGCATGACATCATAATTTCACCCACATAGTAACTTCTAAAGTGTTGAGAGGGTTACGGCAAAATTTGTTACAAAGATACCATGTTAGAAAATGCATGCATGTCCTTCACATAGAAAGTGATGACGGTGAAGCCGGTCACATCCCAGAGTGGGATCTCTCGGTGTAAGACTTTTTCTGCATAGTCCAGGCTTCTTCTGGTTATCTGGCTCACCTTTGAAATGGTTGCCTGCCTTTCTTAAGATATGCTTGATCTGTAGAAATCGACGATGTCCCAGGTACACATTCTTCTTACATTTATCCAAATATATACTTTCAGTATCATGTAAACAGTGCGTGCATGCATTGTATCCCTTGTTTGTATGTCTTGAATGGTTACTAAGAGCAGGCCAATCATTGATGGTTACAAACAGCAACGGGCCAGGTGTTGTGACTGGAGCTCTACTCGCCAAAAGGATTCATGCCATCTGTACTAAGACCAAACCATAAGTTCAATGTGTCAGCTGCAAAGTCCTCGAACTCACTCTCGAGCATGGTATTATAGGAGCATACCACATCACCTTGGTAGGAACCCTCTTCCTGTGGCGTTCGCCCTCCACATCACCAGGGTCATCGCAGGGGATCTTATAGCGCAGTGCACCGCATACCGGGCATGCATCCAAATTATCATACTCCTCACTGCGGTAGAGGATGCAGTCATTAGGGCATGCATGTATCTTCTGCACCTCTAATCCTATACGGCAGACAACCTTCTTTGCTTCGTACATACTTTCAAGCAATTTGTTATCCTTTCGAAGCATCTTCTTTATCATTATCAGCAATTCTTGAAATCCCTTGTTAGTTACACCATTCTTCGCCTTCCATTGCAGCAATTCCAGCGTGGTACCAGCTTTTTCTGGTCATCTTCACAATTTGGATACAATAATTTCTTGTGATCCTCTAACATGCGTTTCAACTTCATCCTCTCCTTATCGTTTTCGCAGTTTCTCTTTGCATCAGCAATGACCCGACCCAAATCATCAGCGGGCTCATCTGATGCCTCTTCTTCAGCTTCCCCCATTGATGCCTCTTCTTCATCTTCCCCCATTGTTGTATCAGCGAAAGGATAGTTGTCATCATCCTCTTCTTCTTCATTGTCTTCCATTATAACCCCTCTTTCTCCGAGCTTGGTCCAACAGCTATAGCCGGACAAGAAACCGGACTTTAGCAGGTGGCAGTGAAGGGTTTTTGAGGTAGAGTAATTCCTATCATGCTTACAATCACGACATGGACAATACATGAAACCATTCTGCTTGTTTGCCTCAGCCACACGAATAAAATCATGCAGGCCATTAAGAAACCCTGGACTTAGTCGGTCATCGTACATCCATTGCCGTCTCATGTTCACTACACAACATCGAAGTGACCAAATTAATACAACTTCATCATCACATTACAACCAAAAGTAGAGCTAGCAGTGACCAAATGTTATTACTTCAAATAATAGATACTTATAGTTCATACATACATCTCATAACCCAACATACAACTATCTAAAACATGTAAATGCAACAACAAATGCGATCATAATCGCAACTAAAGTAACAATTGAGACAACAACATAATGATACCAAGCCACTTTATCAATGGCATATTTTCTAATCTTTCTAAGCTGCTAGTGCATTCCAGCCATCTTGTTCGTGTGATCATCGACGATATCGGCAACATGCAACTCTAATCCCATCTTCTCATCTTCAGTTCTTTTCAATTTTTCTTTCAAATGATCAATTTCATTTTCAGCTTGTGTTAATTTCTCGAGCAGAATTGCATAGTCGGTTGGAATTACTGGTTCAACTACTTCCTATAGATAAAAACATCTAAGTCAATTTGGTGGCATAATTAATTGTCATAGACATTAGATGATGTGTGAAATAGTTATAGAAGATAACAACATACCACATCTGAATCATAGACTCGACGAGGGCCGACGTGGGCGTATACCATAACCATGACACTATAGAATAACTAACAATAATACAAGTAAGTAAATCGTACACGCAGCTATCTAAATCATACAAATAATTTTTTTAAAAGGTTTTAAGAAGAACAAGAGGCTCACCAAGGTGGCCGGTGCTGCGACGAGACGGTGCGGACGATCGACGGTGGTTAGGACGGCCGGGGATGGTAAGGCACCAAATAAACCACACCTACACATATGCAACCTAACAAGTTAATTTGAGCTAAAATTGCATATAAATCAAATAAACTCCCACATAATGATATCACTCCTCCAAAACCTAGCTAAAACCCACAAATCACATATCTTTGAGCATACCACAAGCTAATTAGCAATGAGAGATGAAGGAGCAAAGTTGCTAACCTTTATGAACACTTTCATAGATGGGGTGCCTTTAAATCTTGACAAATACTTGGAAAAATGGGATGAGCTTCGAGCAAGAAGAAGGGCAGGAGAGAAAACAGAGAAATGAGAGCCCCTTCGATCGGCTGCAGACGAAGCGTATATGTAAGACGTCTTTAGTACCGGCTGGTGACACCAGCCGGTACTAAAGGTTGCCCTTTAGTACTGGTTGGTGTAAAAAGCCGGTACTAAAGGTGCACGCAGGGCCCAAGTTTGATCAAAAGCCTGCCACGCCCCCTTTAGTACCGGCTCGTGACACGAACCGGTACTAAAGATCGCTCACGAGCCGGTACTAAAGGTTGCCCTGCTCCTAGCCTTTGGAGCCGGCACGAACCGGGAATAATACCGTCTTTAGTACCGGCTCGTAACCAGACCGGGACTAATGGTTGGGACAAAAGGTTTGTTTTCTACTTGTGCTGTTATAGATACATCTGAGAATCCAAATGATATTTCTATTTCTGATGCCGAGACACATTCTGGTGATGAACATGAGCCTAGTCATAACATTAATGATGATGTTCATGTTGATGCTCAACCTAGCAATGATAATGATGTGGAGATTGCACCTGCTAATGATCTTGATAACCCACAACCTAAGAATAAAAGATACGATAAAAGAGACTTCATTGTTAGGAAGCATGGTAGAGAAAGAGAACCATGGGTTCAGAAACTCATGCCCTTTCCTCCTAAACCATCCAAGAAAAAGGATGATGAGGATTTTGAGCACTTTGTTGAAATGCTTAGACCTGTCTTTTTACGTATGCGCTTGACTGATGTTTTGAAAATGTCTCCTTATGCTAAGTATATGAAAGATATGGTGACAAATAAAAGAAATATACCGGAAGCTGAGATTTCCACCATGCTTGCTAATTATAATTTTAAAGGTGGAATCCCTAAGAAATTAGGAGATCCCTGGGTACCTACTATACCATGCTCTATTAATGGAAATTATGTCAAATCTCCTTTCTGTGATCTTGGGGCTGGTGTTAGTGTTATGCCTTTCTCTTTATACCGTAGACTTGATTTGAATAAGTTGACACCTACTGAGATCTCTTTGCAAATGGATGATAAATCAACTGCTCTACCAATCGGTATTTGTGAGGATGTACCTATCGTAGTTGCAAATGCAACTATCTTGACGAACTATGTTATTCTTGATAACCCCAAGCACGACAGTATGTCGATCATCCTTGGAAGACCCTTTTTTGAATACTGCAGGGGCTTTCATTGATTGCAACAAGGGCAATGTCACTTTTCATATTAATGGTAATGAGCATACGGTAGACTTTCCGAAGAAAGAACCTCAGGTTCATAGTATCAACTCTATTGAAAAAATTCCAACGATTATTATTGGAGACTTTGAGTTCCCTCTTCCTACTGTCAAGAAGAAATATGATATCCTTATTGTTGGGGAAATGCATATCCCCATTGAGGTAACTTAGTGTTATTCGAAAATTCTTTGGTTTCATGTTATTCGAATGAAGTTTGTTAATAAGACATGATCAACCGTATTGATGGATTCCTTTTGATAAGCATGAGATGGATGAATTTAGAAAGCACAACTTCCTGTACATAACTTTTACTTTCTGTTACCCAGATGAGATTAAGTAAAAATGCTATTATTTTTCTGTTTTCTGAGTTTCCCATGCAATAAAAAAGTGACCTAGAAATAAAAGTTTTTCAAATGTCCTGAAGTTGGAGAATGATTTTTTCTGGAATATTTAAGATTTTTTGGCACTAAGTATGCATCAGGGGGCTGCACCAGTGGGCCACAAGCCTGCAGGGCGTGCCCACCCCCCTTGGGCGTGCCCTGGTGGCTTGTGGGTCCCATGTGTCCCCCATCCACTTATTCCAGCACCCATTCACTTCATCTTCCTCCGGAAAAAATCCCACCATTGCTCAAACCCGTGTTCTAGCTCCTCTTGCTGCCATTTTCGATTTCCTTTCTCAAAGCTCCATTCACAAAACTGTTTTAGGGGATTACTCATCGGTATGTGACTCCTCCAGTGGTGCAATTACTTTTTGTTCTAGTGCCTTATATATTGTAGAGTTTTGCTGTTGTGGTGACTCTGTTTTGAGCTTGCATGTCAAATTTGTATGGTTCCAAATAGTATTGATGCATGATACAGTCTGTAGGCACTTGAGGGAGTAGTTCCTATGAGTTATGTTGAGTTTTGTTCACCTTTATTTTTCGTTCATGAAAAATTTCAGAAACTTTTCAGAGAAGGAAAAGATGTTGAGGAGAATGTACCAAGGTGGTTCCTCGATCAAGAAAGCCCCAAGACTCACGTTACGTGAGCCCAATTTTTAACCACCAAGTGAAGCTCAAGTACTGCCTTCTGAATGGCCGTCGGATCAACTCATGGACAATGCCGGATTCAAGGAAGAGTTGTATGCGTACATAAGGAATGCTGGCCTTGAGGATTTCATTTCAGATCGATGCAAGCAATATTATCAACTCACTGATTCTTTTGTGCGGAGGTTTGAATTTTCATCTAGGCATAATTCTCATTCTGTTCTACTTAATCTTTATGATAAGACCTATACCATGGACCTAGAAGATTTTAATGATGAATGCAAAATTCCACAGTGGGGTAGTCGTAGCAATCCTCATAAAAATGAATATAATGATTTCCTTGCTAGCATCATGGTGGGAGAAACTAGAATCGTTACACAAGCTACATTGGGAAGCATTAACTTTCCGGCTATATATTATTTTGCTTTGTTCATAGGTAGATGTATTAACGGTAAACATGAGCATAGTCACCTTTGCATGCCTGATCTGAGTATCCTTAAGAGTGTTGTAATGGTAGATAGATGATATAACTTGGGGGCTATTATTGCCAGGAGGTTACATCATAATGCTAAGGATGGATATTTCTTTGGTGGAATGTATGCCACCCGTGTAGCTGAGTATCTTGGGGTACCCATAAGAGAGAATGATATTGAGTTACCCCTTGCTTTTCTTGATTATGAGGCTTTGCTGCGCTACCAGTTTCTGGAAAGAAATGAACAATCCCTCCAGTACCGACTAATTTTTGACACACAACGTGTTGTACATGTTAGCCTTCCTGCTCCTGCCATCTTTAACTTTTAGGAAAAGCAGAGATATTTTATAACCAGAGAGGAGGCAGACGAGTATGAGCAAAATGCACAAACAGCTCGCCTTCATGCTGCAGTAGTTCAGGCAGTAGCCGCCGCAGCCTAGTACAACCCCAACTTTGACTTTGGATATTATCCGAGCCAGCCGTGGCCCTAGACCATCTTAGTCCAAAAGCCTAAGCTTGGGGGAGTACGTATTTCTCACTGATATTACATTCATGTTCACACACTTATTTCAGTTGTCGGTGTTCATACTTTTTCATTGTATTTTCCATGGTAGTTTATTTCTTGTTTTGCTTTCTTCTTGTGTGTTTAATTAACTTTGAGGAAAATACAAAAAAATAGTTCTAGCTTTATTTCCTAGTTGCTTAGTTGTAGCATTAAAGAGAAAACACAAAAAGATTTCTCGTTCTTCTTTTTGCTTGTTGGGAGCTTTCCCGTGTAAATAATTTTCCTTTCTTTCCTATGGGTCGTAAGGAGAAGATCACGATGACATGTTGAGGGTCTCTCATATGCATTATTGTTTATCTTACAAAGATCCCATATTGCCTTGTCTTCTCCTTTGGTTTATTGTTTGCAGATTCCAGATCAGTCCAATGCACGTGCACTCTTAATATTATTCACATCGTTCGGTCGTGCAAGTGAAAGGCAATAATGACGATATTTGATGAAAAGATTGAGATGGAGAAAAGTTGGTATGAACTCGACCTATCTTGCTTTTGTAAATATGATTAGCTCATCATTCCGAATTCAGTACATTATGGTTTGAACATGTTTGCAATGACAATCAGTGATTATAGTTATTCATGCCATGCATAATTAGCCAAGAGTGGATAATGGTTCGTCTTGAGTGCCAACATGCGCATTAAAATGGTTGTGACGTACTCCCTCCGTTCCTTTATGTAAGGTGTATTACTTTTGGCACGGTGATCAAGACACATAATTATAGACATGTAAATACTAATTACCCTTGAAAAATTTGTTGGTTAGTGGAAAGTGAATCAATTAGTCCAGGATACATGCAACCGACAAAGAGATAGTTTCCTTCTTTTGCTATAAAAAGAGATATAGACAATAAGAAAATAGATTATTTCCTTTTTTCGGAGGGCTGACAAGGGAATTATGAAGAAACAAAAGAAATGCACCTTACATTCTGGAATATTATCAAATAAAAAATACACCTTATATAGAGGAACAGAGGGAGTAGTATGATAGAATGGTATCCTCCTCTAAATGATTCAAGTGGCTTGACTTGGCACATGTTCACGCATGTAGTTGAAACAAATGAACATAGCCTCCACGATATTTATGTTCATGGCAAATTATATCCTACTCATGCTTTCATTAAATGTTGGTTAATCTCAAAGCATGTTGATGACTGTGTCGCTCTCTAGTTGGTCGCTCCCCAGTCTTTTGCGAGCCTTCGCTTGTACTAAGCGGGAATACTGGTTGTGCATCGATCTCAATAAACCCAAAGTTGTTCCATATGAGTCCACCATATCTACCTATATGTGGTATTTACCTAACATTCCAAGTAAATTTGCATGTGCTAAACTTTAAACCTTCAAATAAACTTTCTGTTTTGTATGCCCAAATCGCTCATGTGGCGATTGGGGTCTGTCAGTATCTTCCATGCTAGGTGGGTTATTCTCACGATATGTGTTGATTCACTATCATCCACGAGAAAGTGGCTGGTAATCAGAATGCCGAGTCCCATGCTCGGAATAAAAATCAAATTATAAATAAAAAAACTCCCCTAGGACTGTGTTTGTATGGACGGTACCCATGGATTCGGCCCGCCGTGGAGTGTGACTGATTGGTGGAGGGGCGGTAAAAACTTTAAAATTCTGTTTGGGAAGTCCCTATAATGTATCTAGCATGGAAGATATTGAAAACCTTTTGGTCGTTATGTGAGCAATGAAAGAATACTGCTCCAAAAATCATTACTTATCTCTGTTTTAAAAGCTCGAGCTCTGGCACCTCTACAAATCAATGCTTCCCTCTGCAAAGGGTCTTTCCATTTACTTTATTGTTGAGTCATCATCTTCTTATAAAATGTGCTAATTAGAGAGTGCCATCCTCATTTGTATGCCTTGCTATTAATTGATATTGAGTATGAGCATGACTGGATCTCTCTCACCGTGAATTACAATGTTTAGTCAGTCCTTGTTCTCCAGAGGTGGTCTGCATTTATGTTTTGTGTTGTTAGAAAGGGCTAGCGAGATACCATTATGTCATATTGTATCATGATTGTTTTCATAAAATTGTTGTCATCCGAGACTTATTATTATTACTCGCTAGTTGGTTATGTCATTGATATGAGTAAATGTGACACCTAAATATTATTGTGAATGTGGTTAGTCCATAATCTTTGCTGAAAATCTGAACATAAATTAGACATATTTACAATAGCAAGGTCAAACAGAGTTTGCAAAAGTTTTTCTTTATCACTTTCAGTTTATCAACTGAATGGCTTGAGGACAAGCAAAGGTTTAAGCTTAGGGGAGTTGATACGTCTCCAACGTATCTACTTTTCCAAACTCTTTTGCCCTTGTTTTGTACTCTAATTTGCATGATTTGAATGGAACTAACCCGGACTAACGCTGTTTTCAGTAGAATTGCCTTGGTGTTATTTTTGTGCAGAAATTAAAGTACTCGGATTAACCTGAAAATTTACGGAGAATATTTTTGGAATTAATAAAAAATATTGGCGAAAGAATCAATAGTAGGGGGCCCACCACTTGGCCACAAGTCGGGTGGGCGCACCCAACCACCTAGGGCGCGTCGAGCAGGCTTGTGGGCCCACTGCTGCTCCTCCGACCTTGTTTCCACTTCTATATATTCCTATTCGGGGAGAAAAAAGCCAGAGAGAAGAGTTCATCGCATTTTACGATACGGAGCCGCCACCACCTCCTATTCTTCCTCGGGAGATTAGATTTGGAGTCTGTTTTGGGCTCCGGAGAGGGGAAATCGACGCCTTCGTCATCGCCAACCATCCTTCATTGCCAATTTCATGATGCTCTCCACCGTTCATGAGTAATCTCATCGTAGGCTTGCTGGACGGTGATGGGTTGGATGAGATTTATCATGTAATCGAGTTAGTTTTGTTAGGGTTTGATCCCTAGCATCCACTATGTTCTGAGATTGATGTTGCTATGACTTTTCTATGCTTAATGCTTGTCACTAGGGCCCGAGTGACATGATTTCAGATCTGAACCTATTATGTTTTTATGGATATATGCGTGTTCTTGATCCTATCTTGCAATTTGTAGACACATATTACGAGTTATGATCCGCATCCCCAGGGTGACAACAACTGGGATTCTTTCCGGTGATTACCGTAGTTTGAGGAGTTCATGTATTCACTAAGTGCTAATGCTTTGGTCTGGTTCTCTATTAAAAGGAGGCCTTAATATCCCTTAGTTTCCAATAGGACCCCGCTGCCACGGGAGGGTAGGACAAAAGATGTCATGCAAGTTCTTTTCCATAAGCACATATGACTATATATGGAATACATGCCTACATTACATTGATGTGTTGGAGCTAGTTCTGTGTCACCCTATGTTATAACTGTTGCATGATGAATGCCACCCGACATAATTATCCATCACTCATCCATTGCCTATGATATTTCCATATATTTATCTTTGCTAAGTTACTTTTCCGTTGCTACTATTACAAACACTACAAAACTGCTACTATCACTTTTGCCACTGTTACCATTACTTCATACTACTTTGCTATTGAATACTTTGCTACAGATACTAAGTCTTTCATGTGTAGTTGAATTGACAAATCAGCTGCTAATACTCGAGAATATTCGTTGGCTCCACTTGTGTCGAATCAATAAGTTTGGGTTGAATACTCTACCCTCGAAAACTGTTGCGACCCCCTATACTTGTGGGTTATCAACTGGTCTGTTGTTAGCCGCCACGTATAGGAGTAAAGGTTCCTTCTCAGCTGGAGCGGCCAAGATTGGCGGCTCAACCAACTGTCTTTTGAGCACCTCATCTGCAGCCTTACTCCATACAAAGTCACGTGTCTTCTTCATCATCTGGTATAGGAATAGCTTTCTCGCCCAGGCGACTGATGAAACGGCTTAAAGCGGCAATACGACCCACCAAGTGCTGCACATCATTGACGCTCGCCGTTTTAGACACTGACGTGATGGCCTTTATTTTATCTGAGTTAGCCTCAATCCCCTGCTCTGAAACCAAGAAACCCAGGAGCTTGCCTGTAGGAAAACTCCAAATACACACTTGGCCGAGTTAAGCATCATCTTGTAGACCGGCAAGTTGCCAAACATTTTCTTCAGGTCATCGAGCAAAGTCTCCTTTTTCCTTGACTTAACCATAGTGTCATCCACATACACGTGAACATTGCGCCCGATCTGGCTGTGAGGCAATTCTACACACAGTGTTGATAAGTCGCCTCCGCACTCTTGAGCCCGAAAGGCATAGATACATAGCAGAAAGGCCCAAAAAGTGTTATAAATGATGTCTTCTCTTGGTCCTTAACTGCCATCTTGGCTTGAAGATAACCTAAATAGGCGTCCAAGAAGCATAAACTCTCAGAACCCGCCGTGGCATCAATAATCTAGTCGATACGGTGGAGAGCAAACGGGTCAACTAGACAGGCCTTATGAAGATGTGTGTAATCCATGTTAGCGCCAATAGTGAACTGCTTTGACGAGTCACCCAAAGCAAAATCCACCAACTTAGTTTGGTCCGCCGAAAACTTCAAAGGCGGCTCAGACTCTGTACTGGGCTTCTTCAGCGGGGTCACATCTGTTGGGTCGACATTATCCTTGTAAAACATGAGCTTTGCCCCTGCACAACTGGAGTCCGCATAAGCAGCGTCACCTTCCTCGCAATCAAGGGCCACCTTCCAATCATCATGCACTGTAATTGTCCCCTTGAGAGTCGGCATCTTGAGTTGTAAGTAAACATAACAAGGCCTAGCTAGAAACTTTGCAAAAGCCGTCCGTCCAAACCAAGGTGTGATACGGGCTCTTAATTTTCACCAGCGCACACCACAAGGTTTCCACCCTATAGTTGTGCTCATCTCCAAACGTCACCTCAAGGGCAATCTTACCTACTGGGTAGGCCAACTTACCCAGCACAACGCCATGAGAGACCGTTGACGATAGCTTAAGAGCCTTCACAATTAACTCCATCCGCTAGAAGAAGCCATAGTACAAGATGTTAATGCTCCTACCACCATCCATCAGTACCTTTGTAAATTTATAACCTCCAACCTGAGGTGCCACCACCAGCGCCAAGTCCCCTGGGTTCTCAATCAGTGGCGAGTGATCTTCCCTACTGCATGAGATAGGATATTTGGACCACTTCAAATATCACGCGTTGACCCCCCTCCTGCATAGCTTTTGATCCCGTTTCTCTAGGCTCGTAGTGAATAGATGGTATTGGCCTCCGTTGCGTTGCTTCGGGTTACTCTAGTACCCTGATTGGTTATTTTACTGCTGACCACCGTTACCGGACTATTGATGGTGACCTCCCTGATTACCTTGACACTGATAACCAGACCCTGAGCTGCCTCCACCAAAGCTAGTTCCTGAGCTGCCCGGGCCTGAGCTGCCGGACGGCCCATTACGGTTGTTACGATATTGATGAGGGTTGTAATCCCGGAACTCCCGCATAATCCTACAATCCCTCGATGTGTGTCCCGCTGTCTTATCGGGCCGGCTGTGCTTTGGGCAAGGTTTGTTGAGCCTTTCCTCTAGGTTGAAAGGCAGCTTGAAGTTACGATTGCCCTTGTTGAAGGGCGGCTTGAAGTTACCATTGCCCTTGGCATGATTGTTCCCCGTGCTGGCTTTTGCTACAAGCCCTGACCCACCATCTGGGTTCTTTCTCTTGCCCGGGTTATTATTTCCACCTCCGTTCTCTTGTTGACTGCTACTTCTCGAGCATGCGTAGGTTTCTGTGAAGAGGAACGGGTGATGCAGCAAAGTAGATAAGTATTTCCCTCAGTTGTTGAGAACCAAGGAATCAATCCAGTAGGAGATACAAGCAAGTTCACAATAGATGTACCTACACAAAGAATCAAACACGTGCACCCAACGCTATAAATGGGTTGTCAATCCCTTCACGGTTACTTGCAAGGATGAGATCTGATAGAGATAGATTGCTTGAACGGAAACTAAAACAAAAGGTAAAAATAATGCAGCAAAGTATTTTTGGTATTTTTATTTTAAGATCTGAAAGTATAAAATGGAAAATAGACCTGGGGGCCATAGGTTTCACTAGAGGCTTCTCTCATGATAGCAAGTATTACGGCGGGTGAACAAATTACTGTCGAGCAATTGATAGAAAAGAGAATAATTATGAAGATATCCAAGGTAATTATTATGCATATAGGAAACACGTCCATGTCAAGTAGACCAAAACGATTCTGCATCTACTACTATTACTCCACACATCGACCGACTCCTGCCTGCATCTAGGTATTAAGCTCAGGAAGAACAGAGTAATGCATTAGGTAAGATGACATGATGTAGAGGGATAAACTCAAGCAATATGATGAAAACCCCATCTTGTTATCCTTGATGGCAGCAATACAATACGTGCCTCGCTACCCCTACTTTGTCAATGGGTGAGGACACCGCAAGATTGAACCCAAAACTAAGCACTTCTCCCATTGCAAGAATTACCAATCTAGTTGGCCAAACCAAACCAATAACTCGAAGAGACTTGCAAAGATATGAAATCATGCATATAAGAATTCAGAAAAGACTCAAATAATATTCATGGATAATCTGAACATAAACCCACAATTCATCGGATCTCGACAAACACACCGCAAAAGAGTATTACATCGGACAGATCTCCATGAAGATCATGAAGAACATAGTATTAAAGAGAAAAGAGAGAGAAGAAGCCATCTAGCTACTAGCTATCGACCCGAAGGTGTGTGGTGAACTACTCACGCATCATCAGAGGGGCAATGGAGTTGATGTAGATGCCCTCCATGATCGAATCCCCCTCCGGCATATTACCGAAAAAGGCTCCAAGATTGGATCTCTTGGGAACGGAGGCTTCTGGCGGCGGAAAAGTGTTTTCGTGGCTTGTTTTGATATATAGGGAATATTTGGGAATTTATAGATCGAAGATTAGGGTTAGGAGGGCTATCGTGGGCCCACAAGCCTGTAGGGTGCGCCCTACCCCCCTGGGCGCGCACCTCGGGCTTGTGGCCCCATGGTGGCTCTCCTGCCTTGGTCTCTAAGCTTGGTGGTTTCCTTCCGGTCCAGAAAAAATCATTCCGAAGGTCTTGTCCCGTTTGGACTTCGTTTAGTATTCCTTATCTGTAATTCTCAAGAACAAGGAAAAAACAAAAACTGGCACTAGGCTCTAGATTAATAGGTTAGTCGCAAAAATAATATAAAATAATATATTAATGCATATAAAACATCCAAAACAGATAATATAATAGCATGGAACAATCAAAAATTATGGATACGTTGGAGATGTATCATTGACTCTTGCCATTCTTATTGTTCTTGCCTTGGGTCGACCTCTCATCATCAGAGATTTGATCTTTAGTGGTATCTGAATCAGCATACTTCGTGAGAGCCGTCATGAGCTCACCCATGTCCTAACACGAACGTTTCAGCCGCCCGAGCTTCTGTTTGAGGTGTAAAAAGTGATAGTTTTTCTCCAAGATCAAGACCGCTTGAGATGTCGTGATGTTCTCAGATGAGTGGACAACCGTCGAAACCCGTCGTACCCAGTGATGGGCCGACTCACCTTCTGCTGTACACAGTGGTCAAGATCGACAATCGTCATAGGTTGCTTGCATGTTCCTTTCAAATTCTTGATAAAGAGCGCCTTCAAATCGGCCCAAGATGTAATGGTATTAGGAGGCAAACCCTTCAACCAAGTGCGTGTCGGCCCTTCCAGCATCATGATAAAGTGCTTTGCACAAACTGCCTCGCTGACATCCAACATATCCATGGCGAGCTCGTAACCCTCAATGCAAGCCTCAGGGGGCAAATCAGCTGTATAATTAGGCACCTTACGCGGCCCCTTAAAGTCGTTGGGCAGACGCTCGTTCCATAGAGCTGCCGTCAGGCAAGGCACACCCACTCCCCTAGATGAAACGCCAGCTCCTACTAAGGCGGAAGGGTTCATCTGGGTCGTCTTAGGGTTCACCAGGTAGTCTGTCACTGGTGTTGACCCTAGCTAGGCCTGCCCCCTGTCAATGATCTCCTGAGAATCGGCCCGTGACAAGTCATCACCAGGCAGGTTACGTCGTTTTCCGCTGCTGGACACCGCCGGCGACTCTAAGTGCCGGCTGTAGCTATGGCTAGGGCTGGGCGTGGAGTGCACCCGGCCCCGGCTATACGTGCATCTTTCCTGTTGAGCCACTGCTGTCTGCAACAAGTTAATGGCATTTCGTGCCTCCTCAGTAAACGACATCCTTTCGGCAAAGGGGAGTGCATCGAGCCTGGCAGCCACCGCCGCCTTGTTCTCCACCAGGTTAGAATTATGGCTAGGTGGCGTCACAAGGTGCCAGACGGGGTCTGATCTCTCTGGGGTGGGTCTCGCCACCGTGGCGCCTCATCAGCTCGGGTTACAACTGGCGGCATGCTCGGTCCCGCTCCGGGAGTATTCAAGAGGTTTTGGGGCTGAATAGGGAGGCCGACTTGAGCCCTTCTCTGAAGGACCACCTCCAAAGCATGCTGGTCTAAGCTGAAACAGAGGGCCTCAGCCCTTAGACGTTCTGACTCAGCATTCATCTAGATCTGCAATGCGTTGATATCCTACTAGGTGTGAGCCATCAGTCCCCTTATCTGGGTAATTTCCGCATTGCATTCCCCCTGATTCCCAGTGGTAACTTCAGTGGCCATCAGGGTCGTTAACTCATCCATTAGCTCCAGCAAGACCTGGGCCGGCGGCTTAGGAGGCCCTGCCTCGGGCATGGCGGCTACCGCTGCTACCCTGGATGTCGTGCTATTAAAAACCGGCATCGGGCCTACCATGAACACGGCGGGTCGACTTGGTGGGTCGTAAGGCTCTAGAATACTGTTGCCATCGGCATAGCCCCAGAGTCTCCGCTAGAGGATCCTTCATCTGAGAAAGCCAGAGTTTCCCCTCCTGACACGGAATCTTCCCTACCTTGTGTGAAACCAACGAAAATGCTTCTTTGTCTCGGATGAACACGGGCGGGGCGCGCGCACCGGGATGGCTCGACGAGGATGGTGCAGACGTCCGGACCGGGTGTAGATCCACCGATCTTGCCAATGAACATGTGCATCTTGCCAAAGGGAACCCGATACCTGTACTCGATTGAGTCGGCCTCCGGTCCCCATCCTGCATCGTCGATGTAGAGCTTGTCGCGGCGACTCTTTGTCATCAAGCCGGCGGCGTAGTCTTCCATCCCTGGGAGAGAGCCCTTTGATAACTCAACACCACCGTGCGCTGGCCCCACGGTGGGCGCTAACCCTCGCGGTTTTATCATGGCAGATGTATGAAGACTTAGGTTCGAGGCCATCGCTAAGGCGGTGGACTCAAAGGGGTTGATTGGGACAAAAAACATGGGTTTACCCAAGTTCGGCCCCACGAGAAGAGGTAAAAGCCTACGTCCAACTTTGTGTTGTATTGATTGGAGTATCGATTACAAGGGAGCATATTCGCTTGACCTAGCTCTCGATTGATTGGTTTCTGTCTAAGCCACCCCAGGGTGTCGCCTTTATATAGGAGGTTAAGGCCCTGGGTTTACAAGAGTCTTAAACTGACTCACACAAGGTATTCGACCCTGCCTCTAAGACCCCTTGCCTTCCTAGGCAAGCCGTCACCGGGCGGCTCACCCGCCTGGGTCTCACACCATCTTCTGTCCCTAGGCCTTCATCGCCTGTTTGGTAAGCCGCCATGCGGCCTGTCCTTCATCTTCCTATGGGCTTCTAGATCTTGATTATGAGCCGCCAGGTATGACCCGACCCATCCTCGGTGGGTCTTACCACGGGGTTATATCCACAACAAATTCCATGATTCTCACCACCGGTAATGAGTAATTCCTTCGTAGACTTGTTGGACGATGATGGAGCTGGATGTGATTTGTCATGTAATTGACTAAATTTGTAGGGCTTGATATCTAGTACCCACTATGTTCTGAGATTGATGTTGCTATGACATTTCTATGCTTAATGCTGGTCACTAGGGCCCGAGTTTCATGATTTTAGATCTGAACCTATTATGTTTTCACAAATATGAGTGCGTTTTGGATCCTATATTGAATGTTTTATGCACCTATTATGTGTTATGATCCGTAGATCGCAAATTGACAGTAGTTGGGACCATCTCAAGTGATGACCGTAGTATGATGAGTTCATGTATTCACCAGGTGTTAATGATATGTTCTGGTTCTCTATTAAAGGGAGGCCTTAATATCCCTTAGTTTCCCTTTGGACCCCGCTGCCATGGGAGGGTAGGAGAAAAGATGTCATGCAAGTTGTTATTATAAGCACATATGACTATATACGGAATACAGGCCTACATTACATTACTAAATTGGAGCTAGTTCTGTGACGCTCTGGGTTGTGACTGTTACATGATGAATTTCATCCAACACAAATATCCATTCTTGATCCAATGCCTACTCTTTTTGCATATTGATCTTTGCTAAGTTACTATTGTTGTTGTTGTTTTTACAAACACTATAAATTGTTATTTTTACTATTCCTATTACTATTGCTACTATGCTACTCAACACTTTGTCCCAGAAAGAAATTCCCGGTGTGGTTAAATTAACTACTCAATTGGTAAGGCTCATAAATATTCTTTGGCTCCCCTTATGTTGAATCAATAATTTTGGGTGAAATACTACCCTCGAAGACTGTTGTGATCCCCTATACATGTCTGTTATCAAGACATGTTTCTAACTCTGTTGTCGGGGAGCATAGCTCTATTTATTGAGTTCACTTGGGATTTCTATTGATCACTATGAAGAATCTGAAAGACGCTAAGACTAAGATCGTACCCTATAGGATGAGGGCAGGTGAGGAACTACCGTCTGGTCCACACTTGATTCACCTCATGTTTTAAGTAAGCTACTTCTGTTATAAATGAAGCTTGTGATGATGCTAGTAGTTTTCTTGATAAAATTGATGATCGGGTGAATTTCTTGAACAAAAATTGCTAAATCTACAAAACTTGAGAAAGCCGAAATTATTGAAAACTATGATTCACATGTTATGTCTAGATCTCGTACTAGAATTGAAATGCCTAATGCACCTGCTAGTTATGTTATGGATTGGGACGTATCTAGGGACTTTCTTGCTTATAATGATAGTGATGATCTTAAGAATTTGCTGAGTAAGCTGGGGAAAAAAATCTATGATCACTAGTGTAGTGACATGCTATACAAACGGTTTTTAACCCCTTTCCATGATGTAGTCTTTAACCGCCTCCTTGCATGTGTGGGCGATAGGGGTCCTATCCCACACAACAGGCAAACCCCGTCGGCTATGCCTACACCTGGTCGCACACGATGGGCAAAAATATATCATTTGCGATTGGAAGGAGCATCAGAAACAAACATATTGGGGAAGACGTGTGAGATGACTTAGCATCCCACATAGGGAATCCCAAGGGTACGTTTCCGTTCGTATTGTAGATCACACACAATTTTCTGCATAACATTGTTAGTGATAGGTGTTGTCATGACACACGATAGTTATAATTTTGTCGTTTGTGTTACTCAGAACATCGCTCACGGTGTCTAGCATAAATTGTTTGGCATTGGGCTGCCCATCACACACACTAGGTATGTGAAAACACGCACACAGTTTTCGACCAGAATTTGTGTGTGATTACTCAATGATCCAACACGCCAACTTTCTAGAAACCATGTGGGTCTTTTCATGTCATCGCCCACGGTTTTGTCTTAGAAACCGTCTGCAATGGGAACCCCAATTAATAGCCTAATTGGTCAATTGTTTATAATCCATTTCGTAATGAAAATTAACATTTCATATCAAACACATAATATATTTCTTATTCATAGTACGACAACAGGATTTCATACTTGAATTACATCATGGTACAACCTCATATAGGCATATACTGCATAGCTACCCAAATGCACAACAAGACAAAGATTCAAATGCAAAATCTAAAACCTTTGGAAATTAAGCATCATCAGACGGTAAATAGACAGATGAATGTCATCTAGAAAATTGTTAAGGCAGAAAGGAGTACTGAGCCTTCAATGATGTTGAAGATCTTGGCAACTCTAGGCCCGTGCCTGTGGATGATCGCCCGCCCATCCTTCGTCCTCTTAAGGAAGACTTCAATATTATACCGTGGGTGTTTTGTGAATACCTTCATTGCCTCTTCATCATACAGGTGGTTTGAGACGTAATGATCGATGAACTGCCTTGAGAAGGACTAAAAACAAACATACGCATACATATCTTTTCTAATCTTTGAAATTGTGCAAAGGTAAAAAAACAAGGCGAAAGGGATGGTACCATCCTATAGTTGAATGATATGTTTTTCATTATGCAGACAAAAATCTTGTTGTTTTTTGTAGCTAGTATCTTTATCTTAACGACCTTTCTGAGTTTCTTGATTTGACTGATATTCAAGTACACCTCATTTCCCCAGATGCAAAAAGGGTCGAACTATGGGTCTAAACCTCTTACAGCAAGACCTACATGCGCAAGAACAAATTATTAATAAAAACATTCATATTACAATGGTTTCTGCAATTCCACAATAATGTGATATTAGCCGAACGACCATGGATGTGCAAACCTCGAGGGTAAACTTCAGTGTCCCTCATTGTTTCCTCTCCAACATGTTTAAGACAAATATTGATCAGGTTACAAGTGATATTTTGGCATACTGTCAGTGAAATATGTTACTGGAAAATAAACACATTGTGGATCCAGCATATTAGTTCGATCTATTGGAAATATGCCCTAGAGGCAATAAATAAAGTGTTTATTATTATATTTCCTTGTTCATGATAATTGTTTATTGTCCATGCTATAATTGTATTGATTGGAAACACATTACATGTGTGGATAAATAGACAACACTTTGTCCCTAGTATGCCTCTAGTGAACTAGCTCATTGATCAAAGATGGTCAAGGTTTCCTAGCCATTGACATGTGATGTCATTTGATAACGGGATCACATCATTACGAGAATGATGTGATGGACAAGACCCAAACTACAAACGTAGCATATGATCGTGTGAGTTTATTGCTACTGTTTTCTCCATGTCAAGTATAAGTTCCTATGACCATGAGATCATGCAACTCATGGACACTGGAGGAGTTCCTTGTGTGTATCAAACATTGCAACGTAACTGGGTGACTATAAAGGTGCTCTACAGGTATCTCTGAGGGTGTATATTGGGTTGGCATGGATCAAGACTGGGATTTGTTACTCCGTGTGACGGAGAGGTATCTCAGGGCCCACTCAGTAATACAACATCACAATAAGACTGGCAAGCAATGTGACTAAGAGTTAGTCACGGCATCTTGTATTACGGAACGTGTAAAGAGACTTGACAGTAATGAGGTTGAACTAGGTATGGAGATACCGACGATCGAATTTTGGGCAAGTAACATACCGAAGAACAAAGGGAACATCATATGGGATTAACTGAATCCTTGACATAGAGATTCGACCGATAAAGATCTTCGCAGAATATGTAGGAACTAAAATGGGCATCCAAGTCCCGCTATTGGTTACTGACCATGGAGGTGTCTCGGTCATGTCTACATAGTTCTCGAACCCGCAGGGTCTGCACACTGAAGGTTTGGTGACGTTTCGGTAGTATAGAGTTATGCATGATGGTGACCGAAGGTGGTTCGGAGTCCCAGATGAGATCCCGGATGTAACGAGGAGCTCCGAAATGGTCCGGAGGTAATGATTGACATATAGGAAGTCCTATTTTGGTCGTCGGAAAAGTTTTGGGCTCATCAGTAGTGTACCGGGAGACCATCGGGAGGGGTATTTCGCCCCAATAGGCTACATGGGCTTTGGGAGAGTGAATACCAGCCCTTAGTGGGCTGGTGGAAGTCCCACACAAGGCCCATCCGTCTGGGAAAGAAAAGCCCAAAGAGAAAAGGTGGAAAAAGGCAAAAAAAAGGAAGGAGTCCTAGTCCTACTAGGATTGGAGGAGGATTCCTCCTCTCCTCCCAAGTCGGCCGAAGCCTAGAGGGCTTGGCCCTTGCGCCAAGCCTCCTACTCTATTCCTCTTATATATACTAGAGGTTTTAGGGTTTTCGCACTTGATTTTCAGCCATGTGCTACCCTCTCCTCTAGTGCATAGTTTCTCCTCTAGATCGGTTTTCTGCAGTGCTTAGTCGAAGCCCTGCCAGAATTGCTCCACCACCATCACCGTGGCGCCGTCATGCTACCGGAGAACTAGTCTACCTCTCCGATCCCTCTTGCTGGATCAAGAAGGCAGAGATCGTCATCAAGATGCACGTGTGCTGAACGTGGAGGTGACGTCCGTTCGGTGCTTGATTGGGACGGATCGTGATTGGATCACGGGACGCTCGGCGATTTGGATCGCAAAGACGTTCGACTACACCAACCGCGTTTCTTAACGCTTCCCGTTTCTCAAGGGTACGTAGATCCACTCTCCCTCTCGTAGATGCTCATCATCATGGATAGATCTTGCGTGTGAGTAGGAATTTTTTTGTTTCCCATGCAACGTTCCCCAACAGTGGCATCATGAGCTAGGTCTATGTGTAGATGAGATCTCGAGTAGAACACAAAGAGTTTGTGGGCGTTGATGCTTAGATTGTTTCCTCCCTTGGTCATGTTTTGGTTCAGCGGTATTGTGGGTTGAAGCGGCCCGGACCAACCTTACTCGTACCCTTATGAGAGACCGGTTCCACCAACTGACGTGTAACCTCGTTGCACAAAGATGGCTGGCGGGTGCCAGTTTCTCCTACGTTAGTTGGATCAGATTCGACAAAGGCGGTCCTTGAGAAGGGTTAAAATCAACTTATGTATCACCATTGTGGTTTATGCGTAGGTGAGAATTGTTCTTGCTAGATACCCGTAGCAGCCATGTAAAACATGCAACGACAATTAGAGGACGTCTAACTTATTTTTGCAGGGTATGTTGTGATGTGATATGGCTAATTACATGATGTGATATATGTGACGTATGAGATGATCCTGTGTCGTATAGAATATCATGACTTGCATGCCGATGAGTACGGCAACCGGCAGGAGCCATAGGGTTGTCGTTAATTATCGTATGACCTGTGTGTCAATCATTAAGCGCAATGCAATGCTTTACTTTATCGCTAAACGGTAGCAATAGTAGTAGAAGAATGATGGGCGTGACAACCCCGATGGTGACACATTGATGGAGATCAAGATGATGGAGATTATGGTGTCGTGCCGGTGACGATGGAGATCATGCCAGTGCTTTCAAGATGGAGATCAAAAGCACAAGTTCATGGCCATATCATGTCACTTATGATTTGCATGTGATGTTAATCCTTTTATGCACCTTGTTTTTCTTAGGACGACGGTAGCATTATAAGGTGATCCCTCACTTAAATTTCAAGATGAATTGTGTTCTCCCCGAGTGTGCACCGTTGCCAAAGTTCATCGTGTCGAGACACCATGTGATGATCGGGTGTGATACACTCTACGTTCACATACAACGGGTGCAAGCCAGTGTTGCACATGCATAACACTCGGGTTAAACTTGATGAGCCTAGCATGTACAGACATGGCCTCGGAACACAAGAGACCGAAAGGTCGAACATGAGTCATATAGTAGATATGATCAACATGATGATGTTCACCATGCAAACCACCTCAACTCACGTGATGATCGGACTTGAGTTGGTGAATTTGGATCATGTGACACTCAGATGACCTGAGGGATGTCAATTTGAGTGGGAGCTTTAGTAATTTGATTAACTAAACTCATTATCTTGAACAAAGTCTAAGTAACCTTTGCATATTTATGTTGTAGATCAATGGCTCGCACAGTAGCACCCCTGAATTTTAATGTGTTCCTAGAGAAAGCTAAGTTGAAAGATGATGGAAGTAACTTTGGTGACTGGGCCCGTAATCTGAGGATTATCCTCACGGCTTCCCAGAAATCATATGTCCTTGATGCACCACTTGGTGATCAACTAGAAGACATGTCATCCGAAGACATTAAGAACGCTTGGGAGGCATGTTCTGGAGATTACACAATAGTTCGGCGTGCAATATTGTATGGCTTAGAACCGGGACTTCAAAGACGTTTTGAACGTCATGGAGCATATGAGATGTTCCAGGACTTGAAGTTTATCTTTCAGAAGAATGCCCAAATCGAGAGGTATGAGACCTTCGATAAGTTCTATGCTTGCAAAATGAAGGAGAACGGGTCTATCAGTGAACATATACTCGGAATGTCTGGGTATTCGACTCGTCTAGCGGAGTTGGGAATTGCCCTTCTGCCAGAGGCGATCACTGACAGAGTTCGTCAACCACTGCCACCTAGTTACAAGAGCTTTGTGATGAACTATCACATGCACGGGATGAACAAGTCAGTCGTCGAGCTGTTTGCGATGCTAAAAGTTGCTAAGTCTGAAATCCAGAAAGGACATGAAGTGTTGATGGTCAATAAAACCACTAGTGTAAATAAGAATGGCAAGGGCAAGGGCAATAAGGGTAAAACCAAGAAGGATGGCAAAGCAGTTGCTACTCCTATAAAGAAGCCCAAGCATGGACCCAAGCCAGAAACTGACTGCTTTCATTGCAAGGGAACTGGTCACTGGAAGCAGAACTACCCCAAGTACCTGGCTGACAAGAAGGCGGCCAACGACAAACAAGGTATATATGATATACATGTTATTGATGTGTACCTTACTAGCTCTCGTTGTAGTGCCTGGGTATTTGATACCGGTTCGGTTCCTCACATTTGCAACTCAAAACAGGAACTACGGAATAGATGAAGGCTGGCAAAGGATGATGTGATGATGCGCGTGGGAAATGGTTCCAAGGTTGATGTGATCGCCGTCGGCACACTCTCTCTTTGATTACCATCGGGATTAGTGATGAACCTAAATAATTTTTATTTAGTGTCTACGTTAAGCATGAACATTATATCTGGATCTTGCTTATTGCGAGACAGTTACTCATTTAAATCAGAGAATAATGGTTGTTGTATTTATATGAGTAATATCGTTTATGGTCATGCACCCAATGTGAGGGGTTTATTCATATTAAATCTTGATAGCGATGACACACATGTTCATAACATTCATGCCAAAAGATGTAGAGTTGATAATGATAGTACCACTTTCTTGTGGCACTGCCGTTTAGGTCATATTCGTGTAAAACGCATGAGGAAGCTCCATGCTGATGGACTTTTGGAGTCACTTGATTTTGAATCACTTGACACATGTGAACCATGTCTCATGGGCAAGATGACTAAAACGCCGTTCTCTGGAACAATGGAACGAGCAAGTGACTTATTGGAAATCATACATATTGATGTGTGCGGTCCAATGAATGTTACTGCGCATGGTGGATGTCGTTATTTTCTCACCTTCACTGATGACTTAAGTAGATATGGGTATATTTACTTAACGAAACACAAGTCTGAAACGTTTGAAAAGTTCAAGCCATTTCAGAGTGAAGTTGAGAATCATTGTAAGAAGAAGATTAAATTCCTGCGATCTGATCGAGGAGGTGCATATCTAAGTTATGAGTTTGGCAATTACTTAAGATAGTGTGGAATTGTTTCACAGTTGACACCGCCCGGAACACAACAGCGTCATGGTGTGTCCAAATGTCGTAATCGAACCTTATTAGATATGGTGCGCTCTATGATGTCTCTTGCTGATTTGCCACTATCGTTTTGGGGTTATGCATTAGAAACAACTGCATTCACTTTAAATAGGGCACCATCAACATTCGTTGAGACGATGCCATATGAACTATGGTTTGGCAAGAGGCCAAAGTTGTCATTTCTTAAAGTTTGGGGATGTGATGCTTATATCAAAAAGCTTCAGCCTGAAAAGCTGGAACCCAAAGTGGAGAAATGCGTCTTCATAGGATACCTGAAAGAGACAGTTGGGCATACCTTCTATCTCAGATCCGAAGGCAAAATGTTTGTCACTAAGAACGGAACATTTCTTGAGAAAGAGTTTCTCTCGAAAGAATTGAGTGGGAGGAAAATAGAGCTTGATGAGGTTATTGAAACGTTACTTCAACCAGAGAGTAGCGCAATGCAGAAAGATGTTTTTGTGGATCCTACGACGGTTGAAGAGGAAGTTAATGATGATGATCATGAAGCTTCAGATCAAGTTACTATTGAACCTCGTAGGTCGATAAGGGCGCATACTACTCCTGAGTGGTACGACAACCCTATCTTGGAGGTCATGTTGTTGGACAATAATGAACCTACGAGCTATGGAGGAGTGGTGCTGGGCCCGGATTCCGAGAAATGGTTAGAAGCCATGAAATCCGAGATGGGATCCATGTATGAAAACAAAGTATGGACTTTGGAAGTATTACCTGGAGGGCGAAAGGCCATTCAGAACAAATGGATCTTTCAGAAGAAGACGGATGCGGACGGTAATGTCACCATCTATAAAGCTCGACTTGTGGCAAAGGGTTTTTTCACAAGTTCAAGGAGTTGACTATGATGAGACCTTCTCACCTGTAGCGATGCTTAAGTCTGTAAAAATCATGTTGGCAATAGCTGCTTATTTCGACTATGAAATTTGGCAGATGGATGTCAAAACAGAGTTCCTCAATGGTTTCCTTGAGGAAGAGTTGTATATGATGCAACCAGAAGGTTTTGTCGATCTAGGGAATGCTGACAAAGTTTGCAAACTCCAGAGGTCCATTTATGGGTTGGTGCAAGCATCTCGGAGTTGGAATAAGCGCTTTGATGAGGTGATCAAAGCGTTTGGGTTTATACAAGTTTATGGAGAAGCTTGTATTTACAAGAAAGTGAGTGGGAGCTCTATAGCATTTCTAATATTATATGTGGATGACATATTGCTGATTGGAAACAATATAGAAATGCTGGAAAGCATGAAGGAATATTTGAGCAAGAGTTTTTCAATGAAGGACCTAGGACAAGCTGCATTCATATTAGGCATTAAGATCTATAGAGATAGATCGAGACGCTTAATGGCACTTTCACAGAGCACATACCTTGATAAAGTTTTGAAGAAGTTCAAAATGGATCAGTCCAAGAAGGGGTTCCTGCCTGTGTTACAAGCTGTGAAGTTGAGTAAGACTCAATGCCCAGTAACTGCAGAAGATAGAGAAAAGATGAGTGTCATCCCCTATGCCTCAGCCATAGGCTCTATCATGTATGCAATGTTGTGCACAAGACCCGATGTCAGCCTTGCCATAAGTATGGCCGGAAGGTTTCAAAGTGATCCTGGAATGGAGCACTGGGCGGCGGTCAAGATTATCATTAAGTACCTGAAAAGGACTAAGGAAATGTTTCTCGCTTATGGAGGTGATGAAGAGCTTGTTGTAAAGGGTTACGTCGATGCAGGCTTTAACACTGCTCCGGATGACTCTAAGTCACAAATTGGATAAGTATTTATTCTCAACGGGGGAGTGGTAAGCTGGTGCAGTTCCAAGCAAAGCGTGGTAGCCAATTCTGCATGCGAAGCGGACTACATCGCAGCCTCGGAGGCGGCGAAGGAACGTGTCTAGATGAAGCAGTTCATGACAGATCTTGGTGTAGTGCCGAGTGCACTGAATCCAATGACTCTGTTCTGTGACAACGCTGGTGCCATTGCTCTGGCCAAGGAACCAAGGTTTCACAAGAGGACAAGACACATAAAGCGACGCTTCAACACCATTCGCAATTACATCAAGGAGAAGGACATAAATATTTGCAAAGTGCACATGGATCTGAATGTTGCAGACCCGTTGACTAAACCTCTTCCAAGGGCTAAACATGATCAACACCAAAACTGCATGGGTCTTCGATTCATTACAATGTAAATCACATAGTGATGCGAACTAGATTATTGACTCTAGTGCAAGTGGGAGACTGTTAGAAATATGCCCTAGAGGCAATAAATAAAGTGTTTATTATTATATTTCCTTGTTCATGATAATTGTTTATTGTCCATGCTATAATTTTATTGATTGGAAACACATTACATGTGTGGATAAATAGACAACACTTTGTCCCTAGTATGCCTCTAGTGAACTAGCTCGTTGATCAAAGATGGTCAAGGTTTCCTATCCATTGACATGTGATGTCATTTGATAAGAGGATCACCTCATTAGGAGAATGATGTGATGGAAAATACCCAAACTACAAACGTAGCATATGATCATGTCAGTTTATTGCTACTGTTTTTTGCATGTCAAGTATATGTTCCTATGACCATGAGATCATGCAACTCACGGACATCGGAGGAGTGCCTTGTGTGTATCAAACATCGCAATGTAACTGGGTGACTATAAAGGTGATCTACAGGCATCTCCGAGGGTGTCTGTTGGGTTGGCATGAATCAAGACTGCGATTTGTTACTCCATGTGACGGAGAGGTATCTCAGGGCCCACTCAGTAATACAACATCAAATTAAGCCTTGCAAGCAATGTGACTAAGTGTTAGTCACGACATCTTGTATTACGGAACAAGTAAAGAGACTTGCCGGTAATGAGGTTGAACTAGGTATGGAGATACCGACGATCGAATCTCGGGCAAGTAACATACCAAAGAACAAAGGGAACATCATACGGGATTAACTAAATCCTTGACATAGATGTTCGACCGATAAAGATCTTCGTAGAATATGTAGGAACCAATATGGGCATCCAGGTCCTGCTATTGGTTATTGACCGTAGAGGTGTCTCAATCATGTCCACATAGTTCTCGAACCCGCAGGGTCTGCACACATAAGGTTAGGTGATGTTTCAGTAGTATAGAGTTATGCATGGTGGTGACCGAAGGTTGTTCAGAGTCCCAGATGACATCCCGGACATCACGAGGAGCTCCAAAATGGTCCAGAGGTAAAGATTGATATATAGGAAGTCCTGTTTTGGTCGCCCAAAAAGTTTCGGGCTCATCGGTAGTGCCGGTAGTGTACCGGGAGACCATCGGGAGGGGTATTTCGACCCAAGAGGCTACATGGGCTGTGTGAGAGTGAATACCAGCCCTTAGTGGGCTGGTGGAAGTCCCACACAGGGCCCATGCGTCTGGGAAATAAAATCCCAAAGAGAAAAGGTGGAAAAAGGCGAAAAAGGCAAAAAAAGGAAGGAGTCCTAGTCCTACTAGGATTGGAGGAGGATTCCTCCTCTCCTCCCAAGTCAGCCGAAGCCTAGAGGGCTTGGCCCTTGTGCTAAGCCTCATCCTCCCTTCCTCTTATATATACTAGAGGTTTTAGGGGTTTTGCACTTGATTTTCAGCCACATGCTACCCTCTCCTCTAGTGCATAGTTTCTCCTCTAGATCGGTTTTCTCGCAGTGCTTAGGCGAAGCCCTGCCGGAATTGCTCCACCACCATTGCCACGGCGTCGTCACGCTTCCGGAGAACTTGTATACCTCTCTGCTCCTTCTTGCTGGATCAAGAAGGTGGAGATCGGCATCAAGCTGCACGTGTGTTGAACGCGGAGGTACCGTCCGTTCGGTGCTTGATCGGGACGGATCGTGATTGGACCGCGGGACGCTCGGCGCTTTGGATAGCGAAGACGTTTGACCACACCAACCACGTTTCTTAATGCTTCCCGCTTAGCGATCTACAAGGGTACGTAGATCCACTCTCCCTCTCGTAGATGCTCATCACCATGGATAGATCATGCGTGTGCGTAGGAAATTTTTTGTTTCCCATGCAACGTTCCCCAACACGAGCCACATTGAAAATCCAGTTATCTAAACCAAGTGTGCTAAGAACTAGAAAATGTAGCAATTCTATATGTTGCACATGTATTTAGTACATCTAAATTCGATTTATTCATCACAAGCATAACAATACAAAATTGTACCAACAACAATCGTACATCACATTTCAGAATTACATTAAATAGTTAAATGATCACCACAACAAATGAACGAAACAGTCAACTAAGCACCGCATTGCACAATAGAACATACTAGAAGGTCAAGTTGCAGTAGCATTACATTGGACATTTCACTAGAATTTCTAAATGAATGGCACTAGCAGCATAGGCAACAGCTAAACGAAATGTGCTTAACCGGTGTAGCTAAGTGAACATATATAGGTCCTAAGTTATAAAGCTAAGCAAAACAAGCTATTCCTCATCGTCAAAGATATCGATGATGATGGGCTCCGTCAACTTGGAAGAGGGCGAGGCCTCCACACCATGGGTGCACCCCTCGTAGTGGTGAGTGGTCGGATCCTGCCCCGGCACCAACATGTCGGCTCTGGAGTTGAGGTAAGAACAAGCACGCTGAGAAAACACAATTAGTCTTCGTCGAACGCACCGACAGTGCCCTCAAGGAATTACCATGAGCTGTCGTTTATAGCAGCCAACCTTGTGGCAGCGTCATGTGTGAGGCGTCGACGGTGGCCTCGATGGTGAGGTACTCCTCCAAGATCTGGGGGTCCGCATGCATGGAAGCCATAGCTGCCTCATCTGCGTGTACAGCCGTGATTTGCATCTACATAGCCGAATGCTCTTTGAGATCCTAGCTATACTGCATGCACCATGGCTTTCGGCAGCGATTATTTCGAGGATGGGGCAGTGATTTGGGTGGAAAGTGTCGCACCGGCGGCCGGGCCATGTGGTATCGAGGAGGTGGGGTGAGGGGGTATTGGAGAGGTGTGGATTACCTGACTAGATGGACGAGGACGAGCAGCAGGAAGGAGTGCCGCCGACGAGGAGGCAGCGCTGCAAGCAAGCAATGGAGGTTTGAACTAGGAAAGGTAGAGGTAAAGGGGGAAATGTGGCTTTTGATTGGTACCGGGGGCGAGGGAGGTAGATATTTCTGGGGTAGCCCAACATTTTTGTTCAGTTCGGCGAAAAACTAGCGCGGAAAGCACCATCGGACACAATCCCTTATTCGGAACCATGTGCGATATCAAAATCACAAACGAATCCTCGTTTATACACCATGTGTGATGAACTTGAACATGCAAAATTTTCAAAATAGTTCTCGAGATCAACACATCAAAATGGAGCCTGTGATATACCCCATGTGTGATGAACTTGGACATGCAAATGTTTGTCTCAAAGCTTCAGACGTAAGATTGGGTACTACATTGCACACAGTTCTTTCCAAAAAATGTGTGTGATGAACTTCAGTTTCATTTTCAATTGGAAGATGGAATGGGGATATGGTGGCAAATTTTTGGTCTTAATTTCCCTGGTTATAGTGGCCATCCATGTCGTCGTGTAATTTAACATCAATTGCTAATTTGGGTACTGCGCAAAAGAGCCTACATCATAGCCCATGCTTACTTAATCAGGCAATTAAACAGAGCTGGTTGACCTAAACATTACTCTAACAAAAGACCAGCACTCTAAACAATGACTAATGTTCCGCCTGACGCTCGCCAATCTCCGTCGCATCCTCCATGACCATCTCACGCTCGACGATCTCCGGGGGAAGGGGTTCCATGGCATCCACCGCCACATACTCTGCAAGCATCTCGCTGTCCGTGTCTACCATCTCTTTGGAAAACGCCGCCATGAGTTTGGCTTGGTCAGCCATGGTCGGGGCTTGACGGACTCTATCTTGGCAAGGGAGGCTCCCGAAGAATGGACGGCTGCCTGAGCGCTCTCGGCGATTTCCAACTCTTCGTACGTAGGTTGCCGACCGTTATTGGAGAAGGCCGCTGCTATTTGTGCGCTCACCGCCACGAGATGGGTGTGGGCTGAATCGGCATAGGCCTGGGCAGCCCCCTTTAGGGATTCAACTATTTGTCACTGGATACATGTTTTAGTCCCATGCCAGAAATGGAAAGTAAAGGAATTCCAAAATTCATGGTATTTTGTCTCAGCCATAGACTTTGATAAGCCGTCTTTTCAAATTCCAGTAATTCCGAATATCGTGAGAAATTCATGAAACTTGGCATGGTGTGATGTCATGGCGCCTCTGTGCTGTGGTAAAAACAATGCCTAGTTCGGGACAAGTTTTGGCACAAACCTGTTACAAACCGTAGATTCTCACAAGAAGTCATGTGGTTCTCGTAGGGACAGTTCACAGTTCATATGCAAAACAAAATCTCATGTAGCTTCTCACCTTAAATTTATTTCCAGAGTCTCCATAGAGTAACATGAATGATTCGTGCGAATCAATGGAGTCTTACAGAATTCGTTTGGACTTTTAAGTATTTTAATTAATTGAGTTTTTGTAGGCATTCAATTAATGTCCATATATATAATTTAAATTTGAAATACAATAACTGCATGGTCCAGCTCATCAAAATATGTCAGAAAACCATATATGTTTCACTGGCTGCATGTTTAGGTCCCACGCAATTAATAAATGGGAATGAATTTCGGACATATATATCTACGATGCGAGGCTCGATTGTAAACATATGGACGGAAATTCATGAAATTTGGGCATGATGCCATCAATTTCCCTATTGTGTGTGTTGTGGGAATAAAAATTGCCCAATTTTGGACAAGTTTTGGAACAAAGCGTCTTACAAACTAAAGGTTCTCACAAGAAAGTTGTGTGTTCCGAGAGGAAAATTTCGCATTTTATGTGCGAAACAACATCTGTTGTCTCTTGTGGCTTGCATTTATTTCTGGAGTCACACCCACAGAGCAACTTTCCGAGAGTCATGCTAAAGTGTGGAGTTTTTCCACGGTTCGTGAGACCTTTTTAACACATTAATTGAGGTTTTTTAGTCATTTAGTGTGCATAATTTAAATTAGAACTACAATCACAAGGTCAACACATGAAAAAATATGTTGGAAAAATATGCCTTTCCATGAATGCATGTTTAATTAGGTCCCACACAACAAATGGGAATTAATTTCTAACATCTCAATGACTGTTTGCTTGGCCACAACCATTGAGATGCTTGGTTTCCAAATTCCCATAAATCCAGAACTGAACAAAAATTCATGAAACTTGACATGGTGTCGTGACAAGGGCACACACATGCAGTGGTAAAAAATCTTTCCAAATTGGACATGTTCTTGCACAACCCCCTTACAAATAAGAGCTCCTCACAAGAAGCTTTGTGGTTTCGATGGGGAATATTATATATGCATTCCACATATG
The DNA here is from genome assembly GCA_022496015.1 of Hordeum marinum. Classification (NCBI taxonomy): domain Eukaryota; kingdom Viridiplantae; phylum Streptophyta; class Magnoliopsida; order Poales; family Poaceae; genus Hordeum; species Hordeum marinum. The sequence goes on from CM039673.1 coordinate 37,575,763, forward strand.
TGGGCGAAAATACATCTGATGCCTCTTCTCTCCTTGATTTTCTTTATATAAACAACATAGACATATGTACGTGTGAAGTGCAAAATAAGATTAAATAATGGATCACCTGGCTTTTCAATACATTAATTGAGTTTTTGGTGCATTATTTACTGTGCATAATTCAAACTTGATCTACAATCACAAGGTCCGGAGCGGAAATATGGGTTGAAAAATCGTATATGCGTCCTTGGATGTATGTGTTAGGTCACCTGGAAGAAATGAGAATGAATTTCAAACATCTAAGCAAGTTGGCTCGGCCATAAATATCGAGAAACTTGGTTTCCAAATTCTCGTAAATCCAAAGCTCTATCAAAAATTCATGAAACATGGGATGGTGTCACATGAAGGCACACATATGTCGTGGTAAAAAAATACCACGTTGGCCATGTTTTGTAAGAAGCCTCTTACAAACATGAGGTTCTCATACAACAATAAGCTACATCGAGTGTTCTGATAGGGAATATATATATATATATATATATATATATATATACACACACACACACACACATCTACAGGTGAAAAATGACATCCGATGCCTCTTCTTTCCTTGATTTGTTTCCTAGAAACAACATAAAGCACTAAGTGTGTACTGCAGCATATTAAATTATTAACGTTTTATACGGCTTTTTCTATACATTAATTCAGTTTTATGTGCATTTAATGTACTTAATTCAAATATAAACTACAGTCACAAGGTCTATGTTGGGCAGGGCCTCATCTTATAAAGCATAAATATGTTGTGCTATGTTTAGTGTCCACTTTGAGAGAAAGAGCAAGCATTATTAATAGCCAACAAAGGCATTTTGGAACAAAAATCTGTCATGATACCATCGCAAATGGGCGTATTATTTATAAATCGTGGACGCTCTACAGACCTTACGTGCGGGCCATGTGATGCTATCTGTATTGACAAGGAGGTAGCGTGCGGACAGATCTTCGAGTACACGGGTGGCATGCGAGTAGTGTCCTGCGCATGCTCATCGGGGTGGCATGTCCTTTGTCAGTCGTCAAAGACATTTCATACTCAATACACGTATGCAAACCGAGGGCAATTGCTGCTTCTCTACTAACCAAGCAAATATCTGGCACGAAGGAATGTTTTCATTGTGTCATCACAAACGGTTGTGAATGATGACCCATGTGTCCTTCCCGGATCTACAACTTCTATTGTTGCTAATTGCTGAGGTTGCCATGTATGCAAAGAAAATCTGATGTGGGGAGGTAATTAAGGAGAGATATGAGTTTGGTGACCATATGTAGAAACAAAGCTAGGCGCGTGAACGTTGGCAAAACACTTAAACGAAAGAAACTCACCAATCCATGCAAGAGTTTAGTTGCTAAATCATTAAATGAAGGGACCTTAGCTACAATGCATTGTGGACTTGAGTTGCTAAGATATTTAATACACTAAGCACCCCATGTAAGCACCGATCGATGTCTTGGCAGCAGGAGTCAGGTAAGATTCAAATCTGTCATATTAGGTAAATTTTCATTTGTCAAATTGGAAACAGCGAGATTTTTCCAATTTTGCAAGAACAAAATCACTATTACGGTACAATTTTGCAACTGAAATTCAGTAAACATAGATTTCATTCATAGATAGCTGAATTGAACAAACTTTTCCCCATTTTTGCCAACCACATACTGAAATAGCTAGTTCAACTATATATACTAGCTAATTTAAAGTATGTGGTACAGTTCAACCATATCTATAGTTAGATCAACTAAACAATATAGCCCCTAAATACTACTCCAGAGGGGCTTCATGCTACTGCTAGCAGGCTTCTCCCCTGCCGAGCGCGTTCAGTAAGAGGCAGAGGAGGAGCAGCCAACCGACGAGCCAGAGGAATCAAATTCATCAGCTACCGCTGCTGCCCTCCGCCCCTCCTGACATGCCTCCTCGAAGCGGCACGACTCGGTGTAGATCTCCTCATTCCGCGCCAAAGCTACGGCGTCTGATGTGGCCATGGCGACGGTGAGCCTCTATGCATGCTCGACCTATCGCTCCTCCTCCTCATGTAGGAAGTTGATGTAGTGCGCTAGGCCACTAGCGCAAAAGACAAGCGGATGTGCTTCGACGGTGGCCTCATCCTCCCGCCTTTGGGCCGCGGTGGTGGAGTAGGTGATGGACCCGGTGGCTGACCGTGGGGTGGCTGCCAAGGCAGAGGCTGGTGTGGTGGAGGTCAAGGAGGCAGTTGGTGGGCTGGCAAAAAAGGTGGTGAGTGATGGGGTGGGGGCAAAGGCGGTCGTTGGCAGCAGCTGCCTTCGGGAAAATGTGGAGGAGCGTGTGGTGGGTGCCATGCACACAGCTAACAAGGACGCCACACTCACTACACACTTTCGGTAACTACGCCGCCAACATGGTGCAGCCTCCTGATACGTCTCCAATGTATCTATAATTTATGAAGTATTCATGCCATGTTTACAACAATTATATAAGATTTTGGTATGATTTTATTAGAACTAACCCGGACTAACGCTGTTTTCAGCACAACTACCATGGTGTCGTTTTTTGTGCACAAATAAAAGTTCTCGGAATGGGCTAAAAATTTAGTATGATTTTTTGTGGACCAAAAGAGACACCTGAAGCATTGGAGCTGGGCCAAAAGAGCAACGAGGAGGCAGCAAGCCTGTCAAGCGTGACCAGGGGATGGTCGCACCTAGGAAGCTTGCCACCGCCTCGTGGCCCCCCTTGACGTGATATCGATGCCAAAAATTTCTATAAATGCTCCGCCGCCGCACACCTCCAAAGCCACAAAAAACCTAGATCGGGAGTTCCACCGCCGCACACCTCCAAAGCCACAAAAAACCAATCTTGGCCCTCTCTGGCACCCTCTCGGAGGGGGTCACCATCACCGGCACCCTGACGGAGGGCTTCACTTATATCCTATGAGTAAATGGTTGAATGAATTGAATATCATAAATCTGAAATTAAAAATTCTTCATATACTTATCCCATGGGGAGTAATGACTTTACACGTAATAAGTATGGGCGGTGAAATTTATTGAAAGTTAGCAAACACCGCATTGGTCACTTGAACAATTCATGAAAGAATATTGAAGGAAGATTTCATATATAAATATAATATCTTGGACATCTTCTATGATTGTGAATACCCATTAATTATTTTCAAACTTGAGCAAATTAGTTGAAGTTGGACAAGGAAGACAACGTAATGAGTTATGCTTGGGTATATTTGTATAGAAGTTATATTGTTTTGGATCCTCCAACATGTGGTGCTTGCCAATGGATTGAATAAGATCCTTCAAGTAAGTTGTCATCGGTGCAAAAAGCAATACAAATTGCTCCTAAATATGTAATATCTTTTATTGTAAGGGAAAATAAGCATTGTACGAATTTGTGATGGTAAAGAAATAAAAGTGATGGACTGCATAATAAAGGTTGCTATCACAAAGGGCAATACAATGTGACGTTCCTTTGCATTAAGAGTTTGCACATCTCAAAACAAAAAGCGCATGACAACATATGCTTCCGCCTGCGAAGGGCCTATCTTTTACTTTCTAGCACTGACCTTTATACAAGAGTCATGGTGATCTTCACCACTTCCTATATTTTGCTTTTTTCTCTTGGCAAGCATCATGTGGTGGGGAAAGATCCAAGCATATGTGGCCATCCAAATATATTTGATCATGAATTATTATTGTTTACAATTATCTATATGATAATTAAGTTGGGAGGCAAAACTTTAAGCCCCTATCTTTCTCTGTGTTTGACAGATGCCATTTTCTCAAAAAATATGCTTTGAGAGTTAGCAATCATGGAAGACTATATGATAGTTGAGTATTTGGAATTTTCTAAATCAAAGCTCTTACATAGACCCTTCCTAAAAATAAGATGAATAGCAATTGTTTGGTGACTGAAAGCATAGTTTGTTAGTTTTGAAGAAACTTTCTGGTTTATACTTTAACATGTGAATAGCTTGCTACTTGATCGTGAGAAGTTTTATGAGATGAGCTACTATTTATGATACATAATTATGCTAGAAAAAGTGATTGGAATTACCATTGATCAAACTTGTGAACTTGGTAGCATTCACACTTCATAAATTATTTCTTTTATCAATTACCTACCCGAGGACGAGCAGGAATTAAGTTTGGGGATGCTGATATGTCTCCAACGTATCTATAATTTATGAAATATTCATGACATGTTTACAATAATTCTATATGATTTTGGTATGATTTTATTAGAACTAACCCGGACTGACGATGTTTGCAGCACAACTACCATGGTCTCATTTTTTGTGCAAAAATAAAATTTCTCGGAATGGGATGAAAATTTAGTATAATTCTCTGTGGACCAAAAGAGACCCCGAAGCATTGGATCTAGGACCGAAGAGCCATGAGGAGACGGCAAGCCTGCCAGGCGCGGCCAGGGGGGTGGTTGTTGGGAGACATAGTAGTAAATCAATAAAATTCCTACGTGTCACCAAGATGAATCTATGGAGAAAACAACAACGAGTGGGGTGAGTTCATCTTCATACTTATGAAGATTGCAAAGTGGAAGAGTTACTAGAACACGATTGGCGGAGTCGTACTCGCAGCGATTCAAATCGCGGTGGATTCCGATCTAAGCGCCGAACAACTGCGCCTCCGCGTTCAACAACCGTGCAGCCCGGTGACGTCTCCTATGCCTTGATCCAGCAAGGAGGAAGGAGAGGTAGAGGGAGAGCTCTGGCAGCATGATGGCATGGTGACGGTGGAGCTACATGGTACTCCGGGAGGGCTTCGCCAAGCACTATGGAGGACGAGGAGTAGGAGGAGTAGGGCTGCGCCAAGGGAGAGAGAGATGCGTGTCTCCGGCAGCCCCAAGGGCTCCACTATATATAGGAGGGGAGGAAGGATGGTGCGCACCCCTAGGGTTCCCATCCTAGCTGGTGCGGCAGCCCTAGATGGGATCTGGCCCGCGGCCAAGAGGGGAGAGGGGAGGGGCGGCGCCCTAGGTTGGCCTAAGGCCCATCTGGGCTAGGGTTTGCCCCCCTCTACTCTTGTGCTGTGCCTTGGGCCCTTGTGGGGGGCACACCAGACCACCTAGGGGCTGGTTCCCTCCCTCCTGCGGCCCATACAGCCCTCTGGTGTCGGTGGCCCCACACTATGGACCCCCGGAACCCTTCCGGTGGTCTCGGTATGTTACCGCTAATGCCCGAAACAATTGCGGTGACCAAAACGTCACTTCCTATATATGAATCTTTAACTCCGGACCATTCCGGAACTCCTCGTGACATCCCGGATCTCATCTAGGACTCAAAACAACCTTATGTAACCACGTACACTATTTCCCTATAATCCTAGCAGCATCGAACCTTAAGTGTGTAGACCATACGGGTTCGGGAGGCACGTAGACATGACCGAGACACATCTCCGGTCAATAACCAACAGCGGAATCTGGATACCCATGTTGGCTCCCACATGTTCCACGATGATGACAGTGGATGAACCACGATGTCGGGGATTCAATCAATCATGTATACAATTCCCTTTGTCTACCGGTACGATACTTCCCCGAGATTCGATCATCGGTATCCCTATACCTTGCTCAATCTCGATACCGGCAAGTCTCTTTACTGGTTCCATAACACATCATCCCGTGGCTAACTCCTTAGTCACATTGAGCTCATTATGATGATGTCTTACCGAGTGGTCCCAAAGATACCTCTCCGTCACACGAAGTGACAAATCCCAGTCTCGATTCGTGCCGACCCAACAAATACTTTCGAAGATACCCGCAGTGCACCTTTATAGCCACCCAGGTACGTTGTGAAGTTTGGCACACCCAAAGCATTCCTACTATATATGGGATTTCCACAATCTCATGGTCTAAGGAAACGATACTAGACATTAGAAAAGCTTTAGTAGATGAACTACATGATCTTGTGCTATGCTTAGGATTGGGTCTTGTCCATCACATCATTCTCCTAATGATGTGATCCCGTTATCAATGACATCCAATGTCCATGGTCATGAAATCGTGACCATCTATTGATCAACGAGCTAGACAACTAGAGGCTCACTAGGGACACGTTGTAGTCTATGTATTCACACATGCATTACGGTTTCCGGTTAATAAAATTATAGCATGAACAATAGACAATTATCATGAACAAGTAAATACAATAATAACCATTTTATTATTGCCTCTAGGGTATATTTCCAACAGTGTCCGTGCCTAGCAGGCTTGCCACCGCCTCGTGGCCCCCCTTGACATGAGATCGACGCCAAAAATTCCTATAAATGCTGAAACCTCCAAATAGAAACCTAGATCGGGAGTTCCGCCGCCGCACACCTCACCCTGCCGGAGGGGATAACCATCACCAGAGGCCATCTTCATTGTCTCGGAGGGGCCATCAACACCATCCAGGCCAAGGACCAGAGGGAGAAACTCTCCCCCCAGCGGGGGGAGGCCATGGAGGAGTAACCATAAGGGGGAGAACTTCTCCCCCTCTCTCCCGGTGGTGCCGGAGTGCCATCAGGGGAACTATCGCCGTGGTGATCATCTTCATCAACATCACCTTCTTCATCACTATTCTCATCTCCTTTTAGCGGTCCACCCTCCCGTACCCCGCTGTAATCCCCTACTTGAACATGGTGCTTTACGCCACATATTATGATCCAATGATGTGTTGTCATCCTATGATGTTTTGAGTAGATTTCTGTTGTCCTTTGGGTTGATTGATGATATAGATTGGTTTGAGTTGTATGTTTATTTTGGTGCCGTCCAATGGTGCCTTCCCTGCCGCGCACACGCGAAGGATTCTCGCTATAGGGTGTTGCAATACGTTCATGATTCACTTATAGTGGGTCGCTTGAGTGACAGAAGCAGAAACCCGAGTAAGGGGGCTGTTGCGTATGGGATAAACGGGACTTGATGCTTTAATGCTATGGTTGGGTTTTACCTTAATGATCTTTAGTAGTTGTTGATGCTTGCTAGAGTTCCAATCATCAGTGCATATGATCCAAGTAGAGAAAGTATGTTAGCTTATGCCTCTCCCTCATATAAAATTGCAATAATGATTTCCGATCTTGTTAACAATTGCATAGGATAATTCCGCACACCAACCCCTCACTATTCCACACTCGCTATTTGTCATATATTTTAATATTATCATAACAGCACCTATTTTTATATTTTAGTTCTCCAATATCATGCAAAGCTATCCTCTTCATTTGGTGTACGTAGTTTTATTTCTCGTTTCCAGATGGAAGCAAACATTCGGTGTACGTAGAGTCGTATCGGTGGCAGATTGAAATTGGGAGAATATTGATCATACCTTTAGCTCCTTGTGGGTTCGACACTCCATACTTTTCACTTCCACCTTTGGAAATTGCTATGATGATTCCTTGCACTTGGGGATTATCACCTCCCAGCTAGAGCTGCCCTCTAGCGGGGTGGCGGAGCAACGACGATGGCAGGTGCCATTGGCGATTGGGGGAGAAGCAAACTTGGAAAGCTATAGGCAGGGAGGGTATGAATGCAATGTGGAGAGGCCGGATGTGAGGGTTTATAAAGCAGGTGGCCAAGGCGACGGGCGGGAAGCATGCACACGTTCATACGCGGGAACGGTAAGGTTGCGCGCATTGATGCGCGGAAATGGGAAGCTTCCGCGGGTTCCTGCGCGGTTTTGTGGGAACGGGAAGCCGAAAAGAAACATTGTGTGCTCCCAAAGCATCGCGGGAATGGGCATTTCAGGGTGTTGGGCGGGAAACTTGCGCACTCCCGAAGCGTGCACCGGAATCCTCGTGCAGCAACGCAGTGACAAGACCGGACAAAGGTCGGAGAAATGACAAGTATGCGGATAGTTAATAAGAAACAATTTTCTGCGTCTTATTACAAAATAAACGGTCATTTTGTGTGCACCGTCGCGAATGAATGTATGCATGAGGTCATTGATGCAGCCTCGATGCGCTCTGCTCGCGTTCGTGCGCGCCCGGCCGCTCTGCTGGCGTCCACGTGCGAGCGATTAGGCACATTCGGGGAGCCATATGCTAGCGGTTGCGCCGCTCCTGGCGACACAATGCAATTAAGCGCTGCAAAAACTACCATGCGGTTGATGCGGCCTTTTACCTTCGTCTCTTCCACATTCCGACCATGCCACACAACCCAAGAAGCACACCCACGTCGGAAAATAATATAGAGAGGATGCACATCTCTTCATCGCTTCCACCTTCCCGTGTGAATCCAATGGTGGCTGCTAGTGCTAAGCAGCAGTTCGCCACTATTATCAAACTGGACACACACAGTAGGAAGATGGGCCTCTCGGTGATGTACACCAATGACCCGGTCGTGGTGGTGAACTCCATCAACGTGTTGGAGCAGCTGCTTGCTAAGGATGACAAGTACAAAGTGGTCGGCTTCGACCTCGAGTATACCGGCGGTCGTGATGTGCATGATCAAAAGGTTTCCATTGCCTAGTTGGGCGTGCGCCATCACATGCTTGTCTACCGGTACTGTCTGGCCACAAGGCCTTGTGAGCGTTTCACCAGGTTTGTCAACAACCCTGACTACAGGTTCGCAACGGTGGACACCACCAATGATCTAATGGTGCTCAAGACTTCGGGCTTGTCCTGCTAGAACCTTGTCAACATCCATGGTTAGTATAGGGTCTGGGGGTGAGAAGAAGAAGCAGAAGGACTCCTTGGTTGACCTTGCCATGGCCATCATCAACCCCTACTACAGAGACATGAACGCTGAGTGTCGTGAGGACAAGACTTCCTGGCACGTGACTGGGTGGATGAACTGGATGAAGAACACATCAAGTACGCGGCCAAGGACGCGTGCACCAGCTATGAGATGTACAGGAGGATCATTGACATGAGGAAGTGCCTCCTTCCTACCGACAGCAAGGGGTAGCCACAAGCAGAGCAGAAGTGTCGGCAACATCGTCAGAAGAACATTATGATTCGACAATCATCTACTTGTAATTTTATATTCAGGAATGTACATGTGTTGTGTAGTCACTTACGGAACTGTATGTCCAACTTGGTTATGCAACACTAATATTGGTGTTTTGTAGACAGAGCATATAGATGTTGTGCAAACATAGCAAATCACATCTCATACAATTATTAGCAGCAATCGTGTGCCCACAACACATACAGGTAGTGAGGATGAATCGTTTGGGTTATTATTGGTCTTCCCACACATGTCTGATGAATGAACTATTTGCCGGGTACCCACAAGACAAATAGTTATCAGGAAGAACCGTTTGGGTTATTACTGGTGTTCACACACAATTCCGATGAATGAACTATTTGCCAGGTATCACACACACCTTCTTAGGCTAACTCGTTTGTGTTCTGCTGGATCAGCGCAAAGAGTTTTTCCGAGTGAACTGTATGCCGCACTATGCACATGTATATAGTTTCTCGAACGTTTTTATTATCTTCCATAATCACAAACAGTTCATCAGAACAAACTCTATGCAACCCATCACACACACAACTGTTTTTGAACCGTATTTGCTCGTTGCTTCATTGCGCACGGTTTTTTTCATTGGCGACGGAGGTTGAACTATTGTGTTTGCGATTCATGCATAGCACACAGTTTCGTCCAAGGGTCTCTAATTGCAGTGTCTCATTAGCAGCATCCTGCAGTAGTGGATGGAGAAAATGAATATGATACTAAGTTTGCTACTTCTCCAGTATATGTTACTGATAAGGATTATGAATTCCCTATCGATCCGGAGTTAATTACTTTTGTAGAATGTGATCCTTTTGATGGTTATGAAACTAAAATTGTAATGGCACACCTTACCAAACTGAATGATATTGCTACCCTATTTTCTCATGAGCAAAAACTTCGCTACACTATATCGTTAAGCTTTATCCTTTCTCATAATAGGGTAATGCTAAGAAGTGGTTTCATACTCTTGCTCCTGGTTCTATGCGTAGTTAGTAGGATATAATATATTACTTCTCTGGAAAATATTTTCCTGCTCACAAGAAATAAGTTGCTTTATAGGAAATATTTAACTTTGTGCAATCTGAAGAAGAGAAACTTCCTCAAGCTTGGGGGAGGCTTCTCCAATTACTTAAAGCTTTGACTGATCATCCTCTTAAGAAAAATGAAATATTTTATACTCCCTCCGTCGCATAATGTAAGACATTTTTTAACACTAGTGTAGTGTTAAAAACGTCTTATATTGTGGGACGGAGCGAGTATCTTTTATCATGGACTAACTAATGCTTCTAGGGAGTACCTAGATAGTTGTGGTTGTTGTGTTTTCAGGGAACGAACTGTTGGACAGGTTGAAAACTATTGAATCATATCTTAACTAATGTCAATGATTGGACACTTCCTAATCCTCTGTTGGAACCAATTCAACAAAAGAGAGGTATCCTATTACTCAGTCCAGAAGATATGCAAGAAGGCAAGAAATCTATGAAAGAAAAAGGTATTAAAACTGAAGATGTCAAGAATTTACCACATATTGAAGGAATACATGGACTCGATATCCCTACACAGGTAGTAGAGGTAAATTCTCTTCGTAGATTTGATGAGGATGATATCACTTATAATAAGAATGTTAGTAAATGCATGATGAATTTCATAATTACATTGTTTAGCAAGAACATTTCAATATGTATGTTGAGGAACAATTAAAAAGAAATGTCATGATGATTGATCGTTTGAGTGACTTGATGTTTAAGATTGCTAATGTTGTTTGAGGTTTGAGTAAACATTCATCCATGGTTCATACTCACCTAAAACAAGTCACAAAATAATTTTCTTACTAAAATGAATAATAAATTGAATGATCATGTTGTTATAGTTATGACTAAAGGCGGTAGAATGACTCAAGAGCCTCTTTATCCTGAGGGACATCCTAAAAGAATTGAGCAGGATTTTCATAACATTAATAATGATGCACCTGGTTCATCTAAAAACAAAAGGAAAAAGAAAAAGAAAAGTGATAGAACTTTCCATGCTACTAGTGAACTTGTGGTAGAAAAGCCTACTCAGAACCATAATGATATTTCTATTTCTGATGTCGAGACACAATCTGATAGTGAACATTCAACAATGATCTATATATAGAACCTGCTACTGGTCTTGATAACCCACTACTACTTGTAAATTGGGTTGGGTTTTCCCCCAAAGGGAACGGGAGATGTGGCACAGTAGAGATAAGTACTTCCCTCAGTCAGAACCAAGATTATGGAACCAATAGGAGAACCACACAAATTCCCGTCTTCAGAGCCTACACACACAAGAGTACACACTTGCACCTAACACGGGCAAGAGGGTTGTCAATCCCCTTAAACTTGTTACAAGGAGAGAGAGAGAGAGAGGTAGGCTCTTCTATCATAGCTTACCAAATAATTAGTCCAGGTTTGAACGGTGTAAGAGTTCTCGCCTATAATATAACATGACCCAATAGATCAATTGAAAGAATATGATTGTATGTGTCCCAAAAAGAAAATAAATGTTCAGTATATATTTATGTCATAGTGAGTTGAGATTTTATTTTTTGGTCAAGGGCACATAAATGCATATATAGTATCCCATGAAATTTTCTCCACTAACTACTTTCTCCACAATGCACCAACATGATAACAACCCCTCTAGCGAGATATACAATTTATACTTAGATAGTCAAATTTATGCTTTGGACAATTACTAATCATTTTATTATTATCAAAATTCAACCTCGGAGCAATAGTTACATCTCATAAATAAGTTTTTGCTAAAAGATTGGGCGTGAATAGTCAAAATACACCATAAATATATCCTGGTGGAGGGACTAACATTCTTTCGTCCATGCATGAACTTATGTCATCATATGTTCCCCATCATCTAATATTTTTATATTGTGAATCAAAAAAGAAGTAACAAAATGGCAAATAAAAAATTATGACATTAATTCAACTCAACATGTAATACGTACTATATATTAGTAGGGTTTAGATAAGGTTAGTTCATGGTTGTGTTCGCTGCCTAAGCATTGGGTTCTCAAAGAGAATTCAGTAATATAAATAAATTATATGGCATCAATTTAATCTTTTTGATATTAATTGTTTTAGTTCATCAAACATAACTGAATAATCAAAAGAAAGTGTTATGGAATCCCGTCTAACTATATAAGTATTACATGCGAAGTCAAATGCAAGAATAAGATATAATGAAACAATATATATATTGAAGAATATGGAAGCAAACAATATATGTAGGAGATATATTGATATATCATAGCTAGAGTAGCACCGTGTGAATGTTTGCACAATTGTGTTTGCAAGAACCATATCAGAAATGTACGTATATAACTTGAATCAAAAGAGTAAAATAATTGCCCACACCTAGTTCATAGGAATGAATCGAAACATGTGTAATTAAACACCCAAATACAATACATCGAAGAAGCATAAAGAACTTGCAGAAGGCACTTTTTCGTCAATAGAGTTTCAGTCAAACATTCATGTTATCAGAAGAGTGTGATGTGCATATATCTACTCATGAAAAACTGGAATTTCTATAGAAAAATATACCATTTTCAAGAAAAACACTACTTTTGTGAGATCGTACTGGCATGCAAAATTGGTTTTCGGGTATGTTATAAAACTCCTCATCATTCTCTAGTGGCACTACTTTCAGTTTTCCACTCCAATTGGATCGACCACAACGTACATCTTTCAGTGTAAATACATTCCATGGTGTGTATTTCTCAAGACTGCTTAGTGAAAATATATGAGACATCAATTCAAATGTATAATTTGGTAATGGAACATCAAAATGAATGCCACAGAAAGACCCCAAAATGTCATATAAGATCACAATTGGCCATCCAAATCTAAGGTCACTGCATTCGTTATGAAGAAATTCTTTTCCACGGAACAAAACCACACCAACACTAAAATTCATGAACGAACGTCAACTATACTCTTATGTTTCATTATATGAGATGGTAGTTATTTGTTCATTTAAAGTCATGATATTGCTCCACCATGGTATTAGATGTGGCATTTCCTATCATGCTATGATGATGTGATATCATCATTTTTTTCTCTAATCTACTAAAAATTCTTACATATTGGTTTCACCATCTGAAAGCCCTCCTTCGCACATGCACATTGGTCGGGTATAACGCTCCGCACAAGAAGTCAGGTTCCGACCGCATGCTATACTACTTTCCAAACTTTCGCATGTCGTTTAACTGAGAATGATGTCCCCACACAGTATAGCAGCCCACTGCCATGGAATTAAATGTCTTGGGCCCGTCCACCTGTTACGTGCATTTGCGTAAAGGCTAGTTGTGGTGGCATCATGGTCTTTGTTTTCACTAATATTTCTTTGAATTTCAGTAAATTTTCTTTCAGGTGGGGGAGGGACGCTAGTTTCCCTAACCCTTCAGTAACAGTAATCCAAGAAAATGCAAATATCATTGCACACTTTCCTAATAGAGGCATGGGCAGCCGGTCTGAAATCAATCACGCAGACGCGCTTGCGAATTACCATCCCTCCTCACAATCTTCTACCAAAAACATAATTAATATTAACATAACAAAAATATTTAATAGTGCACCTGCACTATTAAGCTGAAACGTACAACTCACGGATTGACTACATGCATGTGGTAATGTCATCCCACTTTATTTCGTCTTATTTTTTTCAAAAAAAACTATAAGTTTTCAATTGAGTGTCAGAACGGCGATTCGTTTTCACTGTTAGGTTTTTCATGACGAGCTCTTCAAAACTACATCCCGTATGAATATGTTTCGACAAATTTTTTTGGGTCAATTTTGGCTCTAGACGAAGCAACTTAAGTGCTAACAGAAGCAACTTCCTTGCACCATGTGTATTGGTGAATTTACCTAGCAAGTATATCGTAGACAACATAGAAACCATGATAGACAAATTTTCATCGTATGTAGGCAATTGAGCATCACTCGTAGGCAACCCTGGCATTACATTGAGGCAACTTTTAGCACTAAATGAGGAAACTCCCGTTATGGAGGTGCATACGTTGTTAGTTATGCTAGGCAATATGGTGGTGAACCTAAGCCACTCTAGAGTGTTTGAAGGCAACTTAGAAACATAAGGATAAAAACTTCATAATATTTGTAAGCAACTATTTTACAAAGTTAGGCAACTGAGCAGAAATTATGACAACTAATTACCAATAGCAGGCAACTGTGCATCAATGGTAGGCAATTTATAGTATCTATAGGCAACTGAACATCAACCATACGCAACTGACCATCAGTAATAGGCAACTGAGCATGAAACTAGAGCAATTCCATAGTATTTGTAGGCAACTGAGCATCATCCATAGGCAATTGATCATCATTAATAGGCAACTGACCATCAATGTTTGGCAATTTCACAATATTTAGTGGCCATTGAGCATCAACCGCACACAATTAATCATTAATGACAACAATTGAGCAGCAACAACAGGAAAGTTGAGATTGGCAAGATTCACACGTACACATAGTGCAGTGAAGTTACTTCTATGTAGCACTAAATGCGCCTCATGTTTGTGTGATATTCTCATTTTTACAAAAATCAACCAAATAGACAGTCCTACTGGCCAAGTGAAAAAAAGTTGCTTTTCTATAGCACTAAAGTTGTCTCAATATTACCAAAAGTTGCGCAAAAAAGTTTGTCGAAATATATCCTTATGGGATCTACTTTTGAAGAACTCGTTGTAAGAAACCCAGCCATGAAAACAGATCTCAATTTTGACGCTCGATTGAAAAGATGTAGGTTTTTGAAAGAGAAACAGTCATAATTAATTACACTAGAGGGAGGGAACCAGGTCGCATGGGTTTCCTTTTCTGGACTATGCGCGTGTGCGGGGCTAGTGCTGTCCTTTTTTGGAGTGCGCTCGCACACCTAAACGGGTGCCTTGTCGCAGGCGAGCCGCATCCTTAATAGAATTGTAGCCATGTTAGAGACATGTGTGTACCTCCACAATGTAATGGGCTACTATTATTTGCAACTAGTTTTTTCGTAATTTTATTACTGAATATGGATTTTCTCATGAGATATATAGGGTTTTTGCCTCCTAGGCAGGTTTTATGACAAAATTGATGGTTTCGACATCGAAGTGTTGGGGATCGAAGTGGTAAATCAAAATTTTCCTACGCATCACCAAGATCAATCTATGGAGAAACCAGCAACAAGTAGGGGGAGTGCATCTTCATAGCTTTGAAGATCGCAAAGCGGAAGCGTTACAAGAACGCGGTTGATGGAGTCATACTCACAGCGATTCAGATCGCGGTCGATTCCGATCTAAGCGTCGAACAACGGTGCCTCCGCTTTCAACACACCTGCAGCCTGGTGACGTCTCCTACGCCTTGATCTAGCAAGGAGGAAGGAGAGTTTGAGAGAGAGCTCCGTAAGCACAACGGTGTGGTGACGGTGGAGCTGTGTGGTACTCTGGCAGGGCTTTGCCAAGCGCTACGGAGGACGAGGAGGTGGAGAGGTAGGGCTGCGCCAAGAGAGAGAGAGAGAGAGACTTGCGTTGTCGGCAGCCCCAAAACCCTCCACTATTTATAGGAGGAGGAGCAGGGCACACCCCCTAGGGTTCCCACCCTAGGGTGGCGGCCACCCCTAGATGGCCCTTATGGCCGGCGGCCAAGAGAGGGAGAGGGGGGGCGCGCCCTAGGGTGGGCCTAGGGCCCATCTGCGCCTAGGGTTTGCACCCTCTCCTCCTTGCTGCGCCTTGGGCCTTGGTGGGAGGCGCACCAGCCCACTCTGGGACTGGTCCCTTCCCACTCTCGGCCCATGCAGGCCTCTGGTGCCGGTGGCCCCTCACGGTGGACCCCCGAAACCCTTCCAGTGGTCCCGGGACGTTACCGGAGACGCCCGAAACACTTTCGGTGACCAAATCCACACTTCCTATAAATCATTCTTTACCGCCGGACCATTCCGGAACTCCTCGTGACATCTGGGATCTCATTCGAGACTACGAACAACCTTCAGTAACCACATACACAATTTCCCTATAACCCTAGCGTCATCGAACCTTAAGTGTGTAGACCCTACGGGTTCGAGAGGCATGTAGACATGACCGAGACTCCTCTCCGGTCAATAACCAACAGCGGGATCTAGATACCCATCTTGGCTCCCACATGCTCCATGATGATCTCATCGGATGAACCATGACTTCGGGGATTCAATCAATCCCGTATACAATTCCCTTTGTCCATCGGTATGTTACTTGCCTGAGATTCGATCGTCGGTATCCCTATACCTTGTTCAATCTTGTTACCGGCCAGTCTCTTTACTCGTTCCATAACACATGATCCCATGACTATCTCCTTAGTCACATTGAGCTCATTATGATGATGTATTACTCGGTGGGCCCAAAGATACCTCTCCGTCACACGAAGTGACAAATCCCAGTCTCGGTTCATGCCAATCCAACATATACTTTCTGGGATACCCGTAGTGCACCTTTATAGCCACCCAGTTTCTTGTGACGTTTGGCACACCCAAAGTATTCCTACGATATCCGGGATTTGCACAATTTAATGGTCTAAGGAAATGATACTTGACATTAGAAAAGCTTTAGCAGACGAACTACACGATCTTGTGCTATGCTTGGCATTGGGTCTTCTCCATCACATCATTCTCCTAATGATGTGATCCCGTTATCAACGACATCCAATGTCCATGGTCATAAAACCATGACCATCTATTGATCAATGAGCTAGCCAACTAGAGTCTCACTAGGGACATGTTTTGGTCTACGTATTCACAAATGTATTACGGTTTCCTGTTAATACAATTATAGCATGAACAATAGACAATTATCATGAACAAGGAAATATAATAATAATCATTTTATTATTGCCTCTAGGGCATATTTCCAACAGTCTCCCACTTGCACTACTAGAGTCAATAATCTAGTTACATTGTGATGTATCGAACACCCATAGAGTTCTGGTGTTGATCATGTTTTGCTCGTGAGAGAGGTTTAGTCAACGTATCTGCGACATTCAAACTGTATTTACTTTACAAATGTATATATCTCCATCCTGGACATATCCACGAGTGGAGTTGAAGCGGCGCTTGACGTGTCTTGTCTTCTTGTGAAACTTGGGCTCCTTGGCAAGGGCAATAGCTCCAATGTTGTCAGAGAATAGAGTCATCGGGCGCGACGCATTGGGAATCACTCCTAGGTCGGTGATGAACTCCTTCATCCAGACTCCTTCTTGTGTTCATTCTGAAGCAGTTATGTACTCCGCTTCACATGTAGAAGTCACCATGACGCTATGCTTGCTGCTGCACCAGCTGACTGCCCCTCCGTTCAAACTATACATGTGTCTAGTTTGTGACTTGGAGTCATCCGGATCTGTGTCGAATCTAGCATCGACGTAACACTTTACGACGAACTCTTCGGCACCTCCATATACGAGAAACATGTCCTTGGTCCATTTTATTCGGAGACATAGTAGTAAATTCAAAAAAAAACTACGTGTCACCAAGATCAATCTATGGAGAAACCAGCAACGAGCAAAGGGGAGTGCATCTTCATACCTTTGAAGATCGCAAAGTGGAAGCGTTACAAGAACGCGGTTCGTGGAGTCGTACTCGCAGCGGTTTAGATCGCAGTCGATTCCGATCTAAGCGCCGAACAACGGTGCCTCTGCGTTCAACACACGTGCAGCTCGGTGACGTATCCTACGCCTTCATCCAGCAAGGAGGAAGGCGAGGTTGAGGGAGAGCTCCGGCAACACGACGGCGTGATGATGGTGCAGCTGCGTGGTACTCCAGCAGGGCTTCGCCAAGCACTACGGAGGACGAGGAGGAGGAGGGGTAGGGCTCCGCTGAGAGAGAGAGAGATTGGTGTCTCCCAACAGCCCCTAGGCCTCCCGATTTATAGGAGGAGGAGGAGGGGGCGCAGCCCCTAGGGCTCCCACCCTAGGGCTGGCGGCCAACCCTAGATGGCCCCTTGGGGTGGCGGCCAAAAGAGGGAGAGGGGGAGGTCCCTAGGGTTGCCCTAGGGCCCATCTGCGCTAGGGTCCCCCCCCCTTGCTCTTGCTACGCCTTGTGCCTTGGTAAATATGCCCTAGAGGCAATCATAAATTAGTTATTATCATATTTCCTTGTTCATGATAATCATTTATTATCCATGCCATAATTGTGTTGATCGGAAACTCAGATACACGTGTGGATACATAGACAACACCATGTCCCTAGTATGCCTCTAATAGACCTCCTTGATGAAAGATGGCTATGGTTTCCTAGTCATGGACATGAGATGTCATTTGGTAATGGGATCACATCATTAGGAGACTGATGTGATGGACAAGACCCAAACTACAAACGTAACATATGATCATGTTAGTTTATTGCTACTGTTTTCTGCATGTCAAGTATATGTTCCTATGACCATGAGATCATGCAACTCACTGACACCGGAGGAGTACCTTGTGTGTATCAAACATCGCAACATAACTAGGTGACTATAAAGGTGCTCTACAGGTATCTCCAAGGGTATCCATTGGGTTGGCATGTATCAAGACTGGGATTTGTTACTCCGTGTGACAGAGAGGTATCTCAGGGCCCACTCGGTAATACAACATCACAATAAGCCTTGCAAGCAATGTGACTAAGTGTTAGACACAGGATGTTGTATTATGGAAGGAGTAAAGAGACTTGCCAGTAACGAGGCTGAACTAGGTATGGAGATACCGACGATCGAATCTCGGGCAAGTAACATACCGAAGAACAAAGGGAACATCATACGGGATTAACTGAATCCTTGACATAAAGGTTCAACCGATAAAGATCTTTGTAGAATATGTACGAACCAATATGGGAATCAAGGTCCTGCTATTAGTTATTGACCGTAGAGGTGTCTCGGTCATGTCTACATAGTTCTCGAACCCGCAGGGTCTGCACACTTAAGGTTCGGTGACGTTTCGGTAGTATAGAGTTATGTATGGTGGTGACCGAAGGTTTTTTAGAGTCTCAAATGAGATCCCGGACATCACGAGGAGCTCCGGAATGGTCCAGAGGCAAAGATTGATATATAGGAAGTCTTGTTTTGGTCGCTGGAAAGGTTTCGGGCTCATCGGTAGTGTACCGGGAATTGTGGTACTGTACCGGGAGATCTTCGGGAGGGGTATTTCGACCCAAGAGGCTACACGGGCTGTGGGATAGTAAATACGAGCCCCTAGTGGGCTGGTGGAAGTCCCACACAAGGCCCATGTGGCTGGGAAGAAAAGCCCAAAGAGAAAAAGATGGGAAAATGCAAAAAAGGCAAAAATAAGGAGTCCTAGTCCTCCTCGGTTTGGCCAACCCAAGGGCTGGATCCTTGGGAGCCAAGCCTCCTCCTCTCTTCCTCCTATATATACTAGAGGTTTAAGGGATTTTAGCACTAGATTTTCAGCCACGTGCTACCCGTTCCTCCAGTGCATAGTTTCTCCTCTAGATCGGATTTCTGCAGTGCTTAGTCGACGCCCAGCTGGATCAAGAAGGCGGTGATCGACAGCAAGCTATATGTGTGCTGAACGCGGAGGTGCCGTGCATTCGGCGCTATACGAAGGACCGTGATCATGATCGCGAGACGGATGGTGATGAGATCGCGGGATGGATCGTGATGAGTTCGTGGGACAGATCGTGATGAGATCGCGGGACGGATCGTGATGAGTTCGCGGGACAGATCATCATTGGATCGCGAGATGGATCGTGATGAGATCGCAGGATGCTCGGTGATTTGGATTGCGATGACGTTCGACTACACCAACCGCGTTTCTCAACGCTTCCCGCTTAGCGATCTACAAGGGTATGTATATCCACTCTCCCTCTCGTATATGCTCATCACCATGGATAGATCTTGCATGTGCGTAGCAATTTTTTTGTTTCCCATGCAACGTTCCCCAATAGTGGCATCATGAGCAAGGTCTATGTGTAGATGAGATCTATAGTAGAACACAAAGAGTTTGTGGGCGTTGATGCTTAGATTGCTTCCTCCCTTGGTCGTGTTTTGGCTTAGCGGTATTGTGAGATGGAGCGGCCTGGACCAACATTACTCATACGCTTACGAGAGACCGGTTCCCTCAACCGCAACTTGTTGCATAGATGGCTTGCGGGTGCCAGTTTCTTTCACTTTAGTTGGATCGGATTCGACAAAGGCGGTCCTTGAGAAGGTTGAAAAGCAACTAGTGTATCACCATTGTGGTTTTTGCGTAGATGAGAATTGTTCTTGCTAGATACCCGTAGCAGCCACGTAAAACATGCAACAACAATTAGAGGATGTCTAACTTGTTTTTGCAGGGTATGTTGTGATGTGATATGGCCAATTACATGATGTGATATATGTTATGTATGAGATCATCATGTGTTGTATAGAATATCACGACTTGCATGTCGAAGAGTACAGCAACCGGCAGGAGCCATAGGGTTGTCTTTAATTATTGTATGACCTGTGTGTCACTCATTAAGCACTATGGAATGCTTTACTTTATTGCTAAACAGTAGCAATAGTAGTACAAGCATGATGGGCGCTACAACCCCGATGGCGACACGTTGATGGAGATCAAGATGATGGTGATCATGGTGTCATGCCGGTGACGATGGAGATCATGCCGGTGCTTTCAAGATGGAGATGAAAAGCACAAGTTCATGGCCATATCATGTCACTTATGATTTGCATGTGATGTTAATCCTTTTATGCACCTTGTTTTTCTTAGGGCGACGGTAGCATTATAAGGTGATCCCTCACTTAAATTTCAAGATGAATTGCGTTCTCCCTGAGTGTGCACCGTTGCGAAAGTTCGTCGTGTTGAGACACCACGTGAGGATCGGGTGTGATAGACTCTACATTCACATACAACGGGTGCAAGCCAGTGTTGCACATGCAGAACACTTGGGTTAAACTTGACGAGCCTAGCATGTACAGACATGTCCTTGAAACACAAGAGACCGAAAGGTTGAACATGATTCATATAGCAGATATGATCAACATGATGATGTTCACCATTGAAACCACCTCAAGTCACGTGATGATCGGACTTGAGTTGGTGAATTTGGATCATATATCACTCGAATGATCGGAGGGATGTCAATTTAAATGGGAGTTATTAAGTAATATGATTAATTGAACTCATTATCATGCACACAGTCAGTAGTGTCTTTGCAAACTGTGTTGTAGATTACTAGCTCACGCTGTAGCTCCCTTGAATTTTTATATGTTCCTAGAGAAATAGAGTTGAAAGATGATGGTAGCAATATTGCGGATTGGCTCCGTGATCTGAGGATTGTACTTGTTGCTGCACAAAAGGCTTATGTCCTTAATGCACCACTCAGTGTGCCAACCCCTCTAGCGTCGTCTGTAGGTGTTGTGAACATCTGATAGGCACGTTCTGATGACTACTTGATAGTTTAGTGCGTCATGCATTACGGCTTAGAATTGAGGCTCCGAAACGTTTTGAACGTCACGGAACATATGAGATGTTCTAAGAGCTAAAATTAGGATCTCAGGCTCGTGCCTGTGTTGCGAGATATGAGATCTCCAACAAGATTCCTTGCCTGCAAGATGAAAGAGAATAGCTCAATCGTTGAGCATGTGCTCAGATTGTCTGGATGCTACAATCGCTTGAATCGAGTGGGATTTGATCTTCCAGATAAGATAGTGATTGATATAGTTCTCCAAGTCACTGTCACTAAAGCTACTAGCACTTGGTGATGAACTATAAAATGCCGGGATAGAAATAATGATCCCTGAGCTATTCGCGATGTTTGACACCGCAAAGGTAGAAATCAAGAAGGAGCGTCAAGTGTAGATGGTTAGTCAAACCACTAGTTTCGAGAAGGGCAAGAGCAAGGAGGGAAACTTGATGCATAGCAAGTTAGTTGCTGCTCTATTGAAGCAACCCAAAGTTGAACCCAAACCCGAGACTAAGTGCTTAGATTATGAGGAGAGCGGTCGCTGAAGCGGAACAACCCTAGATACTTGGTAGATAAGAAGGCTGGCAACGTCGACAGAAGTATATTTGATATATGTGTTAATGATGTGTACCTTGCGATTACTCCTAGTAGCACCTAGGTATTGGATACCGGTTTGGTTTCTAAATTTTAGTAACTCGAAATAAAAGCTACAGAATAAGCGGAGAACTAGCTAAGGGTGAGGTGACGATGTGTGTTGGAAATGTTTCCAAGGTTGATGTGATCAACATCGCACGCTCTCTCTACCTTTGGGATTAGTGACAAACCTAAATAAATGTTATTTTGTGTTTTGCGTTGAGCATGAACATGATTAGATCGTGTTTATTGCAACACGGTTATTCATTTAAGTTAGAGAATAATGGTTATTCTGATTACATGAATAATACCTTCAATGGTCATGCACCCAGTGAGAATGGCTTGTTAAATCTTGATCGTAGTAATACACATGTTCATAACATTGATGCCAAAAGATACAAAGTTAATAATGATAGTACCACATACTTGTGGCACTACCGCTAAATGTCATATTGGTATAAAGCGCATGAAGAAACTCCATGCTGATGGATCTTTGGACTCATTCGATTTCGAATCGGTTGAGACATGCGAACCATGCCTCTTGGGCAAGATGACTAAGGACCCCGTTTCCAGATGGATGGATCGGGCAAGTGATTTATTGGAAATGATACATGTTGATGTATGCAATCCAATGAGTCTTGTAGCGTGCGGTGGATATCGTTATTTTCTTACCTTCACTAATGATTTGAGTAGATATAGTGTATATTTACTTAATGAAACACAAGTCTGAATCGTTTGAAAGGTTCAAGCAAATTCAGTGTGAAGTTTAAGATCATCGTGACAAGAAGATAAAAATGTCTACGATATGATCGTGGAGGTAAATATCTAAGTTACGAGTTTGGCATACAACTTTAGACAATGTGAAAGTTGTTTCACAACTCACGCCACCTGGAACACCATAGTGTGATGGTGTGTTCGAACGTCATAGTCGTGCTCTATTGAAAATGGTGCTTGCTATGATGTCGCTTATCGTTTTGCTACTATAATTTTGGGGTTATGCATTAGAGACAACTACATTCACTTTAGATAGGGCACCATCTAAATCCGTTGAGATGACACCGTGTGAATTATGGTTGATAGAAACCTAAGCTGTCATTTCTTAATGTTTGGGGCTGCAACATTTATGTGAAAAAGGTTTTCACCTAATGAGCTCAAACCCAAAGCGGAGAAATGCATCTTCATAGAACACCCTAAAGATAGCTGGGTAAACCTTCTATCTCAGATCAAAGCATAAAGTGTTTGTTGCTAAAACTGGGTCCTTTCTCGAGAAAGAGTTTCTCTTGAAAGAATTGAGTGGGGGGAAGATAGAACTTGATGAGGTTGTTGAACCTTTGTTCAACCAGAGAGTAGCGCAGCACAGAAATTTGTTTCTGTGAAGCATACGTTAGTTGAAGAGGAAGTTAATGATGATGATCATGAAGCTTCGGATCAAGTTACTATCGAACCTCGTAGGTCGACAAGGATGTGTACTGCTCCTGAGCGGTACGACAACCCTGTCTTGGAGGTCATGTCGTTGGACAAATATGAACCTACGAGCTATGGAGAAGCGATGATGGGCCCAGATTCCGACATATGGTTAGAGGCCATGAAATCCGAGACAGGATCCATGTATGAAAACCAAGTATAGGCTTTGGTAGACTTGCTTGTTGGACAGCAGGTCATTGAGTACAAATGGATGTTTAAAATGAAGACAGACGCTCATGGTAAATGTCACCATTTGTAAAGATCGACTTGTTGCAAAGAAGCTTACGACAAGTTCAAGGAGTTGACTGCGATGAGACTTTCACACTCGTAGCAATGCTAAAGTCTGTTGGAATTATGTTAGCAGTTGCTGCATTTTTCAATTATGAAATCTGGCAGATGGATATCAAAACATAGTTTCCTTAACGGTTTACTTGAGGAAAGGTTGTATGTGATACAACCAAAAGGTTTTGTCAGTCCTCATGAT
Source organism: Hordeum marinum (assembly GCA_022496015.1). Classification (NCBI taxonomy): domain Eukaryota; kingdom Viridiplantae; phylum Streptophyta; class Magnoliopsida; order Poales; family Poaceae; genus Hordeum; species Hordeum marinum. Next base: position 37,599,747 of record CM039673.1, read on the forward strand.
GCTAAAAGGTGTGCAAGCTTCAGTGATTCTTCTATGAACTGAAGCAAGCATCTCGGAGTTGGAATATACACTTTGATGAGGTGTTCAAAGTTTTTGAGTCTATACAAAGTTTACGAGAAACTTCTATTTACAATAAAGTGAGTGGGAGCACTATAGAATTTCTGATAAGTATATGTGGATGACATATTGTTGATCGGAAATGATGTAGAATTTCTGGAAAGCATAAATGGTTGTTTGAAAAGAGTTTTTCAAAGGAAGACCTGGATAAAGCTACCTAATTGTTGAGCATCAAGATCTATAGAGATAGATCAAGATGCTTGATGAGACTTTCAATGAGTACATACCTTGACAAGATTTTGAAAGAGTTCAAAATGGATCTGTCAGATAAAGAGTTCTTGCCTCATTTGCGAGGTGTGAAGTTGAGCGAGACTCAAAGCTCAAAAACGGTAGAAGAAAGAGAAAGGACGAATGTCGTCCCCTATGCCTTAGCCATAGGCTCTCTATAGTATGCCATGTTGTGTAACGCACCCGTGTGTGCCTTGCCATGAGTCCTTCAAGGGGTACAAGAGTGATCCAGAAGTGGATCACTGGACAGCGGTCAATATTATCCTTAGTGACTAAAAGACTAAGGAAACGTTTCTCGATTATGGAGGTGATAAAGGGTTCGTCGTAAAGAGTTATGTTGATGCAAGCTTTAACACTAATCCGGATGACTCTTAGTAGCAATCCGGATACGTATAGTGGAGCACCCATTTGGAATAGTACCAAGTGGAGTGTGGTAGGAGTGTTTAAAGTTTGACATAGAGATTTGTAAGGCACATACAGATCTGAATGTCGCAGACCCGTTGACTATAAGACCTCTCTCACATACAAAGCATGATCGAGCCCCAGAACTAAGTGGGTGTTGGATTCATAACAATGCGAATCACATGGTGATGTGAACTAGAATATTGACTCTGGTGCAAGTGGGAGACTGTTGGAAATATTCCCTAGATAAATTAATAAATTAGTTATTATCATATTTCCTTGTTCATGATAATCGTTTATTATCCATGCTATAATTGTCTTGATCGGAAACTCAGATACATGTGTGGATACATAGACAACACCATGTCCCTGGTATGCCTCTAATAGACTAGCTCGTTGATCAAAGATGGCTATGGTTTTCTAGTCATGGACATGAGATGTCATTTGGTAACGGGATCACATCATTAGGAGAATGATGTGATGGACAAGACCCAAACTACAAACGTAGCATATGATCATGTCAGTTTATTGCTACTGTGTTCTGCATGTCAAGTATATGTTCCTATGACCATGAGATCATGCAACTCACTGACACCGGAGGAGTACCTTGTGTGTATCAAACATCGCAATGTAACTGGGTGACTATAAAGGTGATCTACAGGTATCTCTGAGGGTGTCTGTTGGGTTGGCATGGATCAAGGCTGGGATTTGTTACTCAGTGTGACGGAGAGGTATCTCAGGGACCACTCGGTAATACAACATCACAATAAGCCTTGCAAGCAATGTGACTAAGTGTTAGTCACAGGATATTGTATTACGGAACGAGTAAAGAGACTTGCCAGTAACGAGGTTGAACTAGGTATGGAGATACCGACGATCGAATCTCACGCAAGTAACATACCGAAGAACAAAGGGAACATCATATAGGATTAACAGAATCCTTGACATAAAGGTTCGACCAATAAAGATCTTCGTAGAATATGTAGGAACCAATATGGGCATCCAGGTCCCGCTATTGGTTATTGACCATAGAGGTGTCTCGGTCATGTCTACATAGTTCTCGAACCCGTAGGGTCTGCACACTTAAGGTTCCGTGACGTTTCGGTAGTATAGAGTTATGTATGGGGGTGACCGAAGTTTGTTCGGTGTCCCGGATGAGATCCTGGATGTCACAAGGAGCTCCAGAATGGTCCAGAGGTAAAGATTGATATATAGGAAGTCCTGTTTTGGTCACCGGAAAGGTTTCGGGCTCATCGGTAGTGTACCGGGAGTGCCAGTAGTGTACCGGGAGACCATCGGGAGGGGTATTTCGACCCAAGAGGCTACATGGGCTCTCGGAGAGTAAATACCTGCCCTTAGAGGGCTGGTGGAAGTCCCACACGAGGCCCATGCGGCTGGGAAGAAAAGCCCAAAGAGAAAAAGGTGGAAAAAGGCTAAAATAAGGCAAAAATAAGGAGGAGTCCTAGTCCTACTAGGATTGGAGAAGGAATCCTCCAATCATCCTTGGTTTGGCCAACCCAAGGGCTGGATCCTTGGGAGACAAGCTGTGATAGCCCGAGACCGACGTTCCAGAAGATTCCAGAAGATTCCCCTTTAGTTTCCATTCTCGGTTGTGTTTCGTCTATGTGTTGCATTCATCATCGCATCATTCGCATCATATGCATTGCATCGTCACCCGTTTTCGAAACTTGCATCCGTTTATAGTCGCCGGTTCTCGTCGTTCTTGCCGTTGCTCGTTCGAGACCAACCACACACGTACGTGCCCGCGACACCGTTTAAAATAAAACCGTTTTTAAGTGCGCGCAAAAAATATTCTCGGATTGGTTCGAAACTTGTCGTGCGGTCTTGTTATATTGTAGGTAGACCGCCCGTCGAATTTCGTCGCGATCTGAGTTCGTTAGATATCCCGTCGGTCAGTCGTAGCAGTGCGGTTATCGGTAATTGTCGGACGTTATCGGCATTTTAAAACCCTGTGTCACTGGTCACCATTCTCTCTCTCTTCCCCACTTTGCCCCTCTGCACAGTCACCGTAGCCCCGAGTCTCCGTTTCCGGACGTCGGATCGTCATCCGGCAGTCCGAAATCGGACAGAGCCGTAGACCCTAGCCCTAAACCTATATATAGCCCCCTCGTTCCGCGTACCAAACCCTAGCCAGCCCCTTCTCCCTCCTCCAGCCTCCAGCCCGCCCGAGCCCATCTGGGCCCGTTCGAGCCCATCTGGGCCCGGATCCCGTTTCTCCCGAGCTCTTCCCGAGCTCCTCCCGCAGCCATGGCCAGCCCCTCGCCGAAGTGCAGCCGCCCCTCGCCGGAGCTCTCCAGCCGCCGTCGTAGCCGGCCCTCTCCTCGCCGGACCTCATCCCTCTCCTTGCTTTCCTCCTCTTCCTCCTCCCTCTCTCATCTCTCCCTTCTCCTTTTGGTGTAGGAGCCCGAGCCGCCATGGATGTGTAGCTCCCCGCTCCGCCGCCGGCCGCCGCCCTTGCCGCCGGGGACCGGTCGCCCCCGTCCCGTCCCAACCTTCCCTCGCCCGATGGCCACAACCGCTGTTGTCCTGCTCAGGTTCGAGCTCGAGGACGAGGCCGCTCCGCCCGTTGACCTGCAGCGCCCCGCGTGGGCTGGATCTCCGCCGGCCCACCTCGCCTCCTAGCCAGCCCAAGGCCAGGGTCAGCGCAGCTGCCCCTATTCCCCGCCTACGCGCTCTTTTATTATCCTTTACCATGTCCTGTTCGGGCCCCGCTTCCAGATTCGGCCCATATAATGATTTTTCCTTTCCTGCGAATTTTGCTAATTAACCAGCGTTATAAACTACAGAAAACCCCTAATTTAAAAAATGCCCATATAGAGTTAACCGTGCATCATATGTAAAAACTTTATATATGAAACTTGACTAGAATTTCATGTAGATTCATAATATCCAATTTGCATACATGACTAAAATAATTAACAAGTCTTTTTCTGTTACTTTGCATAATTGGCATTTATTGCATTATCATCATTATTTAACCATGCAACGAAATTAATAATGTCTCATATTAAAAATGTCCATCTCTTTGGCATCGCATTTTCATGCATGGGGTAATTGCCGGTATGATGTTTGCATATAATTTTCATTATCGAATTACTTTAACATGATTAGGCCTAATACCCGCATATTTAATTGTGATTAATTTTCTACATGAACCCATGCATATTATATATGTTTTCGGGGTAGAAAAACTCATAGGATTTTTCTGTGCATTTAGTTTTTCCATTTGAGATTTTTGTGTGCATGTCATCTATGCCGTGATGCCCTTTTGTCTTTTTCGTAGGATTTAATCCGGGCATGATATGAATTAAGTTTCAACATGAAAGTTGCTCTTGGATATGTGTTCTAGACCATGGACATTTTGCTTGTCTTAGATATGCATGTTTAGGTGTTATTTTGTTGTTGTCAACTTGCTATGAAAATCTGTTATTTTGAAGGTACAAAATATTTCTAAGTCTGGAATCTGTTATATTTTGTTGCTGTTTTGCCATGTGATTTCCTAGTGATCTAGAACTCTTTTGGGGTAGGTGTAATGGAGTTATTTGTTGTTGATATTGCCCTCTAGCATGCTGTTAAGTTTCTTGACATTTGATGATTCGTAGCATATAGTTTTACTGCTGTCAATATGCCTTCGTGATAAAAGCTGCACGTCAAAAATTGCTCTTTTCACCAAGTCTGTAACTGTTTTCAAGTAGCCTTCTTGTGAGCTTCCTACCAAGTGATACATGCATGTTTTGAATATGATTTGTGAAGATGGAATGAAGTGGATGTTGTATGCTATTGCCCCATGCCTTTTTTGTGCATTTTAGAATATTGTAACCTGTTGTTTTCATGTGTTCAAAATACTAAGTTGCTGTTTTTGGCAGATTTCAACAAAAACTTGTTTTGTTGATTGTGGTTGAACCGTAGCTCCGTTTTGGACATTCCATATATGAAACTTGCTTAGAATCTCATGTAGTTTCATAATAACTTGTTGCAATCATGATTTGAAATGTTTGTGGTGGTTTTTCCATGCACTTGCATTCATGGCATGTGCATCTTGTGTTGCTCATATCTTTTGAACCGTACCTCCGTTTGAGATGTTCTATATATGTAAATCGAGTAGAATGACGTGTAGAATAGTATGGTATGCTTTATTATTCTGTTTAATAAATATAAATATGATTAGTTCAGATCTGGACCAATTTTGAAATTAACATATGAGGTCATTTCGGAAATACTATAAGTTGTTTCCGACCTCATTTAAGATGCCTAGATAGTATAGTTACTTATGCTTCACCTCTTGCCATGTTTAACAACATTTAGTATTGTCGTGTACCTAACGGGAGTAAACTAAATAATTTGAATGTGGAGTTTCGTCAATATGCAACTCGTTGCATATTGAGCTTCACTTAATGTGTAGTATTGGGTTGTCATGATTTGACATGCCTTGCATATTTAAATCGGACATGCATCATATTGTTTGCGCATCGTATCATGCATATGTTGTGGTGTATCTTGTGTTGATTGTTTGTTTCGGATTGCTTCTTCTCGATAGAGTTCCGAAAGCGTTCAGAGTGTGAGGATTCGTTCGACTATGTTGGTTCGTCTTCTTCATGGACTCGATCTTCTTCCGAGCGGGACCTCAGGCAAGATGACAGATTTCCCTGGATACCATTACTATAATTGCCATGCTAGTTGTCTCATCTTTTATCGTTATGTCTCGCTACCTACCAGTTGTTGATAAGCCTCCCAACACTGCCATGATAAGCCTCTAACCCCTCCACATCCCAGCAAAACATTGTTTGGCTATGTTATCGCTTGCTCAGACCTTCTTATAGTGTTGCTAGCTGCAGGTGCAATTGCTTCCATGTGTCAACATGGACCTTCTTTGTTATATCACAATATTGTTGCTATTTAATTTAATGCACATATACACTTGGTAAAGGGTGGAAGGCTTGGCCTTTTGCTCGGTGTTTTGTTCCACTCTTTTCCACCCTTAGTTACTTGTGAACCGGTGTTATGTTCCACAAATGAGCGCTCCTAACATGCTCGGGGTTGTTATGGGGACCCCTTTGATTTTCTGGTTAGATTAAAACTTGTCTGGCAAGGCCCAACATTGGTATTACATTTTCCCAATAATTAATGAACTTGCATAGGGACCCGTCGGCACCCGTGGATAATTTAATCAACCCCCGGGCCAGTGCTCCACATGAGTGTTGGTCCAAACCAGAGCAGCTTATTAACGCTAAACCGGGCAACTTGGTGTTTGGCGTGGTAACCATCGCTCATCTGATTGTGCCCTGAGAACGAGATACGCGGCTCCTATCGGGATTGTCGGCACGTCGGGCGGCCTTGCTGGATTTGTTTTACCTTTCTCGAATGTCTTGAGTGAGGAACTCTGATCTTCTTCGGGCTATCTCGAGGTGTCGGATTTTCTTTGGAATGCCTAAGATGATCACGAGATCCGTGGTCGAGGTTATTCCCGCTGCGTGTGGTTAATTTGTGATGGATAAGTTGGAGCACCCCTGCAGGGTTAAATCTTTTCGAGAAGCCGTGCCCGCGGTTATGTGGCAAACTTGGATATTTTGTTTAACACCCGGTCATAGCAAACTTGAAGTAAACTCTAATAAAATACACCAACTGTGTGCATAATCGTGACTGTCTCTTTTCGTGAGTTCTTATCCGGAAGAGAACACGGTGGGGTTATGATTGACGTAAGTAGGTGTTCAGGATCAGTTAGTGATCATTACTAGTTCACGTCCGTTATGCGTAGACCACCATACTTTACTTTCTGTGCTCGTAAGTTAGCCACTCAAACATATGCTTAGTCGCTTGCTGCAGCCTCACCAATTAACCATGGCTTACCTATTAAGCTTTAATAGTTTTGATACCCTTGAAAATAAGATTGCTGAATCCTTGTGGCTCACAGATTACTATAACACCAGTTGCAATTGCAGGTAATGCGATGATTTGACGTGAGCGCGTTGCTTGATTTGACTTGGAGTTCTTCTTCTTCTTCTTCCTCAATCTTGGATGGGTTCCAGGCGGCAGCCTGGGATAGCAAGGGTGGATGTCATTTTATCGTTTGATTTCGTCCGTAGTCGGACCCTACTCTTATGTATGATGTTTGAGATGTTATTGTATTGATGTGACTCTGATGTAGCTTGTGGCGAGCATAAGCCAATTCCATATACTCATCTCTTCTGTACATGTACTTGTAATGATATCCATTCTTGTGAACGCATTGAGATGCGCTTCTATCCCTGTCGAGGCCCTCGTGCCCAAATAAGGATAAGACCGCATCTTGGGCGTGACACAAGCCTCCTCCTCTCTTCCTCCTATATATACTACAGGTTTTAGGGGTTTTGGCACTAGATTTTCAGCCACGTGCTACCCGTTCCTCCAGTGCATAGTTTCTCCTCTAGATCGGATTTCTGCAGTGCTTAGGCGAAGCCCTGCCGGAATAGCTCCACCACCATCGTCGGAGCATCGTCATGCTGCTGGAGAACTCTTATACGTCTCCGATCCCTCTTGTTGGATCAAGAAGGCGGAGATCGTCATCAAGCTATACATGTGCTGAACATGGAGGTGCCGTCCGTTCGGTGCTAGATCGGAAGGACCGTGATCAAGATCGCGAGACAGATCGTGATGAGATCACGGGACGGATCGTGATGAGTTTGCAGGACGGATCGTGATGAGATCGCGGGACGGAGCGTGATGAGTTCGCGGGACGGATCATGATTGGATCGCTGGACGGATCGTGATGAGATCACGGGATGCTCGGCGATTTGGATCGCAAAGACATTTGACTACACCAACCGCGTTTCTTAACGCTTCCCGCTTAGCGATCTACAAGGGTATGTAGATCCACTCTCCCTCTCGTAGATGCTCATCACCATGGATAGATCTTGCGTGTGCGTAGGAAAATTTTTGTTTCCCATGCAACGTTCCCCAACAGCGCACCAGCCCACCCAAGGGCTGGTTCCCTCCCACTTTAGGTCCATGCAGCCCTCTGGTGCCGGTGGCGGCAGACGATGGACCCCCGGAACACTTCCGGTGGTCCCGCTATGTTATCGGTGATGCCCGGAACACTTCCAGTGACCAAATCCTCACTTCCTGTAAATCATTCTTTACCTCCGGACCATTCCGGGACTCCTCGTGACGTCCGAGATCTCATCCGGGACTCCGAACAACCTTTGGTAACCATGTACACAATTGCCATATAACCCTACCATCATCGAACCTTAAGTGTGTAGACGCTACGGGTTCGGGAAGCATGCAGACATGACCGAGACACCTCTCCGGCCAATAACCAATAGCGGGATCTGGATACCCATATTGGCTCCCACATGTTCCACGATGATCTCATCGGATGAACCACGATGTCAGGGATTCAATCAATCCCGTATACAATTCCCTTTGTCCATCGGTATGTTACTTGCCCGAGATTCGATCGTTGGTATCCCTATACCTTGTTCAATCTCGTTATCGACAAGTCTCTATACTCGTTCCCTAACACATCATCCCGTGGCTAACTCCTTAGTCAAATTGAGCACATTATCATGATGTCTTACCGAGTGGGCCCCGAGATACCTCTCCGTCACACAGAGTGACAAATCCCAGTCTCGATTCATGCCAGCCCAACAGATACTTTCGGGGATACCCGTAGTGTACCTTTATAGCCACCCAATTATTTTGTGACATTTGGCACACCCAAAGTATTCCTACGATATCCGGGAGTTGCATAATCTCATGGTCTAAGGAAATGATACTTGACATTACAAAAGATTTAGCAGACGAACTACACGATCTTGTGGTATGCTTAGGATTGGGTCTTGTCCATCACATCATTCTCCTAATGATGTGATCCCGTTATCAACGACATCCAATGTCCATGGCCAGGAAACCATTAGCATCTATTGATTAACGAGCTAGTCAACTAGAGGCTTACCAGGGACATGGTCTGGTCTATGTATTCACACATGTATTATGGCCTCCGGTTAATACAATTATAGAATGAACAATAGAAAATTATCATGAACAAGGAAATATAATAATAATCACTTTATTATTGCCTCTAGGGCATATTTCCAACAGTCTCCCACTTGCACTAGAGTCAATAATCTAGTTACATTTTGATGTATCGAACACCCATAGAGTTCTGGTGTTGATCATGTTTTGCTCATGAGAGAGGTTTAATCAATGGATCTACGACATTCAAATCCGTATGTACTTTACAAATTTCTATATCTCCATCCTGGACATATCCACGAATGGAGTTGAAGCGGCGCTCGATGTGTCCTGTCTTATTGTGAAACTTGGGCTCCTTGGCAAGGGCAATAGCTCAAGTGCTGTCACAGAGTAGAATCATCGGGCCCGACGCATTGGGAATCACACCTAGGTCGGTGATGAACTCCTTCATCCAGACTCCTTCCTATGTTGCTTCCGAAACATCTATATACTCCGCTTCACATGTAGATGCCGCCACAACGCTTTGCTTGCTGCTGCACCAGCTGACTGCCCCTCCGTTCAAAATATACACATATCCGGTTTGTGACTTGGAGTCATCTGGATCTGTGTTGAAGCTAGCATCGACGTAACCCTTTACTACGAGCTCTTTGGCACCTCCATATACGAGAAATATGTCCTTGGTCCTTTTCAGGTACTTCAGGATATTCTTGACCATTGTCCAGTGTTCCGCTCCGGGATCACTCTCGTACCTCCCTACCATACTTTTGGCAAGGTTCACATCAGGTCTGGTACACAGCATGGCATACATAATAGAGCCTATGGCTGAAGCATAGGGGATGACACTCATCTTTTCTCTATCCTCTGCCATGGTCGGGCATTGATTCGTACTCAATCTCACACCATGTAATACAGGCAAGAACCCCTTGTTGGACAGATCCATATTGAACTTCTTCAATATCTTGTCAAGGTATGTGCTTTGTGAAAGACCTATGAGGCGTCTCGATCTATCTCTATAGATCTTGATGCCTAATATGTAAGCAGCTTCTCCAAGGTCGTTCATTGAAAAATACTTATTCAAGTAGGCCTTTATGCTTTCCAAAAGTTCTATATCATTTCCCATCAACAATATGTCATCCTGATATAATATGAGAAATGCTAGAGAGCTCCCACTCACTTTCTTGTAAATACAGGGTTCTTCATAAACCTGTATAAATTCAAATGCTTTAGTCACCTCGGATTTCATGGCTTCAAGCCATTTGTTGGAATCCGGGCCTGCCATCGCTTCTTCATAGTTCGAAGGTTCACCGTTGTCTAATAACATGATCTCTAGGACAGGGTTGCCATACCACTCTGGTGTGGAACGTGTCCTAGTGGACCTTGGACGTTCAATAGTAACTTGATCTGAAGTTTCATGATCGTCATCATTAACTTCCTCTCCAGCCGATGTAGGCTCCACAAAAACAACTTCCTATGCTGCGCTACTCTCCGGTTCGAGTGGAGGTACAATTACCTCATCAAGTTCTATTTTCCTCCCACTTACTTCTTTCGAGAGAAACTCTTTCTCGAGAGAGGATCCATTCTTGGCAACAAAGACTTTGCCCTCGGATCATAGGTAGAAGGTATACCCAATAGTCCCTTTGGGATATCCTATGAAGAGGCACTTTTCCGCTTTGGGTTTGAGCTTCTCAGGTTGAAGTTTCTTCACATAAGCATTGCATCCCCAAATTGTTAGAAACGACAGCTTAGGTTTCTTTCCAAACCATAATTCATACGGTGTCGTCTCAACGGATTTTGACGGTGCCCTATTTAAAGTGAATGCGGTAGTCTCTAATGCATATCCCCAAAATGATAGTGGTAAGTCGGTAAGAGACATCATAGATTGTACCATATCTAATAGAGTGCGATTACGACATTCAGACACACCATTTCGCTGAGGTGTGCCAGGCGGCGTGAGTTGTGAAACAATTCCACATTTCCTTAGGTGCGTGCCAAACTTGTGACTTAAATATTCTCCGCCACGATCAGATCGTAGGCACTTTATTTTCCTGTCATGTTGATTCTCTACCTCACTCTGAAATTGCTTGAACCTTTCAAAAGTTTCAGACTTATGTTTCATTAAGTAGATATACCCATATCGACTCAAGTCATCAGTGAGGGTGAGAACATAACGGTAGCCACCACGAGCCTCGACACTCATTGGACCGCATACATCGTTATGTATTATTTCCAACAAGTCAGTTGCTCGCTCCATTGTTCCGGAGAACGGAGTCTTGGTCATCTTGCCTATGAGGCATGGTTCGCACGTGTCAAATGATTCAAAATCAAGAGACTCCAAAAGTCCATCAGTATGGAGCTTCTTCATGCGTTTGACACCAATATGACCAAGGCGGCAGTGCCACATGTAAGTGGGACTATCGTTATCAACCTTACACTTTTTGGTACTCACACTATGGACATGTGTAACATCACGTTCAAGATTCATCAAAAATAAATCATTGACCAGCGGAACATGACCATAAAACATCTCTCTCATATAAATAGAACAACCATTATTCTCAGATTTAAATGAGTAGCCATCTCGCATCAAGCGAGATCCAGATACAATGTTCATGCTCAAAGTTGGTACTAAATAACAATTATTAAGGTTTAACACTAATCCCGAAGGCAGATGTAGAGGTAGCGTGCCGACGGCGATCACATCCACCTTGGAACCATTCTCGACGCACATCGTCACCTCGTCCTTTGCCAGCCTCCGCTTATTCCGCAGCTCCTGCTTGGAGTTACAAATATGAGCAACTGCACCGATATCAAATACCCAAGAGCTACTATGAGCGCTGGTTAGGTACACATCAATAACAAGTATTATCACATATACCTTTAATGTTGCCATCCTTCTTATCCGCTAAGTACTTGGGGCAGTTCCGCTTCCAGTGACCGGTACCCTTGCAATAAAAACACTCAGTCCCAGGCTTGGGTCCATTCTTGTTCTTCTTCTCCCCGGCAACTTGCTTACCGGGTGCGGCAACAGCTTTGCCCTCCTTCTTGAAGTTCTTATTACCCTTGCCTTTTTTCAAACTAGTGGTCTTATTCACCATCAACACTTGATGCTCCTTTTTGATCTCGACCTCTGCTGATTCAGCATCGAGTACAACTCACGAATGGACTTCTCCATCCCTTGCATGTTATAGTTCATCAAAAAGATCTTGTAGCTAGGTGGAAGCGACTGGAGGATTCTGTCAATGACCGAGTCATCCGAGAGATTAACTCCCAGCTGAGTCAAGCGGTTGTGTCGCCCAGACATCTTGAGGATGTGCTCACTGATAGAACTATTCTCCTCCATCTTACAGCTGAAGAACTTGTCAGAGACGTCATATCTCTCGACCCGGGCATCGGCTTGGAAAACTAGTTTCAGCTCTTGGAACATCTCATATGCTCCGTGTTGCTCAAAACGCTTTTGGAGCCCCGGTTCTAAACTGTAAAGCATGCCGCACTGAACAAGGGAGTAATCATCGCAGCGAGAATGCCAAGCGTTCGCAACGTCTTGCTCTGCTGGGAGAAGGGGTGGGTCCCCTAGTGGTGCATCAAGGACATACAATTTCTTGGAAGCTATGAGGATGATCCTCAAGCCACGGACCTATTCCGCATAGTTGCTTCCATCATCTTTCAGCTTGGTTTTCTCTAGGAACGTGTTGAAATTGAGGGTGACATTCGCGTTGGCCATTGGATCTACAATATAGATTGTAAAGATAATTTTAGACTAAGTTCATGATAATTAAGTTCACATAATCAAATTATTTAATGAAATCCCATTAGATAGACTTCTCTCTAGTCATCCAAGTGACACATGATCCATGTCAACTAGCCCATGTTCGATCATCAGGTGAGACGGACTAGTCATCCATGGTGAACATCTCCATGTTGATCGTATCTTCTATACGATTCATGTTCGACCTTTCGGTCTTCCGTGTTCCGAGGGCATGTCTGTACATGCTAGGCTCGTCAAGTCAACCTAACTGTATCGCATGTGTAAATCTGGCTTACACCCGTTGTATGTGAACGTTAGAACCTATCACACCCGATCATCACGAGGTGCTTCAGAACAACGATCCTTGGCAACGGTGCACAGTTAGGGTGAACACTTTTCTTAAAGTTTTATTGAGAGATCATCTTATTTACTACCATCGTTCTAAGCAAATAATATGTAAACATGATAAACATCACATGCAATCAATATAGTGACATGATATGGCCAATATCATCTTGCTCCTTTAATCTGCATCTTCGGGGCACCATGATCATCACTGTCACCGGCACGACACCATGATCTCCATCATCATGATATCCATCATCGTGTCTTCATGAAGTTGTCTCGCCAACTATTACTTCTACTACTATAGCTAACGTTTAGCAATAAAGTAAAGTAATTACATGGCGTTTATGATTGACATGCAGGTCATACAATAAAATAAGACAACTCCTATGGCTCCTGCCGGTAGTCATACTCTTCGACATGCAAGTCCTGAATAATATTACAAGAACATGATCAATCTCATACATCACAATGCATCACATCACATCCTTTGGCCATATCACATCAGAAGGCATATGCTGCAAAAACAAGTTAGACGTCCTCTAATTTGTAGTTGCAAGTTTTTACGTGGCTGCTATAGGTTTCTAGCAAGAACGTTTCTTACCTACGCCAAGACCACAACGTGATATGCCAATTGCTATTTACCCTTCATAAGGACCGTTTTCATCGAATCCAATCCGACTAAGGTGGGAGAGACAGACACCTGCTAGCATGTCAGGCGGTGGAACCAGTCTCATGTAAGCATACGTGTAAAGTCGGTCCGGGCCGCTTCATCCCACAATACTGCTGAATCAAGATAATACTACTAGTGGTAAGCAAATTAACAAGATCGACGCCCACAACTGCTTTGTGTTCTACTCGTGCATAGATTCTACGCATAGACCTAGCTCATGATACCACTATTGGGAGACGTAGTAGTAAATCAAAAAAATCCTAGGTGTCACCAAGATCTATCTATGGATAAACCAGCAACGAGAAGGGAGAGATTGCATCTTCATACCTTTGAAGATCGCTAAGTGGAAGTGTTAGAAGAACGCGGTTGGTGGAGTCGTACTCGCAGCGATTCAGATCGCGGTGGATTCCGATCTTAGCACCAAACAACGGCGCCTCCGCGTTCAACACATGTGCAGCCCAATGATGTCTCCTACGCCTTGTTCCAGCAAGGAGGAAGGAGAGGTTGAGGGAGAGCTCCGGCAGCAGAACGACGTGGTGACGGTGGAGCTACGTGAACAACGGCAGGGCTTCGCCAAGCGCTACGGAGAACGAGGAAGAGGAAGGGTAGGGCTGCACAGAGAGAGAAAGAAGTCATGTCTCAAATCAGCCCAAACCCTTGCGTATATATAGGAGGAGGGAGAGGGAGGGCTTCCTTGGCCCCTCCTCCAAGGAGGAGGGCTTCGGCCAAAGGTGGGGAAGAGTCCACCTCCCACAAGGGAGATGGATCTCCTCCATTTAAATCCTTTTTCCCTTTATCTCTTGATCCAAGCCGCATGGGCCTTTCTAGAAGGTCTTGGCCAGACCACTAAGGTCTGGCACAACTCCTATAAGGGCCCACGAAGTCCTTTGTTCGTCACACCCCTCCCGGGGGTCCTCCGGCACCCTCCCGGCACTCCCGGTACACTATCGGTGAGCCCGAAAACTTTCCGGTGACCAAAACTGGACTTCCTATATATCAATCTTTACCTCCGGACCATTCCGGAGCTCCTCGTGATTTCCGGTATCTCATCCGGGACTTCGACCAACCTTCAGTAATCACGTATACCATTTCCCTACAACCCTAGCGTCATCGAACCTTAAGTGTGTAGACCCTACGGGTTCGGGAGACATGTAGACATGACCGAGACACCTCTCCGGTCAATAACCAACAGAGGGATCTGGATACCCATGTTGGCTCCCACATAATCCACGATTATCTCATCAGATGAACCACGATGTTGGGGATTCAATCAATCCCGTATACAATTCCCTTTGTCTATCAGTATGATACTTGCCCGAGATTCGATCGTCGGTATCTCTATACCTTGTTCAATCTCGTTACCGGCAAGTCTCTTTACTCGTTCCGGAATACATCATCCCGTGGCTAACTTCTTAGTCACATTGAGCTCATTATGATGATGTCTTACCGAGTGGGCCTAGAGATATCTCTCCGTCACACGGAGCGACAAATCCCAGTCTCGATTCGTGCCAACCCAACAGATACTTTCGGAGATACCCGTAGTGCACCTTTATAGCCACCCAGTTACGTTGTGACGTTTGGCACATCCAAAGTGTTCCTACGGTATCCGGGAGTTGCACAATCTCATGGTCTAAGGAAACGATACTTGACATTGAAAAGCTTTAGCAAACAAACTACATGATCTTGTGCTTATGCTTAGGATTGGGTCTTGTCCATCACATCATTCTCCTAATGATGTGATCCTGTTATCAACGACATCCAATGTCCATGGTCATGAAACCATGACCATCTATTGATCAACGAGCTAGTCAACTAGAGGCTCACTAGGGACATGTTCTGGTCTATGTATTCACACATGTATTACGGTTTCCGATTAACACAATTATAGCATGAACAACAGACAATTATCATGAACTAGGAAATACAATAATTGCCATTTTATTATTGCCTCTAGGGCATATTTCCAACAGTCTACCACTTGCACTAGAGTCAATAATCTAGTTACATTGTGATGAATGGAACACCCATAGCAATCTGGTGTTGATCATGTTTTGCTCGTGAGAGAGGTTTAGTCAATGGATCTGCGACATTCAGATCCGTATGCACTTTACAAATATCTATATCTCCCTCCTGAATGTAATCACGGATGGAGTTGAAGCGGCACTTGATGTGTCTTGTCTTCTTGTGAAACCTGGGCTCCTTCGCAAGGGCAATAGCTCCAGTGTTGTCACAGAATAGAGTCATTGGGCTCGACGCACTTGGAATAACTCCTAGGTCGGTGATGAACTCCTTCATACAGACTCCTTCCTTTGCTACTTACGAAGCAGCTATGTACTCCGCTTCACATGTAGATGCCGCCACGACGCTTTGCTTGCTACTGCACCAGCTGACTTCCCCGCCATTCAAAACATACACGTATACGGTTTGCGACTTGGAGTCGTCCAGATATGTGTCGAAGCTAGCATCGATGTAACCCTTTATGACGAGCTCTTCGGCACCTCGATATATGAGAAACATGTCCTTTGTCCTTTTCAGGTACTTCAGGATATTCTTGACCACTGTCCAGTGTTCCGCTCCGGGATCACTTTGGTACCTCCCTACCAAACTTATGGCAAGGTTCACATCAGGTCTGGTACACAGCATGGCATCCATAATAGAGCCTATAGCTAAAGCATAGGGGATGACACTCATCTCTTCTCTATCCTTTGCTGTGGTCGGGCATTGAGTCGTACTCAATCTCACACCTTGTAACACAGGCAAGAACCCCTTCTTGGACTGATCCATATTGAACTTCTTCAATATCTTGTCAAGGTATGTGCTTTGTGAAAGACCTATGAGGCGTCTCGATCTATCTCTATAGATCTTAATACCTAATATGTAAGCAGCTTCTCCAAGGTCCTTCATTGAAAAACTTTTATTGAAGTAGGCCTTTACACTTTCCAAGAGTTCTATATCATTTCCCATTATCAGTGTGTCATCCACATATAATACGAGAAATGCTACAGAGCTCCCACTCACTTTCTTGTAAATACAGGGTTCTCCATAAACCTGTACAAATCCAAACGCTTTAATCACTTCATTAAAGCGAATGTTCCAACTCCGAGATGCTTGCACCAGCCCATAGATGGAGCGGTGGAGCTTGCATACCTTGTTAGCATCTTTAGGATCGACAAAACTTTCCGGCTACATCATATAGAGTTCTTCCTTGAGGAAGCCATTAAGGAATGTCGTTTTGACGTCCATTTGCTAGATCTCATAATCATAAAATGCGGCAATTGCTAACATGATTCGGACAGACTTCAACATCGCTACGGGTGAGAAAGTCTCATCGTAGTCAACTCCTTGAACTTGTCGATAACCCTTAGCGACAAGCCGAGCCTTATAGACGGTCACATTACCATGTGCTTCAGTCTTCTTCTTAAAGATCCATTTATTTTCAATGGCTCGCTTTATCAACAGGCAAGTCCACCAAAGTACACACTTTGTTCTCATACATGGATCCTATCTCGGATTTCATGGCTTCAAGCCATTTGTTGGAATCCGGGCCTGCAATCGCTTCTTCATAGTTCGAAGGTTCACCGTTGTCTAACAACATGATCTCTAGGACAGGGTTGCCGTACCACTCTGGTGCGGAACATGTCCTAGTGGACCTTCGACGTTCAAGAGTAACTTGATCTGAAGTTTCATGATCATCATCATTAACTTCCTCTCTAGCCGGGGTAGGCTCCACAGAAACAACTTCCTGTGGTGCGCTACTCTCCGATTCGAATGGAGGTAAAATTACCTCATCAAGTTCTATTTTCCTCCCACTTACTTCTTCCGAGAGAAACTCTTTCTCGAGAAAGGATCCATTCTTGGCAACAAAGACTTTGCCCTCGGATCGTAGGTAGAAGGTATACCCAATAGTCTCTTTGGGATATCCTATGAAGAGGCACTTTTCCGCTTTGGGTTCGACATTCTCAGGTCGAAGTTTCTTCACATAAGCATCGCATCCCCAAACTTTTAGAAACGAAAGCTTAGGTTTCTTTCCAAACCATAATTTATACGGTGTCGTCTCAACGGACTTAGACGGTGCCCTATTTAAAGTGAATGCGGCAGTCTCTAATGCATATCCCCAAAATGATAGCGGTAAGTCGGTAAGAGACATCATAGATGGTACAATATCTAATAGAGTGTGATTACGACATTCAGACACACCATTTCACCGAGGTGTCACGCAGCATGAGTTGTGAAACAATTCCACATTTCCTTAGGTGCGTGCCAAACTCGTGACTTAAATATTCTCCGCCACGATCAGATCGTAGGCACTTTATTTTCCTGTCACGTTGATTCTCTACCTCACTCTGAAATTGCTTGAACCTTTCAAAAGTTGCCGACTTATGTTTCATTAAGTAGACATCCCATATCTACTCAAGTCATCAGTGAGGGTGAGAACATAACGGTAGCCACCACGAGCCTCGATACTCATTGGACCGCATACATCGGTATGTATTATTTCCAACAAGTCAGTTGCTCGCTCCATTGTTCTGGAGAACGGACTCATGGTCATCTTGCCCATGAGGCATGGTTCGCACATGTCTAATGATTTGAAATCAAGAGACTCCAAAAGTCCATTAGTATGGAGCTTCTTCATGCGTTTGACACCAATATGACCACGGCGGTAGTGCCACATGTAAGTGGGACTATCGTTATCAACCTTACACTTTTTGGTACTCACACTATGGACATGTGTAACATCACGTTTGAGATTCATCAAAAATAAACCATTGACCAGCGGAGCATGACCATAAAACATCTCTCTCATATAAATAGAACAACCATTATTCTCAGATTTAAATGAGTAGCCATCTCGCATCAAGCGAGATCCAGATACAATGTTCATGCTCAAAGTTGGTACTAAATAACAATTATTAAGGTTTAACACTAATCTCGAAGGCAGATGTAGAGGTAGCGTGCCGACAGCGATCACATTGACCTTGGAACAATTCCCGACGCGCATCGTCACCTCATCCTTTGCCAGCCTCCGGTTATTCCGCAGCTCCAGCTTGGAGTTACAAATGTGAGCAACTGCACCAGTATCAAATACCCAGGAGCTACTACGAGCGTTGGTTAGGTACACATCAATAACAAGTATATCACATATACCTTTAATGTTGCCGTCCTTCTTATCCGCTAAGTACTTTGGGCAGTTCCGATTCCAGTGACCGGTACCCTTGCAATAAAAACACTCAGTATCAGGCTTGGGTCCATTCTTGTTCTTCTTCTTCCTCGCAACTTGCTTACAGGGCGCGGCAACAGCTTTGCCGTCCTTCTTGAAGTTCTTCTTACCCTTGCCTTTCTTGAAACTAGTGGTCTTATTCACCATCAACACTTGATGCTCCTTTTTGATCTCGACCTCTGCTGATTTCAGCATCGAGTACAACTCAGGAATGGACTTCTCCATCCCTTGCATGTTGTAGTTCATCACAAAGCTCTTGTAGCTAGGTGGAAGCGACTGGAGGATTTTGTCAATGACCGAGTCATCCGGGAGATTAACTCCCAGCTGAGTCAAGCTGTTGTGTAGCCCAGACATCTTGAGGATGTGCTCACTGACAGAACTATTCTCCTCCATCTTACAGCTGAAGAACTTGTCGGAGACGTCATATCTCTCAACCCGGGCATCAGCTTGGAAAACTAGTTTCAGCTCTTGGAACATCTCATATGCTCCATGTTGCTCAAAACGCTTTTGGCGCCCCGGTTCTAAACTGTAAAGCATGCCGCACTGAACAAGGGAGTAATCATCGCAGCGAGAATGCCAAGCGTTCGCAATGTCTTGCTCCCCTGGAAGAAGGGGTGGGTCACCTAGTGGTGCATCAAGGAAATACAATTTCTTGGAAGCTATGAGGATGATCCTCAAGCCACGGACCCTGTCTGTATAGTTGCTTCCATCATCTTTCAGCTTGGTTTACTCTAGGAACGCATTTAAATTGAGGGTGACATTCGCATTGGCCGTTGGATCTACAATATAGATTGTAAAGATAATTTTAGACTAAGTTCATGATAATTAAGTTCACATAATCAAATTATTTAATGAACTCCCACTTAGATAGACATCTCTCTAGTCATCCAAGTGACACATGATCCATGTCAACTAGCCCGTGTCCGATCATCATGTGAGACAGACTAGTCATCCATGGTGAACATCTCCATGTTGATCGTATCTTCTATACGACTCATGTTCGACCTTTCGGTCTTCCGTGTTCTCAGGCCATGTCTGTACATGCTAGGCTCATCAAGTCAACCTAAGTGTATCGCATGTGTAAATCTGGCTTACACCCGTTGTATGCGAACGTTAGAACCTATCACACCCGATCATCACGTGGTGCTTCGGAACAACGATCCTTCGCAACGGTGCACAGTTAGGGTGAACAGTTTTCTTGAAATTTTATTGAGAGATCATCTTATTTACTACCGTCGTTCTAAGCAAATAAGATGTAAACATGATAAAAATCACACGCAATCAATATAGTGACATGATATGGCCAATATCATCTTGCTCCTTTGATCTCCATCTTCGGGGCACCATGAGCATCACTATCACCGGCACGACACCATGATCTCCATCATCATGATCTCCATCATCGTGTCTTCATGAAGTTGTCTCGCCAACTATTACTTCTACCACTATAGCTAACGTTTAGCAATAAAGTAAAGTAATTACATAGCGTTTATGATTGACACACAGGTCAGACAATAAAATAAGACAACTCCGATGGCTCCTGCCAGTTGTCATACTCATCGACATGCAAGTCGTGAATCCTATTACAAGAACATGATCAATCTCATACATCACAATGCATCACATCACATCCTTTGGCCATATCACATCACAAGGCATATGCTGCAAAAACAAGTTAGACGTCCTCTATTTTGCAGTTGCAAGTTTTTACGTGGCTGCTATAGGTTTCTAGCAAGAACGTTTCTTACCTAGGCCAAAACCACAACGTGATATGCCAATTGCTATTTACCCTTCATAAGGACACTTTTCATCGAATCCAATCTGACTAAGGTGGGAGAGACAGACACCCGCTAGCCACCTTATGCAACAAGTGCATGTCAGGCGGTGGAACTAGTCTCACGTAAGCGTATGTGTAAAGTCGGTCCGGGCCGCTTCATCCCACAATACCGCCGAATCAAGATAAGACTAGTAGTGGTAAGCAAATTAACGAGATCGACGCCCACAACTGCTTTGTGTTCTACTCGTGCATAGATTTTACGCATTGGCCTAGCTCATGATGCCACTGTTGGGACACGTAGTAGTAAATCAAAAAAAATCCTACGTGTCACCAAGATCTATCTATGGAGAAACCAGCAACGAGAAGGTAGATATTGCATCTTCATACCTTTGAAGATCGCTAAGCGGAAGCGTTACAAGAACGCGGTTGGTGGAGTCGTACTCACAGCGATTCAGATCGCGGTGGATTCCGATCTCAGCGCCGAACAACGTCGCCTCCGCGTTCAACACACGTGCAGCCCGATGACGTCTTCTACGCCTTGATCCAGCAAGGAGGAAGGAAACGTTGAGGGAGATCTCCTCCTTTTACATCCTTTTTCCCTTTATCTCTTGATCCCAGCCGCATGGGCCAATCTAGAAGGTCTTGGCCAGCCCACTAAGGGATGGCACACCTCCTATAAGGCCCCACGAAGTCCTTTGGTCGTCACACCCCTCCCGGGGGTCCTCCGGCACCCTCCCAGCACTCCCGGTACACTACCGATGAGCCCGAAAACTTTCCGATGACCAAAACTGGACTTCCTATATATCAATCTTTACCTTCGGACCATTCCGGAGCTCCTCGTGACGTCCGGGATCTCATCCGGGACTCTGAACAACCTTCGGTAATCACGTATACCATTTCCCTATAACCCTAGCGTCATCGAACCTTAAGTGTGTAGACCCTACGAGTTCGGGAGACATGTAGACATGACCCAGACACCTCTCCGGTCAATAACCAACATCGGGATCTGGATACCCATGTTGGCTCCCACATGATCCACAAATATCTCATTGGATGAACCACGATGTCGGGGATTCAATCAATCTCGTATACAATTCCCTTTGTCTATCGGTATGATACTTGCCCGAGATTTGATCGTCGGTATGTCTATACCTTGTTCAATCTCGTTACCGGCAAGTCTCTTTACTCGTTCTGTAATACATCATCCCGTGGATAACTCCTTTGTCACAAATAGCTCATTATGATGATGTCTTACCGAATGGGCCCAGAGATACCTCTCCGTCACACGGAGCAACAAATCCCAGTCTCGATTCGTGCCAACCCAACAGATACGTTCAGAGATACCCGTAGTGCACCTTTATAGCCATCTATGTACGTTGTGATGTTTGGCACAGCCAAAGCATTCCTACGATATCCAGGAGTTGCACAATCTCATGGTCTAAGGAAACGATACTTGACATTGAAAAGCTTTAGCAAACGAACGACACGATCTTGTGCTTATGCTTAGGATTGGGTCTTGTCCGTCACATCATTCTTCTAATGATGTGATCCTGTTATCAACGACATCCAATGTCCATGGTCATGAAACCGTGACCATCTATTGATCAACGAGCTAGTCAACTAGAGGCTCACTAGGGACATGTTGTGGTCTATGTATTCACACATCTATTATGGTTTCCGGTTAACACAATTATAGCATGAACAATAGACAATTATCATGAAATAGGAAATACAATAATAACCATTTTATTATTTCCTCTAGGGCATATTTCCAACAAGTTTTACGTGGCTGCTATGGGTTTCTAGCAAGAACGTTTCTTACCTACGTAAGAGCCACAATGGTGATATGCCAATTGCTATTTACCCTTCGTAAGGACCCTCTCCGTAGAATCTGATCCGACTAAAGTAGGAGAGACAGACACGCGCTAGCCACCTTATGCAACAAGTGCATGTCAGGCGGTGGAACCAGTCTCACGTAAGCATACATGTAAAGTCGGTCCAGGCCGCTTCATCCCACAATGCCGCCGAATCAAGATAAAACTAGTAACGGCAAGCAAATTGACAAAATCGACGCCCACAACAACTTGTGTTCTACTCGTGCATAGATTCTACGCATAGATCTAGCTCATGATGCCACTGTTGGGAGACGTAGTAGTAAATTCAAAAACATTCCTACGTGTCACCAAGATCAATCTATGGAGAAACCAGCAACGAGCAAAGGGGAGTGCTTCTTCATACCTTTGAAGATCGCAAAGCGGAAGCGTTACAAGAACGCGGTTGGTGGAGTCGTACTCGGAGCGATTCAGATCGCGGTCGATTCCGATCTAAGTGCCGAACAACGGCGCCTCTGTGTTCAACACACGTGCAGCCCGGTGACGTATCCTAGCCTTGATCCAGCAAGGAGAAAGGAGAGGTTGAGGGAGAGCTCCGGCAGCACGACGACATGGTGACGGTGGAGCTGCATGGTACTCCGGAAGGGCTTCGCCAAGCGCTACGGAGGACGAGGACGAGGAGGGGTAAGGCTGTGCCGAGAGAGAGAGAGATTGGTGTATCCCAACAGCCCCTAGGCCTCTCTATTTATAGGAGGAGGAGGAGGGGGGCGCAGCCCCTAGGGTTCCCACCTTAGGGTTGGCGGCCAACCCTAGATGGCCCCTTGGGGCGGCGGCCAAGAGAGGGAGAGGGGGAGGCGCCCTAGGGTTGGCCTAGGGCCCATCTGCGCTAGGGTTCCCCCCCCCCCCCTTGCTCTTGTTGTGCCTTGGGCCTTGGTTGGAGGTCCACCAGCCCACCCAGGGGCTGGTTCCCTCCCATTTTAGGCCCATGCAGCCCTCTGGTGCTGGTGGCCCCACACGATGGACCCCCCAAAACCCTTCTGGTGGTCCCGGTACGTTACCGGTGATGCCCGGAACACTTCCGGTGACCAAATCCTCACTTCCTATATATCATTATTTACCTCTGGACCATTCCAAAACCCCTCATGATGTCCGGGATCTCATCCGGGACTCCGAACAACCTTTGGTAACCACGTACACTATTCCCATATAACCCTAGCGTCATCGAACCTTAAGTGTGTAGACCCTACGGGTTCGGGAAGCATGCAGACATGACCGAGACACCTCTTCGGCCAATAACCAATAGCAGGATCTGGATACCCATATTGGCTACCACATGTCCCATGATGATCTCATTGGATGAACCAAGATGTCGGGGATTCAATCAATCCCGTATACAATTCCCTTTGTCCATCGGTATGTTACTTGCCCGAGATTCGATCATCGGTATCCCTATACCTTGTTAAATATCATTACCGGCAAGTCTCTTTACTCGTTCCATAACACATCATCTCGTGCCTAACTCCTTAGTCACATTGAGCTCATTATGATGATGTCTTACCGAGTGGGCCCCGAGATACCTCTCCGTCACATGGAGTGACAAATCCCAGTCTCGATTTGTGCCAACCCAACAGATACTTTCGGGGATACCCGTAGTGTACCTTTATAGCCACCCACTTACGTTGTGACGTTTGGCACACCCAAAGTATTCCTACGGAATCCGGGAGTTGCACAATCTCATGGTCTAAGGAAATGATACTTGACATTAGAAAAGCTTTAGTACACGAACTACACGATCTTGTTCTATGCTTAGGATTGGGTCTTGTCCATCACATCATTCTCCTAATGGTGTGATCCCATTATCAATGACATCCAATGTCCATGGCCAGGAAACCATGACCATCTATTGATCAACGAGCTAGTCAACTAGAGGCTTACTAGGGACATGGTGTGGTCTATGTATTCACACATGTATTACGGTTTCCGATTAATAAAATTATAGCATGAACAATAGAAAATTATCATGAACAAGGAAATATAATAATAATCACTTTATTATTGCCTCTAGGGCATATTTCCAACACTTTTCAGGTACTTCAGGATATTCTTCGCCGCTGTCCAGTGTTCCGCTCCAGGATCACTTTGGTACCTCCCTACCAAACTTATGGCAAGGTTCACATCAGGTCTGGTACACAGCATGGCATACATAATAGAGCCTATGGCTGAACCATAGGGGATGACACTCATCTTTTCTCTATCCTCTACCATGGTCGGGCATTGAGTCGTACTCAATTGCTAACATGATTTGAACAGACTTCAGCATCGCTATGGGTGAGAAAGTCTCATCATAGTCAACTCCTTGAACTTGTCGATAACCCTTAGCGACAAGCCAAGCCTTATAAACGGTCACATTACCATCCGCGTTAGTCTTCTTCTTAAAGATCCATTTATTTTCTATGGCTCGACGATCATCGGGCAAGTTCACCAAAGTCCATGCTTTGTTCTCATACATGGATCCTATCTCGAATTTCATGGCTTCAAGCCATTTGTTGGAATCCGGGCTCGCCATCGCTTCTTCATAGTTCGAAGGTTCACTGTTGTCCAACAACATGATCTCCAAGACAGGGTTGTCGTACCACTCTGGTGCGGAACGTGTCCTTGTGGACCTTCAAGGTTCAATAGCAACTTGATCTGAAGTTTCATGATCATCATCATTAACTTCCTCTCCAGCCGGTGCAGGCTCCATAGAAACAACTTCCCGTGTTGCGCTACTCTCCGGTTCGAATGGAGGTACAATTACCTCATCAAGTTCTATTTTCCTCCCACTTAATTCTTTCGAGAGAAACTCTTTCCCTAGAAAGGATCCATTCTTGGCAACAAAGACTTTGCCTTTGGATCTGAGGTAGAAGGTATACCCAATAGTTTCTTTGGGGTATCCTATGAAGACGCATTTTTCCGCTTTGGGTTCAAGCTTCTCACGTTGAAGTTTCTTCACATAAGAATCAAATCCCCAAACTTTCAGAAACGACAGCTTAGGTTTCTTTCCAAACCATAATTCATACGGTGTCGTCTCAACGGACTTAGACAGTGCCCTATTTAAAGTGAATGCGGCAGTCTCTAATGCATATCCCCAAAATGATAGCAGCAAGTCGGTAAGAGACATGATAGATCGCACCATATCCAATAGAGTGCGGTTACAACATTCAGACACACCATTTAGCTGAGGTGTGCCAGGCGGCGTGAGTTGTGAAACAATTCCACATTTCCTTAGGTTCGTGCCAAACTCATGACTCAAATATTCTCCGCCATGATCAGATCGTAGGCACTTTATTTTCCTATCACGTTGATTCTCTACCTCACTCTGAAATTCCTTGAACTTTTCAAAGGTTTCAGACTTGTGTTTCATTAAGTAGACATAGCCATATCTGCTTAATTCATCAGTGAGGGTGAGAACATAACGGTAGCCATCCCGAGCCTCAACTCTCATTGGACCGCATACATCGGTATGTATTATCTCCAACAAGTCAGTTGCTCGCTCCATTGTTCCGGAGAACAGAGTCTTGGTCATCTTGCCCATGAGGCATGGTTAGCACGTGTCAAATGATTCAAAATCAAGAGACTACAAAAGTCCATCAGGATGGAGTTTCTTCATGCTTTTGACACCAATATGACCAAGGCGACAGTGCCACGTGTAAGTGGGACTATCATTATCAACCTTAAATCTTTTGGTACTCACACTATGAATATGTGTAACATCACGTTAGAGATTCATCAAAAATAAACAATTGAACACTGGGGCATGATCATGAAACATTTCTCTCATATAAATAGAACAACCATTATTCTTCGATTTAAATGAGTAGCCATCTAGCATCAAGAGAGATCCAGATAGAATGTTCATGCTCAAAGCTGGTACTAAATAACAATTATTAAGGTTTAAAACTAATCCTGAAGGTGGATGTGGAGGTAGCATGCCGACGGCGATAACATCGACCTTGGAACCAATCCCGACGCGCATCGTCACCTCGTCCGTTGCCAGTCTTCGCTTATTCTGCAGCTCCTGCTTGGAGTTACAAATGTGAGCAACTGCACGGGTATCAGATACCCAGGAGCTACTACGAGCGGTGGTAAGGTACACATCAATAACAAGTATATCACATATGCCTTTAACGTTGCCGGCCTTCTTATCCGCTAAGTACTTGGGGCAGTTCCGCTTTCAGTGACCGGTACCCTTGCAATAAAAGCTCTCAGTCTCAAGCTTGGGTCCATTCTTGTTCTTCTTCCCGGCAACTTGCTTACCGGGCGCGGCAACTGCTTTGTCATCCTTCTTGAAGTTCTTCTTACCCTTGCCTTTCTTGAAACTAGTGGTCTTATTTACCATCAACACTTGATGCTCCTTTTTGATCTCGACCTCCGCTGACTTCAGCATCGTGTACTACTCAGGGATGGACTTCTCTAGCCCTTACATATTGTAGTTCATCACAAAGCTCTTGTAGGATTCTTTCAATAACTGAGTCATCTGGAAGATTAACTCCCAGCTGAGACAAGTGGTTGTGTAACCCAGACATTTTGAGTATGTGCTCGCTGACAGAACTATTTTCCTTCATCGTACAACTCAAGAACTTGTCGGAGACTTCATATCTCTCAACCCGGGCATGAGCTTGGAAAACAATTCTCAGCTTTTGGAACATCACATATGCTCTGTGTTGCTCGAAATGCTTTTGGAGCTCCGGTTCTAAGCTGTAAATCATGCTGCACTGTACCAGGGAGTAATCATCACTATGCGACTGCCAGGCATTCATGGCGTCTTGAGTTGCTGGGAAAACGGGTGCGTCACCTAGCGGTGCATCAAGGACATATAATTTCTTGGAAGCTATGAGGATGATCCTCAAGTTACGGACCAAGTCCGTATAGTTGCTTTGATCGTCTTTCATCTTGGTTTTCTCTAGGAACGCGTTGAAGTTGAGGGCAACATTAGCGTGGGCCATTGGTTCTACAAGATAGATTGTAAACACGATTTTAGACTAAGTTCATGATAATTAAGTTCACATAATCAAATTATTTAGTGAACTCCCACTTAGATAGACATCTCTCTAGTCATCCAAGTGACACATGATCCACGTCAACTAGCCCATGTCCGATCATCACGTGAGACGGACTAGTCATCAATGGTGAACATCTCCATGTTGATCGTATCTTCTATACGACTCATGTTCGACCTTTCGGTCTCCCGTGTTTCGAGGCCATGTCTGTACATGCTAGGCTTGTCAAGTCAACCTAAGTGTATTGCGTGTGTAAATATGGCTTACACCTGTTGTATGCGAACGTTAGAACCTATCACACCCGATCATCACGTGGTGCTTCGGAACAATGAACCTTAGTAACGGTGCACGGTTAGGGGGACGCATTTCTTGAAATTTTAGTGAGAGATCATCTTATTTAAGCTACCGTCGTTCTAAGCAAATAAGATGTAAAACATGATAAACATCACATGCAATCATATAGTGACATGATATGGCCAATATCATCTTGCTCCTTTCATCTCCATCTTTGGGGCACCATGATCATCATTGTCATCGGCACGCTCCATGATCTCCATCATCATGATCTCCATCATCATGATCTCCATCATCATGATCTCCATCATCATGATCTCCATCATCGTGTCTTCATAAAGTTGTCTCCCCAAATATTACTTCTACTACTATCTCTAATGGTTAGCAACAAAGTAAAGTAATTACATGGCGTTTTTGATTGACACGCAGGTCATACAATAAATTAAGACAACTCCTATGGCTCCTGCCGGGTGTCATACTCATCGACATGCAAGTCGTGATTCCTATTACAAGAACATGATCAATCTGATACATCATATATATTTCATCACATCCTTTTTGGCCATATCACATCACATAGCATACCCTGCAAAAACAAGTTAGATGTCCTCTAATTGTTGTTGCAAGTTTTACGTGGCTGCTATGGGTTTCTAGCAAGAACGTTTCTTACCTACGTAAGAGCCACAACGGTGATATGCCAATTGCTATTTACCCTTCATAAGGACCCTCTTCATCGAATCTGGTCCGACTAAAGTGGGAGAGACAGACACCTGCTAGCCACCTTATGTAACACGTGCATGTCAGGCGGTGGAACGAGTCTCGCGTAAGCGTACGTGTAAGGTTGGTCCGGGCCGCTTCATCCCACAATGCCACCGAATCAAGATAAGACTAGTAACGGCAAGCAAATTGACCAAATAATCGCCCACAACTACTTATGTTCTACTCGTCCATAGAATCTACGCATAGACCTAGCTCTTATGCCACTGTTGGGGATTGTAGTAGTAAATCAAAATTTTCCTCCGCATCACCAAGATCAATCTATGGAGAAACCAGCAACAAGTGGGGGGCACACCAGCCCACTCTGGGGCTGGTCCCTTCCCACTCTCGGCCCATGCAGGCCTCTGGTGCCGGTGGCCCCTCACGGTGGACCACCGAAACCCATTTGGTCGTCCCAGTACGTTACCGGTGATGCCCGGAACACTTCCGGTGACCAAATCCTCACTTCATATATATCATTCTTTACCTCCGGACCATTCCGGAACTCCTCGTGACGTCTGGGATCTCATCTAGGACTCCGAACAACCTTCAATAACCACGTGCACAATTTCCCTATAACCCTAGCGTCATCGAACCTTAAGTGTGTAGACCCTACGGGTTCGGGAGGCATGTAGACATGACCGAGATACCTCTTCGGTCAATAACCAACAGCGGGATCTGGATACCCATATTGGCTCCCACATGCTCCACGATGATCTCATCGGATGAACCACGATGTTGGGGATTCAATCAATCCCGTATACAATTCCCTTTGTCCATCGGTATGTTACTTGCCCGAGATTCGATCGTCGGTATCCCTATACCTTGTTTAATATCGTTACCGACAAGTCTCTTTACTCGTTCTGTAATACATGATCCCGTGACTAACTCCTTAGTCACATTGAGCTCATTATGATGATGTATTACCGAGTGGGCCCAGAGATACCTCTTCGTCCATTAGTGCAGAACAGGCCTATAGTCCCGGGCCGGATGGACCTTTAGTACCGGTTCCCCAGCCGGTACTAACAGGTCGGGACCAAAGGTCCAGATCTTTAGTACCGGTTGGACAACGGACCGGTACTAAAGGCCCTCCACGTGGCTGCCTGCATGGACTGGTGGTGGAAGACCTTTAGTACCGGTTGGTGATACCAACTGGTACTAAGTATTCTTTTTTTTAGCTTTTAATTATGTTTTAATTTTCCTCTCTATTTTTTGTGTTTTCCATTCATTCAAATTTATTTTACGGTGCTACATATTGTAAACAGTACACAAGTTCATGCATATATATATGTAATATAATATACAATATCTCATACACAGTATATATATATACGAATGGAATTACACATCCATATAAATTCGGGACTTATAATTAACTCAAGGCCCAAAACCCGGCCGGGACTAGCTAGCTAGTGCTCCGGATGAAATCTCAGTTCTTGACTACTGATTTGCTGGCATTATTGAGGCGGCGGTAAGGAATAGTGCTCTCCGTTTACATGAATGGCATGTTGAAGAAGAAATGCCGCAAATTCCTCTTGAAGTGCTACAAAGTGTTTCTCAAGTGAGAGCTTCGACATCATCTGGCAAACCTGGAGTTGTCTTTCACGTGCTGCTCTGCGACGTATATGACTTTCGGTCTGGATGCGAATGTTCTCGCAGAGGAAATATCCACATAAATTTGTCCCCTGTGGCTGCTTCGTGCACTTTGCAAAAGAATAGAATTGAGTAAGATAATTAATAATAGAGAATGATAATGGTATTGAAAATAGAATTAATGAGATGCGCGGACCTAGTAGTACTACTTAATTACCTGCATCTTTTTCCACTTCAGCTTCGGTTTCCATTGACGACAGTGATGGGTTTTTTCTATCATCTTTTTCCAAACACTACCCGGCAAAGAAGAAGAATGAAAGAGTTATTATAATTACTTTTGATATCAGGAAATAATGGAAGAAAGCGAGGTCGATAAAGATTCAAATTACCATTCTATCATAAAATACAAGTCCATGTATGATTGTTCTGGTGTATCTAGTGAGTCGTACACTTGAACAAGTCCATCCGCGAGGATAATATATAGGAGGATATAGTGGTCTCTGCGTAGAAGTTTATATAATTAAGCAGGCATCCGCATATAACTCATCAACTACACTTGACAGCGAGCTAGTAAGCAAAAATCGAATTTGTAGTATACAAGAGAGTAAACACTCACCCCATGTTGTAAGGAAATATTAGAGTAGATTTGTTGGTATTCATTATTGCCTCTAGAAAATTTTCCAAGGGATCTTTTGTGTCCTTGGCATAATGTTTTACCACATGACCATTAACGGTACTTGGGTCGATGAACCCAATGTCATCGATTCCCTCTTGTTTCAATTCCCACATCTTCAATCTGCATAATAGCATGACCAGAAAAGTTCTGAGAATTCAAGACATATGTCACATGCATTGACGTAATGCTCTTTCCTTACTTTGACCATGACCGCCGTCTCCCCTCGCTTTGCTTCACGCATGTACCAATCATGCAACCATCGCATCGCAGTTGGTAGTTCCTTGTACTGCTCGGGTGTGACAAGTGGTTTTCTGACGGCATATTGCATTGCGTACTCAGTTGCATCGTACCCGCGGATTTCCTCGGTGCCAAGGATTTGGTCAAGAGTGAGACCTGCAGCCTTTAGTACTTCGAGGTCGATTGGGTTGCCTTGCACGTCGACTGGTTGGATCGGTTGCTTGCTTGGATTGGTACTCACCTTGAGCGGAGAGATCGATTGCTTGGATTGTTCTCCGAGCTGGGGAACTGTTTTCCCGCTAGTTGATGCCATACTTCCCGACTTCTTCCTTGGGATGGGCCGACTTCTCCGCTCACTTGCCTTCTGAATCTGTCGCTCATAGTCTGTCGGCATACGCTCGATATATGTCGGGGGTCGATCAATAAAGTGTTCCATAAAGTGCTCTTGGACTTCCTTGGGTATTACCTCCTTTGGCGGCACGATCTTCTTCACAAAAAAGGCTTTCACTTGGAGATCGCATTCAATTTTATTTTCCTCCGGTGTCATGTCATAAGGCAGCTTCCTTTTGGCCGGAGGCTCTGGTTTCTTCTTTGCTTTCTTCCAAGAGGACTACTGGTGGCCTTCCTCTTTTGGGAGCCCTGCTGGCGGGACCGCTGCCGGGGTGGAGTCGGCTCACGCGGCGGAGATCGATACTGATGATGATATGAACTCGCGTCGTGCTCCATCCTGAGGTTGGGAGGACTACTCATGGCGAGGTGGGGAGGACTGCTGGTGAGGTGGGACGCCTCTCGAGGTGCGGATGACTGTGGGGGAGCTCGAGGTGGGGAGGACTGCTGGCGAGGTGACTGCTGCCGAGGTGATTGCTAGCGAGGTGGGGAGGACTGCTGGCGAGGTGGGGAGGACTGCTGGCGCTGCGATGCCTCTGGCTGGGATCCCTCGCGCTGGACATCGATACTCGGAGGAGCCGGTGGCCTTAGCGCCGAGTGTTGAAAGACGATGCAGTCCTTACTACATAGGAAGAGACCACGGCCGGCTTTTGCCAATGTGGACTCCCCCTCACCTCCAGGGATGTCAAGCAATAGTTCATCATATCCCGGATCTATTGTGTCCACCGCGACACGAGCATACCCAGCTGGAACCGGATTGCAATGCCAGAGAACATCAGGTGTATTTGGTAAAGCATAGCCCATCGCGACCCGCACGGGTATGTTCTTCATTTTCTGGATTACCTCACAAGATGTCTTCTCGGTGATATCATTGCTTTTCTGCATTGTAGATTGGACGGGTTCTTCCCTTGCCTCCATGGAACCCACACTGCTTTTCTGCATTGTAGATTGGACGGGTTCTTCCCTTGCCTCCTGCTGCGGAGTTTCCCTTTGCTGGGTTAGTACCTGTATCTGCTGCTGCTGCTGCTCGTACTTTTGTTCCAACTTCGAAAGTCGGTCTTCTTCCACCTTCTTTTTTCTCAAATGGCTTTTATAACTATCCTGCCATCCCGCAAACCCCTCGTACCACGGAATAACACCCATGCCTCGTGTTCGTCCTCCGTGTTTGGCATTCCCGAGGGCGCATGTAAGCTCGTCATTCTCTCTATCGGGGTGAAACCATCCTTCTTGGGCATCTTTTATTGCTTGAATCAACTCATCTGATGCATGCTTCAGACTGTCCAGTGCAATAACCTTCCCTGTGGCTGGTTCCAACTTTCCCCCATGTGCAAAAAACAATTCCTGCACCTCTTGGGCCAGTTGAAGGTTACTAGAGTGATCCCTTTAGCAAGCATCTTATTCTCTAATGCATCCCACTTAGCAATGGCTGACTTGTATCCACCTGTCCCTAGTTTATGGTGATACTTTTTTCTCAGCATTTATCTTATTCTTTGCCGACTTCTCCATAGCAGCTATCGATGTCTTGTACTCGATAAATGCGTCCCAGTGATCCCTTACCTTCTCGTATATTCCTTTGAATTCAGGCGCCTTCTTGCCTCTAGCGTTGTACTCGGTCCATACTCTTTTCTTCCAAGTCTGGAATGCGCCGGCCATCTTATGGAGAGCAAACTCTTTGACTTTGTTCCTTTGAGGCTCCGAGAGAGAATCTGGTAGGGTGAAATGCTCCATAATCTCTCGCCAAAGGGCATCTTTAATTCTTGTATCGACATAATTCACTCCTATTTTTGGTTCCTTCGGCTGAATCCATTCATGCATTGTGATCGGGACTCTGTCCCTAACAACCACTCCACATTGACGCACAAATGTCTTGGCATTGGCTTTAGAGTGAGTCGGTTCGCCATTATGTTTCAAAGCATCAAGATTGAGCTTTACGTTGCCGTCCAATATTTTGGCAGCGCCTCGTACAATTCTACTAGATTGGCTCGATCCGGAGGGTTGATAATTAAAATAATAAATATTTGTTAATATATATATATATACAAATAAATTAATATGCATGTAATGATCACCAGAGGCTAATGGATGTGTATATACCTCGCCGAACAGTCTTGGTTGTTCCGGATTTTGGAACATAAGTTGTTCTTCCTCAGTCTCACATCCATCACCGTGATCATTCAGATATTGTGAGCCATCACCATGATCATGTGATTCACCTCGAAGGTCCGCTGGGTTTTCGGAGGAGCGTATCATGTCGAAGATGTCCTCTTCATGAGATCTACCGGTATTGTCCATAGCTTAATAAATAGTCCATAATAATATAGATAAAACAAATTAGTATTTAAATTAGCATGCATTCAAGAAGCAAAATAACTGATAGTTAATTAATAATGCATCATCGAATACATATATAGTATAGTTCTTAGAAAAGATCTCATCTGCATAATCTTGGATAATTTTCAATACATCGGCTAATCTCCATAGATCTAGCTAATACATCATAATAATACATCATAATAGTAGCTAGCTAATATATCGATCTAGCTAGAACCCTAGCGCCCGGCAGATATCGAGGCAGGCGGTGGACACCCAAAGAGAAGGAACCATCACAGGAACATAGCTCCAGTGAGATCCCTGAAGAATCTGCCAGGTATTTTCGAACCTGGCCTCCAAATCTGCCATGTAGCGTCGGACATGCTCGTTCTCCTTGCTAACATGGTACTGTACCACCTCCGCGGGGGACTCAAGCCTCTCGATCGTCTCTGGCCCATGCGGCCGCCATCACGGAACCTCTGGGTTGACGACGGGCTGGCTCCTCACCAAGTTGCGCCGCCTGGAAGGCAGCACCTCCCAGTACCAGCCCGGTGGAGCCCAGTCCCTAACAGGGCCCCTCGGCTCAAGCAAGTGACCTCCTCCGGCGACTCGACGACGAGGATGCGGGATCGACATCGTCGACGTCGAGAAGAAACACTTAATTACGAAAACAAATTAAATAAAATTTAGCAAAATTAACAATTAACAAAATTAACACTTAGCAAAATTAACACATAGCATGTAGCAAAATCAAGAATTACGGCACGCTTTGGATGCTAATGCATGTGTGACTATTGGTCTGTCGAGACTTTCTTTAAATAACTCTCACATATCTCATGGTGTGTTGGTGTGCACTCTCTCACATTGATACGGTGGTGTATATATGTTGGTGGACACTCTCTCGCAGTAATAGGTTCAACAGGCGGTGATGGACGCTTCCCCTCTCCTCTTCTTGCACAATATATCGATGAGTATATCTCAAAGAAGAGGAGAAAGAGGAAGCGCCCCCTACGACAACAGTTGGGATTCCTCCATCAAGAACACACATGAAACCCTAAACTAAATTAGGATCGACGACAGACCGAAAGTCACACACGCATGAGGATCCAAACTAAATTAAACCTAAAACTAAACTAAACATAAACAAAATTAAACCTAAACTAAACATAAACTAACACATATCCTAATAACCTGACAACCTAACTAAATACGGGTGTTGTGTCATGGTCGGGGTCGGGTGTCGGGGGTGTTGTGTCGGGGTGTCGGGGTTCGATGTCGAGGGACCCTAGATACCCTAGCATCTACACACTAGTCCAGCGATCATCGGGGCGATCGTCGGGAAGAGGGGTCGGCCGGGAGATCTCACCTAGCCTCCTGACCCGGAGGTGGCATCGGCGACGGGCTCGGGGTGGCGGCAACGGGATCACGGAGCGGCGGCCAGAGTGAGCGGGCCGGCAGCGACGGGACCGGCGACGAGGGGCGGTGTCCGGGTAGACGAGGGCGACCGCGGTGAGGGCGACGGAAGCGAGGGCGACGGCGGCGGTGGTGAGGGCGACAGCGGCGAGGGGCGGCATCCGGATAGGCGAGGGCGACCGCAGCGAGGGTGACGGTGGTGAGGGCGACGACGGCGGTGGTGAGGGCGACGGCGGCGCGACCAACGGCGGCGAGGGCGATGGCGGTGGTGGTGCGACGGCGGCGGTGGTGAGGGCGGCGGCAATGGCGTGGTGGTGGTGCGACGGCGGCGAGGGCGACGGCGACGAGAGCGACGACGGCGAGGGCGACGGCAGCGAGGGAGACGGCGGCGAGGGCGACGATGGCGAGGGCGACGGCGGCGAGGGCGACGATGGTGGTGGTGAGGGCGACAGCGGCGTGACCGACGGTGGCGAGAGCGACGGCGGTGGTGGTGCGACGACGGCGGTGGTGAGGGCGACGGCAATGGCGCGGTGGTGGTGCAACGGCGGCGAGGGCGACGACGGCGAGAGCGACGGTGGCAAGGGCGACGGCGGCAAGGGCGATGGTGGCGAGGGCGACGGCAATGGTGGTTTCGGCAGCCTGGCGGCGCAAGTTGAGCTCTCCCGATGCGTTGCTCGGCCCGGGACGACGAAGTCCTCCTTTTATACCAAACAAACCTTTAGTACCGGTGCGTGGCACGCACTGGTACTAAAGGGTCTTTAGTACCGGTGCTAGCCACACACCGGTACTAAAGGTCCTCCCAACGTAGCGCGGGGGCGGTGGACCTTTAGTACCGGTGTGTGGCACGCACCGGTACTAAAGGGTCTTTAGTACCGGTGCTAGTCATGCACCAGTACTAAAGGTCCTCCCAACAGAGTGCGGGGGCGGTGGACCTTTAGTACCGGTGCGTGGCACGCACCGGTACTAAAGGGTCTTTAGTACCGGTGCGTGGCTAGCACCGGTACTAAAAGTGTTTTTTAATTAAATGTTAGTTATTATTTTCGGAAAAACCCCATAAACTTTAGAAAATCATAGAAAAAATGTAGGACTCCAATGGAAATAAATAATATATGAAAAAATATCATAAAAATATAAAGAATCTATTTATGGCATTTCCATGCATGTTTGAACAACTTCAACTACTGTATAAGATAATTTGATTAAATATGGCATTTGAAATATTCATATCTCGAGTTTGAAAAGCAGTACAAATGAACTCTGAAAAGGTTGTAACTTGGCATGACATCATAATTCCACCCACATAGCAACTTCTAGAGAGTTGAGAGGGTTACAGCAAAAACTGGATGCACTTCGTGTACAAATTGGACAATCTCATAAGAAGTATGAGGGTTTCAGACGAAAACTCATCTATTACAAAGGGCTTTCATTTTTAATAACTTATTTTAACTCCATACTTTTTGTGTGTTCAATATGCACCATTCAGAAGCACATCATCAATTTTCAATCCTTTCTGACTTCATATGATATTTTTCATGCATTTAATGATTTATTTTGAGCTAAATGACCCTGAATTTGAAAAGCAGTACAAATGAACTCTGAAAGGGTTCTAACTTGGCATCACATCATAATTTCACCCACATAGCAACTTCTAGAGAGTTGAGAGGGTTACGGCAAAAACTGGATGCACTTCGTGTACAAACTGGACAATCTCATAAGAAGTATGAGGGTTTCGGACGAAAACTCATCTATTACAAAGGGATTTCATTTTTAATAACTTATTTTAACTCCATACTTTTTGTGTGTTCAATATGCACCATTCAAAGGCACATCATCAATTTTCAACCCTTTCTGACTTCATTTGATATTTTTCATGCATTTAATGATTTATTTTGAGCTAATTAACCTGAATTTGAAAAGCAGTACAAATGAACTCTGAAAAGGTTGTAACTTGGCATGACATCATAATTTCACCCACATAGCAACTTCTAGAGAGTTGAGAGGGTTACGGCAAAAACTGGATGCACTTCGTGTACAAACTGGACGATCTCATAAGTATGAGGGTTTCGGACGAAAACTCATCTATTACAAAGGGATTTCATTTTTAATAACTTATTTTAACTCCATAGTTTTTGTGTGTTCAATATGCACCATTCAAAGGCACATAATCAATTTTCAACCCTTTCTGACTTCATTTGATATTTTTCATGCATTTAATGATCTATTTTGAGCTAAATGACCCTGAATTTGAAAAGCTGTACAAATGAACTCTGAAATGGTTGTAACTTGGCATGACATCATAATTTCACCCACATAGCAACTTCTAGAGAGTTGAGAGGGTTACGGCAAAAACTGGATGCACTTCGTGTACAAACTGTTACAAAGATATACCATGCTAGCTAGGAAATGCATGCATGTCCTTCACATAAATATATAGAAGTGATGACGGTGAAGCCGGTCACATCCGAGAGTGGGATCTCGCGGTGTAAGACTTTTTCTGCATGTTTGTCCCTTTCTTATGATTGCGCCATAACCATGGATAATCTTCATCATTTAACAGGATGCTTGGGTCAATCTTCACTCTGAAGGGAGGGATTTCATGAAACTTTTCATAATCTTCGGACATGTTTGTCTTGTCCTCCACTCCCACAATGTTTCTTTTCCCTAAAAGAACTATGTGGCGCTTTGGCTCATCGTATGATGTATTCGCTTCCTTATCTTTTTTTCTCCTCGGTTTGCTAGACATGTCCTTCACATAGAAAACACGAGTCACATCATTGTCTAGGACGAATGAGTCGTCTGTGTATCCAAGATTGTTGAGATCTACTGTTGTCATTCTGTACTGCGGGTCTACCTGTACCCCACCTCCAGTATATTTGACCCATTTGCACCGAAACAAAGGGACCTTAAGATCAGGTCCATAGTCAAGTTCCCATATCTCCTCTATGTAACCATAATATGTGTCTTCAAAGTTGGTTGCATCATAGCGGACACCACTATTTTGGTTGGTGCTCTTCTTATCTTGGGCGATCGTGTAAAATGTATTCCCATTTATCTCGTACCCTTTGAAAGTCGTTACAGTCGAACTTGGTGTCTTGGCCAACCAGTACAGTTCATCTGGAACATCGTTGTCATTGATGAGCTTTGTTTGCAACCAACTAGCAAAAGTCTCCATGTGTTTACGTTCAATCCAGGGGTCAGACTGCTCCGGGTTCTTGGACCGTACAATATCCTTGTGTTCCTCCATATATGGAGTCACCAAGGTGGAATTTTGTAGAATCGTGTAGTGTGCTTGAGTGAAAGAATGCCCGTCCATATTTATTGCTTCTTTGTTTCCTAATGTGCCTTTTCCATCCATTCTCCCCTCATGCCGCGATTCTAGAAGACCAATCGGCTTAATGTCAGGAAAAAAGTCAACACAAAACTCAATAACCTCCTCTGTTCCATATCCCTTGGCGATGCTTCCTTCTAGCCTACCACGGTTATGAACATATTTATTTAAGACTCCCATGAATCTCTCAAAGGGGAACATATTTTGTAGAAATACAGGACCCAGAATGTTAATCTCTTCGACTAGGTGCACTAGAACGTGCGTCATAATATTGAAGAAGGATGGAGGGAACACCAACTCGAAACTGACAAGACATTGGACCAGGTCATTCTGTAACCTTGGTAGGATTTCTGGATCGATTACCTTCTGAGAAATTGCATTGAGGAATGCACATAGCTTCACAATGGCTAATCGAACATTTTCCGGTAGAAGCCCCCTAAGTGCAACCGGAAGTAATTGCGTCATAATCACATGGCAGTCATGAGACTTTAGATTTTGAAAGTTTTTCTCTGCCATATTTATTATTCCCTTTATATTCGACGAGAAGCCAGACGGGACATTGATACTGAGCAGGCATTCAAAAAAGATTTCCTTCTCTTCTTTCGTAAGAGCGTAGCTGGCAGGACCTTGATACTGCTTTGGAGGCATGCCGTCTTTTTCATTAATTCTTTGCTTGTCCTCCTGTGCCTCCGGTTTATCTTTTGTCTTTCCATACACACACAAGAAGCCTAGAAGGTTCACACAAAGATTCTTCATCACATGCATCACGTTGATTGCATTGCGGACCTCTAGGGTTTTCCAATATTCAAGTTCCCAAAATATAGATTTTCTTCTTCCACATGGGTGTGTGTCTGTTGGCGTCATGCGGAACAGATTGTCCGCCAGGACCCTTTCCAAAGATTACCTAGAAATCCTTGACCATATCAAATATATATTCACCAGTACGGAGGCCAGGCTTCTTCCGGTTATCTGGCTCACCTTTGAAATGGTTGCCTGCCTTTCTTAAGATATGCTTGATCGGTAGAAATCGACGATGTCCCAGGTACACATTCTTCTTACATTTATCCAAATATATACTTTCAGTATCATCTAAACAGTGCATGCATGCATTGTATCCCTTGTTTGTATGTCCTGAAAGGTTACTAAGAGCAGGCCAATCATTGATGGTTACAAACAGCAATGCTCGTAGGTCAATTTTCTTCTGTGTGTGCGCATCCCACACACACACCTGGGTTTTTCCACAACTGTAGAAGTTCATCAACTAGTGGCCTTAGGTAGACATCAATGTCGTTGCCGGGTTGCTTAGGGACTTGAATGAGCACTGGCATCATAATGAACTTCCGCTTCATGCACAACCAAGGAGGAAGGTTGTAGATACATAGAGTCATGGGCCAGGTGCTGTGACTGGAGCTCTGCTCGCCAAAAGGATTCATGACGTCTGTACTAAGACCAAACCATAAGTTCGTTGCGTCAGCTGCAAAGTCCTCAAACTCCCTCTCGATTTTTCTCCACTGCGACCCATCAGCGGGTGCTCTCAACATCCCGTCTTTCTTACGCTCTTCTTTGTGCCATCACAACAACTTGGCATGCTCTTTGTTTTGGAACGAACATTTCAACCGTGGTATTATAGGAGCATACCACATCACCTTGGCAGGAACCCTCTTCCTGTGGCATTCGCCCTCCACATCACCAGGGTCGTCGCGGGGGATCTTATAGCGCAGTGCACCGCATACCGGGCATGCATCCAAATTCTCGTACTCCTCACCGCAGTAGAGGATGCAGTCATTAGATCATGCATGTATCTTCTGCACCTCTAATCCTAGAGGGAGGACAACCTTCTTTGCTTCGTATGTACTTTCAGGCAATTCGTTATCCTTTGGAAGCATCTTCTTTATCATTATCAGCAATTCTTGAAATCCCTTGTCAGTTACACCATTCTTCGCCTTCCATTGCAGCAATTCCAGTGTGGTACCCAGCTTTTTCTGGTCATCTTCACAATTTGGATACGATAATTTCTTGTGATCCTCTAACATGCGTTTCAACTTCAACCTCTCCTTATCATTCTCGTAGTTTCTCTTTGCATCAGCAATGACCTGACCCAAATCATCAGCGGGCTCATCTGATGCCTCTTGAGCTTCCCCCATTGATGCCTCTTCTTCACCTTCCCCCATTGTTGTATCAGCGAAAGGATAGTTGTCATCATCCTCTTCTTCTTCATTGTCTTCCATTATAACCCCTCTTTCTCCGTGCTTGGTCCAACAGCTATAGCCGAACATGAAACTGGACTTCAGCAGGTGGTAGTGAAGGGTTTTTGAGTTAGAGTAATTCCTATCATTCTTACAGTCACGACATGGACAACACATGAAACCATTCTGCTTATTTGTCTCAGCCACACGAATAAAATCATGCAGGCCATTAAGAAACCCTGGACTTAGTCGGTCATAGTACATCCATTGTCGGCTCATGTTCACTACACAACATCGAAGTGAGCAAATGAATACAACTTCATCATCACATTACAACCAAAAGTAGAGCTAGCAGTGACCAAATGTTATTACTGCAAATAATGGATACTTATATTTTATACATATACATCTCATAAAACAACACCAACTATCTAAAACATGTGAATACAACAACAAATGCGATCATGATCGCAACTAAAGTAACAATTGAGCCAACAACATAATGATACCAAGCCTCTTTATCAATGGCATATTTTCTAATGTTTCTAAGCTTCAAGCGCATTCCAACCATCTTGTTCTTGTGATCATCGACGATATCGGCAACATGCAACTCCAATCCCATATTCTCATCTTCATTTCTTTTCAATTTTTCTTTCAAATGATCAATTTATTTTTCAGCTTGTGTTAATTTCTCGAGCAGAATTGCATAGTCGATTGGAATTTCTCGTTCAACTACTTCCTATAGATAAAAATATCTACGTCAATTTGGTGGCATAGTTAATTTTCATAGACATTAGATCATGTGTGAAATAGTTATAAAAGATAATTAACGACATACCACATCTGAATCATAGACTGGACGAGGGCCGACGTGGCCGGATACCATAACCATTACACTATAGGATAACTAACAATAATACAAGTAAGTAAATCATACACGCAGCTATCTAAATCATACAAGTAATTTTTTTTAAGATTTTAAGAAGAACAAGAGGCTCACCAAGGTGGCCGGTGCCGCGACGAGACGGTGCAGACGATGGGCAGTGGTTAGGACGGTCGGGGATGATGGGAAGGCACACCAAATAAACCACACCTACACATATGCAACCTAACAAGTTAATTTGAGCTCAAATTGGATATAAATCAAATAAACTCCCACAAATAACATATCACATATCTTTGAGCATACCACAAGCTAATCTAGCAAGAGATGCAGGAGCAAAGTTGCTAACCTTTATGAACACTTGGATAGATGGGGTGCCTTTAAATCTTGACAAATCCTTGGCAAAATGGAGGATGAGCTTCGAGCAAGAAGAAGAACATGGGAAGGCACACCAAATAAACCACACCTACACATATGCAACCTAACAAGTTAATTTGAGCTCAAATTGGATATAAATCAAATAAACTCCCACAAATCACATATCACATATCTTTGAGCATACCACAAGCTAATCTAGCAAGAGATGAAGGAGCAAAGTTGCTAACCTTTATGAACACTTGGATAGATGGGGTGCCTTTAAATCTTGACAAATCCTTGGCAAAATGGAGGATGAGCTTTGAGCAAGAAGAAGAACAAAGGAGAAAACAGAGCTCTTTCGATCGGCTACGGACGGATGTATATGTAGGAAGTCTTTAGTACCGGCAGGTGTCACCAGCCGGTACTAAAGGTTTCCCTTTAGTACCGGCAGGTGTCACCAGCCGGTACTAAAGGTTTCCCTTTAGTACCGGCTGGTGACACCAGCCGCTACTAAAGGTGCAAGTGGGGCCCATGTCTGACCAAAACCCTGCCACGCCCCCTTTAGTACCGGCTCGTGAGACGAACCGGTACTAAAGGTCCCTCACGAGCCGGTACTAAAGGTCGCCCTGCTCCTAGCCGTTGTAGCCGGCACGAACCGGGACTAATACCATCTTTAGTACCAGTTCGTGACCAGACCGGGACTAAAGCTCGGGACGAAAGGTCTATTTTCTACTAGTGGTCACACAGAGTGACAAATCCCAGTCTCGATTCATGCCAATCCAACAAATACTTTCGGGGATACCTGTAGTGCACCTTTATAGCCACCTAGTTACGTTGTGGCGTTTGGCACACCCAAAGTATTCCTACGGTATCCGGGAGTTGCGCAATCCCATGGTCTAAGAAATGATACTTGGCATTAGAAAAGCTTTAGGAGACGAACTACACGATCTTGTGCTATGCTTAGGATTGGGTATTGTCCATCACATCGTTCTCCTAATGACGTGATCCTATTATCAATGACATCCAATGTCCATGGTTATGAAACCGTGACCATCTATTGATCAACGAGCTAGCCAACTAGAGGCTCACTAGGGACATGTTGTGGTCTATGTATTCACACATGTATTACGGTTTCCGGTTAATACAATTATAGCATGAACAATAGACAATTATCATGAACAAGGAAATATAATAATAATCACTTTATTATTGCCTCTAGGGCATATTTCCAACAAGAAGGACCGATGTTTATGACACAAACACAAAACATCCTAGATAATTCAGCATAGATGCCAAAAAATTACTAGTACAAGGTATCTTGGGGCTCATCAATTGGATATGTAATTTACACATATTTGTGTACTCTACACGTTCTTTGCTTTATTGGAATTTCTGCAATGCTGCAAAAAAATACTATCTAATTGTGGTGTAAAATGGTTAGGAAAAGTGGCATGTCTTTCATGAATCGATGATGGAATATGGCTCACAAGACAAGTGCACTATGGTAGGATTGTCCTTGTTTTTTTTTAACACCTTTGTTTGTCCTTTTTTCGAATTTTTTATTTGGTTTTTGTTTTTTTATTATTATCGGTTTCTCCTCAATTTCCTACTGTTTTGCCCCTAGTTTTCAAGGGGGTCACGCCATCTTTTATCTGTTTCTCCACAATAATGTTTGAAGTACTTTTGTATTCCATAACAATTTTCGCATTAGATAATACACAACAATGATTGAGAAAAAAATGCATCAGAAGAAAACAATGCAAGATATAGGCATTTTTCCAGCTGCAAACAAAGTAACATTTCCATGAATTGATGGCAAGACACAAATCCGCGGATTGCATATAATATATGTATGTATGTATAGCCGGTGCTATAATTCTCATATGCATCCTCCTCGACCTACGTGGTAGGTGCTTACATACATATGTCCGTATATTCACATATGAGTAGAACGAGAAGTAAAACTGAGAAAGCAGAGCTGCCGACAAATGTGAACTAACATGACATGTATATCTGTTACTTTAACTTGCACTTCAGGCCTTGCCGGATTCCTCGCAGCCTGGTGGCCTGAAGGCAATGAAGCTGACGCACTGCACCTGGCGCATGTTGTCAAAGCCGATGACGCGGACATAGGCGTCAGGGTATTCCTTCTTGACCTCCTCCACCTCGCTGAGCACCTGTGTGGCGTCGGTGCACCCGAACATAGGCAGCTTCCACATTGTCCAGTATCGGCCGTCGTAGTACCCGGGGGAGCTGTTGTGCTCACGGAAGACGAAGCCAACCTTGCTGAACTCGAGGCAGGGCACCCACTTGGAGCGGATCAGATAGTCGACCTGCTTCAGGAGGGCCTCCGT
This sequence comes from Hordeum marinum, assembly GCA_022496015.1. Lineage (NCBI taxonomy): Eukaryota > Viridiplantae > Streptophyta > Magnoliopsida > Poales > Poaceae > Hordeum > Hordeum marinum. Next base: position 37,643,871 of record CM039673.1, read on the forward strand.
GGAGAGGGGTGGCAAGTAAGACAGGGTCTCGAACTTCTTGATGCCCTCAATCGGCCACACCTGAAAAGATGGAATGAACACAATTGATCAACACTTAGTACTTAAAGAAAGACCTAGAGATAAGGCAAAAATCACTCCATATAGTATGCCCATACATTGTGGGGGGGCTCCACAAGCAAGAAAGCTCAAGGGCAGATCTTGCTTATGGTTAGTGTACGGGCATTAAAATGATATTATCTAGGGCACATTGGAATCAAATCGATTTCCATTCACAAAGTTTATGAGTTGCTTACGGACTACACATGTGAGCCTGCTTACGGACTACATACATTGTGATGCACTATCTTGGTTTAGTTTAAACTGGTGTGTTGGTTAGGGATAGCTTTGGCTATGTGCAGTGGAAATACCGGATAAATTGTGCCGACAAGAACAGTCATGTCTACGTAGAGTCCGTCATACTTTCTAAAAAAAATTAAAAAGATGATAACTCCAACCTCTGCATCAAGCAATGCATACTGTCATTTTGTTATGATATTTAGAAGAGTCTAACAAAATAAATGAAAAGATCAATCAAAAACAATCTTCCAAGCGAATAAAGTCACTACAAGTAGGATGATGTGCCTCGACCGCACCATCCTTTGCAAAAACAATAACTACTTGCTAGTTTTCATACCTGCATGCATCTGATCCTCCCGCCATTGCTGACGCTGCTGAGGCCGGCGCTGCCGGAGCGGCGGCTGACGGGGAGGCCCGCGGTGGACTTGAGCCCCTGGAAGGGCGCGACGGTGGTGGCTGACGAAGCCATCACGGCTGGGGCCATGGTGGCGTGCGTAAATTGCTAGGTGGGGAGGAGATAGCAAGCTTGGCAGGCTACACTTGACTTGAGCCCCCCTCCTGCCTCTCCAGTATATATCACCGTATGCGCAGCGCCGCTCCTTTCCAACAAGATTTCCAAGGGGTGGTCGCCGTTTGCCTGTTGCAAGGCGCCTTATCCCTATGGATCAGAGGAAGAGGGGTGGCCCTCCGATGCATTGCGTACCTGTGACTGCTGCGAACCAAATTTATATCACTCCGAGTACCAACAGTACAATAATTATCCATCGTTAGATTAGCACCTGCGCCTCTCTCCTCATATACCGTAGTTTTCATAAGGCTCCCATTAATTTTGATTTATTTTATATCCAGAAGGTTGCTGTTCCCGAAAATTACTTCTCGAAAATTTGTGTTGAGGTAATTGCACCAGTGATGCTTGAACTTATCTAGATGTTTATTTTCATACCTAAACTTGAAAAATACGTCGAATTGGTTTCAGTACTTGACACCCTTTGTTCAAATACGGTTTAAACCACGTTCGGATATGTATGAGTTGATGACTAGGCATGTCAACATGGTGTGGGGCCCACTTGCGGTGTTGGGACGGGCCCACTTGCAAAGTATACTCTCTATGGCAATCGGGTCCCTCTTGTCAGGGCATAACGAAAAAAAGACTAGGTGTCACTATTAGGGAAAACCTTATAGACAGAATTTTACTAGTATCGCGGTTTAAAAAAAGGCGCTACTACTACTTAGCAGTAGCGCGCTACAACAAACCGCGCTACTGCTATCCAAGTAGTAGTGTGCGTTCGGAGGAAACAGCGCTACTACTACAATTGCCACGACCTTGCCACCAGACTAGGTATAGCAGTAGCGTCTGTTTCCTAAACGCGCTACTGCTTTGTCGTTTAGCAGTAGCGCTTTATCCCAAAGCGCGCTACTGCTAAAGCCTATCTTCTCCAACTGGCCGTCCCTCACTCTCCCCTCTCCACTCCACTCTCACTCTCCCCCGCACCCCTCGTCGTTCGCCGCTGCCTCCGTTCCCCGACCACCGTTGTCGCTCGCCGCCGCCGACGCTCCTGCTCCTCCTCCACTAAGTAGTCCCTCCATCCCTCCTCCTCCCTCCTCCCTCCTCCTCCTCTCTCCTCCCTCCTCCCTACCGTGCTCCTCCCTCCTCCTCCGGCCGCCCCCTCCTCCCTCCTCCTCCGGCCGCCCCTCCTCCATCCTCCCTCCTCCTCCGGCCAAGCCCTTCACCGGCAGCCCTCCTCCCACCGCCCTCCTCCTCTCTCCTCCCTCCTCCCACCCACTCCTCCCTCCTCCCTCCTCCTCCGTCCAAGCCCTCCGCCGGTAGCCCTCCTCCCACCCCTCCTCACTCCTCCTCATCCCTACTTCCACCGCCCTCCTCCCCCTCCTCCTCTCTCCTCCCTCCTCCCACCCCTCCTCATTCCTCCTCCTCCTGCCTCCTCCCACTGCCCTCCTACCCCTCCTTCTCTCTCCTCCCTCCCCCTCCTCCCTCCTCCCACCCCCTCCTCCATCCATCTCTCCTAAACCCTAAACTGTTTTTTACTGCTCTTGTATAATGTAGTTTTTTTTACTATTTTTAGTAAGTGTTTAATAGAAATAGTTTATTTAGGAAGTGGTTAATAGAACTAGTTTATTTATACTAAGTGCTTAATAGAACTTGTATAATGATCGCTTCTCCTTCTTCTCTTAATTTTTAGTGAATTTTTATTAGGACAAGAATTTAGGACATAATTTGAGTTCTAGGGTTCATAATTTTTATTAGGACAGAAATTGAGTTCTAGGGTTCATAATTCCTATTAGGCCATAATTTTTATTAGGAAAAAATATGTAAAGGTTCTAGGTTTCTAGGGTTCATCCATCTATATTTGGTTTTTGAATTGAGCTTGACAGAGCATCAGATTTGTGTAGATTTTCTTGAAGTGTCAAACACTAGGAGACGCAAATTTGAAGTGGTCATGTTATATGCAAATTTCTCGATAGTGTTTGCTCATGTTTATCTACTGTTGTAGTTGCTCATGTACATGTTCTTAAGTGGTCCTATTATATGCAACATTGAAGTGGTTCAATTGTGCCCAAGTGGCCTTTTGTTGTTTGTAGGGAATGATTCCGATTGGCCTATGTTTTGCCGGAATGTTGATTCATTTCTGTTCCAGCAAATTTCAGGCGCTCTATTTGTCTAGTTTGTAGCAAAGATCATGCTGAAATTTTCCATAAATTTTGGCATGACTTGTGATACAAACTAGGACATATCGAGTGCTCGGGTTTTGTCGTAATGGGGATGAATCAATATTCCTGCAAAACATTTGCCTTGTTTTATGTTATAATTCATTTTATTATGTCTAGAATTAATTGACTAGATTTAATCGTAGGAAACATGGCTAGCAACGATGAAGGACATGGTTCTAGTGATTGCAACGTCTACGCGGCGGCAGATACCTATTTGAACCTTCTCGATGAGCAACGGTTATTGCAGGGCCCACCTGTCAAATCTGAGACAGAGACCGACATCGAGACCAGTGCCGAGACCGGCGCTGAGACTGACACCGGTGCTGAGACGGACACCGAGACTGGCGAAGCCGGTATAGAACCAAAACCAAAGAGGCAACGACGCCCAAACCAGCTCACCACTACTAGAATGGTGGTCACGAAGGTGGACGACGGCAATTTTGAGATAAAAGAGCCTGCGGAAGCGCGCGCGTGCTACAGCAATCAAATAGGTTGCATCCTACGGGCAACCGCCACCATCAACGATGCGAAACTAAGGAAGATACCAGATATGAAGCAGTCCCTTCTAACGAAGCTGCACGAGATATTCTTCTTCCTGGGCCAGGATGAAAACAAATAGAAAAATCCAGATAAAGACATGGCAATGAAGAAGATAAATAGACGCGCCATGGGCTTTAGCGGCGCATTGTCCGCCTGGAAAGTAAGGGTGAAAGCAAGGATCATCGACAAAAAGGAACCCTACTCCGAGATTGTAAAGGATAATCCGACAATTACGGAAGAGCAGTTTGAAATATTCAAGGCGGCTTGCATTGCTGAAGCTGCCAAAGAAAAATTAGGGTACATGAAGGGGCTTCAAGAGAGGAACATGAAGTGCCACCACCTCGGAAGCCATGGTTACGCGGGGAAGAGGTCCATATGGGCCAAGGAGGACACGGAACGCGGAAGTCTGGGCATCCTAGACCCCTTGGCGGAGTTCACCATCCCACGGGAGCGTGATGTCCTCAGGGCCCGGTACCATTAGGACCCAGAAAAGAAGGTTTTTTAGACGGAAGCGGTCATGAGGAGTTCATGAGACTGCTAGTAATTTTTAATTTACCCCCTAATTTTAGCTTCTGATCAATTTGACTGCATGTTTAGTCATATTTGTAAACGATCCTTGTTCCTTTTGTAGAGAGAGCAGCACAGGATCGCGGCCGAAAGCGACTCACTATCTGAGGCGTTGGCGAGGCCCAAGTGGGACACCCCATTCAACCGGGCCTTGAACATATTGAAAGGACTCTCGGTGGACACTCGGCCGTCGTATGGACGCGTGCATGGCGTCGGAGACGGCGCCACGTGGAATAAGTACTACCGTGACACCACGGAGGAGAGAAAGGAAAGACGAAGGTTAAATGAAGAAAACATCGACAAGAAGGTTCCGATTGCAATTGATAAGAAATTAGTTTAGACAATCGTGGCAGCAGTAGCTGCCGCAAAACACGAGATTGCAGCTTCGTATGGTGTCTTGGTTCCGGTCGTCGTCTGTTGGAGCAGGCCAAATCCAAATAAAGATGAAGCGGACTTTCCCCTTTCCAACCTCTCCGGGAGCAGCTCGACTAGCGTTGCACCAGCACCTACTCCTGCACCGGCTCCTTAACTTGCTTATAGCAGCCCGTCATCCGTCTCGGATGTGCTCGGTGGTGCTTCATCTTTGGCTGAGCTCGACGCCTTCATGGTACCTATCACACCAGCCCTCTTCAATAAATGTATAATCTCTCGTTTCCGTTGTCTTTCGGATGTCTCATGTTGCACACATGCCTTTGTAGGCTGACATAACCCCATGCACCATATTGTACACCATCAGCGGCCAGAAGGTGGACGTGGGGAAGGCGGCTATAGTGAAGCCGAAGGAACAATTGTTCCACGGCCGGCCGATCCCCCCTGATGTCTTCAAAGTTTTCGTGGCCAGTGTCAAACCGGGCCACGAGAATATGGCTCCTTCGGTACTAGGGGGAGATGACGACGAGACCCCGCAGCGGCTTGGCGATTGCAAGAGGTGGGTCATGTTGTGGCCAAAGAGTTTGCTTCATTTGGAGGCGGCCACGAGCACACCCACAACCATGCGGCCTCGATAAGGTATGAACATCAACACCCCACCTACCCAATTAGTGTTGCCTGTCATGCCAGGTGATAGCGTATGGGGTGAGGAAGAGGCTCCTTCAGTCGTTGATGATGTCGCGGCCGTCGAAGAAGCAATGCATGATATCGATGCCATCTATGAGGATGACAATGACACTCTACAATATATCAATACTAGCGCCTATGACGACGGATGATTGATGGCTCGGGAGTATGAGTACTCAGGGTTTGAGCGTCATGAGTCGGTGCCTAAATTGCCGCCTTCAGAAGCTGAACATATTATAGACGACCTTCCAGTAGCAAAGAAGCATAGGAAGACATCGAGGAAAGGCAACAAAGCTGCTTTTATGATCCAGCCGCCTCAACAGCCTCGGGTTCAAGACCGTATACCTGTCATGGGTGCGGCAAAATACCATATCCCCTGTGAACCAATCCTGCCTAAGTCAGTGGTAGAGGCCATATACGGCGATCTCAGGAGACTTCATGACGATGTGCTGCGAAGAGAGAAAAGCTTGATCGCCTCGCAAAATCCAGGATACCCGCTCTACGTGGTTAACGTGCCGCAGCAACGGTTGTACATCGACACATTCCCCACGGAAAAGTTATTCCTTTGATTCAATTATATCTTCGGCATGTTTCACTTGAAAAAGCTGGATTTTACGATTGTCCGCCTTTTTCCCTTGTACATGAACTACATCATCAGGATTGAGCAGATACCTTATATCTGTGTCGCTGACATGTACTTCATGCACGAGAGCTTCTTGGTAGTCTACGAAAAGCACTGTGAATACGTGAGTAACTACATTGCCAATTTCATGGTCGGCAATAAGGACAAGGAGACGATTCTCGTGCCTTATCATCCCATCACTAGTAGAAAAAGGCCCATTTGTCCCGGTTCGTAAGGCCTATTTGTCCCGGTTCTGGAACCGGGACTAAATCCCAAAACCTTTAGTCCCGGTTCTCTTACAAACCGGGACATAAGGGGCTCCACGTGGCCTCTACGGGGAGCCCAGGCAGGAGGACCTTTAGTCCCAGTTGGTAACACCAACCGAGACCAAAAGGCATCCATGCGTCAGCATCTAGCAGTTGCTAGTTTTTTTTTTGAAAGGGAGGGGGTTTAGGGGGTTTTGGATGGTTAATTTAGGGGTTTTATATTGTTTTAGCTAGCTAATTAATAGAGAGAAGTGTCCTCTCTTTCTTCGTGCTTGGTCGACACTAGATACTATAGAGAGAACTCGACACGCTAGCTAGTAAGCAAATGAAGGAACCATTAAGTACATAAGATCGTCATGAACATATAGAGATAGAAGTGATCGACCTCTCTTTCTCCAAGAGATTGGTCGTATAACAAGTTTTCGTATATATATATATTCGATGCAACTAGCTACATATATACAATATAAGATCTCTTACAATCCCTAACATCTAATGTCAACTTCCAGATGGTATTCTCCAGCTTTATTTATGACGTGGTCAAGAAAGATCCCGCCAATTCTTCTTGAATTGCTCGTATGTGATCATGTGGTAGGAGTTCATCCCGCATCTGCCACATCTAATTTGAAGAAGGGGGTCAATACATATATATGGTAATAAAATAAAATTGTGAATATTATTGCTTACGCACTTGAAATTGTTTTTCAGAGTAGCCCCGCTTAGGGGTCGTCGCGTTGTTGATGAACTCGCAAACGTAGTATCCACATAAATTATTCCTAGTTTCCTGCCACAAGCACTTTACGAGAAATAGAGTTCAATCAAACTGATAATCAAGCATGATAAATGGTATTGATGAAACTAGAATCAATGGGAGATGCGCGGAACTAGCTAGTAGTACTTACTTTCGCGTGTGTAAATCACAGCTCTCCCGACAGTGCCGGAACAATTGCTGTGAACTCTTTCCAAACCCTGCCAGACAAAGAAAATAATTACTTGATATCAGAAAATGAACAAAGTTGCCGATATGATGCGATAATGATCGATTGAACTTACTTCTGGAGAATTTCAGTCATGTCCGCATATTCCTGGGGATCTTTTCGTTTCGAGTCTAAGACGGTTACTACTCGCCGCTCAAGCTGAATCTCTAGCAGAATAAAGTGGAAACTGTGCACGCATGCATAACTCATCAATTACATTACTATAAACCTTGAGTAATAAGGGAAACTGAATATGCACAAGATAGTAACACTCACTTGAAGTTGTAAGAAAAGAGTATTGTCCCTTTGTTTTGATTTTTAAGCAACGATTGTACGAAGTTCTCCTCGGTTTGTGTGGCATGCTTTTGAAAATTATACTCATGTATGACATTTGGGTTAATGAACCCAATGTCATAGATTTGTGCTCTTCTGCATTCGACGATCTTCAATCTGCATAATATAGTGAGGATAATTATATATACATGCAATGAAAGAGTTGAGCTATATACATAGAGACTTAATTACAGAAGTAGTACTTACAGACAGTAGCAAGTCACGATTGTTTTGTCGAGGGCCTTTGATTGTATAACTGGAATATCTCCTCAAATTCAACATTCAACAGTTCCATTCCAACGAGGTTGTGCTCCTCTTTAACTGATAGTATCAAAGAATCCTTCCCAGACTCGCGGCAGGTTTTCGTGTACCATTCATGGAATTTTTGCATCATCGTTGTTAGAGGAGGAGGATCGGGTTTGACGAGAGGCCGCCCGTGCCGGTAACGGAATTCGTCCACCTCCAACGGCTTAAACTGTACAACATCGCTCAGGTAATCACCAGGTTTGGTACCGGGCACCATCCCCGGATGATTAGCGACGATATCGCTAGACACCTTGACCGGGGGGCACGATTGGTTCGCCTGTTTGCCAAGCTAGGGAAATTTATTTCCCACTTCTTCATTTTGCTAACCTTGCATCACTGGAAGTACTTCCCGACCACCGCACATCTTGATATGTCTTTTTAATATAGCGGTCAAAGTTGGAATCCGGCGGAGGCGGTGGTGGTCGCTTCAGGGCATCGATAGTGCGCATCGCTTTCACCGTATCTATCTTCTCCTTCGGAGGTGGAGTTTTGTTTGCAAAATGGGCCCTCACTTCGGCCTGACATATCTCCTCATTTTCAGACTCGGTCCTCTCATATGGTAACTTTTCCAGAGTCTTGAGAGATGGACCATAGCTCTATCCCCTCGTGCCTATGCTTGTACTGCTAGCTGTCAGAGCGGCGGCGGCTCCCTTCCGTTGTTGCTTACTAGGCCACGGAGGAGCCGGAGCAGCGGCGTCTGTCTTCCGACATTGCCAACGAGGCTGAGGAGGAGGCATACTGCTCCGACGTGCCGGAGTAGGCGAAGGGGGAGGCAGAGTGCCCCCACGTGTCGGAGGAGCCAGAGAAGGAGGCGGTGTGCCTGATCACTCGCCGAAGGAGGAGGAGGAGGAGACGGAGTGCCCTGATTCGCCTGAGGAGAAGGAGGAGGAGGAGGCGTCTAGTCTGGAAGCTTGATGTACTCCTTCTGCCATAGACATGTACTCCTCAGGGCACGAACCAGCTTATTCTCTCCTTCACCTGTACAGTGGTCAAGCTCGAGCTCCTCAAATTTCGTCATTACTTCATCCACCATCACAACAGCATATCCATGTGGAATCAGACGGCAATGAAAAGTTCCGTTGGGTTGAGGAGGTGCAACAGAGCCGACAGCTGCCTTGAAAGTAAGGTTCCGGCATTTCGTCATAAGCTCGCAATGTTGAGCCTCCATGATAGTATCCACGGGGTAGCTAGGAGACGTGAAGTCAGGCTGAACGGGCTCCGTGGAAGCGATGCTGCTTCTCCGCTGAGATGGCAGGGTAGCTTCTGGGGTAGCTTTGTGCCGCTGAGATGGTTGACCGGTAGCTTGCTGGCTCTCAGCTTCCTCTAGCTTTTGTAGTCTTGCATTGAGCTTCTGAATTTCACTCAGCTCCGCTTTCCTCTTTCTCTCCCGGCTTCTGTTACTGCCTGCATCGGGAAACCCAACCTTCCACGAAACGGAGCCTAGTGTGCCTCGTGTTCGTCCAGGGTGCTCAGCATTCCCTAGGGCCTCACTCAGCTCGTCCTTCTCTATGTCGGGAATGAACGTCCCTTCCTTTGTTGCGGTGATATACTTCTGAAGCTTGTTCATGGGTATTACAAGTTGCTCGTCCGTCCAACAACACTTCCCTGTTTCAGGGTCCAAAGTCCCCCAACCCCGAAGAACCAAGTCCTTGAATGGTCTAGCTAGTTCAATGTCTGTGGTAAGACCCCTTTAGCAGTCAGGTCATTCTCAGCTTTGTCCCACAACGGTCGGGCTTTGAGGTAGCCACCTGACCCCGTGTGATGGTGATACTACTTCTTTGTAGCATTGACCTTGTTTGTCTGTGACATTTTCTTACTCTTGTTCGATGTCTTGTAGTCCACAAATGCGGGCCAGTAATCTCTTATCTTCTCAAATCGGCCGGTGAATTCTGGAGTCTTCCCTTTGTCGACAAACTTTGATTTCAACTCATTCTTCCACCTCCTGAATAGATCTATCATCTTCTTAAGAGCACACGCCTTGACCAGTGGCTCTATAACTGGCTTATTCGGATCCTCCTCTGGCGGTAGGATGACATTTGCCTTCAGCGCGGTCCAAAGATCATCTTGCTGTCTATCGGTGACATAATCACCATCAGGGGCGCCGTCCTTGGGCTTATTCCATTGCTTGATGCTGATCGGGATGTTGTCTCTAACAATAGCTCTGCACTGAGCAGAAAATGTGGTCTTGGTCTACTTGGGTTCAATCAGATGGCCATCATTCGTGAGTGTTGTGATCGTGAACTTTTCATCCTTGCGCAACCTCTTCTTCGGGCCTCGTCTCGTTACCGAAGTTTGGCTCGATCCAGAGGGCTATAAAAGAAGAAAGAAGAGTTAATTAATATATGTACATACCAAAACAATTAATGCATCAATTAGCTAGTCAGCACAGGCTTAATTAATATATATGCCTCGCCGGACTTTGCAACAGCTCCCTCCTCCGATCGGTCACCGGAGCCGTCATCATGGTCTCCTTCTTCCTTCGGCATTCGGTCACCGGAGCCATCATGATCATGTCCTTCCTCCTCCATTGTTCTATCACCGGAGCCATCATAATCCTCTCCTTCCAGACCATCGGTGTCGTTGAGAAATGACAAGATATCACGTACGCCGTGGATTATGTCCCCCAACAACTGTTCTTGTTCTTCGTCTCTTGGATCCATAGTTTCTGCAAATATTACAACATGGCAATTAATATACAAACATGAATGTCCGACGTCCAGACCGCCTCTCTCATGAATATCCGACGTACGGACCGCCTCTCTCATGAATGTCAAACAAGGGATTCTGTTAACCTTTAAGGAATTTAATTAACAAAATGGCGCCATTCTGAATGTGCAGAAAATGGTCCACATTTTCCTGATCTCATCTACCCTTCTATATGTCATGTTGTCTAGTGTCAAAGGATTCAAGAAAATCAAGGCTTCATCATTAGCCAGAAGTAACAGGCGCATAATCGTACGAAGCTCTCCAAAATTGTTTTGTAACGGAGTCCCGGATAGGATAATTAATTAGCTTTTTGGTACGAAGTTCACCAAGAGCCTTCTGAATATCGCTATTTGGAAGGCCTTTGCTAAAATTCGTACCAAAAAGCGAATTATTCTATCCGGGACTCCGTTTCAAAACAACTTTGAAGAGCTTCGTAGCACCATACGCATGTTACTTCTGGCTAATGATGAAGCCATGGATTTCTTCAATACTTTGACAGCCAACGTGACATATAGAAGAATATATATATAGATGAGATCAGAAAAAAAATTGGATCAACTTGTGCACATCCATAATGGGGGCATTCTTGATAAATCTATGTTACCGGAGTTTTCTTCAATTAACTTGGTAAATTTGGGTGGCCTCGACAATGCTTCTAGGGTTTGGGGTGGCCTCGACAACACTTCTAGGGTTTGGGGTGGCCTCGACAACACTTTTTCAGTCCCGGTTTGGGTGTCCTCGATAGTTTATCGGGTAGGGACGGGGTAGATCAACAATGACGCTCTTTCTTCTAGGGTTTGGGTGGCCTCGATAGTTGGTCGGGTGAGCGGACCACCTCTCTCGCATGCATGTCCGATGTCCCCTCTCATGTCGAAGTTATTGGGGAGGGTGTAGATCGACAATGACGCTCTTTATTCTAGGGTTTGGGTGGCCTCGATAGTTGGTCAGGCGAGCGGACCGCCTCTCTCACTCATGCATGTCCAACATCCCCCCTCATGTCGAAGTTATCGGGGAGGGGGTAGATCGACAACGACGCTCTTTATTCTAGGGTTTGGGTGGCCTCGATAGTTGGTCGGGCAAGCGGACTGCCTCTCTCACTCATGCATGTCCGACGTCCCCCCTCATGTCGAACTTATCGGGGAGGGGGTAGATCGACAACGACGCTCTTTCTTCTAGGGTTTGGGTGGCCTCGATAGTTGGTCGGGTGAGGGGTTTTCTTTTCCTTCTTCATTTTTTACTTTGTTTTTTCTTATATGTTTGTTTTCGTTTTCACTCTACATATATGAACAAAAAATGCATATATGAACAAAAAAATTAATACACATATGAACAAAAAATACATATATGAACAAAAAATGCTCTGAACAAAAAAATTAATACATATATGAACATCCATACATACATATAGCCACATACATATATACATTATATATATATGAACAAAAAATTCATCATATAAAAAATGAAAAAAAACAAGGGGCGGCGGAGGCTCACAACGAGGGCGGCCGGCGAGGGCGACGGCGGGGGCGGCGAGGGCAACGACGATGGTGGGGGCAGGCTGGGGCAGGGGCATGGCCGGGGCAACGACAGGGACGGCGTCGGCTAGTGAGGGCGACGGTGGGGGCAGCGCACGAGGGAGCCAGCGATGACAGCGACGGTGGGGGCGGCCGGGGCGTGCTCGGGGGGCGGCGGACGGCGACAACGTGGGCAGCGGACAGCATCGGCATGGGCTCGAGGGCAGGGCACAGGCGATGGTGACGGTGTGGGCGGCGGACGGCGACGGCGTGGGCGGTGGACTACGTCGGCGTGGGCTCGAGAGCAGGGCAGGGGCACGGGCAACAGCGACAACGTCGAGGCAGCCTGGCGGCATCGAGGAGGTCGGCATCATCGGGGGGAACTGCAAGATGAAAATGAAAATTTTCACAAGTGCTACATATATAAACACACCATTGGTCCCGGCTGGTGGCACCAACCGGGACCAATGCCTACCTTTGGTCCCGGTTCGTGCCACCAACCAGAACCAAAGGTCTCTTTTCGACAGCCCAAAGGGCGGGAAGCAGAGACCTTTGGTCCCGGTTGGTGGCACCAACCGGGACTAAACCGGGACCAATGGCCTTGCACAGCGGCGTGGTGCGAGTTTAGTCCCACCTCGCTAGTGGAGACTATGTCGCACCTGTTTATAAGGTGCGGTGCGCTTGATCCTTCGAGCTCCTCTCTAAAGCAGGCTTATGGGCCTAACCACTCTGTATCTGCCTGTGGGCCTAGTGGGCCTTCTACGGGCCTGAATCCTGGCCCAATTGGCTGGTTGGGTTTCTAGTCATATTCAGGCCATGGTGGCCAAGTAGGCGACATTTTTTCATTTTTTTCCAGTATTTTTGTTTTGTTTTTTGCTTTTTCTATTTATTTATTTTCATTATTTTTCTTCTGTTATTTTAGTTCATTCTTTTTAACAAATAAATACTTTGATAATTTAGTTGCATAATTTCCATTATTTTGTTTTGTTTCTTGCTTTATTTATTTCCAGTGTGTTTCATTATATATTATTTTGCTATTAATGTTTTGAAGAAAAAATACTTTGATAATTTTAGTTGCATAATTTTTATATAATTATTGTTTCAAAAATACTAGAGGTTTATAAAAGCTTTTTAGCTGATTCTTTTTTGAACTCCACTCCCATGATGTCTTGAAAGAAGTTAAAAAGCACTTCAAACGAACTTTGAAAAGGTTGAAAGTTGGCATGGTATCATCATTTCACCCACATAGCATGTGCTAAAAAGTTGAGAGGGTTATGGCAAAAAATGGATGCACTTCGTGTACAAAATGGACAATCTCTTTCGAAGTATGAGGGTTTCAGACGAAAACTCATCTGTTACAAAGGGATTTCATTTTTTTGAATTCATTTGAACTCCAGGATATTTGTGTGTTCAAAATGCACCATTCAAAGCCACATCATCAATTTTCAACCCTTTCTGACCTCATTTGGTATTTTTCATGCACTTACTGAATTTTTTTGAAATAAATGACCCTGAAATTGAAAGGCACTTCAAATGAACTCTGAAAAGGTTGAAAGTTGGCATGGTATCATCATTTCACCCACATAGCATGTCATAAAAAGTTGAGAGGGTTACGGCAAAAACTTGATGCACTTCATGTACAAAACGGAAAATCTCTTTCGAAGTATTAGGGTTTCGGACGAAAACTCATGTGTTACAAAAGGCATTTCATTTCTTCACATGTGACATCAATGATATAGTTGAGGAGAGAAAGTCTTTGCTTTTTCTTCGCTTGTTTCCTTTGCTTATTGCACCGTAACCATGGATAATCTTCATCGTTTAACAGGGTGCTTCGGTCAGCCTTAACTTTGAAGGGAGGAATTTCATGAAACTTTTCATAATCTTCAGACATGTCTGTCTTGCCCACCAATCCCACGATGTCTATTTTTCCTGAAACAACTATGTGGCGCTTTGTCTCATCGTATGATGTATTCTCTTTCTTATCTTTTCTTTTTCTCGGTATGGTAGACATATCCTTCACATAGAAAATATGTGCCATGTCATTGGCTAGGACGAATGGTTCGTCTGTGTACCCAAGAATTTTCAGATCCACTATTGTCATTCCGTACTGTGGGTCTTCCTGTACCCCGCCTCTTGACAGATTGACCCATTTGCACTGAAACAAAGGGACTTTGAAATCATGTCCATAGTCAAGTTCCCATATGTCCACTATGTAACCATAATATGTGTCCTTTCCCCTCTTGGTTGCTGCATCAAAGAGGACACCGCTGTTTTGGTTGGTGCTCTTTTCATCTTGTGCGATCGTGTAAAATGTATTCCCATTTATCTCATACCCTTTGTAAGTCAATACAACCAAAGATGGTCCCCTGGCCAACGAGTACAGCTCATCAGAAATAGTGTTGTCACCCATAAGATGTGTTGCAACCAACTGCCAAAAGTCCTCATGTGTTCATATGTAATCCAGTCGTCACACTGCTCCGCGTGTTTGGAGCGCAGAATATTCTTGTGTTCATCGACATACGGGGTCACCAAGGTCGAATTCTGTAGAACTGTGTAGTGTGCTTGAGACCAAGAATGCCCGTACCTACATATTATTGAGTCGGCTCCTAGCGTGCCTTTTCCAGTCAGTCTCCCCTCATACCGCGATTGAGGGAGACCAATCTTCTTAAGGTCAGGAATGAAGTCAACACAAAACACAATGACATCCTCTGTTTGATGGCCCATGGAGATGCTTGCTTCTGGCCTAGCGCGGTTATGAACATATTTCTTTAAGACTCCCATGAACCTCTCAAAGGGAAACATATTGTCTAGAAATACAGAGCCCAGAATGACAATCTCGTCGACTAGATGAACTAGGACGTGCGTCATGATATTGAAGAAGGACGGTGGGAACACCAGCTCGAAACTAACAAGTCATTGCACCAAATCACTCCTTAACCTTGGCAGGATTTCTGGATCGATCACCTTCTGAGAGATTGCATTGAGGAATGCACATAGCTTCACAATGGCTAATCGAACATTTTCCGGTAGAAGCCCCCTCGATGCAACCAGCAACAGTTGCGTCATAATCACGTGGCAGTCATGAGACTTTAGGTTCTGGAACTTTTTCTCTGCCATATTTATTATTCCCTCTATATTTGACGAGAAGCCAAACGGGACCTTCATACCGAGCAGGCATTCAAAGAAGATTTCCTTCTCTTCTTTGGTAAGAGCGTAGCTGGCAGGACCTTCATACTGCTTTGGATGCATGCCATCTTTTTCATGCACACGTTGTTGTTCCTCCCGTGCCTCTGGTGTATCTTTTGTCTTCCCATACACTCCCAATAAGCCTAGCATGTTCACGCAAAGATTCTTCGTCACGTGAATCACGTCAATTGCAGAGCGGACCTCTAGGTCTTTCCAATAGGGTAGGTCCCAAAATATAGATTTCTTCTTCCACATGGGTGCGCGTTTGTCAGCGTCATTCGGAACAGATAGTCCGCCAGGACCCTTTCCAAATATTACTTGTAAATCATTGACCATATCAAGTATGTGATCACTAGTACGGAGGGCGGGCTTCTTCCGGTGATCTGCCTCACCTTTGAAATGCTTTCCTTTCTTTTGAAATTGATGGTTGGTTGGAAGAAATCAACGATGCCCCAGGTACACATTCTTCCTGCATTTGTCCAAATATATACTGTCGGTGACACCTAAACAGTGTGTGCATGTGTGGTATCCCTTGTTTGTCTGTCCTGAAAGGTTACTAAGAGCAGGCCAATCGTTGATGGTTACAAATGGCAACGCATGTAGGTCAAATTCCTCATGTTCGTTCTCATCCCACACACATACACCTCTTCCATTCCATAGCTGTAAAAGTTCAGCAAATAATGGCCTGAGGTACACATCAATGTCATTGCCGGGTTGCTTAGGGCCTTGGATGAGCACTGGCATCATAAGGAACTTCCACTTCATGCACAACCAAGGAGGAAGGTTATACATACATAGAGTCAGAGGCCGTGGGCGATGCTAGCTGCTCTACTCCCCAAAAGGATTAACGCCATCTGCACTTAAACCAAACCATACATTCCTCGGGTCACCTATAAAGTCGCTCCACTTTCTCTTGATCTTTCTCCACTGCGACCCATCAGCGGGTGCTCTCAACTTCCCGTCTTTCTTACGGTCTTTTTTGTGCCATTGCATCAACTCAGCATGCTTTTTATTTCTGAACAGACTTTCAACCGTGGTATTATAGGAGCATACCACATCACCTTGGTAGGAACCCTCTTCCCGGTGCGCTGGCCCTCAACATCACCAGGGTCATCTCTTATGTTCTTATACCGCAATGCACCGCATACCGGGCATGCGTTCCATTCCTCGTACTAACCGCGGTAGAGGATGCAATCATTAGGTGATGCATGTATATTCTACACCTCCAATCCTAGAGGGCATACAACCTTCTTTGATGCATACATACTGTCGGGTAATTCGTTATCCTTTGGAAGCTTCTTCTTCATTATTTTCAGTAGCGAACTCAATCCCTTGTTACATACACCATTGTGTGCCTTCCATTGCAGCAATTCCAGTGTGGTACCGACCTTTTTCTTGTCATCTTCGCGATTTGGGTACAACCCTTTTTTGTGATCCTCTAACATGTGATCGAACTTCAAGTTCTCCCTTTCACTTTCACATTCTCTCTGCGCATCAACAATGACCCGGCAAAGATCATCATCGGGCACATCGTCTGGTTCCTCTTGATCTTTAGCTTCCCCCATTGCAGCATCACCGTATTCAGGGGGGGTAGTTGTCGCCATCCTCTTCTTCTTTGTTGTCTTCCATCATAACCCCTCATTCTCCGTGCTTGGTCCAAACATTATAGTGTGGCATAAAACCCTTCTGAAGCAGGTGGAAGTGAAGGGTTTTAGAGTTGGAGAAAGACTTTGTATTCTCACAGACAGTACATGGACAAGGCATAAAACAATTCTGCTTGTTTGCCTCAGTCGCTTCAAGAAAATTATGCAGGCCCTTAATATACTCGGAGGTGCATCGGTCACCGTACATCCATTGTCGGTTCATCTGTGTGCGTTATATTATAAAGTGTATTAAAAACCATTACAACATATCATGAATAGAGAACTGACCAAAGTAATAGAAATTCATCATCACATTAAAGCCAAAGTACAATAATGACCAAAATAAATACGTACAGTTCATACATAGTTGTCATGACCAAAATAAATAAGATCAAGAGGTTCACCATGCGCGGGCGATCGACGGTGGTTTCAGGACGGGGACGGGACAAGACGGACCGCAAAACCTAGACAAATCTTGACGAAAATGGAGTTTGGACAAGGAGCTTCGAGAGGAGGAAGCTTAAGTTTGGCTTGGGCATTTCATCAAACACCTCATGTGCATAGGAGGTGAGCTAGAGCACCACAAAGCTCTCCCCTCGCCAGCCAAAAAAACATAACAGTGTGGAGTGCTCTACTCGCTAGCAAGGGGGTATATATAGGCATCTCATTGGTCCCGGTTTGTGGCTGGAACCAGGACTAAAGGACCCCCTTTGGTCCCGAATCCAGCCACGAACCGGGACCAATGGTTGTGGGCCAGGAGCGAGGCACATTGGTCCCGGTTCGTGTCTGGAACCGGGACCAAAGGTTCCAAATGAACCAAGACCAATGCCCCACGTGGCCCGCCCGGCCCCCTGGCCTCATGAACCAGGACCGTTGCCCCCATTGGTCCCGGTTCTTGACTAAACCGGGACTAATGGGCTGGGCCGGCCCGAACCAATGCCCTATTTTCTACTAGTGCATGTAAGTCATCCGCGCGGATATCCTTCCTTCGATTTCAATCATTTCATTTGCACGCGTGGAGGCTAATTTGAGGTGTACTTATTTTGTGCAGCGACGGGCGCGCTGTCCTCGTCATCCTTTACACCCGATTCTCCCATGCTCTTTACTTGGACTCGTCAAAGAACATGAAGAAAAAGGATTACACCCACATCAAGTCTGTTCTTGAAAGTGTTATCTTTACGTACGGCATATGGAGTGGAGAGATCACGCTCAGGGAGACAAGGAACCGCGCGCCCTTCTTCAGCCATAAGACTAACTTCTGCTGCATCCAGCAACCGAGCGGTACTATCAGTGATGGATTCTATGTCCTCCACCACATGTTGGAGTACAGATGGGATCAGCAGAACCTTCGCATGTCACATACACCCGGAGATGCCCGTATTCTGCAATGGGCAAAGAACCTAGGAGATATCCCGGATCATCGACTCCAAGCTGAGTTCTATCACATCCTGCGTGAACTTGACCAAATCATCATGAAGGAGGTCCTCAAAAAATAGGGATGTTCTATGAAGAAGGGCAAATGTCACGGGAAGACGTCCGAACACGCGTAGCCGCTCAGCGTCTTGACCTGAAGCCTTTCACTATGCTCGGGGACTATCTCCCTGGCTTGGATGGATGGCACGACATGTTGGAGTGATTGACGATATATGACAATGTGTCCGTTTAGTCCATACTTTCTCTATGATGGAACTTTGAGTTATGCACGACAAAACTTTATTTGTGATGTAATTAAACTGTCCTCCTCAACTAGTGAAGATCACTCTAGTTAGGGCATTTTGGGTATGATGAACTTTGTTATTTATGCTTATGATATGGTGGTTCTATTTTTGCCAAGTCTGTTTCTTTCTATTGCTCAACTATATATGTTGCATATCATCAACACATGTGACGATGCAGGTGCATAGATCATCGATGGTGAAGAAGTGCTACGCCAGGAGTATACGATGAGTGGCCAGAGTGTCAGGCCCAGGTGTACCGGTTTCTAGTTTCCGAGTGACAGCCAATAGTTAGTTTAGGTTCACGCTAGTGCGAGAGAGGGATACGAACTGACGCCTCAAGAAGTACTACATTATGTATGATGAGACATGGCATGTAACTTGTATAGCTATATGGTGATTATGATGTGACGACATGATTTGTGTTGGATGATATGATGAGACTATTATGTGTATGATATGATGAGCATATTGCATGTTTATGATATGATTAGAATACTGTATGAAACCTGTACAGAAACATCATAAATACGTAGCAAACAAATATGAGAAAATATAGTAGTAGCGCTCTTTAGCGATGGACAGGAAAACGTTGCCTTCTAAAGGACTTAGCAATAACGCTGGTATGGAAAGCGCTACTGCTAAGTAGGTATATGTAATAGCCTAGGGCCAACGCTCTAGAAGATTCCCCTTTTATTTCATTGTTATCGTTTGTGTTCCGTTCGGTTGTCGCATTCATCATTGCATCATCTGCATGGCATCGTCACTCGTTTTCGAAAACTTGCATCCGTGAGTAGCTGTCGGTTCTCTCCGTTCATGTCGTTGACCGTTTCGAGATCAACCACATGCACGCGCCCATGACATCGATAAAAATATTGTTTTTAAAGTGCGTATAAAAATTTCTCGAATTGGGTCAAAAGTTGGCATGCGGTCTTCTTATATTATAGGTAGGCCGCCTGCCAAATTTCTTTGCAATCAGAGGTCGTTCGATATCCGAACAATCAACCGTAGCAACGGAGTCATCGGTTAAAATAGTGGACGTTTTCGTGTTTTAAAACTTTGTCACGGGCCGCAACCTCCCTCTCATCACCACCTAGCCCAACTACACAGCCCACTAGACCAACCTAGCAACCCCCCTTCGCTTCTAGACCACCCAATCGAGATCTGACGATCGAAATCGGTGCAAAAATCCCTAATCCTAGCCCTCCCCTTTCCTATTTAAACAGCCTATCCTGCCCAATTTGAACCTAAGACCTAGCCTCGCCTCGAAATTCGCGCCAGCCACACCTTCTCCCACCTCTAGCCGCCAGGGCCCTCCCGAGCCCATCTGAGGCCCGTCCAGGCCGGAATGGCCGCTGTCGCTCGCGCCCACTCCAGGAGAGTTGCTCCTCTCGGTCACAGCAGCTCGAGGTAGGAGGCCCTCGATCCCAAGCTGCGATCTTGACTCGGAGGCCACGTCGGAGCCGCCCACTGGCCGAAGCCTCGCCGGCGACTCAGGCCAATGCCGCCCCTCGCGCATCTCCTCCCGATCTCTCTCTTCCCTCCATTTCTCTGACCTCTCCCCCCCCCCTTTGCAACCAGGAGGTCACCGCCGGTCAGATCCACAGCGCCCCCGACTAGATCTGCTTCGCACCATCGCCGAAGGTCGCCCGCTCGCCGGATCCGCGCCGTACTTAAGTTCGGAGCCACCCTTGTTGACCAACCGCCGACGCTCCTTCCTATATGAGAGGAGGTCGCGTGACGCGCTCGACCAACCGTGGCCGCGTGCGACGCCTGCACGTGGGCCGCCTCCCTGCTTGCCCCACGTTGGGCCACGCCAAGGCCCAGCAGCGCCGTGTCCCTGCCCGAGAACTCCCCACAAACCGGCCCATGAGGCCTGGTGAGCACCAGATCCCCCCTCGCCGTATGAGCAATTTTGTTATAGTGCGCTCGCGTCTGTTGAGTCCAACAGCAGATTCGGCCTATGTCGTTTTTCCTGGTGGAGGAATTTGTTATTAAATCCTGATCATGCATATTTTCGGAAAAAAAGGGCATGTTTTTAATATGTTGATAATTAATTAACCGTGAGCCGGATTAAAATGTTATATATATGCAAAATGCTCAGAAAATGTGTAGATTAATAATTTGACGTTTTCATCGATGATAAAAATATGGTGTTTGATGTGTGTTAAATGTTTAGATTATTGATGTCCAATGTGCATGCATGACAAAAGTGGTTGATTTGATGTTTGCAATTATTTTGCATAAATATAGTGGGCTACAACGGTTTAGGTCCTAATCACGCATAAATATAGTGTCATTTGTTTTAAAGTAAAAACCCACATATTATATTTGATTTTGGGGTAGAAAAATCTATAGAATTCATATGTGCATTTAGTTTTGTCATTGGAGCAGGTTTGAGTGCATGCCATTTTTGCCATGATGTCTTTTTATCTATTTTGTGTGATTTAATCCATGCATCATATGAAATAGTTTTGAACATGAGATATGCCCTTGGACATGTTTGCTAGGACCTGGTGTTTTTGGTGTCATAGAAATGCATGTTTAGGTGTTGTTTTATTATTGCCAACATGCCATAAAAATCTCAAGTTTTGAGGGTCCAAAATATTTCCAAGTCTGGAATCTGTAATATTTTCTAGCTGTCTTGCCACGTGTTTTTCTAGTGATCTAGAACCTTTTGTGGTTGGTGCAATGGAGTTATTTGTACTTTATAATGTCCTTTAGCATGTGGTTAAATTTCATGCCATAATATGCCCTGTAGCATATAGTTTTCCTGTTGTCAATATGCCTTCGTGTTAAAACTGCACTGTCAAAAACTGCTATTTTCACCAAGTCTGAAACTGTTTTCAATCCGCAAGGTTGTGAGCTTCCTACCATGTGATCCATGCCTCTTTTGAGTATGATATGTGAAGATAAAATGATGTGTGTGTTATATACTACTGCCCCATGATTAGTTTGTGCATTTTAGGATCTTGTAGCTTGTTGTCTTCATGCGTGCAAAATGCCATGTTGTTGTTTTGGACAGATTTGCACTAAACCTTGTATGGGTGTTTGTTGTTGAATCGTAGCCCCATTTTGGACATGCCATGTATGAAACTTGATTATAATTTCATGTAGCATCATGATATCTTGCTGCATTCATGATTTGATACATTCATGGTTGTCATTTTCATACATTTTGCATTCATGGCATATAATCTTGTGATTGTCATATCTTCTAGACCGTAGCTTCGTTTGAGATGTTCCAATTATGTAAATCGACTAGAATGACGTGTAGAATTGTATGGTATACTTTATTCTGTTGTTTAAAAAATATATAATATAGTTAATTCAGAACTGGACCAATTTGGAAATTAACATATGGGGTCCTTTCGGAATGTTATAAGTTGTTTCCGGTCTCATTTAAGATGCCTAGATAGAGTAGTTTATTTATGCGTCACCTCTTGCCATGTTTAACAACATTTAATATTATCGTGTACCTAAACGAGAGTGACCTAAATAATCGATCGTGGAGTTGCGTCAATATGCAACTCGTTGTATATTGAGCTTCACTTTAATGTGTAGTAGTTGTTTGATGTGATTTTCCATGCCTTGCATATTTAAACCGGACATGTATCATATTTGTTTACGCATTATGTCATGCATATGTTGTGGTGTTATCATGTGTTGATTGTTGTTTCAGATTATGCCTTCTTGATAGAGTTCTGAAAGCGTTCGGTGTGTGAGGATTCGTTCGACTACATTGGCTCGTCTTCTTCATGGACTTGTTCTTCTCCCAAGCGGGATCTCAGGCAAGACGACACATTTCCCTGGATACCACTACTATCATTGCCATGCTAGATGTCTCGTTTTCTATCTCTATATCACGCTACCTACCACCTGTTTGACAAGCCTGCCAACATTGCCATGAAAGCCTCTAATCCCTCCACATCCCAGCAAACATTTGTTTGGCTATGTTACCGCTTGCTCAGCCCTTCTTATAGTGTTTCTAGTTGCAGGTGCAATTGCTTCCATGTGACAACATGGACATTATTTTTTTATCATAATATTATTGCTATTTAATTGAATGCACATATATACTTGGTAAAAGGTGGAAGGCTTGGCCTTTTGCTCGGTGTTTTGTTCCACTTTTGCTGCCCTTAGTTACTTGTGTACCAATGTTTTCCATATTGAGCACTCCTAACATGCTCGGGCTTGTTATGGGAACCCCCTTGATTTTTGTTTTAGGATAAAGCTTGTCTGGCAAGGCCCAACATTGGTACTCTATTTGCCTAATAACTAATAAAATTGCATAGGGACCCGCCGGAACCCGCGGATAATTTAATCAACAACCCGGGCCAGTGCTCCTCATGAGTGTTGGTCCAAAACGGGCTGCCTGTGAGGCCGCCTCAAGGAAACTCGAGGATTGGTTTTCCTCGTAGCTAGTCCCATCCGGTCGTGTCCTGAGAATGAGATACGCGGCTCTTATCGGGTTTGTCGACACGTCGGACGGCCTTGCTGGATTAGTTTTACCTTTCTCGAACTTCTTGAGTGAGGAATTCCGAAAATACTTCGGGCTATCTTGAGGTTGCAGTTTTCTAGTGGAATTGCCTAGGAAGATCACGAGATTCGTGTTTGAGTTTATTCCCGCTACTTGTGGTTACTTTGTGATGGATGAGTTGGAGCACCCCCTGCAGGGTTAAATTTTTCGGAAAGCCGTGCCCGCGGTTATGTGGCAACTTGGAAAACTTTGTTTAACACCCGGTCATAGAAAACTTGAAGTAAACTCAAATAAAATACACCAACTGTGTGCGTAACCGTGATTGTCTCTTCTCGTGAGTCCTTACCCGAGAGAGAACACGGTGGGGTTATGTTTGACGTAAGTAGGTGTTCTGGATCACTTAGTGATCATTACTAGTTCACGTCCATTATGCGTAGACCACCATACTTTACTTCATGTATTCGTAAGTTAGCCACTCAAATAAATGCTTAGTTGCTTAGTGCAGCCTCACCACTTATCCATACCTCACCCATTAAGCTTTAATAGTCTTGATACCCTTGGAAATGAGATTGTTGAGTCCCTATGGCTCACATATTACTACAACAATAGTTGCAGGTACAGGTAATGTGATGATTTGATGTAAGAGCGATGCTTTTTTATTTGGAGTCTTCTTCTTCATTGATCTAGGATGGGTTCTAGGTGGCAGCCTAGGATAGCAAGGATGGATGTCAGTTTATAGTTTGATTTCGTCCGTAGTCAGACCCTGCTCTTTTGTATGATGTTTGAATATGTTGTTGTATTGATGTGATAATTATGTAGCTTGTGGCGAGTGTAAGCCAATTCCATATACTCATCTCTTCTGTAAATGTACTTGTAATGATATCCATTCTTCAACACGACGAGATGCGCTTCTATCCCTGTCGAGGCCCTCATGCCAAAATAAGGATAGGATCGCATCTTGGGTGTGACAGTATAGCAGTAGCGCGTGTCAAACCGCGTTGCTGCTAAAGGTTAGTTGTAGCGTCGTATCAGTAGCGCGGGTACCCGCGCTACTAATACACCTAAAAACCGCGCTACTGCTAGGTTTTTCCCTAGTAGTGTGTGGTTGTCAAGGCTCCCACTAATTTTGATTTATTTTATTTTCAAAAGGTTACTCCATATAGCCGAAAGTAACGTGCATATTCCTATCCGAATATGTCTCGCAGTATTTGGCTCTATTCCATTTAGCCACGTTCCAAATAACGTGTGAATATTGTTTGGAGGGGAGATATTAAAGGCTATATGAATCGAACACCATAGTAATTTGGTCAATGGACAATTGAGAAAGAGGTGTTTGATGGTTTCATTTTGTTCACAAAAGCAAGATCGTTGGCTTCACTTACAACTACGCCTTGCCAAGTTATCCTTGGCAGAATCACCTCCTTGTGAACAAACGACATGAAGACTTTGATTCTTAACGGCACATTAATATTTCAAATATGTATCGATCTTGGTATTGGACCATAGTCGATTAGGTCAACATACATAGATTTCACTAAAAAGATTTCATTCATATTTAATCTCCAGTGAATAGCATCTGATTCATTAGAGAGTTCAACGTCCATCAAACTCCGCACCAGATGTATCCATGCGTCCCATCGATCTCGAACTAAGGATCGCCAAAATTGAACATTTAAAGGATTTGACTGTAATACTGTAGCAATATAAACCTCCTTACGATGTACAATATTATACATACATGGATATTGCATGGCTAGAGGTGCCTCCACCAACTAAATATCCTCCCAGAATCTCGTAGAGTTACCATTTCTAATGATGAATTTAGTCCTATGGTAAAAATCCCCTTTCGTTCTCATGAACCCCTTCCAAAATGGTGAATCGTTGGGTCCAAGAGTAATCTAGCCCAAGGTCTTCGTATGTAGGTACTTATTACGCAACAATTGTACCCACATGCCTTCGGTCTCTATAGAAAGTCTGTATAGCCATGTACTGAGCAAGTATCTATTGTTTACCTCTAAATTTTCAATCCCGAGCCCACCCTAGTCCTTCGGTCGACAAATGATATACCAATGGGTGAGCCTATACTTTCTCTTTCGTGATCAATAGAAATCTAATATTTTCATTACCCCTATAGGTATTTCAAAGAAAGACAAAAGGAACATTGGCATACTCGTGATGTTTTTCCATCAAAGTTATCATTATTATTATTTTTCTTCTTCTAATGATGTTAAAGTCACCTCCAACTAAGATAGGTAACCTTTCATCCCCACAAACCCTCACAAGATCTACTAGGAAGTCTGGTTTGTGTTCTGCTTGTGCAGCACCATATAATGTAACTATTGCCCATCAGAACCCTTCTACCTTGGAGCGTACCCTAAATTTCATAGCGAAGTCAGCGAACACAACATTCATCACTTCTAGTGTCTCGCACTTGACCCCAAGTAAAATATCATTGGATCTTCCTCTTGGGGGTAGACAGTGCCATTCAAAGTCAACTCCACCAAATGGGGTGCTAAGAAATTGCGACGTAAAATTATCATTACCCATCTCGAGTAAGGCAATAAAGTCCAACTTACGCTCTAGTGATGCTTCCGCAAGGAGTCTTATTTTATCTAAGTCTTCCAAACCTCTGCTATTTCAAAATATTCCTTTTATTTTTCATCATGAAATTTTTGTTTTATCCTTGTTCTCGAGCTTCGACGCGAGGCGGGTGTAGGATAGACCTTCCTCTTCTAGAATCTTTCTGGTTTATCTGGCACGCCCCCTCGATCCGTATAACTGAGGTATGTCTACGTGTTTTTATCTAGTTGCAAGGGGCATATACCCCTCTAAAACGGTGTCATCATCCTCACTCAGTAGCACACTATTGGGCACTAAGTCCTCCCAAAGGCACTCTAGTGACCCAACCTTGAGAGCGTTGATGTCAGTATCATTCATCAGTTTTACACCTGCAATATTATGGAGTAGCTCAATGGCTCTATCGGCTTGCAAGTCATTTATAGAATTAGCTACTTCTTTCCCATTGTGGACCAACGAAACACCAAACTTACTAACATTACGGATGATTTCATTATCAGAGAAATGTGAAATAAGCAACTCATCTTGACTGCCATACCTATAGTGGCTTCGATGTCATGAAGCTTGGCCGTCCGCATGGTGCGCCTCATCTTCATGCCGCCACCATACAGTTGAGCCTGAATCTGGTGACTCATCCATCGGTCACTGGACATCGGGTCCGGAATCATCATCCGTAGAGAAACAAAAGCTCCTAGAGGCCGAGACATAGAGTCGTTACCTATTTCGAAAGGGGCTTGAACTCGTAAAACCTCTAGTGTCACAATTGCACCTAGTTAGATCCAGGTTCATCCCTATCCATCTTTCTTATTGTGGGAATCGTCCCCACGATAATATCCTCATTGTGAACTATTGTACCCTAATTTATATTCGACGTTATGGGAGTGAGAGAATATTTATAAAGTAGTTGAGGCATCACTCCCAATCACACATGTAAATTTTGACAGGTCAAATTCGTTAGTGGCGATGAAAATTGAATAGTTTGATTTTTTTGTAGATTGAAAGAACAAAAAATGAGAGCATCCATTACCTGGTAGTTTCCAAGTAACAAACAATAAAAGGGAGCAACAATTGTAGGCCTGGAAATGGATATTAGAACATTGCATGTATGATATCATTCAGAACATGGTGCATCTAAATGAGCATACAATCCTGAGTTCATGTTCTCTTACTATGCATGTATTTCATATATAACTGAATGTTCTGGTCCACTAGAAAAATAATGACAATTAAGATGTCCTTTTTAGGCAATTAGAACACATTTTATGACAACAAAACTGCACCTGATCCATGTCTCTTATCTTACATGTTTAATGTTTCTAGCGGTCCATTTTGCAATATGGGTGTTTCTGGTCGTCGGATTTGGGTGCCTCGTTGTTCAAACTATTTAGTTGTCCACAACTGCTCGATGTAGATGCACTCCACAAGTAGATGGTAGGTTGTCTCTAGCGCTGCGAAGCAGAGCGGGCAGGCCGGTTGAGCGTATGCCTGGGATAGCTAGGTTGCTCGTCGTGAGACATCGTCCAAGTAGGCTAAATTTCATGTTTTGACCCTTTTGGACAACTTAAGCTAGATCTGACCCACGTTGGCAAAAAAATCAGGATCTGGCCCTTTTACCTATCATTGGAGGTTGTGGCAGTAGCCTACTCCCGTGGTAGCGTGACGGAGGATGACAAACGGCAGTTGACGGTTGTTAGTTAGCCGTTGACGTGGCAAAGGGCCTACCGCCGAACTCCCGGTCTGTAGGGTATCTACTCCTACCGCCGAAGACCCTAGTGATAGGTTCCTGGGGTGGATAAGATTGCCTGTTGGGATTGGGTCTTTCCTCCCCTCCCCCACACTCACACATTCAGCCACTTACCTCTCCCCCAAGCTCAACTCCCCCCCACCACCACCTCCCTCTCTCTCTCTTTCTAACACAAGGGCCTCTTAAATCTCTCCTATTTGCTTGAGATTTGTCCGTTGGATTGGAAGCACTTTCATCCCCAAGGTACCTCTCTCACTTCCCCTCATTTTGATTGGTTGAAATCATCTATTTTGAGTGTATTTGCTCATTTTATTGTGAACCCAAGTTCACCATTTTGTTATGGTCAAAATAATGAATATGATGCATTAGGCTAACTTTGTGATTTCCTATGTATTATGTGCCTAGAATTTTTGTGGGTACCTCGATCTAGTGCTAGGGTTAATGGCCATGTTAGAGGTTAGTGTTAGGCTCAAGAAGATAATTACGTGAAGAGTCACTCCTCGAAATGTAGGATGAGACCACTCATTTAAGTTGAGGTTTCTGTTGAGGCGGCGGCGAAGCATGAACGCGCATTTATTGAGGAAAATATGAACTAGTGGGTTGAAGTTGTTGATGCATTGAATGCAGCGTGTAGAGCCTTCTCAAAGTACCATTTCTGTAAGGACTCTTCGGAAAATTTAATCAAGAAAGGAGAGGCAGATCACCAAGCTCAAGGAGGAAAAAAATTCTAGGCGTGATCTTGCAAGGAAAATTGCATTGTGTAAAAAAGGGAAGAATATGTTCAGCTTGACATGGAAAACCATGGCCAAGTCATTGATTCGTTAGTGAGGCAACCATTTTCATCGCTATCGAAGTCGGCTTCTCGTTGGGCATGTGTCAAAGAAAGAAATGATGTTCTATGTTGCAACCCGGGACCGTACAACAAATATAATGGGTGTTCATTAGCATGAGGCTATGTAACCTTTGTCATTTGAACTATAATGACATGTACCCCTTTGCTCCACCGTGTTGCCATTTGAACTATTATGACTCATACCATTATCATTTGAACTTGGTGCTTGTACGTCGAATTAAGTAAGTTGATGTTCTATAAGTCATTTAAGTTGTGTTTTGTTGTATGTCATCGAAGTAATCTTTGAAACTGTAATATTCATGTAGGATGGGCATTGTAGGAATGCGTCTGGGGGTAGCATTTGATAAATGTGTAGAGGAGCGGCGCCATTGTATGATGATGCAGGTTGAAGTATGGATAAAGAGATGTGAGGAGAAAAATACAGCTATGATGGATTTCAACAAGTATCACTTTTGCAAGAATAAGAAAGTTGTGAAAGAAAAAGGAAAGATACTTCATGAGCTGCACGAGAAGGAAGATAGTTGTAGACACACTTTGGAAATATAGATAGGGTTCTTTGTCAGCAAACAAGAATTCCAGGAGCTGGACTTGACAAGACCCGGATAGATCATTGGATGGGCAATCAAACAAGGTGTGTCAGAGAATCCGAACCGACGTGATCGATGGGATTTGTTCCGCTTCGTAAAAGATGTGATGATCCATTTGTCGGGATCCTGTGAGTTTGTACTAGAGCCTAATCGTGATCGTGATGAACAAATAGAACGTATTATACATATTAGAACTTGGTTGCAAGTGTAGAACAAGATTGTAATGACTTGTACCCTTATCATTTAAACTCCTTAATGTAATGAACTATGTCGGAATTACTTGATTGCTTGGGTGTCCATTCTTTGACTATTTAGTTATATGTTTGATAGTTTTGATTGCAAAAAAAGAATGAAAAGTAGAAAAAACAAAGTGGAAACCCTACCATTAGGACCTTTGGCAGTAGGGTACCTAAACCTAGTGTAGGAAATTTAACCACTACCACCACAACACGCAAAAATAGTTGGCCGAAAAGTCCTAGGCCCTACTGCCAACGCCCCTGGCGGTAGGGTACCTAACCCTTTCGTAAAGAAAACAAACATTTGAGATGCCAGAGAGCTCCTACCAAATCTGGGCATCCTACTGTTGTAGCCTCTGGCGGTAGGCTTGAGCACCATACCGCCGAAGCCCTTGGCGGCAGGCTTGTAAAACAGAGGAATGCTCTGTTTTTTGTGTTCATAGCACAGATTTCATAAAATGATAATGATAAACAGCCATATTTCTGCATAACAGATATTGATAGTCTCAAATTCATTCAACACTGTTCGAATACGAAGCACAAATTTGTTCGGATACAAAGGAGAAATTAGTTCCAATACCAAGCACAAATTAGTTCGAGGACATGGTTCAAAGACCATAAATTTGACATGTCATAGTTTCATATCACAAATTTATTGGGTAACACGAGGCCACTTCCCTTTCTTGTCATGTGCATCATCCTCCTCTTGTGCTTCGCGAGCCCTTGCAAGTTTTATTGCCCTCTCCTCATCACGAGTAGCATTCTCTTTGTGTGCCCTCTCCTCATGCTTCTTTCGTTCCCTTCTCTCCTTCTCATGAAGTGCCTCATCTTTAGCTCGTTGTAGCGACTCTTCAAACAAACATTGCCTCCTTAGACAATCTTTAAACGGATTGTCCTGAATATATTGTGGCACTTCATGATCTATCCATGTGAAGTACTTGCAAAGAGGAGGCGGTGACTACATTGAAAGGCAAAATAAGTGTTCATAACATGATGGCATAAGAAATTGAGCATGTTACGTGGAATGAATGATTTAGTATTTTACCGGTGGAAGATCGTAGGCGTTAGTTGGATGCGCATGATCATGTGCATAGTTGGGACACAAAAAGAACCTCCTCCTTTTCGTCCATGACTTATTACGGTTGGTGGACACCTTGACAATGCAAACATCTCCACACCAACAAGTTGCCATTTTCACATCTTTCTCCTTATTGTTGTCCAAAGGTGCTTCCCACCGCTTGTTCGGCATGTCCTCCTCGTTAGCAAACGACAACCTCGTGATGGAACCGGATGAAGCCATGCCTAAAAAATAAAAATTGTTGTTAGTGAAATAAATAAACTTGCATAGAGAGAATTAATGAAAGAACAAGTATCAATGAATTTAACAAGTACTGTTATTTTTATGTCACCCAGTCAGATTATGTAAAACATAAATAGGCCTTCCTCTATCAACCCTTCGTGTCCTAGTACCACCGGATTTATGACCACCAAGTCCACCTTTAAGACTAGTGTGTCCTCCTCCACAACCACCTGTAAGACTAGTCCGTCTGCCACGACTCGTGCCAACACTCTGACCTCCTCGTGTGCTAGCGGAACCTCCTCTACCTCCACCCATCTAGCTTCTGCTCGTGTTGGTTCTTGGCCTTTTCGTGCATCTCCTAACATTGTGTCCCGTGTCATTGCCTTCTCCACAATTGCTGGTGTCTGGTGCCGCCATGAAATGGCCACTACCAAATTGTTTCATTCCAGTGTATCAAGCTAGATCATCCATGTCACTCCTAAACCTCTTCTTTCTTCTTCATCCCTTTTTAGGCACCATGAGTGCGGGATCTGGCACAATGTGTGGGCCATCATACTCAGGCCACTGTGATAGATCGATAAAAGGATTAAACCGAGTCACCCACATCAACCTCATTTGTTACAATGTGAACTCTTGCAACCGCACCGTTCTACCATTGGATACAGGCAAGTTTCTCGCCCGTGTCGCTATCCTCAAATGCGAGCAAGGCCAATGATACTTATGCGGCACTAGTAGAATGTCGATCAGTAGTCCCGGTCGGTATGTGCCTTTAGTACCGGTTCCCCAACCGGTACTAAAGGGTCGGTACTAAAGGTCCAGACCTTTAGTACCGATTGGACCACGGACCAGTACTAAAGGTCCACCACTTGGCTGCCTGCATGGGCTGGTGGTGAAGGACCTTTAGTACCGGTTGGTGATACCAACTAGTACTAAATGTTCTGGGTTTTTTTTGTTTTAGATTTTAATTAGGTTTAGTTTTCCTCTCTATTTATTGTGTTTTCCATTCATTTCAAATTTATTTTACAATGCTACATACTATAAACATTCCTGATCCTCACTGCTTCAGAATTTAATCTCTAATCTCTAATCAGCACTCATTTCAAATCATCTAACTTCCCGGCCGGTCACCCATCCTCTCACTACTCCAGCCCCAGCACGCTTAACTTTCAAGTTCTATCATCCCTAGTTTCCAAGTCTGCACTTGTTGTTTTCCTGACAATAATAAGCTATCAATCCTATTAACCCTTAGGTCTTAATGTCACACGATTTAATTTTTTGAACTCCAAACAATTATTAAAATAAACAACAATAAATGATTAATAATAATATTTAATTTCAATGAAAATAAAATAAGTAATAATATTATTTTATTCATTTCTTGCCATTTATTCATTTAGGCATAATTAATATCTTTAAATCCATAAATTGGACGAAAACTCATCTATTACAAAAGGGATTTCATTTATTTTATGAGGGTTTATTTTGAGCATTTGATATTTTTCATGCATTTAATGATTTATTTTGAGCTAAATGACCCTGAATTTAAAAAGCAGTACAAATGAACTGTGAAAAGCTTGTAACTTGGCATGACATCATAATTTCACCCACATAGCAACTTCTTAAGAGTTGAGAGGGTTACGGCAAAAACTGGATGCATTTCGTGTACAAATTGGACAATCTCTTTCGAAGTATGAGGGTTTCGCACGAAAACTCATCTATTACAAAAAGGTTTTCATTTTTAATAACTTATTTTAACTCCATAATTTTTGTGTGTTCAATATGCACCATTCAAAGGCACATCATCAATTTTCAACCATTTCTGACTTCATTTGATATTTTTCATGCATTTAATGATTTATTTTGAGCTAAATGACCCTGAATTTGAAAAGAAGTACAAATGAACTCTGAAAAGGTTGTAACTTGGCATGACATCATAATTTCACCCACATAGCAACTTCTAAAGAGTTGAGAGGGTTATGGCAAAAACTGAATGCACTTTGTGTACAAATTGGACAATCTCTTTCGAAGTATGAGGGTTTCGGACGAAAACTCATCTATTAGAAAGGGATTTCATTTTTAATAACTTATTTTAACTCCATACTTTTTGTGTGTTCAATATGCACCATTCAAAGGCACATCATCAATTTTCAACCATTTCTGACTTCATTTGATATTTTTCATGCATTCGATGATTTATTTTGAGCTAAATAACCCTGAATTTGAAAAGCAGTACAAATGAACTCTGAAACATTTGTAACTTTGCATGACATAATTATTTCACCCACATAGCAACTTCTAAAGAGTTGAGAGGGTTACGGCAAAAATTGGATGCACTTCGTGTACAAATTGGACAATCTCTTTCGAAGTATGAGGGATTCGGACGAAAACTCATCTATTACAAAGGGAATTCATTTTTAATAACTTATTTTAACTCCATACTTTTTGTGTGTTCAATATGCACCATTCAAAGGCACATCATCAATTTTCAACCATTTCTGACTTCATTTGATATTTTTCATGCATTTGATGATTTATTTTGAGCTAAATGACCCTGAATTTGAAAAGCAGTACAAATGAACTCTGAAAAGGTTGTAACTTGGCATGACATCATAATTTCACCCACATAGCAACTTCTAAAGAGTTGAGAGGGTTATGGCAAAAACTGAATGCACTTCGTGTACAAATTGGACAATCTCTTTCGAAGTATGAGGGTTTCGAACGAAAACTCATCTATTACAAAGGGATTTCATTTTTAATAACTTATTTTAACTCCATAATTTTTGTGTGTTCAATACGCACCATTCAAAGGCACATCATCAATTTTCAACCATTTCTGACTTCATTTCATATTTTTCATGTATTCGATGATTTATTTTGAGCTAAATAACCCTGAATTTGAAAAGCAGTACAAATGAACTCTGAAAAGTTTGTAACTTGGCATGACATCATTATTTCACCCACATAGCAACTTCTAAAGAGTTGAGAGGGTTACGAAAAAAATTGGATGCACTTCGTGTACAAATTGGACAATCTCTTTCGAAGTATGAGGGTTTCAGACGAAAACTCATCTATTACAAAAGGATTTCATTTTTAATAACTTATTTTAACTCCATACTTTTTGTGTGTTCAATATGCACCATTTAAAGGCACATCATCAATTTTCAACCATTTCTGACTTCATTTGATATTAGCAAAAAGAATTTTTTGTGTGAAACTTTAATAGCAAACTAAAATAACAAAATCTGTTTTTGATTTAAACAACCAGTTAAAGTAACCTAAAAATGACCAAATTGAATATAATGTTAAAACAAAGTAATATTAAATAGCAGGAAAAATAGTAAAGAAATAACATAAAAAATAGCAAAAGTGAAAATAGATGCCCTTATACATGAAATTCAACCTAAATTCAAAGTGCTAGTTAGGCTAGTTAGGCACCTAACTAACACTTTGAATTTAGGTTGACTTTCAGTGTAAGGGCATCTATTTTCACTATGAGCGGAGCACGACATGTCAAGCACATCGGGGCTTATAAACAGGTGCGGTCTCGCCTCGACTAGCGAGGTGGGACTAAACATTTGACACCTGTTGCGTGGAAGTCTTTAGTACCGGCTGGTGACACCAGCCGGTACTAAAGGTTGCCCTTTAGTATCGGTTGGTGTCACTAGCCAGTACTAAAGGTGCACGCGGGGCCCAAGTCTGACCAAAAGCCTGCCACGCCCCTTTAGTACCGGCTCGTGACACGAACCGGTACTAAAGATTGCTCACGAGCCGGTACTAAAGGTTGCCCTGCTCCTAGCCATTGGAGCCGGCACGAACCGAGACTAATACCGTCTTTAGTACCGGCTCATAACCAGACCGGGACTAATGCTTGGGACGAAAGGTCTGTTTTCTACTAGTGCGGCCTCTCACACTGGCACCACCAGTTTTTGATGTGCACCTCGTATGCAACTTCACCATAAGTTACACTAACTCTTGTTGTCTCATTGATTTGCTAGATCATTTCCTTTTCATTGTATTTTATGATTTGTTGATGAGAAGACTTGCGTGCTTGATGCAACAACTAATCCTGAACCTTGAATGGATAGTCCATATTTTATGCAATCCACTTGGCAGTGATTTGGGAATGTCTTAGAAAGTACTACTCGTTGAGCTTGATGAGAGTGCATTTCACTATTGCGATGACCGGCAAGGAATGGACACCCTTGAGCACATTCTTGAAGCATTCCACCATGTTGCTTGGCATGTCCCCATATCTCATAGCTCCTTCTTCATTAGCCCGTTCCACTTATGCTTCTCTAGAAAATGCCTTGTCAAGAACTCTTTCCCACCTTTGTTTTTCTCCAATGCCTTGAGGAGTTTGTCGTATTGGCTTTTGAATGTGTCGGTGTTGAATGCCTCGCAAACATGGGCAAGGTCTTCAAAACTCCATGCTCTTGCATGCTCGGCAAAAGTTCGTCACAAAGTGTCTCATGCACCAACAGTGTTGAAGCTTTCGAAGACCTAGAATATCAATGTGTATTGCTTTGAGAATCCCATGATGGCGTTCTGATATAATGCACACCTCTCTCTTGCCAATCACCTTTGTCCTCACGTTCTCCATGAACCAATCCCAATTGTTATCGTGCTCGGAAGGCACCAAGGCAAATGCCACCAGTAACACTATGTCATTTGAAAAATGTGTCATTTCCACCATCAGTGTGCCCTTGTATTTCCTTGTCAAGAATGTACCATCTATAGACAAGACTAGGCGACAATACGTAAAGGCCTCGATGCATTGGCCAAAGCTCCATAAGGCACGGCGAAACACTCGACTCGACCTAATAGCGCATGCGCGGGTTCCGATGATCAATGGCTCCCACCATCTTCGGGACGGCATTATATACGGCCTCATAATCACCATGCAACATCCTAATAGCATTTTCCTTGGCCATCCGTACATTCCCATACTTCATCGAGTACCCGAATCATTCCTCCACTGAAGTCATGAGAAACTTCACCTTCACGGTTGGATCATGTGCTATCTAATTCAACAAATTGTAGCCTAGAAACTCAGACGTGAGTTGACGGTGTCACTTGCTTCGCTCGGTCTTGTCCGGTGACGTGGCTTGAGAGTGCGTCGGTATTTACCCAAAGAGGAAGGGATGATGCAACACAGCAACGGTAAGTATTTCCCTCAGTTATGAAACCAAGGTATCAATCTGTAGAGGAAGATCACGCACCCACATAAACAGCACCTGCACACAAATAACAAATACTTGCAACCCGACGCGAAAGAGAGGTTGTCACGCTCTCTATGGTAATAAGATAGATTAGATAATGATAGGTAGGAGAGATAGATCTCTCAAAACACAAAATAAAAGAGTATATGTGCAGCAATATATTTTTTGGGTTTTTGGTTTTGTAGATCTGAAAACAAAGATTGCAAAAATGGAGATCAAAAAGCAATATGATGGAAAAGTAGACCCGGGGGACGTAGGATTCACTAGTGGCTTCTATCATGAGTATAGCACACGGTGGGTGAACAAATTACTGTTGGGCAATTGATAGAAAATCGAATAGTCATGATGATATCCAAGGCAATGATCATTATATAGGCATCACGTCCAAGATAAGTAGACCGACTCCTGCCTGCATCTACCACTATTACTCCACACATCGACCGTTATCCAGCATGCATCTAGTGTATTAAGTTCATGGAAAAAAGGAGTAATGCAATAAGAACGATGACATTATGTATACAAGATCTATTCATGTAGTAATATACCCCATCTTGTTATCCTTAATAGCAACGATACATGCGTGTCTTGCTGCCCCTTCTGTCACTAGGAAAGAACACTGCAAGATCTAACCCATCACAAAGCACATCTTCCCATGGCAAGAAAAAGCAATCTAGTTGGCCTAACTAAACCAAAGATTTGAAGAAGAAATACGAGGCTATAAGCAATCATGCAAATAAGATATCAAAGAAGACTCAAATAATATTCATGGATAGAAACTGATCATGAACTCAAAATTCATCGGATCCCAACAAACACACCGCAAAAGTTTACATCAAATAGATCTCCAAGAGACCGTTGTATTGAGAATAATAACAGAGAGAGAGAGAGAGGAAGCCATCTAGCTACTGCCTATGGGCCCATAGGTCTATTGTGGACTTCTCACGCATCATCGCAGAGGCACCTATGATGAAGATGAACCCCTCCGTGATGGTGTCAAGATTGGATCTCGAGGTTCTTGAACTTGCGGCGGCTGGAATAGTCTTTCGTCGACTCCCCTAGAGTTTTTGGATTTTTTGGGAATTTATAGGCACGATAGTCGGTTTAGGGGGTGCCCGAGGGCCTCAGCACCCACCAGGTCGCGCCAGGGGGCCTCTGGCGCACCCTTGTGGGTGCTCGCCACCCTGGGTCCCCTCTTCTGATGTTCTTTGTGTTGGAAATATGCCCTAGAGGAAATAATAAAATGGTTATTATTGTATTTCCTTGTTCATGATAATTGTCTATTGTTCATGCTATAATTGTGTTAACCGGAAACCGTAATCCATGTGTGAATACATAGACCACAACATGTCCCTAGTGAGCCTCTAGTTGGCTAGCTCGTTGATCAATAGATGGTCACAGTTTCATGGCCAAGGACATTGGAGGTCATTGATAACGGGATCACATCATTAGGAGAATGATGTGATGGACAAGACCCAATCCTAAGCATAGCACCAGATCGTATAGTTCGTCTGCTAAAGCTTTTCCAATGTCAAGTATCGTTTCCTTAGACCATGAGATTGTGCAACTCCCGGATACCGTAGG
Source organism: Hordeum marinum (assembly GCA_022496015.1). NCBI lineage: Eukaryota > Viridiplantae > Streptophyta > Magnoliopsida > Poales > Poaceae > Hordeum > Hordeum marinum. The sequence continues at coordinate 37,680,942 of CM039673.1, forward strand.
AATACTTTGGGTGTGCCAAATGTCACAACATAACTGGGTGGCTATAAAGGTACATTACGGGTATCTCCAAAAGTTTCTGTTGGGTTGGCACGAACCGAGACTGGGATTTGTCACTCCGTGTGACGGAGAGGTATCTCTGGGCCCACTCGCTAAGACATCATCATAATGAGCTCGGTGTGACTAAGGAGTTAGCCACGGGATGATGTGTTACGAAACGAGTAAAGAGACTTGCCAGTAACGAGATTGAACAAGGTATAGGGATACCGACGATCGAATCTCGGGCAAGTATCATACCGGTAGACAAAGGGAATTGTATACGGGATTGATTGAATCCCCGACATCGTGGTTCATCCGATGAGATCATCGTGGAGCATGTGGGAGCCAACATGGGTATCCAGATCCTGCTGTTGGTTATTGACCGAAGAGGTGTCTTGGTCATGTCTACATGCCTCCCGAACCTGTAGGGTCTACACACTTAAGGTTCGATGATGCTAGGGTTATAGAGAAATAGTGTACGTGGTTACCGAAGGTTGTTTAGAGTCCCGGATGAGATCCCAGACGTCACCAGGAGTTCCTGAATGGTCCGGAGGTAAAGAATGATATATAGGAAGTGAGGATTTGGTTGCCAGAAGTGTTCCGGGCATCACCGCTAACGTACCGGGACCACCGAAAGGGTTCCGGGGGTCCATCAGGAGGGGCCACCAGCCCCGGAGGGCTACATGGGCCAAGAGTGGGAGGGAACCATCCCCTAGGTGGGCTGGTGCGCCTCCCACCTCAGCCCAAGGCGCAGCAAGGGGGAGAGGGGGCAAACCCTAGGCCCAAATGGGCCCTAGGCCCACCCTAGGGCGCCTAGGGCTGTCACACCACCTCTCCCCTCCCCTTGGCCACCGCCCCAAGTCCCATCTAGGGCCGGCCGCAGCCCTGGGGTGGTAACCTTAGGGGCTGCACCCTCCCTCCTCCTCCTTCTTTATATAGTGGGGGTTTTGGGGGCTGCCAACACACGAGTTCCTCTCTCTCTCGGCGCAGCCCTACCCTTCCTCCTCCTCGTTCTCCGTAGAGCTCGGCGAAGCCCTGCTAGAAAACCACGCAGCTCCACCGTCACCATGCCATCGTGTTGTCGGAGCTCTCCCTCAACCTCTCCTTCCTCCTTTCTGGATCAAGGCGTAGGATACGTCACCGGGAGGCGCCGTTGTTCGGCGCTTAGATCGGATTCCACCGTGATTTGAATCGCTGCGAGTACGACTCCACCAACCATGTTCTGGTAACACTTCCGCTCTGCGGTCTTCCAAGGTAAGAAGATGCACTCCCCTCTTGCTCGTTGTTGGTTTCTCCATAGATTGATCTTGGTGACACGTAGGAAATTTTTTGATTTACTACTATGTCTCCCAACAGTGGCATCAGGAGCTAGGTCTATGCGTAGAATCTATGCATGAGTAGAACACAAGGTGTTGTGGGCGTCAATTTTGTCAATTATCTTGCCGTTACTAGTCTTATCTTGATTCGGCGGTATTGTGGGATGAAGCGGCGCGGCCAACTTTACACGTACGCTTACATGAGACCGGTTCCACAGCATGACATGCACTTGTTGCATAAGGTGGCTAGCGGGTGTCTGTCTCTCCCACTTTAGTCGGATCGGATTCGATGAAAAGGGTCCTTATGAAGAGTAAATAGAAATTGGCATATCACATTGTGGTTTTTGCATAGGTAAGAAACATTCTTGCTAGAAACCTATAGCAGCCACGTAAAACTTGCAACAACAAATTAGAGGATGTCTAACTTGTTCTTGCAGCATATGCCTTGTGATGTGATATGGCTAAAGAATGTGATGTGATATATGTGATGTATGAGATTGATCATGTTCTTGTAATAGGATTCACGACTTGCATGTCGATGAGTATGACAACCGGCATGAGCCATATGTGTTGTCTTAATTTATTGTATGACCTGCGTGTCAATCATAAACGCCATGTAATTACTTTACTTTATTGCTAATCGTTAGCCATAGTAGTAGAAGTAATAGTTGGCAAGACAACTGTTGGAAATATGCCCTAGAGGCAATAATAAAATGGTTATTATTGTATTTCCTTGTTCATGATAATTGTCTATTGTTCATGCTAAAATTGTATTAACCGGAAACTGTAATGCATGTGTGAATACATAGACCACAACATGTCCCTAGTGAGCCTCTAGTTGGCTAGCTCGTTGATCTATAGATGGTTACTGTTTCATGACCATGGACATTGGATGTCGTTGATAACGGGCTCACATCATTAGGAGAATGATGTGATGGACAAGACCCAATCCTAAGCATAGCACAAGATCGTGTAGTTCGTCTGCTAAAGCTTTTCTAATGTCAAGTATCGTTTCCTTAGAGCATGAGATTGTGCAACTCCTGGATACCATAGGAATACTTTGGGTGTGCCAAACGTCACAATGTAACTGGGTGGCTATAAAGGTATGCTATGGGTATCCCTAAAAGTATTTGTTGGGTTGGCACGAATCGAGACTAGGATTTGTCACTCCGGGTGACGGAGAGGTATCTCTGGGCCCACTCGGTAAGACATCATCATAATGAGCTCAATGTCACTAAGGAGTTAGCCACGGGATGATGTGTTTCGGAATGAGTAAAGAGGCTTGCAGGTAACAAGATTGAACAAGGTATAAGGGATACCGACGATCGAATCTCGGGGAAGTATCATATTGGTAGACAAAGGGAATTGTATACGGGATTGATTGAATCCCCGACATCGTGGTTCATCCAACGAGATCATCATGGATCATGTGGGAGCCAACATGGGTATCCAGATCCCGCTGTTGGTTATTGACCGGAGAGGTGTCCCGGTCATGTCTACGTGCCTCCCGAACCCATAGGGTCTACACACTTAAGGTTCGATGACGCTAGGGTTATAGGGAAATAGTGTACGTGGTTACCGAAGGTTTTTCGGAGTCCCGGATGAGATCCTGGACGTCACAAGGAATTCCTGAATGGTTCGGAGGTAAAGATTCATATATAGGAAGTGAGGTTTTGGTCACCGGAAGTGTTTCGGGCATCACCGGTAACGTACCGGGACCAGCGGAAGGGTTCCGGGGGTCCACCAAGTGGAGCCACCAGCACCAGAGGGCTGCATGGGCCGCAAGGGAGGGAACCAGCCCCTAGGTGGCTGGTGCGCCCCCCACAAGGGCCCAAGGCGCAGCACAAGAGGAGAGGGGGCAAATCCTAGCCCAGATGGACCTAAGGCCCACCTAGGGCGCCGCCCCTCCCCTCTCTCCCTCTGGCCGCCACACCAGATGGCACCTGGGGCTGCTGCCAGCCCCTAGGGTGGGAACCCTAGGTCTGTGCCCTCCCTCCTCCTCCTCCTATAAATAGTGGGGGTTTTGGGGCTGCCAAGAACACAAGTTTCTTCCTCTCTCGGCGCAGCCCTACCCTTCCTCTTCCTCGTAGCGCTTGGCGAAGCCCTGCCGGAGTACCACGCAGCTCCACCATCCCCACGCCGTCGTGCTGCCGGATCTCTCCCTCAACCTCTCCTTTCTCCTTGCTGGATCAAGGTGTAGGAGACGTCACTAGGCTGCACGTGTGTTGAATGCGGAGGCGCCGTTGTTTGGCGCTTAGATCAGAATCCACCGCGATCTGAATTGCTGCGAGTACGACTCCACGAACCGCGTTCTTGTAACGCTTCCGCTTTGCAATCTTCAAAGGTATGAAGATCCACTCCCCCTTTGCTCGTTGCTGGTTTCTCCATAGAAACATCTTGGTGACACATAGGAAATTTTTTGATTTACTACTACGTCTCCCAATGGTGGTATCAGACCTAGGTCTATGTGTTAATATATGCACGAGTAGAACACAAGTTGTTGTGGGCGTCGATCTTGTTAATTTTCTTGCCGTTACTAGTCGTATCTTGATTCGGTGGTATTGTGGGATTAAGCGGCCCGGACCAACTTTACACGTACGCTTATGTGAGACCGGTTCCACCGCCTCACATGCACTCGTTGCATAAGGTGGCTAGCGGGTGACTGTCTCTCCCACTCTAGTCGGAACGGATTTGATGAAGAGGGTCCTTATGAAGGGTAAATAGCACTTGGCATATCACATTGTGATTTTTGCGTAGGTAAGAAACGTTCTTGCTAGAAACCTGTAGCAGCCACGTAAAACTTGCAACAACAAATCCGAGGACGTCTAACTTGGTTTTGTAGCATATGCCTTGTGATGTGATATGGCCAAAGGATGTGATGTGATGCATTGTGATGTATGAGATTGATCATGTTCTTGTAATAGGATTCACGACTTGCATGTCGATGAGTATGAAAACCGGTGGGAGCCATAGGAGTTGTCTTATTTTATTGTATGACGTGCGTGTCAATCATAAACGCCATGTAATTACTTTACTTTATTGCTAATCGTTAGCCATAGTAGTAGAAGTAATAGTTGGCGAGACAACTTCATGAAGACACGATGATGGAGATCATGGTGTCATGCCGGTGACAGTGATGTGTTGGGAGACGTAGTAGTAAATCAAAATTTTCCTACGTTCACCAAGATCTATCTATGGAGAAACCAGCAACGAGAGGGGAGAGATTGCATCTTCATACCTTTGAAGATCGCTAAGCGGAAGCGTTACAAGAACGCGGTTGATGGAGTCGTACTCGCAGCGATTCAGATCGCGGTAGATCCGATCAAGTGCCGAACGGACGGCACCTCCGCGTTCAACACACGTGCAGCCCGGTGACGTCTCCAACACCTTGATCCAGCAAGGAGGAAGGAGAGGTTGGGGAAGGGCTCCAACAGCAGCACGACGGCGTGGTGGTGGTGGAGTAGCAAGGTATTCCGACAGGGCTTCGCCTAAGCGCTGCGGAGGAGGAAGAAGAGAGGTAGGGCTTCGCCGTGAGAGAGAGAGATCAAATCTTGTCTCAAAACATCCAAAACCTCAAGTATATATAGGAGGAGGGACGTGGAGGGCTGGCTTGGCCTCTACTCCAAAGAGGAGATGGCCGGCCGAATTAAAGGGAGAGTCCACCTCCCACAAGGGAGGTGGATCTCCTCCTTTTAAATCCTTTTTGCCTTATCTCCTTATCTCCACCCGCATGGGCCTTTAGCAAAAGTCTTGCCCAGCCCAATAAGGGCTGGCACACTTTATCTAACAGCCCATGTGGTCCTTTGGTCGTCACACCCCTCCCGGGGGTCATCCGGCACCCTCCCGGCACTCCCGGTACACTACCGATGAGCCCGAAAACTTTCCGGTGACCAAAACTGGACTTCTTATATATCAATCTTTACCTCCGGACCATTCCGGAGCTCCTCGTGACGTCCGGGATCTCATCCGGGACTCCGAACAACCTTCGGTAATCACGTATACCTTTTCCCTATAACCCTAGCGTCATCGAACCTTAAGTGTGTAGACCCTACGGGTTCGGGAGACACGTAGACATGACCGAGACACCTCTCCGGTCAATAACCAACAGCGGGATCTGGATACCCATGTTGGCTCCCACGTACTCCACGATGATCTCATCGGATGAACCACGATGTCAAGGATTCAATCAATCCCGTATACAATTCCCTTTGTCTATCGGTATGATACTTGCCCGAGATTCGATCGTCGGTATCCCCATACCTTGTTCAATCTCGTTACCGGCAAGTCTCTTTACTCGTTCCGTAACACATCATCCCGTGACTAACTCCTTAGTCACATTGAGCTCATAATGATGATGTCTTACCGAGTGGGCCCAGAGATACCTCTCCGTCACACGGAGTGACAAATCCCAGTCTCGATTCATGCCAACCCAACAGATACTTTCGGAGATACCCGTAGTGCACCTTTATAGCCACCCAGTTACGTTGTGACGTTTGGCACACCCAAAGCATTCCTACGGTATCCAGGAGTTGCACAATCTCATGGTCTAAGGAAACGATACTTGACATTGAAAAGCTTTAGCAAACGAACTACACGATCTTGTGCTATGCTTAGAATTGGGTCTTGTCCATCACATCATTCTCCTAATGATGTGATCCCGTTATCAATGACATCCAATGTCCATGGCCATGAAACCGTGACCATCTATTGATCAACGAGCTAGTCAACTAGAGGCTCACTAGGGACATGTTGTGGTCTATGTATTCACACATGTATTATGGTTTCCGGTTAACACAATTATAGCATGAACAATAGACAATTATCATGAACAAGGAAATACAATAATAACCATTTTATTATTGCCTCTAGGGCATATTTCCAACAGTCTCCCACTTGCACTAGAGTCAATAATCTAGTTCACATCACCATGTTATTAACACTTACATCACCATGTGATCATATCATCATGTGATTAACACCCAATAAGTTCTGGGGTTTGTTCATGTCCTGCTCGTGAAAGAGGTTTTAGTCAACGGGTCTGCGACATTCAGATCCGTGTGTACCTTACAAACTTTCCATGTCATATTTGTAGATACTACTCCCATGCTCCACTTGGAGCTATTCCAAATGGCTGCTCCACTATACGTAGCTGGATTTCTACTAAGAGTCATCCGGATTGGTTTTAAAGCTTGCATCATCGTAACACTTTACGATGAACTCTTTATCACCTCCATAATCGAGAAATATTTCCTTAGTTCTCAAGTTACTAAGGCTAACTTTGACCGCTGTCTAGTGATCCACTCTTGGATTACTCTTGTACCCCTTGACAGACTCATGGCAAGGCACACACAGGTGCGGTACACAGCATGGCATACTATATAGAGCCTATGGCTAAAGCATAGGAGATGACACTCATCTCTTCTTTATCTTCTGTCGTGGTCGGGTATTGAGTCTTACTCAATTTCACACCTTACAATACAGTCAAGAACTCCTTCTTTGACCCATCTATTTTGAACTCCTTCAAAAACTTGTCAAGGTATGTCTTCGTCGAAAAAACTTATCAAGCGAATAGATCTATCCCTATAGATCTTGATGCTCAATAAAATAGTAGCTTTATCTGGGTCTTCCTTTGAAAAACAAAACTTTTCAAACAACCCTTCATGCTCTTCCAGAAATTCTACATCATTTCCGATCAATAATATGTCAACTACATATTCTTATAAGAAATTCCATAGTGCTCCCACTCACTTTCTTGCAAATACAAGTTTCTCATAAACTTTGTATAAACTTAAACACTTTGATCACCTCATCAAAGCATATATTCCAACTCCGAGATGCTTGCTCCAGTCCATAGAAGGATCGCTGGAGTTTGCATATTATTAGCATCCTTAGGATTGACAAAACCTTCTGGTTGTATCACATACAACTCTTCCTCACAGAAACCATTACGGAAACCTTGTTTTGTCATCCATCTGCCAGATTTCATAATCGAAAAATGCAGCAACTGCTAACAAAATTTTAATAGACTTTTAGCATCGCTACAGATGAGACAATCTCATTGCAGTCAACTCCTTGAACTTGGCGGAAACTTCTTTGCGACAAGTCGAGCTTTATAAACGGTGACATTTCACCATTAGCGTCTATGTTTATCTCAAAGGTCCATTTGTACTCAATGACCCGCCATTCAACAGGCAAGTCTACCAAAGTCCATACTTGGTTTTCATACATGGATCCTTTCTCGGATTTCATGGCTCCTAGCCATTTGTTGGAATCCGGGCCCACCATCGCTTCTCCATAGTTCGTAGGTTCATCGTTGTCCAACAACATGATTTCCAAGACAGGGTTGTCGTACTACTCAGGAGCAGTACGCGTCCTTGTCGACCTACGAGGTTCGATAGTGACTTGATCCGAAGCTTCATGATCATCATCATTAACTTCCTTTTCAACTAAGTAGGCTCTACAGAAACATCTTTCTGTGTTGCGCTATTCTCTGGTTGAAACAAAGGTTCAACAACCTTATCAAGTTCTATCTTCCTCCCACTCAATTCTTTCGAGAGAAACTCTTTCTCAAAAAGGACCCGTTCTTAGCAACAAACACCTTTTGCGCTTGGATCTGAGATAGAAGGTATACCCAATGTCTCATTAGGGTATTCTATGAAGATGCATTTGTCTGCTTTGAGTTCGAGCTCGCTAGGTGAAAAACCCATTTTCACATAAGCGTCGCAGCCCCAAACATTAAGAAATGACAGCTTAGGCTTCTGTCAAACCATAATTCTCACGGTGTCATCTCAACAGACTTAGATGGTGCCCTGTTAAAGTGAATGGATTTGTCTTTAATGCATAACCCCATAACGATAGTGGTAAAACGATAAGAGACATCATAGTACTCACTATATCCAATAGAGCACGACTACGATGTTCGAACACACCATCACACTATGGTGTTCCAGGAGGCGTGAGCTGTGAAACAATTTCCACATTGTCTAAAATTGCATACCAAACTCGTAACTTAGATATTCACCTCCATGATCATATCATAGACATTTATCTTCTTGTCACGATGATCTTTAACTTCACTCTGAAACTCCTTGAACCTTTCAAACATTTCAGATTCGTGTTTCATTAAGTAAATATCCCCATATTTACTCAAATCATCAGTGAAGGTAAAGAAAAACAACGATATCCACTGTGTGTTTCAACACTCATTGGACCACATACATCAACATGTATTAATTCCAATAAGCCACTTGCCCGCTCCATCATATTGGATGACGGGGTCTCAGTCATCTTGCCCAAGAGGCATGGCTCGCATGTCTCAACCGATTCGAAATCGAGTGAGTCAAAAAACATCCATCATCATGGAGTTTCTTCATGCGATTTATACCAATATGACATTACGTGGCAGTGCCACAAGCATGTGGTACTATCATTATTAACTTTGTATCTTTTGGTACCAATGTTATGAATATGTGTACTACTACGATCATGATTCGATAAACCATTTCGAGTGGGTGCATGACCATTGAAGGCATTATCCATGTAAACAGAATAACCATTATTCTCTAACTTATATGAATAACCGTATCGCACTAATCATGATCTAATCACGTTTATGCTCAACGCAAACACCAAATAACATTTATTTAGGTTTATCACAAATCCTGAAGGTAGAGAGAGCGTGCGATGGTGATCACATCAATCTTGGAAATACTTCCAACACACATCGTCACCTTTCACCTAGCTAGTCTCCATTTACTCCGTAGCTTTTATTTCGAGTTGCTAACACTTAGCAACCGAACCGGTATCTAATACCCAGGTGCTACTAGGAGTACCAGCAAGGTACACATCACTAACACGTATATCAAATATACTTCCATTGACATTACCAGCCTTCTTATCTACCAATCATCTAGGGTTTTTCCGCTTCAGCGAACATTCTCCTCATAACAGAAGCACTTAGTCTCGGGTTCGGGCTCAACCTTGGGTTTCTTCACTAGAGCAACAACTGGCTTGCCATTCCTGAAGTTTTTCCCTTCTTGCCCTTGCCCCTTTTGAAACCAGTGGTTTTCACTTAACCATCAACACTTGATGCTCCTTATTGATTTCTACCTTCGTGGTGTCAAACATCACGAACAACTCAGGGATCATCTTATCCATCCCTGGCATGTTATAGTTCATCACGAAGCTCTAGTAGCTTGGTGGCAGTGACTTGGAGAACTGCATTAATCACTATCTCATCTGGAAGATTAACTCCCACTTGATTCAAGTGATTGTAGCACCCAGACAATCTGAGAACACGCTCACCGATTAAGCTATTCTCCTTTATCTTGCAGGCAAAGAATCTTGTTGGAGGTCTCATACCTCTCAACATAGGCACGAGCTTGAGATCACAATCTCAGCTCCTAGAACATCTCATATGTTCTGTGACGTTCAAAACATTTTGAAGCCTCAATTCTAAGCCGTAATGCATGACGCACTGAACTATCACGTAGTCATCAAAAAGTGCCTGTCATATGTTCACAACATCTACAGACAACGCTTGAGGGAGTGATGCAGTTAGCGGTACATCAAAAACATAAGCTTTCTGTGCAGCAATGAGGACAATCCTCAGATCACGGACCCAGTCCGCATTATTGCTACCATCAACTTTCAACTTACTTTTCTCTAGGATTGTATCAATAAAACTGGGGAGCTACAGCGCGAGCTATCTACGACATAATTTGCAAGCACATTTTTAGACTAAGTTCATGATAATTAAGTTCATTTAATCAAATTATTAATGAACTCCCACTTAGATAGACATCTCTCTAGTCTTCCAAGTGATACATGATCCATGTCAACTAGCCCGTGTCCGATCATCACGTGAGACGGACTAGTCATCCATGGTGAACATCTCTATGTTGATCGTATCTTCTATACGACTCATGTTCGACCTTTCGGTATTCCGTGTTCCGAGGCCATGTCTGTACATGCTAGGCTCGTCAAGTCAACCTAAGTGTTTCGCATGTGTAAATCTGGCTTACACCCGTTGTATGCGAACGTTAGAACCTATCACACCCGATCATCGCGTGGTGCTTCGGAACGACGATCCTTAGCAACGGTGCACAGTTAGGGTGAACACCTTTCTTGAAATTTTATTGAGAGATCATCTTATTTACTACCGTCGTTCTATGCAAATAAGATGTAAACATGATAAACATCACATGCAATCAATATAGTGACATGATATGGCCAATATCATTTTGCTCCTATGATCTCCATCTTCGGGGCACCATGATCATCACTGTCACCGGCACGACACCATGATCTCCATCATCATGATCTCCATCATTGTGTCTTCATGAAGTTGTCTCGCCAACTATTACTTCTACTACTATGGCTAACGCTTAGCAATAAAGTAAAGTAATTACATGGCGTTTATGATTGACACGCAGGTCATACAATAAATAAGACAACTCCTATGGCTCCTGCCGGTTGTCATAATCATCGACATGCAAGTCGTGAATCCTATTACAAGAACATGATCAATTCATACATCACAATGCATCACATCACATCCTTTGGCCATATCACATCACAAGGCACATGCTGCAAAAACAAGTTAGACGTCCTCTAATTTGTAGTTGCAAGTTTTTACGTGGCTGCTATAGGTTACTAGCAAGAACGTTTCTTACCTACGTCAACACCACAACGTGATTTGCCAATTGCTATTTACCCTTCATAAGGACCCTTTTCATCGAATCCGATCCGACTAAGGTAGGAGAGACAGACACCCGCTAGCCACCTTATGCATCTAGTGCATGTCAGGCGGTGGAACCGGTCTCACGTAAGCGTACGTGTAAAGTTGGTCCGGGCCGCTTCATCCCACAATACCGCCGAATCAAGATAAGACTAGTAGCGGCAAGCAAATTAACAAACTCGACACCCACAACTGCTTTGTGTTCTACTCGTGCATAGATTCTACGCATAGACCTAGCTCATGATGCCACTGTTGGGAGACGTAGTAGTAAATCAAAATTTTCCTACGTTCACCAAGATCTATCTATGGAGAAACCAGCAACGAGAGGGGAGAGATTGCATCTTCATACCTTTGAAGATCGCTAAGCGGAAGCGTTACAAGAACGCGGTTGATGGAGTCGTACTCGCAGCGATTCAGATCGCGGTAGATCCGATCAAGTGCCGAACGGACGGCACCTCCGCGTTCAACACACGTGCAGCCCGGTGACGTCTCCAACACCTTGATCCAGCAAGGAGGAAGGAGAGGTTGGGGAAGGGCTCCAACAGCAGCACGACGGCGTGGTGGTGGTGGAGTAGCAAGGTATTCCGACAGGGCTTCGCCTAAGCGCTGCGGAGGAGGAAGAAGAGAGGTAGGGCTTCGCCGTGAGAGAGAGAGATCAAATCTTGTCTCAAAACATCCAAAACCTCAAGTATATATAGGAGGAGGGACGTGGAGGGCTGGCTTGGCCTCTACTCCAAAGAGGAGATGGCCGGCCGAATTAAAGGGAGAGTCCACCTCCCACAAGGGAGGTGGATCTCCTCCTTTTAAATCCTTTTTGCCTTATCTCCTTATCTCCAGCCGCATGGGCCTTTAGCAAAAGTCTTGCCCAGCCCAATAAGGGCTGGCACACTTTATCTAACAGCCCATGTGGTCCTTTGGTCGTCACACCCCTCCCGGGGGTCATCCGGCACCCTCCCGGCACTCCCGGTACACTACCGATGAGCCCGAAAACTTTCCGGTGACCAAAACTGGACTTCCTATATATCAATCTTTACCTCCGGACCATTCCGGAGCTCCTCGTGACGTCCGGGATCTCATCCGGGACTCCGAACAACCTTCGGTAATCACGTATACCTTTTCCCTATAACCCTAGCGTCATCGAACCTTAAGTGTGTAGACCCTACGGGTTCGGGAGACACGTAGACATGACCGAGACACCTCTCCGGTCAATAACCAACAGCGGGATCTGGATACCCATGTTGGCTCCCACGTACTCCACGATGATCTCATCGGATGAACCACGATGTCAAGGATTCAATCAATCCCGTATACAATTCCCTTTGTCTATCGGTATGATACTTGCCCGAGATTCGATCGTCGGTATCCCCATACCTTGTTCAATCTCGTTACCGGCAAGTCTCTTTACTCGTTCCGTAACACATCATCCCGTGACTAACTCCTTAGTCACATTGAGCTCATAATGATGATGTCTTACCGAGTGGGCCCAGAGATACCTCTCCGTCACACGGAGTGACAAATCCCAGTTTCGATTCATGCCAACCCAACAGATACTTTCGGAGATACCCGTAGTGCACCTTTATAGCCACCCAGTTACGTTGTGACGTTTGGCACACCCAAAGCATTCCTACGGTATCCGGGAGTTGCACAATCTCATGGTCTAAGGAAACGATACTTGACATTGAAAAGCTTTAGCAAACGAACTACACGATCTTGTGCTATGCTTAGAATTGGGTCTTGTCCATCACATCATTCTCCTAATGATGTGATCCCGTTATCAATGACATCCAATGTCCATGGCCATGAAACCGTGACCATCTATTGATCAACGAGCTAGTCAACTAGAGGCTCACTAGGGACATGTTGTGGTCTATGTATTCACACATGTATTATGGTTTCCGGTTAACACAATTATAGCATGAACAATAGACAATTATCATGAACAAGGAAATACAATAATAACCATTTTATTATTGCCTCTAGGGCATATTTCCAACATGATGATCATGGTGCCCCGAAGATGGAGATCAAAGGAGCAAGATGATAATGGCCATATCATGTCACTATATTGATTGCATGTGATGTTTATCATGTTTATATCGTATTTGCTTAGAACAACAGTAGCTCAATAAAATGATCTCTCACTAAAACTTCAAGAAATGTGTTCACCCTAACTGTCCACTGTTGCTAAAGATCGTTGTTCCGAAGCACCACGTGATGATCGGGTGTGATAGGTTCTAACGTTCGCATACAATGGGTATAAGCCAGATTTATACACACAATACACTTAGGTTGACTTGATGAGCCTAGCATGTACAGACATGACCTCGGAACACGGGAGACTGAAAGGTCGAACATGAGTTGTATAGAAGATACAATCAACATGGAGATGTTCACTATGGATGACTAGTCCATCTCACGTGATGATCGGACACGGGCTAGTTGACGTGGATCATGTGTCACTTGGATGACTAGAGAGATGTCTATCTAAGTGGGAGTTCATCAAATAATTTGATTATGTGAACTTAATTATCATGAACTTAGTCTAAAATTGTCTTTACAATCTATATTGTAGATCCAATGGCCAATGCTAATGTTGCCCTCAACTTCAACACGTTCCTAGAGAAAACAAAGCTGAAAGGTGATGGAAGCCACTATGCGGACTGGGTCCATGGCTTGAGGATCGTCCTCATAGCTTCCAAAAGATTATATGTCCTTGATGCACCGCTAGGTGACGCACCCATTTTCCCAGCGGCTCAGGTATTATGAACGCCTGGCAGTCGCGCTATGATGATTACTCCCTGGTTCAGTGCGGCATGCTTTACAGTTTAGAACCGGGGCTCCAAAAGTGTTTTGAGCAACACGGAGCATATGAGATGTTCCAAGAGCTGAAATTGGTTTTCCCAGATCATGCCCGGGTCAAGAGATATGATGTCTCTAACAAGTTCTTCAGTTGTAAGATGGAGGAAAATAGTTCTGTCAGCGAGCATATACTCAAAATGTCTGGGTTGCACAACCGCTTGTCTCAGCTGGGAGTTAATCTTCCGACTGACTTGGTTATTGACAGAATCCTCCAGTCCCTTCCACCTGGCTACAAGAGCTTTGTGATGAACCATCACATGCAGGGTATGGAGAAGTCCATTCCTGAGTTGTATTCGATGCTGAAAACAACGGAGGTGGAAATCAAAAAGGAACATCAAGTGTTGATGGTCAATAAGACCACTAGTTTCAAGAAAGGCAAGGGTAAGAAGAACTTCAAGAAGGACGGGAAAGCAGTTGCCGCGCCCGGTAAGCAAGTTGCCAGGAAGAAGAATAAGAATGGACCCAAGCCTGAGACTGAATGCTTTTATTGCAGGGGTACCAGTCACTGGAAGCAGAATTGCCCCAAGTACTTAGCGGATAAGAAGGCCGACAACGTTAAAGGTATATGTGATATACTTTTTATTGATGTGTACCTTACCAGCGCTCATAGTAGCTCCTGGGTATTTGATACCGGTGCAGTTGCTCACATTTGTAACTCCAAGCAGGAGTTGCGGAATAAGCGGAGACTGGCGAAGGACGAGGTGATGATGCGCGTCGAGAATGGTTCCAAGGTCGATGTGATTGCCGTCGGCACGCTACCTCTACATCTACCTTCGTTATTAGTTTTAAACCTCAATAATTGTTATTTAGTGCCAGCTTCGAGCATTAAACATTGTATCTGGATCTCGTTTGATGCGAGATGGATACTCATTTAAATCTGAGAATAATGGTTGTTCTATTTATATGAGAGAAATGTTTTATGGTCATGCCCCACTGGTCAATGATTTATTTTTGATGAATCTCGAATGTAATGTTACACATGTTCATAGTGTGAGTGCCAAAAAGTGTAAGGTTGATAATGATAGTCCCACTTACATGTGGCACTGCCGCCTTGGTCATATTGGTGTCAAATGCATGAAGAAACTCCATACTGATGGACTTTTGGAGTTTCTTGACTTTGAATCATTTGACACGTGCAAACCATGCCTCATGGGCAAGATGACCAAGACTCCGTTCTCCGGAACAATGGAGCGAGCGACTGACTTGTTGGAGATAATACATACCGACGTATGCGGTCCAATGAGCGTTGCAGCTCGCAGTGGCTACCGTTATGTTCTCACCCTCACTGATGACTTAAGCAGATATGGGTATGTCTACTTAATGAAAAACAAGTCTGAAACCTTTGAAAAGTTCAAGAAATTTCAGAGTGAGGTAGAGAATCAACATGACAGGAAAATAAAGTGCCTACGATCTGATCGTGGCGGGGAATATTTGGGTCACAAGTTTGGCACGCACCTCCGGAAATGTGGAATTGTTTCACAACTCACACCGCCAAGTACACCTCAGCGAAATGGTGTGTCTGAACATTGTAATCGCACTCTATTGGATATGGTGCAATCTATGATGTCTCTTACCAACTTACCGCTATCATTTTGGGGATATGCATTAGATACTACCACATTCACTTTAAATAGGGCACCGTCTAAATCCGTTGAGACGACACCGTCTGAATTATGGTTTGGAAAGAAACCTAAGTTGTCGTTTATGAAAGTTTGGGGATGCGATGCTTATGTGAAGAAACTTCAACCTGAGAAGCTCGAACCCAAAGCGGAAAAGTGCGTCTTCATAGGATACCCCAAAGAAACTATTGGGTATACCTTCTACCTCATATCCGAAGGCAAAGTCTTTGTTTCCAACAATGGATCCTTTCTAGAGAAAGAGTTTCTCTCGAAAGAAGTAAGTGAGAGGAAAATAGAACTTTATGAGGTAATTGTACCTCCACTCGAACCGGAGAGTAGCGCAGCACAGGAAGTTGTTTCTGTGGAGCCTGCACCGGCTAGAGAGGAAGTTAATGATGATGATCATGAAACTTCAGATCAAGTTGCTATTCGAAGGTCCACTAGGACACGTTCCGCACCTGAGTGGTACGAAAACCCTGTCCTGGAGATCATGTTGTTGGACAACGGCGAACCTTCGAACTATGAAGGAGCGATGGCGGGTCCAGATTCCAACAAATGGCTTGAAGCCATGAAATCTGAGATAGGATCCATGTATGAGAACAAAGTATGGACTTTGGTGGACTTGCTTGATGATAAGCGAACCATAGAAAATAAATGGATCTTTAAGAAGAAGACTGACGCGGATGCTAATGTGACCGTCTATAAGGCTCGGCTTGTCTCTAAGGGTTATCGACAAGTTCAAGGAGTTGACTATGATGAGACTTTCTCACCTGTAGCGATGTTGAAGTCCGTCCGAATCATGTTAGCAAATGCCGCATTTTATGATTATGAGATCTGGCAAATGGATGTCAAAACTGCATTCCTTAATGGTTTCCATAAGGAAGAACTGTATATGATGCAGCCAGAAGGTTTTGTCGATCCTAAAGATGCTAACAAGGTATGCAAGCTCCGGCGGTCAATCTATGGGCTGGTGCAAGCATCTCGGAGTTGGAACATTCGCTTTAATGAGGTGATTAAAGTGTTTGGATTTATACAGGTTTATGGAGAACCCTGTATTTACAAGAAAGTGAGTGGGAGCTCTGTAGCATTTCTCATATTATATGTGGATGACATATTTTGATGGGAAATGATATAGAAGTTTTGGAAAGCATAAAGGCATACTTGAATAAGTGTTTTTCAATGAAGGACCTTGGAGAAGCTGCGTACATATTAGGCATCAAGATCTATAGAGATAGATCGAAACGCCTCATAGGTCTTTCACAAAGCACATACCTTGACAAGATATTGAAGAAGTTCAATATGGATCAGTCCAAGAAGGGGTTCTTGCCTGTGTTACAGGGTGTGAGATTGAGTACGACTCAATGCCCGACCACGGCAAAGGATAGAGAAGAGATGAGTGTCATCCCCTATGCTTCAGCCATAGGCTCTATTATGTATGCCATGTTGTGTACCAGACCTGATGTGAAACTTGCCATAAGTTTGGTAGGGAGGTACCAAAGTGATCCCGGAGCAGAACATTGGACAGCGGTCAAGAATATTCTGAAGTACCTTAAAAGGACCAAGGACATGTTTCTCATACATGGAGGTGCCGAAGAGCTCGTCGTAAAGGGTTACGTCGATGCTAGCTTCGACACAGATCCGGATGACTCGAAGTCACAAACCGGATACGTGTATATTTCGAACGGAGGGGCAGTCAGCTGGTGCATAAGCAAGCAAAGCGTCGTGGCGGCATCTACATGTGAAGCGGAGTACATAGCTGCTTCGGAAGCAGCAAAGGAAGGAGTCTGGATGAAGGAGTTCATCACCGACCTAGGAGTGATTCCTAATGTGTCGGGCCCGATGACTCTATTCTGTGACAACACTGGAGCTATTTCCCTTGCCAAGGAGCCCAGGTTTCACAAGAAGACAAAACACATCAAACGCCGTTTCAACTCCATTTAAGATTACATTCAGGAAGGAGATATAGATATTTGTAAAGTACATACGGATCTAAATGTCACAGATCCATTGACTAAACCTCTCTCACGAGCGAAACATGATCAACACCAGAACTCTATGGGTGTTCGATACATCACAATGTAACTAGATTACTGACTCTAGTGCAAGTGGCAGACTGTTGGAAATATGCCCCAGAGGCAATAATAAAATGGTTATTATTATATTTCCTTGTTCATGATAATTGTCTATTGTTCATGCTATAATTGTATTAACCGGAAACCGTAATGCATGTGTGAATACATAGACCACAACATGTCCATAGTGAGCCTCTAGTTGGCTAGCTCGTTGATCAATAGATGGTCACGGTTTCATGACCATGGACATTGGATGTCATTGATAACGGGGTCACATCATTAAGAGAATGATGTGATGGACAAGACCCAATCCTAAGCATAGCACAAGATCATGTAGTTCGTCTGCTAAAGCTTTTCTAATGTCAAGTATTGTTTCCTTAGACCATGGGATTGTGCAACTCCCGGATACCGTAGGAATACTTTGGGTGTGCCAAACGTCACAACATGACTTGTTGTCTATAAAGCTATGCTACGGGTATCCCCGAAAGTATCTGTTGGGTTGGCACAAATCGAGACTGGGATTTGTCACTCCGTGTGACGAAGAGGTATCTCTAGGCCCACTCGGTAAGACATCATCATAATGAGCTCAATGTGACTAAGGAGTTATCCACGGGATGATGTGTTACGGAACAAGTAAAGAGACTTGTCGTTAACGAGATTGAACAAGGTATAAGGGATACCGATGATCGTATCTCGGGCAACTATCATACCGGTAGACAAAGCAAATTGTATACGGGATTGATTGAATCCCCGACATCGTGGTTCATCCGATGAGATCATCGTGGAGCATGTGGGAGCCAACATGGGTATCCAGATCCCGCTGTTGGTTATTGACCAGAGAGGTGTCTCGGTCATGTCTACGTGCCTCCCGAACCCGTAGGATCTACACACTTAAGGTTCGATGATGCTAGGGTTATAGGGAAATAGTGTACGTGGTTACCG
This sequence comes from Hordeum marinum, assembly GCA_022496015.1. Classification (NCBI taxonomy): domain Eukaryota; kingdom Viridiplantae; phylum Streptophyta; class Magnoliopsida; order Poales; family Poaceae; genus Hordeum; species Hordeum marinum. Next base: position 37,699,525 of record CM039673.1, read on the forward strand.
AAGGTTGTTCGGAGTCCCGGATGAGATCCTGGATGTCGCGAGGAATTCCTGAATGGTCCGGAGGTAAAGATTCATATATAGGAAGTGATGTTTTGGTCATCGGAAGTGTTTCGGGCATCACCGATAACGTACCAGGACCATCGGAAGGGTTCCGGGGGTCCATCAAGTGGGGCCACCTGCACCAGAGGGCTGCATGGGCCGCAAGTGGGAGGGAACCAGCCCCTAGGTGGGCTGGTGTGCCCCCCACAAGGGCCCAAGGTGCAGCACAAGAGGAGAGGGGGGCAAACCCTAGGCCCGGATGGGCCCTAGGCCCACCCTAGGGCACCTAGGAATGTCACACCACCTCTCCCCTCCCCTTGGACACTGCCCCAAGTCCCATCTAGGGCCGGCCGCAACCCTAGGGTGGGAACCCTAGGGGCTGCGCCCTTCCTCCTCCTCCTCCTATATATAGTGGAAGTTTTGGGGGCTGCCAACACACGAGTTCCTCTCTCTCGGCCCAGCCCTACCCTTCCTCCTCCTCGTCCTTCGTACAGCTCGGCGAAGCCCTGCCAGAGAACCACGCAGCTCCACCGTCAGCACGCCGTCGTGCTTCCAGAGCTCTCCCTCAACCTCTCCTTCCTCCTTGCTAGATCAAGGCGTAAGACACGTCACTGAGCTGCATGTGTATTGAACGCGGAGGCGCCACTATTCGGCGCTTAGATCGGATTCCACTGCGATCTGAATCGCTGCGAGTACGACTCCACCAACCGCGTTCTTGTAACGCTTCCGCTTTGCGATCTTAAAAGGTATGAATATGCACTCCCCTCTTTCTCGTTGTTGGTTTCTCCATAGATTGATCTTGGTGACACGTAGGGAAAATTTTGATTTACTACTATGTCTCCCAACACTTTGGCCCATCTTCTTTCTTCTGGTCCTTAAAAAAACCACGGTGTTTTGTCTCCATTTGGTACTGATATTTTGTGACGTAAAAAATAAGCAAAAACACCAACTGGCACTTTGGCACTATGTCAATAGGTTAGTCCCAAAAAATGATAAAAAATTGTAATAAAACGATTGTAAAACATCCAAGAATGATAATATAACAGCATGGAACAAGCAAAAATGATAGATACGTTGGAGACGTATCAGCATCCCCAAGCTTAATTCCTACTCGTCTCGAGTAGGTAGATGATAAAAACAGAATTTTTGATGTGGAATGTTGCCTAACATGTTCATCACATTATTTTGTTCTTTGTATAGCATGGACATTTGGACTTGTAAATGATTCAAAGCAATAGTCTAGTTTTAACATAATGACATTAGCTACACCTAATGCTCAAGTATGATCATAGTGCCCCCTAGTTGGTGCTTTATAAGAGAAGATGGAGACTCAAATTTAAAAACTAAAAAATTGCATAAATTAAATAGATAGGCCCTTCACATAGGGAAGTAGGGATTTGTAGAGGTGCCAGAGCTCAAGTGTTTAAATTGAGAGAGAAAAATATATTGAGTGGCATGCCTTTCCTGTCAACGAAAATGACTGAGAGATTTCAATATCTTTCCACACTAATGCATCATAGGAGGTTCCCAAACATAAAATAAAGTCTATTCCTTTTTCCACCAAACTTTCACTTTCCATGGCGGGCCGTATCCACAGTTGCCTTCCATACCAACACTTTCCAAGGAATTTATTATTTGCCAACATAAACTAAATATTTTTTCTTTTTCATTTTGGGACTCGGAATCCCTATTACCGCCATACTCTCATGCAATGACAAGTGAATAAACACTCATCTTGAGAATAACACATCTAGCATGAAAAAATATCGGTCACCCCCTAGCGTTTCATGAGCGGTACGAGCACACAGAAAGGAAAATTTATATTGAAAGTTTATAGATGGCACATACAAATTTGCTTGGAATGGCATGGAAATACCGTATATAGGTAGGTATAGTGGACTCATATGGCAAAACTTGGTTTAAGGATTTTGGATGCACAAGTAATATTTCTACTTAGTACAAGTGAAGGCTAGCATGAGGTTGAGAAGCATCCAACTAAGAAACAAAAAATCACATAAGCGAGCATTAAGCATAACTAACACTAAATAATGCACCACGAGTAGGATGTAATTTTGTAGCACAACTATTGACTTTCGTGCTTGCATAGGGAATCACAAACCTTAACACCAATATTCCTACTAAACATAATGACTCACTGACATAACTCACATATTACTATCATCATGTTTCAAAACTATTGCAAGGAATAAAGTTTAATTTATCCAATGATCTTCATGAAAGTTTTTATTATATCCCCCTTGGATATCTATCACTTTGGGACTAGTTTCATATATTGCCATTGCTTTTGATAAGCTCACATGGATATAAGTGAAGAACATGAGAATACAAGTTTCATCCCGGAAAAATGTATAAGTGCAGCATGAGAGGATTTATAAAAAAAAATACTAACTCACAAATTAATCTAAGTGGATCATGAGAGGATTTCCACAAAAGTTTCCAAGCACACCATGCTCAAAAAGATATAAGTGAAGCACTAAAGCAATTCTATAGCTCAAAAAGTTTAAGTGAAGCACATAGAGAAATTCTAACAAATCATAATATTTTGGCTCTATCAAGTAGGTGTGTGCATCAAGGGTACAAAGTAAAAACTAACAAACAAAGCAAGAAAAGATATAAGACGCTCCAAGCAAAACACATGATATGTGACGAATTAAAATATAGCTCCAAGTAGTATACCGATGGTTGTTGGAAGAAAGAGGGGATGCCACTCGGGGGCATCCCCAAGCTTAGTTGATTCTTTCTCCTTCGATATATCTTGGACGTGCGTTAGCATCCCCAAGATTAGGATTTTGCTACTCCTTATTCCTTCATCCATCGTGATCTCACCCAAAACTTGGAAACTTCAATCACACAAAACTTGACAAAATTCTCGTGAGATTCGTTAGTATAAGAAAGCAAATCACTACTTTAGGTACTGTTGCAAACCCATTATTATTTTATTATTGCAATATAAATACTCTATTTTAACTTTAACATGGATTATACCCCCCAATACAAACCATAGATCATCAAAACAAGCACAAAATGCAACGAAAACAGAATCTGTTTCACACAGAACAGTTTGTAGTAATTTGTACTCTACCCATACTTATGGAACTCTAAAATTATGAAAATTTAGGAAAACATAAATAATTTGTATAGAAATACTTTGTTAAAGTTTCATATCAATATCACATTCCAGTAAAAAATTCAAATTCATATACTGGACGCAAAGTTTATGTTTCAGATTCAGCATTGTTTCTACTCATCTTATGAATAATCCTAAAGGCTTTACTTGGCACAAACACTAAATAAAAAAACACAATAATAACAAAGGAATAATTTTGTTGACACACAAAACATAAATTAAAAATCAAAATTTTATTTATTCATTGGGTTGCCTCCCAAAAAGCGCTATCGTCTAACGCCCCTAGCTAGGCATAATGGATAGATTCAAGTATTATCATCTTTGGTTTTGGATCCATAGGATGCCCTCATGATTGATTAATATGGTGGCCTAATTCTAATTCTAGGGAATTGTTCCATACCCTTTCTCAAGGGAAATTGAAACTTAATATTGCCTTATTTCATATCAATCACGGGACCTATAGTGCGTAAAAACGGTCTACCAAGTATAATGGGACAAAACGGATTGCAATAAATATAAAGAACAATAAAATTAATGGGCACATAATTCCTATTTTGAACAATAATAAAATCATTAATTCTTCCCAAAGGCTTTTTAATAGTAGAATCCGCCAAGTGCAAATTAACAGAGCATTCTACAATGTTGGTAAGACCAAGCACATTACATAGAGATTTCGGAATCGTGGAAACACTAGCACCCAAATCACACAAAGAAAAGAATTCATAATTTTTAACATTGAACTTAATAGTAGGTTCCCACTCATCATGCAATTTTCTAGGAATAGAAATATCCAACTCCAACTTTTCTTCAAAAAATAAATCATCATGGCATCAACGATATGTTTAGTAAAATCTTTATTTTGTTCATAAGAATGGGGTGAATTCAACATGTATTGCAGCAAATAAACACATTCAATTAAATAGCAACTATCATAATTAAAGTCTTTGCAATCCAAGATAGTAGGCACATCACTAGATAAAGTTTTGACCTCTTGAAACTCACTTTTATCAAAATTTTCATCAAGCTTTTCACCATCCAAATTATTGGGGCGCCTCCTAGCTAAATTTGACTCTTCTTAAGTCCCTTAATTATCAATTTTAACATTACTAAACAAGGAATCAATAGAATAAACACCAATCACTTTAAGATCTTCATCGTTTTTATAGCGGAAATCATTAGAAGATGATTTTTCTAAGAGTTCTCTTTTAGTTCTAAGCATAGAGGTTCTTTTCTTACTTTCATCCATAAAGACATATAAAGCTTTAATATATTAATAAATATTAGGCACAAAAGCTTTCAACTTGATATTTTCACTATCATGAGAAATTATATCAATGCTTCTAGACATATCATCAATCTTATTCAACTTTTGTTCTATCGTAGTATTGAAAGCCTTTTGTGCATTGATAAATTCTTTAATATTACTATCAATATGAGAGGTTATCTTATTATTATTGTAAGAAGAATTACCATAGGAATTACCATAGTTATTAGAGGAATTTCCAAGAAAAGGCCTAGGATTAAAATAACCTCTATAAGCATTGTTATTTACAATGTTGCGCCGGACAAAGTTCACATCTACGGATTCATTATTTTGCTCAATCAAAGTAGACAAAGGTACATCATTAAGATCAATAGGACCATTTTTACTAGCAACCAATTTCATCAAAGCGTCAATTTATCACTCAAGGTCCTAATTTCCTCTACCGAATTAAATTTTTTACTAGTAGGTGCTCTTTGGGTATGCCATTGAGAATAATTAGCCATGATATTATCTAGAAATTTAGTAGTTTCACCCAAAGTAATATCCATATAAGTACCACCCACGGTAGAATCTAAAATATTTCTAGAGACAAAATTCAATCCCGCATAAAAAATTGTATGATCATCCAAATATTTAAACCATGTGTAGGGCAATTTCTTATCATCAACTTCATTCTTTACCAAGATTGGGCAAGATGTTCATGCTCAAGTTGCTTAAAATTCATGATTTACGTCCTAAGGGAAATAATTTCCGTGGGCGGAAAATACTTAGTGATAAAAGCATCCTTGCACTTATTCCAAGAATCGATACTATTGCGAGGCAAAGAAGAAAACCAAATTTTTGCACGATCCCGTAAGGAAAAAGGAAATAGTTTCAACTTCACAATTTCATTGTCCACATATTTTTTATTTTGCATATCACACAATTCAACGAACGTGTTAAGATGGGACGTGGCATCCTCATTAGGATTACCAACAAATTGATCTTTCATGACAAGATTCAACAAAGCGGCATTAATATCACAAGACTACGAACTAGTGGCGGGAGGAGCAATAGGTGTACCAATAAAATAATTTTTATTAGTATTGGAAAAATCACACAACTTGGTGTTCTCTTGAGTCATACTGACTACACAAACAAGATTGCAGACAAGGAAGAGATGAGATCCGGCAAGAAAAAGGGCAAACGAAAAAGAGGGCAAATAAAATGGCAAATTGGTGAAGTGTGGAGAGGAAAACGAGGGGCAAATGGAAAATAATGTAATTGCAAGGAGATGAGATTTGTGATTAGGAACCTGGTAGATGAGATTGCTTCCTCCCCGGCAATAGTGCTAGAAATTCCTTTGACGTTGCTTGAGACTGCGTTGGTATTTCCCCAAAGAGGAAGGGATGATGCAGCATAGCAACGGTAAGTATTTCCCTCATTTATGAAACCAAGGTATCAATCTGTAGAGGAACATCATGCACCCACGTAAACAGCACCTGCACACAAACAACAAATACTTGCAACCCGACGCGAAAAAGAGGTTGTCACGCTCTCTACGGTAATAAGATAGATTAGCTAATGATAGGTAGGAGAGATAGATCTCTCAAAAACACAAAATAAAAGAATAAATATGCAGCAAATATATTTTTGGGTTTTTGGTTTTGTAGATCTGAAAACAAATATTGAAAAAACGTAGATCGAAAAGCAATATGATGGAAAAGTAGACCCGGGGGTCGTAGGATTCACTAGTGGCTTCTCTCATGAGTATAGCGCACAATGGGTGAACAAATTACTGTTGGGCAATTGATAGAAAATCGAATAGTCATGACGATATCCAAGGCAATGATCATTATATAGGCATCACGTCCAAGATAAGTAGGCCAACTCCTACCTGCATCTACCAGCATTACTCCACACATCGACCGCTATCCAGCATGCATCTAATGTATTAAGTTCATGGAAAAATGGAGTAATGCAATAAGAACGATGACATGATGTAGACAAGATCTATTCATGTAGGAATAGAACCTATCTTGTTATCCTTAATAGCAACTACACATGTGTGTCTTGATGCCCCCTCTATCGCTACGAAAGAACACCGCAAGATCGAACCCATCACAAAGCACCTCTTCCCATGGCAAGAAAAATTGATCTAGTTGGTCTAACTAAACCAAAGATTCGAAGAAGAAATACGAAGCTATAAGCAATCATTTAAATAAGGGATCAAAGAAGACTCAAATAATATTTGTGGATAGAAACTGATCATGAACTCAAAATTCATCGGATCCCAACAAACACACCGCAAAAGTTTACATCAAATAGATCTCCAAGAGACCATTGTATTGAGAATCATAAGAGAGAGAGGAATCCATCTAGCTACTGCCTACGGACCCGTAGGTCTATGGTGGACTACTAACGCATCATCGGAGAGGCACCTATGATGAAGATGAACCCATCCGTGATGGTGTCTAGATTCGATCTTGAGGTTTTGGAACTTGTGGGGGATGGAATTGTGTTTCGTCGACTCCCCTATGGTTTTTGGATTTTCTAGGAATTTATAGGCACGATAGTCGGTTGAGGGGGTGCCCGGGGGCCTCAGCACCCACCAGGTCGCACCAGGTGGCCTCTAGCGTGCCCTTGTGGGTGCTGGCCACCCTGGGCCCCCTCTTATAATGTTCTTTGGCCCATCTTCTTTCTTCTGGTTCGTAAAAAATCCACAAAAATTCCTGCAGCATTTTGTCTCTGTTTGGTACTTATTTTCTGCGGAGTAAAAAACAAGCAAAAAACAGCAACTGGCACTTTGGCACTATGTCAATAGGTTAGTCCCAAAAATGATATAAAGTTGTAATAAAATGATTGTAAACATCCAAGAATGATAATATAACAGCATGGAACAAGCAAAAATTATAGATACGTTGGAGACATATCATCCGGCGGTATGCACGTGTGAGTGGCAACATAGTTTTTCAACACCCGTTGCCCAGATTCTTGAATTTTTCTTCCACGAACTTTCCAACGGCAACCTTATTTGTCACATTTGATGGTGTACCGCACATCTTGGTTGGAATGACCAACAACAAAAGGCCTATCTTGAACTCTTGCAAAGAACCAAATTTAATGCCTTTCTTCAAATGAGCATTCTCATCCTCATCCCTTGGCCGAGGATCACTCACTTTGAGGCACGGTGTTGGCTAAAACAACCTTAATCTCTTGCCACCGTCAACAATGGCCTTGTCCGTAATACTAACATCCCTAAACAACGAGGGCCCTCTTTCCTTGCCGGTCACCTTCTTGAAGATTTTATTTACTTGTGTCGTCAACCCATCCTCATCAAATTCTTCCACCGGATCCTCACGATCCGAGCCATACCCACGCATACGGTTATAAGGGAGGGTACGGTCCATGTCTTGTTGGTGCACAATGACATCCAAGCTACCAATGGGATTGTAATGAATCTCTTCATCTTCGGCATAAGCATCCTCTTGAGCAAAAATACCATCATCATCAACATGACCACTAGCATCTTCTTGAACATGAGGAATAGCATCATCTCGAAGTACTATGTCTCTAGCATTGATATCCTCGATGATTGGTAGTTGGTTACTTGGTGGTTGGCTAGAATAATTGGGGACATACACCTCGGCACTAAAACCATGTATTGGGGATAATACATTGCGGTTCAAATCAATTTGGAGTGCAGGAGCATCAACCTTTGTGGCAAATATCTCAAGTGACTTGTCTTGTGATGTGTCTACTTTTCCCTTGTACACATTCCAATGCAATTGGGAGGTGATGCGCATACTATTTAATCGGGACTTAACTCCCAATCCAACGTCATACCTCCCAATAAGCTTAACCTCGGCAATTGTGTCATTCCAATGTAAGACGCTTCTCAATTTCACTAGAAGATCATCAAAGCTTGGACTTGTGTCAAAAACCATAGCCTCTTCCCCTTCATCGTCATTTCCATTCATAAATGTCGCCTTGTCCAAATAATGAACATGGCGAGCCTATCCATCTAAGAACAATGGAAACAATAAAGTCAAACAACATACTTTATGCCACATATTGAATAAATAACTTCTATTCATTCTATTCAATCAAGAAAAAACACATGGTCCATAGTCATTACCTTAACCCTAACCCTAATCCTAATCCTAAACCTTAACCTTAACCCAATCAACTAACATGACCATTAATCCTAGAACTAGATCTAGGTACCCCCAACAATGCTAGGCCCACAATACATATCCAAAGCACAAACATAACAAAAAAATGCATCATATTCATCAATTTCATCATAAATTTAGCAAAACCTAGGGTTTGCAAATAAGTGAGCAAACCAACCATAATAGATGATCTCAACCAACTAAAAAGAGGGGAGTGGGAGAGGCACCTTGGGTGATGAAAATGCTCCGGATCCACCGGTTAAATCCCACGCAAATGGAGTGGATCTATTGGGTGTTTGTGTGGGGGGAGAGAGGGGAAGGGTGGCTGAGCTCGGTGGGAAGAAGATGATTGGGGTGAATGGGTGGTTGGGGCCCCACCCATTCACTCCAATCATCTTATCCACCCAAGGACCCTACTGCCAGGGTCTTCGGTGGTAGGAGTAGATACCCTACTGCCAGGGTGTTGTGCAGTAGGCCCTTTGCCATGTCAGCGACTGGCTGACGGCCGTCAGCTGCCGTCCGTCATCCTCCATCACCCTACCGCCAGGACTCCGGCAGTAGGGTGTGGTAGGCTACCGCCACGGCCTTCGGCGGTAAGTAAAAGGGTCAGATCCCGAAATTTTGGCAACGTGGATCGGATCTGGCTAAAGATGTCCAAGAGGGTCAAAACACGAGATTTAGCCGCCAGAGGAACACCTTGGCTCCTCACGCTGAGCCGTCGCCGCAGCAGCAGCAGATCGGATGGGTGCCTTGTCGTCTAAACGCAACGCCCCTTCGAACTGGCATAGGTAATACTCTTTGGCGGTGTAACTGTCATCCGTCGTCCAACACCAAGTCACCGAGTCCACCGCCTAGTCGTTGAAGTTTATGCCCGCAACCATCTCTATCAAGCAACATAATTCTCTCAACAGTAGAGTTGGTGGATTGGGTTTCGGAAGGCGCATCCATCGATCCCAATGTGAGTCCCGGAAGGATATGGTAGCATATTTTCATATCCAAATACGGTCTGCTCCGACTCCGAGTCCTGGTGTTACGATGTGGTACAATTAATGTATACATGTATAAATATAATTCCTTCTTAGCTGGATTTTCCTATCTTTCAAATGTGGTTATCCAATTTATTTCAAATTGTAATTGCTTAACTTGCAACGGGAGGATGTTATCTTTGACTACGAGTTAGCTTGTTGCTATTTCATTAAGGTTTTTCCTTTTGCGGGGGTATTTCATTATGTTGTTTGTACGTTCTGGTGTCTCATGTGTGCTTAAGATATACAAATCTCAACACTTGCTGATTGTGTATATATCATTGCGTTGGAATATGTTTATGTACATATCATTTTGCATTTTGCATAGACCGACCTACTTTTGTTCAACACATATTTAGTTGGCACTTTGCGCGTACGTATATTGTAAGATATAACTAACGTGTCATATATGCCATTTGGATCTTTAATCATGTGGTTCTTATATTGATAATATATTCCTCTCAAATGCATGGAGGTGTACACCGTTTCCGATCTAAAACTGTTTTAGCGTAACACGCCTGCATCCCAACATAATCCGACAAAACGCGATGATTATTAAATACTACTTGTTTTGCTTTTCTGAATACAGATAAATGTGAACAGGATATGACCGAAATGCTATTGGACTGAATCCGGGACGGCTTCACCTCCTAACCATGAGGCTGCCAAACTTGGCTGGTTTGAGGCAAGCGACGCTTTTTCGAATCCGTAGAAGTATGAACAGGATACGACCGAAATGCTATTGGACCGAATCCGGGGCGGCTTCACCTCCTAACCATGAGGCAGCCAAACTTGGCTGGTTTGAAGCAAGCAAGCTCCGTTTTGGACCATCTTTATATCCATCTTGATACTCTTGGAAAGGATCATCCAATGATGACTTTCAATCATAAGTTTGACTTCATCTTGCTGTAGCTTCGAGCTTCTCTTTTATGATTGGGTCACTTTTGGGCGTCGGTGATCGGTTATCCTTTTGCGTAGGCTAACATATTTTTGTTGAACACATGTTCCTTTACACATAAGGATATTGTTCCTAAAAAAAAGGTGTGCACACATATTACGTAAGATATACTTATAACATCGGTTTACCACCGCATCCCATTTGGATTTTAACCGTGTAGTTCTTGTTGATAGCAATACTCCGCTCAATCTGTAACCGTCTTATTACCATACCACGCCCGCATCCGACATAACCTGACAAAAAAAAAAACGCGACGATTGTCAAATACTGCCCGTTTGGCCTTGTGAATCCAAAGAAATGTAAATAGGATACGTCCGAAACTCAGTCGAGCCGAATCCGCGCCGGTTTCGCCCCTAACCCCAAACTTGGGCGATTTGAAGCAAGCGTTTGAACCAGTGTTGGCAGGATGCGTTACCCTGGATATGTATGTGATGGGTCAACTTTCCCACCTACACCATGGAGATCGACTGGGCCGTGTGCTGTGCTGCACTTTAATTCGACCGTTGGCAGCCCGCTCCCCCCGATTTAAACCCCTCCCATCCCATCCGCCGATCCAACCGCAAAGCAGAGCAAGACTAGCCGTTGCCCAACCAATACTCTGCTCCCTTCCTTCCTTCTCCCCCCCATTCTCTGATCCCTCCGCGGCGTCCCTCGAGAGATGGACTCCGCCGCGGCGTCCCTCGTCGTCAGCCCCGCCTCCGACGACCGCTTCTGGGACGGCCTGCGCAACCGCGTAGACACCATCCTCGAGGACCGCCGCCTCGTCGCCTCCGCCGCGTCCACGGTACTACCACTCTCCGCCATGATCGATCCTGCCTAAAATCCCTCTCTTTGTTTCTCTGGAGCTGGATCGTGACACGTGCTTTTCTCTCATCTGATCTGTTCGGCGCAGTGCGCGGTGGCTTCCGGCCGGCCGAAGCGGCTCCGGGAGGACTCGCTGATGCTGGTCCGGGGCCTCGACTCCGTCGCCGCGTCGCTTGCGCAGCTCTCCGACACTCTCACCGCCGCACAGAAGGTAACCACGGTTTCACCGGCGGTTCCTTCCTTCCCTCGCCGTTCCAGTTCGACGATCTGACACTGGATGTGCGGCCCGTTTTTTTTTTCTTTTCTTTCAGGGCGTGAACGCTCTGGCGACGTGCTCGTCCCAGGCGAGGGAGCGCGAGAGGGCGGAGGAGGAGCCCGACGCGAAGCGGCACCGCGGCGGCGCCTCGACGGAGTTCGCCCAGAAACACGCCGACGAAGCTTCGGGCAACGCGGACGCGAAGCCCAGCGGCGACGTCGTGCTGGCCTCCGCCGAGGTCGCCCAGAGCACCAACCTGAAGCGGGCGCGCAGTGTGGGTGGCCGCGACAAAACAATCTCCTTCCAATTTTTCTCGCGGATGATTTCGTCTCTGATTCGGATCGACGAAAATGGTGCAGCTGGCGGTGTCGATGGCGGGCAGGGCGGCGAACCTGGCGCGGGAGCTGACGACCATTAAGTCGGAGCTGAGGTTCATGCAGGAGCGGTGCGGCCTGCTGGAGGAGGAGAACAAGCGGCTCCGCGACGGCTACGACGGCGGCGGCGCCGCCCCCGAGGAAGACGACCTGGTAAATCACCAACCTTCAGAACCAAAAAATCGACAGAATTCGTCATCGTTCTTGCTTGGCTCATGATCTTGAGCTTGTGTGACGATGCGGCGGCAGGTCCGGCTGCAGCTGGAGGCGCTGCTGGCGGAGAAGTCGCGGCTGGCGCAGGAGAATGCGAACCTGGCCCGGGAGAACCAGAGCCTGGTGCAGCTGGTGGAGTACCACCAGCTCACCGCGCAGGAGGAAGAAGAAGAGCTGGAGGACCACCTCCTCACGGCATCATACGAGGAGGCCGTCATGCAGGGGATGCGACTCGACTTCTCGTCGCCGCTCGGCAAGTACGACGGCGAGTCCGACGGGGTCCCGGCCACCCCCGGCAGCAAGCTCGACGTGCTGGTGTCACCCGATGAGTGAGTAGACGGGTGAAATGTGGCGCGTTGCAGATTCCAGTGTTGGAATGGAATAGATGCAGCATGGGGTGCTGTGGTGTGGTTTCTGCTCTTTGTTTTAGGTTGCGTGCTTCAGTTTGAGCACCCTCTCTCGGGCATGAGTTAACAAACATGTTGATGTAAAACCATGTCTTGTTTATTAGCATGATTTTTTACAAGTATTCCCTATTCAGATGGTACAAACTTTGTTCCACTCTGAACCTGGGATGATTCTGACGAAATGATCTCACAACTGTTTATGCTCACTTCACCGATGTCATTTCCATCAACCGATAAGAATTATTCACGGACAAAAAAAGGCAGATACAACTCCTAAAGTGAGCCGTAAATAACCAGCATGAAAATTACATTTTCTTGATGGATCTGGACAGAATAGAAGATCTACAGGGCATGTAGTGCTTGTTGTCTATGCTGTACTAACTACTGCCTAGTCAGTCTCTACCGTGTCTATATATACTAATTTACAACCATTTCACTCCAAACCCAATTAGAAGATCAGCAAATGGAGGAACACAAACATCATCAGAAGTAGACTGTTATTATGCCACCACACCACAGGAGGGGAGCTGCTAACGTGCCTCAACTGGCTAGCACCGGCTGGGTTTTTGGATTCCTGGGGAGAGTAGTTCTCGGGCGAACGCGACGAGTTCCGTGAGTTGATGGAGAGGGGGTTTGAGCTATCAGTGTCATAACCTGTATATCCATAGAACAAGCATAGCTTGAGCATAATAAGCAAATGACTTTCTATGAAGAAACACCAGCCAAGTATCTTCCTCTCTCGGTCTGTGAATTTCTTCCAGCTGAATCATAATCATAAACATTCGTAACGGTTCGCTTACAGTTGAATTTCTTCCAGCCAAGTATCTTCCTCTCTCGGTCGAATACAACGCGGACACCAGTCATGAAGTTTTCTGCACCATTTCTTGACTGTTAAGAACTATTGAGTGTGCCATGTGTCAAGAAATAAATGGACAAATGTATAGTTACTCCCACTTTTTTTAGGTGGACAAATATATAGGACAAATGTTTCGTACGACCGGGTGTAGTTACTCCCACTTTTGTTTGGTATGTTGTAGGTAGTATCTAGCATATCGGAGAGTATGTACGCGTAGTATGTAGTATATAAGAATATTTAGATAGTATATCTACTATTTTTTAGGTAGTATGTACCAGATTTTTAGCATACTCATTTTTACGTACAAATATGTACGTATTTCATAATACGATAAAAACTATGAATCAACTATATTATTTTTCATGTAACACACCTTGGAGTATCTTATATATAGTATGTGAACATACTCAAAGTGAGAAATTAGTATATATACTACCACATGGTAGTATATAAGACATGGGAGTAACTACACCCGGTAGTAGGAGGTATTTTCCATATATAATTCAGATAGGCTATATCCCAAGTCCATACATGATGTTATCACAGTTTAGGACATTGTTTCACAGCTCATGATATATTTAGATGATTTAAGACAAGTAACTGTATGCCCACTGCAAAGATTTGCAATTGTTGATACTGACAATCACAGCAAAAGAAAAGAATGTGAAATGCCCAACTGCATTGCGTGTTCTGTTACCGTCATAAGTGAAAAGAATTTACTAGTGCTGAAAACCAAGATGACTTTGATTTTGAGCAAGGCAAAGGTTAGTTTGTTGTGGGGACGAAATGTCTACATACTTTGCTCTTGTCAATGATCTCAGGATACAAAAAAAGAAGTGTAAAAATGACAATTTAAAAATGCTTAGAAGCATCAATGACAATGCAACACAAGAGTTCCGAAGTAATAGCTCTGCCGTAAACTTACGTCCAATTATGTTTAGCTTCGTGCTCTTGACAATCGCCAAACAATAAACATACTCATGTTGCTGCAAATATGACAGCCAATGGGATAGTTACATAATCATCATCCTAGTGTTAAGAGAATTGCACAATCTGAGGCTTGCGATACCTGAATGGAGATAACCTGCCCTGGATCAATAGCAGGGAACAGGCTTCCACCTGCTGTTCTAAGACTTATACTAGGAGTTTGAATCCTTGCCTCACTAGAGCTGCACAAGTTAACCTTGGTCATTTTAGTCATGGATTGACAAAACATACAACTAATGGTTTTTATAAAACTTATTTGTGACATAAAGCAACCTCAGATCATAGCAATATTCGAAGGGAATTCTTGAGTCAGCGGCATGGCGATTTGCTTGAACTTGACTATGGAACTGAAAACGAGAAATTACGGCATGAATATTCCTCTATTGAAGCAAGACCATAAATACAAACCAAGACCGAAAATTTACTTACACCATCTGTTATGTATGTATATGCTGGGTCAGCCAAGTATGTGAAGGACGTCCCCGTGTCGAAAATAGTACTAACTTCCAAATCCATTAGGTTATTTCCAACAACAATCCCAGTTATGGTGATAGCGTATGTGGGGCTGGAAAACAAGAAATTATCCCAGGCAGGCCAAATTAACAGGAGGCAAACAGCAATGGACTTGGCAAGGTAAATGGACAAATTTTGCTCACTGTTTCTGATTAATGTCAAGTGGTGTCTCTTCTTGGTCCGAGCTGCCTTGGTCTCCAAAACTGATCCTCCCAATACCATCACGGCCAAAACACATTGAGAAGGAATCAGATGTCAGACCTTTCTGAGCCAGAATGCTAGGAACTGATATCATGTCTACCCCAAGTCCAAAAAGACCGTTTGGAGCAGCAGCATCCAGAAATGAGCCTGTCTGAACCTCTCCGCAACTGATAAAAATGAAACAGATCAAAATTTATCAAAAAGCTGAAAATGATGTTTTTCATCTCGCCACATAAAGAATAAATTACCCAAGCATTATTTTGGCCTTCAGAAACTGAGGGTTGGTATCCTCTGTTGATAGGTAAAGCACATCCTCAACAAGAAATCCAGAAGATGAAGTGTCTGCGGAGACATACACCATCTTGTATGGACAACTTGATGTTTTAGAGCATTCTTTTCTAAGACCACAAAAGTCACTGTTGCAAGGAACTGATTGGCTTGTTGATGACAACGAAGGAATGTAAAACGAAGCCTGAAATCTCAGAAAATTAACAAACTATTAGTGGAAAAAATGTAACTCTAAAAGAGAAAATGCAGGCATACAACATGGTAACAAGAAAAAGTTGGATAGTACTTGTGTTCCCATATGACAAACGATACTATTGAGAGGAGGGAAAGGAAAGATAAACGTTTTTGCAATGAACAGAGCTCAGGATATGAAGAATAATTTTGGGAATAACTGCACTGTCCCTATTGGCTCATACACCACATATTTGTAGTGCTAAGGACTGCAACCACTGTAAAACAGACTACCATTAGACCTGAATATTAACTGTCGAACAGAGGCTGTACAAAACCGGAACAGAAAACCAAAAGACGCACCCCTGACTTATCACCACCGATCAGTGTAACATGAGAAATGAACGTGTAAGCTGTTTTATTACTATCAAAGACTTCAGATAGATAGAGTGGAAATACACGTTAACGATACACATCTAACACATTTTCTTTTGTATGCATAGACTGTGACAGACTCAGCCAGTAATTCTCCACAATGGCTGCGCGTCAGATACGACAGGATGAAATTTGAGAAATGCTGTTTCTCGCTATAGATATTAGTTATATACTTGGGTTATGGTACTGAAGGCAGGTCGAGTAAAGAATCCAGCGCCTTAAACTGTATAATTAGGCCCTCTTAGTTGGCATGACCTGCAGCTAGTGTTTGCCCAAAATATGTGACAGTCAGGCACCTCTACCTTATGATCCGACGAACTGACGTTCGGAGCAACTAATAATAGGAACAAAACATGATATCAATCATGAGGCGTTTGAATTCAACTCTAAGATATGCAAAAAATCCCATTTGATCATCAAAGGATCCGGCGGGCGAACTCTGAAGAGGACAGAGGTCTTACCGGCGCGGACGCGGCGGAAGAGGGCGGCGGCGTGCAGCCGTCGCACTGGCAGGGGAGCCAGAAGAGGTCGCTGCCGGTGTCGAGCGCCACCATGAACGTGTGCCCCGGCGTGCCCACCGTCACCAGCGCATAGTGCAGGCTACAGCCAGAAACCGCAGACGGTACTGAGCATCTGAACTCCGAAGCACCAAAAGCACGCTGACAGAATCGCGAGAGGGGGTAGGTGGTGGCTGCGAGGGGCTTACAATCCGAGGTTGCTGACCTTCAGCGTGGCGTTGCCCTCGGAGAAGGTGAGCGGCGGGCGGCCTCCGGCGGCCGAGAGCGCGCGGTGGCGGTCGTGGCCGGCGAGCGCGGCGACGTACTCGGCGCCGCCGGGCGCCGGCCAGCCGCCGGGGAGATCGTGGCCGCGGGCGTCGGCCCAGCGCCGCACGCGCGCGGAGAAGCGGTGGTGGAACTCCAGCGACGGCGCCCCGCCCGCGACGCCCGCGAGGAGGAGGGCCGGGAGCAGGAGCAGGGCGCGGCGGAGGGGCTGGGACGCGGTCAACATCGGGGATGCGGCCGCCGCATGTGCTCCCGCTCCGGGGTCCGGTCCGGCAGCCGCGGTCGAGACGACGGCCGGCCGGTGGGCGGTCGGCGGCGGGATTTCGGGCGGTGTGCTGCTGCTGCTGCGTGTCGGAGTGTCAGTGGGTGCGGCGTCGAGTCGCTTTGCTTCGCGTTGTGACGGATGATTATTTTGAGCGGTTTCCAGAGGTACGGAGGGCAATAATTGTGTTCGCTTTTGCTCTCTTTTCCTACTTATTACTCGTGGGCCGGGCTGTAAAACGGAAAAGGAGCGCTTCGGCCTAATGGATGGCATCCGCATCTCCACCTTTCCCCCCTCTCTCTCTTCCCTCTAACCGTCCATCTACGTCGCAAAACGCCCGTAGTCTAGGTACACAGATGTTTCGTCTTCCCAAAACGTCCAACATGGAACACTTGATCCCTGTTGAGCTGGGGTAACACAACCCTCCTAGCCATCCAATTACCGATCGGGTCGTAGAAGGTAGACAAAGCTTGCATGTGGATCGATCGATGAGCACAACAGCGGCCGCGCTTATACAATTAGACTTCTTTGATTCAAAAGAACTTCACATGGTTGCTCGAGGATTTGAACCATTAGGAAATTTTCATGCACGGCCATTTGATTCATAGGGTTGAAATCCTTAGGACTTATGAAAACTTCTAAAGAATTGCTTTGCTTTGCACTCTTTTTACACAAAGAAACATTTGTTTTTCATGCAAATCTCTATGGTTTGCTGATCTTACATGATTCAGATGGGTCTACCACATCATTTATGTACTTTAACTATTCTCGTGTTTTATCTGTTACCTAAGTCAAATTCGTATGTTGTCTAGAGTCACCAATAAAATCATTATTTGGATGGTGGGCACTATCGACAACTATGAGTCTACCTCTGTTAAGAGACAGATATATACCCTATCTTTCTTCTACTTTACATTAGCAATTAGACTATATTGCAGAACTATGAGATATATAGAATGACCCACAACACTCCAAACTTATTTATTTATTTTTTATTTAGCATTCCAAAATTGGAATGTTACAAACAACTCGCCTTAAGATCTTATTACATGTTGGTTCACACCCTGAAGTGTCATCAACAGGTGTACTTGCATATGCATAATCCAGATAGAAATTCAGAGGTCGACCGACACTCCCCATCGGTGAAGCCCTTGCGATGACAGACACTAGCGCATGGGCGGTCCATGCAGAAAAAATGAGAGTAGGTCTCACTGTACTCCTCGCAAATATTACCTTCGGATCCTGTAATAAAACATGGACACCATTTTGTGTAAGAACATCAGAAAATATAACACGAAGAAAATGTTATATTCTTTGGATAATTATTTTAGGAAGGCTTATGTGGAACCAACAGGAGTGCCACGAGAAACAGTAAGCACAAGCTTGGCATCTTAGCCTTGTAGACCTTCATGTCCGCGGGCATCGGTCCCTTCTTATAGACATGGATGATGGAACCTTACAATAAACCAAACAAAAAATGTCGTGTTGTTGTTGTTGTTGTTGTTGTTGTTGTTGTTGTTGTTGTTGTTGTTGTTGTATGTGCGCGCGGGGTAGTGGTGGTGGTATCGGGCATGACATGATGTTTGTGCTGCTCAAAATGATAGCTTTGTCTCTTAGATGGAACATTAGCAATACCAAACTGAAAATGCCATATATTATCTTGATGATGCAATTGTCCATATCAGGATGATGCAACAATATGTTTTAACATTCATAAAAGACACTTTGATACATGATAAAAACACCCTAGTTTGTTGATACATAAGTGTGATGTTTGTGTGAGGTATGTCGTGATGTTTGTACCGCCCAAAACAAGGCATTTTTAGTTAGATGGAACCCTACAAAAAGGGAATTAGATTAATGCAGTTAAGGTAATATATGTGTAATTCATGAATCAATCTTTGAGTAACCAATATGTGATATTGGGTCCGATGTGAATGATCTTTTAGCTTGCAAAAACATCTTTGACAACATTTCTATCAAACATTGCATTACTTCATGAACGAGCCTATGATATAGCAGATGATTAGTTTCATGTCTTCTATGGAATAATCAAGATGCATAATTGGTTCAAACTAGGAGACAATACCATTCAGGCCCAAGATCTAATATATTTTTCTTGTAAAGTTAATGTACAACATATGTATTCACAAACTCAAACAGCTTTCAAAGTTTTCAATTTATTTTCGTGTGCGCGAAGGAGAGGTGGGAGGGGTTGTGTGTGAACTCTTCGATAGCCCTCGAGAGAAATACAAGCCCGACTTACACATAGTATGGTGATAATCAACATATACTTCCATCAGCATTGTGGTCACATCAAAGTATGTATGCCCTCCACTTATTTGGCTAATATTGGTTACAATATGGAGTTATTTATTTGCAGCGAGATAGCTCCCTACATTTTGCCAACCAACGGATCAAGTGTGGATATCCACTTGTCGTAGTCCAGTGAAAGATCAAGGTCATTGAGTGAAATGCCATTAACAAAGTAGTAGGGTGTCCCGGTAACGCCTCGTGCACAAGCAAACTACAAAATAAAGAAAACACACGGTAAATATTACGTGAGAACAATACAAATTATAATATACGACATACAAAGCAAGACAAGTTCAACAAACCTTGAAGGAAGTCCTTGTGGCCTGCTCGGACCGCGAGTCGTTGAAGCCCGATCTGTATGCTGCCAAATTGGCTTCGCCAATGACCGGGGCAACAAGATTGTTTGCTATTTCGGCGACCACCGCCGCTCTTGTTTCCGTGTACATCGGTGTGTTGTAATAGCCCTCCTGAAATATTGTCATTCTTTTAACTCCTTGCGACCTTGTTGTGTGTGGTACACGTCGTCACCAATCTCAGAGGTATTGTCCCCTCGGTAAAAAAAAAGGTCATATTATACTTATGCATGTTTTGATGTATGCACCGGCTAATCCATACTGGAAAAGCTAGTTGTGGATATAAGCTTTTGCTTGTACTATACATAGTTTTAAATAGCCCGCTATAGCCTTGTTATAGCCTTTTTAGCCAGGTACCGTTAAATGGTCTCATGTACAAATAGGACGCTATAGCCCGCTATAGCTCCGCTATAGCCTATTTGAAAGCCCGCCGCTATTTGTCATAGCCCGTTATTTAAAACATTTGTACTATATGACTTGGCATGGACAAAAGAAAATGCATGGTGGTTTCATCCAATGGAATGTGAGCAGGGTGCTTCTCGGTTCCCTCTCTTTACGTGGAAAAGCTGCATTGCACTGCACCTATTAGTGCTTCCAAAGCAAAGCCTAGTCATCTCCATCTAAAGAAAAAGCAACAACGTCTTTCTGCTTATATTAGTTGTGGTGTTCACACAAGAGGCAGCACAAAACATCTCAAGATTTTCAGAATGTTATGCCTGAATTATTTTTCTCCTTTTCTTATACACCTCTTTTAGTAAATTATATAAATTAAGAAGCAGACAGGCAAGAGATAATTAACCTGGTATTTGAAGAACTTTTCGAGCAGGGGATACACAGCTGACGCATTTAGCTTGTGCACCGCGTGGATCGACCGGCAAGCAATGAAGGCGCTGCTGTGGTAACTGCAAATTTCACAGAGAAAATTGCATCATGAAATCAGTAAAAGGTTTATCAGAGTCGTTACTCTTGCTGCTGCTTTATGATTTCTGTAAGCCAAAACCGGTCAGTCTATCGAATAAGAAAACTAAATGTGACGGATGATGTAAGCGAGTTTCTAATGAAAACTTCTACTGTTTTTTGGCAAAACGTCTTTTTCATTAGACTCTTTGCTTGCTTATTAATAACTACCTAAGGCATATCCATCCTTTGAAAGATTTGCGACTCTAGAAATGCTTTGGTTTTCAGAGACGAACAACATCTCTCTAGAATCACTGTAAGAAACATAGTAGCTGAATTCTCTTTATGGATAAACCGTTTCGAAGGCATTGAACAAAAAGACTATGTTAGGCAGTGGCTTATGTACTTATCCTCTAGACTTCTCTCTTCATGATGTGTGATGTGAGTGTTGTAATTTGTCTCGTAAAACTCTGATTGAGTGGTAATATATTCAGGTGGGGAAGCTTTCCCCCCATTACCGTTCCAAAAAAAAAGCACACTGTACAAAATAATGCCATTAATAAGTTTAGTCTTTATTTTTTGCTGAGTGGAAGAAGCTTAGTTTATTGGCTGCAAGATGTGCAGTACAAATTTCAGCGAATGTATTCGACGCTCCCTCTTCTCACGCTATGTTCATGCTATGTATGTACCTATGCATGGAAACCGCAACCAAAATTTCAAGAAGGTTTTCCAAAATAATTGAAAAAATTCGTACATATCGATTAACCGACCATGCCATCAATTTTCATGTCCGAATTAGATTGCGCAAGAAATTAAAAAATAAAAATATAATAAGAAAAAAATCAGTTATGATTTGAATTTGAATTTAAATTTGGTGTCATTTAATGCTCCTTTTGTCTCTCGAGCGGAGTATCAAATTTCAAGTAGAAAAATCATAGCATCGTAGAATAGTATACATGGATCTAACATTAATTAGGGTTGTGAATGATATTGCCATGACTTGCACCGGCCTCATGCGTCTTATCATTGTGTTTGCATAATAATTGGGGCATATCTTGTTTTTTTTTCTGAGTGGAGGCTGATTGAATTGACATGAGCCAAAAGCAGCTCTTATTTTGTTCCAGGAATACGCGAAAGATATGTACACTTGCATGGAAGAAAAATAAATAGTGCAGTATGTGGCAGCTATTATAGCGGTGCTTTTGTTTTCTCTAGCTATAAAGCTCGACCACGCTCTAGTTGGAGAGTATATGAGATATGGAACAGATTTGATACCAGAATAATCTTGCCTTTAATTACCATAGGAAAGAATAGTCTTGGTGTGCCATGTCCATTGAAAAAAATGATCTTGCCTTTAATTACGCGGACAAAAGAATAATCTTGCCTCGAATTATCAGGACAAAAAACTCTAACTATGAGATCAGTTTGGTGTGCCCTGACATAGAAAAGAATAATCGTGCCTTTAATTATCATTCAAAACTACTCCCCCCGTGACATTTATAAGACGTTTTCAAGTCCATGGCAATGTCCAAAAATGTCTTATACTTTCTCCGTTCGGAAATACTTGTCCTATAGATAGATATATCTAGACTTAATTTAGTTATAGATACATTCATTTTATTCATTTTGAAGACAAGTATTTCCGGACGGACGGAGTATTATGTTACCGAGGGAGCATTTTATTTTGGGAAACGTTTCCCGACGGCGCACCGGCCGAACGCTTCGGCCGGTCCTGCGCGCGTCGTGCAATCCCGCGCGTGGACCCCCTTTCTTTTTTGTTGCAAGACGTCGTTTTTGCTGCAACTGTTATCTTTTTTTGCTACTACCGACAGGATTTTTGCTGCAATCGTTGGTGATTTTTGCTACATTTTTGTTCACTAAAAAAGTTGCATCCACGTTTAGTTGCAACCCGAGTTCGTGGGATTTTTTTGCTACAACCGGTGTTAATTTTTGCTACAACCGGTATCATTTTTTGCTACAACCGTTTACTAAAAAAATTTGCATACACGTTCGTCAGAGTTGCAACCCGAGTTCACCGGATTGTTTTGCTACAACCCACATTTTGTTTTGCTACCACGCATCATCAGCGTCGTTTTTTTACTACGACCACGTTGATTTATTTTTTGCTACAACCATATTTTTACTGCATTCGTGACCGAAATTTGCTACATCATAACCAAAATTTGCTACATCGAGGATTTGTTTTTACATGGACAGATCTGACAGTCAAACCAGATCCAATCTGGCGGATCGACGGCCCGCGTGTGGCCGGCCGAATGTTTTGGCCGTGTGTCGACGAAGAGCACTGACCTTTTATTTTACCTTTTTTGGTGCTATTAAATGGACGGTAGCGAGTTAAATTTAAATGGAGTGTAGGTTAAATTTAAAATAGAATGAATTTCACTTCTGTGAGGTGCTATTAAATGGACGGTAGCGAGTTAAAAATAGATAACATCTGAAAGGGATCCATGTTTTCAGCACACACTCCTCTGGACATGTGTTGTCTAGCCGGACCTGGTCTGATCCTCTAGCGCTCAGCAGTCAGCACTGTGCAGGCCAGCTATTTGTGTTCCGTCAACTTTTGTCGTGGAAGCACGTACACAAGCGAGTCACAAGTCGCAGCTCAGACGTGTGCCTAGTTTTTTGGGGATTTTGGCAGGATTTTACTCGCTGGATTCACGTGCAATTACCGCGGGCCACCGGTGAATTTGCTAGGAACCGAGACAGAACAATCTGAGGTACTACCAAGACCAAGACCACAATTCCCATGCAAGAATGAAAGAGTGACTTACGGGAGCGGGAAGAGGTGGACGACGACGGCGACGCGACGGGCGCCCAAGTGGTCGGCGGCCCTCCGCAGCGGCGTCCCGGCTGTCGGGGCAGAGCGGGTCGAAGAAGGCCTCCACCACCACGGCCTCGCCCCACGCCGGCGCCCACGCCTGCCCCCCGTACACGAACCCCTCCGTCCTCGCCGGCACCGGCACCTGCGCGCCGCACAGCCTGGCCACGGTCACCACCGCCACCAGCACCAGCAGCATTAGCGGCGACACGCGGCGGCGCTCTCGCCTGGCCTCCATGGAACGATCGATCGATCACCGGCCTCACAGGGTCACAGTGCTGGTTACTCGTACGTGTCTGGTTGCTGAGCACTTGAGGCCGGCCGGTGCACGGCGCGCGTGCGCATATTTATACGCGCGGCCGGTTCACGGCGACTGATGGCCACGGCGCAACGACTGACCTCACGTCCGGTCTCCCTCCGGGACGATCGTCCGTAGATGCAAGATGAACTGTTGATGGAAAAAAATGGGTACAGTATCTGGCAGCCAACGCACGTTTGGGGGTTCTAATGGAATGTCATTATTACCGTAATAAAAAACTGTCATTAACAGGTCGTTACTAGCTTCCTAATGATGCGGCAGGCATGCACCAAGCATGGAAACACGTGTAGATACACACAAACAAAACATAGCCATTTAGTGGTACTTGTTTCGGGGTACAGGAACATGGAAAATAAGAAAATGGAAATTGTGAAAATGGAACAAATGACTGTAAAAAAGTGTGCACTCGGCGCATTACATCCTTTTTTTTTTTGAATGATTTGAAGATTGCTCGGCACGCCTGCGTGCGGTCTGAAACACTTATCTTTTCACCTCTCATGTGAAAAGAGGTGGTAAAAGGATGGATGTGTCGGCTAGCTAGAGCTGAGCTGAGATGATCCTGTTTTTCTTTACTGTGTGCTTGGGAAACTTTTGTCCTCAACAACCATGACATTTGAATAGAACTCACAAGTGCAAGTACCTAGGGTGTATGACCTATTTTGAAACTGTGGAATTTCGTACTCATCATATTCGCATACTCAAATTGCAGACCCTTATAAAAACAAGCTCCAAAGTTGTCGATTGCTTTTCGACTGCACGAGGGGGAGAGGGTGTGTGTGTGTGTGAACTCTTTGGTAGCCCTCGAGAGGACTACATGCCGGACTTACAAACATGACCCTGATAATCAACACATGCTTCCATCAACATCATGGCAAACTCAAGCTATTTATCCCCTCCACTTATTTAATTAACATTGGTTACAATTTAGAGTTATTTATTGCAGCCAAATAGCTCCCTACATCTTGCCAACCAACGGATCAAGCGTGGATATCCACTTGTCGTAGTTCATAGGAGAACCGGAGTCACTGAGTGGTATGCCATTAACAAAGTAGTAGGGCGTCCCGGTGACCCCTCGTGCACAACCAAACTACAAAATAGACAGAACACATCGTGAATATTTGACGTTGACTATTGTGGCTAAGAGAATACAGAATGTATAATATGACATATAATGTGAGACAAGTTCAACAAACCTTGAAGGAAATCCTTGTGGCCTGATCCGATTGTGAGTCGTTGAAGCCCGCTCTGTATGCTGCCAAATTGGGCCCGCCGATGACGGGGGCGACAAGGTTGTTTGCTATTTCATCGACCACCGTTGCTCTTGTTTTGGTGTATGTCGGCGTGTTGTAATAACCCTCCTGAAACATAACCATCCTTTAAATCATTGTTATTTTATTGTGCGTGATGTGTGATCGATTCCGGAGGTATTTTAATTATCCCTTGGATCATAAATGAAAGTGTCATATATTGTGTGCGATGCGTGATCAATGATGTATGCACTGGCTAAGCCATGGTTGGAAAAGCTAGCTGTGGAATATGAGCTTTTGCTTGTATAGATGGTGCTTGGCATGGACAAAAGAAAACATTGCATGCATGGTGGTTTCATCCAATGAGATGTGAGCAGGGTGCTTCTGGGTTCCCTCTCTTTGCCTCAAAAAGCTGCACTGCACCTATTAGTGCTTCCAAAGCAACGCCTAGTCACCTACATCTAAAAAAGGCAACTACATCCCTTACATGGTGAATATTACAGAAATGCCCATCCTATTTTCTGCTTAATTATGCTGGAGTATTCACACCAAAGGCAAACACCAAACATTTCAAGATTGTCCTCTAAGCAGCAGGGATATTTTCAAAGACGTGATTTCAACCTGTTATGCTTGATTTCTCTCCTTTTCTTTTGCACATTTTGCTTATTTTTAATAAACTTTGCAGGTAATAAATAAAGCAGGCAAGACATAACCTGGTATTTGAAGAATTTCTCAAGCAGGGGATACACAGCTGAAGCATTTAGCTTGTGGACCGTGTGGATCGACCGGCAGGCAATGAAGGCGCTGCTGTGGTAACTGCATTTCACAGACAAAATCGCATCACAAAACCAGTAAAAGGTTTACCAAGTCGTTACTCTTGCTGCTGCGGGTGCTGAAAAGAACAATCTTATGATTTTTGTCCAAAATCCATCAGGGTATCAAATAATTTCTTTGAATATGACGGATGATGTAAGCTGAGTTTCTAATGAAACTTTTTTTTATTTTATTTATTTTTCATTAGATGCTTTGTTGGCTTAATAAATACTTAAATCATATGGTACCAAATCATGCCACTGCCAAGTTTAGTGTTTTTTTCTTCAGTGGGAGAAGTTTAGTTTATTGGTTGCAAATGTCCAATACGAATTTCAGAGAATGAATTTGATGCTCCCCCTTCTCATGCTATTCCCGTCCTACGTAGTATGCACCTAACCTACGCACGGAAGCCACAACCAAAATTTCAAGAAAATTTTCCAAAATAGTTAAAAATGTGCGTACATCATTCTTGAATAACGCCATGAAATTCCATGTCCAAATTAAATTACACAAGAAACATAAACAACGAAGACAAAACTGTTTGCATTCCAATTGAATTTGGTGATATTTTTCATTGCTCATTTTGTTTTCCCAAGCTGATGATCGAATTTCAAGTAAAAAAAAACTCGTGGCATGGTACGTAGATGGATCTAATACTAGCGCAATCAATCATGTTGTCATGACTTGCACCTCATACGTCTTATCATTGTGTTTGCCTAATGGTTGGGGCATCTTTCATTTATTTTTATATTTATTTATTGTTCTTTTGCTTTTCTTTTCTGAGTGGATGGTGATTGTATTGACATGAGCCAAAAAGCAGCTCTTATTCTGTTACAGGAATAGGCGAAAGATATGCAGCACTTGCACGGAAGAGAGTATGTGGCAGCTATTATAGTGGTGCTTTTGTTTTGCAAAGCCGGATCACGCTCCAGTTGGAAAGTAGGTGAGATGTAACGGATTTAAAAGGTTCATCATACTTCACTACTTAATCATAAGACCGGCCCTCAAAAAAATAAAAATCATAAGGCCAGTTTGTTGTGTGCATATAAAATACAATAAAATGTTTTCCTTATTTACCACTATGTCACACACAGTACGCAGGACCTTTTACCGTTTTTGACAGGCAAATTGAATACCAGGATCCTAGCACTGTGCAGTGACAACTTCCAAGTACCTTCCAAATACATTTTGTTCGGTTAACTTCTGTCCTGAACTACCGTGTACGTACCTAGGCTCTACCACACCTAGCTATTTGGAGATTTTGGCTGGATTTCAAAAGGAAAAAAAATACAATTCGCTTCAAAATGTTCGGCTAGTTGAAAGCAACTCATAGATTTCAATGAATAGGCGTGAATTTGAAAAATATTCGCAAATTTTAAAATGTTCATGGACATAAAAAAAATCGCGGAGGTTGAAATGTTCATATGTAGATTTCAAAAGACAGTTTCCGCAGGCAACTCGCATAGATGAATTCGAAACGCAAAACAATCTTGTGAGACACCAAAGCCTGGTATGTCTCCTAGTACCGTACTGGTTGTGATTCTTGTGACGGCTGACTGGGTGCGTGACTTACGGGAGCGGGAAGAGGTGGACGACGACGGCGACGCGGCGGGCGCCGTAGTGGTCGGCAGCCCTCCGCAGCGGCGGCCAGGCGTCGCGGCTGTCGGGGCAGACGGGGTCGAAGAAGGCCTCCACGACCACCGCCTCGCCCCACGCCGGCGCGGCCGGCTTGCCGCCGTACACGAACCCGTCCGCCCTCGCCGGCACCGGCACCTGCGCGCCGCAACGCCCGGCCGCGATCACCACCGCCACCAGCACCGCGGCCGGCAGCGACACACGGTGGCGCCTGGCCTCCATCGATCACGCGCGTCGCCGGCCGGCCGATCTCTCGCTCGCTTGGCTTTGGCTGGGTGGCCTACCTGCCAATGCTAGCTAGCTTGGTCAGGTGTTTGACTGCTAGCTAGCTAGCTCGGTGGCGAACTAACACACACACACGGGCACGCATACGTGCTCTGTGGAACGCGAGGTATGTAGGATAACTTGAGGGCTAGACACGATGAGTGCACACACACACACGCACACGCAGAGGCAGCCAAAGGCGCGCATTATGTACACGCAGAGACGGACGGACATTTCGCCGAAAGCGAAGCGATCGAGGTCGAGTCAGGCACAGAGAGCGACGGACGGACGGCTACCTCGCAACGACTTGATGGGCGGGCACGCACATTCCGCCCGATGACATCACAGGGATGGCAGGATGATGAGAGGGGGGACGTCCGTTCTTGACCCGCCGGAATTCCATCGTTCAGGGTCTGTTTTGTGTTTATCATTTAGCCTCGGTCCGTGGCACGAATCTTAAAAAACCTCCAAACAACCGCGTCTTCTCTCAACGAGCTCTTCGCCAACGAGCAGGTAAGCGCCGCATCTTCTTCGGCTGAAGGTAGATGGCCGCGGCGATTTGTCTTTCTTCTCTTTTTTAACTTGTTCTCCGCTTCACCCGGCTTCATCGATGGATGTAAGTTCGATCACTCTCCTCAACCCAGGTCTACAGCCACCTGAAAAAATGGAGAGACATGCGGATCAATATGTGCATGACATGCCTTTCTGTGTCCCGGCCGAGACATAGATGTACGGCGGCAAAGGTCTTTGGACCTGAATCATGTGAAATGTTCACACTTTGCCATGGACATGGTCTTTGGACCTGAATCGTGTGAAATGTTTCCACTCTTGTTGAGAGAACGGAGATATTTTAAAATCGCTAGGCGTGATGAGGTATTTGTTGGCTCAACTCGAGTCATATTTACTATCCCTGTGGGTACTCGAGTAATGTCAGGATGCTTTATTGCTTCCCAGTTTAACTCGTACCCTACTAAACTATAGAGGTATCCGTTCAAATAGTTTCCATAACGAAACTTATAATGACAACAAAGAGAAATACATTCTCTTTACCACATGCAACGGATATGAAAAACACATTCTCTATGTATCATCTGGATTGTACTACACATACTACAAAACCCGTAGCACATGTTGCGTCCAAGATAGTTTTCCAAAATGTCGTGTACATGACAAACTTGGCATACTCGCCTTGGTCATCGAGACATTGGGTTGAAACCGAAACTATCAACAATTCCAATAGTTCATGATTATTATGATGCTAATTTTAACAATATTTGTATTTTGTGTGCACTACATGTGACACGGAGAAGTTAATTTTAAGGCTCGCGCACCTTAAAGTCTACGCTGAACCAATCGGACACCTTGAATGCATCAAGTTGATGTAAGTGGCTCTTCCCATCCATTGACTAGACTATTTAGGTGTTCCATGGTTCTATAAGACACATCTATACGATGGT
The DNA here is from genome assembly GCA_022496015.1 of Hordeum marinum. NCBI lineage: Eukaryota > Viridiplantae > Streptophyta > Magnoliopsida > Poales > Poaceae > Hordeum > Hordeum marinum. Next base: position 37,728,802 of record CM039673.1, read on the forward strand.
CTCAAGTGTGGTTTATCCACACGAAACCATTGGCTCATTATCCTGACATCGATTTCAACCAAATCGAATGGATAACATTGCGGAATTCTCCTTGATTGCCTTCTATTTGGCCCTTCCATTGAAGTTTAGCAATTTGTCCTAATGTCTAGACTCAAAATGGTTTGGTAGAATCTTTTATCCAAATAATTATGCTCATTGCATGATCTTTACTTTGGAATTGAACTTATCAACTTAACGTTGGAGTCATGTAGTCTTACACGCTCATGACATAACTGCATAATATTATTCCCCTCTATCTTTGATACGTGGACATCTACCAAGTATTTCCCCATTGCGGTAATTCGGTTGCATACCGATATCACCACCCGGCATACATCATTGGCCCCTCAACATATAGTTGGGATCCATGTGAGGAATAACTGTATTTTCATCAATACCTCGAGTCCCTCGTGTGGGGAGTTATTCAAGGCCAGTATGCTGATTCATGAGAAATATTTCCAAGCATTAGGGGGAGATTTCAAGTACCATAAAGAATGTCAAGAAATTAGTGAAATGTTCAACACATTTCTGCCTCAATTCCACGTACTCAAAGATCTGAACCATGCGTTCAGCAGATTTGCAACACATTGCAAATAGCCTGCGAGATTCATTTGCTGACTATAAAGGTGTCACATGATCCTAGAATCCTGCGAAAGTATGCCTGAAAGAGTGGAGGTACCAACAAAATCCACTCCACTCCCCGTTCAACGCAACAGGAGGAGATGTATGGCAAAAGTACACCAGGATTCAGCTTCTCGCAAGCAAGGATATCAAGGCCTGTGAATCAGTAAATGCAAGTCAACTTCATGTTGACAAACACCTAATGGGTGTTGGGAGACGTAGTAGTAAATCAAAAAAATTCCTACGTGTTCACCAAGATCTATCTATGGAGAAACCAACAACGAGTGGGGAGAGTGCATCTTCATACCTTTGAAGATCGCAAAGCGAAAGCGTTACAGGAACGCGGTTGGTGGAGTCGTACTCGTAGCGATTCAGGTCGCGGTGGACTCCGATCTTAGCACCGAACAACGGCGCCTTCGTGTTCAACACACGTGCAGCCCGGTGACGTCTCCTACTGTTGGGGAACGTCTCATGGGAAACAAAAAATTTCCTACGCACACGCAAACCTATCCATGGTGATGAGCATCTACGAGAGGGAGAGTGGATCTACATACCCTTGTAGATCGCTAAGCGGGAAGCGTTAAGAAACGCGGTTGGTGTAGTCGAACTTCTTCGCGATCCAAATCGCCGAGCGTCCCGCGATCTAATCACGAACCGTCCCGCGAACCAATCACGAACCGTCCCGCGATCTCGTCACGATCCGTCCCGCGATCCGATCACGAACGTCCCGTGGCCTTGATCACGATCCTTCCGATCTAGTACCGAACGAGCGGCACCTCCGCGTTCAGCACACGTGCAGCTTGATGGCGATCTCCACCGTCTTGATCCAGCAAGAGGAGGCGGAGAGGAGGAAGAGTTCTCCGGCAGCGTGACGACGCTCCGGCGATGGTGGTGGAGCTATTCCGACAGGGCTTCGCCTAAGCACTGCAGAAAACCGATCTAGAGGAGAAGCTATGCACTAGAGGAACGGGTGGCACGTGGCTGAAAATCTTGTACCAAAACCCTAAAATCCTCTAGTATATATAGGAGGAGAGGAGGAGGAGGCTTGGCTGCCAAAAAGGCAGCCCTTGGGTCGGCCAAACCAAGGAGGGAGGAGTCCTCCTCCTCCACTCCTAGTAGGATTAGGACTCCTTCCTTATTTGGCCCTTTTTTGCCTTTTTCCACCTTTTTCCTTTTGGTATTTTCTTCCCAGCCTCATGGGCTTTGTGTAGGACTTCCACCAGCCCACTAAGGGCTGGTATTCATCCTCCTACATCCCATAAAGCCTCTTGGGTCGAAATACCCCTCCCGGTGGTCTCCCGGTACACTACCAGCACTCCCGGTACACTACCGATGAGCCCGAAACTTTTCCGGCGACCAAACTGGGACTTCCTATATATGAATCTTTACCTCCGGACCATTCCGGAGCTCCTCGTGACGTCTGGGATCTCATCCGGGACTCCGAACAACCTTCGGTCACCACCATACATAACTCTACACTACCGAAACGTCATCGAACCTTAAGTGTGCAGACCCTGCGGGTTCGAGAACTATGTAGACATGACCGAGACACCTCTACGGCCAATAACCAATGGCGGGACCTGGACGTCCACATTGGTTCCTACATATTCTACGAAGATCTTCATCGGTCGAACCTCTATGTCAAGGATTCAATCAATCCCGTATAACGTTCCCTTTGTTCTTCGGTATGTTACTTGCCCGATATTCGATCGTCGGTATCTCCATACCTAGTTCAATCTCGTTACTGGCAAGTCTCTTTACTCGTTTCGTAATACAAGATCCCGTGACTAACACTTAGCCACATTGCTTCCAAGGCTTGTTGTGATGTTGTATTACTGAGTGGGCCCTGAGATACCTCTCCGTCACACGGAGTAACAAATCCCAGTCTCGATCCATGCCAACTCAACAGACACCATCGGAGATACCTGTAGAGCACCTTTATAGTCACCCAGTTACGTTGCGACGTTTGATACACACAAGGCACTCCTCCGATATCCGTGAGTTGCATGATCTCATGGTCATAGGAACATATACTTGACATGCAGAAAACAGTAGCAATAAACTGACACGATCATATGCTATGTTTGTAGTTTGGGTCTTGTCCATCACATCATTCTCCTAATGATGTGATCCCGTTATCAAATGACATCTCATGTCCATGGCTAGGAAACCTTAACCATCTTTTGATCAATGAGCTAGACTACTAGAGGCATACTAGGGACATGGTTTTGTCTAAGTATCCACACATGCATTTAAGTCTCCGATCAATACAATTATAGCATGGATAATAAACGATTATCATGAACAAGGAAATATGATAATAACTAATTTATTATTGCCTCTATGGCATATTTCCAATAGTCTCCCACTTGCACTAGAGTCAATAATCTAGTTCACATCACCATGTGATTCGCATTGTTATGAATCTAACACCCAATGAGTTTTGGAGTTCGATCATGCTTTGCATGTGAGAGAGGTCTTATAGTCAACGGGTCTGTAACATTCAGATCCGTGTGTACTTTGCAAATCTATGTCCAACCGTAAACATTGCTACCACACTCCACTTGGTACTTTACCAAATGGCTGCTCCACTATACGTATCCAGATTGCTACTACGAGCCATCCGGATTGGTGTTTAAAGCTTGCATCGACGTAACTCTTTACGACGAACTCTCTGTTACCTCCATAATCGAGAAGCATCTCCTTAGTCCTCTGGTTACTAAGAATAATTTCGACCGATGTCCAGTGATCCACTCCTGGACCACTCTAGTATCCCTTGACAAACTCATGGCAAGGCACACACAGGTGCGGTACACAGTATGGCATACTACACAGAGCCTATGGCTAAGGCATAGGGGACGACGTTCGTCTTTTCTCTTTCTTCTGCCGTTGTCGAGCTTTGAGTCTTACTCAACTTCACACCTTTATAAATCAAGCGAGAACTCTTTCTCTGACTGATCCATTTTGAAATCTTTCAAAATCTTGTCAAGGTATGTATTTATTGAAAGTCTCATCAAGCATCTTGATCTGTCTCTATAGATTTTTATGCTCAACAATTAGGTAGCTTTATCCAGGTCTTCCTTTGAAAATCACTTTTGAAACAACCATTTATGCTTTCCCTATACCATTTATGCTTTCCCTATACCTTGTTCAATCTCGTTACCGGCAAGTCTCTTTACTCGTTCCATAAAACATCATCCCGCGGCTAACTCCTTAGTCACATTGAGCTCATTATGATGATGTCTTACCGAGTGGGCCCAAAGATACCTCTCCGTCACACGGAGTGACAAATCCCAGTCTCGATTCGTGCCAACCCAACAGACACTTTCAGAGATACCCGTGCACCTTTATAGCCACCGAGTTACGTTATGACGTTTGGCACACCCAAGCATTCCTACGGTATCCGGGAGTTGCACAATCTCATGGTCTAAGAAAATGATACTTGACATTAGAAAAGCTTTAGCAAACGAACTATATGATCTTGTGCTATGCTTAGGATTGGGTCTTGTCCATCACATCATTCTCCTAATGATGTGATCCCGTTATCAATGACATCCAATGTCCATGGTCATGAAACCGTGACCATCTATTGATCAGCGAGCTAGCCAACTAGAGGCTCACTAGGGACTTGTTGTGGTCTATGTATTCACACATGTATTACGGTTTCCGGTTAACACAATTATAGCATGAACAATAGACAATTATCATGAACAAGGAAATACAATAATAACCATTTTATTATTGCCTCTAGGGCATATTTCCAACAGTCTCCCACTTGCACTAGAGTCAATAATCTAGTTACATTGTGATGAATCGAACACCCATAGAGTTCTGGTGTTGATCATGTTTCACTCGTGAGAGAGGTTTAGTCAACGGATCTGCGACATTCAGATCCGTATGTACTTTACAAATATTTATATCTCCCTTCTGAATGTAATCACGGATGGAGTTGAAGTGACGCTTGATGTGTCTTGTCTTCTTGTGAAACCTGGGCTCCTTCGCAAGGGCAATAGCTCCAGTGTTGTCACAGAATAGAGTCATCGGGCTCGACGCATTGGGAATCACTCCTAGGTCAGTGATGAACTCCTTCATCCAGGCACCTTCCTTTGCTGCTTCCGAAGCAGCTATGTACTCCGCTTCACATGTAGATGCCGCCACGACGCTTTGCTTGCTGCTGCACCAGCCGACTGCCTTGCCGTTCAAAATATACATGTATCCGGTTTGCGACTTAGAGTCGTTCGGTGAAGCTAGCATCGACGTAACCCTTTACGACGAGCTCTTCGGCACCTCCATATATGAGAAACATGTCCTTTGTCCTTTTTAGGTACTTCAGGATATTCTTGACCGTTGTCCAGTGTTCCGCTCCGGGATCACTTTGGTACCTCCCTACCAAACTTATGGCAAGGTTCGCATCAGGTCTGGTACACAGCATGGCATACATAATAGAGCCTATGGCTGAAGCATAGGGGATGACACTCATCTCTTCTCTATCCTTTGTCGTGGTCGGGCATTGAGTCGTACTCAATATCACACCCTGTAACACAGGAACGAACCCCTTCTTGGACTGATCCATATTGAACCTCTTCAATATCTTTTCAAGGTATGTGCTTTATGAAAGACCTATGAGGCTTCGATCTATATGTATAGATCTTAATACCTAATATGTAAGCAGCTTCTCCAAGGTCCTTCATTGAAAAACATTTATTCAAGTAGGCATTTACACTTTCCAAAAGTTCTATATCATTTCCCATCAACAATATGTCATCCACATATAATATGAGAAATGCTACAGAGCTCTCACTCACTTTCTTGTAAATACAGGGTTGTCCATAAACCTGTATAAACCCAAACACTTTAATCACCTCATTAAAGTGAATGTTCCAACTCTGAGATGCTTGCACCAGCCCATAGATGGAGCACTGGAGCTTGCATACTTTGTTAGCATCTTTAAGATCGACAAAACCTTCCGGCTGCATCATATACAGTTCTTCCTTAAGGAAGCCATTAAGGAATGCCGTTTTGACGTCCATTTGCCAAAACTCATAATCATAAAATGCGGCAATTGCTAATATGATTCGGACAGACTTCAACATCGCTATGGGTGAGAAAGTTTCATCGTAGTCAACTCCTTGAACTTGTCGATAACCCTTAGCGACAAGCCGAGCCTTATAGACGGTCACATTATCATCCGCGTCAGTCTTCTTCTTAAAGATCCATTTATTTTCAATGGCTCGCTTCCAGTGACCCATACCCTTGCAATAAAAGCACTCGGTCTCAGGCTTGGGTCCATTCTTGTTCTTCTTCCCGGCAACTTGCTTACCGGGCGCGGCAACAGCTTTGCTGTCCTTCTTGAAGTTCTTCTTACCCTTGCCTTTCTTAAAACTAGTGGTTTTATTGACCATCAACACTTGATGCTCCTTTTTTATCTCGACCTCCGCTGATTTCAGCATCGAGTACAACTCAGGAATGGACTTCTCCATCCCCTGCATGTTGTAGTTCATCACAAAGTTCTTGTAGCTAGGTGGAAGCGATTAGAGGATTCTGTCAATGACCGAGTCATCCGGGAGATTAACTCTCAGCTGAGTCAAGCGGTTGTGCAACCCAGACATTTTGAGTATGTGCTCATTGACAAAACTATTCTCCTCCATCTTACAGTTAAAGAACTTGTCGGAGACGTCATATCTCTCGACCTGGGCATGAGCTTGGAAAACCAGTTTCAGCTCTTGGAACATCTCATATGCTCCGTGTTGTTCAAAACGTTTTTGGAGCCCCGGTTCTAAACTGTAAAGCATGTTGCACTGAACAAGGGAGTAATCATCGCAGCGTGACTGCCAAGCGTTCGTAACGTCTTGGTCCGCTGGGGAAATGTGTGCGTCACCTAGCGGTGCATCAAGAACATACAATCTCTTGGAAGCTATGAGGATAATCCTCAAGCTACGGACCCAGTCCGCATAGTTGCTTCCATCATCTTTCAGCTTGGTTTTCTCTAGGAACGCGTTGAAGTTGAGGGTGACATTAGCGTTGGCCATTGGATCTACAATATAGATTGTAAAGACAATTTTAGACTAAGTTCATGACAATTAAGTTCACATAATCAAATTATTTAATGAACTCCCACTTAGATAGACATCTCTCTAGTCATCCAAGTGACACATGATCCATGTCAACTAGCCCATGTCCGATCATCACGTGAGACGGACTACTCATCCATGGTGAACATCTCCATGTTGATCGTATCTTCTATACGACTTATGTTCGACCTTTCGGTTTTCCGTGTTCTGAGGCCACGTATGTACATGCTAGGCTCGTCAAGTCAACCTAAGTGTTTCGCATGTGTAAATCTGGCTTACACCCGTTGTATGCGAACATTAGAACCTATCACACCCGATCATCACGTGATGCTTTGGAACAACGATCCTTAGCAATGGTGCACAGTTAGGGTGAACACATTTCTTGAAATTTTATTGAGAGATCATCTTATTTACTATCGTCGTTCTAAGCAAATAAGATGTAAACATGATAAACATCACATGCAATCAATATAGTGACATGATATGGCCAATCTCATCTTGCTCCTTTGATCTCCATCTTCGGGGCACCATGATCATCACTGTCACCGGCACGACACCATGATCTCCATCATCGTGTCTTCATGAAGTTGTCTCGCCAACTATTAATTCTACTACTATGGCTAACGAGTGGCAATAAAGTAAAGTAATTACATGGCGTTTATGACTGACACGCAGGTCATACAATAAAATAAGACAACTCCTATGGCTCCTCCCGGTTGTCATACTCATCGACATGCAAGTCGTGAATCCTATTACAAGAACATGATCAATCTCATACTTCACAATGCATCACATCACATCCTTTGGCCATATCACATCACAAGGCATATACTGCAAAAACAAGTTAGACGTCCTCTAATTTGTAGTTGCAAGTTTTTACGTGGCTGTTGTAGGTTTCTAGCAAGAACTTTTCTTACCTACGCCAAAACCACAACGTGATATGCCAATTACTATTTATCCTTCATAAGGACGCTTTTCATCGAATCCAATCCGACTAAGGTGGAAGAGACAGACACCCGCTAGCCACCTTATGCAACAAGTGCATGTTAGGCGGTGGAACCGGTCTCACATAAGCGTACGTGTAAAGTTGGTCCAGGCCGCTTCATCCCACAATACCACCGAATCAAGATAAGACTAGTAGTGGTAAGAAAATTAACAAGATCGACGCCCACAACAACTTTGTGTTCTACTCGTGCATAGATTCTACGCATAGATCTAGCTCATGATGCCACTATTGGGAGACGTAGTAGTAAATCAAAAAAATTCCTACGTGTTCACCAAGATCTATCTATGAAGAAACCAGCAACGAGTGGGGAGAGTGCATCTTCATACCTTTTAAGATCGCAAAGCGGAAGCGTTACAAGAACGCGGTTGGTGGACTCATACTCGTAGCGATTCAGATCGCGGTGGACTTCGATCTTAGTGCCGAACAATGGCGCCTCCGCGTTCAACACACGTGCAGCCCAGTGACGTCTCATATGCCTTGATCTAGCAAGGAGTAAGGAGAGGTTGAGGGAGAGCTCTGTCAGCACGACGACGTGGTGACGGTGGAGCTGTGTGGTACTCCGGCAGAGCTTCGCTAAGCACTACGGAGGACGAGGAGAGGGAGGAGTAGAGCTGCAGCGTGGGAGAGAGAGATGCGTGTCCCCGGCAGCCCCAAGGGCTCCTCTATTTATAAGAGGAGGAGGAGGGAGGGCTGCAACCTAGGGTTCCCACCCTAGGGTGGTGCGGCAGCCTCCAGATCCAATCTAGCCGGCGGCCATAGAGGGAGAGGGGTGCGGCTGTCCTAGGGTGGGCCTTAGGGCCCATCTGCCCTAGGATTTGCCCCCATCCCACCTAAGCTGCACCTTGGGCCCTTGTGGGGGCACACCATCCCACCTAGGGGCTGGTTCCCTCCCACTTGCGGCCCATGCAGCCCTCTGGGGCTGGTGGCCCCACTTGGTGGACCCCCGGAACCCTTCTGGTGGTCCCAGTACGTTACCGGTAATTCCCGAAACACTTCCGGTGACCAAAACCTCACTTCCTATATATGAATCTTTACCTCCGGACCATTCCGGAGCTCCTCGTGACGTCCGGGATCTCATATGGGACTCCGAACAACCTTCGGTAATCATGTATACCATTTCCCTATAACCCTAGCATCATCGAACCTTAAGTGTGTAGACCCTACGGGTTCGGGAGACACGTAGACATGACTGAGACACCTCTCCGGTCAATAACCAACAGCGGGATTTGGATACCCATGTTGGCTCCCACATGCTCCATGATGATCTCATCGGATGAACCACGATGTCGGGGATTCAATCAATCCCGTAGACAATTCCCTTTGTCTACCAGTATGATACTTGCCCGAGATTCGATCATCGGTATCCCTATACCTTGTTCAATCTTGTTACCTACAAGTCTCTTTACTCGTTCTGTAACATCCCGTGGCTAACTCATTAGTCACATTGAGCTCATTATGATGATGTATTACCGAGTGGGCCCAGAGATACCTCTCCGTCACACGGAGTGACAAATCCTAGTCTCGATTCATGCCAACCCAATAGACACTTTTGGAGATACCCGTAGTGCACCTTTATAGCCACCCAGTTACTTGTGACGTTTGGCACACCCAAAGCATTCCTATGGTATCCGGGAGTTGCACAATCTCATGGTCTAAGGAAATGATACTTGACATTAGAAAAGCTTTAGCAAACGAACTATACGATCTTATGCTATGCTTAGGATTGGGTCTTGTCCATCAAATCATTCTCCTAATGATGGGATCCCGTTATCAATGACATCCAATGTCCATGGTCATGAAACCGTGACCATCTATTGATCAACGAGCTAGCCAACTAGAGGCTCACTAGGGACTTGTTGTGGTCTATGTATTCACACATGTATTACGGTTTCCGGTTAACACAATTATAGCATGAACAATAGACAATTATCATGAACAAGGAAATACAATAATAACCATTTTATTATTGCCTCTAGGGCATATTTCCAACAATGGGTAGTATACACCATGTGGATGGGAAACCTCCATAAAGCCAGGTCATAGTGCACACAATGACCGGGACATCGGAATACCCGACTTAGCCGCATTGGAAAATCACGAGCAGTCACCATGGGTAACAATATTTCCATCAAGTCTATATTGATATATAGATTCTAGAGAATCAAATAAACGGAAGTCTACAATTGTCGACATACATTTCTCAACTAGATTGCAAAACATTTCACATGATTCGGGTCCAAAGACCATGGCCATGGTAAAGTGTGAACAACACTCGGACTGAACTCAAGCAAAGGTTATAATCTAGGTAGAAATGATCTTGCTCAATAATGGGAATGTATTTATAAGCAATACCTACACCAATTTTCTTCTGAAAACAGAATTGAGAACAAAGAGATGATGAAAGAAAGAGCAAGTATTGTAGCACAAGGGTTCGCGCAGATACCCAACTATTCTCCAGAGGTGGAATCTCCTTCCGATAACTTATATCATTGGCAGTACAAAATCATCTATCTCTGCAGTGGATAGATGTAGTGATGACATATCCATGTGGATCACTAGATTCAGACATATATGATTGATTTCCGATGGAATCTCAATTCTAAAACGAACTCCAAAATGCAACATACATTGTGTATAATCAGTAAGTCACCATATGACTTATTGTTGTCGGTACATATGGTACAACCGACGTAGTGAGATCCTTATACACAAGGATTACTGATACAATGATGATTATCCATGTTTGTGTGTCTGTAATGACGGCACATGTAATCATCTAAATGACAGAGTTTAAAATGAAGGATTTGGATAAACCAAAATACCGCTCGTTACTACAACTTGAGCACCTTCATTCATACATTATGGTATACTATGTTGTCTATATCCAAAATATATTGGAGAAATTCATTGTGGACAAATCTTATCCATCCATAACTCTCATGGTAGTTCATTCTCTAGACGTAGAGAATGATCTATTTAGACCAAGAGATGATGAAAATGAGATATTGGGACTCAACGTTCCATAATGCCATTGGATCCACCAAACGCAATTGGTTGGTGCTTAAGAATATCTTTCGATATCTCCAAGGCATCAAACGTCTTGTCCTGGTTTTTCAGTTTCACAAAATGTGAACACCGATATCATTGGATACATCGATCAGATCCCCACTATGTCGGATCGTAGACAAGCTTAGTGTTCCTATTAGGTGTGGTAGCCCTCTCATGAAGAGTCTTCGAAACAGACCTCATGGCTACATCCACCAACCATTATCTCAACAATAATGTTCTTGTGTTGCTCGGATGCAAACGGGTTACATAATAAGCAATATCACTATATTGCATATCTTGCAAGTCAAATCATGCGACTGATTTGTTCATCGGGTCTCTACCAACTTCTATGTTCAAGAAATGTGTTCATGGAATTGGTATATGATGACTTCGGAATATGCAAGAATCAGGGGGAGTATCTTCCTGAATTGTTACTGTTAAAGGCATCATATTATACTCTTTTTTCCTTCATGAGTTTACTCTATAGGTTCTCATAAAGGTTTTTAACAAGGTGATATCAACACAAGATCGTATGACATACTTTCTGTTTTTCCCACCGTGGTTTTTTGGAAAGTATATACGGCATATTTATTGTTCTCTTGATTCTATGAGTTTTCTCGTATTGAGTTAAAGGAGACAATAAACATTATATGTTGCATAATTTTTTCCTTATTTTCTCATTGGGTTTCAAGGAGTTTTGGCAACATATTATACTCCTCACATTTTTCCCACGGTTTTTTTTCCGGAGGAGCCACTTTTCAAGATGATGATATGGCATGGAGAAGAATAAATTAGGAAGAATGTTAGGATTTAATTAATACACTTAATTAAAGGAAAATCTCCCCTTGTCCTAACCGTCTCTCGGCAACAACCGCATCCGTTGATGTTGTTCGGGAACGGACGCGTCCCTTCTGTTGCGTCCTCTCAGATTGTATATAAAACGTTTTCGCAGTTTATTTGCGAGTTAATTTGGTCGTAGATTCGTAAAGAAACGAGCGAGGAAGTCAGACGATGACACAGCAGTCTGCATGTGTCGTCGTCTTGGCCGACCTGACCGCGGAAGGGGAGGGATTTCATTCCAGTCTAGTCCAGCGGAGAAACCCACGCACATAAACGACTTGCTACGTCACTTGTACACCTATATAAATTTTGCCCCAATGGACTACTTAATTTCAGTCCCTCAAAACCTATGACGTGATCAAGTGGGATGGACGGATGGGAGACTCCACGAGCAAAACATCAGAGGAACATACAATTCTTCACACAAGAAAATTCACCTTGATAGATGCATCTTCCTTTTTTTTCTTTTTTGAGTTGGATATAGATGCTTCTTCGTATCCTACTATAAAAAGAAGGGACATATATACTTGGACTTTTTCCTGACAGAAGCAGAATACATGACGGTGAAGCTGTACAGATTTACTGGTACCAACCGTGCGTAATACGGAGTCGTTTGTCCGTTAACTAATGTGATCCAAATTAACTGACGCGGCTTTAATACGTCTCCTTAATTTGGATGTGAGGGACTAAGACCATTTTTTCACTTCAAATTGAACTGCAAAAACGTTTTACATTAGTGTACAGAGGTAACACATATCCAGATTTCAGTAATACATTCCCTCAAACAAAAAAGATTTCAGTAACAAATCTTACTGTACCACCGAGCATGTCCAACACAACGCAGCATCAGTAAAGAGGCAACAGCTCTTGCAGTTACACAATCAGCACTGCCAATACAACAGCCCAGCCCAGCCAGACAACCAGATGAACAGCAAGATGAATGAGCCTTCTGCTCTCAGCCCCGCCTCTTTAAGAATCACACTGGATGTAAGCCAGTGGTACCAACAAATATATATATATATATATCCACGGTCGATCAACGAACACAAGCATCGTCGACCGCTCACCCTTATTCTGACCTGTTCCTTGCACCACTCCCACTAACTGGGCGTAAGGTGCAGGCCCTTTGGAGAAATTGCGACGGCGGCAGGATCAATCGCCGCCAAAAAAACACAAGTCGTCGCCTCCCGTGTGAAACCACGCTCTCTTCCTAGTGTTCCGAGCCGCCCAGGTCGCCCCATCTCACGTTGTACTTCGCCGCCAGGTAGTGGGCGCCCACGGGCCCACGGCTCCCGTAAGGGTACAGCTCGGGGGCCATCCGCTTCTGCTCCAGCTCCTTCAGCAGGGGCGTGAACAGCTCCCACGCGGCATCCAGCTCGTCCGACCGTATGAAGAGCCTTCGCTCTCCCTCTATCGCGTCGAGCAACAGCCTCTCGTAGGCATCGGGTATCTCCTTCGGGTATCTGAGGCAAGGTTCATAACAACACTTTAGAGATTACAACCAAGTGGCTGCTGCAAATTGGTAGTACTACACTCGAAAGACATGAGTAATTGAAATCACAAGGACTCAAAATACGTTTGAACATATTATAAATAAGGGCTGTAATAAACTGGATGGATTTACTCTTTCAAATTGGGTAGTTTATCCAATTCATGGAGTTTGATCAAGCACCATTTGCAGTTTCACCAAAATAAACTGTGAATGTCCAATAAAAATGACAATCTGTATGTCCAAGTTTATCCAATTTTTAATCTCCAAGAGACATCTCATACCACACATCGCACTCATTGCTACAATTACCAAGGCAGCCTATAAGTCCTAAACAAAGAAGCAAATGCTAGAGCTACAGTTTTTATCTGATTATATACACGCGAAGAAAGGAGCATTTTAGGTACAACGTCAGAACTAATACATCCATTCTTCCAAATAAACAAACCCCTCTGGGCACAAATATACAAGTGTTGGAAACTTCATCTTACCTTGCTGCATAGTGAAGATTCAAATTACTTCTATCCAGTCTCATGCCTAGACCAGGAATCTTGTTGTTAATCTTTAGGTAAATTCCTTCGTCCGGTTGCACGCGTATCACAAGCTCATTAGTAGCCCTGTCAAGATCGGTCCCGAAAGACCCCTTGTAGAGATTTCCAGGAACATGTCGGAACTGCACTCTAATCTCAGCCCTGAAATTTGTTTAATTGTTAAGCAACTTGCAACATGGGCCAGGGTCAGCGGCATAAAAGATAAACCAAAAAAAGTTTTTCAAGGCAAACACTTTTGTGTTATCAACCCAAGACCAATACTAATAAATATAAGCCAAATCATTCTGTGTTCATATCTTAAGAGTATAGCCAATGAACTAGGTGATAACATTCTTACATATAGTGAATAAGTTGGTCTAGCTGCATAAGCTAAAAATTAAATAACATGCACAAACAATTTAAAAAATGACATCAGGGTAAATATTCAATAAAATAGTAACATATAGCTAAAGTGAACGTGTGGCAAAGTGTAGGCACCATATTGACAATGAAAAATATTTTGAAGTGCACTTACTGTTTAGTATGCAAAGCTTTTCCAGCCTTCATGAGAAAGGGAACTCCATCCCATCTAGCGTTATTTATAAAAAGCGCAGCCGCAGCAAATGTTGGAGTCAGACTACCCTTGGGCACCGTCTTATCTTCAGTGTATCCAGGGTATGTAATACCACCCTTCATATGACTTTTATACTGTCCTATTACCACATCTTCCAATCGCAACGGCTTCATGGAGCGCAAAACTTTAACCTGAAAGGAATACACGGAAGTAACACTGAAGATCAATGAATGATGATTTCAGAATCAGTGTGCTCATTTCACATAAAACACAGATTATAAATGGATCTATGCTGCTTCAAAGTATGTCACAGTAACAAGATTGATGCATGATGCTTTAAAGCATCTAACAGAATGAAGATAAAACAGGTATCTAATGGGGAGAGGGAGGGGGGGGGGGATATTGGACATCCCTGCCATCCCTCTGTCCCCAGCAGGCGCCAACAGTTTTTCAGTTAAAACTGCATGTCTCGGTAACTTAAAATATGTTATATCCTTTGAGGCTTTGAGTAATATTACTAAGGAACGGGCACAAACCTTCTCGTTCCGTATGTCCTCTGCTTCCAAGCTAATAGGAGTTTCCATTGCAAATAGAGCTAGTATCTGAAGAAGATGATTCTGCATTATGTCTCGGATAATACCGTAGCTATCAAAGTACCTGGGTATTTCAACAATAAGGTAAGAGACAATCCAAGGGAAGTAACATGGTGCCATAAAGACAAACAAATCATTACCCTCCTCGCCCTTCAGTGCCAAAGTCTTCTGAGAATATCAGTTGCACATTCCTTATATATTGCCTTGACCACAGAGGCTCAAAAACAAGATTCGAGAAGCGAAGGACGGATAAGTTCTCCACCAGCTCCTTTCCCAAATAATGGTCAATCCTGCATAACAAATATAAAGGAGCAAAACATTCATAATTATCCCACTCCATGAAAATAACTACAATGCATCTCATGTTCTTGAATTCACAAGGGAGCATATCACCACTTATATGTTTTCCAATTGGCAGACTGCTTTGATATTCGCAGGGTATGAGAATGAGAGTTATATCTAAATTACCGATAAAAAGACAACATGAGCAATTCTCACTAATTAAACTAGATGCCTGTATCACCTGAAGATTTGGTCCTCTGACAGGAACTCCTTCAGACCTTTTGTTAGGGCAGCAGAAGACTCTGAGTCCCGGCCAAAGGGTTTTTCAACAATTACCCTTGTCCAGCCACTCTCAGATGATGCTGATTTGCTTGCACATTTTACAACATCCAGGAATATATTTGGCGGTATTGACAGGTAGAAAAGATGGTTAGAGACTCTGGGACCCTGCATATAAAGAACAATAATTTATCAGAATATAAGTACATTAATTTTTGAAAAGGAATGGATTAAGTATAAAATAATTGCATACATCAATTTTCTTACAGGGCACATGATTAAGATTTGTAAAGCCAGTGGATGCTGGCTTATTAGATCATATTTTTGCATCTTACTATGTACATGTAATATGCCAAAGTTATATTAAGGGACAGTTTTGCGACGCTACGGTTTTAGCAAGATGGAAACAAAGCACTAGCAAGAAAATGGTCCTATGAAGAATCCATCCCAAACAAATAGAAATCCTTTAACCTCATCATTAGAGGTAAAATCAATGATGCATTCCTGGTTTAATTTGAAGTGCTTATACAAACCTGATGCAGTTCGATCTTCTTGCCTAACTCTTTGAAATCTTCCTCTGAATCATATTGACCTGAGTGGTAGAAGCACCGTTTCAGAAACTCTTCCATTTTCTCACTACAGTTCTCCCTGAAAGAAAAGACAGAACAGTTATAGCAGCACCAACGGAAATGATTCTCTCTACACAGGATTTATTTACTTCGTAAGTTATGGTTGCGAGATCTTCATAGCTAAGCACCTTTTATCAATCCTGCAAGTCAGTGTTTTGCTGACCATGTGTCTCAGTTCAGCATCTGTCATTTTACTCCGCGCATAGCCAAAGATGGAGAAATGCTGCAGAAGAAAATATTTTAGGTTAGTTTTCTTCTTAGAAAAAAGTGGGTAAAAATGAATACTGGGTCGGAGAGAGCAATAGACAAACCTTGGGAAGACAACCCTCATAGTAGAGAGCAAAAAGGGCAGGAAATATCTTCTTCTTGGCGAGGTCGCCTGACGCTCCAACTACAGTGATGCTAACAGAAGCCTCGTCATCCTTGGCTAGAGCGGCCAAATCTTCATATTCCTCCACTGTGATTGATGAACTGCCATTTTCCACCGGTGAGGGGGCGGCAGGCGCGACAGCGTTCTCCACGGCAGTATCCATGGGACCTTTCACTACTGATGAAGAAGCGTAAATTGAGTAAACACAGCCATTGTGTATCATTCATACTACTAGTTAAGCAACAGGATTTCATCACACGAAATACGCACTCACTATGCGCTGGAAGCAAATCAAAATGAGGCAGGTAAAAGTTGACCCGAGAACCAATTCTTAGTTATTACTATTAAGCATCAACAATTCAGAGAGATGTAATAACATTGCTAACTCAAAGCGCTGGGGGTTCGTTAAGAATGGCAAGTATATGCTGGATTTAAACATCTCTAATTTACCAAAGCTAGTGAGAATCATCTCAAAGAATTCGTAGGCCCACATCATTCTTCTTGTTCTGACTTGTGGATGGCGACTCAATTTGTTTTAGACAGTACGTACAAGTAAGGTTGGTAATCGTGCACCAGCGTGGTAGGATTCAGATTAGGCTACGTATTGCAGAAAGAATGATGGTGGTGATGCAGGAGCAGAAGGCGGCAGAGCTCCAGGAGGAAGAAGCTCGGAGGCACAAAAGTCAACAGGCCAATTCAGTCTAGGAATCTGGGCTCTAGTGGTGGCTAGGTTCGGCTCAGCCATCCAAGACGACATGTAGGCGCGCAACTCCCAACCCGTCGCCTCACCTAAGGTCTCTGCTGAAGCTCCAATCGGACAAGGAGAAGGCAAGAGCGCGGAGAGAATCGATGCCCCGGCGGAACAGAGCAGGTCGAGAAGAGAGCGCCCACCTCCTTTTCCCGCGACGGCGTGGATGCGCCACCCTCCCGAGGCGGCGGCGGCCGATCTCCCGCCGCATCTGGCGAAGGAGAGCGCGAGGGACGACGAGGCGGGCCGGCGCGCGGCGGGGCCGCCGCCGGAGACGGGCGGGCACTTCATGCAGGAGAGCGCCATGTGCCCTGGCTCGGTCGCTCGGTGGCCGTCCCTGTCCGTGCGGCTGCTTCGGAGACGACGAGGCGAGGCGGGGCGGCTGGCTGGCGATAGGACGGGACACGGGCGGGGGCGGATGGGGACGGACGGAGGGGGAGGGGGAAGGGGAGAGGGAGGTTTTATCGGGGGTATCGACGGAGAGAAAGGCCAAAGTTTTGGTGCTGGATTGGGGTTGCGGCCTCTTGAGATCGCCGAGGGGCGAGGGGTGGGAGAATAAAATAGGCGAGCGCTCCGGGCGGAAACGCAAAGAGGTCGTGGCCCCTCGGCCGCCGCTGCGGCCGCGCGGGAGCGGAGAATGGTGTCGCGGCGGCGCTCCGCTCCGCTCGGGTGGTGCCGTGCGGGGTGGCACGCGTACGTACGTACGTACAGTGATGAGTCCGGCCGGCCGTCCTGGTTGGGGTCGGGGGACTCTTTTTTTTTTGGAACAAAGGGGGTCGGGGGACTTGGGATGTTTGGAGCGTCACAAAAGGAAGGAAAAAAAAAGGTTTTTGACCCTGCTCGGCTGCCAAAACCCACACGCTCCTCTCGGTTCTCGGTTTGGTCAGCGGGCGTGCTCGCAAGGGGCAGAACACATGATGTATCTACTGGAACCGCCACCCTCGAGAAAAGCGGCATCTGCCCCCAGCTTCACGAGGCCGGCCTCCAAGCTGCTCCGGCCGGTCCCTGCCTCCTCCGTCTGCCGCTCCGGCGGCAGGAGAGGGTGGGGACCTGATGCTTCGGTTCAGGTTTGTAGTTAGGAGTGGCCTAGTGCTTTCTTGAGGCGTTGTTTTCATCAAGGAGGCAGTGCCACCTCGGAATAATTTGTCTTTGCTTTTTTTCATCTTGACGTCGTTGTAACCAGTAGCGTCGGGGAGCATGTGGCCCAATCGTCTCGTCGATCTCTGGATCTGGTAAGTTTCGTGTCTAGTAGTCGCCCGTCGGTGCTCAGGCGGGTCACGATCGCGAAGGCATAGGCAGAGGGGGGATAGAATAGTAGAATACTCGGGCCGCTCGGGGCGAAAACGCAAAGAACGAATAGGGGTCGTGGGCTCGTGGCTCCTCGACCGCCGCAACGGGCGGGGCAGCTTGGAAGAATGGCGTCGCGACGGCGTTCGGACTGCGGGGTCGCACGTACGTACGTACAGTGCAGAGGCTGACGAGTCCAGTAGGCAGCTCTCCTCTCTTGGTTGGGGTTGGAGGGACTTGTGAAGCCGGGACCGTTACAACCCGGCTAACAACAACAAGGTCAAAGCACACCATCAACATCGTCGTCACAAAAACAGTGTCCTATCATTGTTCCTATGCCGCAAAAATTTGTGTTCTGACCATTTTTCCAAAAAAAAAAAGTTAAGTCAACTCTGATCTCAGTTTAAAAACTTTTTAGGATTTGTCCCTTGACGATGAAAAACTTATCCACGTCAGCACAACGCATCCTTGCTGTCAAACAGACTAACGATAACATGTACAACCCTATCGCCGATGTGTCCGGCAGGAGATGCGTGAAGACATTGTATCGTATACTTGGAATATATATTTTTACGATAGGGCGTGTGCATCTCTACCATCGAAGACATCGACGATAGGATGGTATACGCTATCGTCATGGACCCCGTCAATAGGAAAAGGGCCAGGTTCCAAAATATTTTTGAATAGGCCAGCTCTGATCCGGCTAAACTATTTGTGAAAAGGTCAAAACACCAAATTTTGCATTCGTACGCACCTGCGGTATACCAGCATGCGCATACCCTAGTTTGTTGTTTTTGTGTATTGATGATGAGCAGGCTCTGAGTACTTTGGACTTTGGGCCGTACTGTATTCAGATTCAGCTTTTTGTATTTTCGAACAAGTATGGACAACATGGATGGTTTTTTTCCTCACTTTCCGCTTTGCACTGGTTTTTTTTTACCACCTCTGAAAGTTCAGCGTTTTTACCTTGCTTCTCGGGAATCTCATTGGAGGGGCTCTCGGACGACGACGGTGGCGGGGCAGCGGACCGGCGGTGGGGGAGGAGGAGGGGCAGTTGGCCTGCGTAGCTGTGCGCTGTCGGAGTCGGACAAACACGGCGGAGGGGAAGACGGCCGGACGGGTCAGCTATGGCCTGGCCTAGCCGGCCGGCGAGCCGTCGACGACGAAAGTAGCGACGGTCTGCTGACAAGAGGCTCGCCTACAAGGTAGGGGTGACAAGTACTGTACTACGTTTCTGAACTACTCGCGACAGACAATGGTGTATTGCGCTCTCTCTCTCCCTCTCTCTCTCAGGCAAGGCTCATATATATATATATGTATATATATATATATGCTTTCCTCCCTGAGGCAAGGCTCATATATTCCTCTCCTTTCTTCTCTTCGCCGGCATTCCATGCTTCAGGATGAACCCTAAACCACTTCGGACCTTCCGCGTTTCCTCTTTCTCGAATTCCTTGCTTGCGGAATTGAGCAGCAAGGCAACCTGAATTCTATGAGGAAAGCCGAATCCGTTGCCTTCCTTTTTTTTCCCCCAAATTCCTAACTTGCCGACTGGAGGAAGAAGCCTGAAATTTTGAAGCGAAAGCCACAGACACCGGGTTTGTTGGTGCTCCTTCTTTTGAGTTCTTGTTCTTTCGTGTTTAAATTCGAATGCCTGCAAATATTGACATTCTTGGCCACAAAGACGGAATCAAAACCGACAACACTCACCTGAAAGATGCGTAACTGAATAATAATAGCATTTCAGCAAGGCGCAACGATCTCTTCGCACCGCCTTTCCTTTTTTTCAAAATTCCTAACTTGTGGAATCAGAGTCGATAACCTGAATCCTGTGAAATCCCAGAAACCCAAAGCCACATCCTTCCTCCTTTTTTACAAATTCTTGACTTGCAGGGTCGAGGAAACAAACCTGAATTTCAGGAAAGCTGGAAAGCGGAAACTGTCACAGCCACCGAGTTTCCTGAATCCTGATGCTCCTATCTTGGTGTTGTTAGTATCAGATGTTTAGATGTGCATGCCCGCAATATTTGACACCAGTGGACTCATGGACCCAAGGAAAGAACCCAAATTGACAGCACCTGGTGTGAAGAATGCCTGACTAAAGTAGCATATTCAGACAGGAAATTGCACCTCTACAGTTTAGTGAAACAAAGTTATAGAAGAGCTTGGATGTTCGCTTTCAGATGCTAAAAATACCCACTTCAATAAGAGATGCAAAGTGCCGCTGATTTTGGCGGGTGCATAGCATAATGGTGGATAATTTCAGATACATAATTAAACCTGTAACAATTATATTCTGCGAGTGATACAGCTATAATTTTGTACATAAGCATTAGAGTAGTGCGGTAACTCCACTGTACTATAGAATAGGTACATGGTGTTTAACATCTAGTTGCATGCCCATCCAACTAGTTGCCGTGGATCACAAGGTCACAACAAATGCCTGTTTGATGGCAACAATCCTGGCACAAACATCATGCATGCCTGGTCTATCTTTCGGCGAGTCCATGGTGCACATCAGGCCAATGCTGACCAAAGGTATAATATACTTCTGCATATGTAGGGAAAAGGCCGCCTCATCCTCCCCGGATGGCTAGATCAACATACTTGCGAAGGCTGAGAGCGTCGCTGCATAGTGCGTCCGTTGGTCGAATTGCCGTGAGCATCTCCAGTAGCAGCACCCCGAAGCTGTACACGTCATAGCCTGTCGATATTTTGCATCCCATCCCGTATTCTGTAAAACAGGGGCAGTGCACATAAATGTTTGGGAAACTAGGGAAAACAAAAGGGGTCAGAGTTGAACTCGGCAGTCGTTTCAAAGAAAAAAGAAGTATAACTTACCAGGTGCAATATATCCAATCGTTCCTCCGACGCTAACCAAGCCTTCTGATCCACCAATACCTGAAGTGAGAAACTTGGCAGACCCGAAGTCACCAATGCGCGAGGTCATGTCGTAGTCCAGCAGAACATTGCTTGGCTTTAGATCGCAGTGGATCAAAGGAGGTGTCAGCTGGTTGTGCACATACTCTAGAGCAGCAGCCACATCAGCAGCAATACTTATCCGCTGACCCAAGCTTAGCAGCCTCCTTGGGCTGCCTCGGTGAAGCCTTGGGTGTATCCACATGTCCAGGCTACCATTTGCCATGAACTCATAAACTATGGCCTTGAATTCCTCGCCCTCAAAATCTACCGTGGAGCATAGGGTGATAGCTTGAACCAGATTGCGGTGGCGGGTGTGTTTTAGCACTTCGCACTCGTTGAAAAAGCTATTTCTCGAACCTTGCTCGCTAAGATGGAACACCTTGATGGCCACTAGATCTGTCTCGAACTCAAACCGGCCAATGTAGACGGATGCTGTATGAGTTGAACTGATCCGGTTGACCAGAGAGAACCAATTGGTGGATTTAAGGATGTCTCCATATGACACCCTCTTCATTGTCTCCATGAAGCTTTCAGATGGTTGAGCTTTAGTTCCCTTCATAATAGTGACAACAACACATAATAATGAGAACACGGCAATAGTAATTGGTGGAGCTATTATCAGCAGCAGGCGTGTGTTGATCTTCCTTCTTGTTGCTGAGGAGGTTGGGCAAATGGGCAATCCAAATATGGCAGCAGCTGTTTCACATAAGCCTGTGTTGCCTTGCAGGAATACTGCAGCTGAATTTTCAAATATGCCACCAGTCGGGATTGGCCCTTCAAATTTGTTGTATGATATATTGATATAATTTAAGCTGCTGAAGTTCACAAAATACTGTGGAACTTGACCAGTTAAATTGTTCTCGGACAGATCTATTTGCTGTATGACCTTCAGTTTGCTGAAAGACTCGGGAATACTCCCATTAAGCATGTTGCTTTTGATTTGAAGGGATAGCAGTTGAACACACAGGCCAAGTTCAGAAGGAAGGCTACCAGATAATTTGTTGTTGGAAACATTAAGGAGGCCAAGATTGATCAGGTTACTAACTTCCCATGGTATTGGCCCAGTCAGGTTGTTGTTTGACAAGTCAAAACCCAATGAAAGGGAGGAAATACTGAAGAGTTCTCTTGGTATGAATCCATCAAGGTGGTTAACTGACATGTTCAGCATAGCTAGCCTTTTGCAGTGTCCTATATTTGCTGGTATGTTTCCAGAAAATTCATTGTCATCAAGATAAAGCTGGCTGAGTTGAGCAAGATTACCAACTGTTGATGGAATTTCACCTGACAACTTATTCCTGGATAGTCTCAGAACAAACAAGTTGCTGAAGTTCCCAACTCTCAGGGGAATTTGT
This sequence comes from Hordeum marinum, assembly GCA_022496015.1. NCBI lineage: Eukaryota > Viridiplantae > Streptophyta > Magnoliopsida > Poales > Poaceae > Hordeum > Hordeum marinum. The sequence goes on from CM039673.1 coordinate 37,751,482, forward strand.
CCTGAGAGCATGTTCTGGCCCATGTCAAGCAGAGTGAGGTTTACAAGGTTGCCTATCTCAGCTGGTATGTTTCCTGAAATCTGGTTTCCTCCAAAGTTTAACCGCTCCAGCTTTGTTGAAAGGTTGCCTACTGCTTTTGGCAAACTTCCATTCAGCATATTCCCATCCACTGATAATATTAACAACTGAGTGCAATTGGTCAGAGAGGTGAGGAAGGCCCAGTCATCAGCTTCGAGTTTATTATCTCCTAGAAACAGTGCACTCAAGCTTGCCAGTGATCCTAGAGATGGCACCACGCCCGTCAGAAAGTTGCTTTGAAGATCAAGCACTATGAGGTTTAACATGCTGGTCAGAGAATCTGGGACCGATCCAAGAAACTTGTTGCCTCCCATTTCCAGCATTTGGAGATTCGGAAGTGAGTGGCCAATGTCAGAGGGTATCTGTCCAATAAAACTATTGCTGTCTAGGCTAAAGAGTGTGAGTGATGACATATTGTACAGTGTGTCTGGGACATGCCCCGATAATCTATTGTAACTTAGATCTAGCATTGTTAGGTTTGGAATTTGACCCAAAGTTTCTGGAATTGATCCTCCCAAGTTGTTTTGTGCTAGCAGGAGGGAACGCAATGATGAAACATTACCCAAAGATGTTGGTACAGTACCAGAAAGTGAATTCCCTGTAAGACCGAGAAATTGCAGAGCTCCCATCTTTTGGAAATGTGGGATAGCCCCAGCGAGATCATTAAACCGGAGATGAACAAGACGAAGTTTGGACGAGTTGAACAAATTAGCTGGGATCACCCCAGATAAGTTATTACGTGAGAGGGTTATCTCACTGAGTGACGAACTATTTGCTAAGGAATCAGGGATAGCTCCGCTAAGAGAATTGTTTGCAAGATTGACATAGCTAAGAGATGCAGACGCACCTATTGACAGAGGGATGTCACCTGAAAACTTGTTGCCCGCAAGATTCAGAGTTTGGAGGGTCCGAAGCTCACCTATCTTGTCAGGTATGCTTCCAGAAAATTGATTGCTTGGAAGGTCCATCTGTACTAGAGAACTAAGGGCTGCTATGCATCTGGATAGTGTTCCAGTGAGCGATGCAGACCTGAATTGTATGGACACAACACGGATTGGGAGGGTCATGCCGCAGGTGACCCCTTGCCAGCTGCAGAAGTTGAGTGAGTCATTGCGCCATGATCTGAGAACACCGGCGGGTTCCCTTGAGATGCCAGCTTTGAAGCAGAGAAGGGCTTGCCGGTCATTCTCGGATCTGTTGCTAGCTTGTGCTGATGTGAACACCATTGTGTTTGAGGTCAGAAATACGAGGATGGTGTAGAGAAGAAAGAGTGCATGGTGGGAAGGAACAATCGAAGATTGGGTGCCAAGGACTTGAGGAGGCATGTCTCTGTTCTTGGTAAAATGGAGTAGGTTCGTCAAAGATTTTGTGTGTGTGCTTAGATATATGTTACTAGAAGGGTAAGGGAGTTGAAACTTCTTCAGTGCTGGGCTGCCGGCTTGTTTGGCTTGGTTCTATTGACGTCACGCCTCAGATGTTTTCTTGTTGTTGTTTTCCCGCAGACACCCCCCCCCCCCAGATGATTGAAAAAAGCCTGAACACAAAGGAACTCGTGAGGTTCATGTGGGTAAAGAATACAGGTTCATAAAAACCAGTCTATCGAAGTATAAATACCATTCTCTGCTTGCTATACAATCTACAGCCTGTGCACCCGAGAATCCGCCAAATGGAAGTATCAAGTGAGCTGAATACATCAGAAAAAAAGGGGACAAGCTGGCTCCTCACTTACCATTATATACCTTTGCCGCCTTCCAAGTACTAACAAAGAAAGAGAGAAATTGCACATGACATATGTTACAGTTGGACCAAGTATCCTATTGTAAGCCCAAGCAAAAAAGTAATCAAGGAGAAGTAATGGACATGGCATGATGCCAAAGACTTGGTCTGTCTTGGTTGCAGTTGCAGGAAAGTTAGTCAACGATCCACAACAACCTATCCCCATCATCAAGCTTCCTTGGACATGAATTACCTGAGAATCTTAAAAGAGATGATAGACAAAATTAAATCCATGGCATGATAATACATAACGAGTATGGACAGGACATCTATCATTGTTCCACAGAATCTCCAAGGGAACCATCCTGAACGAACGCTTATTGGTGAACCTGGGCTATCGTGTTTCACTTACAGTACAGTTATTCGGCGAATTAATGGCTGCTGCCTTTCTCCCACTCCACACCTTCGACGCCTCCAACGAATAATTTATGCGTCCAATCAGCCCAAATCACGTCCTGGTATCCAAGTAGATGAATGAATTAGGGTCTGGCACTACACAAAGTCGTAATTTTTATTAAGGAAAAGTCCGAGCAGAAATCGTACCTGGGGCTAGGGACCTAGGGTACGGGAAGATGTGGAGTGGAGGATGCAGCGCTGAGGTTGGGGCTTCGCGTTGCCGAGGCCCGGGGACTCGGCTGGACCCCCGCCGCCGTACGGGCACCTCCTCCTCGCCCGGGCGGCGGGAAGCAGGCGGCGTCGGCGGGCGGGAGGAGTTATTGGGTTGGAGCGGGAGGGGAGTGGGAGCTCCCATTTGGCTCGCTCGCTCGCTGCAGCCGCGTGGCGGTGGCGGCTGAGCGGGAGAAATGCCGGAGCGCGGTGACGGAGGGGGGAGGGAACTCTTGCGAGGAAGAAGAAGAAGAAAAGGAAAGGGGTAAATTGGTAAATACTCGTATTTGTTACTCTCGAGTTAGTTTTTTTTAGGGGACTCTCGAGTTAGTTAACTGTGGAAAATATGATGATGGTCAGTTCAAAAAAACATTTTCTATTAGCATTTTTAATGCTTAATGACATACATTGGCGTGTATGCAGAATGAAATTGTTGCAGTACTAGTCAATTCGTAAATTTTACCATGTAAATGTGTTTCTTTTCCAAGAATTTCATTGTACACACACACACAAACACACACACACACACACACACACACACACACACACAATAACATGGTTGATATTTTCAATGTGCTCAAGGTTTCTTTGAATTTGTTAAATACAGGATGCACTCTACTAGTTACAAAACTACCTTTTCCTTAAATACAGTATATCAACGTGGAGGCCGACATGGGGAAACCCTAGTGTTGGAAATATGCCCTAGAGGAAATAATAAAATAGTTATTATTGTATTTCCTAGTTCATGATAATTGTCTATTGTTCGTGCTATAATTGTATTAACCAGAAACCGTAATACATGTGTGAATACATAGACCACAACATGTCCCTAGTAAGCCTCTAGTTGGCTAGCTCGTTGATCAATAGATGGTCACGGTTTCATGACCATGGACATTGGATGTCATTGATAACGGGATCACATCATTAGGAGAATGATGTGATGGACAAGACCCAATCCTAAGCATAGCACAAGATCGTGTAGTTCGTCTGCTAAAGCTTTTCAATGTCAAGTATCGTTTCCTTAGACCATGAGATTGTGCAACTCCCGGATACCGTAGGAATGCTTTGGGTGTGCGAAACGTCACAACGTAACTGGGTGGCTATAAAGGTGCACTACGGGTATCTCCGAAAGTGTCTGTTGGGTTGGCACGAATCGAGACTGGGATTTGTCACTCCGTGTGACGGAGAGGTATCTCTGGGCCCACTCGGTAAGACATCATCATAATGAGCTCAATGTGACTAAGGAGTTAGCCACGGGATGATGTATTACGGAACGAGTAAAGAGACTTGCCGGTAACGAGATTGAACAAGGTATAGAGATACCGACGATCGAATCTCGGGCAAGTATCATACCGATAGGCAAAGGGAATTGTATACGGTATTGATTGAATCCCCGACATCGTGGTTCATCCGATGAGATCATCGTGGAGCATGTGGGAACCAACATGGGTATCCAGATCCCGCTGTTAGTTATTGGCCGGAGAAGTGTCTCGGTCATGTCCACGTGTCTCTCGAACCCGTAGGGTCTACACACTTAAGGTTAGATGACGCTAGGGTTATAGGGAAATGGTATACGTGATTACCGAAGGTTGTTCGAGTCCCGGATGAGATCCCAGACATTACGAGGAGCTCCGGAATGGTCCGGAAGTAAATATTGATATATAGGAAGTCCAGTTTTGGTCACCGAAAAGTTTTCGGACTCATCAGTAGTGTACCTGGAGTGCCGGGAGGGTGCCGGAGGACCCCCGGGAGGGGTGTGACGACCAGAGGACCTCATGGGCAGTTAGATAAATTGTGCCAGCCCTTATCGGGCTGGGAAATACTTTTGCTAAAGGCCCATGTGCATAGGGATCAAGAGATAAGGGCAAAAAGGATTTAAAAGGAAGAGATCCACCTCCCTTGTGGGAGGTGGACTCTCCACTTAGTTCGACCGAACCTCTCCTCCTTGGAGGAGGGGCCAAGGCAGCCCTCCCTCTCCCTCCTCCTATATATACTTGAGGTTTTGGCCTTTTGAGAACAGATCTGAACTCTCTCTCTCACGGCGAAACCCTACCTCTCTTCTTCCTCCTCCGCAACGCTTAGGTGAAGCCCTGCCGGAATACCTTGCTACTCCACCATCATGCCGTCGTGCTGCTGTTGGAGCTCTTCCCCAACCTCTCCTTCCTCCTTGCTGGATCAAGGCGTAGGAGACGTCGTCGGGCTGCACGTGTGTTGAACGCGGAGGCGCCGTTGTTCGGCGCTGAGATCGGAGTCCACTGCGATCTGAATCGCTACGAGTACGAATCCACCAACCGCGTTCTTGTAATGCTTTCGCTTAGCGATCTTCAAAGGTATGAAGATGCAATCTCTCCCCACTCGTTGCTGGTTTCTTCATGGATAGATCTTGGTGATCGTAGAATTTTTTTTGATTTACTACTACGTCTCCCAACAGTGGCATCATGAGCTAGGTCTATGCGTAGAATCTATGCACGAGTAGAACACAAAGCAGTTGTAGGCGTCGATCTTGTTAACTTGCTTACCACTACTAGTCTTATCTTGATCCGGTGGTATTGTGGGATGAAGCGGCCCGGACCAACTTTACACGTACGCTTACGTGAGATCGGTTCCACCGCCTAACATGCACTTGTTGCATAAGGTGGCTAGCGGGTGTCTGTCTCTCCCACCTTAGTCGGATTGGATTCGGTGAAAAGGGTCCTTATGAAGGGTAAATAGCAATTGGCATATCACGTTGTGGTTTTGGTGTAGGTAAGAAACGTTCTTGCTAGAAACCTATAGCAGCCATGTAAAAACTTGCAACTACAAATTAGAGGATGTCTAACTTGTTTTTGCAGCATATGCCTTGTGATGTGATATGGCCAAAAGGATGTGATGTGATGCATTGTGATGTATGAGATTGATCATGTTCTTGTAATAGGATTCACGACTTGCATGTCGATGAGTATGACAACCGGCAGGAGCCATAGGAGTTGTCTTATTTTATTGTATGACCTGTGTGTCAATCATAAACGCCATGTAATTACTTTACTTTATTGCTAAATGTTAGCCATAGTAGTAGAAGTATAGTTGGCGAGACAACTTCATGAAGACACGATGATGGAGATCATGATGATGGAGATCATGGTGTCGTGCTGGTGACAGTGATGATCATGGTGCCCCGAAGATGGAGATCAAAGGAGCAAGATGATAGTGGCCATATCTTGTCACTATGTTGATTTCATGTGATGTTTATCATGTTTACATCTTATTTGCTTAGAACGACGGTAGTAAATAAGATGATCTCTCAATAAAATTTCAAGAGATGTGTTCACCCTAACTGTGCACTGTTGCTAAGGATCGTTGTTCCGAAGCACCACCTGATGATCGGGTGTGATAGGTTCTAACGTTCGCATACAACGGGTGGAAGCTAGATTTACACACGCGGAACACTTAGGTTTACTTGACGAGCCTAGCATGTACAAACATGGCCTCGGAACACGGAAGACCCAAAGGTCGAACATGAGTTGTATAGAAGATGCGATCAACATGGAGATGTTCACCATGGATGACTAGTCCGTCTCACGTGATGATCAGACACGGGCTAGTTGACATGGATCATGTAACACTTGGATGACTAGAGAGATGTCTATCTGAGTGGGAGTTCATTAAATAATTTGATTATGTGAACTTAATTATCATGAACTTAGTCTAAAATTGTCTTTACTATCTATATTGTAGATCCAATGGCCAACGCGAATGTCACCCTTAACTTCAACGCGTTCCTAGAGAAAACCAAGCTGAAAGATGATGGAAGCAACTATGCAGACTGGGTCCGTGGCTTGAGGATCATCCTCATAGCTTCCAAGATATTGTATGTCCTTGATGCACCACTAGGTGACGCACCCATTTTCCTAGTGGACCAAGACGTTATGAACTCTTGGCAGTCACGCTGTGATGATTACTCCCTTGTTTAGTGCGGCATGCTTTACAGTTTAGAATCGGGGCTCCAAAAGCGTTTTGAGCAACACGGAGCATATGAGATGTTCCAAGAGCTGAAACTGGTTTTCCAAGCTCATGCCAGGGTCAAGATATATGAAGTCTCCGACAAGTTCTTCAGTTGTAAGATGGAGGATAATATTTCTGTCAGTGAGCACATCCTCAAGATGTCTGGGCTACACAACCGCTTGACTCAGCTGGAAGTTAATCTCCCAGATGACTCGGTCATTGACAGAATCCTCCAGTTGCTTCCACCTAGCTACAAGAGCTTTGTGATGAACTACAACATGCAAGGGATGGAGAAGTCCATTCCTGAGTTGTACTCGATGCTGAAATCAGCGGAGGTCGAGATCAAAAAGGAGCATCAAGTGTTGATGGTGAATATGACTACTAGTTTCAAGAAAGGCAAGGGTAAGAACAACTTCAAGAAAGCCGGCAAAGCTGTTGCCGCGCCCGGTAAGCAAGTTGTCGGGAAGAAGAAGAACAAGAATGGACCCAAGCCTGAGACTGAGTGCTTTTATTGTAAGGGTACCGGTCACTGGAAGCGGAACTACCCCAAGTACTTAGCGGATAAGAAGGACGACAACATTAAAGGTATATGTGATATACTTGTTATTGATGTGTACTTAACCAGCGCTCATAGTAGCTCCTGGGTATTTGATACCGGTGCAGTTGCTCACATTTGTAACTCCAAGCAGGAGATGTAGAATAAGCGGAGGCTGGCAAAGGACGAGGTGACGATGCCCATCGGGAATGGTTCCAAGGTCGATGTGATCTCCGTCGGCATGCTACCTCTACATCTACCTTCGGGATTAGTTTTAAACCTTAATAATTGTTATTTAGTACCAGCTTTGAGCATGAACATTGTATCTGGATCTCGCTTGATGCGAGATGGTTACTCATTTAAATCTGAGAATAGTGGTTGTTCTATTTATATGAGAGAAATGTTTTATGGTCATGCCCCGCTGGTCAATGGTTTATTTTTGATGAATCTCGAAAGTGATGTTACACATGTCCATAGTGTGAGTACCAAAAAGTGTAAGGTTAATAACGATAGTCCCACTTACATGTGGCACTGCCGCCTTGGTCATATTGGTGTCAAACGCATGAAGAAGCTCCATGCTGATGGACTTTTGGAGTCACTTGATTTCGAATCATTTGACACATGTGAACCATGCCTCATGGGCAAGATGACCAAGACTCCGTTCTCCGGAACAATGTAGCGAGCAACTGACTTGTTGGAGATAATACATACCGATGTATGCGGTCCAATGAGCGTCGAGGCTCACGGTGGCTACCGTTATGTTCTCACCCTCACTGATGACTTGAGCAAATATGGGTATGTCTACTTAATGAAACACAAGTCTGAAACCTTTGAAAGGTTCAAGGAATTTCAGAGTGAGGTAGAGAATCAACATGACAGGAAAATAAAATGCCTACGATCTGATTGTGGCAGAGAATATTTAAGTCACGAGTTTGGCACGGACCTTAGGAAATGTGGAATTGTTTCACAACTCACGCCGCCCGGCACACCTCAGCGAAATGGTGTGTCTGAACGTCGTAATCGCACTCTATTGGATATGGTGCGATCTATGATGTCTCTTACCGACTTACCGCTATCATTTTGGGGATATGCATTAGAGACTGTCGCATTCACTTTAAATAGGGCACCGTCTAAATCCGTTGAGACGACACCGTATGAATTATGGTTTGGAAAGAAACCTAAGCTGTCGTTTCTAAAAGTTTGGGGATGCGATGCTTATGTGAAGAAACTTCAACCTGAGAAGCTCAAACCCAAAGCGGAAAAGTGCGTCTTCATAGGTATCCCAAAGAGACTATTGGGTATACCTTCTACCAACGATCCGAAGGCAAAGTCTTTGTTGCCAAGAATGGATCCTTTCTCGAGAAAGAGTTTCTCTCGAAAGAAGTAAGTGGGAGGAAAATAGAACTTGATGAGGTAATCGTACCTCCACTCGAACTGGAGAGTAGCACATCACAGGAAGTTGTTTCTATGGAGCCTACACCGGCTGGAGAGGAAGTAAATGATGATGATCATGAAACTTCAGATCAAGTTACTATTGAACGTCGAAGGTCCACTAGGACACGTTCAGCACCAGAGTGGTACGGGAAACCTGTCCTAGAAATCATGTTGTTGGACAACGGTGAACCTTCGAACTATGAAGAAGCGATGGCGGGCCCGGATTCCAACAAATGGCTTGAGGCCATGAAATCCGAGATAGGATCCATGTATGAAAACAAAGTATGGACTTTGGTGGACTTGTCTGATGATAAGCGAGCCATTGAAAATAAATGGATTTTTAAGAAGAAGACTAACTCGGACGGTAATGTGATCGCCTATAAGGCTCGGCTTGTCGCTAAGGGTTATCGACAAGTTCAAGGAGTTGACTACGATGAGACTTTCTCACCCGTAGCGATGCTGAAGTTTGTCCGAATCATTTTAGCAGTTGCCGCATTTTATGATTATGAGATCTAGCAAATGGACGTCAAAACGACATTCCTTAATGGCTTCCTCAAGGAAGAACTATATATGATGCAGCCGGAAGGTTTTCTCGATCCTAAAGATGCTAACAAAGTATGCAAGCTCCAGCGCTCCATCTATGGGCTGGTGCAAGCATCTCGGAGTTGGAACATTCGCTTTAATGAGGTGATTAAAGCGTTTGGGTATGTACAAGTTTATGGAGAACCCTGTATTTACAAGAAAGTGAGTGGGAGCTCTGTAGCATTTCTTATATTATATGTGGATGACATGCTGATAATGGGAAATGATATAGAACTCTTGGAAAGTATAAAGGCCTACTTGAATAAGTGTTTTTCAATGAAGGACCTTGGAGAAGCTGTTTACATATTAGGTATTAAGATCTATAGAGATAGATCGAGACGCCTCATAGGTCTTTCACAAAGCACATACCTTGAAAAGATATTGAAGAAGTTCAATATGGATCAGTCCAAGAAGGGGTTCTTGCCTGTGTTACAGGGTGTGAGATTGAGTGCGACTCAATGCCTGACCACGGCAAAGGATAGAGAAGAGATGAGTGTCATCCCCTATGCTTCAGCCATAGGCTCTATTATGTATGCCATGCTGTGTACCAGACCTGATGTGAACCTTGCCATAAGTTTGGTAGGGAGGTACCAAAGTGATCCCGGAGCGGAACACTGGACAGCGGTCAAGAATATCCTGAAGTACCTGAAAAGGACAAAGGATATGTTTCTCGTATATGGAGGTGCCGAAGAGCTCGTCGTAAAGGGTTACGTCGACGCTAGCTTCGACACAGATCTGGACGACTCCAAGTCGCAAACCGGATAAGTGTATATTTTGAACGGAGTGGCAGTCAGCTGGTGCAGCAGCAAGCAAAGCGTCGTGGCAGCATCTACATGTGAAGCGGAGTACATAGCTGCTTCGGAAGCAGCAAAGGAGGGAGTCTGGATGAAGGAGTTCATCACCGACCTAGGAGTAATTCCCAATGCATCGGGCCCAATGACTCTACTCTGTGACAACACTGGAGCTATTGCCCTTGCGAAGGAGCCCAGGTTTCACAAGAAGACAAGACACATCAAGCGCCGCTTCAACTCCATCCGTGATTACATGAAGGAGGGAGATATACATATTTGTAAAGTGCATACGGATCTGAATGTCACAGATCCGTTGACTAAACCTCTCTCACGAGCAAAACATGATCAACACCAGAATGCTATGGGTGTTCGATCATCACAATGTAACTAGATTATTGACTCTAGTGCAAGTGGGAGACTGTTGAAAATATGCCCTAGAGGCAATAATAAAATAGTTATTATTGTATTTCCTAGTTCATGATAATTGTCTATTGTTCGTGCTACAATTGTATTAACCAGAAACCGTAATACATGTGTGAATACATAGACCACAACATGTCCCTAGTAAGCCTCTAATTGGCTAGCTCGTTAATCAATAGATGGTCACGGTTTCATGACCATGGACATTGGATGTCGTTGATAACGGGATCACATCATTAGGAGAATGATGTTATGGACAAGACCCAATCCTAAGCATAGCACAAGATCGTGTAGTTCGTCTTTTCAATGTCAAGTATCGTTTCCTTAGACCATGAGATTGTGCAACTCCCGGATACCGTAGGAATGCTTTGGGTGTGCGAAACGTCACAACGTAACTGGGTGGCTATAAAGGTGCACTACGGGTATCTCCGAAAGTGTCTGTTGGGTTGGCACGAATCGAGACTGGGATTTGTCACTCCGTGTGACGGAGAGGTATCTCTGGGCCCACTCGGTAAGACATCATCATAATGAGCTCAATGTGACTAAGGAGTTAGCCACGGGATGATGTATTACAGAACGAGTAAAGAGACTTGCCGGTAACGAGATTGAACAAGGTATAGAGATACCGACGATCGAATCTCGGGCAAGTATCATACCGATAGACAAAGGGAATTGTATACGGTATTGATTGAATCCCCGACATCGTGGTTCATCCGATGAGATCATCGTGGAGCATGTGGGAACCAACATGGGTATCCAGATCCCGCTGTTGGTTATTGGCCAGAGAAGTGTCTCGGTCATGTCCACGTGTCTCTCGAACCCGTAGGGTCTACACACTTAAGGTTAGATGACGCTAGGGTTATAGGGAAATGGTATACGTGATTACCGAAGGTTGTTTGAGTCCCGGATGAGATCCCAGACATTACGAGGAGCTCCGGAATGGTCCGGAAGTAAAGATTGATATATAGGAAGTCCAGTTTTGGTCACCGAAAAGTTTTCGGACTCATCAGTAGTGTACCTGGAGTGCCGGGAGGGTGCCGGAGGACCCCCGGGAGGGGTGTGATGACCAGAGGACCTCATGGGCTGTTAGATAAACTGTGCCAGCCCTTATCGGGCTGGCAAATACTTTTGCTAAAGGCCCATGTGCATAGGGATCAAGAGATAAGGGCAAAAAGGATTTAAAAGGAAGAGATCCACCTCCCTTGTGGGAGGTGGACTCTCCACTTAGTTCGACCGAACCTCTCCTCCTTGGAGGAGGGGCCAAGGCAGCCCTCCCTCTCCCTCCTCCTATATATACTTGAGGTTTTGGCCTTTTGAGAACAGATCTGAACTCTCTCTCTCACGGCGAAACCCTACCTCTCTTCTTCCTCCTCCGCAACGCTTAGGCGAAGCCCTGCCGGAATACCTTGCTACTCCACCACCATGCCGTCGTGCTGCTGTTGGAGCTCTTCCCCAACCTCTCCTTCCTCCTTGCTGGATCAAGGCGTAGGAGACGTCGTCGGGCTGCACGTGTGTTGAACGCGGAGGCGCCGTTGTTCGGCGCTGAGATCGGAGTCCACTGCGATCTGAATCGCTACGAGTACGAATCCACCAACCGCGTTCTTGTAATGCTTTCGCTTAGCGATCTTCAAAGGTATGAAGATGCAATCTCTCCCCACTCGTTGCTGGTTTCTTCATGGATAGATCTTGGTGATCGTAGAATTTTTTTTGATTTACTACTACGTCTCCCAACAGTGGCATCATGAGCTAGGTCTATGCGTAGAATCTATGCACGAGTAGAACACAAAGCAGTTGTAGGCGTCGATCTTGTTAACTTGCTTACCACTACTAGTCTTATCTTGATCCGGTGGTATTGTGGGATGAAGCGGCCCGGACCAACTTTACACGTACGCTTACGTGAGATCGGTTCCACCGCCTAACATGCACTTGTTGCATAAGGTGGCTAGCGGGTGTCTGTCTCTCCCACCTTAGTCGGATTGGATTCGGTGAAAAGGGTCCTTATGAAGGGTAAATAGCAATTGGCATATCACGTTGTGGTTTTGGTGTAGGTAAGAAACGTTCTTGCTAGAAACCTATAGCAGCCATGTAAAAACTTGCAACTACAAATTAGAGGATGTCTAACTTGTTTTTGCAGCATATGCCTTGTGATGTGATATGGCCAAAAGGATGTGATGTGATGCATTGTGATGTATGAGATTGATCATGTTCTTGTAATAGGATTCACGACTTGCATGTCGATGAGTATGACAACCGGCAGGAGCCATAGGAGTTGTCTTATTTTATTGTATGACCTGTGTGTCAATCATAAACGCCATGTAATTACTTTACTTTATTGCTAAATGTTAGCCATAGTAGTAGAAGTATAGTTGGCGAGACAACTTCATGAAGACACGATGATGGAGATCATGATGATGGAGATCATGATGATGGAGATCATGGTGTCGTGCTGGTGACAGTGATGATCATGGTGCCCCGAAGATGGAGATCAAAGGAGCAAGATGATAGTGGCCATATCTTGTCACTATGTTGATTTCATGTGATGTTTATCATGTTTACATCTTATTTGCTTAGAACGACGGTAGTAAATAAGATGATCTCTCAATAAAATTTCAAGAGATGTGTTCACCCTAACTGTGCACTGTTGCTAAGGATCGTTGTTCCGAAGCACCACCTGATGATCGGGTGTGATAGGTTCTAACGTTCGCATACAACGGGTGGAAGCCAGATTTACACACGCGGAACACTTAGGTTTACTTGACGAGCCTAGCATGTACAAACATGGCCTCGGAACACGGAAGACCCAAAGGTCGAACATGAGTTGTATAGAAGATGCGATCAACATGGAGATGTTCACCATGGATGACTAGTCCGTCTCACGTGATGATTAGACACGGGCTAGTTGACATGGATCATGTAACACTTGGATGACTAGAGAGATGTCTATCTGAGTGGGAGTTCATTAAATAATTTGATTATGTGAACTTAATTATCATGAACTTAGTCTAAAATTGTCTTTACTATCTATATTGTAGATCCAATGGCCAACGCGAATGTCACCCTTAACTTCAACGCGTTCCTAGAGATAACCAAGTTGAAAGATGATGGAAGCAACTATGCAGACTGGGTCCGTGGCTTGAGGATCATCCTCATAGCTTCCAAGATATTGTATGTCCTTGATGCACCACTAGGTGATGCACCCATTTTCCTAGTGGACAAAGACGTTATGAACGCTTGGCAGTCACGCTGTGATGATTACTCCCTTGTTTAGTGCGGCATGCTTTACAGTTTAGAATCGGGGCTCCAAAAGCGTTTTGAGCAACACGGAGCATATGAGATGTTCCAAGAGCTGAAACTGGTTTTCCAAGCTCATGCCAGGGTCAAGATATATGAAGTTTCCGACAAGTTCTTCAGTTGTAAGATGGAGGATAATATTTCTGTCAGTGAGCACATCCTCAAGATGTCTGGGCTACACAACCGCTTGACTCAGCTGGAAGTTAATCTCCCAGATGACTCGGTCATTGACAGAATCCTCCGGTTGCTTCCACCTAGCTACAAGAGCTTTGTGATGAACTACAACATGCAAGGGATGGAGAAGTCCATTCCTGAGTTGTACTCGATGCTGAAATCAGCGAAGGTCGAGATCAAAAAGGAGCATCAAGTGTACCAAGAGTGTCGGGAGGGTGCCAGAGGACCCCCGGGAGGGGTGTGACGACCAGAGTGTTGGAAATATGCCCTAGAGGCAATAATAAATTAGTTATTATCATATTTCCTTGTTCATGATAATCATTTATTATCCATGCTATAATTGTATTGATCGGAGACTTAGATGCATGTGTGGATACATAGACAAAACCATGTCCCTAGTATGCCTCTAATAGACTAGCTCGTTGATCAAAAGATGGTTAAGGTTTCCTAGCCATGGACATAAGATGTCATTTGATAACGGGATCACATCATTAGGAGAATGATGTGATGGACAAGACCCAAACTACAAACGTAGCATATGATCGTGTGAGTTTATTGCTACTGTTTTCTGCATGTCAAGTATATGTTCCTATGACCATGAGATCATGCAACTCACGGATGTCGGAGGAGTGCCTTGTGTGCATCAAACGTCGCAACATAACTGGGTGACTATAAAGGTGCTCTACAGGTATCTCCGATGGTGTCTGTTGAGTTGGCATGGATCGAGACTGGGATTTGTTACTCCGTGTGACGGAGAGGTATCTCAGGGCCCACTCGGTAATACAACATCACAATGAGCCTTGCAAGCAATGTGACTAATTGTTAGTTGTGGGATCTTGTATTACGTAACGAGTAAAGAGACTTGCCAGTAACGAGGTTGAACTAGGTATGGAGATACCGACGATCGAATCTCGGGCAAGTAACATACCGAAGAACAAAGGGAACGTTATACGGGATTAACTGAATCCTTGACATAGAGGTTCGACCGATAAAGATCTTCGTAGAATATGTAGGAACCAATGTGGACGTCCAGGTCCCGCCATTGGTTATTGACCATAGAGGTGTCTCGGTCATGTCTACATAGTTCTCGAACCCGCAGGGTCTGCACACTTAAGGTTCGGTGACGTTTCGATAGTGTAGAGTTATGTATGGTGGTGACCGAAGTTTGTTCGGAGTCCCGGATGAGATCCCAGACATCACGAGGAGCTCCGGAATGGTCCGGAGGTAAAGATTCATATATAGGAAGTACCGGTTTGGTTTCCGGAAAAGTTTCGGGCTCATCGGTAGTGTACCGGGAGTGTCGGTAGTGTACCGGGAGGCCTTCGGGAGGGGTATTTCGACCCCAAGAGGTCCATGGGCTGTGGGAGAATAATAACCAGCCCTTAGTGGGCTGGGAAAACAGCCACAAAGGCCCATGGCATAGGAGAGAAGGTCCTAAAGCAAAAAGTGGAAAATCAGCCAATAGGAGGCAATCCTACTCCAACTAGGATTGGAGGTGAAGTAGGATTGCTTTCCACCTCCTATTTCGGCCGACCCAAAGGCCTTGTATGCCTCTCCTCTCCTCTCCTCCTATATATACTAGTGGATTGGGTGGTTTTTGGACAGAATTTCCGGCCACGTGCTACCCGTTACACCGGTGCATAGTTTCTCCTCTAGATCGGTTTTCTGCAGCGCTTAGGCGAAGCCCTGCCGGAATTGCTCCACCACCATCACCGGAGCACCGTCACGCTGCCGGTGAACTCTCTCTCCTCTCCACCTCCTCTCGCTGGATCGAGACGGTGGAGATCGTCATCAAGCTGCACGTGTGCTGAACGCGGAGGTGCCGTCCGTTCGGCGCTAGATCAGAAGGACCGTGATCGAGGTCACGAGACGGTTCGTGATGTGATCACGGAACGGATCGTGATGAGTTCACGGGACAGATCGTGATCAAGATCGTGAGACGGATCGTGATGAGTTCGCGGGATGGATAATGATGTGTTCGCGGGACGGTTCGTGATTGGATCGCGGGACGCTCGGCGATTTGGATCGCGAAGAAGTTCGACTACACCAACCGCGTTTCTTAACGCTTCCCGCTTAGCGATCTACAAGGGTACATAGATCCACTCTCCCTCTCGTAGATGCTCATCACCATGGATAGGTTTGCGTGTGCGTAGGAAATTTTTTGTTTCCCATGCGGCGTTCCCCAACACAGAGGACCTCATGGGCTTTTAGATAAAGTGTGCCAGCCCTTATTGGGCTGGGAAAGAGTTTTGCTAAAGGCCCATGTGCATAGGGATCAAGAGATAAGTGCAAAAAGGATTTAAAAGGGAGAGATCCACCTCCCTTGTGGGAGGTGGACTCTTTCCTTAGTTCGGCCGAACCTCTCCTCCTTGGAGGAGGGGCCAAGGAAGCCCTCCCTCTCCCTACTCCTATATATACTTGAGGTTTTGGCCTTTTGAGAACAGATCTGAACTCTCTCTCTCTCTCACGGCGAAACCCTACCTCTCTTCTTCCTCCTCCGCAGCGCTTAGGCGAAGCCCTGCCAGAATACCTTGCTACTCCACCACCATGTCGTCGTGTTGCTGTTGGAGCTCTTCCCCAACCTCTCCTTCCTCCTTGCTGGATCAAGGCGTAGGAGACGTCACCGGGCTGCACGTGTGTTGAACGCGGAGGCGCCGTTGTTCGGCGCTGAGATCAGAGTCCACCGCAATCTGAATCGCTACGAGTACAACTCCACCAACCGCGTTCTTGTAACTCTTCCGCTTAGCGATCTTCAAAGGTATAATCTCTCCCCACTCGTTGCAAGTTTCTCCATGCATAGATCTTGGTGATCGTAGGAATTTTTTTGATTTACTACTACGTCTCCCAACACCTAGGGGACTGTTCTTCAAGCCAGTGGGTGAGAATACTTTTGTGGCGGAGTTTGAGAATCGCCGTGATCGTGATCGCATGCGTGATGGATCTCCGTGGCACTTGAGTCGGCATGCTGTGATTCTGACTGATTTTGAAGATTGCATGAGGCCGTCAGAGCTCAAGTTCGACAAGCTACAACTTTGGGCTAGGTTTCCAAACCTGCCCTTCAATCTGCAGACAGAGACTTGGGGGAAAGCTATTGCTAAGCAGATAGATTCTACGGTTACCTCAGTACAGTTTGATCCTGTAGGAGGGCACTTGAGAGCAAGGGTCACCATTGACGTGAATAAACCCTTGCGCAGATGGATTTTGATTGATTCAGCAAAGAGGAAGTCTCGGGACTGGTATGATATCCAGTATGAACAAGTCCCAAATCGTGTGGTCGCCTTGGCCACTCGGATCTGTTCTGTCCTACCTCGGGTACTCGCGATGAGAATGGAGAGCTGCCCTTTAAAACTAGCTTGCGGGCGCCGGAGGACAGGAAGGCTGCTGGCTCGAGTGAGGGTTCATTTCAGGAGCATCAGAATTCTGCATCTAATAAGAAAGATGCCTCCTCTTTGAACAATAGAGCAGCTGCTAATGCTGAGGTCAATTCTCCGCCAAAGATGAGAGTAAATCCAAAGAGGAAGGGTGGGTCACAGCAAGAGAAGGTTTATCGCAGGGTTGAGCCACTGGCGTTGCCGTCCACTGAGAATAATGTGATCCCCGGTGTTGCCCCTGTCGATATGGTGGGGTTCAAAGCTCAGAATAACGATGGCATAGTTGATGCAGAGGGAGGTGTAGCTAGCGATGTAAAGCCTGTCCCGAAGAAGAAGAAACCTACACCTACCTCTTCTGAAGATTCAGCAGCAGTTGCGGTCAGCCCTGCCGGGCACAATGAGATGCATAAGTTGGAACTGCCGGGGGCTTGGGAACCCCGAGGCAGTTCGAGAGCTTCGCAGGTTTGTGAAGCAAGAAGGGCCCAATCTGCTCTTTGTTATGGAGACAAAGATCAAAGCTAGGAGGGTGGAAGTTCTGCAGCAAACTCTTGGTTTTGGCGGGTGTTTTGCGGTGGACAGTGTGGGACTCAATGGTGGTATTGGCCTCTTTTGGTCAAGAGAGTTTAATGTTGATCTGAAGAATTTCAGTTCCGTCCATATCGATGTTATGGTGCAGAAAGTGGACTTGTCAGCTTCAGAATGGAGACTTACGGGTTTCTATGGTGCTCCGAGAAGTGAAGACAGGCATCATAGCTGGAGGTGCTTGAGGCAATTACATGCGATACCACATCAAGCATGGATGTGCCTCGGCAATTTCAACGAGACCCTGTACGGTTCAGAGCACTTCAGTCGGGCCACGAGACCGGAGTGGCATATGCGTGCGTTCCGTGAAGCCGTGGAGGACTGCTCTCTACAGGACCTAGGGTATACGGGGCTGCCGTACACAAGGGATAACAAGCAGGCGGGTGAGATGAACGTTAAAGCCCGTCTTGACAGAGTGTTGGCGAATGAGGCGTTCTTGCAAGGTTTTGATCTTGTTCGAGTTCGTCATATTAGCATGGTGAAATTAGATCATTGCTTGGTGCTGGTCCAGACTGAGGACGTGCAGTTTAGGAGGGGGCCAAAACCCTTTCGGTATGAGGATGTTTGGCAGTCTCATGTGGATTATGAAAGGATTGTTGTGGAGGCATGGCGGCGGTGTCATAATGGGCCGAGACTTGCAGCCATCCAGGCCACCTTAACGCAGCTTTAGAGCGAGTTGGGGACTTGGGCGCTAGGGAGTTCAGTTGCCTGGCCAAGAAGGTGAAGAAGTTGCAGAAGAGATTGGATACATTGAGGCAATAATCCATTGGCAGGGGTCCATCCGAGGAGGAGAAAGCCACGGTGTTAAAGCTTAGCGAGGTACTGAGGCAAGAGGAAACTTGGATCAGGCAGCGGTCGCGGGTACCTTGGCTACGTCAGGGCGACCGCAATACGGCGTACTACCACGCGCAAGCAGCGCAGCGGAAGCGAATTAATAGGATAGCCAATCTTCATCGCTTGGATGGTACTTTTTGCGAGTCTGAAGCGGAAGATAAGGCTGAGGTGCAGGTGTTCTATCAAAACTTGTACACGTCTCAAGGTTATAATGATATGAATGCGCTGCTGCATTTGGTCCCGGAACGTGTAACGGGGGACATGAACGAAGCCCTGGATAAACCCTTTGAGGCCGAGGAGGTTCGTACAACACTCTTTCAAATGGCGCCTTCAAAAGCTCCTGGTGTCGATGGGTTTACAGCAGGTTTCTTTCAGAGGCATTGGAATATTATCAAGGATGATCTAGTGTCGGCTATACTTGGTTTTTTGAATGGTGGAGATCTACTGCTGGGTTTTAATGACACTTCCATTAAACTTATTCCGAAGGTACGAAATCCACAGACTATTGCACAATACCGCCCCATCTCATTGTGTTCAGTGCCCTATAAAATTGGGGGCAAGATGATTACTAACCGCATGAAGAGATTATGGGTGCAGTAGTAGGAGAGGAACATAGTGCTTTTGTCCCTAGGCGCTTGATTACTGATAATGTGGTGGTAGCTTTTGAAAGTGTCCACACAATGAGGAGGCGGAAAAAAAGGGAAGAATTATACTTGTGCTGTCAAGTTAGACATGATGAAGGCCTATGATCGCGTAGAGTGGCATTACTTGGAGGCCATCATGCTCAAGCTTGGTTTTAGCAGTAATTTTGTGAACTTGATCATGAGATGTGTCACCTCAGTCAGATTCACTGTGAGGGTGAATGGAGAGCTCCTACCATACTTCACACCATCTTGTGGACTACGACAAGGAGATCCTGTATCACCATTTCTTTTTCTCCTATGTGCAGAAGGACTCACTTCCTTGCTAAACTTTTATGGAGCTCCCAATGTTGATAGAGGCATAAGAGTGTCCCCTTGTGCACCATGGGTGAGCCATTTATTATTTGCTGATGATTGTCTAATTTTCATCAATGCAACACAGGAAAGTGCAGATAAACTGAATGAGATATTGTTTATATATGCTTCATGTTCTGGTCAGTCTGTCAATAGAGATAAGAGTGCAGTATTCTTCTCGCCAATGGGCATCCTAGTTGAGGCATTTAGAGACAAGTACCTGGGATTACCAATAGCGGTCGGACGCATCACTAGTGATACTTTTGATCACATTGGTGAGAGATCCAGGAGTAAGATGAATGGTTAGGCTGAACGACTCCTAGCATGTGCCGTACGAGAAACACTAATCAAAGCTGTCATTCAGGCAATCCCAACGTTCAGTATGAGTTGTTTCAAGCTTACTAAGAAGGTTTGTAAGAGCCTTATTGCAAGTATGGCAAAATTTTGGTGGAGTGGTTCCCTGGATCGAAGGAGTATGCACTGGGTGTCATGGGACAGACTCACATCCCCTAAGGCCCGAGGTGGCATGGGATTTCGTGATCTTGAGCTGTTCAACTTGGCTTTGCTTGGTAAGCATGGATGGAGGTTTATTACTAACCCAGATTCGTTATGTGCAAGGGTCATGAAGGGGCGTTATTTTCCTGACTGTGAGTTCATGGAAGCTACAATACCACAAACATCATCGGCAATTTGGCGTGCTATTGTCGTGGGCAGGGGGCACTCACAGTTGGCTTGATTAAGAGGGTGGGTGATGGGAACACCATATCCATTTGGGAGGATCGGTGGATCCCCGGCCTCTCCACTTTGACTCCCTCGATGATACCAGGGGGTACAACACTTGGTACGGTTGATCAGCTTATCGATACAGAGAACTGGTCATGGCGGCGAGATCTGATCCGTAATGTCTTTATCGCGCCTGAAGCTGATGCTATTTTGAATATCCCACTATGGTCTGGTGGTGGTGATGATTTTCTTGCTTGGGCCCATGAAAGAAGTGGTATCTACTCTGTCAAATCTGCGTACCGTGCTCTCGTGACTCGTAAAGAGCGTGCTGCTCTAGAGGAAGGGACGGTTACCGGCGCCTCACAGACCGATGAATAGATGTGGAAGTTGCTATGGAAGCTCAAAGTTTTGCCAAAAGTGCGGGTTTTCTGGTGGAGAGTTGTTCGTGGCATTCTACCAGATGAGTGCACTCTTTGGCGTCGTCATATCAAAGTCATCAGTAGATGCAATGTATGTCTTGCAATGGAAGAGGACTTGATGCACCCTTTAGTGCATTGCTCTCATGCCAAGTTGTTTTGGGAACAAGCGTACGCGTTGTTTGGAATTCGAAGACCTCGTTTGCACCCAAATACATGGACCCGGGATATCATCTGTGATGGGCAGTTTTCTGATAACGAGAGAGCTCAAATGATTTCAGTCATGTGGGCGATATGGCACTCAAGAAACAGAATTACTCATGATGATGTTAAGCTCGATCCTTTCTCTTTGGTAAGGCGCACTAGGGATGATCTGGCATTGCTTGATATACCCCACTCACATGCCTCCATCCTTCCAGGACATGGTTGGGATCCGCCTGATGATGGGTTGGTAAAGATTAACACCGATGCGGCCTTGAGCATGGATTCTGACAAGGTGGGAGTTGGTGGAGTGGCTCGGTCCAACAACGCCTTGCTTGGAGCTTGGAGTCAATCCCATGTTGGGGTGACGGATCCGTTCATTGGTGAGACATTGGCGCTGCGAGCAGGGGTGATCTTTGCAACCTTGCGCGGATTCTCACATGTAATCATGGAGACAGACTGCCTGGAGATTGTTAATCTCTGGAAAACTCGTCACTATAGGTTATCTGTGGTGCATCTTTGTGCAAAACATGCATATGCACTTTGATGGTAACCGAAAGTTGGACTGGTTCGAGACCCTCTTTCCTGCTCACCAGCTTATTGGCTGATGATGACATGAGTTCTTCCGTTGAATAAAGCTCTCTGATTGGATAAAAAAAAGAATAATATTTCTCATTTCAAAACGTGTTTTCCTTTTCTCCTTTGATATTTCCTCGTTTCTCAGGGTTTATTTCTTACAGCTCGTTTTTCGGGAACTTCAAAAACATGAACTTCAAAAATCATGTATGAACGTTCATGAACTACATCATGTTTCTCGATTCTTCATAAACATTTCTAAATGTTCCTCTTTACATTGCATATTCTTTTTGTTTCAGTATTTTATCTTCAACTGATCAGCTTTTTTTGTTTAACCCCCACTATTTCATTGTTTTCGGAAAAAAACTGTCACTTTGAACACATTTCCATTGTTCATATCTCCAAGGTTTATCTATTATTAATTGCTTTTTTTACTGCTAACACGCCGTTCATCAAACCGCTTTGAGCCAGGTTAGAGGCTAAATTATCCGGTTTGAAAGTTGATAGCCCTTCAGCATCTGACATTCATGGCTCCAAAGGAAGAATCAAATCAACAACACTTGTCTCAGAACAGAAATATGCAACTAATAGCATTTCAAAATATCACACCTATGTTGCTTCAGTGAAACAAAAATTTAAAAGAGCTTGGACGCTCTCTCCCAAATGCTAAAAACTATTACGTCAATCTGAGATAAAAAGAGAAAGATTTACACCGCTTATTTTGGCGGGCCCATAGCATAGTGGTGCATATTTACCAGATACATACAAAAAAATGTTGGAATTGACCTACAAGTGGTACAGCTACTGTAATTTTGTATATAAGCATTACAGTAGTGTAGTAACTGTACAGTACTCCCTCTGTAAACTAATATAAGAGCGTTTAGATTACTAAAATAGTGATCTAAACACTCTTATATTAGTTTACGGAGGGAGTACTTCCGAACATGTAATTATGTGTAATCTTTAACAGCTACTGCCCAACCCATTAGTTGCCATAATCACAAGGTCTCAACAAATGCCTCCTTTATGGAAACAATTTTGGCGCAGACATCATGCATGCCTGGTCTATCTTTCGGCGATTCCATGGTACACATCAGACCAATGCTGACCAAAGGTGCAACGTAGTTCTGCATACGTACAGAAGCAGCCGCATCATCCTCCTCGGATGGCATATCGGGATCTAGAACCTCGGTGATTCTCTCAGGGAAAGCTAGGTCAACATACTTGTGAAGGCTGAGGGCGTTGCCGCAGAGTGCATCCGTCGGTCGCCTTGCTGTGAGCATCTCCAGTAGCAGCACCCCGAAACCGTACACGTCGCCGCCTGTCGAGACTTTGCATCCCATCCCATATTCTGCAAAATGAGAGCAATGCGCATAAAAATAATTGTGCAACTAACAAAACCAAGACCGATCAGAATCAAACTTGACGGTTGTCTTAAAGAAAAAAGAAGTGCAACTTACCGGGAGCGATATATCCGATTGTTCCTCCAACACCAATCAAGCCTTCTGGCCTGCCACTACTTGAAGAGAGAAACTTGGCGGACCCAAAGTCGCCAATGCGCGAGGTCATGTCGTAGTCCAACAGAATATTGTCTGGCTTCAAATCACAGTGAATCAAAGGCGGTGTCAGTTGGTTGTGCATATAGTCCAGAGCAGAAGCCACATCAGCAGCAATACTTATCCGCTGGCCCAAGCTCAGCAGCCTCCTTGAGCTGCCAACCCTTGGGTGTATCCACATGTCCAGGCTACCATTTGCCATGAACTCATATACTATGGCCTTGAACTCATCGCCGTCGAAATCTACGGTTGAGCACACGGTGATAGCTTGAACCAGATTGCGGTGGCGGGTGTTTCTCAGCACTTCGCACTCGGTGAAAAAGCTAGTTCTCGAACCCTGCTCACTGAGATGGAACACCTTGATGGCCACTAGATCTGTCTCGAACTCAAATCGACCAATGTAGACTGATGCTGTATGACTTGAGCTTATCTGGTTGACTAGAGAGAACCAATTGGTGGCTTTAAGGATGTTCCCATATGACACCCTCTTCATTGTTTCCTTGAAGTTTTCAGATGGTTGAATTTTAGTCCCCCTCATAACAGTGACAACACATATAATTGAGAACAAAGCAACAGTAATCAGTGCAGTTATTATCAGCAGCAGGCGTGTATTTATCTTCTTTTTTGGTGCTGACGTAGGGGGGGAGGTGGTGGGGCAAATAGGCAGTCCAAATATGGCAGCAGCTATTTCACATAACCCTGTGTTGCCTTGCAGGAATACTGCAGTTGAATTTCCAAATATGCCACCTTTTGGGATTGGCCCTTCGAATTTGTTGTATGATATATTAATATAATTTAAGCTGCTGAAGCTCCCGAGAAACTGTGGAACTTGACCAGTTAAATCGTTCTCAGACAAATCTATCTGCTGTATACCCTTCAGTGTACTGAGAGACTGAGAAATATTCCCACTAAGCATGTTTCCTTCCATGTGAAGGGATGCCAATGTAACACACAGGCCAAGTGCAGGAGGAAGTTCGCCAGATAATTTGTTGTTGGAAACACTTAGTAACTCAAGATTGATTAAGCTACCAACTTCCTGTGGTATCGACCCAGTCAGGTTATTGTTTGACAAGTCCAAACCAAGGGAAAGTGAAGAAATATTGAGGAGTTCCCTTGGTATGGGTCCGTCAAGGTTGTTGACTGATAAGTTTAGCATAGCTAGCCTTTTACACTGTCCTATAGATGCCGGTATGTTTCCAGACAATTTGTTGACATCAAGATGAAGCTGGCCGAGTTGAGGAAGATCACCAACCGTTGATGGAATCTGACCTGATAATTTATTCCTGGATAGTTCCAGGATAAACAAGTTGCTCAAGTTCCCAACACTCAGGGGAATATTTCCTGAGATCATGTTCTGGCTCATGTCAAGCAGAGTGAGGTTTACAAGATTGCCTATCTCAGCTGGTATGTTTCCGGAAATTCGGTTTCTTGCAAAGGTTAACCGCTCAAGCTTCATTGAAAGGTTGCCCACTACTTTCGGTAAGCTTCCATTCAGGATATTCCCATCCACTGATAATCTTAACAACTGAGTGCAATTGGTCAGAGAAGTAAGGAAGGCCCAGTCACCAGCTTCGAGTGTATTATTTCCTAGAACCAGTTGGCTCAAGTGTGACAAGAATCCTAGAGATGGCACCACGCCAGTCAGCAGGTTGCTTGAAAGATCAAGCACTTGGAGCTTTGACATGTTGGTCAGAGAATCTGGAATTAATCCACGAAACTTGTTGCCACCCATCACCAATGTATGGAGATTTGGAAGTGAGTTGCCAATTTCAGAAGGAATTTGCCCAATAAAACTGTTGCTGCCTAATCTAAAGAGGGTGAGTGATGACATATTGTACAGTGTGGCTGGGACATAACCCGAGAATCTATTGAAACCCAGATCTAGCATTGTTAGGTTTGGAATTTGAACCAAAGTTTCTGGAATTGATCCTGTTAAGTTGTTTAGTGCTAGCAGGAGGGAACGCAATGATGAAACATTACCCAAAGATGCTGGTATGGTACCAGAAAGTGAATTCCCTGTAAGATCAAGATAGTGCAGAGCATCCATCTTTTGGAAATGTGGGATCTCCCCAAAGAGTGCATTCGACCGGAGGTCAACAGAGACAAGTTTGGATGACGTGAACAGATTAGCTGGGATCACCCCAGACAACTTGTTACGTGAGAGGATTATATCACTGAGTGACGAACTATTTGCTAAGGAATCAGGGATAGCTCCGCTAAGAGAATTGTTTGCAAGGTTGACATATCTAAGAGATGCAGCTGTACCTAATGACAGAGGGATGTTACCTGAAAGCCTGTTGCCAGCAAGCATCAGGGTTTGGAGGCTCCGAAGCTCACCTATCTCTTCAGGTACGCTTCCAGATAACTTATTGTTCCAAAGGTTCAACTGAACTAGAGAAGTAAGGGCTGCCGTGCAACTGGATAGTGTTCCTGTGAGCAGCGTAGACCTGAGTTGGAGGGAGACGACACGGATTGGGAGGGTGGTGCTGCAGTTGACCCCTCGCCAGCCGCAGAAGTTGAGCGAGTCACTGCGCCATGATGCAAGAGCACCGACAGAGCCCTTGGAGATGCCAGCTTTGAAGCAGAGAAGGGCCTGCCGATCATCTTCGGTTTTGTTGGTAGCCTGTGCTGATAAGAATATTATTGTGTTGGAGGACAGAAATATGAGGATGGTGCAAAGAAGGAAGAGTGCATGGTGGGACGGAGGAATCAGAGATTCGGTGCGAAAAACTTGAGGAGCCATGTATCTCTTCTTGTCCTAATCGGAGTGTGTTTGTTAAAATATTTTGTGTGTGTGCGTGTGCGTATGCGTGTGCTCAGATATATGTTAGAAGAATAGGGGAGTTGAAACTTCTTCTTGACTTCGGTGCCACTTATTTATGACTGAAAAAGGCCTGAGCAAAAAAATGAACTTGTGAGAGATTTATGTGGATAAAGAAAACGTGTGATTGAACCAGTCTATCAAAGTAGAAATACCATTCTCTGCTTGCTATACAACCTACGCTCCTACAGCTTCTGCAACCCAAAATCCACACAATCAAGGAAATATTAACTCAGATGAATAGTAGAAAAGGGGAGCATCACTTACCATTATTTCTTTGCCACCATCAAGTAACACAAAATAAATATTTGCATACGGCATATGCTATAGTTGGCTTTGTGGTTTGGGAAGTACCCTATTGTAAGCCAAAGCACTCCTTACTTGACCCTGCAAAGTGCCAAGTCAGTCATCAAGGACAAGAAACAGGGCAAGCCAAAGACTTCTCCGTCCATCTTTGTCGTAAGTGGTAACTGGAGGAAAATTAATTCTCGATACACAATATTTTGCAGTCAAGGTCCAGCTATCCCCATCATCGAACGTCTTCCACACGAACTATGCCAAAAAGAAAATTTTCCCAGCATTCCTCTCCACATTATAATACCTGATTGAGTTGTGCTGTATGTGTTAGGTCTACCGTATACGGAAGGCAGGCATTGCCAGCATCACCTGTCCCCCTTCTTCTTCATCTCAAATCCTCCTTTTCTCCTCCACTGGCTATGGCAGCCACTTTCTCACACTTGACCTTTCGACGCCACTACGAATTTATACACTCAGGAAAATCAGTCACGCCCCCAGTATCCTAGCAATTCAAGCACAAATCACCCTATCACGTAGCCTCGTAATCAACTCGGACGAATTCGAGCACAAATTCGTGTGGACAGATACAGATATATACAGTACCTGGGGGCTGGGGTAGGGGAACATGTCGAGGAAAGCCTTGGGCTTGGGGGTGCGATGCCCGCGCCGGGGCTCGAGACGCCACCCCTCACACCGCATCTGCCATGGTGCCACCTCAGCGGGCTCTATCCCGTCGTGCCTCCTCGCCCACGCATTCCGCGCGGCGGGAGGCACGCGGGGCGGCGGGCGATGGCCCCCAGCGCCGAGCGGTTCGGGGCGAGGAGAGGAATGGGAGCTCTCCTCCGCCGGCGGCTTCTACCCCCAGCGCCGAGCGGGCTGCCGGAGCCGGTGACCGTCGGACCGAAAGAGGGGAGGAAGGGAGGGGTAAAGTGGTCATTCTCGTTGATCACCAATTCATTCGGGCCGGTCAATTCATCTGTGGATTAAAGCCGTTTGATCGTTCTACGTCCACCTCTCTTAGGCCCAGTTTTTTTAGCCCTACTATGGAAATAAGCACATGTGAAAATAAGCTCCAAATAATCTCCTGTGAAAATAAGCTCCAGATAATAAGCTAGCCAGTTTTTTTCATTGCCTTTTTTTCAGCTTATATATGGTATGATTAGTGAAAAGTTGGGTTCGATGGTGGTACGAGGGGTTGGGCTCGGTGGTGGGACGAGGGGTTGGGATCGGTGGTGAGACGAGGGGTTGGGCTCGATTCTAAGTGAGCTTCTGCGAGAAGCTGCTCACCCCCAGCTTTTTTTCATTGCAAAGGGGACTCCGGTGGAAATAAGCTAAGCTAGCTTATCAAAAACGAGTTCTTTTGGGCTTCTAGCTTATTTTGACAATAAGCTGAAATAAGCTGGAAAAGAACCGACCCTTAAGCTTCCCCCTAGTGTTGTATTGGGCCGGCCCATTTACGGTAGTATAGTCGTAAAAAACCTATGAAATGCGAGAGAAGGAGGAGTCAAAGCGTGGCGTCGGACGGGTTTGGCTACGAGCAGAAACCCTAGTCACCGCCGACAAGAGAGCCAACCTTTCGGCATCGTTTTCCGTTGGCGATCTCTTGATCGTCGATCGTGAAGGGGTCATCGGATCCAGCGTGTGCGGATCATTTTTTCTTTAGATTTAGGTCCCTAGTAGCTTAGGTTTTTGGATCGTACGGCGTCTTGGCGGCGACGGCGACGACGATGCTGAATAAAAAAGCTCCAGATTCTTCACCGGCGAGACAATCGTCTCTATAGTCGGTGATGGATTTGGGAATCAGTCTGTCCAAATGGGGATATCATGGTGGCGACGTCATCCTTGCGATGGACCCGTGTCCTCGAGCTCCGTTGTTGCGACGACGTCTGCTCCAGCGTTTGCGCGGAGCTTTGGAGGTAGTTAGGAGCAGATGCAGATTGTGGTCTGCATCGACGACGTTTGGAATACAAAACGTGTGTTGGGTTCATGGTTGATGGGTGGAATGTATGGTCTCCTCCTTCAGCATCTTAGTCGTGGTGGGGTGTCAGATCTGGAGTTTGATGGCATGTTCAGAATGTTGCCCCGGTCTGATTCGTCCAACAACAATGGCTTCAACTTTGGTGAGACACCTTGGAGGTCCGCAAAGCTACATATCAATGATGGAGCTGCGTCGAGCTCGTGTGAAGAGGTGACACATCATTTTTTTTTCTTTGGTGACTGTTATGGTGGTGCCGAAGACAGGTGAAAGATGTTGGTATCAAGCTCGACAATGTTTCATTATCTTTTCAGTTTTGTCATATCGATCTTTACGTGACTTGTAGTTTGATTTTTACGATATGAATGAGACACGTATTACCATGCAAAAAAAATTCTGGTCTCCAGCGGGATAGCGCATTGAACTAGCCAACCCGCCCAAGTTCATTTCGTGAAAAGTAAGGGGCGCGTTGTACTTAAAGCTAGTCGAGAGGTTTTCTTCGGGATTTTTTTCTTTTTCTGTTTTATTTTGGTTCTTTTCTTTCTTCTTCTTCGTATTTCTTTCATTCTTTGTCATTCATTTTTGCATTTTGTTTCTTCATTTTTTATTTTATTTTTTCTTGTCCATTTTTGTTTTTTTCTTATGTTTATTTTCGTTTTCACCCTATATTTTCATATATGTCAAAAACATATTTTTAATAAGTGATCAACATTTTTTGTATACGGGTTTAAAATTGTTCGAATGCTTATTCAACATTTTTAATTACTTTCTCAATATTTTAATACACATTTAACATTTTTTAAATACTTGTTCAATATTTTTTAAATACTTGTTCATCATTTTTTATACTTATTCAATATTTTCTAATAGTTACTCAATATTTTTAAAATACTTATTCAACATGTTTTTTTTCAAATGCTTGATTATTTTCTTTATTTACATGATCAACGTTCTTTTTAATACTTCTTCAACATTTTGCGAATACCTATTTACCAGTTTTCAAATACTTTAAAAAAATTTCAGAACATTATTCAACTTTTTCAAAATGTTTTAGTGGAGTGTTCTTATGATATATTCATTTAGAATATTTTAAAGTTAAAACATGTAAAAAAATAAGCAAAAAACGAAACAGAAAACGTAAAAAAAGAAAAAAGAAGGTTGTGGCCTCCCGTGCCGGTGGGCCGGCCCATCTAGATCCCCCTTTTAGCGAGGGATTCCTTCCCTCTCACTCAAGGCGAGACATAGGGCACCCCTCGTGCGTTTGGGAGGAAAAAAAGGAAAAGGTCAACCAACAACATGTAGCCTCGCACATCTAGCATGAGGGAAAATACGGTTGTCGGCCCCCGTGGCGACTGCCGCCCCGGTTGCAGCATCGCTCAAAGAAAAGAAAAGGCATTCACATGATTGTTGTTGTGTCGTCTATATTTGCAGATTCCTCATCGGAGGCTGCGGCATCTTTGGCTGGTCACCAACCTTCAACTCCGGTCGTTGTCGATTGTAGCATCCTCCGGTTGTAGCTCCCGCCTCGAATGGTTCTGACAAGTTGTGGTGTCGGTCGTAGCACCTGGCCTTCGAGATCCGACGAAAGATGCCGCACGTGGTCGTCCTAGCCGGTCGCATCAAATCGTTGTGCCAACCGTAGCACTGCTTATGACGGTTCTAGAAAATAAAACATGCCATAGGAAATTGCAGCACCAGTTTGCCGCCGTCGTAGCACGTCTATAGCAGAACCATCGTGCCACTGACCGCAGCTCTCGGTATCACCACCCGCACCCCGTTGAAGCTTTTTTCACGCCGATTGAAGCTTTTTCCCACGTTGGTTGAAGCTTTTTTCCAGAGTCTACCCTAGCTACACCGGGTTGCACGAATGATGGCCACCAACCATCTCCATGAAAATGCATGTAGCAAAAAAACTTGCTGGTCATAGCAAAAGACAACGACGGTTGCAGCAAAAACCGTCGTCGCCATCATCCCGGGTCGCATCTTCGACATGAATTGATGTAGCAAAATTCCTTGTCGATTGTAGCAAAATCCGATGAAGGTTGGAGTAAAACTCGTTGTTCTCACCGTCGCGGGTCGTGGCTCCACCATGGGTCGATGTAGCAAAATTATCACTGATTCCAGCATGCAATCACCACGGTAGCAGCATGCGGCACTCCAGTGTCACTCGCAATGTCGCCTCTCACAATGGTAACAGGTGGTGTCCACTCGCATCGTCGCTGTAACATCGCTAGTAAAATTTTGTTACAGAGATTATCCCGCTTCGAGGCATTGCCCTGGTAGTATACCTGGCCATCTCCGGCCCGGCTCGGCCGGCCCGCCCAGGCCCAGCCCGAAAATCCAGTGCCTAGGCCTGAGTTTGGAGCCTGCCAACAGGGTCGGGTGATGTCTACTATGCAACTTTATTCTTATAGACTTTGTTGGGCTTCCAAGCACAGAGTTTTGTAGGACAGTAGCAGCTTTTCCTCAAGTGGATGACCTAAGTTTTATCAATCCGTGGGAGGTGTAGGATGAAGATGGTCTCTCTCAAACAACCCTTCAATCAAATACAAGAAATCTCTTGTGTCCCCAACACACCCAATACAGTCACTAGTAGAAAACAGGGCATTGGTTCGGGCCGGGCCAGCACATTAGTCACAGTTCAGTCACGAACCGGGACCAATGGGGGCAACAGTCCTGGTTCGTGAGGCCAGGGGGGCGGGCGGGCCACGTGGGGCATTGGTCCTGGTTCCAGACACGAACCGGGACCAATGTGCCTTGCTCTTGGCCCACAACCATTGGTCCCGGTTCGTGGTTGGATCCGGGACCAAAGGGGGTCCTTTAGTCCCGGTTCCAGCCACGATCCGGGACCAATGAGATGCCTATATATACCCCTCTCGCCGGCGATCAGAGAACTCCACATTGCTCTGTTTTTTAGGCCGGCAATGGGAGAGCTTTGTGGTGCTCTATCTCACCTCCTATGCACATGAGGTGTTTGAGAAAATGCCCAATCCAAACATAAGCTTTCTCCTCTCGAAGCTCCTTGTCCAAACTCCATTTTAGTCAAGATTTGTCTAGGTTTGGAGGTCCGTCCTGTCCCGTCCCCATCCTGAAACCGCCGTCGATCACCCGCGCGTGGTGAGCCTCTTGATCTTATCTTCTTGCTAAAAGAAAATATACTTACTCATATGATTTTCTTACTTTTATTATTGTTTGTTATTATATAGTGCCATGGTTATGGTATCCGCCCACGTCGGCCCTCGTCCAGTCTATGATTCAGATGTGGTATATTATCTTTTATATAACTATTTCACATATCTATTGTCTATGACAATTAATTATGCCACCAACTTAGCGTAGATATTTTTATCTATAGGAAGTAGTTGAACCAGAAATTCCAACCGACTATGCAATTCTGCTCGAGAAGTTAACAGAAGCTAAAAAAGAAATCGATCATTTGAAAGAAAAATTGAAAAGAAATCAAGATGACAAGATGGGATTGGAGTTGCATGTTGTCGATATCGCCGACGATCACAAGACCAAGATGGATGCAATGCGCTTGAAGCTTAGAAAGATTAGAAAATATGCCATTCATACTGATGCTTGGTATCATTATGCCGTTGGATCAATTGGTATCTTAGTAGCGGTTATGATTGCATTTGTTGTTGCATTTCATTTTTTTACGTAGTTTCGTTGTATGTTTTAATTAGATGCTCTAAAGAGCTATATGTTGTTCAATAATGATAACTATGTATAAACTGTACGTATTTGTTTTGGTCATTATTATACTTTGGCTTTAATGTGATGATTAATTTATATTAATTTGGTCACTTCTCTATTCATGATATGTTGTAATGGTTTTTAATACTCTTTATTATATAACGCACGCAGATGAACCGACAATGAAAGTATGGTAATCGACGCACCTCCGAGTATATTATGGGTGTGCATAATTTTAAACACACAAAAAATCTGGAGTTCAAATAAGTTCATGAAAATGAAATGCCTTTTGTAACCGATGAGTTTCCGTCCGGAACCCTGATACTTCGAAAGAGACTGTCCGTTTTGTTCACGAAGTGCATCCAGCTTTTGTCGTAACCCTCTCAATTTTTTAGCACATGCTATGTGGGTGAAATGATGATACCATGCCAACTTTCAACCTTTTCAGAGTTTATTTGTAGTGCTTTTCAATTTTAGGGTCATTTAGCTCAAAAAAATCAATAACTGCATGAAAAATAACAAATGATGTCGGCAGAGGTTGAAAATTGATGATGTGGCTTTGAATGGTGCATTTTGAACACACAAAAAGCCTGGAGTTTAAATAAGTTCAAGAAAATGAAATGCTTTTTGTAACAAATGAGTTTCCGTCCGAATCCCTGATACTTCGAAAGAGACTGTCCGTTTTGTACACGAAGTGCATCCAGCTTTTGGCGTAACCCTCTTAACTTTTTAGCACATGTTATGTGGGTGAAATGATGCAACTTTTAACCTTTTCAGAGTTCATTTGTAGTGCTTTTCAATTTCAGGGTCGTTTAGCTCAAAAAAATCAATATCTGCATGAAAAATACCAAATGAACTCACAAAGGGTTGAAAATTGACGATGTGGCTTTGAATGATGCATTTTGAACACACAAAAAACCTGGAGTTCAAATAAGTTCAATAAAATGAAATGTCTTTCGTAATCGACGAGTTTCCGTTCGAAACCCTGATACTTCGAAAGAGACTGTCCGTTTTGTACACGAAGTGCATCTAGCTTTTGCCGTAACCCTCTCAACTTATTAGCACATGATATATGGGTGAAATGATGATACCATGCCAACTTTCAACCTTTTCAGAGTTCATTTGTAGTGCTTTTCAATTTTAGGATCATTTAGCTAAAAAAATCAATAACTACATGAAAAATAACAAATGATGTCGGGAAGGGTTGAAAATTGATGATGTGACTTTCAATGGTGCATTTTGAATACATAAAAAGCCTGGAGTTCAAATAAGTTCAAGAAAATGAAATGCCTTCTGTAACACATGAGTTTCCGTCCGAAACCCTCATACTTCGAAAGAGACTGTCCGTTTTGTACACGAAGTGCATCCAGCTTTTGTCGTAACCCTCTCAACTTTTTAGCACATGCTATGCGGGTGAAATGATGATACTATGCCAACTTTCAACCTTTTCAGAGTTCATTTGTAGTGCTTTTCAATTTCAGGGTCATTTAGCTCGAAAAAAATCAATAACTAAAGTTATAAACCTCTAGTATTTTTGAAACTAAAAGTATATAAAACCTAAAAATTACCAAATTGAATATAATGTTAAAACAAAGTAATATTAAATAGCAGGAAAAATAGCAAAGAAATAACATAAAAAATAGCAAAAGTGAAAATAGATGCGCTTAATTGAAATTCAACCTAAATTCAAAGTGTTAATTAGGCACCTAACTAGCATTTTGAATTTAGGTCAAATTTCGTGTATAAGGGCATCTATTTTCACTATGAGAGGAGCTTGACAGGTCAAGCGCATCGGGGCTTATAAACAGGTGATGTCTCCCCTCGACTAGCGAGGTGGGACTAAACATTTGCTGCTTTCCCGCCGGCCGACAAAAAGGGACCAGTGGTACCGGTTGGTGGCACCAACCGGGACCAATGCTTCTTCTATATAAGAAGCACTTAGGAAATTTCGTAGTTTTCATTGCCACTTCGCCGAGCCCGCCGTCTCGTCCCCGTCGTCGCTTGCCGCCCCGATCCCGCCGTCGCCGTCCCCCTCCCCATCGTCGCCCTCGTCGCCTTCCCGTTGCCGCCCCTGCCGTCGTCATCCCCCGCCTCGTCGTCGCCCCGTCCCCGTCGCCTCCCCTGTCACCCCTGTTGCCGCCCCCGCCCTCGCTACCCCCGTCGTCGCCCCTCCCTCGTCGCCGCCTCCCCCGTGGCCCCCATCGCCGTCCCACCCTTTTCACCGCCCCCGCCGCCCCCGTCGCCGTCCCTCCCCCGCCGCCCCCGCCGCCCCTCCCTCGTCGCCTCCCCCACCACCCCCGTCGCCGCCCCGTCCCCGTCGCCGCCCCGCCCCCGTCGCCGCCCCCGTTGTGAGCCGCCGCCACCCCGGCTCTGTGCAATTTAGTTTTAAAATATATGTTGATATTTTTATATGATGAATGTTTGTGTTAGATTAGTATGTGTATGTTAGATTACAGATTTTTTTATGATGAATGTTAATGATGAATGTTTATGGTAGATTAGTATGTTTATGATGAATGTTTATGTTAGATTAGTATGTTAATGATGAAATTTTGGGTTTTATGAAAAATTAGTGATTAAACGATAAGAAAACGTTCTCATAGGAATTTTTTGACGATGCCCGACCCGCATCCTTGTCGTCGAGTAGTCCGCGAGAGCCTGCTTGATAGGCACCATGTCCGGGACTGGGCTCCGCCGGGCTGGCACTGGGAGGTGCTACCTTCCCGAGCTCGGAGGTTTGTGAGGAATGCAGGTATCGTCGTCGACCCAGACCTTATGTGGTGGCAGTCACGCGGGCCACTTTCGGTGCGGAGGGAGCAGGCACCCACGGAGGTGGTAAGTCGCCGTGTCAGGGAGGAGGACGAGCACGTCCGTCGCTACATGGCGGTGTTGGACGCCCGGTTCGACAATACCTGGCAGATCCTTCAGGGATCTCACTTGAGTTATGATCCTGTTGGGGAACGTTGCATGGGAAACAAAAAATTTCCTATGCACACGCATATTTATCCATGGTGATGAGCATCTACGAGAGGAAGAGTGGATCTACGTACCCTTGTAGATCGCTAAGCGGTAAGCGTTAAGAAATGCGGTTGGTGTAGTCGAACGTCTTCGCGATCCAAATCGCCGAGCTTCCCGCGATCCAATCACGATCCGTCCCATGATCCAATCACAATCCGTCCCACGAACTTGATCACGATCCTTCCGATCTAGCGCCGAACGGACGTCACCTCCGCGTTCAGCACACGTACAGCTTGATGACGATCTCCGCCGTCTTGATCCAGCAAGAAGGAATGGAGAGGAAGAAGATTTCTCTGGCAGGGTGACGGTGCTCCGGCGATGGTGGTGGAGCTATTCCGGCAGGGCTTCGCCTAAACGCTGCAGAAAACCGATCTAGAGGAGAAACTATGCACTGGAGGAACGGGCAACACGTGGCTGAAAATTATGTGCAAAAATCCTAAAACCTCCAGTATATATAAGAGGAAGAGAGGAGGAGGCTTGGCCCAAGGGACAAGCCTCTAGGATTCGGCCGAACTAGGTGGAGGAGGTGGAATCCACCTCCAATCCTAGTAGGACTAGGATTCACCCTATTTTTGCCTTTTCCACTTTTTCTCTTTGGGCTTTTTCTCCCTAGCCGCATGGGATTTGTGTGGGACTTCCACCAGCCCACTAAGGGCTGGTATTCACTCTCCCACAGCCCATGTTGCCTCTTGGGTCGAAATACCTTTCCCGATGGTCTCCCGGTACACTACCGGCACTCTCGGTACACTACCGATGAGCCCGAAACTTTTCCGGCATCCAAAATAGGACTTCCTATATATCAATATTTACCTACGAACCATTCCGGAGCTCCCCGTGACGTCCGGGATCTCATCCGAGACTCCGAACAACCTTAGGTCACCACCATACATAACTTTATACTACCGAAATGTCACCAAACCTTAAGTGTGCAGACCCTGCGGGTTCGAGAACTATGTAGACATGACCGAGACACCTGTACGGTCAATAACCAATAGCGGGACCTGGATGCCCATATTGGTTCCTAAATATTCTACGAAGATCTTAATCGGTCGAACCTCTGTGTCAAGGATTCAGTTAATCCCGTATGATGTTCTCTTTGTCCTTCGGTATGTTACTTGCCCGAGATTCGATCGTCGGTATCTCCATACCTAGTTCAATCTCGTTACCGGCAAGTCTCTTTACTTGTTCTGTAATACAAGATCCCGTGACTAAAACTTAGACACATGGCTTGCAAGGCTTATTGTGATGTTGTCTTACCGAGTGGGCCCTGAGATACCTCTCCGTCACATGGAGTAACAAATCCCAGTCTTGATCCATGCCAACTC
This sequence comes from Hordeum marinum, assembly GCA_022496015.1. Taxonomy (NCBI): domain Eukaryota; kingdom Viridiplantae; phylum Streptophyta; class Magnoliopsida; order Poales; family Poaceae; genus Hordeum; species Hordeum marinum. The sequence goes on from CM039673.1 coordinate 37,787,539, forward strand.
AACAGACACCCTCGAAGATACCTGTAGAGCACCTTTATAGTCACCCAGTTATGTTGCGAGCTTTGATACACACAAGGCACTCCTCCGATATTCGTAAGTTGCATGATCTCATGGTCATAGGAACATATACTTGACATGCAGAAAACAGTAGCAATAAACTGACACGATCATATGCTATGTTTGTAGTTTGGGTCTTGTCCATCACATCATTCTCCTAATGATGTGATCCCGTTATCAAATGACATCACATGTCAATGGCTAGGAAACCTTGACCATCTTTGATCAACGAGCTAGTTTACTAGAGGCATACTAGGGACAGAGTGTTGTCTATTTACCCACACATGTAATGTGTTTCCAATCAATAAAATTATAGCATGGATAATAAACGATTATCATGAACAAGGAAATATAATAATAAACAATTTATTTATTGCCTCTAGGGCATATTTCCAACAGTCTCCCACTTGCACTAGAGTCAATAATCTAGTTCACATCACTATGTGATTTACATTGTAATGAATCGAACACCCATGCAGTTCTGGTGTTGATCATGTTTAGCCCTTGGAAGAGGTTTAGTCAATGGGTCTGCAACATTCAGATCCGTGTGCACTTTGCAACTATTTATGTCCTTCTCCTCGATGTAATCGCGGATGGAGTTGAAGCGTCGCTTTATGTGTCTGGTCCTCTTGTGAAACCTTGGTTCCTTGGCCAGAGCAATGGCACCAGTGTTGTCACAGAACATGTTCATTGGATTCAGTGCACTGGGCACTACTCCAAGATCTGTCATGAACTGCTTCATCCAGACACCTTCCTTCCCCGCCTCCGAGGCTGCGATGTACTCCGCTTCGCACGTAGAATCGGCTACCACGCTTTGCTTGGAACTGCACCAGCTTACCGCTCCCCCATTGAGAATAAATACGTATCCAGTTTGCAACTTTGAGTCATCCGGATCAGTGTCAAAGCTTGCATCGACGTAACCCTTTATGATGAGCTCTTCATCACCTTCATAAACGAGAAACATTTCCTTAGTCCTTTTCAGGTACTTAAGGATATTCTTGACCGCTGCCTAGTGCTCCATTCTAGGATCACTTTTAAGCCTTCCAGCCATACTTATGGCAAGGCTGACATCGGGTATTGTGCACAGCATTGCATACATGATAGAGCCTATGGCTGAAGCATAGGGGATGATACGTATGGCAATGTTGTACGTGTTTACCGAAGGTTGTTTGGAGTCCCAGATGAGATCCCGGACGTCACGAGGAGCTCCGGAATGATCCAGAGGTAAAGATTGTATATAGGAAGTCTAGTTTTGGTCACCGAAAAGTTTTCGAGCTCATCGGTAGTGTACCGGGAGTGCCGGGAGGGTGCCGGAGGACCCTCGGGAGGGGTGTGACGACCGAAGGACTTCGTGGACCCTTAGAGGAGGTGTGACAACCCTTATTGGGCTGGCCAAGACCTTTTGAAAGGGTCCATGTGGCTAGGGATAAAGAGATAAGGCTGAAAAGAATTCAAAAGGAAGAGATCCACCTCCCTTGTGGGAGGTGGACTCCTCCCTAGGTTCGGCCGAACCTCTCCTCCTTGGAGGAGGGGCCAAGGCAGCCCTCCCTCTCCCTCCTCCTATATATATCGAAGGATTTGGGCTGATTTGAGACACGAGTTCTCTCTCTCTCGGCGCAGCCCTACCCTTCCTGTTCTTCGTTCTCCGTAGCGCTTGACGAAGCCTTGCCGGAGTCCACGTAGCTCCACCGTCACCACGCCGTCGTGCTGCCGGAGATCTCCCTCAACCTCTCCTTCCTCCTTGCTGGATCAAGGCATAGGAGATGTCATCGGGCTGCACGTGTGTTGAACGCGGAGGCGCCGTTGTTCGGCGCTAAGATCGGAGTCCACCGCGATCTGAATCGCTACGAGTACGACTCCACCAACCGCATTCTTGTAACGCTTCCGCTTAGCGATCTTCAAAGGTATGAAGATGCAATCTCTCCTCACTCGTTGCTGGTTTCTCCATAGATAGATCTTGGTGATCGTAGAATTTTTTTGATTTACTACTACGTATCCCAACAAAAGAGGGGGTGCGGGAGGCCATCGAGGTGGGCACAACCTACCTGGGCACACCTGGGCCTCCTGGCGCGCCGTGGTGGGTTGTGCCCCCCTCGGAGCACCCCCAGGTGCAGCTCTAGCCCATTGGTTTCCTTCTGGTCCAAAAAAAGTCTCCAAAAAGTTTCGTGGTGTTTGGACTACGTTTGATATTGATTTCCTGTGATGTAAAAAACAAGCAAAAAACAACAACTAGCACTGGGCACTAGATCAATAGGTTAGTCCCAAAAAATGATATAAAGTTGCTATAAAATGATTGTAAAACATCCAAGAATGATAAAATGACAGCATGAATACTCCACAAATTATAGATATGTTGGAGATGTATTAGGAACCCCAAGCTTAATTCCTACTCGTCCTCGAGTAGGTAAATGATAAAAGAAATAATTTATGAAGTGTGAATGCTAGCAAAGTGCATAACTTTGATCAATGATAATTTCAATCACTTTTCCTAGCATCATTACAACAATTCTTTTCTCATAAAGTTTTCTCATGTTAAAGTAGCAACCAATTCACATGTTAAGGTTCAAACAATGAATTCTCTTGAAACCCAACAACCTATGTTCTCAGTCACCAAGCAATTGCAATTCAACTTATTCATCAGAGTTTAAGTAAGAGCTCCACATACTCAACCATCATATAGTCTTCTATGATTGCTAACACTCATCGCATACACATGGGCAAAATGTTTCAATCGGGCACATAGAAAGATAGGGGCTGATTGCTTTGCCTCCCAACGTATTCACCTCAAGGGTGATGTCAACAATAATAACCCATGCTACCCATAATCAACTAGACATATGTGCCTAGATCTTTCCTCACCACATGATGCTTGCCAAAGGAGAAAAATAAAAAGGGATAGAGAGAAAAAACTTTGACTCTTGTAGAAAAGTAAATACATAAATTAAAAGATAGGCCCTTCGCAGAGGGAAGTAGAGATTTGTAGAGGTGCCAGAGCTCAAAGCGAAAAACTTAGAGATAAAAACATTTTGGGAGGTGTATCCATCCCACCAACGAAAATGACTTAGAGTTCCCAACACTTTCCATGCTAGATATATCATAGGCGGTTCCCAAACAGAAAATAAAGTTTATTCCTTTTTCCACCATACTTTCACTTTCCAAGGAATTTATTATTTGACAACATAAAGTAAATTCATTTTTGCATTTCGGGACTGGGCATCCCTAATACCTTTGCCTTACTCTCGTGCAATGACAAGTGAATAAACACTCATCGTGAGAATTACACATCTAGCATGGAAAATATTGGCCACCCCTCACCGCTCCGCGAGCTAAACAAACCCACAAAAGAGAAGTTTATTTTGAAAATTAGAGATGGCACATACAAATTTGCTTAGAACGGCACGGAAATACCGCATATAGGTAGATATAGTGGACTCATATGGCAAAGACTGGGTTTAAGGATTTGCATGCACACGTAAAGCTCATACTTGGTGCTGAATTTTTGGCTAGCAAAGATGGGGGGCAAGCACCACATGTTGAAGGATCTATGACAATATAACTTCTATGTGAATATGAACAAACATAAATCATTACGTTGTCTTCCTTGTCCAACGTCAACAATTTTGGCATATAATATTTTGATGGGGGTTCACAATCACAAAAGATTTCCAGGATAATGTATTTGCATGTGAAAGTTCTCTTCCTTATACTAGTTATTCGTGAATTGCTTGTATGACCAATATTGTGATTGTCAAGCCTCAAGATTTCACTTTCTAAACCCAATATGAAGCTACCACTAGGCATGATATAGTTTTAACTTCATGACAATCAATTTATTCAACAATTTACTCATAGGATATAAGTGAAGCACAAGAGTAAATGACATAGAAAAGAGCTTCGTTGACGGGATGTGAATGCCGCTTACTTAGCCTCTTTGGCAACTATTTGATGACTCTATTTTATTTAAAACTTTCATATCTAAGTATTTTATTAAAAAATCAAGTAAAAATGACATTTCAATAATAGCACACATCATGTGAAGAAGCAAAAACTTAGGATCAACTGATACTAACAGATAATTGTTGAAGAAGAAAGGTGGGATGCCTACCGGGGCATACCCAAGCTTAGATGCTTGAGACTTCTTGAATATTATCTTGGGATGCCTTGGGCATCCCCAAGCTTGAGGTTTTGTGTCTCCTTAATTCCTTTCATATCACGGTTTACCTAATACTGAAAATGATTGTAAAACATCCAAGAATGATAAAATAACAACATGAATACTTCATAAATTATAGATATGTTGGAGACGTATCATACATCATCATAGTGAGATCAATGTGACTAAGGAGTTAGTCATGGGATCATGTGTTACGGAACGAGTAAAGAGACTTGCCGGTAATGAGATTGAACATGGTATAGGGATACCGATGATCGAATCTCGGGCAAGTAACATACCGATGGACAAAGGGAATTGTATACGGGATTAATTGAATGCCCGACATCGTCGTTCACCCAATGAGATCATCATGGAACATGTTGATGACCCACAAGTATAGGGGATCTATCGTAGTCCTTTTGATAAGTAAGAGTGTCGAACCCAACGAGGATCAGAAGGAAATGACAAGCGGTTTTTAGTAAGGTATTCTCTGCAAGCACTGAAATTGTCGGTAACAGATAGTTGTGTGATAAGATAATTTGTAATGGGTAACAAGTAACAATAGTAACAAAGGTGCAGCAATATGGCCCAATCCCTTTCGTAGCAAAGGACAAGCCTGAACGAACTCTTATAAGGTAAAGCGCTCCCGAGGACACATGGCAATTATTGTCAAGCTAGTTTTCATCATGTTCATATGATTCGCGTTCGCTACTTTGATAGTTTGATATGTGGGTGAACTGGTGCTTGGGTGCTGTCCTTACTTGGACGAACATCCCACTTATGATTAACCCCTCTCGCAAGCATCCGCAACTACGAAAGAACAATTAAGACAAAGTCTAACCATAGCATTAAACTAGTGGATCCAAATCAGCCCCTTACGAAGCAACGCATAAACTAGGGTTTAAGCTTCTGTCACTCTAGCAACCCATCATCTACTTATTACTTCCCAATGCCTTCCTCTAGGCCCAAATAATGGTAAAGTTTCATGTAGTCAACGTTCACATAACACCACTAGAGGAGAGACAACATACAACACATCAAAATATCGAACGAATACCAAATTCACATGACCACTAGTAGCAAGACTTATCCCATGTCCTCAGGAACAAACGTAAGTACTCACAAAGCATAATTATGTTGATGATCCTAGAGGTATTGAATAGCATTAAGGATCTGAACATATGATCTTCCACCAAGTAAACCAACTAGCATCAACTACAAGAAGTAATTAACACTACTAGCAACCTTACGAGTACAATCGGAGTCGCGAGACGGAGATTGGATACAAGAGATGAACTTGGGTTTGGAGATGACATGGTGCTGATGAAGATGTTGATGGAGATGAGTCCCCTCCGATGAGAGGAGTGTTGGTGATGACGATGGCGACGATTTCCCTCTCCGGAAGAGAAGTTTCCCCGGCAGGACGGCCCTGCCGGAGCTCTAGATTGGTTCTGCTCAAGTTCCGCCTTGTGGCAGAGGCGTTTCTTCCCGAAAGATCTCTCTCGATTTTTTCTGGGATGAAACCCTTCATATAGGAGAAGATGGGGGCCAGAGGGGCTACGGTGGGCCCACGAGCCCCCCAGGCGCGCCCAGGGGGTGGGGCGCGCCTGGCAGGCTCATGGCCTCCTGGTGGCTCCCCTATGGTATTTCTTCTTCCCAGTATTTTTTATATATTCCAAAATAATTCCTCGCTGATTTTCACGGCTTCTGGAGTTGTGCAGAATAGACATCTCAAACTTGTTGGGGAACGTCGCATGGGAAACAAAATTTTTCCTACGCACACGCAAACCTATCCATGGTGATGAGCATCTACGAGAGGGAGAGTGGATCTACATACCCTTGTAGATCGCTAAGCGGGAAGCGTTAAGAAACGCGGTTGGTGTAGTCGAACATCTTCGCGATCCAAATCGCCGAGCGTCCCGCGATCTCATCACGATCCGTCCCGCGATCCAATCACGATCCGTCCCGTGAACTCATCACGATCCGTCCCGCGATCTCATCACGATCCGTCTCACGATCTTGATCACGATATGTCCCGCGAACTCATCACGATCCGTTCCGCGATCTCATCACGAATTGTCTCGCGATCTCGATCACGGTCCTTCCAATCTAGCGCCGAACGGACGGCACCTCCGCGTTCAACACACGTGCAGCTTGATGACGATCTCCACCGTCTCGATCCAGCGAGAGGAGGTGGAGAGGAGAGAGAGTTCACCAGCAGCATGACGGCACTCCGGTGATGGTGGTGGAGTGATTCCGGCAGGGCTTCGCCTAAGCGCTGCGGAAAACCGATCTAGAGGAGAAACTGTGCACCGGTGAAACGGGTAGCACGTGGCCGGAAATTCTGTCCAAAAACCACCCAATCCACTAGTATATATAGGAGGAGAGGAGAGGAGAGGCAGACAAGGCCTTTGGGTCGGCCGAAATAGGAGGTGGGAGCAATCCTACTTCACCTCCAATCCTAGTTGGAGTAGGATTGCCTCCTATTGGCTGATTTTCCACTTTTTGCTTTAGGACTTTCTCTCCTGCGCCATGGGCCTTTGTGGCTGTTTTCCCAGCCCACTAAGGGCTGGTTATTATTCTCCCACAGCCCATGGACCTCTTGGGGTCGAAATACCCCTCCCGGAGGTCCTCCGGTACACTACCGGCACTCCCGGTACAATACCGATACTCCCGGTACACTACCGATGAGCCCGAAACTTTTCCGGAAACCAAACTGGGACTTCCTATATATGAATCTTTACCTACGGACCATTCCGGAGCTCCTCGTGACGTCCGGGATCTCATCCGGGACTCCGAACAACCTTCGGTCACCACCATACATAACTCTACACTACCGAAACGTCACCGAACCTTAAGTGTGCAGACCCTGCGGGTTCGAGAACTATGTAGACATGACCGAGACACCTCTACGGTCAATAACCAATGGCGGGACCTGGACGTACACATTGGTTCCTACATATTATACGAAGATCTTTATCGGTCGAACCTCTATGTCAAGGATTCAGTTAATCCCGTATATCGTTCCCTTTGTTCTTCGGTATGTTACTTGCCCGAGATTCGATCGTCGGTATCTCCATACCTAGTTCAACCTCGTTACCGGCAAGTCTCTTTACTCGTTCCGTAATACAAGATCCCGCAACTAACAATTAGTCACATTGCTTGCAAGGCTTACTGTGATGTTGCATTACCGAGTGGGCCCCGAGATACCTCTCCGTTACACGGAGTAACAAATCCCAGTCTCGATCCATGCCAACTCAACAGACACCATCGGAGATACCTGTAGAGCACCTTTATAGTCACCCAGTTACGTTGCGACGTTTGATACACACAAGGCACTCCTCCGATATCCGTGAGTTGCATGATCTCATGGTCATAGGAACATATACTTGACATGCAGAAAACAGTAGCAATAAACTGACACGATCATATGCTATGTTTGTAGTTTGGGTCTTATCCATCACATCATTCTCCTAATGATGTGATCCCGTTATCAAATGACATCTCATGTCCATGGCTAGGAAACCTTAACCATCCTTTGATCAACGAGCTAGTCCATTAGAGGCATACTAGGGACATGGTTTTGTCTATGTATCCACACATGCATTTAAGTCTCCGATCAATACAATTATAGCATGGATAATAAACGATTATCATGAACAAGGAAATATGATAATAACTAATTTATTATTGCCTCTAGGGCATATTTCCAACAGTCTCCCACTTGCACTAGAGTCAATAATCTAGTTCACATCACCATGTGATTCGCATTGTTATGAATCTAACACCCAATGAGTTCTGGGGCTTGATCATGCTTTGCATGTGAGAGAGGTCTTATAGTCAACGGGTCTGCGATATTCAGATCCGTGTGTACTTTGCATATCTCTATGTCAAACCGTAAACACTGCTACCACACTCCACTTGGTACTATTTCCAAATGGCTGCTCCACTATACGTATCCAGATTGCTACTACTAGTCATCCGGATAGGTGTTAAAGCTTGCATCGACGTAACTCTTTACGGCGAACTCTTTATGACCTCCATAATCAAGAAACATTTCCTTAGTCCTCTGGTTACTAAGGATAATTCCGACCGCTGTCCAGTGATCCACTCCTGGACCACTCTTGTACCCCTTGACAGACTCATGGCAAGGCACACATAGGTGCGGTACACAGCATGGCATAATATAGAGCCTATGGCTAAGGCATAGGGGACGACGTTCGTCCTTTCTCTTTCTTCTGCCATTGTCGAGCTTTGAGTCTCACTCAACTTCACACCTTACAAATCAGATGAGAACTATTTCTCTGGCTGATCCATTTTGAACTCTTTCAAAATCTTGTGAAGGTATGCACTAATTGAAAGTCTCATCAAGCATCTTGATCTATCTCTATAGATTTTGATGCTCAACAATTAGGTAGCTTGATCCAGGTCTTCCTTTGAAAATCACTTTCCAAATAACCGTTTTATGCTTTCCAGAAACTCTACATTATTTCTGAAAAACAATATGTCATCCACATATACTTATCAGAAATTCTATAGTGCTCCCACTCACTTTATTGGAAATACAAGTTTCTCATAAACTTTGTATAAACATCAAAACTTTGATCACCTCATCAAAGCGTATATTCCAACTGCGAGATGCTTGCTTCAGTCCATGGAAGGATCACCGAAGCTTGCACACCTTTTAGCATCCTTAGGCCTGACAAAACCTTCTGGTTGTATCACATACAACCTTTCCTCAAGTAAACCATTAAGGAAATGATGTTTTGACATCCATCTGCCAGATTTCATAATTGAAAACACAGCAACTGCTAACATAATTCCAACAGACTTTTAGCATCGCTACGAGTGAGAAAGTCTCATCGTAGTCAACTCCTTGAACTTGTCACAAACATCTTTGCAACAAGTCGAGCTTTACAAATAGTGACATTCACCATCAATGTCTGTCTTCATTTTAAAGATCCATTTGTACTCAACGACCTGCCGTCCAACGAGCAAGTCTACCAAAGTCTACACTTGGTTTTAATACATGGATCCTATCTCGGATTTCATGGCCTCCAACCATTTGTCGGAATCCGGGCCCATCATCGCTTCTCCATAGCTCGTAGGTTCATCGTTGTCCAACAACATGACCTCCAAGACAGAGTTGTCGTACCACTTAGGAGCAGTATACATCCTTGTCGACCTACGAAGTTTGATAGTAACTTGATCCTGAAGCTTCATGATCATCATCATTGACTTCCTCTTCAACTAACGTAGGCTTCACAGTAACATCTTTCTGCGCTGCGCTACTCTCTGGTTGAACAAAGGTTTGACAACCTCATCAAGTTCTATCTTCCTCCCACTCAATTCTTTCGAGAGAAACTTTTTCTTGAGAAAGGACCCAGTTCTAGCAACAAACACTTTGCACTCGGATCTGAGATAGAAGGCATACCCATCTGTTCTTAGGGTATTCTATGAAGATACATTTGTCCGCTTTGGGTTCTAGCTTATTACGTGAAAACATTTTCCACACAAGCATCGCAGCCCCAAACATTAAGAAATGACAGCTTAGGTTTCTATCAAACCATAATTCACACGGTGTCATCTCAACGGATTTAGATGATGCCCTATTTAAAGTGAATGTAGTTGTCTCTAATGCATAACCCCAAAAATTATAGTAGTAAAACGATAAGAGACATCACAGTATGCACTATATCAATAGAGCATGACTATGATGTTCGGACACACCATCACACCATGGTGTTCCAGGTGGCGTTAGTTGTGAAAAAAATTTCACGTTGTCTTAAGTTGTATGCCAAACTCGTAACTCAGATATTCACCTCCACGATCATATCGCGGTCATTTTTATCTTCTTGTCACGATGATCTTTAAACTTCACTCTGAATTTGCTTGAACCTTTCAAACGATTCAGACTTGTGTTTCATTAAGTAAATATACACTATATCTACTCAAATCATCAGTGAAGGTAAGAAAATAACGATATCCACTGCACGCTACAAGACTCACTAGATTGCATACATCAACATGTATCATTTCCAATGAATCACTTGCCCGCTCCATCCAACGGGGTCCTTTAGTCATCTTGCCCAAGAGGCATGGTTCGCATGTCTCAACCGATTCGAAATCGATGAGTCCAAATATCCATCAGCATGGAGTTTCTACATGCGCTTTATACCAATATGACATTTAGCGGCAGTGCCACAAGTATGTGGTACTATCATTATTAACTTTGTATCTTTTGACATCAATGTTATGAACATGTGTACTACTACGATCAAGATTTCAACAAACCATTCTCACTGGGTGCATGACCATTGAAGGTATTATTCATGTAACCAGAATAACTATTATTCTCTGACTTAAATGAATAACCGTATTGCAACAAACATGATCTAATCATGTTCATGCTCAACGCAAAACACCAAATAACATTTATTTAGGTTCGTCACTAATCCTGAAGGTAGAGAGAGCGTGCGATGTTGATCACATCAACCTTGGAAACATTTCCAACACACATCGTCACCTCACCCTTAGCTAGTTCTCCCTTTATTCCGTAGCTTTTATTTCGAGTTACTAACATTTAGCAACCGAACCGGTATCCAATACCCAGGTGCTACTAGGAGTACTAGCAAGGTACACATCAATAACTCGTATATCAAATATACTTCTGTCGATGTTGCCAGCCTTCTTATCTACCAAGTATCTAGGGTTGTTCCGCTTCAGCGACCTCTCACCTCATAATAGAAGCACTTAGTCTCGGGTTTGAGTTCAACTTTGGGTTGCTTCACTGGAGCAACAACTGACTTGCTATCCATGAAGTTTCCCTCCTTGCTCTTGCCCTTTTCGAAACTAGTGGTTTGATTAACCATCAACACTTGACGCTCCTTCTTGACTTCTACCTTCGCGGTGTCAAACATCGCGAACAGCTCAAGGATCAATACTTCTATCCCTGGTGTATTATAGTTCATCACTAAGTTCTAGTAGCTTTAGTGACAGTGACTTGGAGAACTATATCAATCACTATCTTATCTGGAAGATCAACCCCCACTTGATTCAAGCGATTGTAGTGCCCAGACAATCTGAGTACATGCTCAACGATTGAGCTATTCTCCTTCATCTTACAAGCAAAGAATCTTGTTGGAGATCTCATATCTCGCAACAAAGGCACGAGCCTGAGATCACAATCTCTGCTCCTAGAACATCTCACATGTTCCGTGACGTTCAAAACGTTTTGGAGCCTCAATTCTAAGCCGTAATGCATGACGCACTAAACTATCAAGTAGTCATCGAAACGTGCCTGTTAGATGTTCACAACATCTATAGACGATGCTAGAGGGGGTGGCGCACCGAGCGGTGCATTAAGGACATAAGCCTTCTGTGCAGCAATGAGGACAATCCTCAGATCACGGACCCAGTCCGCAATTTTGCTACCAACATCTTTCAATTCTATTTCTCTAGGAACATATAAAAATACAAGGGAGCTACAGCGCGAGCTAGTAATCTACAACATAATTTGCAAAGACACTTTGACTATGTTCATGATAATGAGTTCAATTAATCATATTACTTAAGAACTCCCACTCAAATTGACATCCCTCCGATCATTCGAGTGATACATGATCGAAATTCACCAACTCAAGTCCGATCATCACGTGAGTTGAGGTGGCTGCAATGGTGAACATCATTATGTTGATCATATCTACTATATGACTCATGTTCGACCTTTCGGTCTCTCGTGTTTCGAGGCCATGTCTGTACATGCTAGGCTCGTCAAGTTTAACCCGAGTGTTCTGCGCGTGCAAATCTGGCTTGCACCCGTTGTATGTGAACGTAGAGTCTATCACACCCGATCATCACGTGGTGTCTCAACACGACGAACTTTCGCAACGATGCACACTCGGGGAGAACACAGTTCATCTTGAAATTCAAGTGAGGGATCACCTTATAATGCTGCCGCCGTACTAAGCAAAACAAGGTGCATAAAAGGATTAACATCTCATGCAATTCATAAGTGACATGATATGGCCATGAACTTGTGTTTAAGATCTCCATCTTCGAAACACCGTCATGATCTCCATCGTCACCGGCACAACACCATGATCTCCATCATCTTGATCTCCATCAATGTGTTGCCATTGGGGTTGTCACGCCTTGCATGCTTCTACTACTATTGCTACCGTAGCGATAAAGTAAAGCATTACATAGCGCTTAATGATTGACACGCAGGTCATACAATAATTAAAGACAACCCTATGGCTCCTGCCGGTTGCCGTACTCATCGACATGCAAGTCGTGATAATCTATACATCACATGATCATCTCATACATCACATATATCTCATCATGTAATTGGCCATATCACATCACAACATACCCTGCAAAAACAAGTTAGACGTCCTCTAATTGTTGTTGCATATTTTACGTGGCTGCTATGGGTATCTAGCAAGAACGATTCTCACCTACGCATAAACCACAACGGTGATACACTAGTTTGCTTTTCAACCTTCTCAAGGACCGCCTTTGTCGAATCTGATCCAAATAAGTGAGAGAAACTGTCACCCGCAAGCCATCTAGGCAACAAGTTGCGTCGAGGGAACCGGTCTCTCGTAAGCGTACGAGTAATGTTGGTCCGGGCCGCTTCATCTCACAATCCCGCTGAACCAAAATACGACCAAGGGAGGAAGCAATCTAAGCATCAACGCCCACAAACCTTTTGTGTTCTACTTGAGATCTCATCGAACCATCAACCTAGCTCATGATGCCACTGTTGGGGAACGTCGCATGGGAAACAAAAATTTTCCTACGCACACGCAAACCTATCCATGGTGATGAGCATCTACGAGAGGGAGAGTGGATCTACATACCCTTGTAGATCGCTAAGCGGGAAGCGTTAAGAAACGCGGTTGGTGTAGTCGAACATCTTCGCGATCCAAATCGCCGAGCGTCCCGCGATCTCATCACGATCCGTCCCGCGATCCAATCACGATCCGTCCCGTGAACTCATCACGATCCGTCCCGCGATCTCATCACGATCCATCTCACAATCTTGATCACGATATGTCCCACGAACTCATCACGATCCGTTCCGCGATCTCATCACGAATTGTCTCGCGATCTCGATCACAGTCCTTCCGATCTAGCGCCGAACGGACGGCACCTCCGCGTTCAGCACACGTGCAGCTTGATGACGATCTCCACCGTCTCGATCTAGCGAGAGGAGGTGGAGAGGAGAGAGAGTTCACCGGAAGCATGACGGCGCTCCGGTGATGGTGGTGGAGTGATTCCGGCAGGGCTTCGCCTAAGCGCTGCGGAAAACCGATCTAGAGGAGAAACTGTGCACCGGTGAAACGGGTAGCACGTGGCCGGAAATTCTGTCCAAAAACCACCCAATCCACTAGTATATATATGAGGAGAGGAGAGGAGAGGCAGCCAAGGCCTTTGCTCGGCCGAAATAGGAGGTGGGAGCAATCCTACTTCACCTCCAATCCTAGTTGGAGTAGGATTGCCTCCTATTGGCTGATTTTCCACTTTTTGCTTTAGGACTTTCTCTCCTATGCCATGGGCCTTTGTGGCTGTTTTCCCATCCCACTAAGGGCTGGTTATTATTCTCCCACAGCCCATGGACCTCTTGGGGTCGAAATACCCCTCCCGGAGGTCCTCCGGTACACTACCGGCACTCCCGGTACACTACCGATGAGCCCGAAACTTTTCCGGAAACCAAACTGGGACTTCCTATATATGAATCTTTACCTCCGGACCATTCCGGAGCTCCTCGTGACGTCCGGGATCTCATCCGGGACTCCGAACAACCTTCGGTCACCACCATACATAACTCTACACTACCGAAACGTCACCGAACCTTAAGTGTGCAGACCCTGCGGGTTCGAGAACTATGTAGACATGACCGAGACACCTCTACGGTCAATAACCAATGGAGGGACCTGGACGTCCACATTGGTTCCTACATATTCTACGAAGATCTTTATCGGTCGAACCTCTATGTCAAGGATTCAGTTAATCCCGTATATCGTTCCCTTTGTTCTTCGGTATGTTACTTGCCCGAGATTCGATCGTCGGTATCTCCATACCTAGTTCAACCTCGTTACCGGCAAGTCTCTTTACTCGTTCCGTAATACAAGATCCCGCAACTAACAATTAGTCACATTTCTTGCAAGGCTTACTGTGATGTTGCATTACCGAGTGGGCCCCGAGATACCTCTCCGTTACACGGAGTAACAAATCCTAGTCTCGATCCATGCCAACTCAACAGACACCATCGGAGATACCTGTAGAGCACCTTTATAGTCACCCAGTTACGTTGCGACGTTTGATACACACAAGGCACTCCTCCGATATCCGTGAGTTGCATGATCTCATGGTCATAGGAACATATACTTGACATGCAGAAAACAGTAGCAATAAACTGACACGATCATATGCTATGTTTGTAGTTTGGGTCTTATCCATCACATCATTCTCCTAATGATGTGATCCCGTTATCAAATGACATCTCATGTCCATGGCTAGGAAACCTTAACCATCCTTTGATCAACGAGCTAGTCCATTAGAGGCATACTAGGGACATGGTTTTGTCTATGTATCCACACATGCATTTAAGTCTCCGATCAATACAATTATAGCATGGATAATAAACGATTATCATGAACAAGGAAATATGATAATAACTAATTTATTATTGCCTCTAGGGCATATTTCCAACAAAACTTGCTCCTTTTCCAGCCTAGAATTCCGGCTGCCGGCATTCTCCCTCTTCATGTAAACCTTGTAAAATAAGAGAGAAAAGGCATAAGTATTGTACCATAATGTGTAATAACAACTCATAATGCGATAAATTTCAATATTAAAGTATGATGCAAAATGGACGTATCAACTCCCCCAAGCTTAGACCTCGCTTGTCCTCAAGCGGAAGCCGAGATCGATAAATATGCCCACATGTTTAGAGATAGAGTTGTCGATAAAATAAAATACGGACATGCAGACATGATGATCATATTTATTACAACAATAATGTCATATAATCCCTTATGCCAAAGTGACAATTCATTCACAATGTAAAGCATGCATCAAGAACCTTATTGAGAATTAACAACCAATAGTCTTTAGTCATTGAAGCAATTGCAATTTATCATAACATCGGAAAGAGTCAAATAAGAGCTTGTAAAGCAAATCCACATACTCAATCATCTTTTAGTCTTCTACAATTGCTAAAACTCACGCGGTACTCATGAGATCAAAGTTTCAGTCAGACACAGAGAAAGATAGGGGCTTATAGTTCCGCCTCCCAACTATTTACTGATGTCTACTACGCAACCTTCTCCTTGTAGACGTTGTTGGGCCTCCAAGTGTAGAGGTTTGTAGGACAGTAGCAATTTTCCCTGAAGTGGGTGACCTAAGGTTTATCAATCCGTGGGAGGTGTAGGATGAAGATAGTATCTCTCAAGCAACCCTGCAAGCAAATAACAAAGAGTCTCTTGTGTCCCCAACACACTCAATACAATGGTAAGTTTTATAGGTGCACTATTCGGCGAAGAGATGGTGATAGAAGTGCAATATGGATAGTAGATATAGGTTTTTGTAATCTGAAAATATAAAAACAGCAAGGTAAGTAATAGTAAAAGTGAGCACAAACGGAAATGCAATGCGTGGAAACAAGGACTAGGGTTCATACTTTCACTAGTGAAGTTCTCTCAACAATGATAACATAATTGGATCATATAACTAGCCCTCAATGTGCAACAAAGAGTCACTCCAAAGTCACTAATAGCGGAGAACAAACGAAGAAATTATTGTCGGGTACGAAACCACCACAAAGTTATTCTTTCTGATCAATCTATTCAAGAGTCTGTAGTAAAATAACACAAAGTTATTCTTTCCGTTCAATCTATCCTAGAGTTCATACTAGAATAACACCTTAATACACACATCACCCAAAACAATAATGTCACCTAGATACTTCATTGTCACCTCAAGTATCAGTGGGTATGATTATACGTCATGCATCACACAATCTGAAAATCATCTATTCAACCAACACATAGAACTGTTGGAAATATGCCCTAGAGGCAATAATAAAATGGTTATTATTGTATTTCCTAGTTCATGATAATTGTCTATTATTCATGCTACAATTGTGTTAACCGGAAATCGTAATACATGTGTGAATACATAGACCACAACATGTCCCTAGTGAGCCTCTAGTTGGCTAGCTCGTTGATCAATAGATGGTCACGGTTTCATGACCATGGACATTGGATGTCATTGATAACGGGATCACATCATTAGGAGAATGATGTGATGGACAAGACCCAATCCTAAGCATAGCACAAGATCGTGTTGTTCGTTTGCTAAAGCTTTTTCAATGTCAAGTATCGTTTCCTTAGACCATGAGATTGTGTAACTCCCGGATACCGTAGGAATGCTTTGGGTGTGCCAAACGTCACAACGTAACTGGGTGGCTATAAAGGTACACTACGGGTATCTCTGAAAGTGTCTGTTGGGTTGACACGAATCGAGACTGGGATTTGTCACTCCGTGTGACGGAGAGGTATCTCTGGGCCCACTCGGTAAGACATCATCATAATGAGCTCAATGTGACTAAGGAGTTAGCCACGAGATGATGTATTACAGAATGAGTAAAGAGACTTGCCGGTAATGAGATCATGTCTACGTCATGTCTACGTGTCTCCCGAACCCGTAGGGTCTACAGACTTAAGGTTCGATGACGCTAGGGTTATAGGGCAATAGTGTACGTGCTTACCGAAGGTTGTTCGGAGTCCCGGATGAGATCCCGGACATCACGAGGAGTCCTGGAATGGTCCGGAGACGAAGATTGATATATAGGAAGTGAGGATTTGGTTACCGGAAGTGTTCCGGGTGTCACCGGTAGTTTACCGGGACCATCGGAAGGGTTCCGGGGGTCCACCAAGTGGGCCCACCAGCTCCATAGGGTTGCATGGGCCAAGGGTGGAGGGAACCAGCCCCTAGGTGGGCTGGTGCGCCCCTCCACTAGGCCCAAGGCGCAGCTGTTGAGGGAGGAGGGGCAAACCCTAGTCTCAGATGGGCCTAAGGCCCACTAGGGCAGCCGCACCTCCTCTCCCTCCCTCTGGCCGCCGCCTAGATGGATCTGGGGCTGCCGCCAGCCCCTAGGGTGGAACCCTAGGGCGCAGCCCCTCTCCTCCCCTCCCCCTATATATAGTGGAGGTATTTGGGGCTGCAGAACACATGGTTCTCCCTCTCTCTCTGGCGCAGCCCTACCTCCTCCTCCCCTCGTTCTCCATAGCGCTTAGCGAAGCTCTGTCGGAGTACCACGCAGCTCCACCGCCACCATGCCGTCATGCTGCTGGAGCTCTCCCTCAACCTCTCCTCCCTCCTTGCTGGATCAAGGCGTAGGAGACGTCACCGGGCTGCACGTGTGTTGAACGCGGAGGTGCCGTCCGTTCGGCACTTGATCGGATCTACCGCGATCTGAATCGCTGCGAGTACGGCTCCATCAACCGCGTTCTAGCAACGCTTCCGCTTAGCGATCTTCAAAGGTATGAAGATCCGATCTCTCCCCGCTCGTTTGCTGGTTTCTCCATAGATAGATCTTGGTGACACGTAGGAATTTTTTTGATTTACTACTACGTCTCCCAACAGTGGCATCATGAGCTAGGTCTATGCGTAGAATCTATGCACGAGTAGAACACAAAGCAGTTGTGGGCGTCGATTTTGTCAATATGCTTGCCGTTACTAGTCTTATCTTTATTCGACGGTATTGTGGGATGAAGCGGCCCGGACCAACCTTACACATACGCTTACGTGAGACCGGTTCCACCGCCTGACATGCACTAGTTGCATAAGGTGGCTAGCGGGTGTCTGTCTGTCCCACCTTAGTCGGACTGGATTCGATGAAAATGGTCCTTATGAAGGGTAAATAGCAATTGGCATATCACGTTGTGGTTTTGGCGTAGGTAAGAAACGTTCTTGCTAGAAACCTATAGCAACCACGTAAAAACTTGCAACTACAAATTAGAGGACGTCTAACTTGTTTTTGCAGCATATGCCTTGTGATGTGATATGGCCAAAAGGATGTGATGTGATGCACTGTGATGTATGATATTGATCATGTTCTTGTAATAGGGTTCTCGACTTGCATGTCGATGACTATGACAACCGGCAAGAGCCATAGGAGTTGTCTTATTTTATTGTATGACCTGCGAGTCAATCATAAACGCCATGTAATTACTTTACTTTATTGCTAAGTGTTAGCCATAGTAGTAGAAGTAATAGTTGGCGAGACAACTTCTTGAAGACACAATGATGGAGATCATGATGATGGAGATCATGGTGTCGTGCCGGTGACAATGATGATCATGGTGCCCCGAAGATGGAGATCATAGGAGCAAGATGATATTGGCCATATCATGTCACTATATTGATTGCATGTGATGTTTATCATGTTTACATCTTATTTGCTTAGAACGACGGTAGTAAATAAGTGATCTCTCAATAAAATTTCAAGAAAAGTGTTCACCCTAACTGTGCACCGTTGCTAAGGATCGTTGTTCCGAAGCACCACGTGATGATCGGGTGTGATAGGTTCTAACGTTCGCATACAACGGGTGTAAGCCATATTTACACACGCGAAACACTTAGGTTGACTTGACGAGCCTAGCATGTATAGACATGGCCTCGGAACACGGAAGACCGAAAGGTCGAACATGAGTCGTATAGAAGATAAGATCAACATGAAGATGTTCACCATGGATGACTAGTCCGTCTCACGTGATGATCGGACACGGGCTAGTTGACATGGATCATGTGTCACTTAGATGACTAGAGAGATGTCTATCTGAGTGTGAGTTCACTGAATAATTTGATTATGTGAACTTAATTATCATGAACTTAGTCTAAAATTGCCTTTACTATCTATATTGTAGATCCAATGGCCAACGCAAATGTCAACCTCAATTTCAACGCGTTCCTAGAGAAAACCAAACTGAAAGATGATGGAAGCAACTATGCGGGCTGGGTCCATGGCTTGAGGATCATCCTCATAGCTTCCAAGAAACTATATGTCCTTGATGCACCGCTAGGTGACCCACCCCTTCTCCCAGCAGAACAAGACGTTGCGAACACTTGGCATTCTCGCTGTGATGATCACTCCCTTGTTCAGTGCGGCATGCTTTACAGTTTAGAACCGGGGATCCAAAAGCGTTTTGAGCAACACAGAGCATATGAGATGTTCCAGGAGCTGAAACTGGTTTTCCAGGCTCATGCCCGGGTCGAGAGATATGAAGTCTCCGACAAGTTCTTTAGCTATAAGATGGAGGAGAACAATTCTGTCAGTGAGCACATCCTCAAGATATCTGGGCTTCACAACCGCTTGACTCAGCTGGGAGTTAACCTCCCGAATGACTCGGTCATTGACAGAATCCTCCAGTTGCTTCCACCTAGCTACAAGAGCTTTGTGATGAACTACAACATGCAAGGGATGGAGAAGTCCATTCCTGAGTTGTACTCGATGCTGAAATCAGCGGAGGTCGAGATCAAAAAGGAGCATCAAGTGTTGATGGTAAATAAGACCACTAGTTTCAAGAAAGGCAAGGGTAAGAACTTCAAGAAGGACGACAAAGCTGTTGCAGCGCCCGGTAAGCAAGTTGCTGGGAAGAAGAAGAACAAGAATGGACCCAAGCCTGAGACTGAGTGTTTCTATTGTAAGGGTACCGGTCACTAGAAGCGGAACTACCCCAAGTACTTAGCGGATAAGAAGGATGGCAACGTTAAAGGTATATGTGATATACTTGTTATTGATGTGTACTTGACCAGCGCTCGTAGTAGCTCCTGGGTATTTGATACCGGTGCAGTTGCTCACATTTGTAACTCCAAGCAGGAGCTGCGGGATAAGCGGAGGTTGGCCAAGGACGAGGTGACGATGCGCGTCGGGAATGGTTCCAAGGTCGATGTGATCGCCGTCGGCACGCTACCTCTACATCTACCTTCAGGATTAGTTTTAAACCTTAATAATTGTTATTTAGTACCAGCTTTGAGCATGAACATTGTATCTGGATCTCGCTTGATGCGAGATGGCTACTCATTTAAATCCGAGAATAATGGTTGTTCTATTTATATGAGAGAAATGTTTTATGCTCATGCCCCGCTGGTCAATGGTTTATTTTTGATGAATTTCGAACGTGATGTTACACATGTCCATAGTGTGAGTACCAAAAAGTGTAAAATTGATAACGATAGTCCCACTTACATGTGGCACTGCCTCCTTGGTCATATTGGTGTCAAACGCATGAAGAAGCTCCATGCTGATGGACTTTTGGAGTCACTTGATTTCGAATCATTTGACACGTGCGAACCATGCCTCATGGGCAAGATGACCAAGACTCCGTTCTCCGGAACAATGGAGCGAGCAACTGACTTGTTGGAGATAATACATACCGATGTATGCGGTCCAATGAGCGTCGAGGCTCGCGGTGGCTACCGTTATGTTCTCACCCTCACTGATGACTTGAGTAGATATGGTTATGTCTACTTAATGAAACACAAGTCTAAAACCTTTGAAAGGTTCAAGGAATTTTAGAGTGAGGTCGAGAATCAACGTGATAGGAAAATAAAATGCCTACGATCTGATCGTGGCGGAGAATATCACGAGTTTGGCACGCACCTTAGGAAATGTGGAATTGTTTCACAACTCACGCCGCCCGGCACACCTCAGTGAAATGGTGTGTCTGAACGTCGTAATCGAAGTCTATTGGATATGGTGCGATCTATGATGTCTCTTACCGATTTACCGCTATCATTTTGGGGATATGCATTAGAGACTGTCGCATTCACTTTAAATAGGGCACCGTCTAAATCCGTTGAGACGACACCGTATGAATTATGGTTTGGAAAGAAACCTAAGCTGTCGTTTCTAAAAGTTTGGGGATGCGATGCTTATGTGAAGAAACTTCAACCTGAGAAGCTCGAACCCAAAGCGGAAAAGTGCGTCTTCATAGGATATCCCAAAGAGACTATTGGGTACACCTTCTACCTACGATCCGAGGGCAAAGTCTTTGTTGCCAAGAATGGATCCTTTCTCGAGAAAGAGTTTCTCTCGAAAGAAGTAAGTGGGAGGAAAATAGAACTTGATGAGGTAATTGTACCTCCACTCGAACCGGAGAGTAGCGCAACACGGGAAGTTGTTTCTGTGGAGCCTACACCGGCTAGAGAGGAAGTTAATGATGATGATCATGAAGCTTCAGATCAAGTTGCTATTCGAAGGTCCACTAGGACACGTTCCGCACCAGAGTGGTACGGCAATCCTGTCCTAGAGATCATGTTGTTGGACAACGGTGAACCTTCGAACTATGAAGAAGCGATGGCGGGCCCGGATTCCGACAAATGGCTTGAGGCCATGAAATCCGAGATAGGATCCATGTATGAGAACAAAGTGTGGACTTTGGTGGACTTGCCTGATGATAAGTGAGCCATTGAAAATAAATGGATCTTTAAGAAGAAGACTGACGCGGACGGTAATGTGACCGCCTATAAGGCTCAGCTTGTCGCTAAGGGTTATCGACAAGTTCAAGGAGTTGACTACGATGAGACTTTCTCACACGTAGCGATGCTAAAGTCAGTCCGAATCATGTTAGCAGTTGCCGCATTTTATGATTATGAGATCTGGCAAATGGACGTCAAAACGACATTCCTTAATGGCTTCCTCAAGGAAGAACTGTATATGATGCAGCCGAAAGGTTTTGTCGATCCTAAAGATGCTAACAAGGTATGCAAGCTCCAGCGCTCCATCTATGGGCTGGTGCAAGCATCTCGGAGTTGGAACATTCGCTTTAATGAGGTGATTAAAGCGTTTGGGTTTGTACAGGTTTATGGAGAACCCTGTATTTACAAGAAAGTGAGTGGGAGCTCTATAGCATTTCTTATACTGTATGTGGATGACATGCTGATAATGGGAAATAATATAGAACTCTTGGAAAGTATAAAGGCCTACTTGAATAAGTGTTTTTCAATGAAGGACCTTGGAGAAGCTGCTTACATATTAGGTATTAAGATCTATAGAGATAGATCGAGACGCCTCATTGGTCTTTCACAAAGCACATACCTTGAAAAGATATTGAAGAAGTTCAATATGGATCAGTCCAAGAAGGGGTTCTTGCCTGTGTTGCAAGGTGTTAGATTGAGTACGACTCAATGCCCGACCACGACAAAGGATAGAGAAGAGATGAGTGTCATCCCTTATGCTTCAGCCATAGGCTCTATCATGTATGCCATGCTGTGTACCAGACCTGATGTGAACCTTGGCATAAGTTTGGTAGGGAGGTACCAAAGTGATCCCGGAGCGGAACACTGGACAGCGGTCAAGAATATCCTGAAGTACCTGAAAAGGACAAAGGACATGTTTCTCGTATATGGAGGTGCCGAAGAGCTCATCGTAAAGGGTTACGTCGACGCTAGCTTCGACACAGATCCAGACGACTCTAAGTCGCAAACCAGATACGTGTATATTTTGAATGGAGGGGCAGTTAGCTAGAGCAGCAGCAAGCAAAGCATCGTGGCAGCATCTACATGTGAAGCGGAGTACATAGCTGCTTTGGAAGCAGCAAAGGAGGGAGTCTCGATGAAGGAGTTCATCACTGACCTAGGAGTGATTCCGAATGCATTGGGCCCGATGACTCTACTCTGTGACAACACTGGAGCTATTGCCCTTGCGAAGGAGCCCAGGTTTCACAAGAAGACAAGACACATCAAGCGCCACTTCAACTCCATCCGTGATTACATTCAGGAGGGAGACATAGATATTTGTAAAGTGCATACGGATCTGAATGTCGCAGATCAGTTGGCTAAACCTCTCTCACGAGCAAAACATGATCAACACCAGAATGCTATGGGTGTTCGATTCATCACAACGTAACTAGATTATTGACTCTAGTGCAAGTGGGAGACTGTTGGAAATATGCCCTAGAGGCAATAATAAAATGGTTATTATTGTATTTCCTAGTTCATGATAATTATCTATTATTCATGCTACAATTGTGTTAACCGGAAACAGTAATACATGTGTGAATACATAGACCACAACATGTCCCTAGTGAGCCTCTAGTTGGCTAGCTCATTGATCAATAGATGGTCACGGTTTCATGACCATGGACATTGGATGTCGTTGATAACGGGATCACATCATTAGGAGAATGATGTGATGGACAAGACACAATCCTAAGCATAGCACAAGATCGTGTTGTTCGTTTGCTAAAGCTTTTTCAATGTCAAGTATCGTTTCCTTAGACCATGAGATTGTGTAACTCCCGGATACCGTAGGAATGCTTTGGGTGTGCCAAACGTCACAACATAACTGGGTGGCTATAAAGGTACACTACGGGTATCTCTGAAAGTGTCTGTTGGGTTGACACGAATCGAGACTGGGATTTGTCACTCCGTGTGACGGAGAGGTATCTCTGGGCCCACTCGGTAAGACATCATCATAATGAGCTCAATGTGACTAAGGAGTTAGCCACGAGATGATGTATTACAGAATGAGTAAAGAGACTTGCCGGTAACAAGATTGAACAAGGTATAGGGATACCGACGATCGAATCTCGGGCAAGTACCATACCGATAGACAAAGGGAATTGTATACGGGATTGATCGAATCCCTGACATCGTGGTTCATCCGATGAGATCATCGTGGAGTATGTGGGAGCCAACATGGGTATCCAGATCCCGCTGTTGGTTATTGACCGGAGAGGTGTCTCGGTCATGTCTACGTGTCTCCCGAACCCGTAGGGTCTACAGACTTAAGGTTCGATGACGCTAGGGTTATAGGGAAATAGTGTACGTGGTTACCGAAGGTTGTTAGGAGTCCCGAATGAGATCCCGGACTTCACGAGGAGTCCTGGAATGGTCCGGAGACGAAGATTGATATATAGGAAGTGAGGATTTGGTTACCGGAAGTGTTCCGGGTGTCACTGGTAGTGTATCGGGACCACCGGAAGGGTTCCGGGGGTCCACCAAGTGGGCCCACCAGCTCCAGAGGGCTGCATGGGCCAAGGGTGGAGGGAACCAGCCCCTAGGTGGGCTGGTGCACCCCTCCACTAGGCCCAAGGCGCAGCTGTTGAGGGAGGAGGGGCAAACCCTAGTCTCAGATGGGCCTAAGGCCCACTAGGGCAGCCGCACCTGCTCTCCCTCCCTCTGGTCGCCGCCCAGATGGATCTAGGGCTGCCGCCAGCCCCTAGGGTGGAACCCTAGGGCGCAGCCCCTCTCCTCTCCTCCCCCTATATATAGTGGAGGTATTTGGGGCTGCAGAACACACGGTTCTCCCTCTCTCTCTGGCGCAGCCCTACCTCCTCCTCCCCTCGTTCTCCGTAGCGCTTAGCGAAGCTCTGTCAGAGTACCATGCAGCTCCATCGCCACCACGCCGTCGTGCTGCTGGAGCTCTCCCTCAACCTCTCCTCCCTCCTTGCTAGATCAAGGCGTAGGAGACGTCACCGGGCTGCATGTGTGTTGAACGCGGAGGTGCCGTCCGTTCAGCACTTGATCGGATCTACCGCGATCTGAATCGCTGCGAGTACGACTTCATCAACCGCGTTCTAGCAACGCTTCCGCTTAGCGATCTTCAAAGGTATGAAGATCCGATCTCTCCCCGCTCGTTTGCTGGTTTCTCCATAGATAGATCTTGGTGACACGTAGGAATTTTTTTGATTTACTACTACGTCTCCCAACAAGAACTTCAAAGAGTGCCCCGAAGTTTCTACCGGAGAGTCAAAACGTGTGCCAACCCCTATGCATAGGTTCCCGAGGTCACGAAACCCGCAAGTTGATCACCAAAACATACATCAAGTACTCACATGAATATCCCATTGTCACCACAGATAGACACGTGCAAGACATACATCAAGTGTTCTTAAAGATTCAATCAGATAAGATAACTTCAAAGGGGAAACTCAATTCATTACAAGAAGGGAGAGGGGGAAGAACATCATAAGATCCAACTATAGTAGCAAAGCCCGCGGTACATCGAGATCAAGACATCTCAAGAACATGAGAGAGAGAGATTAAACACATAGCTACTGGTACATACCCTCAGCCCCGAGGGTGTACTACTCCCTCCTCGTCATGGAGATCATCATGATGATGAAGATGGCCACCGGAGATGGGTTCCCGCTCTGGCAGGGTACCGGAACGGGCTCCCGATTGGTTTTTGGTGGCTACAGAGGCTTGCGGCGGTGGAACTCCCGATCTAGGTTTAGTTCTGATGGTTTCTATATTTATAAGACCATATGGTGTCAAGAACAAGTCGAGAGGGGCCACGAGGAGGTCACGAGCCTCCCAGGCGCGGCCAGGGGGGTGGTCGTGCCTCCCAGGCTCATGGCTTCCTCGAGACTCCTCTCCGGTATCTTTTTCTTCTGGTATTTTTGATATTTTCCATAAAAAATCACAGCGAAAGTTTTATTCCGTTTGGACTCCGTTTGATATTCCTATGTGAAAAAGGTCAAAAACACAATAAAATAGGAACTAGCACTGGGCTCTAGGTCAATAGGTTAGTCCCAACAAAAAAAGAAAATAGCATATAAATGCATATAAAACATCCAAAGTTGATAACATAATAGCATGGAACAATAAAAAATTATAGATACGTTGGAGACGTATCATTTACCTCAAGGGTAATGTCAACAATAATAATTCATGATTACTTATTTCCAGGTTGATATATGAATATAGATCTTTCCCTAGCACATGACGCTTGCCAAGATAATGGCAAAATAAGGAATTGGTGTCGATCACCATGACTCTTTTGAAGATAAAAAAAAATAAAGGTACAAGATAGGCCCTTCGCAGAGGGAAGCAGAGGTTGTCATGTGCTTTTGAGGTTTGGATGTGTGATCTCTTAGTGTGAAGGAACATCACTTTATATTGCCTCCTGTGATAAAGAACTTTATTATGCAGTCCGTCGCTTTTATGTCTTCCTCATCACAGGTTCGTACAAAGCTTATTTTCCACACACTAATAGATCATACATATTTAGGGAGCAATTTTTATTGCTTGCACCGATGACAACTTACTTGAAGGATCTTATTCAATCCATAGGTAGGTATGGTGGACTCTCATGGCAAAACTGGGTTGAGGGTTTATGGATGCACAAGTAGTACCTCTACTTAGTGCGGAAGTTTTGGCTAATATGAGGTGGAAGCAAGCGTCACATGCTAAAGGATCTATAATCACATAACATTGTTCGGAACCAAGCAAACTAATTCATTATGTTGTCTTCCTTGTCCAACTTCTACTTCTTGGCATGTAATAGTTTAATGAGTGTTCACAATCATAGACGGTGTCAAAGATGATATATTTATATGTGAACCTCTCTTTCCTTATTACTTCCTATTAATTGCAACAATGACCAAGGTCTACGTTTGTCTATCCACAACAAGTTTCAGTCAACATTCTTTTTATATGTGAAGCCATCACTTTCCATAAGATCATCACATGATCTTTCATGCTTTGTTCTTTTATTATTAATTTCTTTATATCATGGAAAGAAGCAAAGCCCTTAACTAAAACACTCTTTATTATATAACTCACGAACTTGATTACATTGGGGGTAACACAAAGCAAAACTCAAGCCTAGATCATACTAAGAACTTTATTCTAATAGATAAAGATATTACCAAAAGGATCAAACTAAGATAAAGGTAAAGCAAAAGATGTGATGGTGATACGATACCGGGGCAACTTCCCCAAGCTTGGCACAAGCCAAGGGGAGTGCCCATACCCATGTGTTTAATTGTCTTCCTTCTGGGGTGATGGTGGTGGAGTTGTTGGAGTTCGGGGTTGATTCTTCGTCTTCCGAGGCATAGGTTCTCCATCATGGAAAGATTATCGAGTCTCCAGGATCCTCAAATCTACAGCCAACCGCATTGCTTTAAATCTATACTCATACTCACGGTTCTGGTTTTGCAGGTCGTAGATCTGGGCTTGGAGATGATCGATTCTATCATAGAGCTTGAAGAGGTGTTCCCCGATGTCCTTGGCATCGATCTTGTGCTTGTTGGTGAACTCCGCAATCATCGTGTGGTTGGCGTTGAGTCCACGTTCCACCATCCCTTGGCACTTGAAGACTTGCTGCTCCATTGCTTCGAGCCTCGTCTCCAAGCTTCCGGTATTCTTGGGCCCCTCAACGTCACGGATGTGCAGCACCCCCTCACACATCTCAATGGTTTGAGGGTGTTGCAGCACCTCCGCGAGGTAGGGATTGATGACCTTCTCGAAGAACTTGTCCTTCAAAACCCTTGGGGATGCCATAGCGATCTAGATCTGTCTGCATAATAGCTCGAAATGAAAACAGAGGATATTTGCGTGATATGAGGGTCAGACCCTTCGGGAGATTATATAATGAATTTTTACCGACCATAAGGAGTATTCCACAAGAAAACGGAGTCCGGGAGGCACACGAGGTACTCACGAGCCCCCCAGGAGCGCCCAGGGGGTAGGGCGCACCTGGCAGGCTTGTCGCCTCCTCGTGCGCTTTCCGGACTACTTTAATTTTTTGTATTTTTCTAAATATTCCAAACGGAGAAAAATTGCTATTAGAAAAGTTTTGGAGTCGGTTTGCTTACCGTATCACATAACTCTTCGTTTTCGGAGTCTGAAACAGGCTGGTAAACATCCCTTATGTACTCCTCCGGGGTTATGGTATTAATTATATTGCTTTCAACATTTATGGGAGTACCTAAGATATAATGCTTGATTCTTTGCCCATTCACAACTCTCAGAAAAGTGCCTTCCGCGTTGTTGATTTTGATGGCACCCGAACGATATACTTCTTCGACAATATAAGGACCCTCCCATTTAGAGAGAAGCTTGCCTGCAAAAAATCTTAAACGAGAATTGTATAGCAAGACATAATCACCTACATTGAACTCACGTTTTTGTATCCTTTTATCATGCCACCTCTTAACTTTCTCTTTAAACAACTTGGCATTTTCATATGCCTGAGTTCTCCATTCATCAATTGAGCTAATATCAAATAACCTCTTCTCACCAGCAAGTTTGAAATCAAAGTTGAGCTCTTTGATTGCCCAATAAGCCTTATGCTCTAGCTCAAGAGGTAAATGACATGCTTTACCGTAAACCATTTTATACGGAGACATGCCCATGGGATTCTTATAAGCAGTTCTATAAGCCCACAGTGCATCATCAAGTTTCTTAGACCAATTCTTCCTAGACCTATTAACAGTCTTTTGCAGAATTAATTTAATTTCTCTATTACTTAACTCTACTTGACCACTAGACTAAGGATGATAAGGAGATGCAATTCTATGGTTGACATCATACTTAGCAAGCATTTTACGGAAAGCACCATGAATAAAATGTGAACCACCATCAGTCATTAAATATCTAGGGACTCCAAATCTAGGGAAAATAACTTCTTTGAGCATCTTAATAGAGGTGTTATGATTAGCACTACTAGTTGGAATAGCTTCTACCCACTTAGTAACGTAATCAAAAGCAACTAAAATATGAGTATACCCATTGGACTTTGGAAAAGGTCCCATATAATCAAAACCCCAAACATCAAATGGTTCAATAACAAGTGAATAATTCATAGGCATTTCCTGACGTTTACTAATATTACATATTCTTTAACATTCATCACAAGACAAGACAAACTTACGAGCATCCTTAAAGAGAGTAGGCCAATAAAACCGGATTGCAATACCTTGTGTGCAGTTCTATCTCCAGCATGGTGTCCTCCGTAAGCCTCGGAGTGGCACTTCTGTAGGATCTGTCCCTATTCATGCTCAGGTACACAACATCTAATAACACCATCTACTCCTTCTTTATATAGGTGAGGATCATCCCAAAAGTAATGTCTCAAATCACAAAAGAACTTTTTCTTTTGTTGGTACGTGAAACTAGGTGGTATATATTTAGCAACAATATAATTAGCATAATCAGCATACCATGGTGTACTGCGTGAAGCATTGATGACATTGAATTGTTCATCAGGAAAGCTATCATCAATAGGTTGTGGGTCATCAAGAACATTCTCTAACCTAGACAGGTTATCTGCTACAGGGTTCTTAGCACCCCTCCTATCAACAATATGCAAATCAAATTCTTGTAGCAAGAGAACCCATCTAATAAGTCTAGGTTTAGCATCTTTCTTTTCCATGAGATATTTAATAGCAGCATGATCAGTGTGAATAGTAACTTCAGAATCAACAATATAAGATCTGAACTTATCACATGAAAACACAACTGCTAAAAATTCTTTTTCAGTAGTAGCATAATTTCTTTGGGCACTGTCTAGAGTTTTACTAGCATAATGAATAACATTTAATTTCTTATCAACACTTTGTCCTAGGACAGTATCAACAGCATAATCACTAGCATCACACATAATTTCAAAAGGTAGGTTCTAATCAGGTGGTTGAACAATAGGTGCAGTTATCAAGGCCTTCTTGAGTATTTCAAATGCTTCTTCACAATCATCATCAAAAACAAATGGAATATCTTTTTGCAAGAGATTAGTGAGAGGCCTAGAAATCTTAGAGAAGTCTTTAATAAACATTCTATAGAAACCAACATGACCAAGGAAACTTCTTATACCTTTAATGTCTGTGGGGCATGGCATCTTCTCAATGGCATCAACTTTAGCCTTATCAACTTCAATACCTCTTTCGGAAATTTCATGTACCAAGACAATGCCTTCATTAACCATAAAGTGGCACTTCTCCCAATTCAATAAAAGGTTAGTATCTTCACATCTCTGCAAAACTCGATCAAGCTTGCTCAAGCAATCATCAAATGAAGATCCGTAAACGGAGAAATCATCCATGAAAACCTCAACAATCTTTTCACAAAAGTCAGAGAATATAGCCATCATACATCTTTGAAAGGTATCAGGTGCATTACATAAACCAAAAGGCATACGTCTATAAGCAAAAGTACCAAAAGGGCAAGTAAAAGTGGTTTTCTCCTGATCAGATTGTGCAACGGGTATTTGGGAGAAACCAGAATAACCATCTAGAAAGCAAAAGTGTGTATGTTTAGACAATCTTTCTAGCATTTGATCAATAAAAGGTAGAGGGTAATGATCTTTCTTAGTAGCTTTATTTAATTTCCTAAAATCGATTACCATCCTATAGCCAGCAACAATTCTTTGTGGGATCAATTCATCTTTATCATTAGGAACAACGGTAATACCCCCCCTTCTTAGGGACACAATGCACTGGACTTACCCAATCACTATGAGCAACATGGTAAATAATACCTGCTTCCAGGAGCTTTAGTATTTCTTTCCTTACCACCTCTTTCATCTTAGGATTCAGTCTTCGTTGGGGATCGGCAACTGGTTTGGAATCAGGATCAATTTTGATTTTATGCTGGCATAGAATGGGACTAATGCCTTTAAGATCATCAAGAGTATATCCAATAGCAACACGGTGCTTCCTTAGAGTTTTCAATAATTTCTTTTCTTCATGCTCTGAAAGGTTAGCACTAATAATAACAGGATATATCTCTTTTTCATCAAGATAAGCATACTTAAGAGTATCAGGTAATTGTTTAATCTCAAACATAGGATCACCCTTTGGTGGAGGTGGATCTCCAAGTAATTCAACAGGCAAATTATTCTTAAGGATAGGACGTTGTTCAAAGATAACTCTATCTATCTCATTCCTTTCGTCCACATGCATATCATTTTCATGTTCAAGCAAGTATTGCTCTAAAGGATCAGTAGGAGGCACATCAATAGAAGTAAGAGCAATAATTTCATCCTTACTAGATAATTCTTTTTCATGAGGTTGTCTACCAAACTTAGAAAAATTAAATTCATGTGACACACCTCCAAAGCCAACAGTAATAGTTTGTTTCTCACAATCAATTTGAGCATTAACAGTATTGAGGAAAGGTCTACCAAATATGATGGGACAAAAGCTATCTTGTGTGGTAGCAAGAACGAGAAAATCAGTAGGATACTTAGTTTTACCACACAAGACTTCAACATCTCTAACAATTCCCACAGGGCAGATAGTATCTTTATTAGCAAGTTTAATAGTAACATCAATAAATTCCATCTCGATAGGTGCAATCTCATCTTTAATTTCATTATATAAAGATTGAGGTATTGCACTAACACTAGCACCCATGTCACATAAACCATGATAACAAGGATCTCCTATCTTAATAGAAACAACAGGCATGCCAACTATAGGTTTATGTTTGTCTCTAGTATGAGGTTTAGCAATTCTAGTAGAAGCTGCACATAATTGAATAACATGCCCATCAACATTGTCGGCCAAGAGATCTTTAATAATAGCAATACTAGGTTCAACTTTCATTTGCTCAGGGGGTGTAGGTGTTCTAATGTAGCCCTTACGTCTCACAGTTGAAGCTTTAGCATGATCCTTTACTCTAACAGGGAAAGGTGGTTTCTCAATGTAAGCAGTAGGAACAATAGAATCATTATAAGTAATAAATTTCTCTTCAACTGAAACAGGTTTAGCTACATTAACTTCTATGGGAGGATGATATTTAAACCACTTCTCCTTAGGGAGATTAATATGAGTAGCAAATGATTCACATAAAGAAGCTACTATCTCAGAGTCAAGTCCGTGTTTAGCGCTAAAATCATGAAAAGTATTTGTTTCTTCGAAGGATTTAACGCAATCGAACTTAAGATTCATACCTGACTCCTTACCTTCATCAAACTCCCAATCTTCAGAGTTGCGTTTAATTCTTTCCAATAAATCCCATCTGAAGTCAATATCTCTCTTCATAAAAGAACCGGTACAAGAAGTGTCAAGCGTGGTGCAATTGTACTCAGAAAGCCGAGCATAAAAGTTCATAATAATAATTTCTCTAAGGAGCTCATGGTTGGGGCATGAATATAACATTGACTTAAGCCTTCCCCAAGCTTGAGCGATACTTTCTCTATCACAAGGCCAAAAATTATAGATATAATTCCGATCATGATGTACCAAATGCATAGGATAAAACTTTTGATGAAATTCCAATTTCAATCGGTTGTAGTTCCATGATCCAGTATCATCACGTAGCCTATACCATGTCAATGCTTTATCCCTCAAAGATAAGGGAAATACCTTCTTCTTGACCTCATCCTCGGGCAAACCTGCAAGCTTAAATAAACCACAAACTTCATCTACATAGATTAGATGCAAGTCGGGATGTGATGTTCCATCTCCTGTAAAAGGATTAGCCAACAGTTTATCTAGCATACCCGAAGGAATCTCATAATAAATATTTTCAGTAGGTGCAGTAGGTTGAGGAGCAACTCTTTGTGCTTCCGGTCGAGGTGAAGATACCCCGAACAAGCCCCTCAAAGGATTAGTTTCCATAGTGACAAGTGACAATAAATTTCAGCACACTATATAAATGTTTCCTTACCAAATTTCGCTTACCAAAGGCGCTTCACTCCCCGGCAACAGCGCCAGAAAAGAGTCTTGATGACCCACAATTATAGGGGATCTATTGTAGTCCTTTCGATAAGTAAGAGTGTCGAACCCAACAAGGAGCAGAAGGATATGACAAGAGGTTTTTAGTAAGGTATTCTCTGCAAGCACTGAAATTGTCGGTAACAGATAGTTGTGTGATAAGATAATTTGTAATGGGTAACAAGTAACAATAGTAACAAAGGTGCAGAAATATGGCCCAATCCCTTTTGTAGCAAAGGACAAACCTGGACGAACTCTTATATAAGGTAAAGCGCTCCCGAGGACACATGGCAATTATTGTCAAGCTAGTTTTCATCATGTTCATATGATTCACGTTCGCTCTTTTGATAGTTTGATATGTGGGTGAACCGGTGCTTGGGTGCTGTACTTACTTGGACAAACATCCCACTTATGATTAACCCCTCTCACAAGCATCCGCAACTACGAAATAAGAATTAAGACAAAGTCTAACCATAGCATTAAACTAGTGGATCCAAATCATCCCCTTACGAAGCAATGCATAAACTAGGGTTTAAGCTTCTGTCACTCTAGCAACCCATTATCTACTTATTACTTCCCAATGCCTTCCTCTAGGCCCAAATAATGGTAAAGTTTCATGTAGTCGATGTTCGCATAACACCACTAGAGGAGAGACAACATACAACACATCAAAATATCGAACGAATACCAAATTCACATGACTACTAGTAGCAAGACTTATCCCTTGTCTTCAGGAACAAATGTAACTACTCACAAAGTATAATTATGTTCATGATCAAAGAGGTATTGAATAGCATTAAGGATCTGAACATATGATCTTCCACCAAGTAAACCAACTAGCATCAACTACAAGAAGTAATTAACACTACTAGCAACCTTACGAGTACCAATCGGAGTCGCGAGACGGAGATTGGATACAAGAGATGAACTAGGGTTTGGAGGTGAGATGGTGCTGATGAAGATGTTGATGGAGATGAGTCCCCTCCGATGAGAGGAGTGTTGGTGATGACGATGGCGACGATTTCCCTCTCCGGGAGAGAAGTTTCCCCGGCAGGACGGCCCTGCCGGAGCTCTAAATTGGTTCTGCTCAAGTTCCGCCGCGTGGCGGCGGCGTTTCTTCCCGAAAGCTCTCTCTTAATTTTTTCTGGGATGAAACCCTTCATATAGGAGAAGATGGGGGCCAAAGGGGCTACAGGGGGCCCACGAGCCCCCCGGGCGCGTCCAGGGGGTGGGGCGTGCCTGGCAGGCTCGTGGCCTCCTGGTTGCTCCCCTCTTGTATTTCTTCCGCCCAGTATTTTTTATATATTCCAAAATAATTCCTCGCTGATTTTCACGGCTTTTGGAGTTGTGCATAATAGACATCTCAAACTTGCTCCTTTTCCAGCCCAGAATTCCGGCTGCCGGCATTCTCCCTCTTCATGTAAACCTTGTAAAATAAGAGAGAAAAGGCATAAGTATTGTACCATAATGTGTAATAACAGCTCATAATGCGATAAATGTCAATATAAAAGTATGATACAAAATGGACGTATCACATGTGGGAGCCAAGACGGGTATCCAGATCCCACTATTTGTTATTGGCCGGAGAGGTGTCTCGGTCATGTCTGCATAGTTCCCGAACCCGTAGGGTCTGTACACTTAAGGTTCGGTGATGCTAGAGTTGTAATGGGAATTGTATGTGGTTACCAAAAGTTGTTCGGAGTTCCGGATGAGATCCCGAACATCATGAGGAGTTTCGGAATAGTCCGGAGGTGAAGATTTATACATGGGAAGTCTAGTTTCAGTCACCGGAAAGGTTTCGGGGTTTGTTGGTATTGTATCGGGACCACCAAAAGGGTTCCGGGGGTCCACCGGAAGGGGCCACCTTCCCCAGAGGACCACGTGGGCTGAATATGGGTGGGAACCAGCCTCCTAGTGGGTTGGTGCGCCCCCCAAGGGCCCAAGGCACCTAGGGTTGGGAACCCTAAGGGGTGGGGGTGCCTCCCTCCAACTTGGGGGGCAAGCTCCCCCCTTGCCCCCCCTCTAGATGGATCTGGGGGACCGGCCCCCTCTCCCCTTCAGCCTATAAATAGAGGGGAGGTGGGAGGTCAACCGCACCCCTTGCCCCTGGCGCAGCCCTCCCCCCTCCCACACCTCCTCCTCCTCCTCCGTAGTGCTCAGCGAAGCTCTGCCGGAGAACCATGAGCTCCACCATCACCACGCCATCGTGTTTCCAGAGCTCTCCCTCAACTTCTCCTCCCCCCTTGCTGGATCAAGAAGGAGGAGACGTCCCCGGGCTATGCGTGTGTTGAACGCGGAGGCACCGTCCGTTCGGCGCTTGGATCGGATCTTCCGCGATTTGGATCGCCGCGAGTATGATTCCATCAACCACGTTCTTTGCAACGCTTCCTCTTAGCAATCTTCAAGGGTATGAAGATGCACTCCCTTTCTCTCATTGCTAGCATCTCCTAGATTGATCTTGGTGACACGTAGGAAACTTTTTGAATTATTACTACGTTCCCCAACACTAGATGACCATATTGGTTCCTACATATTGTATGAAGATCTTTATCGGTCGAACCTCGATGTCAAGGATTCAGTCAATCCCGTACATAGTTCCATTTGTTCATCGGTTTGTTACTTGCCTGAGAATTGATCGTCCGTATCTCCATGCCTAGTTCAATCTCGTTACCGGCAAGTCTCTTTACTCGTTCCGTAATACAAGATATCATGACTAACTCTTTAGTCACATTTCTTGCAAGATCATTATGATGTTGTATTACCGAGTGGGCCCTGAGATACCTCTCCGTCATACGGAGTGACAAATCCCAGTCTTGATCCATGCCAGCTCAACAGTCACCCTCGGAGATACCTGTAGAGCATCTTTATAGTCAACCAGTTATGTTGCGATGTTTGATACACACAAGGTACTCTTTTGGTGTCAGTGAGTTGCATGATCTCATGGTCATATGAACAAATATTTGACATGCAGAAAACGATAGCAATAAACTTGACACAATCATACACTACTAGGAAAAAGGCTAGTAGTAGCGCTGGAAAACTGCCTACTAGTAGCGTTGGTTACCACGCTACTACTATTGCGCTACAGCTAAATGTTAGTAGTAGCACGGGTGTACCCGCGCTACTACTAACCTAACTACTAGTAGCGCTCACTTATTTCCCACGCTACTACTAACAATTTAGGAATTGAAAAAAATAAAAGTTAGATGTAGTATTCATGGATTTCAATGCGTCTAGTGCAAACCAAACCAACATCACAGAACATTCTCAAGATTCCATTTAAAATCAGACACACAACCATCATTGAAAGGCGGGTACCTTCCCTGTTGTTCCATCACCAACCTAAACAGCCCACTTCCCTAGATGTATCTACCAAGGCTCGGAGCTTAGACGCCGGTGGACCCTAATCATCCCTCTCCCCGGACGGTGGCATCGAGGTCCTCCACCTCAGCGACCTCCGGCGTCGAAATCATCTAGACAATCATCTACGTGACGTGGCCATCGGGGATCACGGAGAAGTCCGCCTCCGAGTGGTTGAAGAGCACAGCGCCCACCGGCCACGCTAGTCAGCATCGATCACCCCTGCGCCCACGTCAAGAAAGTAAAAACTTGTTAGTACACAAATTGCATCAGTTTAACCAAATAGTATATTCCAATTCACAAGACCCATTAAGTTAAGATTCCTTCTCATCTACTCCCTCCGTCCCATAATATAAGAACGGTTTTGACACTACCCAGTGTCAAAAACATTCTTATATTATGGGACGGAGGGAGTAGCAATTAAAAGGGGCCCATGCCAAAAATATATGCTTAATTCCTCACTGGCTATTCAAACTAAATGGTCCAGGAACGCACATGGTTACCATGGATACTAGTCTAGATTAGTACTTACAGATATCTTCTTACAATCTTAGATAAGCGATACAGTTAAAGATAAACATGCACAATCTTTTTTTTGAGAATATAAACAGGTATGTGAAAACACCAACTCTTTACATAAAACAAAGATGGAGCATTCGGATATTCAATCATTATGTGGCACTCACCGTCTTGAGAATGCTGACTCGATCTTAGAATTGATCCATAGCTTGCTCATTCTCATGTTCATCTATCTCGTGTGAAGAATAAGCTGGTGCCCGCATTCCACCTTCTTCAATGCCATCAAAGAGAGCAATTTTGGTGCTTCGGTGGCTATGAAAAGTGCAGAGAGTAGTTATATAAGAATGCATATAGATTTGACAAGTGCAAAGACATCTTATATCTATTCTGTTTTATTTATACAAATGTACATAAAGAATCGATTCAGTCTTTCCTTTGGAGTATTTAAGAAAATCCCTTGTAATTATTATAAGGAGGTCCATAGCAATCAAACGGGGAGGCGCTGACTTCCAATTTTAAAATATATACACCATGGCTTCTTCAGATGTTCAGTTATACTGGTTTTGGAATCTAGGTAACGCAATAATTCTAGAAGAAGTAGACAGAAATATGCATGAACCATCTAACATCCAAACATATATCAGGAGGACTTGATGATTCTTTAGTCCAAACAATAGGTGACCAGCTGCCGATATGCTTTTTTGAGTCATGCTAAGTCTGAATCCCAGGAGACACCAGCAGCCCAGATAAGATTCCACGTGACTCACTATGATTCTAAAAGCTTGTGGTATCGTGCACAATTGGAAAATCACAGTCCTGAATCGAGAACACCGCAAACAAACCGCTAGCAGTCCTGAATTGCTAGTCCAGGAAGCAAGTTACGAGGTCACAAAAAAGCTGAATCCTAGGAGGCACAGCAGTCCAAAGCATATTACTCCATGAACCGCTGTTATTCTAAAAGCTTGTAGCATCATGCATGATTGCCAATCACGATGCAGACTATGCACTTGTTTAGTCGATTCTGAACATTGCTGTACATATATTAATACTAAACCACTAGCAGCCCCTATTGAACCGTATACATAGGAACACCTATGATAGGACCCATAACCAATCTAGCACAATTGCGTTACAGAACCGATCCAATCAACAAATCAAATGTGGGATCTAGGTAAGCCAGAGTGAGAGGGGACACGGGATCGGATCAGTCACCTTCCTCGCTACCCTGATACGGCATCTGGCCCTCCCATCCTGCCTTCCTCCTCAGAACACCTGCGCCCACGACAGAAAAAAAAGGTTCAGAATCCTCCACTGCGCAAAAAGAAGGAGCACCGACAGGCAGGTGTGGAGAAGCGGGCCCGTGCCTTGCATTGGGAGGCGGCGACAGCGGAGGCCACCGGCACGGAGAGGGCGGAGGCCATCCGCGGGGGGCAAGAGCTGCAACGTGCGGAGCAGGAGGAGGAGGGGGGCGAGGGTGATATGGGCAAAGGTGCAGGCCTTGAGGCACGGATCAGACGGAGGGAAGGGAGGGGCGGAGCTTGAGGAGCTTGGGGGGCGTGTTGTGTGAGGTCGAAGCTCGCCGAAACCGGCCGGCGTGGGTGGTGGCGGCGGCGGCGAGGAGATCGTGGGGGGAGAGGAGGCCGACAGAGGGGGTGGGGCTGAGGGTCGCGCGCGCGCGAAAGAGAGAGAGAGAGAGAGAAAGAGTTTTTTACAAAGGGGACTGAATTTAGCCGTAGCGCTGGTTGGAGGAAAGCGCTATTGCTAAGTAAATAGCAGTAGCGCTTTTCACGTATGAGCGCTACTAGTATACCTAGCCTGCCGACAACGGTCTGACAATTATAGTAGTAGCGTGTTTTACAACTACAATGCTACTGCTATATGAATAGTAGCAGCGCTTTCGGTCCAAGCGCTACTGCTAAATAGTTGCAGCGCTGCCCTTTAAAAAGCGCTACCCGTAAGCTCCTGTGTATAAGGTTTTCCCTAGTAGTGATATGCTACATTCATAGTTTGGGTCTTGTCCATCACATCATTCTTCTGATGATGTGATCCCGTTATCAAATGACAACTCATGTCTATGACCAGGAAACCATGGCCATCTTTGATCAACGAGCTAGTCCGATAGAGGATCACTAGGGACATGTTGTTGTCTATGTACGCATACATGTATTTAAGTTTCCAATAAATCCAATTATAACATGGATAATAAACGATTATCATGAACAAGGAAATATAACAATAACCACTTTATTATTGCCTCTAGGGCGTATTTGCAACAACCACTTCCTGCAAACCCTTTCACTTGGGGGCATACCAACTTGAATTCTAGACAACTTTATGTGGGCCTACCCTTGATGGGAGCTGCTAGGGATCAGACTACTGATCCTGATCCCTTGCTTCGTATCAGACCAGTCCAAGGCCCTACGATTGGAAGCATATCGATCATTTGATCTGATACGGCATTGGCGTTCAAGCGGCAGGGTAGTTTTCTTTTTAATTGTACTAGACAATTCCCCGCGCGTTGTTGCGGGAATTATTGATAATATGTTTAGATGATACTTGCTTATGTGAATGTGGATATTACAGTTAACAATATGAGCGTAAAGATACAAATATATGAGATTTATTACACCTGATTAGTTTATATTTGCAAACTACTTTTGGAACATATGTAGTGTAAGTTTAAAATTCTTTGGAGTTGTCCACACGGGTGTCTTTTTCATTGAGGAAAAAGTGTACATGAATAGTGAGGATGACTCTATTCCTACCCATTGTTGCGATAACTTTTTTAGAAACATGCGTAAGTAGTTGCTAAATCTAACAAAAGAGATTATAAACTTAAAATCAAAAAATAAAGTGTCTAAAAATAGAATAAAAACTTTTTAATTAAATGTGAAGGATGACTAACATGAATATATGATGTGGCATCGTTACATGCATATACTAATGTAAAAATAGTTGTAACTTATAAGTTAAATTTATGATTTGCTTATGTGGAATATTTTACATGATTTAGTGGGAGAAAATACTTAAATGCATTGCTTAGTGGGATGTTGAGGTGGATGTGGGGGGAACGTAGTAACAATTCAAAAAAATTCCTACGTGTCACCAAGATCAATCTAGGAAATGCTAGCAACGAGCAAAGGGGTAGAGCATCTTCATACCTTTGAAGATCGCTAAGCGGAAGCGTTACTAGAACGTGGTTGATGGAGTCGTACTCGTAGCGATTCAGATCGCGGTGGATTCCGGTCTAAGCACCGAACAACGGCACCTCTGCGTTCAACACACGTGCAGCCCGGTGACATCTCCTACGTCTTGATCCAACAAGGAAGAAGGAGAGGTTGAGGGAGAGCTCCGACAGCACGACGGCGTGGTGATGATGGAGCTGCATGGTACTCCGGCAGGGCTTCGCCAAGCGCTACGGAGGACGAGGACGAGGAGGGGTAGGGCTGCGCCGAGAGAGAGAGAGAGAGAGAGAGAGAGAGAGAGAGAGAGTTGTCCTCTATGCAGCCCCAAAACCCCACATATATATAGGGGGAAAGGGGAGGAGGGCCGGCCACCCCTACGGAAACCCTTGGAGGTGCGGCGGCCAAGATGGGGAGGAGGGGCGACGTCCTAGGGTGGCCTTGGCGCCTAAGGCAGCCTCCACGCCTAGGGTTTGGCCCCCTTCCACCCTTGCTGCGCCTTGGGCCCTCAGTGGGGGCGCACCATCCCACCTAGGGGTTGGTTCCTATCCACTCTTGGCCCATGAAGCCTCTTGGAGCTGGTGACCCCTCCTCGTGGACCCCCGCAACCCTTTCGATGGTCCCGGTACATTACAGGTGACGCCCGAAACACTTTTGGCGACCAAATCCTCACTTCCTATATATGAATCTTTACCTACGGGCCATTCCGGAGCTCCTCGTGATGTCCGGGATCTCATCCTGGACTCCAAACAACCTTAGGTAACCACGCACACTATTCTCATATAACCCTAGTGTCATCGAACCTTAAGTGCGTAGACCCTACAGGTTCGGGAAGCATGCAGACATGACCGAGAGACCTCTTCGGCCAATAACCAATAGCGGGATATGGATACCCATATTGGCTCCCACATGTTCCACGATGATCTCATCGGATGAACCACGATGTCGGGGATTCAATTAATCCCGTATACAATTCCCTTTGTCCATCGGTATGTTACTTGCCCGAGATTCGATCGTCGGTATCCCTATACCTTGTTCAATCTCATTATCGGCAAGTCTCTTTACTCATTCCGTAACACATGATCCCGTGACTAACTCCTTAGTCACATTGAGCTCATTATGATGATGTACTACCGAGTGGGCCCAGAGATACCTCTCCGTCACACGGAGTGACAAATCCCAGTCTCGATTTGTGCCAACCCAACAGACACTTTCGGAGATACCTGCAGTGCACCTTTATAGTCATCCAGTTACGTTGTGACGTTTGATACACCCAAAGCATTCCTACGGTATCCGGGAGTTGCACAATCTCATGGTCTAAGGAAACGATAGTTGACATTAGAAAAGCTCTAGCATACGAACTACATGATCTTGTGTCATGCTTAGGATTGAGTCTTGTCCATCACATTATTCTCCTAATGATATCATCCTGTTATCAACGACATCCAATGTCCATGGCCAGGAAACCATGACCATCTATTGATCAACGAGCTAGTCAACTAGAGGCTTACTAGGGACATGGTGTGGTCTATGTATTCACACATGTATTACGGTTTCCGGTTAATACAATTATAGCATGAACAATAAACAATTATCACGAACAAGGAAATATAATGATAACCATTTTATTATTGCCTCTAGGATATATTTCCAACAATAGACACTTTGCATGTTGAAAATGCTTATGAGGAACACTTTGCATGGCTTAGTGGAACAAAAAAATTAAATGCATTGCTTAGTGGTACAATGAGGTGGACACCTTACATGTTAAAAGAATTGGGACCAACTTTTTAAGAATGTAAGATGCTTCATGGTAACTGCTTCTGTTAATCACGGCCATTCGCATGGACTACAATTTGTTTCCTAAAATC
This sequence comes from Hordeum marinum, assembly GCA_022496015.1. Taxonomy (NCBI): domain Eukaryota; kingdom Viridiplantae; phylum Streptophyta; class Magnoliopsida; order Poales; family Poaceae; genus Hordeum; species Hordeum marinum. The sequence goes on from CM039673.1 coordinate 37,829,144, forward strand.
GCTTCCAGTAATGACGTGATACATCATTATGTATGGAATTCCTTTTGGTTTATTATATGATTATTTTCACAGTAAACCTACTAATTAATTACAATCTTTTATGACGTGTTTCTTTACATATGGTAACTTGATTTTTGTTAACCATGGAAGCATTCTGATTGATGCATGGAAGCATAATTTTTATATCAGGTAATCCTGGATGCTTCCTGCCAATGCTTCCGAAAATAACTTATGTTCAGATTTTGACTCCCTATAATCACGTATATTATTATTATTATTATTATTATTATTATTATTATTATTATTATTATTATTATTATTAAGGGAAATATTATTTATTTATATTTAGCATTCCAAAATTGGAAAATTACACACAACTCGCCTTAAGATCTTGTTAGATGTTGCTTCACACCCTGAAGCATCATCAACAGGGGTTCTTGCATATGCATAATTCAGATTCAAATTCAAGAATCCATCGACACTCCCCATTAGCGAAGCCCTCACCATGACAGTGAATAATGCATGGGTGGTCCACACAAAAAGACCTAGAGTAGGTCTCCCTGAACTCCTCGCAATCATTACCTTCGGATCCTGCAATAGAAGTTGAACACCATTTTTGCGTAACAACATCAGAAAACATAACACCGATAAACTGTTATATTCTTCAGATAATTATTTCATGCAAGGCTTACCTGAAAACAACATGAGTGCCATGAGAAACAATAAGCACAGGCCTGTCATCTTGACCTTGAGGACCTCCATGTATACAAGAATAAACACCCAAGGAAATAAAGGAAGGAAATCCAAATAGGTTAACTTAGGAGTGCCATCGATCCCCTTCTTATAGACATGAATGATGGAACCATACAATAAACCAAACTGAACATTTTATATTTATCTGGATGATTCAATTGTGTATATCTGCATGATGTAATGATAAGTTGTTCGGTGAAAAACAAAAGACACTCTAAGACATGATAAAAGACGATATATGTTGTTGATAAGTGTGTGTGTGTGTTGTTGGTGTGGGGCATGGCATGATGTTTGTGCTCCTCAAAATGGCGCATTTGTTGCTTGGGTGGAACCTTATGAAAATGCCAAACAGAAAATGTCATATTTATCTAGATGATGTGTTTGTGTATATTTGGATGATGCAACAATATATTTTACATGAAAAAAAGACACTTTGAGACATGATAAACACACCCTAGTTTGTTGATACAGATGTGTGCTGTTCGTGTGAGGTTTGGCATGATGTTTGCACTGCCCAAATAGGGCCTTTCTTGCTTAGATGGAACCCTTAAAAGGGGGAACAGAAAATGTCATATTTAGCTGGAAAATTAAGTTGTATGTATCTCGATGATGCAGCAATGTGTTGTACGTTAAGAAAAAAAGACACTCTAAGGCGTGCTAAAGGAGACCCAATAGAGGAGAAGGCGGGGAGGCACCAGAAGGGGACGCAGTCACCACCCTATGTGCTGACCCATCAGAGATGCAGTTGATGATGACGCAGCGAAGAGGACGACGAAAACATAAGTCTTCAAATTCAGCCGCAATCGTCCGCTTCACTCCCGCTACGACTAAGGGGGAATGTTAGAAGTATAATTATGTTTAAGTTAGAGATTAGGAGTTAGGGATAGAATAGGTTTAAACCATTTATTACTTGCTCTCTACTCCAAGTCTCTCCCTCACATGTACTCCTATATATACCCCTACAAGGGTTAGATCAATACAACATACAACAACACAATATTCATCCATCCTACAACGAATATTGTAGGTTCTATATTTTTCACAGACCCAAGGTTGTTGATACATGTGTATGTGTTGTTGGTGTGAGGAATGGCGTGATGTTGTAGTAAATTATCCGGTTTGAAAGTTGAGTGTCCTTCAGTATTTGACATTCATGGCTCCAAAGAAAGAATCAAATCAACAACACTTGTCTCGGAAATATGTAACTAATAGCATTTCAAGATATCACACCTATGTTGTTTCAGCGAAACAAAGTTTTAAAAGAGCTTGGACGCTCCCTCCCAAATGCTAAAAAATATCACTTCAATCTGAGGTAAAAAGAGAGATTTACACAGGAAATCCAATTCGGCTCCCGAGAGCACGTGCTCCTGCGTGCGAAAAATATTTTTTCAAATGTTAAAAAAATTCCAACAAAATTTATATGTATTTATAGTCACATTCAAATGCCACCTACAAAGTTTTAGGCAAAAATGTTAAACATTGTGGCCTATGAAAAATAAACAAATTTGAACACCAAATGTTACCCCAAAATGTCACTCAAATTTGTTTTTTTCACCGACAAAATATTACTGCTCGCTTTCGTATGAAAATTGTCAATTATGTTTGTGACACTGACACGGACTTCTACAAAAAAAATCAGATTTTTTTTAAAACATTTTGTGACATTTTTCATAGTACTGTTCATCCAGAAGCATATGCTTCCGGGAGCCAAAACGCCTCTCCCAATTTACACCGCTTATTTTGGCGGGCCCATAGCATAGTGGTGCATATTTACCAGATACATACAAAAAAATGTTGGAATTGTTCCACAAGTGGTACAACTACTGTAATTTTGTATATAAGCATTACAGCAGCGTAGTAACTGTACTGTACTTTCGAAAATGTAATTATGTATACATAATCTTTAACAGCTACTGCCCAACCCATCAGTTGCCATATTCACAAGGTCTCAACAAATGCCTCTTTTATGGCAACAATTTTGGCGCAGACATCATGCATGCCTGGTCTATCTTTCGGCGATTCCATGGTACACATCAGGCCAATACTGACCAAAGGTATAATGAAGTTCTGCATACGTACAGAAGCAGCCGCTTCATCCTCCTCGGATGGCATATGGGGATCTAGAACTTCAGCGATCCTCTCGGGAAAGGCAAGGTCGACATATTTGTGGAGGCTGAGAGCGTTGCCGCATAGCGCGTCCGTCGGTCGCCTTGCTGTGAGCATCTCCAGTAGCAGCACCCCGAAACCGTACACGTCGCCGCCTGTCGAGACTTTGCATCCCATCCCATATTCTGTAAAACAGGAGCAATGCACATAAATACTTGTGAAACTAACAAAACAAAGACAGTTCAGAATCAAACTCGACACTCATCTCAAAGAAAGAAAAAAGTGCAACTTACCAGGAGCAATATATCCGATTGTTCCTCCTACGCCAATCAAGCCTTCTGGTCTGCCGATACTTGAAGAGAGAAAGTTGGCAGACCCGAAGTCGCAAATGCGTGAGGTCATGTCGTAGTCCAGCAGAACATTGCCTGGCTTCAGATCACAGTGGATCAAAGGAGGTGTCAGCTGGTTGTGCATATAGTCCAGAGCTGAAGCCACATCAGCAGCAATACTTATCCGCTGGCCCAAGCTCAGCAGCCTCCATGAGCTGCCAACCCTTGGGTGTATCCACATGTCCAGGCTACCGTTTGCCATGAACTCATATACTATGGCCTTGAATTCTTCACCCTCGGAATCTACCGTGGAGCACAGGGTGATAGCTTGAACCAGATTGCGGTGGCGGGTGTGTTTTAGCACTTCACACTCGGTGAAAAAGCTATTTCTTGAACCTTGCTCCCTGAGATGGAATACCTTGATGGCCACTAGATCTGTCTCGAACTCAAACCGACCAATGTAGACTGATGATGTATGACTTGAACTGATCCGGTTGACCAGAGAGAACCAATTGGTGGCTTTAAGGATGTCCCCATATGACACCCTCTTCATTGTCTCCTTGAAGCTTTCAGATGGCTGACCTTTAGCCCCCTTCATAACAGTGACAACAACACATAATAATGAGAACAAAGCAATAATAATTGGTGGAGCTATTATCAGCAGCAGGTGTGTGTTTATCTTCCTTCTTGTTGCTGAGGAGGTTGGGCAAATGGGCAGTCCAAATATGGCAGCAGCTGTTCCACATAACCCTGAGTTGCCTTGCAGGAATACTGCCGCTGAATTTCCAAATATACCACCAGTTGGGATTGGCCCTTCAAATTTGTTGTATGATATATTGATATAATTTAAACTGCTGAAGTTCACAAAATACTGTGGAATTTGACCAGTTAAATTGTTCTCGGACAGATCTATCTGCTGTATGACCTTCAGTTTGCTGAAAGAGTCGGGAATACTCCCATTAAGCATGTTGCCTTTGATCTGAAGGGATAGCAGTTGAACACACAGGCCAAGTTCAGAAGGAAGGTTACCAGATAATTTGTTGTTGGAAACATTAAGGAGGCCAAGATTGATCAGGTTACTAACTTCCCATGGTATTGGCCCAGTCAGGTTGTTGTTTGACAAGTCCAAACCCAATGAAAGGGAGGAAATACTGAAGAGTTCTCTTGGTATGGATCCATTAAGGTGGTTAACTGACATGTTTAGCATAAGCAGCCTGTTGCATTGTCCTATATTTGCTGGTATGTTTCCAGACAATTCATTATCATCAAGATCAAGCTGGCTGAGTTGAACAAGATTACCAACTGTTGATGAAATCTGACCTGACAACCTATTCATGGAAAGTTTCAGGACAATTAAGTTGCTCAAGTTCCAAACTGTCAGGGGAATTTGTCCTGAGAGCATGTTCTGGCCCATGTCAAGCAGAGCGAGGTTTACAAGGTTGCCTATCTCAGCTGGTATGTTTCCAGAAATTTGGTTTCTTCCAAAGTTTAACCGCTGAAGCTTTGTTGAAAGTTTGCCTACTGCTTTTGGCAAACTTCCATTCAGCATATTCCCATCCACCAATAATATTAACAACTGAGTGCAATTGGTCAGAGAGGTAAGGAAGGCCCAGTCATCAGCTTCAAGTTTATTATATCCTAGAGGTGGCACTACGCCAGTCAGCGAGTTGCTTGAAAGATCAAGCACTTGGAGATTTGACATGTTGGTCAGAGAATCTGGGATTGATCCACGAAAGTTGTTGGCTCCCATTAGTAATCTTTTGAGATTCGGAAGTGAGTGGCCAATGTCGGAAGGTATTTGTCCAATAAATATGTTGCTGCCTAGGCTAAGGTGTGTGAGTGATGACACATTGTACAATGCGGCTGGGACATACCCCGAGAACATGTTAGTACTTAGATCTAGCATTGTTAGGTTTGGAATTTGACCCAAAGTTTCTGGAATTGATCCTTCTAAGATGTTTAGTGCTAGCAGGAGGGAACTCAATGATGAAACATTACCCAAAGATGCTGGTATGGTACCAGAAAGTGAATTCCCTGTAAGATCAAGATACTGCAGAGCATCCATCTTTTGGAAATGTGGGATCTCCCCAGAGAGTGCATTCGACCGGAGGTCAACAGAGACAAGTTTGGATGAGGTGAACAGATTAGCTGGGATCACCCCAGACAACTTGTTACGTGAGAGGAATATCTCACTGAGTGAGGAACTATTTGCTACGGAATCAGGGATAGCCCCACTAAGAGAATTGTTTGCAAGGTTGACATATCTAAGAGATGCAGCTGTACCTAATGACAGAGGGATGTTACCTGAAAGCCTGTTGCCAGCAAGCATCAGGGTTTGGAGGCTCCGAAGCTCACCTATCTCTTCAGGTATGCTTCCAGATAACTTATTGTTCCAAAGGTTCAACTGGACTAGAGAAGTAAGGGCAGCTGTGCAACTGGATAGTGTTCCTGCAAGCAGCGCAGACCTGAACTGGAGGGACACGACACGGATTGGGAGGGTGGTGCTGCAGGTGACCCCTCGCCAGCCGCAGAAGTTGAGCGAGTCATTCCATGATCCAAAAACAAGGGCAGGGTCATTGGTGATGCCAGATTTGAAGCAGAGAAGGGCCTTCCGGTCATCTTCAGTTTTGTTGGTAGCCTGTGCCGATGAGAATATTATTGTGTTGGAAGGCAGAAATATGAGGGTGGCGCAAAGAAGGAAGAGTGCATGGTGGGAGGGAGGAATCAGAGATTGGGTGCGAAAAAGTTGAGGAGCCATGACTCTGCTCTTGTCCTAATGGAGTATGCTTATTAAAATATTTTTGTGTGTTTGCTTAGATATATGTGGAAGTAAGGGCAGGGGAGTTGAAACTTCAATGCTTTGACTTCAGCACCCGGATGATTGAAAAATAACCTGGGCACAAAAGGAATTTGCAAGAGGTTTATGTGGGTAAAGAAAACGTGCATATACCAGTCTATCAAAGAACAAATACTATTCTCTGCGTGCTATTTTGCAACCTAAAGCTTCTGCACCCCAAAATCCACCTATCCATGGAAATATTAGCTGAGCTGAATAGTAGAAAAGGAGGACCGGAAAAAAAAAGACCGGAACAGGAGTTGGCTCCTCGCTTAGTAACATTATTTCTTTGTCATCGCCAAGTAACAAACAAAAAAAAAGACCGGAACAAGACCATTTTCCCTAATGAAAACTCAAATTTGTAGTCGGCATATTGCTACGGCTGGCTCTGTGGTTCAGGAGGTATCCTACTGTAAAGCCCAAGCACAGTTTGCTTGGACTCTAAAAAGTGCCAATTGATCAGTCATCAAGGAGAAGAAACGGGGCAAGCAAGAGACTTGTCCGTCCATCGTCGTCGTGCTGCAGGAAAATTCAATTATTGGTCCACAAGATTTTGCAGTCAGGATCCAGCTATCCACATCATCGAACTTGCTCCACACAAACTACCTGATAGATTCAAAAGAGATGGCTGCCAGAATGAAATGTTCCAAACATACCTCTCCACATGATAATACCTGGTTGAATTGTAGGCGTTAGGTATACAGTATACGGCAGGCATTGCCAGCATTGCCTCTTCCCCTTCTTCTTCATCTCAAATCCACCTTTTAATTCTCCATCACCGGCTATGGCAGCCACCATGGCTGCCTTTCTCCCAGCATCCTAACAGTAACAGGGCGAGCACAAATTATAGTACCAACGTATTGGCCACCGCTGCGGTACGCAGAGTCGCAGTCAAGCCGAACGAATTCGACCACAAATTTCGCGTGGAGAGAATGCCAGATGCGGGTACAGTATACCTGGAGTAGGGGAACATGCCGAGGATGTGGCCCTTGGGCTTGTGGATGCCGACGTCCGGCCGTCCGGGGCTCCATACGCCGCTCCTCGCATTGCATCTGCCGTGGTGCCACCACGGCCGTCCCTGTCCCGCCGCGCGGGTACCTCCTCCTCGCCTGCGCCTTCCGCGCGGCGCCGGTGGGCGGCGGGCGATTGCGGGCGGCACTCGCGTCGGTAAGGGACGTCGGTTTGGGGTGGGAGGAGGAACGGGAGTTTCTCCGTCGCGCGGCTGCTTCTCATCCCGGAGCGCCGAGCGGGCTGCCGGAGCCGGCGACCGAGAGACGGTAGAGGATTTGGGAGGAGGAAGGGAGGGGTAAAGTGGTCATTTTCGTTGATATCATACTTACTCCTGTTTATTCACAAAAAATAATACAGTATATTGTACCACCATTCATTAGAACATGTAAAATACCATCATGTTGACTCCTTATTTTATCTTCTACCCTCTACATTCACAAGTATAAAATGTCTTAGATATTTCTATATACCAACGGCATGCGAGTGAACAAACACATTAAAACATGTCTGCATACATTCGACTCAGGAAGAAAGTTAGTAAAAGATCTTAGGTTTGTGAACGGAGGGAGTATAATTTTTACTGTTGGCATCAACCTTCTTGTAAGTATGCCACATGAATTCTTGCTTTGAAGAAGAGAGATTGTGAGGTGGCTTGGAGCATGGAAAAAAGAGAGGTGGCCATCCATGTACGGAACTTCATAATTCTTTATCTATGGGCATTCATAAAAAATATCATGTTTCCTGATTCTTATTCTTAAAAAGCTTTCCTAAACATTTTTACTCTTCATATTAGTTGTCGCTGATTTAGTACAACTCTCTTTTCGGTCTGTCCTTTCTTTGTTTCCCTTTCTTCTCGGGCTTCCAAATATTTTATCACATTTTTTTTTCAATCTTTCACGATTTCTGAAATGGATGTTCCCTTTCCAATACACATTTTCCTTTTCCCCATAATTGCTATTTTTCTCTTTTCCACAATAATTTCGCCATACACACACCTCAAGATCAAAATAAAAACAATTCAACAAATATACAACAAAGGACAGTTGATGCTTTTTTGTAGCCAATTATTTCCCACCGCAAAGTATATATATGTGCTCAAGCCTCGGTGTTTCTTCCAGTTTGTCAATAGATGGGGTACAATGAAGAATGAACTTTACTTGTTACTACATTCTTAATAATAAAGAATCAGCGTGCTCTAACAGAGCAGAAATATTCGTCAACCGTCATCACGGAGTTCCAGAAAAGCGTCTCTTATAGCAGAAAGTTTTGCACAAACATCTTTCATTCCAGGTCTGTCCTTCGGAGCTTCCACGGCACACGACAGCCCAAGAGCAACCAACGGGACAATATATCTCTGCATCCATACTTCTCCACAGCCTTGATGCTCATCATGTCCCATACGAGGGTCTAGAGTCTCCGCAACTCTGTCGGGGAACATGGATTCAGAGAAAATGGGAAGGGTAAGCCCATCAACGAACATTTCATCGGTTGGTCGTTTGCCGGTAAGCAACTCCAGCAGAAGCACTCCAAAACTATATGCATCAGCTCCTACGGAGATCTCGTAACCCATCCCGTACTCTGCAAAGAAGCAATGCTTTTAGCGTAACGCACATACGTAAAAGACAATGTACAATTAAGTGGAAATGGAAAAGCAAAACTCACCGGGTGCCATGTATCCAACTGTTCCTCCAACATCATCCAGGCTTTCAGGAATAAACATATCCAGCGACAAAAAATTTGCTGAGCCGAAATCACTGAGCCGCGCGGTCATGTCATCGTCCAAAAGGATATTCTCTGGCTTCAAATCACAATTGATCAGAGGAGGCGTCAGTTGGTTGTGGACATAATCAAGAGCAGAAGCCACATCTACCGCTATGCATATCCTCTGGCCAAAGTTTAGCACTCTGCCTGGGATTCCATTGTGTTGCTCAGAGTGTAACCATCTGTCAAGGCTGCCATTAACCATGAACTTGAATATCAGCGCTTTGAACTCATGATTTTGTGAATCAAGTGTCGAGCATACGGTCACAGGACACATTATATTTCTATGGCGGGTGTTTCGTAGCACTTCACACTCAATAAAGTAACTATCACCTCCGCTAGGTTCACTCAAGTTGAATACTTTGATGGCAACCAATCTCCTGTCGGACTTGAACCTACCAACATAAACTGACCCAGTACAGGTTGAGCTGATAGTATGAAGCGAAGAAAACCAGTTGGTAGCTTTAAGAATGTCCTGATATGACACCCTCTTCAACTTCTTCTCATCGTTGAACGGAACTGTATGCACTTCTCTTCTCTTCTGATGGGCAAAAAAACGAAACATCTTCTTGGACACAACAGCCAACTGTAAAAATGAGAATACCGCTCTCTTCCAAAGAGTGGGCAGAAACCATAGCAAGACTAGGAAAGCAATAGTAAGTGGTGGTAGTACAATTAGCAGCAAGGTTGCCAGCGAGGACAGATGATGCTTTGTTTTATTTGCTGATGCTGAGATGCCAGGACAAATTGGTAATGCCAGCCTGGAGGAATTCGAACAGAGTCCCTTGTTGTCATCCAAAACTACTACAGTAGAATTTTCAAAGATCCCACTTGTAGGAACAGCCCCTTCCAAGTTGTTGTAAGATAGATCAAGTTGCTCCAGCATATGAAGGTGCTCAAAGAATTCAGGCACGGCACCGGATAAGTCATTGTGAGAAAGATTAATCTGCACGGCTGATACTAACTGCCATCTTGCTGGAATTTGTCCATGAAACTTGTTTCCTTCCATGTGAAGGGATGTTGGACCAGCACCAGCACCAACTGTACCAAGTTCCAGTGGCAGTTCCCCAGTGAGATTGTTGTGTGAGAAGTCCAGACCGAAGGAGAATGGAGGGTTAGCAAAGAGTTCGACTGGTATTGACCCATCAAGGCTGTTTCGAGACAAGTTTAGTTCAAGAAGTCCCTTGCACTGACCTAAACTACCAGGTATGTTACCAGTCAACTTGTTATCACTAAGATAAAGCTTTCCCAATTGAGTAATGTCATTGATAGATTGTTCATTGATAGATTTAGGATATATAGGTTTTGCAGCTTACCAATGGTAGAAGGTATGCTTCCAGAAAGAAAATTGCTTTCCATCATAAGTGAAGTGAGATTAACAAGATTGCTAATCTCAACAGGTATGGAGCCCGAAATTTGGTTTGACCCAAGCGATAAATTTTGTAGCCTTGTGGAAAGATTAACAACTGCTATAGGTAGGCTGCCATTCAGAGCATTCCCTTCCAAGGATAACCTTGTCAGTTGGGTGCAATTTGCTAGAGATCTAAGAAATGACCAGTCATGTGCTTCTAGGAAGTTGCTCCCCAAAACTAACCGACGCAAGTTTGCTAACGAACCAAGAGATGGAAGAGAGCCATGCAGGGAGTTGTTTGAAAGATCAAGCATATGGAGATTTAACATGTGGGCCTGTTGCTTCCCATAATTAGGGACTGGAGGTTTGGTAAGGAGTAACCAATGTGAGATGGTATCAGTCCAACAAGGCCATTGCTGCCCACACTGAAGTATTCGAGTGATGTCATGCTGTAAAGAGACAATGGGATATTCCCTGATAACCTGTTGAAACTTAGATCAAGCTCAAGTAGTTCGCTAATGTGACCTATAGTTTCTGGAATTAACCCTGATAACTTATTTTGGTCAAGCAATATAAAAGTGAGAGAAGAAACATTTCCTATTGAGGGAGGTATGCTTCCAGAGAGGAAGTTCTCTGTTAGGCAAAGAAATTTGAGTGTTGTTACATTACGGAAGTGTGGTATTAGACCAGTGAAAGAATTCGTGTGCAGATCAACCATAGAAAGCTTAGATGAGTTCTCAAACAAAGAAGAGGGGATCACTCCAGAGAGGTTATTACGTGACAGAATAAGTGTGCTGAGTGAGGAGCAATTGGCCAATGAGAGAGGGATACCACCGGTCAGACTGTTGTTTGCAAGATTGACATAGCTAATAGAATTGCTAGTGCATATGGAATCAGGGATGTTACCTCCAAGACTGTTGCCGGCGAGATTCAGCGTATGAAGGGTTGGGAGCTTACCCAACTCCTCAGGGATGGTTCCCGACAGATCATTATCGGTAAGGTTCATCGATGACAGAAACGTCAAGTTGCCTACACATTCAGAAATTTTCCCACTGAGATGAGCAGAGGTGACGTTAAGAGACACCACCCGGGGTGGAAACTTTGTGCTGCAAGTGACCCCCTTCCAGGCACAAAAGTTAAGTGAGTCGACTCTCCATGAGTTTAGGATGTGAAGGGGGTAATAATGGACGCCGGACCTGAAGCAAAGGAGAGCCCAACGATCGATCTCGGACTCGTTTGCTTGTGCTGCTTCGAGTATTGTAGTGTTGAAGGAGAAAAGGATGAGCAAACTACAGAGTAGAGACAAAAATGAGGGCATGATGTCCAGAGTTTACAGGATGTAGAAGAACCAAGGAGTTGGGAATTCTTTAAGTTGCAGCTTGGGAGATCTTGTGTGTAGAATGTAGATGCCATTTAAAGGGTTTTGTCTGCCGGAAGGAATGGGCCTGGATTTATGCTAGACTATTGACTTGACTTAACAAACAACGGTGGGCTGTCTCGCCTTGAACGCGCTGCAAGGGTAAAGAAAAGTAGAAGAATGAAACAAATATCTGTGGAAGAAAACGTGTGCAGGCTGCCAGCCCGAGTGATGGATTGTGCCTAGTAGAATTGCAGTAAGCAAAATAAAAGATGGAATAGGAAAGGTGGATTATTTTGACAGCGACACAAGGATGCTGTCAGGCTAGTCCTGGCTCATACCGTGATTGTAACCTGCGGAGCACACATCAAACAAACAGCATGATCAAACCAATAGGAGACACGAAGGCAGACCAAGCCATCGACTGATGCTGGAGTGGTGAGACTTGGTAGCATCGACCCAGAACACATAAACAAACCTGAACCGCTCAAAGTGATTAGACATTTCTTCATATAACAAACTGATTGAAAATTCAAAAATATATAACAAACTGATTCTCAATTGCGATTTCGTGTTACAACTTACAATGGCATGCTTCGTAACTGAGTCTGAATGTGGGTAACGCAGCATGGAACAATGGAAATTTTTTAGATGACTGCACTTCATCCAATTTAGCAGGGAAAATTGGGAATCTAGCTGCAGGACTTACAGTATACAGGGCACTTGTATTGGCTCCCTCGTCCTCCACGCCTGCCAAGGAAATGGCTGCTGGGGTTTGACCCTCCGAGATCCGACAAGCCGCGCGCTGCGCATCCGGAAGGAGAAACCCGGGGGAAGGCTCGCGTGGCGGCGGCAAGTGGTGGCGTTGCCGCCGAGCCGCACGGACTCTGGAGGGGGCGGGCAAGCGTCGAGGCGGCGAGGAACTGCTGGAGGCGTTCGATGCCGGCGGCGGCCGGGGAGAAGGCAAGCGAGCGCGGCGGACGGCGGGGGAGTCGCCGGAGGCTCAGAGCCTCACACCGTCGTCAGGTAACGGAGTCCGAGCGCGAAGATCCAACGGCTGAGAGACCATCTTCGAGATTATTGTTACAGTGTGTAGTGTGTATGAGTGTATCTACCGTCACATTTTGGATTAAAAAATCAAGAAACATTTCAGCAACTACCTGAGCCAGAAATGAAAAGGATGAAGTCAATTGCTCATGTTAGATTATAATATTTGCTACAATCCTCACATTTTTTAAGAAAATATCAAAGTTATTATGAAAGTTAATCGGAAATACAAAACATTTTTTTTTCAAAGATATTGGTACAAAGCATCTCAAATATAATAAAGATTACATGAAAATTCCGCAATCACCAAACAACCGCTACCACCATCAAAACGAGCCGCCCACGTGTCGTTGTCGTTGCTTTCCTACTGGAGTCGGTTTGACCTTGTTGACGACAGTCGGAAAGTCATCATGCATGTGTCCCTGTAGACTAGTGTCCTGGAGTCGTAGTTTTTGCTTGTTGAACACTTTGCATAGATCTGAAACATTTAATATCAAATCTCACTATATGAGGACAAATACTAACATCGTCGCATCCAAGGAGATGGCAGGAATCTTCGCCTGAGCTCTGTTGATAACGTCAAGATGAACTCAAGGAGGATTGAAACTCGAAAGACAAACTCAAAGAAGAAGTGTCGCCATCTGCCCGAGCGCCACACCTTCAAGGATTGAAGAACCCTAACCTAACAAACTAACCTAAGTGGAGGCACCCAATTCTCCCTATCACTGGCTTCCGAGGTGGTAGGTAGAGGGAAGACGAATTCACAGGCTCGCCAGCGAAGCCTGGGGGCGAGAGTTTGTCCTAGCCGCCTAGGGTTAGGAGAGAATATAGGAGGAATTGATTTATTCTCTTCAGAGTAGTCTAATGTATTTGAAACCTTTTGGCAACATACATGGTCTACCATAGTACTGCTGTTTAAAATCTCGGAACAAAATGAGTTATGACGTATTGCGAGCAAAATACAACAAACTCAACATTCCTCCATTTCACAATGTGTAGTGCATATTTTGAATTTTTTTTGAAGTCAAATATTATCAACGTCTAAAATACTTCACGTTCTTATATTTTTTTACGGAGTGACACTTAATAAATAGAATATAAAATTACACTTCAGGACCAATCTAATGATTTTTTTTATGGATCTTGATGATTTTTTCCATGAACTTGGTTAAACGTAGACATGTTGACTCTTAGAAACCAAAATATGCACTACATTTTGGAATGAAGAGAGCACTGTATGAAAGTTATTATTCATGATTTTTGTAGCTGCGCTTTTTTCCGCTCATAATACCACATGACTCATTTTGTTTCAAAACTTCAACATTAGTACTATCCTAGACTAAGGTTTTCACCAAAAGTAAATCAAATTTCGTTGACATATTTTACTATTTTTGTAAAGAAAAATGCTGAATCGCGATTTATGTCCCAAAAATACACACCAAAAAAATCCTTTATTGAAACAAACTAATAATCATCATACTGACTATGTTGACATCAAACTTTAAATGAATTTTTGCTTAGTTAGAAGAGAAAACATGTTGCTTCCTTTGTAAAGAAGTGAATATGATAGTCGTTCATATTTTGAACTTCATAAATCTCTGAGCATTCATGAAAAGAAAAAGGTCATGTTTCCTGATGCTTCATAAATGTCTTCTAAGCATTCATGAAAAAAAACATGTTACATGATTCGTCATAAACATTTCTCAACTTCATTTTTACATTTCTTGTTCTTTTCCGTTCTTCAAATATTTTATCTCCATTTATTTTTATTTATTTCATGTTTTCTAGAATAAAACGTTCCTTTTCCAAAGCGTCTTTCCATTTTCCATATTTTGTACCTTTTCACTATTTTTTAGTGTTTTATACTGTTTTTATAAGGGGCCAAATCTGACTGGTTTCAAAAGTTGAGTGTCATCTACGTCTCAGTTCAGACTTTAGGGACCAAAACTAGATCCAGCTAATAGTTAACCAGAAAAGAAGGATTTATGCGATTAAACTGGATGTAAGATCTGACAGAAAAATACCTTGATATATACAGTACAGTTTATGCTACTAAGGAATTTCGCCATATATGCATACACCTTAAGATCAAAACGAAAATAATCAGCAAACCCCCAACAAAGGATAGCTGACACTTTCAGTAGCCAGCTGTTGCTCACTGCAAATCACATTGGGCACTTGCACTTTCAGTAGTTACGATATGCACTTTACGTGGTGCATAGTTACATTCTAAATGATAACGAATCAGCATGCTCTAACAGATCTGAATTATCCGTCAATCGTCATGATGGCGTTCCAGAAAATCGTCTCTGAGAGCAGAAAGTTTTGCACAAACATCTTTCATTCCAGGCCTATCCTTCGGAGATTCCACGGTACATGACAGCCCAAGAGCAACCAACGGGACGATATATCTCTGCATCCATGCTTCTACGCACCCTTGATGCTCCTCATGCGCCATATGAGGATCTAGAATCTCCACAACTAGGTCAGGGTACATAGATTCAGAGAAAATGCGAAGGGTGAGTCCATCGACAAACATATCATCGGTTGGTCGCTTTCCGGTAAGCAACTCCAGTAGAAGCACTCCAAAACTGTACACGTCGCCTCCTACGGAGAGCTTGCAGCCCAGCCCATACTCTGCAAATGCACGTAAGTACTCAAATAAACCTATACATACATGAAGAAGAAAAAATGCGATGTACAAGTGAAACAATACACACACTTACAAGACAAAAAATTTAATTGGAGATTTGGAAAAGTAAACTCACCAGGTGCTATGTATCCAATAGTCCCTCCGACGTCAACCAGGCTTTTACGAATAACCTCACCTGGTAATAGAAACTTTGCTGAGCCAAAGTCACTGAGCCGTGCAGTCATGTCATCGTCCAAAAGGACATTGTGTGGCTTCAAATCACAATGGATCAAAGGAGGAGTCAGCTGGTTATGGACATAATCAAGAGCAGAAGCCACATCTGCTGCAATGCATATCCTCTGGCCAAAGCTTAGCACTCTGTCTGGGATTACATTGTGCTGCTCAGAGTGCAACCATCTGTCAAGGCTGCCATTAACCATGAACTTGAAGATCAGTGCTTTGAACTCATGGTTTTTTGAATCAAGTGTCGAGCATAGGGTCATAGGTCGCATTATATTCCGATGTCGGGTGCTTCGCAGCACCTCACACTCCATAAAGTAATTACCATATCCACCAGGCTCATTCAGGTTGAATACTTTGATGGCAACTAGGCTCCTGTCGGACTTGAACCTACCAACATAAACTGATCCGGTACAGGTTGAGCTGATAGTATGGACTGAAGAAAACCAGTTGGTAGCTTTCAGAATGTCACCATATGATATCTTCTTCAGAGTCTCCTTGTGGTTAGAATATGCAACCACTTCTGTTATCTTCTGGTTGGCAACTGCTTCTCTTTTCTTCTGGTTGGAAACTAAATATAACACACCAGGAATCTTATTACACCTTGGAAATGTAAGCTGTGCCCTTCTTTTCCAAACAGTGACAACCAAATATAACAATAACACACCAGCAATTAACGGTGTAATTATCATTGTTATTCTTAGCAAGGGAACATGGTTCTTTGTTTGGGTGTCATCACAAATTGGAAGCCCTAGCATGGAGGCTCCTCCACACAACATCCTATTGCCATCCAAAAGTACTGCGGTAGAATTCTCAAAGATCCCATTTCTAGGAACTGCCCCTTCCAATTTGTTGTAAGATAGATCAAGTTGCTCCAGCATAGCAAGGCGCCCAAAGAATACAGGAACAATACCAGATAAGTCATTGTGAGAAAGATTAATCTGCTGGGTCGATCTTAGAGAATCCCAGCTTACTGGAATTGCTCCAAGAAACTTGTTTTCTTCCATGTGAAGGGATGTTGGACCACTACTTCGTCCAACTACCAATGGTAGGTTCCCTGTGAGACTGTTGTGTGAGAAGTCCAGACCCAAGGAGAGTGGAGGACTAGCAAACAGTTGGGATGGTACTGAGCCATCAAGATTGTTTCGAGACAAGTTTAGCTCAAGAAGTCCCGTGCACTGACCTAAACTACTAGGTATGTTTCCACTCAAGTTGTTATCATCAAGATAAAGCTTGCCCAGTTGAGTAATGTCACCAACTGAGGGGGGGATCTGACCTGATAATTTGTTCTTTGATAGATTTAGGACATATAGGTTTCGTAGCTTGCCGATGGTAGAAGGTATGCTTCCAGAAAGAAAATTGCTTTCCATCCTAAGCGAAGTGAGATTAACAAGATTGCTAATCTCAGGAGGTATGGAGCCCGAAATTTGGTTTGACGCAAGCGATAAATTTTGTAGCCTTGTGGAAAGATTAACAACTGCTATAGGTAGGCTGCCATTCAGAGCATTCCCTTCCAAGGATAACCTTGTCAGTTGGGTGCAATTTGCTAGAGATCTAAGAAATGACCAGTCATGTGCTTCTAGCAAGTTCCTCCCTAAAACTAACTGACGCAAGTTTGCCAATGAACCAAGAGATGGCACAGAGCCATGTAACAAGTTGTTCGAAAGATCAAGTATTTGAAGATTTAACATGTTGGCTACTGAAGCTGGGATCAGGCCGTCCAGCCTGTTGCTTCCCATAATTAGGGACTGGAGGTTTGGTAGTGAGTAACCTATGTAAGGTGGTATCTGTCCAACAAGGCCATTGCTGCCAACACTAAAGTTTTTTAGTGATGACATGTTGTAAAGAGACAACGGGACACTCCCTGATAAACTGTTGTAACTTAGATCAAGCTCAAGCAGTTCTGTAATGTGACTCAAAGTCTCTGGAATTAATCCTGATAACCTATTTTGGCCGAGCAATATATTAGCGAGGGAAGAAACATTTCCTATTGAAGGAGGTATGCTTCCAGAGAGGAAGTTCTCTGTCAGGCAAAGAAATTTTAGTGCTGTGACCTTATGGAAACGTGGGATGAGACCAGTCAAAGAATTCTTCTGGAGATCAACCTTAGTAAGCTTAGATAAGTTATCAAACAAAGTAGAAGGGATCTCTCCAGAGAGGTTATTACGTGACAGTATAAGTGTGTTGAGTGAGGAGCAATTGGTCAATGAGAGAGGGATACCGCTGGTAAGAGTGTTGTTTCCAAGATTGACATAGCTAAGTGAATTGCTAGTGCCTAATGAATCAGGGATGTTACCTTCAAGATTGCTGTTGGAAAGATTCAGTGTATGGAGGTTTGGAAGCTTACCCAGCTCTGCAGGGATGGTTCCCGATAGATAATTATCGGCAAGGTTCATCGAGGATAGAAAAGTCAAGTTGCCTACACATCCAGATATTTGCCCACTGAGACGAGCGGAGGTGAGGTTGAGTGAGACCACCCGTGGTGGAAACTTTGTGCCGCAAATGACCCCTTTCCAGCTGCAAAAGTTAAGTGAGTCATCACTCCATGAATTTAGGATGCCAAGCGGATAAGAGTTGATGCCGGACTTGAGGCAAAGAAGGGCCTGGCGATCAATCTCGGACTTGTTTTCTTGCGCTGCTTCGAGCGTTGTAGTGTTGAAGGAGAAAAGGATGAGTAAAATACAGAGCATAGACAAAAATGAGGGCATGATATTCAGAGTTTACAGGATGTGGAAGAACCAAGAAGTTGGGAGAAAACTTTAGGTTGGAGCTTGGGAGATCTTGTGTTTAGAATGTGGATGCCATTTAAAGGGTTTGTCTGCCGGAAGGGGGCCTGGAGTTATGCTAGACTATTGACTTGACTTAACAAACAATGGTGGGCTGTCTCACCCTGAACGCATTGCAAGGGTAAAGAAAAGTAGAAGAATGAAACAAATATCTGTGGAAGAAAACGTGTGCAGGCCGAGTGATAGATTGTGACTAGTAGAATCGCAGTAAAAATAAATAAAACCTGGAAGAGGAAAGGTGAATTATTTTGACAGCGACATGAGGATGTTGTAAGACTATTTCTGGCTCATACAATGATTGTAACCTGCGGAGCACACATCAAACAAACAGGATGATCAAACCAAAGGCGACACCAAGGCAAACCAAGCCATTGAGGACCACTGAAGTTATGGACTGTGACTAGTAGAATTGCAGTAAGCAAAATAAATAATTCCAAGAAGAAAAGCAATAATTTAGACAGCGACAAGAAGATGCTGTACGAGTCCTGGCTCATACCGTGATTGTAACCTGCAGAGCACACATGAAACAAATAAAATGACCACTGAAGACAAACCAAGTCATCGACGACCACTGAAGTCTTGAGACAAACCTGAACCACTCAAAGTGACTAGACATATCTTCACAGACCAAACTGATTCTGCATTGCAGTTTTGTGTCGCGCTAACATTCTTTCATAATTGAATCTGAATTGGGCAACGCAGCATGGAGACTGGCATCCCGAGTAGATAACTGCATTTCATCCAATTTAGCATGGAAAATTGGGAACCTGACTGCAGGACTTACCGCATACAGGGATCATTACTTACTCTTCTTCCACGCTGCCAGCGCGATGGTTGCTGTTGGGGTTTGATACTCCAAGGCCCTGGAAGAGATCAAATCCAACGAGCTGCGGCTGCGCATCGGAAGGAGAGACCCTAGGCGAGGCTTTCGCGGCGTCGGCGGGCAGGCGACGGCCACTGGTGGCGTTGTCACCGAGCTGCACGGGCTCGGGAGGCGGCAGGGGCGCGTCGAGGCGGCGAGGGGACTGCCGGAGGCGTTCGATGCCGGCGGGGGAGAAGGCGAGCGGACGGCGGGGGAGTCGCCGGAGGCTCAGAGTCACAGGCGGACGGCGGGTGAGTCGCCGGAGGCTCAGAGCCACACGCCGTCGTCAGGTGACGGAGTCCGAGCACTAAGATCCAACGGCTGAAAGCGCATCTTCAAGTTCACTGCCTTTTTTTTTAGGAAAAAATTCAAGTTCACTGTTACGTTGTGTAGCCACCGTTACGTCTGGGACAATTGCCAGATCCAGTGATGAACGAGTGTACAAAATCAGAGAAGATTACTGTGGAAACCCCTCTTTCTTTTGCGGAAATCCCTCTTTCTAGCTTGATCAATTTTTGTAAGAAAGATTATCTATCTCAATCCAGTGAAGTCAAACTATTAGTAGTTTTTTAGTTCGCGAGATTAAGCATCTCATGTACTCCCTCTGTCCCATAATATAAGAGTGTTTTTTACACTACATTACTGTCAAAGACGCTCTTATATTATGGAACGAAGGGAGTATTAGCGGAGTTTTTGTGTTGCTCGCATTAGGTGATCTCAAAATATTATAAGCCATGCATTGGCAGCGTTTGGTGGGGTGTCTAGTCGAACGGTGGTATGGCTAGGTTCAGGCCCGGATGAGATTGTTAAACTTTGTGTAAAACCGGTTGTAGCAATGCTGCATAAGTAATACAAGTGATTTCTTAGAAATAAATCTGTAAGAACGTAGCTAGTTACACTAGACTTCTGGCTCTACATCACGAAGTCGACTACTTGACAAAATCATTTATTCCAAGTAAATTAATTGCATATGGAAAGTCTTCACGCTACACCGAAGACGATGTAAATCGATCACGTTAGATTATATTGCTATATAAATTCTCACGAGAAAATATTGATAAAGAGGTAATCCGTATAAAAAAAATTCTCATACGAGACCTTTTCTTAAGGACATTCTAACACTTTTTTTGATTGAATCAATTGATTCCTCTCTTTTTATTTGTACCGTTGAAATGCATAGGTTAGAGCCCTTGACCCCCATGGTGTGGCCAGCCCAGACAGGCAAGTCCGTAAACTTGAGTATGACGTGGAATCTCTTCATAAACTGAAGTCGTTTGATACTATAGCATGCGCAACCCAGGGCTTGCCCGAAGCCTGGCCTAATCTTGGTTGCGCCACTTTCGTGGCAATTGTAGATGCTAAAGCTTATACGTCTGCGATGGTGCTAATGCGTGAGGAAGAGGCATTCATCATAATAATTGCTTGTTTCGTAAAAGACTATGTTTTTCTATGCTAATAAATTCTTTTCCATGGTTAATCAAGGTATGTCTCAACACAGTTGAGGTCCTCGTTGTCGTAGCCCTAGCGCTGTAATTTTGGACAAGAACCTAATGTCACAGTCGAGTTGGTTATAGCCATAGGCAGAGGCGATTCCATGTGTAACCCGTGAGGTCAGCTGACCCCACAGGTTTTTTGATTGCAAGCCTAATTTTACTCATATTTATGCAAAAGATCAGGAGATTTCAAAAAGACTAATGTATTTGAACCCACAACTTTTTGTGCTGGCACCGCCGCTGGCCATAGGCCTCCACCACATTGTGGTTCCCAAGCATCGGTTTGCGACTAAAATGCGGCAGCCGTAGAAAACAGATCTAGCGTTGCCCATAAAGAAATCGATGGTGCCATCTACATCAAAGTAGAATTGTGTCTTGCTCCTCCACCAACAGTGTGTCCTGAAACCGAACAAATTTGCACGGTAGAAAATGGAAACACGTTACTTGCTTACCAGTTTATATATTCAGGTACGACCTATCTTTTATATCAAAATACCATTACTAGTCTAAAGAAATATCCACAATTTAATAATAGTGGTGTTCTTACCTACGATCTTGCCTTCTCACACAAGGTTGATAAGGGCTGGTACAATGCAAACATGTTAACACATAGATTCAAAACAATTTGTGGGTATGTTGAGGATATTTTACGACTTCTTAGACATCAGCGCATCCTCCGATGTTTTCTTTTTGCCATGCAAATCTGAAATGGTTGGCATTCAACCTTCTATTCACAGTATGGATCTTTTGGCTAACTCATTCTTATTTGAACTACCCATGGTAAGTAATCAACCAAATAGACATTTTCCCCAACAATAATTGTTGGGGAACG
Organism: Hordeum marinum; assembly: GCA_022496015.1. NCBI lineage: Eukaryota > Viridiplantae > Streptophyta > Magnoliopsida > Poales > Poaceae > Hordeum > Hordeum marinum. Next base: position 37,850,540 of record CM039673.1, read on the forward strand.
TTGCATGGGAAACAAAAAATTCTTACGCACACACAAGACCTATCCATGGTGATGAGCATCTACGAGAAGGACAGTGGATCTACATACCCTTGTAGATCGCTAAGCGGGAAGCGTTAAGAAACACGGTTGGTGTAGTCGAACGTCTCCGCGATCCAAATCGCCGAGCATCCCGCGATCTCATCACGATCCGTCCCGCGATCCAATCACGATCCATCCCGCGAACTCATCACGATCCGTCCCGCGATCTCATCACGATCCGTCTCGCGATCTTGATCACGGTCCTTCCGATCTAGCGCCGAACGGACGACAACTCCGCATTCAACACACGTACAACTCGATGACGATCTCCGCCTTCTTGATCCAGCAAGAGGGAGCGGGGAGGTAGATGATTTCTCCAGCAGCGCGACGGCGTTGCGGCGATGGTGGTGGAGCTATTCCAGCAGGGCTTTGCCTAAACACCGATGAAAACCGATCTAGAGGAGAAACTGCGATCTAGAGGAGAGGTAGCACGTGGCTGTTAGGGTTAGCTTTTTCCTCTAAATCCTCTAGTATATATAGGAGGGAGGGAGGGGAGGAGGCAGCCTCAAACCCTCAAGGTTTGGTCGAAATTGGAGGTGGAGGAGTCCTACTCCAATCCTATTAGGAGTAGGATTCCTCCTTTCCACTTGGAAACTCTTTTCACCTTTGGATTTTTTCCTTCTCAAAACACTCCAGTCGCATGGGCCCTTAGAGGAGGCTTCGGCCAGCCCACAAGGGGCTGGTTTACCTCCTCCCACAGACCATGTAGCCTCTTGGGTCGAAATACCTCTCCCAATGGTCCCCCGGTACACTCCCGGCACTCCCGGTACACTACCGATGAGCCCGAAACTTTTTCGGCGACCAAAACAGGACTTCCTATATATCAATCTTTACCTCCGGACCATTCCGGAGCTCCTCATGACATCCAGGATCTCATCCGGGACTCCGAACAACCTTCGGTCACCACCATACATAACTCTATACTACCGAAACGTCACCGAACCTTAAGTGTGCAGACCCTGCGGGTTCGAGAACTATGTAGACATGACTGAGACACCTCTACGGTCAATAACCAATAGCGGGACCTGGATTCCCATATTGGTTCCTACATATTCTTCGAAGATCTTTATCGGTCGAACCTCTATGTCAAGGATTCAGTTAATCCCATATGATGTTCCCTTTGTTCTTCGGTATGTTACTTGCCCGAGATTCGATCGTCGGTATCTCCATACCTAGTTCAACCTCGTTACTGGCAAGTCTCTTTACTCATTCCGTAATACAAGATCCCGTGACTAACACTTAGTCACATTGCTTGCAAGGCTTATTGTGATGTTGTATTACCGAGTGAGCCCTAAGATACCTCTCCGTCACACGGAGTAACAAATCCCAGTCTTGATCCATGCCAACCCAACAGACACCCTCGGAGATACCTGTAGAGCACCTTTATAGTCACCCAGTTACGTTGCAACATTTGATACACACAAGGTAGTCCTACGGTGTCAGTGAGTTGCATGATCTCATGGTCATAGGAACAAATACTTGACATGTAGAAAACAGTAGCAATAAACTGACACGATCATATGCTATGTTTGTAGTTTGGGTCTTGTCCATCACATCATTCTCCTAATGACGTGATCCCATTATCAAATGACATCTCATGTCCATGACTAGGAAACCATAGCCATCTTTGATCAATGAGCAAGTCTATTAGAGGCATACTAGGGACATGGTGTTGTCTATGTATCCACACATGTATCTGAGTTTCTAATTAACACAATTATAGCATGGATAATAAACGATTATCATGAACAAGGAAATATGATAATAATCAATTTATTATTGCCTCTAGGGCATACTTCCAACAGTCTCCCACTTGCACTAGAGTCAATAATCTAGTTCACATCACCATGTGATTCGCATTGTTATGAATCTAACACCCAATGAGTTCTGGGGCTCGATCATGCTTTGCATGTGAGAGAGGTCTTATAGTCAACGGGTCTACGACATTTAGATCCGTGTGTACTTTGCAAATCTCTATGTCAAACTATAAACACTGCTACCACACTCCACTTGGAGCTATTCCAAATGGCTGCTCTACTATACGTATCCGGATTGCTACTAAGAGTCATCTGGATCGGTGTCAAAGCTTGCATCGACGTAACTCTTTACGACGAACTCTTTCTTACCTCCATAATCGAGAAACATTTCTTTAGTCTTTTAGTTACTAAGGATGATCTTAACCACTGTCCAGTGATCCACTCCTGGATCACTCTTGTACCCCTTGACAGACTCATGGCAATGCACACACAGGTGCGGTACACAGCATGGCATACTATACAGAGCCTATGGCTAAGGCATAGGGGACGACATTCGTCCTTTATCTTTCTTCTGCCGTGGTCGAGCTTTGAGTCTCACTCAACTTCACACCTTACAAAGCAGGCGAGAACACTTCTCTCTGACTTATCCATTTTGAACTCTTTCAAAATCTTGTCAAGGTATGTACTCATTCAAAGTCTCATCAAGCATCTTGATCTATCTCTATAGATCTTGATTCTCAACAATTAGGTGGCTTTATCCAGGTCTTCCTTTGAAAAACTCCTTTCAAACAACCCTTTATGCTTTCCAAAAATTCTACATCATTTCCGATCAACAATATGTCAACCACATATGCTTATCAGAAACTCTATAGTGCTCCCACTCACTTTATTGTAAATACAAGTTTCTCATAAACTTTGTATAGACTCAAAAACTTTGATCACCTCATCAAAGTGTATATTCCAACTCCGAGATGCTTGCTTCAGTCCATAGAAGGATCACTGAAGCTTGCTCACCTTTTAGCATCCTTAGGACTGACAAAACCTTCTGGTTGTATCACATACAACTTTTCCTCAAGTAAACTGTTAAGGAAATGATGTTTTGTCATCCATCTGCCAGATTTCATAATTGAAAAATGCAGCAACCGCTAACATAATTCCAACAGACTTTAGCATCGCTATGAGTGAGAAAGTCTCATCGTAGTCAATTCTTTGAACTTTTCGGAAACTTCTTTGTGACAGTCGAGCTTTATAAATGGTGACATTTACCATCAGCGTCTGTCTTCATCTCAATGGTCCATTTGTACTCGACGACCTGCCGTCCAACGAGCAAGTCTACCAAAGTCCATACTTGGTTTTCATACATGGATCCTTTCTCGGATTTCATGGCCTCTAACCATTTGTCGGAATCCGGGCCCATCATCGCTTCTCCATATCTCGTAGGTTCATCGTTCTCCAACAACATGACCTCCAAGACAGGGTTGTCGTACCACTCAGGAGCAGTATGCATCCTTGTCGACCTACGAGATTTGATAGTAACTTGATCCGAAGCTTCATGATCATCATCATTTACTTCCTCTTCAACTGATGTAGGTTCCATAGAAACATCTTTCTGCGCTGCGCTACTCTTTGGTTGAAACAAAGGTTCAAGAACCTCATCAAGTTCTATCTTCCTCCCACTCAATTCTTTCGAGAGAAACTTTTTCTTGGGAAAGGATCCGTTTTAGCAACAAACACTTTATGCTTGGATCTGAGATAGAAGGTTCACCCAACTGTTCTTAGGGTAATCTATGAAGATGCATTTGTCCGCTTTGGGTTCGAGCTCATTAGGTGAAAACATTTTTCCACACAAGCATCGCAGCCCCAAACATTAAGAAATGACAGCTTAGGTTTCTATCAAACCATAATTCACATGGTGTCATCTCAACGGATTTAGATGGTGCCCTATTTAAAGTGAATGTAGTTGTCTCTAGTGCATAACCCCAAAACTATAGTAGCAAAACGATAAGAGACATCATAGCCTGCATCATATCCAATAGAGCACGACTATGACATTCGGACACACCATCACACTATGGTGTTCCAGGTGGCGTGAGTTGTGAAACGACTTTCACATTGTCTAAAGTTGTATGCCAAACTCGTAACTCAGATATTCACCTCCACGATCATATCGCAGACATTTTTATCTTCTTGTCACGATGATCTTAAACTTCACTCTGAATTTGCTTGAACTTTTCAAACAATTCAGACTTGTGTTTCATTAAGTAAACATACACTATATCTGCTCAAATCATCAGTGAAGGTAAGAAAATAACGATATCCACCGCACGCTACAAGACTCATTGGATTGCATATGTCAACATGTATCATTTCCAATAAATCACTTGCCCGCTCCATCAATCCGGAAAATGGGGTCCTTAGTCATCTTGCCCAAGAGGCATGGTTCACATGTCTCAACCGATTCGAAATCGAATGAGTCCAAAATCCATCAACATGGAGTTTCTTCATGCACTTTATACCAATATGACATTTAGTGGCAGTGCCACAAGTATGTGGTACTATCATTATTAACTTTGTATCTTTTGGCATCAATGTTATGAACATGTGTATTACTATGATCAAGATTCAACAAACTATTCTCACTGGGTGCATGACCATTGAAGGTATTATTCATGTAAACAGAATAACAATTATTCTCTAACTTAAATGAATAACCGTGTTGCAATAAACACGATCTAATCACGTTCATGCTCAACACAAAACACCAAATAACATTTATTTAGGTTCGTCACTAATCCCGAAGGTAGAGAGAGCATGCGATGTCAATCACATCAACCTTGGAAACATTTCTAACACACATCGTCACCTCACCCTTAGCTAGTCTCCGTTTATTCCGTAGCTTTTACTTCGAGTTACTAACATTTAGCAACCGAACCGGTATCCAATACCCAGGTGCTATTAGGAGTACTAGCAAGGTACACATTAATAACACGTATATCAAATACACTTGTGTCGACGTTGCCAGCCTTCTTATCTACCAAGTATCTAGGGTTGTTCCGCTTCAGCGACCGCTCACCTCATAATAGAAGCATTTAGTCTCGGGTTTGGGTTCAACTTTGTGTTGCTTCACTGGAGCAGCAACTGACTTGCCATCCATGAAGGTTTCCTCCTTGCCCTTGCCTTCTCGAAACTAGTGGTTTTACTAACCATCAACACTTGATGCTCCTTCTTGATTTCTACCTTCGCGGTGTCAAACATCGCGAACAGCTCAGGGATCATTATTTCTGTCCCTGGCATTTTATAGTTCATCACCAAGTTCTAGTAGCTTAGTGAAAGTGACTTGGAGAACTATATCAATCATTGTCTTATCTGGAAGATCAACTCCCACTTGATTCAAGCGATTGTAGCACCCAGACAATCTGAGCACATGCTCAACGATTGAGCTATTCTCTTTAATCTTGCAGGCAAAGAATCTTGTTGGAGATCTCATATCTCGCAACACGGGCCCGAGCCTGAGATCCTAATTCCAGCTCTTAGAAACATCTCATATGTTCCGTGACGTTCAAAACATTTTGGAGCCTCAATTCTAAGCCGTAATGCATGACGCACTAAACTATCAAGTAGTCATCAGAACGTGCCTGTCAGATGTTCACAACATCTATAGACGACGCTAGAGGGGGTGGCGCACCGAGCGGTGCATTAAGGACATAAGCCTTCTGTGCAGCAATGAGGACAATCCTGAGATCACGGACCCAGTCCGCAATATTGCTACCATCATCTTTCAACTCTATTTCTCTAGGAATATATAGAAATTCAAGGGAGCTACAACGTGAGCTAGTAATCTACAACATAATTTTGCAAAGACACTACTGACTATGTTCATGATAATGAGTTCAATTAATCATATTACTGAAGAACTCCCACTCAAATTGACATCCCTCCGGTCATTCGAGTGATACATGATCCAAATTCACCAACTCAGGTCCAATCATCACGTGAGTTGAGGTGGTTTCAATGGTGAACATCATCATGTTGATCATATCTACTATATGACTCATGTTCGACCTTTCGGTCTCTTGTGTTCCGAGGCCATGTCTGTACATGCTAGGCTCGTCAAGTTTAACCCGAGTGTTCTGCATGTGCAACACTGGCTTGCACCCGTTGTTTGTGGACGTAGAGTCTATCACACCCGATCATCACGTGGTGTCTCGACACGACGAACTTTCGCAACGGTGCACACTCGGGGAGAACACAATTTATCTTGAAATTAAGTGAGGGATCACCTTATAATGCTACCGTTGTCCTAAGCAAAAGAAGGTTCATAAAAGGATTAACATCACATGCAAATCATAAGTGACATGATATGGCCATGAACTTCTGCTTTTGATCTCCATCTTGAAAGCACCGGCATGATCTCCATCATCACCGGCATGACACCATGATCTCCATCAACGTGTTGCCATCGGGGTTGTCGCGTCCACCATGCTTCTACTACTATTGCTACCGTTTAGCGATAAAGTAAAGCATTACATAGCGCCTAATGATTGACACGCAGGTCATACAATAATTAAAGACAACCCTATGGCTCCTGCTGGTTGTCGTACTCATCGACATGCAAGTCGTGATATTCTATACAACACATGATCATCTCATACATCACATATATCTCATCATGTAATTGGCCATATCACATCACAACATATCCTGCAAAAACAAGATAGACATCCTCTAATTGTTGTTGCATGTTATACATGGCTGCTACGGGTATCTAACAAGAACAATTCTCACCTATGCATAAACCACAACGGTGATACATAAGTTGCTTTTCAACCTTCTCAAAGACCGCCTTAGTTGAATCCGATCCAACTAAAGTAGGAGAAACAGACACCCGCCAGCCATCTTTGTGCAATGAAGTTACACGTCAGTCGATGGAACCGGTCTCTTGGAAGCATACGAGTAAGGTTGGTCCGGGCCGCTTCATCCCACAATACCGCTGAACCAAAACACGACCAAGGGAGGAAGCAATCTAAGCATCAACGCCCACAAACTCTTTGTGTTCTACTCGAGATCTCATCTACACATAAACCTAGATACTCCATTGTCACCTCAAGTATCCGTGGGTATGATTATACGACATGCATCACACAATCTCAAAATCATCTATTCAACCAACACATAGAACTTCAAAGAGTGCCCCGAAGTTTCTACCGGAGAGTCAAAACGTGTGCCAAACCCTATGCATAGGTTCCCGAGGTCACGAAACCCGCAAGTTGATCACCAAAACATACATCAAGTACTCACATGAATATCCCATTGTCACCACAGATAGACACGTGCAAGACATATATCAAGTGTTCTTAAAGACTCAATCCGATAAGATAACTTCATAGGGAAAACTCAATTCATTACAAGAAGGGAGAGGGGGAAGAACATCATAAGATCCAACTATAGTAGCAAAGCCCGCGGTACATCGAGATCAAGACATCTCAAGAACACGAGAGAGAGAGAGATCAAACACATGTTGGAAATATGCCCTAGAGGCAATAAATAAAATGGTTATTATTGTATTTCCTAGTTCATGATAATTGTCTATTATTCATGCTACAATTGTGTTAACCGGAAACCGTAATACATGTGTGAATACATAGACCACAACATGTCCCTAGTGAGCCTCTAGTTGGCTAGCTCGTTGATCAATAGATGGTCACGGTTTCATGACCATGGATATTAGATGTCATTGATAACGGGATCACATCATTAGGAGAATGATGTGATGGACAAGACCCAATCCTAAGCATAGCACAAGATTGTGTAGTTCGTTTGCTAAAGCTTTTCAATGTCAAGTATCGTTTCCTTAGACCATGAGATTGTGTAACTCCCGGATACCGTAGGAATGCTTTGGGTGTGCCAAACGTCACAACGTAACTGGGTGGCTATAAAGGTACACTATGGGTATCTCCGAAAGTGTCTGTTGGGTTGGCACGAATCGAGACTGGGATTTGTCACTCCATGTGACGGAGAGGTATCTCTGGGCCCACTCGGTAAGACATCATCATAATGAGCTCAATGTGACTAAGGAGTTAGTCGCGGGATGATGTATTACGTAACGAGTAAAGAGACTTGCCGGTAACGAGATTGAACAAGGTATAGGGATACCGACGATCGAATCTCGGGCAAGTACCATACCGATAGACAAAGGGAATTGTATACGGGATTGATTGAATCCCTGACATCGTGGTTCATCTGATTAGATCATCGTGGAGTACGTGGGAGCCAACATGGGTATCCAGATCCCGCTATTGGTTATTGGCCGGAGAGGTGTCTCGGTCATGTCTACGTGTCTCCCGAACCCGTAGGGTCTACACACTTAAGGTTCGATGACGCTAGGGTTATAGGGAAATAGTGTATGTGGTTACCGAAGGTTGTTCAGAGTCCCGAATGAGATCCCGGACGTCACGAGGAGTCCCGGAATGGCCCGGAGACGAAGATTGATATATAGGAAGTGAGGATTTGGTTACCGGAAGTGTTCCGGGTGTCACCGGTAGTGTACCGGGACCACCGGAAGGGTTCCGGGGGTCCACCAAGTGGGGCCACCAACCCCGGAGGGCTGCGTGGGCCTGAGGTGGAGTGAACCAGCCCATTGGTGGGCTGGGGAGTCACTCCCACCAGCCCAAGGCGCAGCAGATAGGGGAGGGAGGGGAAACCCTAGACCCAGATGGGCCTAAGGCCCACTAGGGCAGCGCCCCCTCCTCTCCTTCCTCTCGCCGGCGGCCAGAACCCCATCTGGGGCTGCCGCCACCCCTAGGGTGGGAACCCTAGGGGCTGTGCCCTCTCCTCCCCTCCCCCTATATATAGTGGAGGTTTTGGGGCTGCCAGATGCACGGTTCTCCCTCTCTCTCTGGCGCAACCCTACCTCCTCCTCTCCTCGTTCTCCGTAGTGCTTAGCGAAGCTCTGCCGGAGTACCACGCAGCTCCACCGCCACCATGCCGTCGTGCTGCAGGAGCTCTTCCCCAACGTATCCTTCCTCCTTGCTGGATCAAGGTGTAGGAGACGTCACCGGGCTGCACGTGTGTTGAACGCGGAGGCATCGTTGTTCGTTGCTTAGATCGGAATCCACCGCGATCTGAATCGCTGCGAGTACAACTCCATCAACCGCGTTCTAGCAACGCTTCCGCTCAGCGATCTTCAAAGGTACGAAGATCCAATCTCTCCCCTCTCGTTTGCTGGTTTCTCCATAGATAGATCTTGGTGACACGTAGGAAAATTTCGATTTACTACTATGTCTCCCAACAACACATAGCTACTGGTACATACCCTCAGCCCCGAGGGTGAACTACTACCTCCTCGTCATGGAGATCGCCGGGATGATGAAGATGACCACCGGAGATGGTTTCCCCTCCGGCAAGGTGCCGGAACGGGCTCCCGATTGGTTTTTGGTGGCTACAGAGGCTTGCGGCGGCGTAACTCCCGATCTAGGTTTATTTCTGGAGGTTTCTGTATTTATAAGACCAGATGGCGCCGAGAATAAGTCAGGGGGACCCACGAGGGAGTCACGAGCCCCCTAGGCACGCCTAGGGGGTGGGCGCGCCTCCCAGGCTCGTGGCTTCCTTGGGACTCCTCTCCGGTATCTTTTTCTTCTGGTATTTTTGATATTTTCCATAAAAGAATCACGGCAAAAGTTTTATTCCGTTTGGACTCCGTTTGATATTCCTATCTGAAAAAGGTCAAAAACACGGAAAAAACAGGAACTGACATTGGGCTTTAGGTCAATAGGTTAGTCACAAAAACAATATAAAATAGCATATAAATGCATATAAAACATCCAAAGTTGATAACATAATAGCATGGAACAATCAAAAATTATAGATACGTTGGAGACGTACCAAGCATCCCCAAGCTTAACTCCTACTCGTCCTTGAGTAGGGAAGTGATAAAAACAGAATTTTTGATGTGGAATGCTACCTAGCATATTTATTCTTGCAATCTTCTTTATTGTGGCATGAAGGTTCAGATCCATAAGATTCAAAACAAAAGTTTAATATTGACATGAAAGCAATAATACTTCGAGCATACTAGCAAAGTAATCATGAACTTTCGAAATAACATGGCTAAAGAAAGTTATCCCTACAATATCATATAGTCTGGCTATGCTCCATCTTCCCCACACAACGTATTTAAATCATGCACAACCCCGGTATTAGTCAAGCAATTGTTTTCACACTTTTACTTTCTCAAACCTTTTCAACTCTCACACAATACATGAGCGTGAGCCATGGATATAGCACTATAAGTGGAATAGAATATGGTGGAGGTTGTGAGGCAAAAAGGAGGAGATGGTCACATCGACTCGGCGTATCAACGGGCTATGGAGATGCCCATTAATAGATATCAGTGTGAATGAGTAGGGATTGCCATGCAACGGATGCACTAGAGCTATAAGTGTATGAAAGCTCAAAAGAAACTAAGTGGGTGTGCATCCAACTTGCTTGCTCACAAAGACCTAGGGCAATTTCAGGGAGCCCATCATTGGAATATACAAGCCAAGTTCTACAATGAAAAGTCCCACTAGTATATGAAAGTGACAATATATGAGACTCTCTATCATGAAGATCATGGTGCTACTTTGAAGCACAAGTGTGGTAAAGGATAGTAGCATTGTCCCTTCTCTCTTTTTCTCTCATTTTTTTGTTTGGGCTCTTTGGTCTCTTTTTTTTGAAGTCCGGAGTCTCATCCCAACTTGTGAGGGAATCATAGCTTCCGTCCTTTCCTCACATGGGACAATGCTCTAGTAATGATGATCATCACACTTTTATTTACTTACAACTCGAAACTTAGAACAAAAGATATGAACCTATATGAATGCCTCCGGCAGTGTATCGGGATGTGCAATGACTCATGAGTAAATGTATGAAAGATATGAACGGTGGCTTTGCCACAAATACAATGTCAACTAGATGATCATGCAAAGCAATATGACAATAATGGTGCGTGTCATAATAAACGGAACGGTGGAAGTTTCATGACAATATATATCGGAATGGCTATGGAAATGCCATAATAGGTAGGTATGGTGGCTGTTTTGAGGAAGGTATATGGTGGGTTTATGCACCGGCGAAAGTTGTGCGGCACTAGAGAGGCTAGCAAAGGTGGAAGGGTGAGAGTGCGTATATACCATGGACTCACATTAGTCATAGAGAACTCACATACTTGTTGTGAAAGTATTATTAGTAATCGAAACAAAGTGCTAGATGCATGCTCCTAGGGGAAGGGTTGGTAGGAGTTAACCATCGCGCGATCCCGACCGCCACACAAAGGATGACAATCAATAAAAACATCATGCTCCGACTTCCTAACATAGCGGTTCACCATATGTGCATGCTACGGGAATCACAAACTTCAATACAAGTATTTCTAGATTCACAACACTCTACTAACATGACTCTAATATCACCATCCTCATGTCTGAAAACTAGATGCAAGGAATCAAACTTCTCTTACTACTCAATGCACTTGAATATGAAAGTTTTTATTATATCCCTTTTGGATGCCTATCATATTAGGACTAGTTTCATAACCTAAGAAAATTACCATGCTGTTTAAGACTCTCAAAATTATATAAGTGAAGCATGAGAGTTTATCAATTTCTCTAAAATCTGAACATTGCAATGCTCTATAATGATATAAGTGAAGCGCTAGAGCAAAAGACAAACTACTCCAAAAGATATAAGTGAAGCTCAATGAGTAGTTAAATAATTACTTAGCTATGTGAAGACTCTCCCATATAAGAATTTCAGGTCTTAAGTACCTTATTCAAACAAAATAAATTGACACTCCAAGGATAGCACGAATCATGTGAAGAAGCAAAAAACTTAGGTTGAACCGATACTAACCGATAATTGTTGAAGAAGAAAGGTGGGATGCCAACTGGGGCATACCCAAGCTTAGACGCTTGAGACTTCTTGAAATATGGATTAGGGATGCCTTGGTCATCCCCAAGCTTGAGCTTTTGTGTCTCCTTAATTCCTCTCATATGACGGTTTCCGAAATCTTAAAAACTTCATCCACACAAAACTCAACAAAAACTCGTGAGATAGATTAGTATAAATCAATGCAAAACCTTATCATCATCTACTGTAGCAAATTACTAAAATTATTATTTCACATTGCATACTAAATTCCTCTGCATATTTAAAACTCCCATCATCAAATGGAATGACTAAACATGCAAACATATGCAAACAATGCAACCATAACAGCAATCTGCCTAAACAGAACAGTCTATAAAGAATGAAGCAAGATCCATACTTAATTAACTCCAAAAATCCTTAAAATATTCCACACTGTATGGAATTTTATAAGCATACTGTTTCCAAATTTCAAGTTATTCTGACATAAATAAAATTCTAGGGAATTTTTGCACTACAAGCAAACTTTCTGTTTTGGAACATCAACTCCTATACTTGCAGATTAAGCATGGTAAAGGCTATCCTTGACATTTTTATTGAACTAAATGATGCAAAAAATTAATATAAATAAAATCAAGCAAGTAATAATAAAAGAAAATGACGCTCCAAGCAAAACACATATCATGTGGTGAATAAAAATATAGCCCCAAGTAAAGTTACCGATGGATTGAAGACGAAAGAGGGGATGCCTTCCCGGGGCATCCCCAAGCTTAGGCTCTTTGGTGTCCTTTAATATGGCTTGGTATGCCTTTGTCATCCCCAATATTAGGCTCTTTCCACTCCTTGTTCCGTTGTCCATCCGAACTTTACCCAAAACTTGAAAACTTCACAACACAAAACTTGACGGAACTTTGTGAGATGGGTTAGTATAATAAAGACAAATCATTCATTTCGGTACTGTCAAGACAAGATTCATAAATGTTCCCACACAATTCTTACTGTATATTATCATTTCCACAATTTATATCACTTAATATAATCTATGTAAACACTAAAACAAGCAAACTATGCATTGAAAACAGAATATGTCAAGAACAGAACAGTCTGTAATGATCTGAATGATATTCATACTTCCGCACCTCCAAAAATTCTGAAACAATTATGAAAATTAAGGAAATTTTTATATCAATCAGCATAAAAAAGAATGAACTCAAAATCTCTCTCTGGATAAAATTGAAAAATAATTTTGTGAGCACAAAGTTTCTGTCTTTTTCAGCATGATCAAACAACTATCACCCAAACTAATTATAAAGGCTTTACTTGGCACTTTATTGAAATAAAAGCTATAAAACATGATTAATACAGAAGCTTAATCATGTAAATTCAAAAAAACAGTAAGGATACATATTGGATTGTCTCCCAACAAGCACTTTTCTTTAATGCCTTTAAAGCTAGGCATGATGATTTCAATGATGCTCACATAAAAGATAATGATTGAAACATAATGGAAGCATCATGAAGCATATGACTAGCACATTTAAGTCTAACACACTTCCTATGCATAGGGATTTTGTGAACAAACAACTTATTGGAGCAATAATCATCTAGCATAGGAAGGCAAAACAAGCATAGCTTCAAAAATTTCAACACGTAGAGAGGAAACTTGACATTATTGCAATATGTAGAAGCATATGATCCTCTCTCATAATAATTTTCAGTAGCATCATGAATGAATTCAAAAATATAACCATCACCTAAAGCATTCTTTTCATGATCTACAAGCATAGAAATTTTACTACTCTCCACATAAGCAAATTTATTCTCATGATTAATAGTGGGAGTATCATAGAAGACTTCAATACTACAAATAGTTTCCACATTAAAAGAGTGATGTTTAGCAAAAGGGTACTCATAATTGTGACAAGTTTTATCATCATTCTTATTTATAGCATAAGTATCATCACAATAATCATGATAGATAGGGGGCATGCTTTCATCATAATAATTTTGATCATTCAAAGTGGGGGAACTAAAAAGATCACCTTTATCAAACATAGCATCCCCAAGCTTGTAGCTTTGCATATCATTAGCATCATGGATATTCAAAGTATTCATACTAAAAACATTTCAATCATGCTCATCATTCACATATTTTATGCCAAGCATCCTATGTAATTCTTCTTCTTGCACTTGAGCACAATTTTCTTTTCCATCATTTTTACGAAAGACATTAAAAAGATGAAGCGTATGAGGTAACCTTAATTCCATTTTTTTGTAGTTTTATTTTAATAGAGTAAACTAGTGATAAAACAAGAAACTAAAATATTTGATTTCAAGATCTAAAGATATACCTTCAAGCGCTAACCTCCTCGGCAACGACGCCAGAAAAGAGCTTGATGTCTACTACGCAACCTTCTCCTTGTAGACGTTGTTGGGCCTCCAAGTGCAGAGGTTTGTAGGACAATAGCAATTTTCCCACAAGTGGGTGACCTAAGGTTTATCAATCCACGGGAGGCGTAGGATGAAGATGGTCTCTCTCAAGCAACCCTGCAACCAAATAACAAAGAGTCTCTTGTGTCCCCAACACACCTAGTACAATGGTAAGTTGTATAGGTGCACTAGTTCGGCGAAGAGGTGGTGATACAAGTGCAATTTGGATGGTGGATATAGGTTTTTGTAATATGAAAATATAAAAACAGCAAGGTAATTAATAGTAAAAGTGAGCACGAACAGTATTGCAATGCGTGGAAACAAGGCCTAGGGTTCATACTTTCACTAGTGGAAGTTCTCTAAACAATGATAACATAATTGGGTTATATAACTAGCCCTCAACGTGCAACAAAGAGTCACTCCAAAGTAACTAATAGCGGAGAACAAACGAAGATATTATTGTCGGGTACGAAACCACCACAAAGTTATTCTTTCTGATCGATCTATTCAAGAGTCTGTAGTAAAATAACACGAAGCTATTCTTTCCGTTCAATCTATCCTAGAGTTCATACTAGAATAACACCTTAAGACACACATCAACCAAAACCCTAATGTCACCTAGATACTCCATTGTCACCTAAAGTATCCGTGGGTATGATTATACGACATGCATCACACAATCTCTAAATCATCTATTCAACCAACACATAGAACTTCAAAGAGTGCCCCGAAGTTTTTACCGGAGAGTCAAAACGTGTGCCAACCCCTATGCATAGGTTCCCGAGGTCACAAAACCCGCAAGTTGATCACCAAAACATACATCAAGTACTCACATGAATATCCCATTGTCACCACAGATAGACACGTGCAAGACATCTATCAAGTGTTCTTAAAGACTCAATCCGATAAGATAACTTCAAAGGGAAAACTCAATTCATTACAAGAAGGGAGAGGGGGAAGAACATCATAAGATCCAACTATAGTAGCAAAGCCCGCGGTACATCGAGATCAAGACATCTCAAGAACACGAGAGAGAGACATCAAACACATAGCTACTAGTACCTACCCTCAGCCCCGAGGGTGAACTACTCCCTCCTCGTCATGGAGATCGCCCGGATGATGTAGATGGCCACCGGAGATGGTTCCCCCTCCGGCAGGGTGCCAGAACAGGATCCCGATTGGTTTTTGGTGGCTACAGAGGCTTGCAGCGGCGGAACTCCCGATCTAGGTTTATTTATGGAGGTTTCTGTATTTATAAGACAAGATGGCGTTGAGAATAAGTCAGGGGGACCCACGAGGGAGTCACGAGCCCCCCAAGCGCGCCCAGGGGGGTGGGAGCGCCTCCCAGGCTCGTGGCTTACTCGAGACTCCTCTCTGGTATCTTTTTCGTCTGGTATTTTTGATATTTTCCATAAAAAATCACGGCGAAAGTTTTATTCCGTTTGGACTCCGTTTGATATTCCTATCTGAAAAAGGTCAAAAACACAGAAAAATAGGAACTGGCACTGGGCTCTAGGTCAATAGGTTAGTCCCAAAAACAATATAAAATAACATATAAATGCATATAAAACATCCAAAGTTGATAACATAATAGCATGGAACAATCAAAAATTATAGATATGTTGGAGACATATCTGGAAACAATAAATTTCCTACGCACACGCAAGATCTATCCATGGTGATGAGCATCTACGAGAGGGAGAGTGGATCTACATACCCTTGCAGATCGATAAGCGGGAAGCGTTAAGAAACGCGGTTGGTGTAGTCGAATGTCTTCGTGATCCAAATCGCCGAGCATCCCGCGATCTCATCACGATCCGTCCCGCGATCCAATCACGATCCATCCTGTGAACTCATCACGATTCGTCCCGCGATCTCATCACGATCCGTCTCGCGATCCTTATCACGGTCCTTCCGATCTAGCGCCGAACGGACGGCACCTCCGCGTTAAGCACACGTACAGCTCGATGACGATCTCTACCTTCTTGATCCAGCAAGAGGGAGCGGAGAGGTAGATGAGTTCTCCGTCAGCACGACGGCATTGCAACGATGGTGGTGGAGCTATTCCAGCAGGGCTTCGCCTAAGCACCGCTGAAAATCGATCTAGAGGAGAAACTGCGATCTAGAGGAGAGGTAGCACGTGGCTATTAGGGTTAGGTTTTCCCTGTAAATCCTCTATTATATATAGGAGGGAGGGAGGGGAGGAGGCAGCCTCAAACCCTCAAGGTTTGGTCGAAATTTGAGGTGGAGGAGTCCTACTCCAATCCTATTAGGAGTAGGATTCCTCCTTTCCACTTGGAAACTCTTTCCACCTCTCCACCTTTGGATTTTTTCCTTTTCAAACCACTCCAGCCGTATGGGCCCTTAGAGGAGGCTTCGGCCAGCCCACCAGGGGCTGGTTTACCTCCTCCCATAGCCAATGTAGCCTCTTGGGTCGAAATACCTCTCCCGAGGGTCCCCTGATACACTACCGGCACTCCCGGTACACTACCGATGAGCCCGAAACTTTTCCGGCGACCAAAACAGGACTTTCTATATATCAATCTTTACCCCCCAGACCATTCCGGAGCTCCTCGTGACGTCCGAGATCTCATCCGGGACTCTGAACAACCTTCGGTCATTGTCGTGGATTTATCACGGCAGATGTCCGGGTGAACGGACTTGGATTCGAGGCCATCGCTAACGGGGTGGACTCGAAGGGGTTGATCAGGACGAAAGACACGGGTTTACCCAGGTTCGGGCCCTCAAGTCGAGGTAATAGCCTACGTCCTGCTTGTGTTTGTATTGCTTGTTATATCGATTACTAGGAGCTAGAAGCTTGACCTAGTTCTCGATAACCTATCCTCTAAGTCACCCTGGGTCTGCCTTTATATAGGAGGTCAGGGCCGCCGGGTCTTTACAATTGTGTATCGAGTCTCTCTCTATCTTCTTGTCCAAGCTGTCCCTGAGGCGGTTTACACGGTCGGGTCTTCTCCGTCCGGGCCACCTTACGGCCCACTCCATGAGCCGTCTATCTTCTTGGGCCGTCGGTTTTACGGCTCTCCCCTGGGCCGGCTCACGAGCCATCAACATGACCTGGAGCCTTAAGGGCGGGTCATATTACGGGGTTATATCCCCAACATTAGGCCCTAGGTTGAATTGAGCTTGCTCACTTCATCCTTCTCTTCTGATCTTGGCTAGTCACCCGGAGATGACCCGGTGTGACATCATGAGATCCACTGACGTACCACCGAATCTTTCATTAAACAGTCAGCCCGAGAATTGAGGCATCCACCTCGGTCAAACGGTTTCGTCGCCTGGATTTTCGCGCCTACCTCATTCCCTCTTTAAATACGACCCGTGCGGGCCGAAATCTTTCATTCTCCCGCTCATTCATCATCTTCTTCTTCCTGTCGTCTCTGCTCCAGCGCCTTCGAGCTCCGGTGCCGTCTTCACCTCTTCCTCGACCAGGCCGCTGCATCGACCTGAACCGTACCAGAGCCTCATCCGCGTCTGGCACTCCATCATCGGTGAGCTCTTGTTCTCCCTAGGCCGTCCACCACCGTAGTAGGGTTTCACCAGAAGTTTCGCCATGGTCGTTTGAGCTTCTTCGCCGCCACCGTTAGGGTACCCCGACGCCGTTGCCGTCCTTGCATGCGTTTCCCATGGCGCCGCCGTGCACGAGTCGGCCGTGCATAATGCACGGACCGATGCGGCTACGTTCGGCGCTTCTCTGTTCCCGCTGTTCGCCGCTAGGTTAAAATAAAACTTCCCTTTTCTGTCTTTTCTAGATCCGTAATTGCAGAGGTAGTTTGTAAAACCTGGTTTTAGGACTTGGCCGATTTTCGCTCTTCTTTTCCTCTGTTGAGTCGCCAGGCTTCTCCGGCTCTCATCAACCGGACTATAATTTCTGTAGAACCCTTAACATTGTAAGCTGCCGTTGATACTTGCTTGTCCTTAACTCGCCGCTTACCCCCTTTGCACAACCGCCAATATGTATCGTGCCTCCAACTCATGCAACTGGGTTGGTTCTTGTGTCACGGAAGAGTATTTAGCAGACTTTGTCAGTGCGGGTAATATCCCTTCCAAGGAGGCCCTTCACTGGCGGGTTCCGGGTGACGAGATACGACCCTCTCCAAAGAAGGGAGAAGTAGTAGTTTTCACTGATCATGTTGAACGAGGGTTCGTGCCACCCGATTCTAAATTCTTTCGAGACGTTCTTCATTTCTATAAGCTGCATCCTCAAGATTTGGCCCCCAATTCCGTTTCAAACATCTGCAACTTCCAAGTCCTCTGCGAAGCTTATCTGCAAACGAAGCCGTCTGTGGGATTTTTCCGAGAGTTCTTCTATGCCAACCGCCAAACTGAGATGAAGGGCGGTCCGAGTCTGGAGTTAGGTGGCATTTCTATTCAACATCGTCGAGACATCATATTTCCGGCTGCTCAAATGCCGAGTCATCCAAAGGATTGGAACAATACATGGTTCTACTGCCAGGACACCTCTCTTGAGAAAGAGCACCCTTTGCCGGGTTATCGTCCTTCCCGGCTCAAGACAGATACAAAGCTTCCTGGCCGGCTCTCAGCCTCAGAGCGTGCCAGGTATGAGCCATTCCATGCCAATATCAAGGCGCTCATGGCCAATGGATTAACCGGATTAGACTTGATCCACTGCTGGATATCCTGGCGGATCATGCCCTTAAGCCGTAGAGGCCGGCTTATGTGTGAATACGAAGGCAAGTATGACAGCTCCTTGTCCTTCAGCAAATCAACTCTGACAGAGGACGATATCACCATGGCCATACGGAGCCTTGTCCACGAAGCCTCTGGCTCATGCAGCGCCATCGGCCTGGCGCCTTTCTGCGTATATAATCCGGCTCCAGACGTAAGTTAATCTCTTCCCATCCGTCTCTTGGATGTTGCTTGTACTTTGCTGATTTATTACTCCTTCTCAGGGTCACTCCTGCAGGCCGACTCAGACTTCTGGAAGAAGGAGTATGTCCCTCCTCCAAAGAAGGCCAAGAAGAAAGCTGCAGGCAAGAAATCAAAGAAGGGTGCTCCGCAAGAGGACTGGCTCGAACGGCCACAGTCGTCCTACTCAGAGCTAAAGTCTTAATTTGTTTGCTTGACCCTTTGCCTTCCTGCTTTATTAATGCTTGTTTTACTCGCAGGATGAAGTGGAGACCAGCCGCGCCAATGCTCCTGAGGTAAACTATATTTCTTCCGGCTCAGAATGTTTTGTCCCCCGAAAGCTGCGGCGGGTTATCAGAAAAGTTCCTCTTTCACATCCTCTCGCTTACCTGGCTCCCGACTTTCTTTTGAAAAAGCAACAACAGGCCAAGCATCGACAGACTCGGAGCACCGGCTCTACTGAGCTCATGTCCGGGTTACCAAATCCTCCGGCTCCAAAGAAGTGCCCCGCAGAGGTTTACGTCTCTACTTTTTCTTTAACTTTCCTTTGTAAAGTTGATGCTTTCTCATCTTTCCTATTTTATTCTTTTAGAAATCCCCTTCCTCTAGCAACTCTTCGGCGTCGGCTCTACCACCGCCCAAGATCAATCCGCTATAAGTATTTCTTACTATGACATCCGGACATACGGCTCTTAATATGATAGTAACATCTTCAAATGCTGATCCTTCTATTTTGCAGTGCTCAAGCCAAGCGTCGCAAGACCAACAAGCCCTCCCCCGGCCCTGTTATCCAAGAGACGGAGCTCGAACAACCGAAGGAGGCTCAACCAGAAGAAAATCCACCGTCTGCCTCCACGGAGCCGGCCGCTGAAGATGTCATCATGGAGAGCCCTCCAAGGGCTCCTTCAAAGCCGCCGACTCCTGCCAAGACCCCTGCCACTCCGGAGGGTATTATCACCGGGTCTGCTCACCAAACTCCTCCGGCCCATGTGCTGACCAGGCATACAGAGCCGGCCAAAGCCTCGAAGAAGCTGAACTTTGACTCTTCCTATGAGAAGATGACAGCCGTGCCGGGTATATGAACCGGCTTACCACCAGCTGGGATCAACTTCGGCTGGTCTCTTTAATGAAGACAAAATATGAGGTACTCCTCTTGTTGCCATAACCTTACTTAGCCCCCATGGGCCGGTTCAATGTACTCAATCGTTGAATCGGGTCTTTATTTAACTTACTGTTAGAAAAAAAATCCATATCTATTGTCCCCTAGAGTCGGCTTAATTTGCCAGAATTGAGTTAGATCTTCCTTTAGATAGCCTAAACAGCCAATCTTAGCCCCCAAGGGCCGGTTCAAACTTGATCAAGTTGAGTCGGATCTTTAGTGCAAATATATTGAGGAATCGCCTGTAGCCCCCAAGGGCCGTCTCAAAACTTAATAAAGTTTGAGTCGGGGCTTCTATTATAAGTAAATTGAAGAGCCATAGTGTAGCCCCCAAGTTCTGGATTAACTTTGAAGAAGATGAACCGAAACTGCATTGCATACTCAAAGATCAAACATACATTAGCCCCCAAGTGTCAAACATATTGCTTGCAATCCGCTTGAGACTTGCATACGACTTCTATTTCTGCGACTTATCCTGTGTTTTGATGTGTTACAGGAAGCTTTAAACAACGCCGGGTCGCAACTGATGGACCTGAAGGCCAATGTAGCGGCTCAACAAGAGGCCCGCAGCATCGCTGACGAGAAGTGTCGGCTTCTCTCTGAAGAACTAATCAATGTTAAGGCGGAGTTCGCCGCATTCCAGGAGTCTGCCTTGTCTGAAAAGGCAGAACTTACAAAGCGGGCGGATGATGCCGAACAAGGGCTGAAAACTGTGTCTGAAGAACTGCAAACCCTTAAGTAGCACATTTCTAAGATGAAAACCACCCTATTTGGTAAGCCTTTGATCTTCTCCTCTTTCTTTCTGCATGACTTAGAAGCTTGGCGACTCATTATGAATACCTCCGGCCTATACATGTCCCAGGAGCCGGCAACTGGCCTCTGAGAGTCTCCTACCTTTGAAGGCTATTTATACCTTTGCGGAGCAACTCTATTGTGGTGCCATGTTCATCATCAAGACCGTTCAATACAAAGAGAAGATCCCTTCAGCTCTGAAAGGGATCTTGGAGCTCTTCTCAACAATGCCAAAACAAATAGAAGAGTTGAAGAAATCCGCCTTCCGTCAAGGAGCAGTTGCAGGTCTAAGTCGGGCTCTAGCCTTTGCCCCTGAGCTCGTGCCGGCTGAAATGATGGACGGTTATCCCTCCAAGAAGGATGACGGCTCAGAGTTCACGGAAGCTGACTACACCTGGTGTGTCAAGGACTCTCGTTACTTGGCCTTTGTTCTGGCAGAAGAAGCCGACTTGGGAACCTACCAGGCGGCTTACGACGCTGAGCAGAAGAGGATCCGCGGGCCTCTCTATGAGTGGAAAGCTCTGACACCCGCCCGGAGTAAGGATCTCTTTCCTTGTGATCTTGACACGTCTCCCTTTTTTAAGGAAGGGTCCTTCGCCGCTCTGGCTGATTGCAATTGGGATTTGGAAAATCTCCAGATCAAGCCAGTAGAAGAGCCGGAGCAGGATGAGCCGGCCGCTAACTGAACTTGTTTCTTTAATCTTCTGAGCAGTGGCTCATGTAATGACCCGCCGGGGTCGGTAAAACTTGGCAACACTGTTTGGCTCCTATTGAGAGCACCTTTGTAATAGCTGAAAGATAACTATGCCCTTTTGAATGCAGTGCCATCGCACACTTTTAAAGTCCGGCTGTATATTCGGATGTAACTTTTCGAGTAGATGAATTTTCATATAAAAACCTTTTTAATCCGAGTTCGTATGCAAAAGTTATGCCCATTTTACTAAATTGCTGAGAGATTTTGCAAATAAAGTCGAAATTCATATTTGTAAATTTTCCAAACAACTAGACCACATATCACATGGGAAACTTATTTTATTTTATTTTTTTGACATTTCCATCATTTTCTTTTATTTTTTTAAACTAAAAAGGCGGTCCACGGGGGGGGGGGGGGGTTGCATTTGGTGAAATTTGGTCCCAGGTTACTAATGGCGCACCACCTACAAATGCACCATTAGTAAGCTTGGTTACTAATGGCGCACGAGTTAGGTGGTGCGCCATTACTAGTGTTGCGAAAATAAAAATAAAAATAATGTTAGTAGTGGCGCACCGTGTGTGTGGTGCGCCATTACTAGTTTGAACTAGTAATGGAGCACTATACACCGGTGCGCCATTAGTATTTATAAAAAAAAGTAAAAAAAAATTGTTAGTAGTGGCGCACCGGGTGAGTGGTGCGCCATTACTAGTTATAACTAGTAATGGCGCACTGTGCCCTGGTGCGCCATTACTAGTTTTGGAAAAATAATTTAAAAAAAGTTTGTTACTAGTGGCGCACCGTGGGTGTGGTGCGCCATTAGTGTCCATCACACTAATGGCGCACCAACACATGGTGCGCCACTACTATATAGTAGTGGCGCACCACATGTGTGGTGCACCATTAATGTCCATATTATATATAGCCCTTTTCCTAGTAGTGTGCTCTGGGGTGAAGTCGGGTTCACTGTCGCCGTTGACCTCAATGTTCTGGGGTGAAGTAGAGCGGTTCTTGAAGCGTTTTTTGGAAACACGTGTTTCTTGGAAGAATTCTCCTTCATATGTGTCTGGGTTAATGTGAGGTTCATAATCATCTTCATTGAGGGGAGGTGGTCTAAAATGTGGTGACACATCATAAACGACATCCCAACCTTTGAAATTTGGATCCGTTTGGCAGGCCCATGGTAGATAGAAAACTTGGGTCGCCTGTTGAGCCGTAATATAGACATCGAGAACATCCAAATGGGTGCTTTGTTTGATTTCGACTAGCCCTATATGTTCATGAGTCCTTCTAGTCTCCTTCGGCTGGAACCAATAAGATTTGAAGACTACGACATTTGGTGGGTTTTCACCAAAGAATGTAAGTTCATAAATTGCTTCAACTCTTCCATAATACTCGACCCCTCCTTCGCCGACAGCGGAGACACAACAATTTGTAGTCTTTCGGTCGGCCATAGATAGCTCTTTGCCAAAAGTACGAAAGCGATACCCATTGATGTCGTATTAGTCAAATGAACGGACCTTAAAGTCAAAACCATTAGCGACTTGTCTCAATTCGGAGTCCATAGACTCTGCATTAGCCTACAAGTTTAATACCAAAGGATTGTTGCATTAGCTGCAAACTAGGTGAAGAAATGAAATCGTCTAATTAATGGAAATTACCATTTGCTTGAACCAAGAGATGAAACCGGGATAGGCGCCTCCATGCTTTGCCAAAAGCTCATACTCTTCGATGGAATCCTTTTGGATCACCGCTCCAGCCGAGAATTTGGCGACGTATCGACTGTATCACATATATATCCGGGAATAAGAGCATTTCAAAGGAATTAGAAGTTGTGAAACAATGTACCGAGAACTTACTCGATGTACGGCCGCACTTCTGTTAGGTTGTTGAGGATATACAACGAAATGGTCCGCCATTCTTCGACATCCAACCCTATTGATTTTGAAGCACCGGCTGGTGCGAGCTTCCCTTTGAATAGTCTAAGGTTGGATCGACCTTTTTCACGGTCGCCATCATTGTACCGAGGCTTCGGATTATGCAAATGACGATTCTGGGCTGTGTAGTGTGCTGTCACAAAGTTTGCCGCCTCCTCAGTAATGAATGCCTCTACCATCAATGCTTCAACTCTACGTTAGTTTTTATATTTTTCTCGAAGCGTCTTCTGCATCCTCTAAGTTGAGAAGCACCAACGATTTTGCACGCCCCCCCAATCTTGCCTCGGTCGGGAGATGCAAAATCAAATGCTGCTTTGGATAAAAGAAGCCTGATGGAAAGATCTTTTCTAACTTGCAGATCAACTCTGGCGCCAACTCTTCCAGTTCGTCTATGACGTCAGGCGATAGTTCTTTCACACAAAGAGCACGAAATAAATAGCTCAGCTCTGCCAGTACTAGCCATTCATCCTCAGGGATAAAGCCACGCAACATCACCGACATTACCCGCTCAAGCCATATGTGCCAATCATGACTCTCGAGACCAAATACTTTCAATTTTTCAAGACTCGCTCCCCTCTTTAGATTCGCTGCATACCCATCGGGGAACATCAACTGCATTTCACCCACAAGATCATTTCCCTCATAGCTGGCCTTCCAAGATTGAACCATGCCTTTGGCTTCCTCCAGTTCTTCTTTCCTTTCGGTTGTCGAATGTTTTGTAACGGTCTATCACATAGAGCCTCCTGGTTGACTCTAGCCTGAGGATTATCCTTCGACTTCCCCTCTATGCCGAACAATGTACTAAAAAGGGCCTCCGCGGCATTCTTTTCAGTGTGCATCACATTGATGTTGTGTGGGAAAAGGAGGTCCTTGAAGTAAGGCAGATCCCACAAACATATCTAGTGAGTCCAGGCGTGTTCCGTATTATACCCTTTGAAATACAATGGACGATTTGGATCCGGCTCGAGAGCGTTTATCTGATCCAGGATCTATTGGCCTATCAATGCAGGTGGTGCAATGTTTTTGACAACTCTACCTTTGATGAAATTCTTCTTGTCTTTTCTGAACTTATGGTCAGGATGCATGAACTGTCTATGCATGTCGAAGCAAGAAAACTTGCGACCCGCTTCCAGCCAACAGAACTGAAGAGCTGCCTTGCATGTGGGGCACGGAAACCTTCCATGCACATACCAGCCAACGAATAGCGCATACGCCGGCAAGTCATGCATCGAGTATATGTACCACACATGCATTTTGAAGTTCTTTTTTGTAGCGGCGTCGAATTGTTGGGAGACGTAGTAGTAAATCAAAAATTTCCTACGTGTCACTAAGATCTATCTATGGAGAAACCAGCAACGAGAGGGGAGAGATTGCATCTTCATACCTTTGAAGATCTCTAAGCGGAAGCGTTACAAGAACGCGGTTGGTGGAGTCGTACTCGCAGCGATTCAGGTCGCGGTGGATTCCGATCTAAGCGCCGAACAATGGCGCCTCCGCGTTCAACACACGTGCAGCCCGGTGATGTCTCCTACGCCTTGATCCAGCAAGGAGGGAGGAGAGGTTGGGGAAGGGCTCAAGCAGCAGCACGATGGCATGGTGGTGGTGGAGTAGCAAGGTATTCCAGCAAGGCTTCACCTAAGCGCTGCGGAGGAGGATGAAGAGAGGTAGGGCTTCGCCGTGAGAGAGAGTTCAGATCTATTCTCAAGAGGCCAAATCCTTGGGTATATATAGGAGGAGGGATAGGGAGGGCTGACTTGGCCCCTCCTCCAAGGAGGATAGGTTCGGCCGAACTAGGGGGAGAGTCCACCTCCCACAAGGGAGGTGGATCTCCTCCGTTTAAATCCTTTTGCCCTTTATCTCTAGTTCTCCAGCCGCATGGGCCTTTATAGAAGGTCTTGGCCAGCCCAATAAGGGTTGGCACACCTCCTCTAAGGGCCCATGAAGTACTATGGTCGTCACACCCCTCCCGGGGTCCTCCGGCACCCTCCCCGGCACTCCCGGTACAATACCGATGAGCCCAAAAACTTTCCGGTGACCAAAACTGGACTTCCTATATATCAATCTTTACCTCCGGACCATTTAGGAGCTCCTCGTGATGTTCGGGATCTCATCCGGGACTCCGAACAACCTTCGGTAATCACGTATACCATTTCCCTATAACCCTAGCGTCATCGAACCTTAAGTGTGTAGACCCTACGGGTTCGGGAGAAACGTAGACATGACCGAGACACCTCTCCGGTCAATAACCAACAGTGGGATCTAGATACCCATGTTGGCTCCCACATGCTCCACGATGATCTCATCGGATGAACCACGATGTCGGGGATTCGATCAATCCCGTATACAATTCCCTTTGTCTATCGGTATGATACTTGCCCGAGATTCGATCATCGGTATCTCTATACCTTGTTCAATCTCGTTACCGGCAAGTCTCTTTACTCGTTTCGTAATACATCATCCCGTGCCTAACTCATTATGATGATGTCTTACCGAGTGGGCCCAGAGATACCTCTCCGTCACACGGAGTGACAAATCCCAGTCTCGATTCGTGCCAACCCAACAGACACTTTCGGAGATACCCGTAGTGCACCTTTATAGCCACCCAGTTACGTTGTGACGTTTGGCACACCCAAAGCATTCCTACGATATCCGGGAGTTGCACAATCTCATGGTCAAAAGAAACGATACTTGACATTGAAAAGCTTTAGCAGACGAACTACACGATCTTGTGCTATGCTTAGGATTGGGTCTTGTCCATCACATCATTCTCCTAATGATGTGATCCCATTATCAACGACATCCAATGTCCATGGTCATGAAACCGTGACCATCTATTGATCAACGAGCTAGCCAACTAGAGGCTTACTAGGGACATGTTATGGTCTATGTATTCACACATGCATTACAGTTTCGAGTTAACACAATTATAGCATGAACAATGGAAAATTATCATGAACAAGGAATACAATAATAACCATTTTATTATTGCCTCTAGGACATATTTCCAGCATGTATGTCTTGATCCCATTATCCCAGGCTTCTTGCAATTCATCCTTAAGCGGTTGCATGTACACATTCATATTCTTCCCCAGATATTTGGGCCTTGGAATTACCAGTGTTAGGAAAATGTTCTTTCTTTTCATAATCTCTCCGGGGGGAGGTTGAGTGGAATGACAAATACAGGCCAACAACTCTATTGTGATGCTGTCATACCATACACATTGAACCCATCCGTGCTGATGGCAACTCGAGGATGACTTGGTTCTCACGCTTTATCCTTATGTAATGCATCGAAGTGCTTCCATGCAAAAGCATCCGAAGTGTGTCCCAACATCGGATTCCCATCTGCATCCAGTTCTGTTCTTTTGCCCAATTTATGCCACGTCATCTGTCTAGCCGTCTCTTCGACCATGAAAAGCCGTTGAAGTCTTGGTATGATTGGCAGATACCAAAGAACATTAATGGGGATTTTGGTCTAACTCTTCCCATCCACACCGTTGTCTGCCAGAACATACCTGGAAGCATTGCAAATGGGGCAATAGTTTAAGCCCGCATACTGAAGCCTAAATAAGGCACATCCATTCTTACAGGCATCTATCTTCTCATAGGGCATCTTAAGCGCACGCAGGATTTTGTCCGACTGGTACATGTTTGGTGGAAATACATGGCCTTTGGGTAGAAAGCGTCCAAATATTGTCATAATCGCATCGTGGCATTCTCTGCCTAGGTTGAACTGAGCCTTTAGAGCCATTACTTGCGCGATGGCTTCCAGCTGACAGATCTCAGTGTGCTCGTGGAGAGGACGTTTTGGAGACTCCAACATTTCATAAAATGCCTTTGCAGATTCCTCCATCTCATCGTCCGAATCCCGAGCGTCATCAAAGTCTCGCACCATGTCTTCAATCCCGGTACCATGCTCGTCGGTGCGACGACGAAGCACCTCAGCTCTGGCACGTTGGGCAGACTCACCATGAAATGTCCAGACCGTATAATTAGGCGTAAAACCCCACTTCTGTAGGTGTTTGATCATTTCAAACTTTGACTTCTTCTTATAGTTGTCGCAATCGACACAAGGGCACCGGGTTGTTTTCTGTCCATTTGCAAATGCGACTCTGACAAACTCCTTGGTTTTTGTTAACCATTCACGGGTCATGTCTTTCTGACTAGTGTGACCGGTGTACATCCACCCACGATCACTCATCCTGCCTAGCTACTAGACACACACAAAATATATACATAATTCAGCAAACCATATTCATCAGTTTCATTACATTGATGCAACCTAGACGCTAGTAGGTAAAGATAGGTCCTAATCCCACCCTAGTATGTGTAGATTGGGTTCGTTTTCCCATGCTCTGCTTCGGATCCGATGCAAAATTTCGGCAGCACCTCCCCAATGTTCTCCTGATACACGTCTCGACAATAAGTAGAGAGGATGTGTACCCGGAGAACAACAGGGAGGCACTGACAAAATTCTGCATCGGATCCGGAGCAAAGCATATGGGAAAACGAACCCAATTTACACATACGCGGGCTGTTCATGGATAACATTGGACAATTCGAAAGAATCACGGTTATAAATATGCAAATGTATGCATATTTATAGATGTAACCCTTTCGAATGGGAGATGCATAGTGTTCACGCATACTAATGATTCAATCTACCTACAGCTAGCAAGTTTCATCGGCACGAAGACCGGAACAGAGCAAATGAAGGGGGGGGAGGAGATGTCATTTGTGCTCACCCACGAACGCAAGGGCGGAGATCGTCGAATGCACGAGGAGGTCCTCGAACACCAAACCCTCGCAGCGACGAAACAACTACACATTTAAATCGACCCGATGAACATATATATATATATGATGTTTTTCATAACAATAGTTCTGGGTCGGTGTACATCGGTATAATGCGTGTGTGACTTTCGGTTCGTCGAGGCTTTCCTTAAGTAACTCTCATATCTCATGGTGTGTTGGTGCGCTCTCTCTCACACTGATATGGTGGTGTATATATGTTGGTGGGCACTCTCTCACAATAATAGTTCGACCGCCGGTGATGGACGCCTCACCTCTTCTCTTCTTGCGCAATATATCGACGAGTATGTCACAAAGAAGAGAAGAATGATGAGGCGTCCCCCATGACAACAGTCAGGATTCCTCCATCAAGAACACACATGAAAGTTATTTAAGGAAAGCCTCGACGGACCGAAAGTCACACACGCATTATACCGATGTACATCGACCCACGATCACTCATCTTGCCTAGCTACTGGACACACACAAAAGACTGATGATTGATGACACCTATAGCTGGCAAGTTTCATCGGCACGAAGATCGAAATAGAGGAAATGATGTTTTTATAACAAAATCGAAAAATATATGACCTAACTCATAATTCACAAATATATGACCCGTGTTGTGTCGGGGTCGGGGTGTTTGGGGTGTCATGCCGGGGTCGGGGTGTCGGGGTGTCGGGGTCGGGGTGCTGTGTCGGGGTCTCAGGGTGTCGGGGTCGGTGTGTCATGTCGGGGTGTCGTGTCGGGGTCGGGTGTCGGGGTCGGGGTGCTATGTCGGGGTCTCGGAGTGTCGGGGTCGGGGTGCTGTATCGGGGTCTCGGGGTGTCGAGGTCTCGGGGTGTCGGGGTCGGTGTGCCGTGTCGGGGTGTCGTGTCGGGGTCGGGGTGTCGTGTCGGGGTCGGGGTGTCGGGGTGTTGGGGTCGGGGTGCTGTGTCGGGGTCTCGGGGTGTCGGGGTCGGTGTGTCGTGTCGGGGTGTCGGTGTCGGGGTGTCAGGGGTGTCAGGGTCTCGAGGTGTCGGGGGTGTCGTGTCTGGGTGTCGTGGTGTCTGCTTTGTCATGTTGGGGTCGGGGTGTCGGGGTGTCGTGTCGGGGTCGGGGTGTCGGGGTGTCGGGGGTGTCGTGTTTGGGTGTCGTGGTGTTGGGGTGTCAGGGGTGTCGGGGTGTCGGGGTGTCGGGGTCGGGGTGTCGTGTCGGGGTCGGGGTGGCGTGTCGGGGTCGGGATGTCGGGATGTCGGGGGTGTCGTGTCTGGGTGTCAGGGGTGTCGGGGTGTCGGGTCGGGGTGTCGAGGTGTCGAGGGTGTCGTGTCTGGGTGTCGTGGTGTCGGGTTGTTAGGGGTGTCGGGGTCGGGGTGCTGTGCCGGGGTCGTGGTGTCGGGGTGTCGGGGTCGGGGTCGGGGTGTCGGGTCGGGGTGTCGTGTTGGGGTGTCGGTGTCGGGGTGTCAGGGGTGTCAGGGTCTCGAGGTGTCGGGGGTGTCATGTCTGGGTGTCGTGGTGTCTGCTTTGTCATGTCGGGGTCGGGGTGTCGGGGTGTCGTGTCGGGGTCGGGGTGTCGGGGTGTCGGGGGTGTCGTGTTTGGGTGTCGTGGTGTTGGGGTGTCAGGGGTGTCGGGGTCGGGGTGTCGTGTCGGGGTCGGGGTGGCGTGTCGGGGTCGGGATGTCGGGATGTCGGGGGTGTCGTGTCTGGGTGTCAGGGGTGTCGGGGTGTCGGGTCGGGGTGTCGCGGTGTCGAGGGTGTCGTGTCTGGGTGTCGTGATGTCGGGTTGTTAGGGGTGTCGGGGTCGGGGTGCCGTGCCGGGGTCGTGGTGTCGGGGTGTCGGGGTCGGGGTCGGGGTGTCGGGTCGGGGTGTCGTGGTGTCGAGGTGTCATGGTGTCGGGGTGTCGTGTCGGGGTCGAGGTGTCAGGGTGTCATGTCGGGGTCGGGGTGTCGGGGGTGTCGTGTCTGGGTGTCGTGGTGTCAGGGGTGTCGGGGTCGGGGTGCCGTGTCGGGGTCGGGGTGTCCTTTTCTTTTCTTTCCTATCTTTCTTCTACTTCTTCTTCTTTCCATTTTCCTATCTTTCTTCTTCTTTCCATTTCCTATCCTCCTTCTCTTCCTATTCTTTATCTTCTTATTCTGTTTTTCTTTTTCCTTTCCATTTTCCTTTAATTATATTTACATCTACATCTTTTTCTTCTCTTTCTTTTCATTTTCTTTCTTTCTTCTATTTCCTTTTTCTTCTCCTAAATCTTACTCCTATTACCTAAATAATACAAACAGAGAACAAATCTAAAACTAAATCTAATTCAACCTAAAAATTAAATCTAACTAATACAAACAGAGAACAAATCTAATTAAACCTAAATAAGAAGATAAACAGGGAACAAAAAGAACAGGGGAGGAGGGGGGCTTACCTTCCGGTGGCTACGGGTGGGGGGAGGTGGCTGCGGGGAGGAGGATGGCTGCGGGTGGGGGGGGGGAGCTGGCGGCGGCGACGGCGCGGCTCCGGCGGCGGGGCGGGGCGACACGACACGGCGCGGCTCCGGCGATGGGGCGGGGCAGGGCGGCTGCCATGGCCTGGGTCCGCTGGGCGGGGCGGCCGGCGACGGGACGGGCTCTGGGGGGCGGGGGGCGGTGCGGGGCGGCGGCACGGGGCGGCGGAGGGGGAGGGGCGGGGGAGCGTCGGGCGGCGGCGGCGGGGGTCAAAAATTAAAAGGGGATAGGGCGCGGGAGAGAGAGAAGAGAGAGGAGGTGTGTGTGTGTGTGGGGGGGGGGGGGTAACGGCCGTTAGGGGGTTATTTTCTTTGCCGTCTGCCAGCGGACGGCAAAGTTTCTTTGCCGTCTGCTAGCAGATGGCAAAGTGGTGGGGTTGGCCGTTGCAGTTAACTGGCCTCCACGGGGCCCACCCCAAGTCTTTGTCGTATGCTAGCGGATGGCAAAGAAACTTTGTCGTCCGCTAGCAGACGGCAAAGAGCTGGCTGATGGCAAACAGTGACGTTGCCATCAGCCCGATGTTTGCCGATTGCCTTGCCAACGCAGACGGCAAACAACATGTTTGCCATTTGCCAGTAGACGACAAAGAGCTGGCAGATGGCAAAGTCCCTGATTCCAGTAGTGTATGGTGTTCCAGGTGGCGTGAGCTATGAAACAACTTTCACGTTGTCTAAAGTTGTATGCCAAACTCGTAACTCTGATATTCACCTCCACGATCATATCGTCGACATTTTTATCTTCTTGTCACGATGATCTTAAACTTCACTCTGAATTTTCTTGAACTTTTCAGACGATTCTGACTTGTGTTTCATTAAGTAAATATACACTATATCTACTCAAATCATCAGTGAAGGTAAGAAACAAATGATATCCACCGCACGCTACAAGACTCATTGGATTGCATACATCAACATGTATCATTTCCAATAAATCACTTGCCCGCTCCATCAAACCGGAAAACGGGGTCCTTAGTCATCTTGCCCAAGAGGCATGGTTCGCATTTCTCAACCGATTCAAAATCGAATGATCCCAAAGATCCATCAACATGGAGTTTCTTCATGCGCTTTATACCAACATGACATTTAGCGGCAATGCCACAAGTATGTGGTACTATCATTATTAACTTTGTATCTTTTGGCATCAATGTTATGAACATGTGTATTACTACGATCAAGATTCAACAAACCATTCTCACCGGGTGCACGACCATTGAAGGTATTATTCATGTAAACAGAATAACCATTATTCTCTGACTTAAATGAATAACCGTATTGCAATAAACGAGATTTAATCATGTTCATGCTCAACGCAAACACCAAATAACATTTATTTAGGTTCGTCACTAATCCGAAGGTAGAGAGAGCGTGCGATGTTGATCACATCAACCTTGGAAACATTTCCAACACATCGTCACCTCACACTTAGCTAGTCTCCGTTTATTCCGTAGCTTTTATTTCGAGCTACTAGCATTTAGCAACTGAACCGGTATCCAATACCTAAGTGCTACTAGGAGTACTAGCAAGGTACACATCAATAACACATATATCAAATATACTTATGTCGACGTTGCCAGCCTTCTTATCTACCAAGTATCTAGGGTTGTTCCACTTCAGCGACCGTTCTCCTCATAATAGAAGCACTTTGTCTCGGGTTTGGGTTCAACTTTGGGTTGATTCACTGGAGCAGCAACTGACTTGCCATCCATGAATTTTCCCTCCTTGCCCTTGCCTTTCTCGAAACAAGTGGTTTTACTAACCATCAACACTTGATGCTCCTTCTTGATTTCTACCTTCACGGTGTCAAACATCGCGAACAGCTCAGGGATCATTATTTCTATCCCTGGCATTTTATAGTTCATCACCAAGTTCTAGTAGCTTAGTGACAGTGAGTTGGAGAACTATATCAATCACTATCTTATCTGGAAGATCAACTCCCACTCGATTCAAGCGATTGTAGCACCCATATAATATGAGCACATGCTTAGCGATTGAGCTATTCTCCTTCATCTTGCAGGCAAAGAATCTTGTTGGAGACCTCATATCTGACAACATGGCACGAGCCTGAGATCCCAATTTCAGCTCTTAGAACATCTCATATGTTCCGCGACGTTCAAAATGTTTTGGAGCCTCAATTCTAAGACGTAATGCATGCTGCACTAAACTATCAAGTAGTCATCGGAACATGCCTATTAGATGTTCACAACATCTACAGATGACGCTAGAGGGGGTGGCGCACCAAGCGGTGCATTAAGGACATAAGCCTTCTTTGCGGCAATGAGGACAATCCTCAGATCACGGACCCAGTCCGCAATATTGCTAGCATCATCTTTCAACTCTATTTCTCTAGGAACATATAGAAATTCAAGGGAGCTACAGCGTGAGCTAGTAATCTACAACATAATTTTGCAAAGACACTACTAACTATGTTCATGATAATGAGTTCAATTAATCATATTACTTAAGAACTCCCACTCAAATTGACATCCCTCCAGTCATTCAAGTGATACATGATCCAAATTCACCAACTCCAGTCCGATCATCACGTGAGTTGAGGTGGTTTCAATGGTGAACATCATCATGTTGATCATATCTACTATATGACTCATGTTCGACCTTTCGGTCTCTTGTGTTCCAAGGCCATGCCTATACATGCTAGGCTCATCAAGTTTAACCCTAGTGTTCTGCATGTGCAACAATGGCTTGCACCCGTTGTATGTCAACGTAGAGTCTATCACACCCGATCATCACGTGGTGTCTCGACATGACGAACTTTCGCAACGGTGCACACTCGGGGAGAACACAATTTATCTTGAAATTAAGTGAGGGATCACCTTATAATGCTACCGTCGTCCTAAGCAAAACAAGGTGCATAAAAGGATTGACATCACATGCAAATCATAAGTGACATGATATGGCCATGAACTTGTGCTTTTGATCCCCATCTTGAAAGCATCGGCATGATCTCCATCATCACCCGCATGACACCATGATCTCCATCATCTTGATCTCCATCAACGTGTCGCCATCGGGGTTGTCGCACCCACGATGCTTATACTACTATTGCTACCGTTTAGCGATAAAGTAAAGCATTACATATCGCTTAATGATTGACACACAGGTCATACAATAATTAAAGATAACCCTATGACTCTTGCCGGTTGCCGTACTCATCGACATGCAAGTCGTGATATTCTATACAACACATGATCATCTCATACATCACATATATCTCATCATGTAATTGGCCATATCAAATCACAACATTGTTGGAAATATGCCCTAGAGGCAATAATAAAATGGTTATTATTGTATTTCCTTGTTCATGATAATTGTCTATCATTCATGCTATAATTGTGTTAACCGGAAACCGTAATACATGTGTGAATACATAGACCACAACATGTCCCTAGTGAGCCTCTAGTTGACTAGCTCGTTGATCAGTAGATGGTCACGGTTTCATGACCATGGACATTGGATGTAGTTGATAACAGGATCACATCATTAGGAGAATGATGTGATGGACAAGACCCAATCCTAAGCATAGCACAAGATCGTGTAGTTCGTTTGCTAAAGCTTTTCTAATGTCAAGTATCGATTCCTTAGACCATGAGATTGTGCAACTCCCGGATACCATAGGAATGCTTTGGGTTTGCCAAACGTCACAACATAACTGGGTGGCCATAAAGGCACACTACGGGTATCTTCGAAAGTGTCTGTTTGGTTGGCACGAATCGAGACTGGGATTTGTCACTCCATGTGACGGAGAGGTATCATAATGAGATCAATGTGACTAAGGAGTTAGCCATGGGATGATGTATTACGGAACGAGTAAAGAGACTTGCCGGTAACGAGATTGAAAAAGGTATAGGGATACCGACGATCGAATCTCAGGCAAGTATCATACCGATAGACAAAGGGAATTGAATACGGGATTGATTGAATCCTCGACATCGTGGTTCATCCGATGAGATCATCGTGGCGTATGTGGGAGCCAATATGGGTATCCAGATCCCGCTGTTGGTTATTGACCAGAGAGGTGTCTCGGTCTTGTCTACGTATCTCCCGAACCCGTAGGGTCTACACACTTAAGGTTCGATGACGCTAGGGTTATCGAGAAATAGTGTACGTGGTTATCGAAGGTTGTTAGGAGTCCCGGATGAGATACCGGATGTCATGAGGAGTCCCGTAATGGTCCGGAGACGAAGATTGATATATAGGAAGTGAGGTTTTGGTTACCGGAAGAGTTTCGGGAATTACCGGTATTGTGCTAGGACCACCAGAGGGTTCCGGGGGTCCACCAAGTTGGCCCACCGGCCCCAGAGGGCTTCATGGGCCGTAGGTGGAGGGAACCAGCCCCTAGGTGGGCTGGTGCGCCCCACCCACCTAGCCCAAGGCGCATGAGAGAAGGAGGGAGGGAAAACTCGAGGTCCAGATGGGCCTAAGGCCCACCTAGGGCTGCGCCCTCCTCTCCTCCCTCTCTGGCCGCCGCACCAGATTGATCTAGTGGCTGCCGCACCACCCTAGCCCTACCTCTCCCTCTCCTCGTTCTCCGTAGTGCTTGGCCAAGCCCTGTCGGAGTCCATGCAGCTCCACCGTCACCATGCTGTCGTGCTACCGGAGCTCTTCCCCAACCTCTCCTTCCTCCTTGCTAGATCAAGGCGTGGGAGACCTCACCGGGCTGCACGCATGTTGAACGCGGAGGCGCCGTTGTTCGGTGCTAAGATCGGAGTCCACCGCGATCTGAATCGCTGCGAGTACGACTCCATCAACCGCGTTCTTGTAACGCTTCCGCTTAGCGATCTTCAAAGGTATGAAGATGCAATCTCTCCTCTATCGTTGCTGGTTTCTCCATACATAGATCTTGGTGACACGTAGGAATTTTTTGATTTACTACTACGTCTCCCAACAGTGGCATCATGAGCTAGGTCTATGCGTAGAATCTATGCACGAGTAGAACACAAACTTGTTGTGGGCGTCAATCTTGTTAATTTGCTTACCACCACTAGTATTATCTTGATTTAGCGGTATTGTGGGATGAAGCGGCCCGGACCAACTTTACACGTACACTTACGTAAGACCGGTTCCACCGCCTGACATGCACTAGTTGCATAAGGTGGCTAGCGGGTGTCTGTCTCTCCCACCTTAGTCGGATTGGATTCGATGAAAAGGGCCCTTATGAAGGGTAAATAGCAATTGTCATATCACATTGTGGTTTTGGCGTAGGTAAGAAACGTTCTTGCAAGAAACCTATAGCAGCCAAAAAACTTGCAACTACAAATTAGAGGACATCTAACTTGTTTTTGCAGCATATGCCTTGTGATGTGATATGGCCAAAAGGATGTGATGTGATGCATTGTGATGTACGAGATTGATCATGTTCTTGTAATAGGATTCACGACTTGCATGTCGATGAGTATGACAACCGGCAGGAGCCATAGGAGTTGTCTTATTTTATTGTATGACCTGCGTGTCAATCATAAATGCCATGTAGTTATTTTACTTTATTGCTAAACGTTAGCCATAGTAGTAGAAGTAATAGTTGGAGAGACAACTTCATGAAGACATAATTATGGAGATCATGATGAAGGAGATCATGGTGTCGTGCCGATGACAGTGATGATCATGGTGCCCCAAAGATGGAGATCAAAGGAGCAAGATGATATTGGCCATATCATGTCACTATGTTGATTGCATGTGATGTTTATCATGTTTACATCTTATTTGCATAGAACGACGGTAGTAAATAAGATGATCTCTCAATAAAATTTCAAGAGATGTGTTCACCCTAACTGTGCACTATTGCTAAGGATCGTTGTTCCGAAGCACCATGTGATGATCGGGTGTGATAGGTTCTAACGTTCGCATACAACGGGTGTAAGCCAGATTTACACACGCGGAACACTTAGGTTGACTTGACGAGCCTAGCATGTACAGACATGGCCACGGAACACAGAAGACCGAAAGGTCGAACATGAGTCGTATAGAAGATGCGATCAACATGGAGATGTTCACCATGGATGACTAGTCCGTCTCACGTGATGATCGGACACGGGCTAGTTGACATGGATCATGTGTCACTTAGATGACTAGAGAGATGTCTATCTAAGTGGGAGTTCATTGAATAATTTGATTATGTGAACTTAATTATCATGAACGTATTCTAAAAATTGTCTTTACAATCTATATTGTAGATCCTATGGCCAACGCTAATGTCAACCTCAACTTCAACGCGTTCCTAGAGAAAACCAAGCTGAAAGATGATGGAAGCAACTATGCGGACTGGGTCCATGGCTTGAGGATCATCCTCATAGATTCCAAGAAATTTTATGTCCTTGATACACCGCTAGGTGACCCACCCCTTCTCCCAGCAGAGCAAGACGTTGCGAATGCTTGGCATTCTTGCTGCGATGATTACTCCCTTGTTTAGTGCGGCATGCCTTACAGTTTAGAACCGGGGCTCCAAAAGCGTTTTGAGCAACATGGAGCATATGAGATGTTCCAAGAGCTGAAACTGGTTTTCTAAGCTCATGCACGGGTCGAGAGATATGACATCTCCGAAAAGTTCTTTAGCTGTAAGATGGAGGAGAATAGTTCTGTCAGTGAGCACATCCTCAAGATGTCTGGGTTACACAACCGCTTGACTCAGCTGGGAGTTAATCTCCCGGATGACTCGGTCATTGACAGAATCCTCCAGTCGCTTCCACCTAGCTACAAAAGCTTTGTGATGAACTACAACATGCAGGGTATGGAGAAGTCCATTCCTGAGTTGTACTCGATGCGGAAATCAGCAGAGGTCGAGATCAAAAAGGAGCATCAAGTGTTGATGGTGAATAAGACTACTAGTTTCAAGAAAGGCAAGGGTAAAAAGAACTTCAAGAAGGATGGCAAAGCTGTTGCCGCGCCCGGTAAGCAAGTTGCCGAGAAGAAGAAGAACAAGAATGGACCCAAGCCTGAGACTGAGTGCTTTTATTGCAAGGGTACCGGTCACTGGAAGCGGAACTGCCCCAAGTACCTAGCGGATAAGAAGGACGACAACGTTAAAGGTATATGTGATATACTTGTTATTGATGTATACTTAACCAGCGCTCGTAGTAGCTCCTGGGTATTTGATACTAGTGCAGTTGCTCATATTTGTAACTCCAAGCAGGAGCTGCGGAATAAGCGGAGGCTAGCAAAGGACGAGGTGACGATGCATGTCGGGAATGGTTCCAAGGTCGATGTGATCGCTCTCGGCACACTACCTCTACATCTACCTTCGGGATTAGTTTTAAACCTTAATAATTGTTATTTAGTACTATCTTTGAGCATTAACATTGTATCTGGATCTCGCTTGATGCGATATGGGTACTCATTTAAATCTGAGAATAATGGTTGTTCTATTTATATGAGAGAAATGTTTTATGGTCATGCCCCGTTGGTCAATGGTTTATTTTTCATGAATCTCGAACGTGATGTTACACATGTCCATAGTGTGAGTACCAAAAGGTGTAAGGTTGATAACGATAGTCCCACTTACATGTGGCACTGCCACCTTGGTCATATTGGTGTCAAACGCATGAAGAAGCTCCATGCTGATGGACTTTTGGAGTCACTTGATTTCGAATCATTTGACACGTGCGAACCATGCCTCATGGGCAAGATGACCAAGACTCCGTTTGTCACAACCCTAGCAAGTGTCCTAGGCTAGCAATGTGTTTGCATCATCATCATCATCTTTGCATCAATATGAAATGGGGAGAAAGAAAAGAAACCCCAAGCATTTCATGAATTAAAGAAATTCTAGATAAATGAAATTTCAACAAATCCAAAATGCCCATAAAAAATGTTCCCTATGTCTGATAATTGAGGACATGGATATACCAGGGACGATTCTAGTTATTTGAACATTTTAAATAAAAAAAATTTATGATATAAGTCTCTGAAAATGACAAATAAAATCATTATCATTAATTCTGATTTCAAAACCCCTGAAACTTTTTGAATAGGTTTGAAATATTCAAACTCTATTTTAGAAATTGTTTGGGGATAATTTGAAAGTCATTTGAATCTGGAAATAAAATAAACAAAGGTCAGAAAAATAGAAGACCAGAAGAAAGGAAAAAGAGAAAGAGAGAGAGGGAGCTTACCTGGTGGCCCATCTGGCCCAGGGAGTCTTCGTCCTCCTGGCGTCCAGTAGGCGCGGCTTGTGGCCGCCGTGCCCTCACGCCGGTGGCGCCACGCCACCTGCCTGCCTGGCCCCTCCCTCGCCAGCGCGACGCCGGGGATAAGCACCGAGCCGCCTCCCCGTCGTTCTCTCCCTCCGCTTCTCGCTCTCTCCTCCTTCCTCTCTGCTTCCGCCATGGCCGAGAGCTTCCTGAGCTCGTCGCCGTCGTTCTAGCCAACCCCCGCGCCGTCTGAGCCAGCCAAAAGAACCGTGCGGACCCCCTCCTCCTCCCAGACCTAGCTGCCCATCGCTAGAAGGTCCCAATCGCCGTCGCGTCCTCTTCTTCCTCCTCGGGTCGCCAGAAAAGAATCGGAGCTTGCCGCCGTTCCAGGTCTTCCCCGAGCCAGCCGTCGACGCCTCTGCGTTCGCTGTGAGCCCCTGAGTGTTTCCCCCCTCTTTCCTCCTTCTATCTCGCGCCCTAGCCCTAGATTCCATCGAGGCCCGAATTGCGCCGCCGCTTGAGCTCGTTGCCGGCTACGTTCCGGTGACCGGTTGGTCCTTCCAGGGCCACCGTTGTGCTTGCGGAGTCGCGTAGATGCCTTTGGTGCTAGGTAGGAGCTGTGCCGTGCCCTGGTTCGACGAGTCCGAGCTCAGCCGAGCTCCGGCCGCCGCCACGAGCTTGTTTTCGACGAGCTCCGGCGACCCCGTGACCTCCTGTGGCCTCGGATGGATGCGGTCATGCACGGGCTACACCCCGGTGGTCTCAGCGCGCCAAATGACCCCCTGTAGGAGAAACCCGACGGACGCCGCCGTCCCAGATGGTCACCGGCATCGAGCCGCCGGCCAACTCCGACGAGTTTGACCTCAGGTGGGCCCTGGCTTGACCCTGTGAGTCAATGACAGGTGGGGCCCCGGCCCTGATTAGTTTAGGTTAATCTGTAATTAGTTTAATCATTAATTAAGTTAATGTGTCACTGATAGGTGGACCCAATTAGTTAATTAAAACAGAATTAGTTTTAATCAGTTAGTTAAGTTAACCAGTCACTGACATGTGGACCCCACATGTCAGGTTTGACTTTGGGCCGGGTCAGCTGACCAGCTGATGTCATCATGACATCATGCTGGTGTCATAATTCAATTTCTTATTTAAAAATAATTCCAGAAAATATTTAAAACTTTGAAAAATCATATAAATTAATCTGTAATTCAGATGAAAATAATTTATATATGAAAATTTATCAGAAAAATCCAATGAATCCAATGGTGCTATTCTCATGCATGTTAGAGCAACCTAAATAGGTGAACATGGACATTTAACATTAGGTCAATATATGGAATTTGAAATGAGAACAACTTTGAACCTATATTCAAATTCATTTCAAATTGACATGATCTCTAGTTACATTAGCTCACCCATGCATACTACTATGCCATGATCATGCATCATATTGTTGAATCTGCTTGTATTGAATGTTTTTATCTGCGTTGCGGTAGGGCCTAATACGGAGGATACTACTCCGTACCCCGACGAAGGAGAGAACTCTTCCGCAACCCAGCAAGGCAAGCAACCCCATTGATCATTCCGGTAACATCCCATTCTCTCGCTCCTGCTCTCGTTTATTGCATTAGGACAACGATCACATGTCAGTCATACACGATAGATGATCCTATTCTTATGCATGACCTGATCTTGTCACAGTAAATAGCTAAACCTTGCAACCTAGCATACCTGGTAGATGCTTGTGCCATGATGTGCTTAGCTTACTTTGCTTGCTATGCTTGCTATGCTTAGAGTTGTGTCAGGTCTGTTTCATCTGGGTGATGAACTGAGTGAAACAGTGTGTCCGATGTGATGAGCTCATAATGAATACGATTTGGTAAAGGTAGCGATGAGAGGCTATGTAGGAGTACATAGTGGGTTGTCTCATTGGGACCGTTCTTAGGAACTGGATTTTGACGAGATACTACCACATGCTGGGCCCTGAAATATGACCCCGCTCGACTTATCAGTCGCTTAGTCCTTGGTCCAGTTATTGCAAGTAGTTTTTGGTGTTTATAGCATGCTGGAGGCCGTGCGTAGCGCTGACCCTCGGGGTGGGTTACGACGTGGTAGGCCGTGGCACGGTGTACCAAGGGTCACCCGAATGGTGGGCTTGGGAACCCTGCGCACATCGTTTGGGACCGTAGCGGAAACTTCGGCCGGACATCCGTGCGGGTTAGTCTCAAATAGGCGGTAGCCTGGACTAGAGGTCTTATGTGATTGACGGTCGTGGCCGACTCCCTCGTTGGGCATCCGCTTGAAGGTTGCCGAGGTGCATGGTTTATGGCACACAGCGATAAGTGGCGAGAGCGTGTGTGAAGAAGTACACCCCTGCAGGGTATGAAACTATTCGAATAGCCGCGTCCTTAGATATGGACTACTTGGAGAACTTATGTTGTTCATAGATAATCAAATGGATACTTCTAAAAATAATCTCAAGACAAGTGTGAGTACCGTGGATGGCACTCTTCCGGAAGGGGAAGGTGAGTCCATGGTAGTGTATTGTGATGGAGTTAGTGGACTCGTGTGCGATAACTAAAATTGTAACAAAGAGTTTAAAACTGAGTAGTGTAGGTTAGCCATGAGTCAAAGCTGGCATTCTGCATAAACTCCACCACCCCCTCTGTTGATACATGAGCATAATTAGACTAGGTCTGTTTTAAAGACTTGCTGAGTATGATGGTACTCACCCTTGCTTAATTAATGTTGCAGAAGAGAACCAGGACCCATCAGGTGGGTTCTATCTAGACGTTGACGATGCCGAATAGCTGGTGTCCCAGCTATGATCTTGCCCATGTGGTGGGCTGTAGATAGTCAGGCCGTGTGCCTCTTTTATATTGTGCCGTCTGTACTCAGACATCTTAAGTTTCCGCTGGTTTGTATGACTATGTTTGTATGACTTGAGTGCCGGGTCATGTGACCCCTATCTGTAAGAACATATTATGCAAGGCTCTTCCGAGCCTCTTAAATAAAAGTCATGTTGTTGTATGGTTATGTTGTGATCCATAGTTGTATCTATGCATATCGGGCATGTCGTGCGTACGTGTGACGTGCAACGGTATGTATGGGATCCGACACCTAGTCATGTGCCGTTAGTAGTACTCTTTACGAGAAACTGCCTCTTTGTGCTTCCACCGAGCCATGGTAGCTTGCTACTGCTCCGGACACATTGATTGACCGACATGTATCCTTCTTTGCTGATGTGTTTGTCCCTTCGGGGAAATGTGTCGCAGTGTAATGGAGTCCCCGTAGCCTGCTACGACTCGTCTACGTGCAGTGATGACATTCGTGTCTCGCGACGTAATGGAGTCCTTGTAGCTTGCTATGACTCGTCTACACACGCTTGAGACCGACACCTACATTGTTGGGTTATGTATGCCTGTTTCCGTACGGATGTGCCACTTGGGTTCTATGACTAGTCATGTCGGCCCGGGTTCTTTGTTGTGTGATTGCCAGCGACATGTTCACATACGTGAGCCAAAAGATGCAAACGGTCCCGGCCAAGGTAAGGTGGCAGCCGTGGAGTACCGTGCGTGAGGCCGCAAAGTGATGTGGCTTGTTACAGTATGGAATCATATGACTTAGGATCGGGGTCCCGACACCGTTCTCTGGAACAATGAAGCGAGCAACTGACTTGTTGGAGATAATACATGCCGATGTATGCGGTCCAATGAGAGTCGAGGCTCGCGGTGGCTATCGTTATGTTCTCACCCTCACTGATGACTTGAGCAGATATGGGTATGTCTACTTAATGAAACACAGGTTTGAAACTTTTGAAAGGTTCAAGGAATTTCAAAGTGAGGTAGAGAATCAATGTGATAGGAAAATAAAATGCCTATGATCTGATCATGGCAGAGAATATTTAAGTCACGAGTTTGGCACGCACCTTAGGAAATGTGGAATTGTTTCACAACTCACGCCGCCCGGCACACCTCAGCGAAATGGTGTGTATGAACGTCGTAATCGCACTCTATTGGATATGGTGCGATCTATGATGTCTCTTACCGACTTACCGCTATCAATTTGGGGATGCATTAGAGACTACCGCATTCACTTTAAATAGGGCACCGTCTAAATCCATTGAGACGACAACGTATGAATTATAGTTTGGAAAGAAACCTAAGCTGTCATTTCTAAAAGTTTGGGGATGCGATGCTTATGTGAAGAAACTTCAACCTGAGAAGTTCGAACCCAAAGCAGAAAAGTGCGTCTTCATAGGATATCCCAAAGAGACTATTGGGTATACCTTCTACCTACGATCCGAGGGCAAAGTCTTTGTTGCCAAGAATGGATCCTTTCTCGAGAAAGAGTTTCTCTCGAAAGAAGTAAGTGGGAGGAAAATAGAACTTGATGAGGTAATTGTACCTCCACTCGAACTGGAGAGTAGCACAACACAGGAAGTTGTTTCTGTGGAGCCTACACCGGCTGGAGAGGAAGTTAATGATG
The DNA here is from genome assembly GCA_022496015.1 of Hordeum marinum. Taxonomy (NCBI): domain Eukaryota; kingdom Viridiplantae; phylum Streptophyta; class Magnoliopsida; order Poales; family Poaceae; genus Hordeum; species Hordeum marinum. The sequence goes on from CM039673.1 coordinate 37,894,062, forward strand.
ATGATCATGAAACTTCAGATCAAGTTACTATTGAACATCGAAGGTCCACTAGGACACGTTCTGCACCAGAGTGGTACGGCAACCCTGTCCTAGAGATCATGTTGTTGGACAACGGTGAACCTTCGAACTATGAAGAAGCTACGGCGGGCCCGGATTCCAACAAATGGCTTGAGGCCATGAAATCCGAGATAGGACCCATGTATGAGAACAAAGTATGGACTTTGGTGGACTTGCCTGATGATAAGCGATCCATTGAAAATAAATGGCTCTTGAAGAAGAAGACTGTTGCGGACGGTAATGTGACTGCCTATAAGGCTCGGCTTGTCGCTAAGGGTTATCGACAAGTTCAAGGAGTTGACTACGATGAGACTTTCTCACCCGTAGCGATGCTGAAGTCTGTCCGAATCATGTTAGCAATTGCCGCATTTTATGCTTATGAGATCTGGCAAATGGACGTCAAAACAGCATTCCTTAATGGCTTCCTCAAGGAAGAACTGTATATGATGCAGCCGGAAGGTTTTGTCGATCCTAAAGATGCTAACAAAGTATGCAAGCTCCAGCGCTCCATCTATGGGCTGGTGCAAGCATCTCGGAGTTGGAACATTCGCTTTAATGAGGTGATTAAAGCGTTTGGGTTTGTACAGGTTTATGGAGAACCCTATATTTACAAGAAAGTGAGTGGGAGATTTGTAGCATTTCTTATATTATATGTGGATGACATGCTGATAATGGGAAATGATATAGAACTCTTGGAAAGTATAAAGGCCTACTTGAATAAGTGTTTTTCAATGAAGGACCTTGGAGAAGCTGCTTATATATTAGGTATTAAGATCTATAGAGGTAGATCGAGACGCCTCATAGGTCTTTCACAAAGCACATACCTTGAAAAGATATTGAAGAAGTTCAATATGGATCAGTCCAACAAGGGGTTCTTGCCTGTGTTACAGGGTGTGAGATTGAGTACGAATCAATGCCCGACCACGGCAAAGGATAGAGAAGAGATGAGTGTCATCCCCTATGCTTCAGTCATATGCTCTATTATGTATGCCATGCTGTGTACCACACCTAATGTGAACCTTGCCATAAGTTTGGTAGGGAGGTACCAAAGTGATCCCGGAGTGGAACACTGGACAGCGGTCAAGAATATCCTGAAGTACCTGAAAAGGACAAAGGACATGTTTCTCGTATATGGAGGTGCCGAAGAGCTCGTCGTAAAGGGTTACGTCGATGCTAGCTTCGACACAGATCCGGACAACTCCAAGTCGCAAACCGGATACGTGTATATTTTGAACGGAGGGGTAGTCAGCTGGTGCAGCAGCAAGCAAAGCGTCGTGGCAGCATCTACATGTGAAGCAGAGTACATAGCTACTTCGAAAGCAGCGAAGGAGGGAGTCTGGATGAAGGAGTTCATCACCGACCTAGGAGTGATTCCCAATGCGTCGGGCCCGATGACTCTACTCTGTGACAACACTGGAGCTATTGCCCTTGCGAAGGAGCCTAGGTTTCACAAGAAGACAAGACACATCAAGCGCCGCTTCAACTCCATCTGTGATTACATTTAGGAGAGAGATACAGATATTTGTAAAGTACATACATATCTGAATGTCGCAGATCCGTTGAGTAAACCTCTCTCACGAGAAAAACATGATCAACACCAGAATGCTATGGGTGTTTGATTCATCACAATGTAACTAGATTATTGACTCTAGTGCAAGTGGGAGACTGTTGGAAATATACCCTAGAGGCAATAATAAAATGGTTATTATTGTAATTCCTTGTTCATGATAATTGTCTATCATTCATGCTATAATTGTGTTAACCGGAAACCGTAATACATGTGTGAATACATAGACCACAACATGTCCCTAGTGAGCCTCTAGTTGACTAGCTCGTTGATCAATAGATGGTCACGGTTTCATGACCATGGACATTGGATGTCGTTGATAACGGGATCACATCATTAGGAGAATGATGTGATGGACAAGACCCAATCCTAAGCATAGCACAAGATCGTGTAGTTCGTTTGCTAAAGCTTTTCTAATGTCAAGTGTCAATTCCTTAGACCATGAGATTGTGCAACTCCCGGTTACCGTAGGAATGCTTTGGGTGTGCCAAACGTCACAACGTAACTGGGTGGCCATAAAGGCACACTACAGGTATCTTCGAAAGTGTCTGTTTGGTTGGCACGAATCGACACTGGGATTTGTCACTCCATGTGACGGAGAGGTATCTCTAGGCCCACTCGGTAGGACATCATCATAATGAGCTCAATGTGACTAAGGATTTAGCCATGGGATGATGTATTACGGAACGAGTAAAGAGACTTGCCAGTAACGAGATTGAACAAGGTATAGGGATACCGACGATCGAATCTCGGGCAAGTATCATACCGATAGACAAAGGGAATTGAATACGGGATTGATTGAATCCCCGACATCATGGTTCCTCTGATGAGATCATCGTGGAGTACGTGGGAGCCAACATGGGTATCCAGATCCCGCTGTTGGTTATTGACCAGAGAGGTGTCTCGGTCATGTCTACATATCTCCCGAACCCGTAAGGTCTACACGCTTAAGGTTCGATGACGCTAGGGTTATAGGGAAATAGTGTACGTGGTTACTGAAGGTTCTTCAGAGTCCCGGATGAGATCCCGGACGTCATGAGGAGTCCCAGAATGGTCCGGAGACGAAGATTGATATATAGGAAGTGAGGTTTTGGTTACCGGAAGAGTTTCGGGAATTACCGGTATTGTACCGGGACCATCGGAAGGGTTCCGGGGGTCCACCAAGTGGGCCCACCGGCCCCAGAGGGCTTCATGGGCCGTAGGTGGAGGGAACCAGCCCCTAGGTGGGATGGTGCTCCCCACCCACCTGGCCCAAGGCACATGAGAGAAGGAGGGAGGGGAAACCCTAGGTCCAGATGGGCCTAAGGCCCACCTAGGGTTGCGCCCTCCTCTCCTCCCCCTCTGGCCGCCGCACCAGATTGATCTGGTGGCTGCCGCACCACCCTAGGATGCAGCCCTCCCTCCTCCTTCCTCCTATATATATGTGAGGCTTCAGGGCTGCCCAACACACGGTTCTCTCTTCCTCTCGGTGCAGCCCTACCTCTCTCTCTCCTCGTTCTCCATAGTGCTTGGCGAAGCCCTGCCGGAGTCCATGCAGCTCCACTGTCACCACGCCGTCGTGCTGCTGGAGATCTTCCCCAACCTCTCCTTCCTCCTTGCTGGATCAAGGCGTAGGAGACGTCACCGGGCTGCACGTGTGTTGAACGCGGAGGCAACGTTGTTCGGTGCTAAGATCGGAGTCCACCGCGATCTGAATCGCTGCGAGTACGACTCCATCAACCGCATTCTTGTAATGCTTCCGCTTAGCGATCTTGAAAGGTATGAAGATGCAATCTCTCCTCTCTCGTTGCTGGTTTCTCCATAGATAGATCTTGGTGACACGTAGGAATTTTTTTGATTTACTACTACGTCTCCCAACAAACATACCCTGCAAAAACAAGTTAGACGTCCTCTAATTGTTGTTGCATGTTTTACGTGGCTGCTACGGGTATCTAGCAAGAACAATTCTCACCTACGCATAAACCACAATGGTGATACATAAGTTGCTTTTCAACCTTCTCAAGGACCACCTTAGTCGAATCCGATCCAACTAAAGTAGGAGAAACAGACACCCGCCAGCCATCTTTGTGCAACGAAGTTACATGTCAGTCGATGGAACCGGTCTCTCATAAGTGTACGAGTAACGTTGGTCCGGGCTGCTTCATCCCACAATACCGCTGAACCAAAACACGACAACGGAGAAAGCAATCTAAGCATCAACGCCCACAAACTCTTTGTGTTCAACTCGAGATCTCATCTACACATAGACCTATCTCATGATGCCACTGTTGGGGAACGTTGCATGGGAAACAAAAAATTTCCTACGCACACGCAAGATCTATCCATGGTGATGAGCATCTATGAGAGGGAGAGTGGATCTACATACCCTTGTAGATCGCTAAGCGGGAAGCGTTAAGAAACACGGTTGGTGTAGTCGAACGTCTTCGCGATCCAAATCGCCGAGCATCCCGCGATCTCATCATGATCCGTCCCGCGATCCAATCACGATCCGTCCCGCGAACTCATCATGATCCGTCCCGCGATCTCATCACGATCCGTCTCGCGATCTTGATCACGGTCCTTCCGATCTAGCGCCGAACGGACGACACCTCCGCGTTCAGCACACGTACAGCTCGATGGCGATCTCTGCCTTCTTGATCTAGCAAGAAGGTGCGGAGAGGTAGATGAGTTCTCCGTCAGCGCGATGACATTGTGGCAATGGTGGTCGAGCTATTCTAGCAGGGCTTCGCCTAAGCACCGCTGAAAACCGATCTAGAGGAGAAAAATGCGATCTAGAGGAGAGGTAGCACGTGGATATTAGGGTTAGCTTTTTCCTCTAAATCGTCTAGTATATATAGGAGGGAGGGAGGGGAGGAGGCAGCCTCAAACCCTCAAGTTTTGGCCAAAATTGGAGGTGGAGGAGTCCTACTCCAATCCTATTAGGAGTAGGATTCCTCCTTTCCACTTGGAAACTCTTTCCACCTCTTCACCTTTGGATTTTTTCCTTCTCAAACCACTCCAGCCACATGGGCCCTTAGAGGAGGCTTCGGCCAGCCCACCAGGGGCTGGTTTACCTCCTCCCACAGCCCATGTAGCCTCTTGGGTCGAAACACCTCTCCCGATGGTCCCCCGGTACACTACCGATGAGCCCGAAACTTTTTCGGCGGCCAAAACAGGACTTTCTATATATCAATATTTACCTCCGGACCATTCCGGAGCTCCTAGTGACATCCGGGATCTCATCCAGGACTCCGTACAGCCTTCGGTCACCACCATACATAACTCTATACTACCGAAACCTCACTGAACCTTAAGTGTGCAGACCCTGTGGGTTCGAGAACTATGTAGACATGACCGAGACACCTCTACGGTCAATACACAATAGAGGGACCTGGATGCCCATATTGGTTCCTACATATTCTACGAAGATCTTTATCGGTTGAACCTCTATGTCAAGGATTCAGTTAATCCCATATGATGTTCCCTTTGTTCTTCGGTATGTTACTTGCCCGAGTTCGATCGTCGGTATCTCCATACCTAGTTCAACCTCGTTACCAGCAAGTCTCTTTACTCGTTCCGTAATACAAGATCCTGTGACTAACACTCAGTCACATTGCTTGCAAGGCTTATTGTGATGTTGTATTACCGAGTGTGCCCTGAGATACCTCTCCGTCACACGGAGTAACAAATCCCAGTCTTGATCCATCCCAACCGAACAAACACCCTCAGAGATACCTGTCGAGAAACTTTATAGTCACCCAGTTAAGTTGTGACGTTTGATACACACAAGGTACTCCTTCGGTGACAGTGAGTTGCATGATCTCATGGTCATAGGAACAAATACTTGACATGCAGAAAACCGTAGCAATTAACTGACACGATCATATGCTACGTTTGTAGTTTGGGTCTTGTCCATCACATCATTCTCCTAATGACGTGATCCCGTTATCAAATGTAATCTCATGTCCATGACTAGGAAACCATAGCCATCTTTGATCAACGAGCTAGTCTATTAGAGGCATACTAGGGACATGGTGTTGTCTATGTATGCACACATGTATCTGAGTTTCCGATCAACACAATTATAGCATGGATAATAAACGATTTTCATGAACAAGGTAATATGATAATAAACAATTTATTATTGCTTCTAGGGCATATTTCCAATAGTAGTGTCTTTGCAAATTATGTTGTAGATTACTTGCTCGCGCTGTAGCTCCCTTGAATATTTATATGTTCCTAGAGAAATAGAGTTAAAAGATGATGGTAGAATATTGCGGACTGGGTCCGTGATCTGAGGATTGTGCTCATTGCTGCATAGAAGGCTTATGTCCTTAATGCACCGCTCAGTGCGCCAACCCCTCTAGCGTCGTCTGTAGATGTTGTGAACATCTGACAGACATGTTCTGATGACTACTTGATAGTTTAGTGCGTCATGCATTACGGCTTAGAATTGAGGCTCCGAAACATTTTGAACGTCACGGAACATATGAGATGTTCTAAGAGCTGAAATTAGGATCTCAGGCTCGTGCCCATGTTGTGAGATATGAGATCTCCAAAAAGATTCTTTGCCTGCAAGATGAAGGAGAATAGCTCAATCGTTGAGCATGTGCTCAGATTGTCTGGGTGCTACAATCACTTGAATCGAGTGGGAGTTGATCTTCCAGATAAGATAGTGATTGATATAGTTCTCCAAGTCACTATCACTAAGATACTAGAACTTGGTGATGAACTATAAAACGCCAGGGATAGAAATAATGATCCCTGAGCTGTTCACGATGTTTGACACCGTGAAGGTAGAAATCAAGAAGGAGCGTCAAGTGTTGGTGGTTAGTCAAACCACTAGTTTCGAGGAGGGCAAGAGCAAGGAGGGAAACTTCATGGACAACAAGTTAGTTGCTGCTCCAGTGAAGTAACCCAAAGTTGAACCCAAACCCGAGACTAAGTGCTTCGATTATGACGAGAGCGGTCGCTGAAGCGGAACAACCCTAGATACTTGGTAGATAAGAAGGCTGGCAATGTCAACAGAAGTATATTTGATATACGTGTTATTGATATGTACCTTGCTAGTACTCCTAGTAGCACCTGGGTATTGGATACCGCTTCGGTTGCTAAATGTTAGTATCTCGAAATAAAAGCTACGGAGTGAACAGAGAACTATCTAAGGGTGAGGTGACGATGTGTGTTGGAAATGTTTCCAAGGTTGATGTGATCAACATCGCGTGCTCTCTCTACCTTCGGGATTAGTGACGAACCTAAATAAATGCTATTTGGTGTTTTGCGTTGAGCATGAACGTGATTAGATCGTGTTTATTGCAACACGTTTATTCATTTAAGTTAGAGAATAATGGTTATTCTGTTTACATGAATAATACCTTCAATGGTCATGCACCCAGTGAGAATGGTTTGTTGAATCTTGATCGGAGTAATACACATGTTCATAACATTGATGCCAAAAGATACAAAGTTAATAATGATAGTACCACATACTTGTGGCACTCCCGCTATATGTCATATTGCTACAAAGCGCATGAAGAAACTCCATGCTGATGGATCTTTGGACTCATTCGATTTCGAATCGGTTGAGACATGCGAACCATGCCTCTTGGGCAAGATGACTAAGGACCCCGTTTTCTGGATTGATGGAGCGGGCAAGTGATTTATTGGAAATGATACATGTTGATGTATGCAGTCCAATGAGTCTTGTAGCGTGCGGTGGATATTGTTATTTTCTTAACTTCACTGATGATTTGAATAGATATAGTGTATATTTACTTAATGAAACACAAGTCTGAATCATTTGAAAGGTTCAAGCAAATTCAGAGTGAAGTTTAAGATCATCATGACAAGAAGATAAAAATGTATGCGATATGATCGTGGCAGTGAATATCTGAGTTATGAGTTTGGCATAAAACTTTAGACAATGTGAAAGTTGTTTCACAACTCACGCCACCTGGAACACCATAGTGTGATGGTGTGTCCGAACGTCATAGTCGTGCTCTATTGGATATGGTGCGTGCTATGATGTCTCTTCTCGTTTTGATACTATAATTTTGGGGTTACGCATTAGAGACAACTACATTCACTTTAAATAGGGCATCATCTAAATCCGTTGAGATGACACCGTGTGAATTATGGTTTGATCGAAACCTAAGCTATCATTTCTTAATATTTGGGGCTGCGACGCTTGTGTGGAAAATGTTTCACCTAATGAGCTCGAACCCAAAGCAGACAAATGCATCTTCATAGAATACCCTAAGAACAGTTGGGTGAATCTTCTATCTCAGATCCAAGCATAAGATGTTTGTTGCTAAAACTGGGTCCTTTCTCGAGAAAAAGTTTCTCTCGAAAGAATTGAGTGGGAGGAAGATAGAACTTGATGAGGTTGTTGGACCTTTGTTCAACCAGAGAGTAGCGCAGCGCAAGAAGATGTTTCTGTGAAGCCTGCGTTATTGAAGAGGAAGTTAATGATGATGATCATGAAGCTTCGGATCAAGTTACTATCGAACCTCATAGGTCGACAAGGATGTGTACTGCTCCTGAGCGGTACGACAACCCTGTCTTGGAGGTCATGTTGCTGGACAACGATGAACCTACGAGTTGTGCAGAAGCGATGATGGGCCCGGAATCCGACAAATGGTTAGAGGCCATGAAATCTAAGAAAGGCTCCATGTATGAAAACCAGGTATAGACTTTGGTGGACTTGCTCATTGGACGGCAGGTCGTTGAGTACAAATGGATCTTTAAAATGAAGACAGACGCTGATGGTGAATGTCACCATTTATAAAGCTCGACTTGTTGCAAAGAAGTTTACGACAAGTTCAAGGAGTTGACTATGATGAGACTTTCTCACTCGTAGCAATGCTAAAGTCTGTTGGAATTATGTTAGCAGTTGCTGCATTTTTCAATTATGAAATCTGGCAGATGGATGTCAAAACATCGTTTCCTTAACGGTTTACTTGAGGAAAGGTTGTAGGTGATACAACCAGAAGGTTTTGTCAGTCCTAAGGATGCTAAAAGGTGTGCAAGCTTCAGTGATCCTTCTATGAACTGAAGCAAGCATCTCGGAGTTGGAATATACACTTTGATAAGGTGATAAATTTTTTGAGTCTATACAAAGTTTATGAGAAACTTGTATTTACAATAAAGTGAGTGGGAGCACTATAGAGTTTCTGGTAAGCATATGTGGTTGACATATTGTTGATCAAAAATGATGTAGAATTTCTGGAAAGCATAAATGGTTGTTTTAAAAGAGTTTTTTCAAAGGAAGACCTGGATTAAGCTACCTAATTGTTGAGCATCAAGATCTATAGAGATAGATCAAGATGCTTGATGAGACTTTCAAGGAGTGCATACCTTGACAAGATTTTGAAAGAGTTCAAAATGGATCAGTCAGAGAAAGAGTTCTCGCCTGATTTGTAAGGTGTGAAGTTGAGTGAGACTCAAAGCTCGACAATGGCAGAAGAAAGAGAAAGGACGAACGTCGTCCCCTATGCCTTAGCCATAGGCTCTATATTATGCCATGCTGTGTACCGCACCTGTGTGTGGCTTGCCATGAGTCTGGGGGTACAAGAGTGGTCCGAGAGTAGGATCACTAGACAGTGGTCAAAATTATCCTTAGTAACCAGAGGACTAAGGAGATGTTTCTCGATTATGGAGGTGATAAAGAGTTCGTCGTAAAGAGTTACGTTGATGCAAGCTTTAACACCAATCCGGATGACTCAGAGTAGCAATCTGGATACGTATAGTGGAGCAACCATTTGGAATAGTACCAAGTGGAGTGTGGTAGCAGTGTTTATAGTTTGACATAGGGATTTGCAAAGTACACACGGATCTGAATGTTGCAGACCCGTTGACTATAAGACCTCTCTCACATGCAAAGCATGATCGAGCCCCAGAACTCATTGGGTGTTAGATTCATAACAATGCGAATCACATGGTGATGTGAACTAGATTATTGACTCTAGTGCAAGTGGGAGACTATTGAAAATATGCCCTAGAGGCAATAATAAATTAGTTATTATCATATTTCCTTGTTCACGATGATCGTTTATTATCCATGCTATAATTGTGTTGATCGGAAACTCAGATACATGTGTGGATACATAGACAACACCATGTCCCTAGTATGCCTCTAATAGACTAGCTCATTGATTAAAGATGGCTATGGTTTCCTAGTCATGGACATGAGATGTCATTTGGTAACGGGATCACATCATTAGGAGAATGATGTGATGGACAAGACCCAAACTACAAACGTATCATATGATCGTGTCAGTTTATTCCTACTGTTTTCTGCATGTCAAGTATGTGTCCTATGACCATGAGATCATGCAACTCACTGACATCGGAGGAGTACCTTATGTGTATCAAAGGTCGCAACGCAACTGGGTGACTATAAAGGTGCTCTACAGGTATCTCCGAGGGTGTCTGTTGAGTTGGTATAGATCAAGACTGGGATTAGTTATGTCACGCCCAAGATGCGGTCCTATCCTCATTTCGGCACGAGGGCCTCGACAGGGATAGAAGCGCATCTTGATGCGTTCGCAAGAATGGATATCATTACAAGTACATGTACAGAAGAGATGAGTATATAGAATTGGCTTACACTCGCCACAAGCTAGATCAGAGTCACATCAATACAACAACATACTCAAACATCATACATAAGAGCAGGGTCCGACTACGGACGAAAACAAACGATAAAATGACATCCACCCTTGCTATCCCAGGCTACCGCCTGGAACCCATCCAAGATTGATGAAGAAGAAGAAGAAGAACTCCAAATCAAATCAAGCAACGCGCTCACGTCAAATCATCGCATTACCTGTACCTGCAACTGTTGTTGTAGTAATCTGTGAGCCACAGGGACTCAGCAATCTCATTTCCAAGGGTATCAAGACTATTAAAGCTTAATAGGTGAGGTATGGTTAAGTGGTGATGCTACAGCAAGTGACTAAGCATTTATTTGAGTGGCTAACTTACGAGTATAGAAATTAAAGTATGGTGGTCTACGCATAACGGACGAGAAGTAGAAGTGATCACTAACTGATCCTGAACACCTACTTACGTCAAGCATAACCCCACCGCGTTCTCTTTCGGATAAGAACTCATGAAAAGAGACAGTCACGGTTACACACACAGTTGGTGTATTTTATTAGAGTTTACTTCAAGTTTGCTATGACCGGGTGTTAAACAAAGTATCCAAGTTTTCCACATAATCGCAGGCACGGCTTCTCGAAAAGTTTTAACCCTGCAGGGGTGCTCCAACTCATCCATCATAAATTAACCACACGCAGTGGGAATAACCTCAACCACGGATCTCGTGATCTTCCTAGGAAATCCCAAAGGAAATCCAACATCTCGAGATAGCCCGAAGAATAATCGGAATTCCTCACTCAAGACGTTCAAGAAAGGTAAAACAAATCCAGGAAGGCCACCCGGCGTGTCGATGAACCCGATAGGAGCCGCGTATCTCGTTCTCAGGACACGACCAGATAAGCGAAGCGTACGGTAACTGACGTCCCGAGTTGCCCCAGGTAGCCCGCACGGTGCTCTAGTTTGGACCAACACTCATGAGGAGCACTAGCCCGGGTTGTTGATTAATTATTCACGGGGTCCGGAAAATCCCCTATGCAAGTTCATTAATTATTAGGCAAATGTAGTACCAATGTTGGGCCTTGCCAGACAAGTTTTATCCCAAAATGAAAATCAAGGGGGTCCCCATAACAACCCCGAGCATGTTAGGAGCACTCATTTATGGAACATAACACCGGTTCACAAGTAACTAGGGGCGGCAAGAGTGGAACAAAACACCAAGCAAAAGGCCAAGCCTTCCACCCTTTACCAAGTGTATATGTGCATTAAATTAAATAGCAGAAATATTGTGATATACCAAAAGAATGTCCATGTTGGCACATGGAAGCAATTGCACCTGTAGCTAGAAACGCTATAAGAAGGGCTGAGCAAGCGGTAACATAGCCAAACAATGGTTTGCTAGGACGTGGAGAGGTTAGAGGCTTATCATGGCAATGTTGGGAGGCTTATCAAACAAGTGGTAGGTAGCGTGACATAGCGAAAGAAAACGAGACATCTAGCATGGCAATGATAGTAATGGTATCCAAGGAAATGTGTCATCTTGCCTGAGATCCCGCTCGGAAGAAGATCGAGTCCATGAAGAAGACGAACCAACGTGGTCGAACGAATCCTCACACTCCGAACGCTTTCGGAACTCTATCGAGGAGAAGCTAACCGAAACAAACAATCAACACAAGATACACCACAACATATGCATGACACGATGCACAAACAAATATGATGCATGTCCGGTTTAATATGCAATGCATGACAATTCACAACAATCAACTTCTACACATTAAAGTGAAGCTCGACGAAACTCCACATTCGAATTATTTAGTTCATCTCGTTTAGGTACTCATCAATATTAAATGTTGTTAAACATGGCAAGAGGCGAAGCATGAACAACTATAACATCTAGGCATTTTAAATGAGGCCGGATGCAATATATATCATTTCCGAAACATCCCCATAAGCATAATATGAATTAGGTCCAGATCTGTACTAATCATAATTTAGAGTTGTTAAACAGCAAAATGAATGTCACTAAGTGATTCTACTCATTTTTCTAGTCAAGTTACATATGTGGAACATTTTTAACGAAGCTACGGTTAATTAGTTATGATACAAACCGTGTAGCAAGTCATTAGGCAATTTTTAATGCAACATCATTTTAAATGTCTTTTTAACATGCATGAGGATGACATGATCAAACCGATGCAATTTGAAGAACACATTGGCATATAATATGATATGAAGCATTTGTCATCATGGCGGAAGGAAGGGGGTGCCAAGGCAACGAAAACGAAATGAGGTCACCGCAACATTCCGTTTCGGACAACTCATTGAGATGCCCGTGCAAAAGAAAGTGTGGCCGTGTGCGTGTCATGCAAAGATGGTGGGGAGTGATCCCGGATATCGGGTGTCCCACGTTTCGAAGGGTGCAAAACTAGGGGCATCGCACAACGGACAATCGCAAACAGTGCAAATACACGGTCCATCTCATTCATCACACATGCATTCATCACGGCGTCATCTCGGTGTTATCCCTTCGAAGCAAGCGTTTCGAGGCGAACAAAGTAGTTGTACACGGGTCTTCGGCGATGGTAGTCGTACATACTCCGTAGATGTTCGGGGTCGTCGAGGACGTATTGGAAGTAGTGGTACATGCTGTCTTGTCGGATCCACGACGACGGTAGAGGTACACACGATCTTGGCATTTGCAGTGGTACACACGGTCTTGTCAGCGGTAGTGGTACACTTGACAAATCCGAGGTCTTCGGGTGACGGTAGATGTACACTTGTCGTAGTTGGAAGTAGTCGTTCGCTCGGCAATCTTGTCGGATCCAATGCGACGGTAGCGGTTCCGGTGTCAGCACTTGGCGCTTGCGAGGGTCGTTCGGGAGAAACCCATGATGGACAAGAGGCAAAGACTCAAAATCCCCATGGTCATACGGTTGAACAAGATGCTCCTGTTAGAGGGAGGTTGTGACCACAACAACCCGTGCCCGAAGGCAACGGGGCAAGACTCAAGCGACAGCGATGCCATGGCAGCAGAGCAAAGGGGTCGGGCCTCATGGGTGCAACAGAGGCAAGAACGGGTGGAGCTGCAGGACTGCAGTGATTGGCAAGGCGAGTGAGAACGACGATAGGGCGAAGCGGACAGACACGGCGGTGGCCGGATCCGTGAGTGGTGAGGAGGACCCGATCGCTGACGAGATGGAGGTGAGATGGCCGGCGGCTTCGGTGGCCATGGCACGACCGAGCAAGGAGGCGCACGGGGCTAGGCGAGGGGCAGCACAGCAACAGGAACTCGCCATGGCAAGCAACGCGCTCGGCGGAGGAGCAGCAAAGGACAGCTGCGACAGCAGGTCCTCGAGGCGGCGGCGTCATGGACGCAGGCGGCGCGCGAGGGCGATGGGGGACCTGGGCAACCATGGAGATCTGGGCGAAGAGGACTCGCGGGTGACAACGCAGGGCAGACACGGCAAGGTCGACCAAGGGCCGGCGACGACGCGACGTGTGGTCTCCGGCCATCGAGGCTGCGCGGGATGACGATGAAGATCGGAGGAGGAGGCCTCAGGTACGGGGGGTCGCGGTTGGCACTGGGCATGTGAGTGCATGTGTTCTGTGCGGCGGTGTCGGGACGAGAGGGAGACAGTCGAGGGGAGAGTGTGCGGGTCGGGGCTGGCTAGGATTAGCGGGGCGGCTGGGCCTTGGGCCAGCTGGGCTACCAGTCTAGCGGCTGGGCCTTGCTCTCTCTCTCTCACACACATATGTCAAAACAGGAGAAAAGAGCAAAGTTGTAAAGGAGAAGAAAGGAAGGGTTAGGGATAGAATTAGGCATGGGGATAATTTTCTTGGACTCACAAAAATGAGCTTGACCCAAGTAAAATAAAAGTTTCATGAAGAAAAGATTTAAATGCAACCCCATTTGAATTCAATTCAAATGGTTTGAACTATGTCTATGGTTTAGGAGTGTCCAAAATCATGCGAGTTTGACGGAGCTTGGGAAACAGATGAAAGAATTGCCACAAATATGGAGACCAAAGTGGAAGTAGGAAAGCATGTGATTTAAGTTTCAAGTGTGTTGGTTGGTTCCCAAAAGAACGGAATATTAATTATAGCTCCCTAATAATATTGGGAGGATATTTTGAAAGTTATAAAGAGAAATCACCATGTGAGTTTCCCTCGATTTAAATGGACCAAGATCCATACAATTTATTTATTTGAGTTGCAAAATTTAATGACATGAAGGCATGATGACATGATGAATGCAATAACAAATAAATCACATGACAACAATGGAATAAAAGGGGAATCTTCTGGAGCGTCGGTCCCTTGCTGTCACATGTTACTTCGTGTGATGGAGAGGTATCTCAGGGCCCACTCGGTAATACAACATCACAATAAGACTTGCAAGCAATGTGACTAAGTGTTAGTCACGGGATCTTGTATTACGGAACGAGTAAAGAGACTTGCCGGTAACGAGGTTGAACTAGGTATGAAGATACCGACGATCAAATCTTGGGCAAGTAACATACCGAAGAACAAAGGAAACATCATACGGGATTAACTAAATCCTTGACATAGAGGTTCAACCGATAAAGATATTCGTAGAATACGTAGGAACCAATATGAGAATCCAGGTCCCGCTATTGGTTATTGACCGTAGAGGTGTCTCGGTCATGTCTACATAGTTCTCGAACCCGCAGGGTCTGCACACTTAAGCTTTGGTGACGTTTCGGTAGTATAGAGTTATGCATGGTGGTGACCGAAGGTTGTTCGGAGTCCCGGATGAGATCCCGGACATCACGAGGAGATCCGGAATGGTCTGGAGGTAAAGATTGATATATAGGAAGTCCTGTTTTGGTCGCCAGAAAAGTTTCGGGCTCATCGGTAGTGTACCGGGAGTGCCGGTAGTGTATCGGGGGACCATCGGGAGGGGTATTTCGACCCAAGAGGCTACATGGGATGTGGGAGAAGGTTTACCAGCCCATAGTGGGCTGGTGGAAGGCCCACAGGAAGCCCATGCAACTGGTAAGAAAAAGCCCAAAGAGAAAAGGTGAAAAAAGGCAAAAGTGGGAAAATAAGGAAGGAGTCCTAATCCTACTAGGAGTGGAGGAGGAGGACTCCTCCCTCCCACTTCGGCCAAAGCCTAGGGGCTCGCCCTTGAGGGCCAAGCCTCCTCCTCCCCTCCTCCTATATATATTAGAGGTTTTAGGGTTTTTTGCACTAGTTTTTCAGCCACATGCTACCCGTTCCTCTAGTGCATAGTTTCTCCTCTAGATCGTTTTTTGCAGTGCTTAGGCAAAGCCCTGCCAAAATTGCTCCACAACCATCGCCGCAATGCCGTCGCGCTGCCGGAGAACTCTTCTGCCTCTCTGTTCCCTCTTGCTCTGAGAAGGCAGAGATCGTCATCAAGCTGTACGTGTACTGAACGAGGAGGTGTCGTCCGTTCGGTGCTAGATTGGAAGGACCGTGATCAAGATCGCGAGACGGATCATGATGAGATCGTGGGACGCATCGTGATGAGTTCGCGGGACGGATCGTGATTGGATCGCGGGACGGATCGTGATGAGATCGTGGGACGCTCGGCGATTTGGATCGCGAAGACGTTCGACTACAGCAACCGCGTTTCTCAACGCTTCTTGCTTAGCGATCTACAAGGGTATGTAGATCCACTCTCCCTATCGTAGATGCTCATCACCATGGATAGATCTTGCATGTGCGTAGGTAATTTTTTGTTTCCCATGTGACGTTCCCCAATAGATGCCCATATTGGTTCCTACATATTCTACGAAGATCTTTATCGGTCGAACCTCTGTGTCAAGGATTCAGTTAATCCCGTATGATGTTCCCTTTGTTCTTCGGTATGTTACTTGCCCGAGTTTCGATCGTCGGTATCTCCATACCTAGTTCAACCTCGTTACTGACAAGTCTCTTTACTCGTTCCGTAATACAAGATCCCATGACTAACACTTACACTACTAAGAAAAGGGCTATAGATAATATGGACATTAATGACACACCACATATGTGGTGCGCCACTACTATATAGCAGTGGCGCACCATGTGTTGGTGCGCCATTAGTGTGATGGACACTAAGGGCGCACCACACCCACGGTGCGCCACTACTAACAAACTTTTTTTCTTCCAAAACTAGTAATGATGCACCACTCACCCGGAGCGCCACTACTAACATTTTTTTTTACTTTTTTTTCATAACTAGTAATGGCGCACCAGTGTATAGTGCACCATTACTAGTTCAAACTAGTAATGACGCACCACACACACGGTGCGCCACTACTAACATTTTTTTATTTTTATTTTTTCAAAACTAGTAATGACGCACCACCTAACTTGTGCGCCATTAGTAACCAGGGTTACTAATGGCACATTTGTAGGTGGTGCGCCATTAGTGATGTGGGACCAGCTAGATATTTTGGACAGCCACCTACCACACTCACTTTCCCCACTTCATTCTCTCCACCTCCTCCTCCAAGCTTGTCTCGGCTGCCTCCTCCACCTCACCTCATTTGCACCATAGATTCATCCAAATTAAGTGGTTAAATTACCTTTTTTGATAGGTAAGTAAGGAGAAAGCTTTCTTTATGTTGTAGATCTACTTTTTTCTCCCTCGAACAACGTGCACATGCACTTTTTATGGCCTAGCTAGATCTATGTATGTTTGTGGTGTTGCATATGTTTGTGGTGTTGCATGTATGTTTGTGTTTGCAGGTACTGGTATTTGAAATGCGATAGTTGCCAATATTTTGCCGGAATGTTGATTCATTTCCGTTTCGGCGAGAATTTGGCACTATGCATTCTTTTTGGTCCTATTTTTAGGCAAAGTCATGCCAAAAATTTTCTTGGTTCTAAAATATCGTTTTGCTCTACCCCGCAGGCGACCATGGTCCGCACGATGACCGAAGGCATCATGAATAGATTTTTGAGCTCTGCGAAGGCCGAGATGCTTCAAAAGAACAAGACGGAGATAAGATGTCTGTGTCGAAGATGCAAGCTGAGGAGCCTTATGGACCTGGATTCCGTACAGGTGCGGGACCACCTGCTCTTGCGTGGTTTCATGGATGGCTATCGGTGGCAAGGTGATGAAGATGATTATGAAGTCGTCCATGGGGGCCGGGCAAGAAATGAGGAAGGGCATGAGCAAGACAACCGCAGTGAGGGCGGGCGAGAAGACGAAGAATCTCTAGGACATGATCACGAAGTAGATGCAGTACACAGTCATCATGTAGAAGATGCCGGACATGATGATGAGGAAGATGCCGGAGCAAACGAAGGGCATGATCATGAAGATGAAGATGCCGGAGCAAACGACGATGGACCATCGATGGGCTGGGTGCAGGACCCTCATATTCAAGAGCTGCTTCTCAAGCAGACGGATAACGCAAGAGCTGTCGCCCGAGAGAAAGCCAAGCTGGATCAACTGGAGATAGACGCAGTTACTCCATTGTATGAAGGATGAAGGCCCGAGGATACCCGCCTGAAAGTAACGCTCATGGCTCTAGAGATGAAGGTAAAACACAAAATGACCGACACATGCTTCGACGAGAACATGTCATTCTGGCACGAACGTCTTCCCAAGGGGAACAAGTGCCCGACCAGTTTCGAGGAGGCGAAGAAAATTGTGTGTCCTCTAGATTTACCGCACGTGAAATACCATGTGTGCATGAACAATTGCATCATTTATTGGGACGAGCACGCGGAGTCTACCATATATCCGGTGTGCGGTGTCACTCAATACAAGAAGAGGAAGAAAGCTCCTCGAAAAGTGGTGTGGTACTTTCCGATCACTCCTCGTTTGCAGCGGTATTTCGCGGACCTTAAGGTATTGACGGGCCGAAACAACCAGAGAACGACATCATTCTGTATCTGGGGCTGCTGAAAGAGGAGCTAGACACGCTGTGGAAAACGCCAGCCAATACGTGGGACGCCGCAGAGAAAAAATATTTCCCTATGAGAGCCGCACTTCTCACGACGGTGCACGACTATCTCGGTTACGGATATGTCGTGGGGCAGGTGGTCCACGGATTTTTTGGATGCGTCAGGTGCATGGATGACACAACGTATCGCCAGCTAGATAGAGATCCTGGGTCTTAGAAAACCGTGTTCATGGGACATCGAAGGTGGCTTCACGACGAAGACTCATGGAGAAAACGCAAGGATCTGTTCGATGGTGAAACCGAACCCCGAAGACGCCCACGTACAAGGAGCGGCGAGGAAATAGACAAGCTGTTGAAAAATTGGAAAGAGTGCCCACCGCCGGGAAAGGCGCCAGAGCCGGGAAAGAAGCGAAAGGCACCAGAGCCGCTGCTGAAGGTATGGAAAACAAGGTCTGTTTTCTGGGACTTGCCGTACTGGAAGATCCTCCATGTGCCTCACAGCCTTGATGTCATGCATATCACGAAGAACGTGTGCGAGAGTCTGCTTGGTACCCTGCTCAACATGCCAGAGAGGACCAAAGATGGGCCAAAAGCAAGGGCAGACTTGAAATCAATGGGCATCAGGGAGGAGCTTCACGCTAAAAATGATGATGATGATGATGATGATGATGATGATGATGATGATGAGGCGAAGCAGGACACGGAAAGTCGTCGCAAAGGCAAAAAGGCCAAGAAGACCGGAAATGCCAAGAAGACAGTCAGGAGGAGATCGATCAGTTTTTCACCTGCCTCGTAGGAGTAAAACTTCCTTACGGTTACGCGGGGAAGATAAGCAGATACCTAGACTCAGCGAAGCAGAAGTTCAGCGGGATGAAGTCTCACGACTGTCACGTGCTGATGACGCAGATACTTCCAGTTGCAATCCGTGGGATCATGGACGCGCACGTCCGTGAAATGCTATTTGGCCTATGCAACTTTTTCGACGTCATCTCTCGGAAGTCGGTTGGCATGAGGCAACTCAGAAGGCTACAGGAAGAGATCGTGGTGATACTATGGTGCATTTGCTACCGTATCGTGGAGGATATCATCCAACTCGGGCCGACGTTCCTGCACAGCATGATGTCGTTCGAAAGGATGAATGGTGTCATCAAAGGATACGTTCGCAACATGTCACGTCCAGAGGGAAGCATAGCCAGGGGCTTTCTGACCGAAGAGTGCATCTCCTACTGCACGAATTAACTAGGCATCGAGAACCCCGTTGGTCTGCCCGTCAACAGGCACCTCGTCAGGCTCGCTAGATGGGGTCACCGTGAGGGTCGCCGCGAAATGCATGTCGACTTCAAGGGTCGACTCGCCGACTTTGAAAGAGCAAACCTAGTCGTGTTACAACACATAGACGTGGTCGATCATTGGGTGGTAGAGCAAAAAACCTTTATTGAAAAGACGTACAATGACCGAGGCCAACAGAGGACGGACGGAGATATAATCAAAGAGCACAACTCATGTTTCACGCGTTGGTTCAAGAAGAAGCTTCTGTCGTACCCTTTACATGAGGATTCTTCCGCGGAAGAACAACTCATATTCGCCTTGTCACAGGGCGCCGATCACAACCTGATGACGTATGAGGCGTACGATATCAACGGCTACACATTCTACACCGAGGGAAAGGACATGAAGAGCGATGGTTATCAGAACTCCGGGCTAACGATGGAATCCTACACCAGTAACAACAAGGACAGATACTACGGAAGGATCGAGGAGATCTGGGAGCTGAGCTACGCTGGAGAGAAGGTCCCGATGTTCCGTGTCAGATGGGCCAAGAGCGTCCTAAAAGAAGACCGGTATTTCACCACCATGGTTATACCCGAAGCCAAATCCAAGACCGCGGGCGCAAACGCCACCGCGAAAAATGAGCCATGGGTACTAGCTTCCCAATTGAACCAATGCTTCTTCATTACCGACCCGTCAAAGCCCAGTCGTGTTGTCGTGAGGAGAGGCAAAAGGAAGATCATCGGAATGGATGGAGTCGCCAATGAGCAAGACTTCGACAAGTACGGCGACCCGAAGATGGAACATGACGACGACGATGACATACCAGCATACACCACAAGAAGAAGCAGGACCACCCGACCTAAAGGACGTCCGTTCAAAAGAAGAACTCCATTTGCGAAAAATAAGGGCAAGAAGATTGAGAACATATAGCTAGCTAAGATCGATTGTATTTAAATTGTAGCCTTCATTTCTCGATTGTATTCATAAATGTTTTCATATTCATAAATGTTTTACCAATTCACAAATGAATGCAACTAAAAATCCAAAAAATATATTGAAGGTGCACCCCTAGGAGGTGAGCCGGCCATTGGTATACCAATTTTTATGATTTTTTTTCAAATATTTTCAAATAACAAATTTGATGATATTTTCAAATAACAAATTTGATGATATTTTTTCATATTCATAAATATTTTCATATTCATAATTTTTTTCAAATAACAAATAAAAAATTATTAGACGCAACTAAAAAAAAGTTACTTATGGCACACCCCTTAGTGGTGCGTCATTGCTATGGATATACTTATGGCGCACCCCTGGGAGGTGCGCCATTGCTATCTGTATGTATGGCGCACCCCTCCCAGTGCGCCATTGCTAGCACCCCTACCTAATACGTATTCCCTACCTCGCCCTGCCGGCCTCCTCTCACCCCCGCAACCCTCCTCTCACCGCCGCCGCACGTCTCACCCCCTCCCCCCACCCGCCCCACTCTCTGGCGGCCGCCGCTTCCCATCCCCACCTCTTCGGCGACCGCCAGCCTTCCCCAGCGACGCCTCACGCTCCCGGTCCGCTTCACGCTCGAACGCCAAGGGCAAAAAAGAGGTAGGGTTCTCCTCCCGATCCGCTTCACGCTCGAAGCCTCCCCTCCCCCTCCCTTTCCTCTTCGCCGCCGATGCCTCCTCCACCTCCACCTGAGGAATCCACGCCCGCGCTCGCGCCCGCGGTCTCTCTCCCCCTGATACCATAGATCGGCTGCTCTCCGGTCACTTCTGCATCAGCTTCTGCATCAGCTTGCATATCCAGGGTGGCATTGTTGCCGAGAACATCAAGGTTTATTTTGGAATATGCCACGACACATCTTTTACTGACGGGCTAAGAGATCATTGAACACCAAACACCAAACAAAACGGACTGGCAAAACGCCGTGTTTTTTCTTTCGAAAACACTATAGGTGGCCTTTGGTTGGAGGGCGAAGGTGGATTGGCTGAGGCCGGGTATCCCAGCCAACTGGTTAGGGATAGCCACCTTTTGTTGTTTGGTTGCAAAAATGAAAAGTGGTTTACAATAGCCATTTGTATGTTTGGTACTTGATAGGATTAGGAGTGGATAGGTTTTTGTGTTGACTTCTTTCTTAGAGATGGTGAGATTACTCATTATTTTAGGGGGGGGGGGGTGAGATTATTTTAGGAGTTTCTTTGCTTTGCTTGTAAACTAATTAAGAAGTACGTACAAATTAAGCAGCCTAGTAGATTTGTAAAGGAAGGAATTGCAGATTTGGATAGGAGGAACATCCAAAGCCAGCATTCGGCGTGGTCTGTTCGATCTACTATAGGTAATTTCGTTTTCTGTTGTGCACAACATCAATTTCCATTGTTGTATATATATATGTTCTACTTCAAATATGTGTGGCTAGACCCTGTTAAAGCGATCTTTTGATTTCCTGTCTCGTGTAACTGAAGAACATGAGAGAAGGAATTGGACACCTACTGTGTAGGCACTAGGCAGAGTTGTTTTATGATGCTTGTTGCCACAGTAGCATATATCCGTAGGGAGAGGAGACCAAGAGAGTACGTCATAAGTCATTGCCTTGCCATGGAATATTGAAAACTTGCATGAGTAGCTATAAGAATGGGGTGCAGTATTACCAAGATTACTAGTTGGATGTATAGTACTACAGAGAAGCTAACCAATCCAACCTTGCGTTGTTTTATTTTGGAATTAGTTAGCCAAATAGATGGCTGCAGAGATGGGGTACTTTATTTCCTGAATTCTAAGCTTGCAAGTTTTTGAATTCTTGGTCTGCATCGCCAGCAAGAGTTAATCAGATGCATGTCTAACCAGCTATACTGATGATATCACTAATACGTAGTTTGCTCCGCATCTAATTCGTGTCTTTTGTGCAGTTTGCTCCCATTTGGCTGTGTGAAGGGGGCCAAGGAGAAGCTGCGGCGGGTTTCCTTGTTGCCGAGGTGACTTCTCTCGCCTTTCTCCCCTTATATGCAAGTATATGATCCGAGGTGACACACCCGCAGCGCGCATTTAGCATGTCGATAATGATTTTGGCAGCAGTGTGAGGAAACAGTGTGCGGCGCAATTCCTTCATTGGATAATGATTTTACAGGTACCCCGAGAGGCCCTTGAGTTTGCCAAAATGTCGATTAACTTCTGTTCCGGCAAATTCGGGTACTCCATATGTCCTATTTTCAGCAAAGGTCATGCTGAAATTTTCCGTGAATTTTAGCATGACTTTGCTAAAAATAGGACATATGGGGTACTTGCGACTAATGCATGGGCCGGGGTTTGAATTCCCCTAGTCGTTTTCTCCCTACTCTGCTCTGCCCACATGCACCTAAACTTGTAAAGGCTGTCATACTACACCCTTGAATTGTCACACAGTTCCATCAATGAAATAAAAACACTGTAATTAATTGGACAAATGTTATTTACATACTTGGGCGTGCAGGACCACCATTGTTTCACCACTAGCAATGTTTCTGTTGTCACTGCTTGTGTCATCAGTTTCTGAGCTTTCGATTGGACAGATTGTCTCAACAATGTTTGAGAACCAAACCTTCCTCCTCTTCTTATTCCTTCCTCGTTTTGCCCTCTTGTTGCTCTTCCGGCTCTTAGACCATTTAACAATGCTTTGCCCTCCAAAACCAGAAATTGAAGTAATGCGACTCCGCCCTACGAACCACACATTTCTGTCATTTGTTATGCAAATCATATTCTCATACTTTTTGAAAATATTTGCTTTGCCACTTAGCTCCAATGGGTGATTCTGTGGTTCGATCATTCTGACCACCTATGTCCGCAACACAACCACAAAATCAGTACACACATTGTCACCTGAACAACTTCTTATTATCAACAAATATTGTATACATATATACCTGGACCGTGCCCTCCTTCCGGCCTTGAATCTTGAGAAGCATTATATTAGGATGCCTCGGTGTCGACAAACCCTAAATGATGAGACCATGATAATTCCTCACAAACCAACCCTTAAATAACACTGAGCCATTATGCCGTCACCCTTGAAGCCTTGCGGGCATTTGCAGCCCTTAGCTTGTTCATTCTGTAGATTTCCAAAATTCAGTTTTGTAGGCCCTTGACAATAACCAACTTTTTGACCAAACTTTTTTCCTATTTAGAGAGAAACATGGCCCACAACGATGAGGCCGGCGGTTTGGGCAAGGCATTCTGGGAGCTGTCCCAGGAGATGGAGGAAGAACCTCACCGCTATGAGGACGCCGCGGAAGACACCGATTCCGACTACACAACCCCTAGTGGCGTCGGGGATGACACCACTGATGGTGCTGCCGAGGATAACACCACTGATGATGGCAGCGCACGCACAGATGGCAGCAAACCGAAGAGGCAACGGAAGGGCCGGCGCCCGAACGTGCTCGACACCGTCAAGGAGGAATTTACTGAAGTGTCCTCTGAGGGGCATCCAACGGCGGCCAAAGAATTAGTCAAGGGGTACTCGGTTCAGCTTGGGTGCATTCTCCGGAGCACCATCTCGATGAACACCGAGAACCTAAGGCATCCTAACCGAGGGAATTTGCGCAGCCTCCTCTTCATGAAGCTGCACGAACGATACAAGTTCCCCGGTGACGTCACAAACACACGCCTCTCAGGGAATAAAGTGAACAGTGCCGCCCTCACGAAGATGAGCACGGCCCTGTCTACTTGGAGAAGCGCGGTGAAGAAAATGATTGACAAAGGTGATAGTTATGATAAGGTCAAGGCGAAAAATCCTTCGATCAGCGAAGATGACTACAAGGAGTTCAAGATCAAGTGCAAGAGTAGCACAACCGTGGAATCAAGTCAGTGGGGGAAAGATATGCATGACTTGAACTTAGGGGTCCAACAACTCGGTCCCGGCGGTTACAGAGTGGCGGAACCTATATGGGACAAGGAGGACGCGGAGCGTGCCGAGCAAGGCCTATCGCCCCGCTTCGAGAAATACCATGACAAGCAGACCAGGAACTATGCCAGGGCCCGGTACAAGGTGGACCCTGTAACAAAGGAGCTTACCACGGATGCGAAGACCAAGGTGCTTGAGCGTGTTCTGGTAAGGAATACACCCCCGCGTAATTAGCTCCATATGGTTGCATTCTAATTAATGAAGCCAGATTTCTAAATGGTTCACATTCCTTCCGCAGGAGACTGAAAGCAGTAGCGCGGGGTCGTCTCAGAGCTCCCCTTGGGACAACACTTTAAATAGGGCGTTGAACGTAATGAAAAACAAGGATAAGTTCAGTAAGCCATCGTCAGCTGGTCGTGTGGCCGGCAAAGGCTTGTCCACAAAATGGTCGTCATACTATAACGCTGGTGTGCGAAAGGAGAGAAAGACCAGCTCGGAAAGCCAGTCGCGGGAGGTTCAAGAACTCGAGACACAAGTGGCACAGATTCCGGAGATGGTCCAAGAGCAAGTGCAACAACAACTAGGAACGACGCTCACCACCATTGTGCCTACCTTGATTCAGGGGCTGCAGACGTGGATTGCGGGCGGCCAACAGGGGCCACCCCCGGTTCCCAGCTTCACGGCCAGCAACTCTCACAACGCATAGGCGACGCCATTGGTGTCTCCGGCGGATGCGGTATTAGTGTCTCCGGCGCCGGCATGGGCATTGGACCTTAATGCACCCGGGTGTATGCCGGCCGGCACCTCGGCAGCAAGCGGCCCCTCCGTCAGTTGCACGCTCGCCGTTGGTGGTGCGTCGACATTAGCCGAGCTCGACGCCATCACGGTAACTAAGCCTCTCGGCCGATGACTTCATCTCCTTGCCTTTGACTGGGCATCCCTGACGCCCTACATGTTTTCGTAGGGCGCCGCCGATGTTCCATGCACTCTCCTGCACTTCGTGGGCGGCGAGTTGATCGATGTCGCCAAGGGCAGAAATGTTCAACCGGGCAACCCCGTGTTCCACGGGAATCCGATGCCACCCACCGTGTATAGGGTTGAACTGGTTCGGGTGCTGCCAGGCTGCGACGACTTGTTACCTCCGATTCGACCCACTAGGGCTGACGAAGATGATGTGATGACCCTCAGCGCCCGCATAAGCTGGCCCCTGCTTTGGACGAAGAGCCAGATTCGTTTGGGGGCGGGGGACACCACCCCAAAGACAACACCGCCAGTCGTGCCGGCACCAAGCCATGGCAAGACCGCCGCAATGCTACCGGACATGCCGGACATGCATATGGCACCTGATCCGGACATGCATATGGCACAGGATCCGGATGACGATGACGACGACGACGGTACATTTACCAACGTCGATAAGTACTTTGCCGAACATGGGTACGGTGACGAATTCTTCGGGCCTCCTTCTCAAGAACCCAACCCTGCAAAAGACGACCGCGATCTAGCTGGTACCGCGGAGAAACCCAATTGCAACAAGCGTCATCTGGCGTTCAGTTCGCAGGAGACGCCTTCAGCTGCCGCCTTCATCGAGCCTCAGATAGCCGAGGTGCGAAATATTATCAGCCCCAACACACTCAAGAAGGCCGTCTGTGAGCAGAACTCGATCCCATTACAGCAGAAGAAGAAGGGACGGAAAAGAAAGAATAACAAGGGCGGTGCGAGCCAGCCGGCACCGAGTACGATCCGTGCTCAGGACGGGCCACCTTCACCTAAGGATATCTCGAGGAGGGTGCATGTGGCGGGTAGGCCGATGCTACCGACTAATCTGCTCAATGCTGCAACCGGTGCTATGCGGATTCTACATGACAGTGTTCTTTCTTTGGAGAAGCGGCGTCTCTCCGAGAATGATGTGGCATACCTGTTTTTTGTGGCCAAGGTGCCAGAGGGCAAGGGCTTTGTGGATAGCACCATCGGGGGTACGATCGTCCTGCGGTTTGATGACATCTTCGCTATGTTTAACCTTCATCCGCTGCACTACACCTTCGTTCGGCTATTTTCGCTGAGTATGGAGATGCGGATCATTAGAGACAAGACCCCGTACATCGTGATAGTCCACCCCTTCTACATGAGTGCCAAGATCTTGGGCAGCGCTGGGAACCGGCAAGTCGCGAGTTCACACCTCGAAGGCGTCATTCTGGCAAACCCAGATAAGGATAACTTCCTCGTGCCTTACTTTCCCGAGTAAGTCATCCCCTCACCGCCCCGTAACATATGATTTCTTAGATTTCGATCGTTCTTTTTTCTAACATTCCGTGTTTTGTGCAATGACACACATTGCACACTCATCCTCTTAAGCCCGAAATATTCCATGGCCACGTATTTCGACTCGGACCGTTAGTCGAAGAAAGACTACACAAATATCAAGAAAGTTCTTGATGATGTTCTCCCCGGCTACGCCAGATCTGGAGGCACCGTCAGCAGGACAATTCGTAGGTACGGCAAGCACGTGTTCACCCACAATACGACGTTCCCCTGCGTCAAGCAGCCGCCTGGCAGTCAGAAGGATGCCTACTACGCCCTCCATCACATGCGAGCGATCGTACGGGACCAGCATCACCTTCTGCTACCAAATAATCTCAAAGATTGGGCCACACGCTTGTCAGCAATCTAGGACGCGGACATCAGACAAGAATTCTATCGCATCCAGTCGGAGTTTGCGGAAATCATCCATCAAGATGTCCTTCGTACCTCGGGGCAGTTCTACCTCAGATATCAACCGTCCAACAGAGAGATAGAAACAACGCTACAAATGCAGGCTGACAACGCCCGCGATTTCATGACCATCACGAAAGACGGCGGCTTCATCCACGCTCCGGTCCCTGAGTTGAGTCGAAAGTAGTGATGCTATGTAGTTCTGAAATGTCGATTGGCTCATGTTGTAATATTAAACTTTAATGAACTTGTATGTCTCTTTGGTTTGGACAGTCGTTCAACTTATATGTAATCGATGCTATTTATTAGTAGGACCATGAATCATGCTATTAATGTGTTGCTTTTCTCTTCCGATCCTTTTGTTGCATACTTATATATTGCTTATGTATTGTCTGTGAATTGGTACTAACGTTTTGTTTGGCTAATGCATAGAGATGCCGTCATATGTCGTGTACAAGGGTAAGGTTCCCGGAGTCTACGACGATTGGGAGGAGTGTCAAAGACAGGTTCACCGTTTCAGCGGTAACAGTTACAAAGGGTACACCACTAGGGCGGAGGCGGAAGCTAGATACGCGCGCTATCTAGCGGGAGAGAGGAGGGAGCGTTGGAGGAACCGGATGAAGACCAGTTTCATCGCGATGATGCTCATCGTGATGACCGCAGCTCTCTTCTTTGTGATGGTAGTTTAGATGATCGATATCGACTTGTAATGTGAAGACAAACTCGCTAGTCGCGATCTCGAGACTTGTAATGTTCTAACTTTGTTCGGTATTTTAAATTCGGAGACTAATATGATAAATTGTATTCGGAGACTAATCTTCTATTGTATTCGATAAATCTACTGTTTATATGTTGTGCTGTCTATATTATGTGCAGTAATATGTTTTGTAACCTGTGCAAATATCAGGAAAAAAAAATCCCTAATATTCATACTAGTGGCGCACCACTCTGCACTTTAGTGGCGCACTGCAGTAAGCACACTAGTGGCGCATCATCTATAAGTGCGCCATCAATAAGCCAGAGCACAAGGTAAATATGACCCCCTGGGAGGCATACTAATGGCGCACCGTGTGATATAATAATGGCGCACTCCCTGGTGCGCCATTAGTATTAATTACTAGTGGCGTGATGCTAGTGGCGCACCTGTAGTGCGCCATTAGCGGCCAAAACAGGTGCGCCACTAGCAAGCCTTTTCCTAGTAGTGTTAGTCACATTGCTTGCAAGGCTTATTGTGATGTTGTATTACCGAGTGGGCCCTGAGATACCCCTCCGTCACACGGAGTAACAAATCCCAGTCTTGATCATTGCCAACCCAACAGACACCCTCGAAGATACCTGTAGAGCACCTTTATAGTCATCCAGTTACGTTGCGACGTTTGATACACACAAGATACTCCTCCGGTGTCAGTGAGTTGCATGATCTCATGGTCATAGGAACAAATACTCGACATGCAGAAAACAGTAGCAATAAACTGACACGATCATATGCTACGTTTGTAGTTTGGGTCTTGTCCATCACATCATTCTCCTAATGACGTGATCTCGTTATCAAATGAAATCTCACGTCCATGACTAGGAAACCATAGCCATCTTTGATCAATGAGCTAGTCTATTAGAGGCATACTAGGGACATGGTGTTGTCTATGTATCCACACATGTATCTGAGTTTCCGATCAACACAGTTATAGCATGGATAATAAACAATTACCATGAACAAGGAAATATGATAATAACCAATTTATTATTGCCTCTAGGGCATATTTCCAACAATAATAACATCATGTCATATAAACATTCTATGGATTTTTTCTCCCAATTTGCTGACTCGGGATTCACAATAACGGGGGACAGATAAAGGTTGGCTCTAACACACAAGGAGACCCCCCCGCTCTCGCGACGTGCCACGCGCGTGCGTCCCGGGAGCCCTAGCCCCACCTCCGGCGACTCTCTCCCTCCTCCGGCGCTCCCTCCCCTCGTCGCCGTCGGAGGGCGTCCGCCGGGCAAAGCCCGTGCGGCACGGGCGGCGACGGGGCCTCTCCCTTCTTCCCTGTTCATCGTGACAGCGTAGCGGGTCTGCTGCGCAGCGGCATGGGCACGACGTCCGGCAGGTCTCCCGGCGGCGGGGACGGCTAGTCCCGGCGGCTGTTTGGTTGGGAGGCGGTGGTGCGTCGCGACGGTGCTGGTGGCGAGGATTCGAGAGGGGCCGTCCTGACCTCGTTTTGGATCTCGATCTGCGCTACTGCGGCGCTGGTGTGCTGGTGGAGGCCTGCCAACGGCTCCATGCTATTGGCCAGCGCATGGCCGTGCTGGCGACGGCGGCGGTGAGTGTGTGGCGGCGGCGGACCCGTCCAGAACCAATCTGGCGGGCGCTTGGGTGTTAGGTGGCGCCAGGGCGGGCTTTGACCCAGGGCGCCGGCTGGCTACTGCGTCTTCCGGCTTGGCCCTCGGGGTCCTGGCATGGTGTGGGCTGTCACGGCGTGCTGGTGGCTCATGGCGGTGGTGCGGGTCGTTTCACGGCGACGTGTCTATGGCTCGTTCGTGCGCGGCTCGCACGGGGCAGGTATGTTCCGACGGCGGCTGGCTTGTTCCGGCGTCGGCTTGCTCATAGCTGATCTTTGTCGGCCTTTGTTCCCTCTCCTCGTCGTTGCGGCCATGCTTCCATCGGAGGGCTGGCCCGCTCCCCGCTGCGGTCCATCGCCCGTCTCGCGTCCGATGTAGCAGGACTGTGTTCGCATCGCGCATGCTGTGTTGAACTGAGCTCGTCTCGCGCACGATGCAGTAGGACCAACCTCGTCTCACACACGGTGCCGCATGTCCATGCTCGTCTCGTGCCCGGTGCTGCAGGACGAGTAGATGGAGGCCAATTTTGGCCGTCCTGTGGGTCTCGACGCTGGGGGCTGCCCAGGGGTGGAAAAGGCGACTCCTTTTTGCTCGTCTCTTTGGTTGGGGTAGCGGCGGATCTCGGGTGAGGTGGGGTCGAGGTCTTGGATGTCGGGGGCGGCGGCCCTGGAGGTGGTTGCGTGGTGCTCATGGGCAGAGGCCGTGACTTGGTGCTGCCTGGTGACCATGGCCGTGTGGGCGGCGTGGTAGCTGGGGTGTGGCGATCGGTGGCGGTGGGTGTTGGCCGGGGTGAAAATCTGCTCTATCTTCGGATGGACCGGCAACGGCGTAGCTCGTGCCCTTCTTGAAGGCGTCGTCGCGGCTCTCATCGCCCGTCGTGCTGCTCCAGGGGAAACTCTGATCCTCGGATCGGGCAGTGGCGGCGCTATGGTGTCGTATCCTTCCTGAAGGCGCCGCCTTGGAGCAAATGGTTCGTTGTATGCGGCCGTATCTCTTTGCAGTGGCGTTAGTGCTTGGAGTGATGTTGCTGCGATCAACACCTATGTATCTTGCCTTGGCTGTGTGCGTGTGTTGTGTTGGTGTGCGGTTGTATCGAATGTTGTTCATCGTTGCTTTATATATAAAACGGGCAAAAGCCTTTTTTTTTGGTAAACATTCTATGCTAACCACGTCCTTATATATATGTTATGTAGCTTTGTGGATAAACATAACTACATGTGGATATTTAATGCAGGACTCTTGAAATCATGGAAATGGATAACATAAATTTTATGGAAGTGGATATTGAGATTGCGCTTCGAGAAGCCGGAGAAAACATCAGGTTGAAACAAAACATCAGTATCCCCCCCTCCCCCCATTTTTAATGGTAATACTCGGTTGTTACTGTTGACAATTGTTGCCATTGGTAGGAAAATAGCCATTTAATGTTAAAATTTAAATGGTTAGTAGAATGCTTTTGTGGGAAAACAGCGAGTAAAGGTGCATCCATTCACACTGTGCCTACAATGTCATGGAGACTCAAGATTGACTTAAACAAATGCCTTTGCAGTGCAATGATGGACCATCATTAGTCTCTGTTAGTGTCTTTCTCTTGTCAAAAGCCTATTCAGGAATTTCATCCCTTCAAGTATCACCATCATGTGTATCTTTTTTGTTCCTCTACAAACATAACAAACTCATTCAAGAATTTCATTATAATACTTATTTCATGGGAAGACACCTTTACATACAACACCCTCAACAAATAAATTAGTGCATGAATATGACGATACATACATGTCAATATCAAAAAATAAAAAAAGAGAAAAGCATGGTTGATACTGCCAATATGCAACTGTGGCTAGCGGCAAATCACACCTTTGTCCTCACAGTTTGTTTCAGTTTGTCAAATAGATAGGGTACAATATGCACTCTAGTAATTACAAAAATACATTCTTAACCATAATTATTGAGTATGCTCTACCAGAACTGATATATCATTAACCATCATGATGTTCCATAAAAGAGCTTCTAATAGCAGATAGTTTCGCATAAACATCTTTCATCCCAGGCCTATCCTTTGGAGATTCCACGGTACATGACAGCCCAAGGGCAACCAGCGGGACAATATGTCTCTGCATCCGTGCTTCTGCATCTACTTCTGTGCACCGTTGATGCTCCTCGTGCACTATATGAGGATCTAAAATCTCTGCAACTCTGTCTGGGAACATGGATTCACAAAACTTACCAAGGCTAAGTCCGTCCACGAACATATCATCAGTTGGTCATTTTCCAGTAAGCAACTCCAGTACAATCACTCCAAAACTATACACATCACCTCCTGCTGAGATCTGGCAACCCATTCCGTACTCTGCAAAAGCAACATGATGTACTTACATACAAGATAAACCATGCATAAGTATATAATGAAAAATAAACTTACCAGGTGCCATGTATCCAATTGTTCCTCGGAAATTGATCAAGTGTTCTGGACGACCCAAAACTGGCGACAGAAACTTTGCTGAACCAAAGTCGCCAATACGTGCAGTCATATCATAATCTAAAAGAATGTTGCTTGGCTTCAAATCACAATGCATCAAAGATGGTGTCCGTTCGTTTTGAAGATAATCGAGAGCAGATGCCACATCCACGGCTATGCATATCCTCAGCCGTAAGCTTATGGTTCTGTTTTGTGTGCCATTGTGTTGCTTAGGGTGAAGCCATCTTTCAAGGCTGCCATTAGCCATGAAGTGGTAGACTAGTGCTTTGAACTCATTGCTTTTTGTGTCTAACGTCGAGCACCATGTTCATTCAGGTGCTTTCACACACTTGAGAATGTTTCGATGGCGTGTGCTCCGTAGCACTTGGCACTCAGCAAAGAAACTTTCATTTGCACCATGTTCATTCAGGTTGAATACTTTTATAGCCACTAGATCATTGTCAAACTTGAACCTGCCAACATAGACTGATCCACTGCAGGTTGAGCTTATTTTGTGGTCCGATGAAACTATGTCACCCTTTTCAGCTTCTCCTCATTGGCCGAAACTGTATGCACTTCTCTTTGCTTGAGATGGGCAAAAGGGCGTAACATCTTGGACACAACATCTGCCTGTAAAAATGATAACATCCATTTCTTCCAAAGAGTGCATACCACCCCTCTCTCCCAAAGGGTGAACAGAAGCCATGACAACATTGCGAAACAAATAGCAAGTGGTGGTAGTACAATTAGCAGCAACATCGCCAGCAACGACAGATGGTGCTTTGAGAAGCCTGGACAAATTGGTAATGCTAGCCTGGAGGCATTCGAACAGAGTCCCTTGTTGTCATTCAAAACTACTGCGGTAGAATTCTTAAAGATCCCACTTGTAGGAACAGCCCCTTCCAAGTTGTTGTAAGATAGATCAAGTTGCTCCAGCATATCAAGGTGCTCAAAGAATTCAGGCACAACACCGGATAAGTCATTGTGAGAAATATTAATCTGCTGGGTTGATACTAGTGAAATCCAACTTTCTGGAATCTGTCCATGAAACTTGTTTCCTTCCATGTGAAGGGATACTGGACCACCACTGCTACGTACACTAACTACCCATGGTATTTCCCCTGTGAGACTGTTGTGTGAGAAGTCCAGACCCAAGGAGAGTGGAGGACTAGCAAACAGTTCGGATGGTACTGAGCCATCAAGATTGTTTCGAGACAAGTTTAGCTCAAGAAGTCCCGTGCACTGACCTAAACTACCAGGTACGTTTCCACTCAAGTTGTTATCATCAAGATAAAGCTTGCCCAGTTGAGTAATGTCACCAACTGAGGGGGGGATCTGACCTGATAATTTGTTCTTTGATAGATTTAGGACATATAGGTTTCGTAACTTGCCGATGGTAGAAGGTATGCTTCCAGAAAGAAAATTGCTTTCCATCCTAAGCGAAGTGAGATTAACAAGATTGCTAATCTCAAGAGGTATGGAGCCGGAAATTTGGTTTGACGCAAGCGATAAACTTTGTAGCCTTGTGGAAAGATTAACAACTGCTATAGGTAGGCTACCATTCAGAGCATTCCCTTCCAAGGATAACCTTGTCAGTTGGGTGCAATTTGCTAGAGATCTAAGAAATGACCAGTCATGTGCTTCTAGCAAGTTCCTCCCTAAAACTAACTGACGCAAGTTTGCCAATGAACCAAGAGATGGCACAGAGCCATGTAACGAGTTGTCTGAAAGATCAAGTATTTGAAGATTTAACATGTTGGCTACTGAAGCTGGGATCAGGCCGTCCAGCCTGTTGCTTCCCATAATTAGGGACTGGAGGTTTGGTAGTGAGTAACCTATGTAAGATGGTATCTGTCCAACAAGGCCATTGCTGCCAACACTAAAGTTTTTTAGTGATGATATGTTGTAAAGAGACAACGAGACACTCCCTGATAAACTGTTGTAACTTAGATCAAGTTCAAGCAGTTTTGTAATGTGACTCAAAGTCTCTGGAATTAATCCTGACAACCTATTTTGCCCTAGCAATATAGAAACGAGGGAAGAAATATTTCCTATTGAAGGAGGTATGCTTCCAGAGAGGAAGTTTCCTGTTAGGCAAAGAAATCTAAGAGCTGTGGCCTCATGGAAGGGTGGGATGACACCAGTGAAAGAATTCATCTGGAGATCAACCATAGTAAGCTCAGATGAGTTATCAAACAAAGTAGAAGGGATCTGTCCAGAGAGGCTATTACGTGATAGTATAAGTGTGCTGAGTGAGGAGCTACTGGCCAGTGAGAGAGGGAAACCACCGGTAAGCGTGTTGTTTGCAAGATTGACATAGCTAAGAGAACTGCTAGCGCCTAAGGAAATGGGGACGCTACCTTGAAGACTGTTGCCGGCAAGATTCAGTGTATGGAGGTTTGGAAGCTTACCCAGCTCTGCAGGGATGGTTCCCGATAGATAATTATCGGCAAGGTTCGTCGAGGATAGAAAAGTCAAGTTGCCTACACATCCAGATATTTGCCCACTGAGACGAGCGGAGGTGAGGTTGAGTGAGACAACCCGTGGTGGAAACTTTGTGCCGCAAATGACCCCTTTCCAGCTGCAAAAGTTAAGTGAGTCATCACTCCATGAATTTAGGATGCCAAGGGGATAAGAGTTGATGCCGGAGTTGATGCCGGACTTGAGGCAAAGGAGGGCCTGGCGATCAATCTCGGACTTGTTTTCTTGCGCTGCTTCGAGCGTTGTAGTGTTGAAGGAGAAAAGGATGAGTAAAATACAGAGCAGAGACAAAAATGAGGGCATGATGTTCAGAGTTTACAGGATGTGGAAGAACCAAGAAGTTGGGAGAACTTTAGGTTGGAGCTTGGGAGATCTTGTGTGTAGAATGTGGATGTCATTTAAAGGGTTTGTCTGCCGGAAGGAATGGGCCTGGAGTTATGCTAGACTATTGACTTGACTTAACAAACAATGGTGGGCTGTCTCACCCTGAACGCATTGCAAGGGTAAAGAAAAGTAGAAGAATGAAACAAATATCTGTGGAAGAAAACGTGTGCAGGCCGAGTAATGGATTGTGACTAGTAGAATCGCAGTAAGAAAAATAAAAACTGGGAAAGGTGAATTATTTTGACAGCGACATGAGGATGTTGTAAGACTATTTCTGGCTCATACAGTGATTGTAACCTGCGGAGCACACATCAAACAAACAGGATGATCAAACCAAGGCAAACCAAGCCATTGAGGACCACTGAAGTTATGGACTGTGACTAGTAGAATTGCAGTAAGCAAAATAAATAATTCCAAGAAGAAAAGCAATAATTTAGACAGCGACAAGAAGATGCTGTAGGACTAGTCCTGGCTCATGCCGTGATTGTAACCTGCAGAGCACACATCAAACAAATAAGATGATCACTGAAGACAAACCGAGCCATCGACGACCACTGAAGTCTTGAGATTAGCTAGGCAGCGTCGACCCAGACCGCATAGACAAACCTGAACCACTCAAAGTGACTAGACATTTCTTCACAGAACAAACTGATTCTGCATTGCAGTTTTGTGTCGCGCTAACATTCTTTCATAATTGAATCTGAATTGGGCAACGCAGCATGGAGACTGGCATCCCGAGTAGATAACTGCATTTCATCCAATTTAGCATGGAAAATTGGGAACCTGACTGCAGGACTTACCGCATACAGGGGATCACTACTTACTCTTCTTCCACGCCGCCGGCGCGATGGTTGCTGCTGGGGTTTGATACTGGGCGGAGGTGGACGTGGAAGAGATCAAATCCAACGAGCTGCGGCTGCGCATCGGAAGGAGAAGCCCTAGGCGAGGGTCCGGCGGCATCGCCCATCTTCAAGGTCACTGCCTTTTTTTTAGGGAAAAATTCAAGTTCACTGTTACGTTGTGTAGCCACCGTTACGTCTGGGACAGTTGCCAGATCCAGTGATGAACGAGTGTACAAAATCACAGAAATTACTGTGGAAACCCCTCTTTCTTTTGTGGAAATCCCTCTTTCTAGCTTGATCAATTTTTGTAAGAAAGATTATCTATCTCAATCCAGTCAAGTCAAACTATTAGTAGTTTTTCTCGTTCGCAAGATTAAGCATCTCATGTATTAGCGCAGTTCTTGTGTTACTCGCATTAGGTGATCTCAAAATATTGTAAGCCATGCATTGGCAGCGTTTGGTGTGGTGTCGAACGGTGGTATGGCTAGGTTCAGGCCCGGATGAGATTGTTAAACTTTGTGTAAAACCGGTTGTAGCAATGCTGCATGAGTAATACAAGTGATTTCTCTGAAATAAATCTGTAAGAACGTAGCTAGTGACACTAGACTTCTGGCTCTACATTACCAAGTCGACAACTTGAAAAAATCATTTATTCCGAGTAAATTGCATATGGAAGGTCTTCACGCTACACCGAAGACGATGTAAATCGATCACTTTAGATTATATTGCTATATAAATTCTCACGAGAAAATATTGATAAAGAGGTAATCCGTATAAAAAAAAATTCTCATACGAAGACCTTTTCTTAAGGACATGCTAACATTTTTTTTGATTGAATCAATTCAAGTTCTACTACGTAGCGCTGCTATACGCTGGGCACCGTATCCACTTTTTTCATTTGTCACTTGGTGAACTTTGTTCGTGAAGGGACCCGCACGATGAGAACCGGCGGAGAACCAGGGACGCTGTTGGCCTCGCCCCCTCCCACCGGCGGCCGCGGCCGCGAGCTCCGCTGGATGGACTCGAGCCCCTCTGCCGCCGGATCTGCTAGCCCCGCCGCACCTCGCTCCTTCCGGGCTGTGCTCCCGCAAACCCCGACGCCATCCCGCGGTCCACCGACCTGCTGCTCCCGGAGCCGGACGCCGTCGACGCTGATGCCGACCCCGACCGCGCCGAGCGCCTCGTCAGGCGCACGCTCCGCAAACCGGTGCAGATCCTGGTCACTGCCTCGGAGGATTTCCGTCTGCCGGTGCCTTCCCCGCACGGCCGCGCTCGCCGGACGGCGCCCACGACGGCGACGCGAACCCCCTGTCCCCCCCCCCCCCCCCGCTCCCCCCGAGGTGGCCTAAGCGGCATGAGTTCCCGCCGCGCTCCTCTCGGGCGCCCCCGTCCGGCCACCGCCGTGCCGGGTCCGCCAGCCGGGGCCAACGCCGCCGGGGTACGCGTCTTCCGTACCGTGGCTGGCAGGGCATCCTGGGGCCCCACCCGGCAACGGTTCCCGTGCCTGCCGGCGGGCCCGCGCTCAGCCAACGGATCGCTATTGCGACGCCCGGGCCCATGACAGCTGTTCAAAGGCCGGCCTCGGGCTCATCGGTCAACTGGCTGACGTGCTCCCCGCAACAGGACATCCAAACGCTGCCACCCCGGACCAGCTTTGGCGAGCACGGGCTGGCCACATGTCAGTCTCCTGTGCCCGACTAGGACCCGCCGAGCCCACCCTCGGGGCCAGTCCCTACGTTGGCCGCCCTGCGCTCCCCCGACAAAGCTGCTTCTGCCCGTTCTGCTGCCGACAGACCTGGGCCTTCTGCAATCTCCTGCGCCAATCACAGCTCCCAACCAACCTGCGACCAGCAGGCGGCTCAGCACAGGCCCACCGAGGCGCAGAGCACGCCAGCCCCACCTCCTGCCCGCGTGCTACAGGCCCATGCCCCCGAGGAGCCAATCAGCGCCATGCATGCCCCCGAAGCCCAGCAACCAATCCAGGCGCCGGACGCGGATCGCGCACCCAACACCTGCCAGGCCATAACCATTGCGCCATGCATCCCGGGCGGGATCCTGATCGCTGATGGCCATGATCGCACGGTTGAGGAGCGCCTGGAGCGGTTCGTCTCCTCAGTGCAGCGTTCCAACGAGGCTGTCCTCCCGCCTCCACCACCGCGCAGGCGCCGCAGCGCCATCCCGCTGGATTTCACGCCACGACGCAGCGGGCGCATTGCCAAGGCAGACCGTGGCCTCGACTCTGAGATGAAGGCAAAACGGGTTCTTCTCCGTCGTGTCGGCCTGCTGCAGGAGGAAAATTAATCCTATACGACTCTGTGAGGAGCGACCCAGCAAGTGGACCACGCCCTGCTTCACACACGTGGCGAAACACAAGCTTTTCGGCTAACTGAAATCCCGCTAATCAAATCTGACGGTGATCAATTGGGTCCACGGCTGGGTCGCTCCTCACAGGGTCGTATAGGACGAGCCAAGGCTCCTTCCTCGAGAAGTACGCGCGCATGTTTGACCGCCCGCTTGCTGCCGACACGATCGCCGTGCTCGCGAAATACCACCGGCTGGGAAGTGCCGGCCAACCCCTCCGACTCTCTGCATGCCCCGCCCGCGCTCAGCGCCGAGGCTTAAATCACGTGGCTACTCCCCCCCCACCCCCCCCATCGAGTATTGTTTGCCTCCAGGAAACAAAGATTTCTATCTTCTCGTCGTCCCTTGTGGGCGCCCCGTTCGCCGACTACTTTTTTCTCCCGTCTACGGACACGCGCGGAGGCAGCCTCCTCGCCTGGCAGAACGACATCGTCTCCCTCTCCCACCCAACCATCGCCGACCACTTCATCAACGCGCTGGTGACACCTCGCGATGGCAGCCCCACACTGGTGGGTGACGGGGGTCTACGGACCACAAGAGGAGCCGGATAAAATTGCGATCTGCACGGCACGAGATCCTGCTGCGCCGAGGCATGGCTTGTTGGGGGCGACTTCAACATGATCGCGACCGCCGAGAACAAGAACAACGGGAACCTGCATCGGGCAACCATGCGCCGTTTTAGGCACTTCATCACCGACGAGGAGCTACAAGACATCTACCTTCACGGCCGTCGTTACACCTGTTCCAACGAGCGCGAGGCGCCGACCCTCGAGCGCATTGACCGCGTCCTCTGCACCGCCGGCTGGGCGACCGACCACCCTAGCTGCATGCTTCGCTGCCTGTCGTCTGCGGCTTCTGATCACGCACCGCTCATCATCGACTCCCTCCCGCGATGTTTCACTTCGAGCGGTCCTGGCCCTCGCTACCAGGCTACCACGAGGCGGTGGCGCCGGCTTGGAATTCTACCCCTCATGAGCCAGACCCGTTCCGTCGCATCTTCGCGAGGCTGCGTGCTACTGCCAAGTGCCTGCAACGCTGGAGCTCCAAGACGGTGGGGAACGTCTCGCTGCAGCTGTCCGTCCCCCGTGAGCTGATCGCGCGCTTCGACGCGGCGCAAGACATGAGAGCGCTCTCCCCGGCCGAGGCCTGGCTGCGTCGACGGCTGAAAGCTGCGTACCTGGGCTTGGCATCCCTGGAGCGGTCCCTAGCCCGGCAACGCACGCGCCTCAACTTCCTCAAAGCCGGAGACACGGGTCCCGCCTTCTTCCGCCTCCATGCCGCCCAGCGTGCCCGCAAGAACCACATATTTCAGCTTCAGGTTGGTGACACCCACCTGCATGGTCAGGCGGCGATCACAGAGGCTGCGTTCGACCACTTCACGGCGATCCTAGGCACCGGGGTCGAGCGTACATCATCCATTGACCTGGATGCCCTCGACCCGTGCTCGTTCGAGCTGCTCGACCTCGAGCTCCCTTTCTCTGAGAGTGAGATATGGGAGGCCATCCGGCAACTGCCCAAGGGAAGGGCGCCCCGCCCGGACGGTTTCACGTCGGAATTCCTCTGTGCTTCTTGGGCAACTATCAAAGACGACTTCGTGGCAGCGTTCGACAAGTTATACACCCTCAACGGCCGCGGGTTCCAGCGGCTCAATGAGGCGCTCCTCACCCTCTTACCCAAGAAGCAAGACGCCGCCTCGCTCTCGGACTATCGGCCGATTAGCCTGATCCACCTAGTTGCCAAGCTATTCGCCAAGGTGCTCTCGCTCCGCCTTGCGTCACGCCTTGGCGCCATGATCTCCGTCAACCAAAGCGTGTTCATCGCCGGCCGGTGCATACACGACAACTTCATGCTCGTGCAACAAACCGCGCGGCAGCTCCACAACCTGAAGAATCCCCGCGTCATGCTCAAGCTCGATATTGCACGCGCGTTTGACTCCTTTTCCTGGGCTTTCCTACTGGAGACCTTGCGCCATCTGGGGTTTGGTCACCGATGGTGTGAGTGGATATGCATACTTCTCGGCACGGCCAGCACACGCACGGTGGCGGAGCCAGGAAAAATGTATAACACGGGCCGACTGAAGGGCAACACTTTCAAACAAATTCTTGCCAAAAAGAACAGTGAAATGAATGCAATAGCAAAATATTTTTCATTGATTACACCAACAACCATCGTTGATAACAAGAGGATATCCGATTTGTGAATTGTACAGGACACAAAAGAAAAATATACACAATAAAAGATAGAGAAACCAACTTGCTTCAGGCCTTCAACTAAATGCCACTCGCCGTGGTGGTTCATCGAACTCATCTATAATTGCATCTGTTGATATTCCAACAACAATCTCCTTTTCAATATAAATTAACAAGCAGACCCTTAGAAATCCATCTTCCATTTTATTCCGAAGCCTTGTCTTCACAAGTTTCATGGCAGAAAATGCACGTTCTGTCGTTGCCGTTGAAACCGGTAAAGTAAGAACAAGCCGAATGAGTCTGTTCATTAAGAAGAAGTTAGTATTTTTAGCAATGAATAAATTAACAAATACAACAACAAAGATCATTAGATACATATCAATCAAGTAATACTCCTCTGATTTTCCACTAGATGTAAGTCGTTGACAAAGTTCTGATACGGTTGTCAAATTCTGAAAGTTCGGGCTTGTGGGTACAATAATCTCATAATGTCATAACTGACATCTTAGATTATTCATTTCTTGTTCTTTAAAATCAGCAGGATAGAACTTTGAAGCCAGAGAGCATATATCATCAATATTAAATGAACGGAATGAATCCTTTGGGTCCAAGGCAACACACAGGATGAGAAGCTCTGTTGCTTGTTTGTTGAATCTACAATTCAGCTCTTGTGCTTGCTGATCAACAGCAACCATGAAAATGTCACAGCGATAATGATGCTCAACTGTAGTCTCATCCTCTGCACGAGAATTAATAAAATCCACATATAACTCACTGAAATGTGGTGTTTGAACTCCATGTTTCCCACAAAATAAAAAGACATCACCTTTAAGCTTGTTCCAACCATTATCTCTTAGCTCCCGAATCAACATTTTGGTAGTCTTAACATCATCCATGGCATTGACAATATCTTGAGACTTTTGTTGCAACTTTTTGCATAGCATGTCTGTGATTCCCATAAGTTCTTTCATGACATGCAGAATAAATATGAAGTCAAAAGACATCATTAACTTAATAGCACCAGAAGCCTTTGCTCGTGCGGAAGGTGAAGTACTAGATTCTTTAGCAGTTGCAATGCTTTTAAGTACCAAAAATGTTGGTTTGTACAATTTCAGAAGGCTGCAAACAGAAGCATAGTGTGAACTCCACCTAGTGTCACAAGGTTAGCCCCACTTCCAGTTTCAAGCTCACCGAGCTCAATCAGATGCTCCATTTCAACAACTTGACTAGCTTGCAACTCATCATTTCTCTTACTAGAAGACACAACCGTATTGACAACAAGAGCAAGATGATCAAAAAAGTTGTGAACATCGGGTACTTCTTTAGATGCAGCAACAAGAGCTAGCTGCAATTGATGAGCAAAACAATGGATATAGTATGCATAAGGACACTCCTCCATGAACTTTGCTTGTAGTCCATTCCACTCTCCACGCATATTACTAGCACCATCGTATCCTTGGCCACGAATATTGTTCACATCTAACTGATGTTGAGCCAAAACAGAAGATATCTCTTCTTTTAGAGTAGCCGAAGATGTATCGGCAACATGAACAATATCAAGAAAACGTTCACGAGTGAAACCAGGTTTATCAACAAAACGAATAACTATTGCCATTTGCTCTCTTTTGGATTCATCTCTTGACTCGTCTACAAGCAAGCAGAACTTAGCATCACCTATTTCCTTACGAATTTCACTTTGCACATTAGAAGCAATGATACCTAGAAGTTCTTTTTGAATTGTAGGCGACGTGTACTTAGCATTGCCTGGAGCATTACCCAACACTACAACACCAATTTCCTCATCATAAGAAGCTATCAATTTCACCATTTCAAGGAAATTACCTTGGTTCTTTGAATCAAGACTTTCATCATGTCCTCGGAAGGGGCAAGCTTGGAATGCTAACCACCATAGTGCATCAACCGTTACTCTAAGCCGCAGCCTATTCCTTTTGATATCCTCTTATGTTTGCTTCACCACTAATTGTTCCATATGACATGGCTTGTTCTTCAGATTATCTAAACATTTTGCAGCGTAATTATGAGCAGATTTACTATCCTTTCCCATGTGAGTTAAGAATGCACATCTCGTTCCGTCATTGACTCTCTTCCATTTTCTGAATCCGTGCACTATAAACACATCAGACCCTTTCTTTCCAAGTGGCTTC
The DNA here is from genome assembly GCA_022496015.1 of Hordeum marinum. NCBI lineage: Eukaryota > Viridiplantae > Streptophyta > Magnoliopsida > Poales > Poaceae > Hordeum > Hordeum marinum. Next base: position 37,936,226 of record CM039673.1, read on the forward strand.
TTATAAAATAAAAAGCATGGAAAACAGTAGACTGCATCTTTATCTGGTGAATATTCTAACCAAGGGAAGCTCTTAAACCAATGATACTGAAACTTGCGTGGATGGGTCACCGAGTCATCGAGAGGATACTCATCCATTTCGAAATGATATGCCCCATGCTTTATATATGCCATTCGAGCTTTTTCTTGATCGTTAGGAGGATAATCCCAAATTTGACACCGCAGACCTGGTTCTCTTTCTACCACCAAAACAGCAGAATCAGCATTGCCTCTCCCTCTCGGAACCGGAGGTGGTGTTGTTGATATTGGTGTTTCTTCTGCCTGTTCTTGTACATCTACTTGTTCTTGTTCATCCACCAAGGAAGGGGCATCAACCAAATTAATCTGTTCTGGAGTTCCATCAGTTCTTCCTTTCTTCTCAAAAAAAGAATGAAGTGTTGCAAGCTTTCTTTTGTTTCTGGCCATGGTTGAGTGATTATCCTAGCAAAATTGAACACATACCACTATAAGATTTAACCAATTTAGAGAACTGACTAGCCAAACAAAAATTATAGAACAAATTTCAGATCTGTGAGACAGAGAAAGAGGGATCTCAAATAAAAAAAACCTCTTCTTGTGTGCTTGCAGCGGCTTGAAGAAAGAGTGAAAGACCAGCCCTCCAGCCGGTCCGCGGCGGCGATGCGGCAGCAGCAGGAGAGAGCAACTAGAAAGATTAGGAAATTTGGGGGCTAGTGCTTTGTCACCATGGATGAGTGGTGAGCGGAGAAAAGGTTGGACCGCAGGGGACCAAGGAAAGGGAAAGCTGGAGAGAGGAATCACGTGTATGCGGTGTGGCTGGGAGCCGGGGGCGGCTTGCCTCTTTGTGATTGGGATTAGCTTTTGGGATATAATAGGAAAGGAGAAAAGTCAAGCCTCGTACAGGATTTATTGTGGCCTCTTTTTTTGTTGCACAACGGTTGGAGAGGGCCAGGACACTTAGACACACAGGTTCTTGAACAAAAAATCGATGATCTAATTTTTTTTTGCATGTTGGCCCGGGCCTTGGCCCTGGCTGGTCCCCTGCTGGCTCCACCGTTGCACACGCATCCTCACCAACGGCGTCCCCGGGCCACCCATCCAACACCGTTGCGGGATGCGGTAAGGGGACCCCGTGTCCCCTATGCTCTTCGTCATGGTTATTGACACCCTCAACAACCTCATATGCTGTGCGGCCAGCGAGGGGGTGCTGCAACGCCTCACAGCGCGTCACATGCCCTCGAGCGTCTCCATCTACGCCGACGACGTCGTCGTCTTCTGCCGACCGGACAGGCAAGACCTGGCTGCTGTCCGCGAGCTGCTGCGTGTCTTCGGGGCTGCTTCGGGGTTGCACACCAACTTTGCCAAATGCGCGGCATCCCATATCCAGTGCACGGCCGCGGACCGGCCCATGATCACCGCGAACCTCGCCTGCCCGCTGCAAGACTTCCCCACCACCTACCTCGGCCTACCGCTGTCCATCCGCAAAGTCAGCTCCAATGCTCTACAGCCCATCATCGACAAGCTGGAGCGTAGGCTCTCGCCATGCTGGGCATCTCTGATGTCGAGGGGCGATCGGCTTGCTCTTTGCCGCCATGTGTTGTCGGCCATGACCACACACATCTTGCTTGCGATGGCCATCAACCCGCCAATTCTAAAACGCATCAACCGCTTGATCCGCAACTTCCTGTGGTACGGCCGCAAGGACGCGAGCGGTGGCCACTGCAAGGTCAACTGGCGCCGGGTATGTAGGCCGATCTCCCTCGACGGCCTCGGCATCCTGGATCTCCAGCGCACCAGCATCTCGCTGCTTGCCCGGTGGATGTGGCTGCAAAGAACGGACGCCTCGCGCCCATGGCAGCACCTCCACATCCCCCGTTGCCTGGAGGTTCAGGCCATCTTCAGGGCCTCGACCTCTTGGCACGTCGGCAATGGCGAGTCCTGCATGTTCTGGGAGGATCACTGGCTGGACGGGCAAAGCATCTCCGAGATTGCGCCCCTGTCTACTACAAGGTGCCCAAACGCCGGTGCAAGACACGCTCGGTGCGCGATGGTATACTCAACCGGGCGTGGCTCTCCAACATCCACGGCGCCATGGGTGTGGCCATGACCGTGTAGTACGTCTCGCTCTGACGGCGTCTTCAGCCAGCTCCTACTATCAAGCTCGGGAACCTACTCCGCCAGCTCCTACTATCAAGCTCTATTCGCCAGATCCATCACCGACCCGCATTGGCGCATCACATGAAGATCCTGGGCACCGCTCCGCATCAAGTTCTTCGTCTGGCTAGCTCTGTTGGGCAGGTGTTGGACTGCCGACCGCCTGGCGTGGCATGGCCTTCCCCATGAGCCACGCTACCTCCTATGCGATCAAGAGCCAGAATCCATGCAACATCTCTTGGCGGGCTGCTCCTTTTCCCGCCAAGTTTGGCACGAGGTGCTTTCATGGTGCCGATGCACCACCACGGTCCCCGCCCATGACGACGAGTTCACCACTTGGCTTTCCACAGCCATCTCCAGCACCACGGCTAGTCTTCATCGCGGCCTCGCCTCCATCGCCGTTCTCACCGCATGGCACCTATGGAAATATCGCAACGGCTGCCTCTTCGATGGCGATCAGCCCACCGTGGAACACACGGTGCACACGATCCAGGAGGAGGCACAACTATGGGCATGCACCGGCGCTAAGGGCCTGGCCCTCATCCTGCCCGAGACGTAAGCCAGGTCCGCTTGGGCGGCACACCCCGTTGCCCCGTGTGCCACGGCTACCGATGCTTGTCATCCTTGTGTACGAGCTAGTTAGCCGCCCTACATCTTGTAATACTTCCATGTACCTGTTGGAAATATGCCCTAGAGGCAATAATAAATTGGTTATTATTGTATTTCCTAGTTCATGATAATTGTCTATTGTTCATGCTATAATTGTGTTAACCGGAAACCGTAATACATGTGTGAATACATAGACCACAACGTGTCCCTAGTGAGCCTCTAGTTGGCTAGCTCGTTGATCAATAGATGGTCTCGGTTTCATGACCATGGACATTGGATGTCGTTGATAACGGGATCACATCATTAGGAGAATGATGTGATGGACAAGACTCAATCCTAAGCATAGCACAAGATCGTGTAGTTCGTTTGCTAAAGCTTTTCAATGTCAAGTATCATTTCCTTAGACCATGAGATTGTGTAACTCCCGGATACCGTAGGAATGCTTTGGGTGTGCCAAACGTCACAACGTAACTGGGTGGCTATAAAGGTACGCTACGGGTATCTCCGAAAGTGTCTGTTGGGTTGACACGAATCGAGACTGGGATTTGTCACTCCGTGTGACGGAGAGGTATCTCTGGGCCCACTCGGTAAGACATCATCATTATGAGCTCAATGTGACTAAGGAGTTAGTCACGGGATGATGTATTACGGAACGAGTAAAGAGACTTGCCAGTAACGAGATTGAACAAGGTATGGGGATACCGACGATCGAATCTCGGGCAAGTACCATACCGATAGACAAAGGGAATTGTATACGGGATTGATTGAATCCCTGACATCGTGGTTCATCCGATGAGATCATCGTGGAGTACGTGGGAGCCAACATGGGTATCCAGATCCCGCTGTTGGTTATTGGCCGGAGAGGTGTCTCGGTCATGTCTACGTGTCTCCCGAACCCGTAGGGTCTACACACTTAAGGTTCGATGACGCTAGGGTTATAGGGAAAAGGTATACGTGATTACCGAAGGTTGTTCGGAGTCCCGGATGAGATCCCGGACGTCACGAGGAGCTCCGGAATGGTCCGGAGGTAAAGATTGATATATAGGAAGTCCAGTTTTGGTCACCGGAAAGTTTTCGGGCTCATCGGTATTGTACCGGGAGTGCCGGGAGGGTGCCGGAGGACCCCCGGGAGGGGGTGACGACCAAAGGACCTCATGGGCCCTTAGAGGAGGTGTGCCAGCCCATATTGGGCCAGCCAATACCTTCTAGAAAGGGCCCATGCGCCAGGGATCTGGAGATAGAGGCAAAAGGGATTTAAAAGGGGGAGATCCACCTCCCGTGTGGGAGGAGGACTCTCCCCCCACTTCGGCCGAATCCCTCCTCCTTGGAGGAGGGGCCAAGCCAGCCCTCCCTCTCCTTCCTCCTATATATATGCAAGGGTTTGGGCAGGTTTGAGACGACGAACTCTTTCTCTCTCGCTGCAGCCCTATTCTGCTTCTTCCTCCTCCGCAGTGCTTAGGCGAAGCCCTACCGGGATACCTTGCTACTCCACCACCACCACGCCGTCGTGCTGCTGCTGGAGCTCTTCCCCAACCTCTCCTTCCTCCTTGCTGGATCAAGGCGTAGGAGACGTCACCGGGCTGCACGTGTGTTGAACGCGGAGGTGCCGTCCGTTCGGCACTTGATCGGATCTACCGCGATCTGAATCGCTGCGAGTACGACTCCATCAACCGCGTTCTTGTAACGCTTCCGCTTAGCGATCTTCAAAGGTATGAAGATCCAATCTCTCCCCACTCGTTTGCTGGTTTCTCCATAGATAGATCTTGGTGACACGTAGGAAAATTTTGATTTACTACTACGTCTCCCAACAGTACCGCCACTCTATCTATCAATTCAAAGATACGCAAAGCTTTTGCGTATTCGTGAAAAAAATTTCCTCTCCTCTCTTTTTATTTGTACCGTTGAAATGCATAGGTCAGAGCCCTTGACCCCCATGGTGTGGCCAGCCCAGGCAAGCAGGCCCGTAAACCTGAGTATGATGTGGAATCTCTTCATGAACTGAAGTCGTTTGATACTATAGCATGCTAGCAACCCCCACGGGTTTTTTGATTGCAAGCCTAATTTTACTCATATTTATGCAAAAAATCAGGAGATTTCAAAGGGACTAATGTATTTGAACCCAAAACTTTTTGTGCTGGCACCGCCGCTGGCCATAGGCCTCCACCACATTGTGGTTCCCAAGCATCGGTTTGGGACTAAAATGCGGCAGCCGTAGAAAATAGATGTAGCGTCGCCCATAAAGAAATCGATGGTGCCATCTACATCAAAATAGAATTGTGTCTTGCTCCTCCGTCAACAGTGTGTCCTGAAACCGAACAAATTTGCACGGTAGAAAATAGAAACACGTTACTTGCTTACCCGTTTATAGATTCAGTTACGACCTATCTTTTATATCAAAATACCACTACTAGTCTAAAGAAATATCCACAATTTAATAATAGTGGTGTTCTTACCTACGATCTTGCCTTCTCACACAAGGTTGACAAGGGCTGGTACAATGCAAACACGTTAACACATAGATTCTAAACAATTTGTGGGTATGTTGAGGATATTTTACGAATTCTTAGACATCACCGTATCCTCCGATGTTTTCTTTTTGCCATGCAAATCTGAAATGGTTGGCATTCAACCTTCTATTCACTGTATGGATCTTTTGGCTAACTCATTCTTATTTGAAGTACCCATGGTAAGTAATCAACCAAATAGACATTTTCCCGAACAATAATAACATCATGTCATATAAACATTCTATGGATTGTTTCTCCTAATTTGCTAACTCGGGATTCACAATAACGGGGGACAGATAAAGGTTGGCTCTAACACACAAGGAGACCTCCCCCCTCTCCTGCGACGCGCCCCGCGCGTGCGTCCCGGGAGCCCTAGCCCCAGCGCCGGCGACTCTCGCCCTCCTCCGGCGCTCCCTCCCCTCGCCACCGCCGGAGGGCGTCTGCTGGGCAAAGCCCGTGCGGCGCGGGCGGCGGCGGGGCCTCTCCCTCCTTCCCATGTTCGTTGTGACTGCGTAGCGGGTCTGCTGCGCGGCGGCATAGGGCGCGACGTCCGGCAAGTCTCCTGGCGGCTGCTTGGTTCGGAGGCGGTGGTGCGTCGTGACGGTGCTGGTGGCGGGGATTCGAGAGGGGCCGTCCTGACCTCATTCTGGATCTCGATCTGCGCTGTTGCGGTGCTGGTGTGCTGGTGGAGGCCCGCCGGCGGCTTCATACTGTTGGCCGGCGCATGGCCGTGTTGGCGACGGCGGTGGTGAGTGCGTGGCGGCAGCGGTGCACGCTTGGCGGTGGCAGACCCGTCCAGAACCGATCTGGCGGATGCTTGGGCGTCGGGTGGCGCGAGGGCGGGCTGTGACCCAGGGTGCCGGCTGGCTGCTGTGGCTTCCGACCTGGCCCTCGGGGTCCTGGCGTGGTGTGGGCTGTCACGGCGTGGTGCTGGCTCATGGCGGTGGTGCGGGTCGTTTCATGGCGACATGTCTATGGCTCGTCCGTGCGCGGCTCGCACGGGGCAGGTATGTTCCAACAGTGGCTGGCTTGTTCCAGCTTCGGCTTGCTCGTAGTTGATCTTTGTTGGCCTTTGTTCCCTCTCCTCGTCGTTGCGGCCATGCTTCTGTCGGAGGGCTGGCCCGCTCCCCGCTGCGGTCCATCGCCCGTCTCGTGTCTGGTGTAGCAGGACTGTGCTCGCCTCGCGCACGCTGTGTTGAACTGAGCTTGTCTCGCGCACGATGCAGCAGGACCAACCTCGTCTCACACATGGTGCCGCAGGTCCATGCTCGTCTCGCGCCCAGTGTTGCAGGACGAGTAGATGGAGGCCAGTTTTGGCCGGCCCGTAGGTCTCGACGCTGGGGCTGGCCAGGGGTGGAAAAGGTGACTCCTTTTTGCTCGTCTCTTTGGCTGGGGTAGCGGCAAATCTCGGGTGAGGTGGGGTCGAGGTCTTGGATGTCGGGGCGGCGGCCCTGGAGGTGGTTGCGCGGTGCTCATGGGCAGAGGTCGTGACTTGGTGCTGCCTGGTGACCATGGCCGTGTGGGCGGCGTGGTAGCCGGGGTGTGGCGATCGGTGGCGGTGGGTGTTGGCCGGGGTGAAAATCTGCTCTATCTTCGGATGGACCGGCGATGGCGTAGCTCGTGCCCTTCTTGAAGGCGTTGTCGCGGCTCTCATCGCCCGTCATGCTGCTTCAGAGGAAACTCTGATCCTCGGATCGGGCGGTGGCGGCGCTCCGGTGTCGTATCCTTCCTAAAGGTGTCGCCTTGGAGCACATGGTTCGTCGTATGCGGCCGTATCTTTCTACAGTGGCGTTAGTGCTTGGAGTAATGTTGCTGCGATCAACACCTATGTATCTTGCCTTGTGTGTGTGTGTGTTGTGTTGGTGTGCGGTTGTATTGAATGTTGTTGATTGTTGCTTTATATATAAAGCGGCGCGGAAGCTTTTTTTTGGTAAACATTCTATGCTAACCATGTCCGGATATATGTTATGTAGCTTTGTGGATAAACATAACTACGGATATTTAATGCAGGACTCTTGAAATCATGGAAATGGATAACATATATTTTATGGAAGTAGATATTGAGATGCTCGAAGCCGGAGAAAACATCAGGTTGAAACAAAACATGTTGTGCAGTATGCCCTCCCCCTCCCCCCCACCCCCACCCCCACCCCCACCCCCATTTTTAATGGTAATACTCGGTTGTTACTGTTGACAATTGTTGCCATTGGTAGGAAAATAACCATTTAATGTTAAAATTTAAATGGTTAGTAGAATGCTTTTGTGGGAAAACAGCGAGTAAAGGTGCACCCATTCACACTGTGCATACAATGTCACGGAGACTCAAGATTGACTTAAACAAATGCCTTTGTAGTGCAATGATGGACCATCATTAGTTTGTGTTAGTGTCTTTCTCTTGTCAAAAGTCTTTGTTTTCATCTGCACCTAAAACATTAAGGAATTTCATACTGGTCTGCCTATTCAGGAATTTCATCCCTTCAAGTATCACCATCATGTGCATCTTTTTTGTTCCTCTACAAACATAACAAACTCATTCAAGAATTTCATTATAATACTTATTTCATGGGAAGACACCTTTACATACAAGACCCTCAACAAATAAATTAGTGCAAGAATATGACGATAGATACATGTCAATATCAAAAAAAAAAATCCAGAAAAAAGCATGGTTGATACTGCCAATATGCAACTGTGGCTAGCGGCAAATCAGACCTTTGTCCCAACAGTTTGTTTCAGTTTGTCAAATACATAGGGTACAATATGCACTCTAGTAATTACAAAAATACATTCTTAACGATAATTATTGAGTATGCTCTAGCAGAATTGATATATTCATTAACCATCATGACGTTCCATAAAAGAGCTTCTAATAGCAGATAGTTTTGCATAAACATCTTTCATCCCAGGCCTATCCTTCGGAGATCCCACGGTACATGACAACCCAAGGGCAACCAGCGGGACAATATGTCTCTGCATCCATGCTTCTGCATCTACTTCTGTGCACAGTTGATGCTCCTCGTGCACCATATGAGGATCTAAAATCTCTGCAACTCTGTCTGGGAACATGGATTCACAAAACTTACCAAGGCTAAGTCCGTCCACGAACATATCATCGGTTGGTCGTTTTCCAGTAAGCAACTCCAGTACAATCACTCCAAAACTATACACATCACCTCCTGCTGAGATCTGGCAACCCATTCCGTACTCTGCAAAAGCAACATGATGTACTTACATACAAGATAAACCATGCATAAGTATATAATGAAAAATAAACTTACCAGGTGCCATGTAGCCAATTGTTCCTCGGAAATTGATCAAGTGTTCTGGACGACCCAAAACTGGCGACAGAAACTTTGCCGAACCAAAGTCGCCAATACGTGCAGTCATATCATAATCTAAAAGAATGTTGCTTGGCTTCAAATCACAATGCATCAAAGATGGTGTCCGTTCGTTGTGAAGATAATCGAGAGCAGAGGCCACATCCACGGCTATGCATATCCTCAGCCGTAAGCTTAGGGTTCTGTTTTGTGTGCCATTGTGTTGCTTAGGGTGAAGCCATCTTTCAAGGCTGCCATTAGCCATGAATTGGTAGACTAGTGCTTTGAACTCATTGCTTTTTGTGTCTAACGTCGAGCATGAGGTCACACACTTGAGAATGTTTCGATGGCGTGTGCTCCGTAGCACTTGGCACTCAGCAAAGAAACTTTCATTTGCACCATGTTCATTCAGGTTGAATACTTTTATAGCGACTAGATCATTGTCAAACTTGAACCTGCCAACATAGACTGATCCACTGCAGGTTGAGCTTATTTTGTGGTCCGATGAAAACCAATCAGTAGCTTCAAGGATGTCACGGTATGTCACCCTTTTCAGCTTCTCCTCATTGGCCGAAACTGTATGCACTTCTCTTTGCTTGAGATGGGCAAAAGGGCGTAACATCTTGGACACAACATCTGCCTGTAAAAATGATAACATCCATTTCTTCCAAAGAGTGCATACCACCCCTCTCTCCCAAAGGGTGAACAGAAGCCATGACAACATTGCGAAACAAATAGCAAGTGGTGGTAGTACAATTAGCAGCAACATCGCCAGCAACGATAGATGGTGCTTTGAGAAGCCAGGACAAATTGGTAATGCTAGCCTGGAGGCATTCGAACAGAGTCCCTTGTTGTCATTCAAAACTACTGCGGTAGAATTCTTAAAGATCCCACTTGTAGGAACAACCCCTTCCAAGTTGTTGTAAGATAGATCAAGTTGCTCCAGCATATCAAGGTGCTCAAAGAATTCAGGCACAACACCGGATAAGTCATTGTGAGAAAGATTAATCTGCTGGGTTGATACTAGTGAATTCCAACTTTCTGGAATTTTTCCATGAAACTTGTTTCCTTCCATGTGAAGGGATACTGGACCACTACTATGTCCAACTACCCATGGTAGAAGCCCAGTGAGATTGTTGTGTGAGAAGTCCAGACCGAAGGAAAATGGAGGGTTAGCAAAGAGTTCGAGACAAATTGATTTCAAGAAGTAGCTTGCACTGACCTAAACTACCAGGTATATTACCGGTCAAGTTGTTATCATCAAGATAAAGCTTGCCTAGTTGAGTAATGTCACCAACCGAGGGAGGGATCTGACCAGATAATTTGTTGTTTGATAGACTTAGGATATATAGGTATTGCAGTTTCCCAATGGTGGAAGGTATGCTTCCAGAAAGAAAATTGTTTTCCATCCTAAGCGAAGTGAGATTAGCAAGATTAGCAAGATTGCTAATCTCAGCAGGTATGGAGCCCGAAATTTGGTTTGACGCAAGCGATAAATCTTGTAGCGTTGTGGAAAGGTTAACAACTGCTACAGGTAAGCTGCCATTCAGAGCATTTCCTTCCAAGGACAATCTTGTCAGCTGGGTGCAACTTGCCAGAGATGTAAGAAATGACCAGTCATCTGCTTCTAGCAAGTTCCTCCCTAAAACTAACTGACGCAAGTTTGCCAACGAACCAAGAGATGGCACAGAGCCATGTAACGAGTTGTTTGAAAGATCAAGTATTCGAAGATTTAACATGTTGGCTAGTGAAGCAGGGATCAGGCCCTCCAGCCTGTTGCTTCGCAGGATTAGGGACTGGAGGTTTGGTAGTGAGTAACCAATGTGAGATGGTATCTGCCCAACAAGAGAATTGGTGCCTACGCTAAAGTACTTGAGTGATGTCATGTTGTAAAGAGACAACGGGACACTCCCTGATAAACTGTTGAAACTTAGATCAAGCTCAAGCAGTTTTGTAATGTGATTCAAAGTCTCTGGAATTAATCCTGATAACCTATTTTGGCCGAGCAATATAGAAGTGAGGGAAGAAATATTCCCTATTGAAGGAGGTATGCTTCCAGAGAGGAAGTTTCCTGTCAGCCAAAGAAATCTGAGAGCTGTGGCCTCATGGAAGGGTGGGACAACACCAGTGAAAGAATTCATCTGGAGATCAACCATAGTAAGCTTAGATGAGTTATCAAACAAAGTAGAAGGGATCTCTCCACAGAGGCTATTACGTGACAGTATAAGTGTGCTGAGTGAGGAGCTACTGGCCAGTGAGAGAGGGAAACCACCGGTAAGCGTGTTGTTTGCAAGATTGACATAGCTAAGAGAACTGCTAGCGCCTAAGGAAATGGGGATGTTACCTTGAAGACTGTTGCCGGCAAGATTCAGTGTATGGAGGTTTGGAAGCTTACCCAGCTCTTCAGGGATGGCTCCCGACAGATGATTATCGGCAAGGTTCATCCACGATAGAAAAGCCAAGTTGCCTAGGCATCCAGATAATTGCCCTCTGAGTTGCACAGAGCTGAGGTTAAGAGAGACCACCCGGGGTGGAGACCTTGTGCTGCAGTTGACCCCTCTCCAGCTGCAAAAGTTTAGTGAGTCATTGGTCCATGAGTCTAGTGTGCCATGGGCATAGGAGTTGATGTCGGACTTGAAGCAAAGGAGGGCCTGGCGGTCGATCTCGGATATGTTTGCTTGTGCTGCTGCTATTGGTGTGGTGATGAAGGGGGGAAGGATTAGCAAAAAAGAGAGTAGATATAAGATTGAAGGCATGATATGTATAGTTTACACTTTACAGGAAGTGGAGGAAGCAAGAACTACAAGAACTTGGGAGTGGTTGCCACTTCGGTTGGAGCCTGGATGATCTTGTGTGTACGATTAGCTCTTTTAGAGGATTTTGTCTGCCAGGAGCTATGTTTGACTAAGTTGAGTTGACTTGGTACAGGATTGGCGGTTGTCTCACTCAGACTTTTGCAAGAAAAACATGTGCAGGCTGAGTTATGGACTGTGACCAGTGGAACTGCAGTAGCAAAATATAAACTGGAAGAGGAAAGGTGAATAATTTTGACAGCGACACAAGGATGCTGTAAGACTAGTCCTGGCTCATATATCAAACAGGATGAACAAACCAAGAGGCGACACCAAGGCAGACCAAGCCATTGACTGATGCTGCAGTGGTGAGACTTGGTAGCATCGACCCAGAACACATAAACAAACCTGAACCACTCAAACTCAAGGTGATTAGACATTTCTTCACAGAGCAAACTGATTCAGAATTGCGATTTCGCGTCGCAGCAACACGCTTCATAACTGAATCTGAATGGAGTAACGCAGGATGGAACAATGGAAATTTTGGGGCACATAACCATATCGCATCCAGTTTACATACATGAAAATTGGGAATCTAGGTGCAGGACTTACCGCATAGAGGGCACGCTCGTCTTCCACCCCGCCGAAGCGAGGGCTAGCCTGCCAAGAAAATGGCTGCTGGGGCTCGACTCTCCGAGGTACTAGACGGAGGAGGCCTCGGGCGAGAGCGATTCCGTCGAGCCGCGGCTGCGCATACGGAAGGAGAAACCCTAGGGGAGGCTCGCGCGGCGGCGGCAAGTGGTGGCGTTGCCGCCGAGCCGCACGGACTGCGCATCGAGGCGGCGAGGAACTGCTGGAGGCACTCCATGCCGGCCGGGGAGAAGGCAAGCGGACGCGGCGGGCGGCGGGGGAGTCGCCGGAGGCTCAAGAGCATCACACGGTCGGGTACCGGAGTCTGAGAACGAAGATCCAACGGCTGAGAGAGCATCTTTGAGTTTACTGTTACATTCTGTAGCTACCTTCACATTTTCGGACAACTTTTTTTCTGAAGCAACTACCAGAGCCAGAAATGAAAAAGATGAAGTAAATCGATCATACTCTTTGTACTAGCTCTAGTACAAACTTGTACCAACATTAAGATACTTATTTTGGGACAGAAGGGGTATTAGATTACAATATTTGCTACAATCCTCTCTCTTTTAAAAACCTCAGATCTCACCGAAAGTGCAAAGCATCTCAAATATAATAAAAAATATATCGAGATTCCAATATCACCTAACAATCACTACTGCCGTCGGAACGAGCCGTCAACGGCCGTTGTTGTCGTTCCCGTACCAAACCCGGCTTGACCTTGTTGATGACAGTCGAGAAGTCTTCGTACACGTGCCCCTACGGACCAGCATCCTGAAACGGTAGTTGTCGTCGTTAAACTATTTGCATAGATCTCAAACACCTAACATCAAATCTCACAACATGAGAAGAAATCTTAATCTCACCGTTCCAAGGAGATGATGACAATGAAGAAATCCTAACCTCACCGCCCTAACTCTTTTGAAGAAACATTTCAGCAAGTCAGAAATGAAAAAGATGAAGCAAAATACAACAAAATCAATATTCAACAATGTAGTGCATATTTTGATTTTCCGAAGTCAAACATGTTTGTGCTTGACCAAGTTATTCTAATAAATTATCAACATCTAAAATACTGAATAAATAGTAAAATGTAAAATTACATTTCATGATGAATCTAATGATACAAATTTTGTTTTATGGATGTTGATAATTTTTTTCCTTAAACTTGACCAAACATAGACATGTTTGAAATTTAGAAACCAAAATATGCACTACATTTTGGAACAAAGGGAGTATTATATAAAGATACTATTCATGGTTTTGTAGTTTTGTTTTTTCCGCTCATAATATGACATGACTCGTTTTGTTCCGAAACTTTAAACATGAGTACTATGCTAGACTGCAGTTTTCGCCAATAGTTTTTGAAATTTTGTTGACATTTTTTTACTATTGTTTTTGCTAAATCAAGACCTGTGTCCCAAAAAACCACACCAAAATAATTCTTTATTAAAACATTTTGTTGACACTTGACATCAAATTTAACATGAATTTCTCTTAATTAGAAGAGAAAACATGTTGCTTTCTTCGGTCAAGAGATGATTTGGAGCAGTGGAAAAAATATATGATAATCTTTCATGTTTAGAACTTCATAAATCTCTACGAGCATTCATGAAAAGAAAAAGGTCGTGTCTCCTGACACTTCATATGTCTTCTAAGCATTCTTGGAAAAAAACATGTTAACAATACAATTTATGCTACGAAGGAATTTTGCCATACATATCTCTACTAATTGCACAGTCCATACGTCGTTCGTTCGTCCCAGGCTCCATCGACCGAAGAAAATCGTCACCCTGCATCCCTTTGTTCCCGCATCCGTTCGTTAAAAAGGAAAAGAAAAGGACGTGGCGATTCCCCACTCCGCAATCTGAGGAACAAAAAGATCGCCCCTACGGCCATGCCTTGCACGACTGGATGACGAGCACGGTTCAGGGCGCCACCGCCAGGTCCCTACCTGTGCCGCCAATCTGACAGGACCTGGTGGGATCTGTCGAACTAATATGCTAACACAATGAAAATTGCACAACTTGGGTCCAATTTTGGAGGGATTTCATTCAAAGGAACGAGGAACAGCTAGGGTTTGCCAGCCGGAACACGGCGGCTTAAGGGACAAGCCCAGTACATCCAGATGAGCCTCCCCACACACGGATCACGAGCTTAAGAAGGACCAAAAAGGAGGAAAAGGAGAAAGTGACAGTTCAGTAACTAAAGTTTAACTGTGGTAAAACAGAAGGTAGTCGTTGCGCTATTCATGGCCGTCCATCTTGAGATCTGCGGTCCTGACAATTCCCCGTCGCGAGAACAGACTTGCCCTCAAGGATGGAAAGCTGGGAAAACTTTTTGAATGAAGGCAACGTCCTGCCAAGTTGCATTTTCCGTCGGAAGGTTCGTCCACTTGATGCGCCACTACACCACTGGGATGTTGATACTCCCTGCACTCTGGGTATCAGCTTTCTTTCCAATACCGCTTCTGGCTAAATAAGTATGAGGCCTTCATCATCCAGGAGTGGTAGCTTCTGGTTGGGAACGACATCAAGTCCCAGGTGCTTCTTCAGTTGACTAACATGGAAAGTGGGGTGAAGTTGACAGCCAGCAGGAAGCAAGAGTTTGTAAGCTACCTGGCCCAGTTTTTCCAAGATTCTGAAACGGCCATAGTATTTGGAATGTAACTTGAGATGCCCGTGGATGCTCAAACTTGTATGCCTGTATGGCTGCAGCTTGATATAGACCATGTCCCCCACTTGGTAACTTTTGTCAGACCTCTTTTTATCCACAAAGTACTTCATTCTTTCTTGGGCTTTGGACAAGTTATCCTTGATTTGTTGTGTAATGGTTGCTCTGTCTAGTTTAGCTTGGGGTGTTTCTTCCTCAGGTGGAGGTAGCATGAGTTCTCCAATGAGAGGAGGTGGTTTTGCATATAAAGCTTGGAAGGGTGTCATTTTGAGAGAAGTGTGGAAGCTGGTGTTGTACCACCACTCTACCATAGATAGCCATTTGTGTCACTGCTTGGGGTGTGCAAAAGCCATGCACCTCAAGTAGTTTTCCAAGCATTGGTCAACTCTTTCCGTTTGGCCATCTGATTATGGGTGATATGCAGTGCTGAGATGCAGTTTAACACCCATTTTGTTGAACAAGTTCTGCCACAAGTGACTGGTAAATATTCTGTCTCTGTCAAAACTATTACTGATGGCAGACCGTGTAACTTAAAGATGTGGTCAGTGAAAGCTTGGGCCACTACTTTGACATTTATTGGGTGTTTGAGAGAAATGAAGTGTGCATACTTGGTAAATCTATCAACCACCACCAGGATAAGATCCTTGTTTTCAGACACAAGCAACCCCTCAACAAAATCCATGGAGATGTGGATCCAAGCAAAATCTGGAACATGGAGTGGTTGTAACATGCCAGGATATTGGGAGTGGTGTGCCTTGTTCAATTGACAGACAGGGCACTATTGAACCATTTGTTTGACTGCTTCTCTCATGCCAGGCCAGGTGAACATGATCTTAATTCTGTGATAAGTTGCCCTCTCTCCTGAGTGACCTCCTAATTCAGACTTGTGGAAGGAATTCAATAAGGACTGTCTCAATTCAGAACTGTTGCCAATAAGGATTTCCCTTTGTATCTTAGTACTCCATTGGTTAATGTATAAGGGGGAGTGCAATTTGGTGCAACAGGTAGCTGAGCAAGTACTTGGGAGCATTTAGGATCATTCTTGAAACTGTTAACTACCTCTATAATCCACACAGGAATTGCAGTACTGGTAGTTAGAGCCTATATAGCATATTTCACTTTGGAGAGGGCATCATCCACTCTATTTTCTTTGCTCCTCTTGTATTCCACCTTGAACTTGTATCCCAATAACTTGATGAGTAATTTGTGTTGTATGCCTTGAGTTAGTTTTTGTTCCTGAATGTGTTTCAGACTTTGTTGGTCAGTTCTGATGATGATTGAGGATGCTGCAAAATAGTGTTTCCACTTCTTAGTTGCTTCAATAATAGCAAGTGCCTCTTTGTCATATGTGTGACGCCCCCAATTTCGTCCGTACGCTAAACATACATGCAATGCATATGGCCAAGATTAGGGACTCACTGATCAATATCACAACACAACTGTAGACACAAATTAAAGTCATACAACTTCATATTACAAGCCAGGGTCCTCAAGGGCTCGAATACAAAGCTCAACAAACACGAGTCAGCGGAAGCCAAATAATATCTGAGTACAGACATAAGTTAACCAAGTTTTGCCTTAAGAAGGCTAGCACAACAATAACAACGGATTGAAAGAGGCGAGGCCTCCTGCCTGGGAACCTCCTATCGTACTGCTGGTCGGGGGCCGCCTCCACATAGTAGTAGGCTCCTGCGGTGGTGTAGTAGTCGCCTCCGGCGTACTCCATCTCCTGGGCTCCATCGTCTGAACGCAAAATCGTATCGAGGGGAAAAAAGAAAGCAAAGCAGCGGTGAGTACTCATCCAAAGTACTCGCAAGACTGACGTCAGAACTATGCTAAGTATGCATCATTATCAAGGGGTGGGGTTATATCTAGACTGACTGTAGAAAGCAAGAATAGGGGGAAGGCCTAGTCCTATCGAAGACTAGCATCTTCAACATCTTGCAGCATGAGAAGAGAGTAGACTGGTAACACATATATAGTCATATTATTGTAGCAATTTTATTAAGTAACCACGCCCAGAGATTCTTCCTCGACTCCCTGCGAGGAAGCTTTCCCGGGGCCACATTTCAATTAAAGTAATCACAATTATAGTTGTATAAGGTCAAGGTACAACTCCAAGTCGTCCTATTACCATGGACACGGCTATTCGAATAGATAAGTTCTTCCCTTCAGGGGTGCACCGCATTTCCAACACGCTTGATAACCTACGGCCGGATACACTTTCCGGGGTAATGCCCGGCCTCGGGATCCAAAACGTCGTAGCCCCACCTAGACTCAACAAAGAGGCCAGCCTGCCGGTCTACTCCTAAGCGCATAGGTTCGTGGGCCCACTTGCCCATGCACTCCTGCACGATGCGTACGTGGCCGGAAGCAGACCAAGTACACTCAGTCCGGGAGCTGTACCTTCCAGCACAATCCAGCGCGCCCCGCTCCATTGCTGACGTCCGAAGAGCTTCAGCTGATACTACGATGCTGAGCACCCATAACTTCTCCCACGTGAAGGTTTAGTGCGTAAAAAGGTCAACGACCAACTCGGATCAAATACCCAACCCATTAGCATTTTATTAGTGTGGGGCAAGCTCGAACCATATTGCAGGCCGTCGCCCCGCCAATAACACTCGGGTGCCTTACCGGCACACCCCACCAAGTCTTCGGATGCCTTACGGCGCATCCCACCAAATCTTTCTCACACGGGTACCCTTGGGGCCGACCCGTCTCAGAACTGTCGGGAACTCAGGTCCACCTCAATAGAGTGGTACCGCATGTCCCTTTAGTCCCGTCATGTTAGTACAATGCCAAGTCAATAGTAACTGTGTGGTTATAACATCAAGACGGGAACTGAGGAATCACCCTCAATGGTCCTCGCTCGATGTAACTGTCAAGGTGGACTTTAGAGGAATCACCCTCGAGGGTCCCACACTTGAGGGGCTGCATGACAGAGACATCATTGGGAATGGTGAAGGAGGAATCACCCTCGATAACCATGACCGACTAGCTGCACTACAGGGCTAACATCATGAGTACTTCGCGAGGTGTCACCCTTGGTACTCGATAGTAGCACTGCAGAGTCATACAATTTAGGGGAGTGCGGTGATGTGAGTGGCCTGGCTTGTCAGTCAGTTGACCGAATCTTCGGGTCTTCGAGTCGTCGAGTCATCGGGTCATCGATGAAGAAGCAGGGGCAACTGGGACTAAGGGGGTCACTGGGGTTCTCTAACCAACCTATACTAAGCAGTTGGTATGATTGCAGGAATAGTAGTAGTTCATCAAAATCAGGCTATGCATCAGAGTAGGAGTTAACTAAAACAGTAGCAAAATTCTAATGCAAAAATAAGAGGGAGAGAGGTGGGTGATATCAGAATGCTCAAGGTTTTTTTTTTGCTTGCCTTGCCGCTCTGCGGCAAAAGGCTGGTCGTCAGGTGCGTAGTCGTACTCGGCAGCAGCGTCAGCCTCGGGGTCTACCGGAGAGAAGAGGGGGAAGAAACAATAAATATAAAGCACACAGATGCAACATGATGCATGACATGGCAATACGCAGGGCTAGCGGTGTCTACGGTTTATCTAAGTGCGATGGTTAATTTACGAATTTATTTGAAATTATTTCAATAATGCCATGCACTATTCACCTATCCGAAATAGGCAAAAAGTTGCATGTTCAGACAGGTAGAGGCCCGTGACAGATGAATGGATGGCATATTTGGATTCGTGAGATTTTTCTGATCAACTTTCATGTATAAATTATTTCCATCCGAGCTAGGGTTTAAAAGATATGATTTTCTAAAGTTTTTATTAATTTCTGGAATTTAACAGATTATTATTAATTCGAAAAATACTTAATGATGTCAGCATGACATCATTAACGCATTTGTAGTCATCTCTGGCTGACCAGAGTCAAACCTGACATGTGGGGGCCACATGTCATAGACTTGGGGTTATTCTGGTGTTATAATTTAAACTAAACATATTAAATAACAAGTAGGCCTACATGTCAGTGACAGATTAGTGTAAACCTAATTATTTTAACTAATCTAATCTGTTAATTTATACAGCTGATAGGGGGACCCACCTGTCATACTCACAGGTGCCTGGGGTCCCACCAGTTAGTGACTCGTCAACCCAGTCAGCCCAGTTGACTAGGTCAACCCAGTCAACTGGGGCCAGGGGCCCCACTGGCAGTGACCCAGGGGGTGGACCCCAGGTGTGTCACGTCGGTGGCCGGCGCCGTACTGTCGCCGGCGGGCTCCGGACGAGGCCGAAAACTCTGGCGAGCTCGGAAATGCCACCACAGTGGGCCATTTGGCGCGCGGCCGGATGCGTTCGAAAGCGGGAGGAGCCACTGATCCATTCTAGGCATCGGGGCAAGCAACAGCGGGCCGTAGCGAGTGCTACGTCGCTGGCGACGGAGGGGCTTTTGGGCGGCGATGGCAAATGGCAAACGGGGGCGAAACCGACCTAGCTAGCGCGCGGTATCGACGCAGGGGACGCCCTAGAGCGCGCCTATAGCACGCACGGGCTGCCAGGGGCACGCACTACGCGAGCACCTCGGCAATGGCGGACGACAAAGCTCGGCTACGAGGAAAACTAGCTACGGCGGCCTAATCATAGGGGAAAGAGAAAGAGAGGGAGGCGGAGCTCATTGGGCGCCTGCAGATGTGCTCAAGTGGGATCGGGGGAGGCATGGTGAAGCAAATCGACGGCGGCGACTTCCCGGACCCGAGGAAGAAGACGATGGTGTGGGGCGCTCTAGGGGCTCCGAAGCTCGGGTTTGAGGTCGAAGAGGACAGGCTCGTCGCGGCAGGGCTCAAGCGCGCGACGACGAGACTAGGGAGGCACGGTGGCCGTGCTACCCGTCGGCCATGGCGACAGTGGCATTCGGGCGAGTTGCAAGCCGGCAAGGGAGAGGGAGAGAGCGAGATCTGGAGGGGCTAGGGTTTCGGGGGAGAGAGAGAGAGGCGTGGGGGCGATCTTACCCCCTTGCTGGCGGGGACGACGCGGTGCGTCGGCAACGCCGTGGTCGGCCGCTCTGTAGCGACCGTGCTGGTCGCTACAGAGGAAGGAGACGACGGGGTGGGGGTGGGGGTGGGCCTGGGCCGCACTGTAGCCGCTTGGCTAAGTGCCCAGTAGCTTTCTTTCTTTTCCCTTTTTTTCGGTTTTCTTTTTAGTTCATGTTTCATTTATTTTTGGTCACCATTTTCTTTAGAAAAAATGTGGGACAGGGACTCAAAAATAGCAAGCATTATTTGGAATGGCCACATCTAGTTTAAGAAATATTCAAAGCTGTTTGAATATTTAAATTTGAATTTAAATGCCCTTAGAAATACTTTTAGCTTCTGTTATTAATGGTGGGGACCACATCAGAATCTTGGTGATGTTGTTTTCCTTAACATTATTTATTTTGGAATATTTTACAAGCATGCGACATTTTATCTTTTATGTTTGAGGATATAAATTTGTCACTTGAAACTATAGAGCATTTGAATGGGATTTTGAATTGGACTTTGGAATTCCATCTTGATCATGTTCCACTTAACAAAATAATTAGTTGCTGATCATGCCATTACTGTAGCTTAATTACATCATCACTGTAGCACTGACACCAGGGTGTTACAACTCTTCCCTACTAACAAGAATTCTCGTCCCGAGAATTAAGAAGTATAAGGAAAGAGCCCGGGGTATTCTGCATGAAGATGATCTTTGCGTTTCCAAGTGGCTTCATCTTTAGAATGATTTGCCCACTGCACTTTGAAGAACTTGGTAACCTTCTGACGAGTCTGACGTTCGGTTTCATCCAGAATGCGGATTGGTTGTTCTTCGTAAGAAAGGTCTTGTTGCAGTTCAAGCATATCATGGTCCACTACTCGGATAGGATCCTTGAAGCAACGACGAAGCTGTGACACATGGAATACATCATGAACCTGAGAAAGGTTTGGCGGTAGTTCCAGTTGATATGCCACTTTTCCATGCCTTTCGAGAACAGTGAAAGGACCAATATATCGAGGGGCTAGCTTGCCCTTGATCCCGGAACGGTGTGTACCTCTCATTGGCGTGACTCGAAGATAAGCCTTTTCGCCAGGTTGATAGACCATATCCTTATGATGATGGTCATACTGACTCTTTTGACGAAACTGAACAGCCTTTAGATTTGCATGAATAATGCGGACTTGATCTTCGGCATGTTGGATAATATCCGAACCGATAAGTGTACATTCCCCAATTTCTGACCAATTCAGAGGATTCCGACACCTACGTCCATACAATACTTCAAAAGGAGCCATCTTTAGACTAGCTTGGTAGCTATTGTTGTAGGAGAACTCAGCATACGGGAGAGATTCCTCCCATTTCTTGCCAAAAGAAATGACACAAGCTCGAAGCATGTCTTCGAGAATCTATTGACTCTTTCAATTTGTCTCTGGGATTGAGGGTGAAAAGCGGTGCTGAAGGACAAATGAGTTCCCATAGCTTCCTGGAAACTTTCCTAGAATCTTGAAGTGAATAAACTGCCACGGTCCGAACAAATCAGCAATGGAATACCATGGAGGGAAACAACTCTGGACATGTAAAGATCTGCTAGCTGACTAGCAGTAATAGTTTCCTTGACACCCAGAAAATGTGCAACCTTGGACAACCGGTCAATGACGACAAGAATAGCATCATTACCCTTTTGTGACCTGGGAAACCCAGTGACGAAGTCCATTTCAACATGATCCCATTTCCATTCAGGAATAGAAATAGGTTGCAGAGTTCCAGCAGGCTTCTGATGTTCTTCTTTGATACGATGGCAAGTGTCGCATTCTGAAACATATCGAGCAATGTCTTGTTTCATATTTGACCACGAGAACCTTTAGCGGATGTCTCGGTACATCTTGGTACTACCCGGATGAATAGACAACGGAGTATCATGAGCTTCTTTCAGTATTCTATTAGTCATATTCAGGTTTTCCCTTTTTGCTGGAACGAATAAGCGTCCCTTGAAGTACACAACACCATCATCAGCAACAGTGAAACATGAGGGTTTACCTTCCGACAGATAGTATTTAATCCTTTAGACTTCACTATCATAACCCTGCATTCTTTTGATACAACCCATAATATCTGGTTCAACGACCAGGTTACTCAAAGATCCCTGGTTAACAACACGAAGGTTCATTTTGCGGTTCTTTGGTGGAGGGGGAACGAGATAACCCTCAGGAACAATATGGAGGTTCAGCTTGCGGAATTCTTCTTGAAGAAGGGGGTGAACCTTGTGAACCCGGAGGTGGTTGCAGTAAGACTTGCGGCTCAAAGCATCAGCCATTACATTAGCCTTGCCAGGTGTATAAGAAATTCCCACGTTGTAATCGGCTATGCGCTCCATCAATCTCTGTTGACGGAGATTCAAATCTGGCTGAGTAAACAAATACTTCATACTCTGGTGATCAGTGCAGATTTCTCATCAATTACCAACAAGGTATTGCCGCCACTCTTTAAGAGCATGAATTACTATAGCAAGTTCAAGGTCATGAACTGGGTAGTTCTCTTCATGAGGACGCAATTGACGAGATGCATAAGCAACCACTTTGCATTCTTGCATTAGGACACAACCTATTCCCTGACGCGAAGGGTCACAATAAATGACAAAGTCCTTACGGGTATCCGGAGGAGCAAGCACTGGAGTAGACGTCAATTTGTCCTTAAGTGCCTGGAAGCTCTCCTGACATTTTCCTGTCCACTCATATTTAACACCTTTGTGAAGCAGATTGGTTAAGGGCTTTGCAATCTTGGAGAAGTTCTCGACAAATCGTCGGCAATAGCTGGCAAGTCCGAGAAAACTTCTGACTTGCTTGACATTCTTTGGGGGAGTCCAGTCAAGAATAGCCTGAACTCGTTCAGGGTTGACCGCAATACCATCCTTGGAGATCACATGACCAAGGTAGGTGACTTCGTCCATCCAGAACTCACACTTGGAATACTTGGCATATAGCTGATGTTCCCGAAGTCTTTCCAGTACAAGACGAAGATGTTCAGCATGCTCCTCTTTATTCTTGGAAAATACTAGAATATCATCCAGATAAACCACGACGAATTTGTCGAGGTAGTCCATGAAGATATAGTTCATTAAACAAGAGAAAGTTGCTGGAGCATTGGTTAGACCGAAGGACATGACGGTGTACTCGTATGAACCATAGTGAGTAACAAATGCGGTCTTCAGAATATCCTCTTCACGAACACGGATCTGATGGTAGCCCAACCTCAAGTCAAGCTTAGAGAAAATTGAGGCACCAGCAAACTGATCATACAAATCATTGATCCGAGGTAGCGGATATTTGTTCTGAATTGTAGCTTGGTTGATTGGTCGATAATCCTGGACCAGATGATTTGTCCCATCCTTCTTCTTAACAAAGAGAGAAGGTGCTCCCCAAGCAGAGGAACTTGGACGAATGAAACCTAGCCGTAGCAAATTGTCAATTTCTTGCTTAAGTTCAAGGAGTTCATGTGGTGGCATCTTATACGGACGCTTGGCTATAGGAGTTCATGTGGTGATCTCTTTAATGAAGACAAAATACGAGGTACCTTTCCTTCTTACCATATCCTTGCTTAGCCCCAAGATCCGGTTTAATGTACTCAATCGTTGAGCCGAGTCTTTGCTTAACTTTCTATTAGAACAAATTCATAGTCATTGTCCCCTAGAGTCGGCTTAATTTGCCAAAAATTGAGTCGGATCTTTCTTTAGATAAGTTAAACTGCCAGTCGTAGCCCCCAAGGGCCGGCTCAAGCTTGATGAAGGTGAGTCAGATCTTCTATTAGAAGTAAATTGAAGAGCCATAGTGTAGCCCCCAAGTTCCGGTTTAACTTCAAAGAAGATGAGCCGGAATTGTGCTGCATGCTGAAAGATCAAATATACATTAGCCCCCAAGTGTCAAATATATTACTTGCAATCTGTTTGAGACTTGCATAAATTTGCTTTTAATAGTCGTCCTGTATTTTGGCGACTTATCCTGTATTTTGATGTATTATAGGAAGCTTTAAACAAAGCCGGCTCTCAATTGTCTGATATGAAGGCAAACTTAGCGGATCAACAAGAGGCCCGCAGCGTCTCTGACGAAAAGTGCCGGCTGCTGTCTGAAGAGCTGGTCCATATTAAGGCGGAGCTTGCTTCTCTAAAGGAATCCACTGAGTTGGAGAAAACTGCGTTGACTAAGCGAGCGGATGACGCTGACCAGCGGCTGATAGCCGTGGCAGATGAGCTTCAAGGCCTAAAGTGTCATATAACCAAGATGGCAGCCGCTCTCTTTGGTAAGTTCTTACTCACTTCATGTTTCTAGCATGTCTCATTCATCTGTTGTGATGGCGACTCATCTTGCTTTGTTTGACATATACAGGCCCAAGAAGCCGGCATTTGGCTTCAGATAGCCTTTTACCCCTGAAGGCTATTTACACCTTTGCAGAACAGCTTTATTGTGGCGCTATTTTCAAGATTAAGACTGTTCAATACAAGAAGAAGATCCCCACCGCTCTGAAAGGTGTCTTGGAACTCTTCTCCACAATGCCCAAGCAGATAGAAGAGCTGAAGAAGTCTGCCTTCCGCTAAGGAGCCGTCGCTGGATTGAGTCGGGCTCTGGCCTTCGCCCCCGAGCTAACGCCGGCCGAAATGATGGATGGTTACCCGTCCAAAAAAGATGACGGCTCAGAATTCACCGAAGAAGATTACATCCAGTGTGTCAAAGAGTCACGTTATCTGGCCTCTGTACTGGCGAATGAAGCTGATTTGAGCACTTATCAGGCGGCTTATGACGCAGAGGAGAAGAGGATCCGGGGGCCTCTCTAAGAGTGGAAGGATCTGACACCCGCCCGCAGTAAGGACCTCTTCCCTTGTGAGCTTGATGCGTCCCCTTTCCTTGAAGGGTCTTTTGCTGCTCTGGCTGACTATAATTGGGAATTGGGAAATCTCCAGATAAAGCCAGCGGAAGAGCCGGAGCGGGATGAGCCGGCCAATAACTAAAATTTGTTCTTTTAACCTTTCTGAGCGTAGACTCATGTACTGACCTATGTAATGATCCACCTGTGAGCGGTTGAAACTTGGCAGTACCTTTTGCTCCTTCCGAGAGTAGTTTTTGTAACAGAGTAAGGATGACCCTGCCGTTTGCCGGCTGTATATATTTTCATCTCTCTGTGTGCACTTTCCTTCTCTTCGTGTTTCAATTTAATGCATTGCCAGCTCTCCATTGCTTGCTTGTTCCTTTGCATAAATATACCTTGAGTTTTTCTGATGAGGGGTGTTTGTCTTTGAAGATGTCCTTCCTTCTCCAGAAGATTAGAGCCGGATAATATCTTTGAGAACTCAAATTTTGTCAACCGGAGCAACATGGCTCCGGTTCTTGTTGGATGAATCCATTAAGGAGCCGGTTGTCTTAGGATAATGCAAGCTATACCTGATGGTAAGAAGCCTCTATCGACGACTGCGACTATTGATGAACCAGAAGCGGCTTAAAGCCGACTGTATGAAGGGTAATGTAAGCTATACCTGACGGTAAGAAGCCTCCTTTTAACATCAAATGTTGTATGTGCGAACGCCGGCTGTTGATGGGAGATGTAAGCTATACCCTAAGGCAAGAAGCCTCCATCGACAGCCGCGGCTAATAATCAGCCTGAGACGGCATAAAGCCGGCTGTTTGAAAGGAGATGTAAGCTATACCCGAAGGCAAGAAGCCTCTTTCAACAGCTACAGTTGATAAGCTACCGAGGTTTGGCGTAAACGCCGGTTGTTAGGGTGAGATAAGCGAACCCGTCGGTAAGAAGCCCCCGTTGACAACCGCGGTTAATAAGTAACCGGAAGTGGCATAAAGCCGGCCATTAGGGTGAGATAAGCGATACCCATCGATAAGAAGCCCCCTTCGACGGCCGTAGTTGATAAGCAACTGGAATTTGGTGTACACGCTGTTGTCTTAGGGTCATGTAAGCTATACCAAAGGTAAGAAGCCTCCATCAACAACAGCGCTTAATGTAACCAAACTAGGCATAAAGCCAACTGTGCAAGGGAGATGTAAGCTATACCCGAAGGCAAGAAGCCTCCTTGCAACATTTTAATAACAACTAGCTGTCCAAAGGAGATGTAAGCTATACCCAAAGGCAAGAAGCCTCTTTGCAACAATGCTTAATTGGGCATAACGCCGGCTGTGCAAGGGAGATGTGAGCTATACCCGAAGGCAAGAAGCCTCCTTGCAACAACATAAAAGCAGACTGTGCAGGGGAGATGTAAGCTATACCCGAAGGCAAGAAGCCTCCCTGCAACAGCGCTTGATAGTGCATAAAGCTGGATAAGCCGTTTTTGGCGGCGAACAAACCATTTAACTAAAAATTTTGAGTCGGAAAAATTTCATCTTTGATTGCACAAAGGTATACATAAGAGCAGAGGCCCTAGTCTTTGCAGGGATGCTAGCTTTTACTCATGTAAGCATGATATATACAATGATAGCGGCTTTCAACGCCTGCTAAGAAAAGTATGGTCACAAATGTGCGATATTCCATGGCCGCAACGTCTCTTGACCCGCGGTTTCCGACTCATCTCGGATATCAATGAGGTAATATGACCCATTGTTAAGGTTTCTGCTGATCACAAAAAGCCCCTCCCATGGCGGAGATAACTTATGCATTCTAGATTGGTCTTGAATCAGCCGGAGCACCATGTCACCCTCCTGGAACGTCCGGGTCTTCACCCTGTGGCTATGATAGCGTCGCAGGTCTTGTTGATAAATTGCCGACCTGGCTGCTGCTAACTCTCGTGCTTCATCCAAGGCATCCAACGCATCTTGGCGTGCTACCTCATTGTCCGTCTCAACATAAGCCTCCATCCTTGGTGAGTCGTGCCGGATATCGCTGGGTAGAACCGCCTCAGCACCATACACCATGAAGAAAGGCGTGAAACCTATAGATCTGTCAGGGATAGTTCTGATGCTCCATAAGACGGAAGGCAACTCCTCAACCCAACATCCGGGTGTCCGCTTCAAAGGAACCATGAGCCGTGGTTTGACACCTCTTAAAATTTCCTGATTGGCTCGTTCCGCCTGACCATTAGACTGTGGATGTGCCACGGCTGAAACATCAAGCCGGATATGCTCCTTCTCACAGAACATTTTCATAGCTCCCTTGGATAGATTTGTTCCATTGTCCGTAATGATACTGTGCGGGTAACCAAAGCGATAGATCAGCTTTTTATTAAATTGAACCGCTGTAACCGCGTGACATTTACTGATCGGCTCTGCCTCTACCCACTTAGTAAATTTATCAATTGCCACGAGAAGGTGTGTTTTCTTATCCTTGGATCTCTTAAAAGGTCCTACCATATCTAGCCCCACTGCAAATGGCCAAGTGATTGGTATCATCCTCAACTCTTGAGTCAGAACGTGAGCACGCCGGCCAAACTTCTGATAGCCGTCACACTTACGGACTAAGTCTTCTACATCTTTGTGAGCCGTCAACCAGAAAAATCCATGTCAAAAAGCCTTGGCCACTAAAGATTTTGACCCGGCATGATGTCCACAGTCGCCAGCATGAATTTTACTCAAGATCTGCCGGCCCTCCTCTGGTGAGACACAACGCTGAAAGACACCTGTCACACTACACTTATGCTCACCATTGATAATCGTCATAGACTTAGAATGCCGGGTGATCTTCTTGGCCAGACCCTCCTCCTAAGGTAACTCGCCGCGTGTCAGATACGCCAAATAAGGAATAGTCCAGTATGGGATGGCATGTAGAGCCGCCACCAATTCCGCTTCTGGGTCAGGAATAGCCAAATCCTCCTCAGAGGGTATCTTGACAGTCGGATGATGCAATACGTCCAGAAAAAACATTCGGTGGTACCGGCTTTTGTTGAGAACCTAACCATGATAAAGCATCAGCCGCCTCATTCCTGCGACGATTAATCTGATCCACCTGGTACCCCTTGAAGTGACCGACAATGATATCAACCATCTGTCGATAAGCCGCCATCCGCGGATCCTTGGAGTCCCAAGTACCCGAGACTTGCTGAGCCACAAGATTTGAGTCGCCTAAACATCTGACTCAGCTTAAGTTCATCTCTTTAGCGACTCTGAGACCATGGAGCAGTGCCTCATACTCAGCTGCATTATTAGTACAAGGGAACATTAACCGGAGCACATAACAAAACTTGTCACCCTTGGGGGAGGTGAGAACAACTCCTGCACCGGACCCCTCTAGCTGGTTGGACCCATCAAAGTGTATAGTCCAATACGTGTTATCCGGCTTCTCTTCGAGGGCTTGACATTCTGTCCAATCATTTATGAAATCCACCAAAGCTCGAGACTTTATTGCTGTACGAGGAACATATTTGATGTGAAGAGGACCCAGCTCTAAGGCCCACTTGGCAATCCTCCCTGTAGCTTCTCTATTTTGAATGATATCTCCCAACGGGGCGGAACTGACCACTATTATCTGGTGCCCCAAAAAGTAGTGTTTTAACTTGCGGTTGGCCATGAAAACTCCATATACTAAATTCTGCCAATGCGGATACCTCTGCTTAGACTCTGCCAAAACTTCACTAATGTAATAAACCGGCCTTTGCACCGGATACTCCTTCCCTGCCTCCTTGCGCTTAACCACAATTGCTACACTGACCGCTCTGTTGTTAGCCACCACATAAAGGAGCAATGTCTCTTTCTCAACCGGAGCGGCTAACACTGGCGGCTTAGTCAACTGTTTTTTAAGAGCTTCAAGTGCTTCAACCGCTGCTTTGCTCCACTTAAACTTGTCTGTCTTTTTCATCATCTGGTATAAGGGTATGGCTTTTTCCCCAAGCCGGCTTATGAAATGGCTCAACGCAGCAATCTGTCTTGCAAGGCGCTGAATGTCATTAATGCACGTCGGCTCTCCTAAAGAAGTGATAGCCTTAATTTTATCTGGATTAGCCTCGATGCCCCGCTCAGAGACCAAGAAACCCAAAAGCTTTCCTGCTGGAACACCAAAGACACACTTCGTCGGGTTAAGCATCATCTTGTAGACCCGGAGATTGTCAAAGGTTTCTTTCAGATCCTGTAGAAGAGTTTCCTTCTTTCTGGATTTAACCACGATGTCGTCCACGTAAGCATGAACATTTCGGCCAATCTGATTGTGAAGGCAGTTCTGCACACATCGTTGGTAAGTCGCCTGGGCACTCTTGAGCCCGAAAGGCATGGAGACGTAGCAGAACGCCGCAAAAGGTGTAATAAACGTCATCTTCTCCTGATCTTTCGTTGCCATCTTGATCTGATGATAACCTGAATATGCATTCAGGAAGCATAAACTTTCACATCCGGCTGTAGCATCAATAATCTGATCGATACGAGGGAGTGCAGAAGGGTCAGCCGGGCAAGCCTTGTTAAGGTCCGTGTAATCTATACACATACGCCAGGTGCCGTTCTTTTTGAGGACTAGCACCGGGTTAGCCAACCACTCCGGGTGAAAAACTTCCACTATAAAGCCTGCAGCCAAGAGCCAGGCAACTTCCTCCCCAATAGCTTTACATCTCTCTTCGTTGAACCGTCATAGAAACTGTTTGATCGGCTTAAACTTTGGATCCACATTAAGGTTGTGCTCAGCAAACTCTCTCGGTACACCCGGCATGTCAGAAGGCTTCCATGCAAAGATGTCCCGATTCTCACAGATCAATTCGATGAGCGCGCTTTCCTATTTGGGATCCATGTGAGCCCGAATGATGAACTGCTTGGATGAGTCACCCGGGTTGAAATCTACTGCCTTGGTATCATCCACTGAAAACTCGAGTGGCGTCTCAACTTCCGTAGTAGGCTTCTTCAGCGGGGTCATATCCTCTGGGTCAACGTTCTCCTTGTAGAATTTCAGCTCCTCCTGGGCACAACTAGACTCTGCATACACCGCATCTCCTTCCTCACACTCGAGAGCCGTCTTCCGATTACCGTAAACGGTAATTGTACCATTTAAGCCGGGCATGTTGAGTTGTAAATAAACATAGCAAGGCCTAGCCATAAATTTGGTATAAGCCGGCCTCCCAAACATCGCATTATAGGGACTTTTGATTTTAACCACCTCGAACCACAAGGACTCCACCCTATAATTATACTCATTGCCAAAAGCCACTTCCAATGAAATCCGGCCCACCGGGTATGCCGACTTACCCGGGACCACACCGTGAAAGACGATGGAGGAAGGTTTAAGGTCTTTGTCAAGCAACTTCATCCGCCGGAAAGTGTCATAATAAAGGATGTTGGTGCCGCTACCTCCGTCCATAAGCACTTTATTCACCATATAGCCATTCACCTGAGGGGCCACAACTAGAGCCAGCCGGCCCTCGTCATCTACCTGCGGCGGGTGATCCTCCCAGCTCCACATTATGTCATACTCAGACCACGGTAAATAGCGCGGGAGAGCCGGAGCAACCGCATTAACCGCTCGCCTCCACAACTTCTTGTCTCGTTTATTGTGACCGGTTGTGAATACGTGATACTGTCCAGAACTGAGATGCTTCGGGTTGCTCTGAAACCCGGACTGATTGTGCTGCTGCTGATTGTTGTTATTGCTGTTGTTGCCAGGATGCTGTTGGTGCCCCCCTTGGTTATTCTGACCCGGATGCCTGGCTCCTGAACCGCCGGCGCCGAATCCAGCCCATGATCTTCCGTGCCTTGAGCCGCCAGGTGGGCCACCACCCTGGTTATTATGCGGTTGGGAATGCTGGTTTTTGAATCTCTGCATGATAAAGCATTCACCCCACGCATGTAACGCCGGCTTGTCAGGCGTGGTGTGCTCCGAGCAAGGCTTTCTAAGCGCTTCTTGTAAATTGAAAGGGCCTCTGTTCCTTTGGTGAAACGGCCTAAATTTTCCATTCCCCTTGGGATGGTTCTGTCCTGTGTTGGTATTTGCCACTAGCTCTGACCCGCCATCAGCGCTCTTCCACTTATTCTGATTTCCATTGTTCACAAAACCTTTTCCTTGATTGTTCTTCTTCCCTTGATTGGCTTTCTTATCATCCGAGCCTGGATCCTTGGTGTTATCTGAGTTGGCATACTTTGTCAGGGCCGTCATGAGCTCCCCCATATCCTGACACGTGCGCTTGAGCCGGCCGAGCTTTTGTTTCAATGGAACAAAATGATAGTTCTTTTCCAGAATAAGCACCGCTTGAGCCGCCGTGATCTGCTCTGAAGAGTGAATAATGGTCGACACTCGCCGAACCCAATGATGGGCCGATTCATTCTCCTGTTGAACACAATGGTCCAAGTCTACAATGGTCATAGGTTGCTTACAGGTCCCCTGGAAATTCTTAATAAACTTCGCTCTCAACTCCGCCCATGAACTTATCGTGTTAGGCGGCAGACCTTTCAGCCATGTACGAGCCGGACCCTCAAGCATCATGATGAAATATTTTGCACATACCGCCTCACTGACATCCAGCATCTCCATGGCCAGCTCATAACTCTCAACCCACGCCTCAGGGGGTAGATCAGCTGTGTAATTCGGAACCTTTTGAGGTCCCTTGAAATCTTTCGGTAGTCGTTCACTTCTCAGAGCCGGAGTTAAACATGGCACCCCTATGGCTCTAGTACTAACTACTCCCATTGAGACGGAGAGCGCCGGCTCTGGACGGGTTGCCGCTATCTCCGCCTCTCGCTTGTTTCTCGCCTGGTCCGCGAGGGCTTGTGCATCTAGAGCCGCCCGCTCGTCCTTCGGTGGTCCATGACGTGGATGACTGCCGAAACACGCCGGCGACTCGTAGCACCTGTTGAAACTTCGACTAGGGAGGGGGGTAGAGTGAACCCGGCTCCAGCTGTGAGCATACCTCTCTTGCTGGGCCATGGCTGTCTGTAAATATCCAATGGAGTTTCACACATCCTCCGCAAAGGGTGCTTCATCTGGGATGGGAATCGTCTCAAGCCGGGCGACCGCTGCCACCATGTTCTCG
Organism: Hordeum marinum; assembly: GCA_022496015.1. Classification (NCBI taxonomy): domain Eukaryota; kingdom Viridiplantae; phylum Streptophyta; class Magnoliopsida; order Poales; family Poaceae; genus Hordeum; species Hordeum marinum. The sequence continues at coordinate 37,967,834 of CM039673.1, forward strand.
GCCGGGTTAGAGTAATGACCCGCCGGTGTTGGAAAAGCTCTAGGTGAGATTTGGTTATGCTGGGGTGGATGAGTCGCCGGGCGTTCCATCGGGCGGCTTTCCGGCGCGCCCGTAACCCGCCCCGCACCAGGGGTGTTAAACAGGTTCCTCGCTTCGTAACGTTCTGGCAGACGGGATTGATGCCTCCTCCGGTGCACCATGGCTGCTGACCTTTGCTCCAGCTCCAGATGGAAAGCATCGGCCTTGATACACTCTGCTTCTTCCTCCATCCGGATCTTCAGCTCGGTCATCCTTTGTTGTTCCTCCGCCATTCGGCCCTTGATCCGTGCCACCTCTAGATTCTTGGCTGCTTGATTATCCGGTGTTACTTCCGTGGCCATGAGAGCTGTAAGTTCGTCTATCAATTCCACTAGAACCTGAGCCAGCGGCGGTGGGCTATCAACCGCTGCGGCGGCTCCCGTAGCTGTGTCACTGGCGGCTGAAGCCGATCTTGCCATGAACACTGCCGCATGAACCAGGGGTTTCAGAGGATCCGACTCAAAGCCCTCTACCTCAGAATAGGTGTTGTAGTAGCCCCTAAGGCCTCCGTTACTGAGCCGATACACTGACTTTGTCTCCCCACTAGAGGACTCATCTTCCGAGCAAACAAGAGTTCCCTGTGACCCGGAGGCTTCCAGGTCCATACCTTGAGTGAAGCCCACGAGAACATGCTCTTGACCTGGATGGGCACGGGCAGGCCGCACTCCACTCGCAGATTGGAGACGCCGAGCCGGCTCGACGATGTTGGTGCAGATGTCCGGCCCGAGTGTAGATCCATCAACCTTTCCAATGAAAACCTGGATCCCGCCAAACGGAACCCGGAATCCATACTCGACAGAACCAGCATCAAGCCCCCAGCCAGCGTCGTCGATGTAGAGCCGGCCACGGCGACTCTTGATCATCCTTCCAACCACGTATCCCTCGAGCCCTGGGAGAGAGCCCTTTGAGAACTCAACACCACCAAGCGCTAGCCCCACGGTGGGCGCCAACTGTCATGGATTTATCACGACAGATGTCCGGGTGAACGAACTTGGATTCGAGGCCATCGCTAACGGGGTGGACTCAAAGGGGTTAGTCGGGACGGAAGACACAAATTTACCCAGGTTTGGCTTCTCAAGTCGAGGTAATAACCTACGTCCTGCTTGTGTTTGTATTGCTTATGTATCGATTACAAGGAGCTAGAAGCTTGACCTAGTTCTCGATCACCTGTCCCCTAAGCCGCCCCGGGTCTGCCCTTATATAAGAGGTCAGGACCACCGGGTCGTTACAATTGCTAATCGAGTCCTACTGTATCTCCGAGTCTCTCTCTATCTTCTTGTCTAAGCTGTCTTTGTGACGGCTTACATGCTTGGGTCTTCTCTGTCCGGGCCATCATACGGCCCACACCTTGAGCCGCCTATCTTCCCGGGCCACTAGTCTCACAGCTCACCCTTGGGCTGGCTCACGAGCCAACAACATGACCCGGAGCCTCTAGGGCGGGTCACACCGTGGGGTTATATCCCCAACAGGAGTGGTACCAGGTATCAAGTCAATGACAAACTCGACAGCTCTAGCAGGGGGAATCCCTGGAAGTTCTTCCGGGAAAACATCTTGGAAATCCCGGACAACTAGAATGTTTTCAATCCCTTCAAGAGGTGACTCATTTAAATCATTCATGGCATATAGCCGGGCTTCAGCATCTCGAACAAGATGAGCATGGTAGCTGACTATCTCATTAGAAGGATGCAAGAGGTGGACAGTTTTGGTGGCACAAATGACCGAAGCAGTATGTGCTTTCAACCAATCCATTCCGAGAATGAGGTCAATCTTGGAAGACTTCAATATGATGGGGGAAACATGGAATTCCAACCCTTCTATTTCGATGGGGACGTCATGACTAACCATGGAGGTCTGACATTGGCCAGCGGGGGTGTTTACCACTATTGGGACGTTCATCTCATCACACTTAATGTCATGCATGTATGCGAAATCTTCAGACATAAAAGAATGCGATGCTCCTATATAAAACAATACAGAAGTTGGTACTGAGTTGACGAGAAGGGTACCCATCACAGTAGCAGGCTGGTCTTGAGCTTCATTCAGATTGACGTTGTTAACTTGAGTTCATCCCTGAGCAGGCCTGGCATTGTTGTTGCGGGGCTGGTTGGAAGGCAGTGCAAGCTGACTCTGATTCTACCTGCATTCTCTAGCACGGTGCCCTGGACGACCACACTTGAAGCACAACCCATCCTCAGGACGAGAAGGGGGAGCAGAAACTCGTGGTGGTGGAGCTGGGAGCCTCGACTGCCTAGGTGGTGGAGGAAGATGAGGTGCAACATAGGACGGCCTTGGAGCAGGAGCAGGTGCATGGTACATGTTGTGGGGAATCCAGATCTTGCGCTTCTGATTTGCTAAACCCGAAGATGAGCCCACGTCACGGTTGCGCTTGTTGCTGTCCTTGTAGTCCTGCAGACCTGTTTCCACTATTATGGACTTGTTCACCAAGGTGGCAAAGTTGTCGAAGTCTTGAACAAGGAGTGCTAGTTTGATATCAGGGCGGAGGCCTTCACGGAACTTCTCCTGCCTACGAGCATCAGTTGCAACGTCTTCTTCAGCATAGGGAGATAAGTCCAAAAATTCCCGCTGATAAGCATCCACAGTCTTGTTGCCCTGGATGAGATTGCAAAATTCATGCTTCTTCTTGTCCATCATTCCCTGAGGAATATGGCGAGCACAGAATGCAGCTTGGAACTCCGGCCAGGTGATGATAGTTCCAACAGGCTGTGAGCACCTGTGACTGTCCCACCATTGAGCAGCAGGACCCTTCGAAATGTACGAGGCAAAGGTGACATAGCTAGCTTTTGGGGCGCTTGAAGATTCTAGTTCATAAGTGATGTCACGGAGCCAGTTATCTGCGTCAAGCGGCTGAGTTGAGCTGTGGTAGATCGCAAGGTTGAGGCTCATGAAGTCTTGCAGAGTCATTGGGGCTGGCTGTTGATTCATGCTTGGCCTTGGGAACTGGTCCATAAGCCCTTGCATAATTTGAAGATTCAGTTCAAACTGCTGCATCATACCAGCCATGTATTCAGGCGGCGGTGGGTGTTCAGTCGCACCACGACCAGCTGGCCTAACCATTCTGTCGAAACAATTAACAGTGGTATTTTAGCATTGACTATTGTAAAGACAACGAGTTATTTATGAAGTAAATTGCTCAATGGGCAAAGTGCAATAGATACGACATGGTAGTTCGAATTCAACATACAGATCCATACATAGGTCTATTACAAACCATAAGTCTGTTACAACATAGACAATAGGTCCGGCATGAAATTAACCTAAGCAACTTGGCGACACGTAGGCACGCGGTAGAGGGATACAACAACGGATATAGCGAAAAGCTACATCAACGTCGGGGACAACGAAAGAACCCACGGAACTGTAGATGACCCTGAATGCTGAACCTAGTGGCAGGGTCCTGCATCCCGTGCAAACTCTGATGTATACGCTGCATACTAAGTGGGAGCATGGGTCCACGTGCCGGAACACGACCTTGAACCTCAGGCCACTCAAGACCTAGCGGAATCATAGTCTGAGGTGGGTATAGGATGTTCTCCAGATGTATCCCCGCGGTGACTGCTGGCAACAAATGCGCCAAAGCCTGATAAAGATGATCATGGGTGGCGTACAACTCGACGTTAAGAGCACTGACAGTGCAATCCAATGCCTCAGTGTAATGAACCAGAACTTGTGGGTCGTAACGACGACTCACGTAGGGGGTGCAGACAACATTGTAGGATCGGTCGTTGCGCTGCCCTGCGAAAGGGGCCAAGACCTCAATGTCGGCGGCAATATCAGCTCCAGCAAGAACATACGAAATGTATCTGTATGCCATCTCCTCCAAACAAGAGTTCACTGCACGGAGTCGAACAATAGCAGCATAAGCAGCATCCTGTACGGCCATCTTGACAGTCACTCCAATGCCACGAAAGGTGTGCAACTCAGTGATGGAGAGGTCCCGTCGATCCTAGATAACCATCACAACCTCATACTATTCGTGGTTGAACTCGTGGCAATCCTCGTAAACAGTGTACTCGGGGTACCAGCAATATCCCAGCTTCTTCAAGAGGTCGACCAGGATAGCCGGGAACCCAGTCGTATCGTGCGCGTAGGTCAGAAGGACGATCTGTCTACCGGGACGCATCTGTAACAGGAAGATTTAAGATGTCAAATGATAGTGTGTGCATTATAACTTCAAAGGAATCAATTGTTGATGAAACAAATCTCAAATGGATGTGATCACGAGAACCTAGTTTTAGAGTTAGCAAATTCTTTAACCGGAAAGAGGAGAGAGGTCAAAACCCAGAGTATAGACGAGGAATAAAACATCCTAATACCACCCGATTGAGGTGTGGGCCCGTAAGCCACACAACAATGTTAGTAAAAGTTTTTCAAGTACTAGACTCAACTTTGGCCAAGGAGTTGGAAAGGGGGGTTACCTACAGGCAGTCGGCTCTGATACTAACTTGTGATGTCCCCAATTTCGTCCGTACGCTAAACATACACGCAATGCGTATGGCCAAGATTAGGGACTCACTGATCAATATCACAACACAACTCTAGATACAAATTAAAGTCATACAACTTCATATTACAAGCCAGGGGCCTCGAGGGCTCGAATACAAAGCTCGACAAACACGAGTCAGCGGAAGCCAAATAATATCTGAGTACAGACATAAGTTAACCAAGTTTTGCCTTAAGAAGGCTAGCACAACCATAACAATGGATCGAAAGAGGCGAGGCCTCCTGCGTGGGAACCTCCTATCCTACTGCTGGTTGGGGGCCGCCTCCACGTAGTAGTAGGCTCCTGCGATGGTTTAGTAGTCGCCTCCGGTGTACTCCATCTCCTGGGCTCCATCGTCTGAACGCAGAATCGTATCGAGGGAAAAAAGAAAGCAAAGCAGCAGTGAGTACTCATCCAAAGTACTCGCAAGACTGACGTAAGAACTATGCTAAGTATGCATCATTATCAAGGGGTGGGGTTATATCTGGACTGACTGCAGAAAGCAAGAATAGGGGGAAGGCCTTGTCCTATCGAAGACTAGCATCTTCAACATCTTGCAGCATGAGAAGAGAGTAGACTGGTAACACATATATAGTCATATTATTGTAGCAATTTTATTAAGTAACCACGCCCAGAGATTCTTCCTCGACTCCCTGCGAGGAAGCAATCCCGGGCCACATTTCAATTAAAGTAAATCACAATTATAGTTGTATAAGGTCAAGGTACAACTCCAAGTCGTCCTATTACCGTGGACACGGCTATTTGAATAGATAAGTTCTTCCTTGCAGGGGTGCACCGCATTTCCAACATGCTTGATCAGCTCCGGACGGACACACTTTCTGGGGTAATGCCCGGCCTTGGGATCCAAAACATTGTCGCCCCACCTAGACTCAACGAAGAGGCCAGCCCGCCAGTCTACTCCTAAGTGTACAGGTTCGTGGGCCCACTTGCCCTTGCACTCCTGCACGATGCGTACGCGGCCGGAAGCAGACCTAGTACACTCAGTTCGGGAGCTGTACCTTCCAGCCCAATCCGGTGCACGTCGCTCCATTGCTGACGTCCGAAGAGCTTCGGCTGATACAACGACGCTGAGCACCCATAACTTCTCCCACGTGAAGGTTTAGTGCGTAAAAAGGTCAATGACCAACTTGGATCAAATACCCAACCCATTAGCATTTTATTAGTGCGGGGCAAGCTCGAACCATATTGCAGGCCGTCGCCCCGCCAATAACACTCGGGTGCCTTACGACGCACCCCACAAAGTCTTCGGATGCCTTACGGTGCATGCCACCAAATCTTTCTCACACGGGTACCCTTGGGGCCGACCCGTCTCAGATCTGTCGGGAACTCAGGTCCACCTCAATAGAGTGGTACCGCCCGTCCCTTCAGTCCCGTCATGTTAGGACAGTGCCAAGTCAATAGTAACTGTGTGGTTATAACATCAAGAGGGGAACTGAGGAATCACCCTCAATGGTCCTCGCTCGATGTAACCGTCAAGGTGGACTTTAGAGGAATCACCCTCGAGGGTCCCACACTTGAGGGGCTGCACGACAGAGATATCGTCGGGAATGGTGAAGAAGGAATAACCCTTGATAACCACGACCGACTAGCTGCACTATAGGGCTAACATCATGATTACTTCTCGAGGTGTCACCCTCGGTACTCGATAGTAGCACTGCAGAGTCATACAATTTAGGGGAGTGCGGTGATGTGAGTGGCCTAGCTTGTTAGTCAGTTGACCGAGTCTTCGGGTCTTCGAGTCGTCGGGTCATCGATGAAGAAGCAGGGGCAACTGGGACTAAGGGGGTCACTGGGGGTTCTCTAACCAACCTATACTAAGCAGTTGGTATGATTGCAAGAATAGTAGCAGTTCATCAAAATCAGGCTATGCATCAGAATAGGAGTTAACTAAAACAGTAGCAAAATTCTAATGCAAGAATAAGAGGGAGAGAGGTGGGTGATATCGGAATTCTCAAGGTTTTTTTGGCTTGCCTTGCTACTCTGCGGCAAAAGGCTGGTCGTCAGGGGTGTAGTCATACTCGGCAGTAGTGTCAGCCTCGGGGTCTACCGGAGAGAAGAGGGGGAAGAAACAATAAATATAAAGCACACAGATGCAACATGATGCTTGTCATGGCAATACGCAGGGCTAGCGGTGTCTACGGTTTATCTAAGTGCGATGGTTAATTTACGAATTTATTTGAAATTATTTCAATAATGCCATGCACTATTCACCTATCCAAAACAGGCAAAAAGTTGCATCTTCAGATAGGTAGAGGCCCGTGAGAGATGAATGGATGGCATATTTGGATTTGTGGGATTTTTCTCATCAATTTTCATGTATAAATTATTTTCATCTGAGCTAGGGTTTAAAAGATATGTTTTTCTAATTTTTTTATTAATTTCTGGAATTTAACATATTATTATTAATTCGAAAAATACTTAATGACATCAGCATGACATCATCAACGCATCAGTAGTCAACTCTGGCTGACCAGAGTCAAACCTGACATGTGGGGGCCACATGTCATAGACTTGGGGTTATTCTGGTGTTTTAATTAACAAGTGGGACCTACATGTCAGTGACAGATTATTGTAAACCTAATTATTTTAACTAATCTAATCTGTTAATTTAGACAGCTGACAGGGGGACCCACCTGTCATACTCACAAGTGCCTGGGGTCCCACTAGTCAGTGACTGGTCAACCCAGTCAGCCTAGTTGACTAGGTCAACCCAGTCAACTGGGGCCAGGGGCCCCACTGGCAGTGACCCAAGGGGTGGACCCCAGGTGTGCTACATTGGTGGCTGGCACCGGAGCGTCACCGGCGATCTCCGGACGAGACCGAAAACTCCGGCGAGCTCGGAAATGCCAACACAGTGGGCCATTTGGCGTGTGGCCGGACGCGTTCGAAAGCGGGAGGAGCCGCCGATCCATCCCAGGCATCGGGGCAAGCAATGGCTTTCCGTAGAGAGTGCTACGTCACCGGGGCGGAGGGGCTTTCGGGCGGCGATGGCAAATGGCGAACGGGGGCGAAACCGACCTAGGTAGCGTGCGGTATCGATGCAGGGGATGCCCTAGAGCGCGCCTATAGCATGCATGGGCTGCCAGGGGCACACACTACGCGAGCACGTCGGCAATGGCGGATGGCAGAGCTCGGCTACGGGGAAAACTAGCTACGGCGGCCTAATCGCAGGGGAAAGAGAAGGAGAGGGAGGCGGAGCTCATTGGGCGCCTGCAGATGTGCTCAAGTGGGCTCGGGGGAGGCATGGTGAAGCGAATCGATGACGGCGACTTCCCGGACCCGAGGAAGAAGACGAGGGCATGGGGGCTCTCTAGGGGCTTCGGAGCTCGGGCTTGAGGTCGAGGAGGACGGGCTCCTCGCGGCGGGGCTCGTGCACGTGACGGCGAGACGAGGGAGGCACGGTGGCCGTGCTACCCATCGGCCATGGCGACGGTGGTGTTCAAGCGAGGTGCGAGCGGGTGAGGGAGAGGGAGAGAGCAAGATCTGGAGGGGCTAGGATTTCAGGGGAGAGAGAGAGAGAGGCTGTGGGGGCGGTCTTATCCCCCTCGCTGGCAGGGACGACACGGTGCGTCGGCAACGCCGTGGTCGGACGCTCTGTAGCGACCGTGCTGGTCGTTACAGAGGAAGGAGACGACAGGAGGGAGTGGGCCTGGGCTGCACTGTAGCCGCTGGGCCTAAGTGCCCAGTAGCTTTCTTTCTTTTCCCTTTTTTCTGTTTTCTTTTTAGTTCCTGTTTCATTTATTTTTAGTCACCATTTGCTTTAGAAAAAAATGAGGGACAGGGACTCAAAAATAGCAAGCATTATGTGGAATGGCCACATCTAGTTTAAGCAATATTCACAGCTGTTTGAATGGTTAAATTTGAATTTAAATGTCCTTAGAAATACTTCTAGCTTCTGTTATTAATGGTGGGGACCACATCAGAATCTTGGTGATGTTGTTTTCCTTAACATTATTTATTTTGGAATATTTTACAAGCATGCAACATTTTATCTTTTATGTTTGAGGATATAAATTTGTCACTTGAAACTATAGAGCATTTGAATGGAATCTTGAATTGGACTTTGGAATTCCATCTTGATCATGTTCCACTTAACAAAATAATTAGTTGTTGATCATGTCATTACTGTAGCTTAATTACATCATTACTGTAGCACTGACACCAGGGTGTTACAATATGTAGACCAACCAGCTACTTTAGGACCGGTGGATTTGCTAAGGAAAGCAATTGGTTGCCCTTGCTGCATCAACACTGCTCCTATACCATAGCTAGAAGCATCTGCTTCAAGAACAAAAGGCAGGAGTAATTGGGGAGAGCCAAAACTGGGGCTTGTGTCATGGTTTTTTTTAATTGCCGGAATGCCTGTTCTTGAGCAGTGTGCTAGAGAAATCCATCTTTCTTCAGGGCATCAAATAGGGGTCTGCATATTACTCCATAATTCCTGATAAATCTACTGTAATACCCCAGAAAGCTTCTGAGTTGAGACACATTTTCAGGTTGTGGCCATTTGGATATTGCTTCTACCTTTGTTGGGTTAGTGGAAATTCCCTGGGCAGAAATGACATAGCCCAAATATTCCACTTGGGTTGTGCAAATGTGCATTTGGACATTTTGGCATATAATTGATGTTCTCTGAGAGCCTTGAACACCAGAGAAAGATGTTCCAGGTGTTCTTCATAAGATTTATTGAAAATCAGAATGTCATCAAAGAAACAAAAGACACAATGTCTAAGAAAGGGTCCTAAGACAGTGTGCATTAGTTGTTGGAAGGAGAGAGGACCATTTGTCACTCCAAAAGGCATCACCAAGAACTCAAATAACCCCATGTGTGCGCTAAAAGCAGTTTTCTCAATGTCTTTTTCTTTCATTCTTATTTGATGATATCCACTTCTCAGATCAATTCTTGTAAATATACATGCTCCATGTAGTTCATCCAGTAAATCCTCAATCATGGGAATGAGGTATTTGCTTTTGATGGTCCATGCATTGAGTTTCCTGTAGTCCACACACAACCTCCAAGTTAAATCTTTTTTCTTCACTAGTATTGCAGGAGAAGACTATGGTCTATTGCTAAGCCTGATAATTCCTTTCTGAATCAACTCCTTGATTATGTTTTTCAGAGCATTTTTCTGGTGGTGTGGCATTCTATAGCCTCTTTGATTAATCACTAGTGCTCCTGGCTCTAGATTGATTGCATGATCATACTCTCTTTTAGGAGGTAACTCAATAGGTTCATAAAAAATGTCTTGAAACTGCTCTAGCATTTTGGTGATAGCAGGTTTGTTTTTAGAAGGAGAAGTTGTTTCTATGTGCACTGGTTGCATCCACATCAGGGCACCAGAGAGCATGTCTTCCATTATGTGTTCCATATCCTGAAGTATAGGAGTACAAGGAGTTATTGGTAAGCTCTCATCCAGGAATGTGATCTGCTCACCAGAATTAGTTCTCACTACTAATGTCATGTTAGGTAGATCAAAGGTAACAGGGCTGTGCTGAAACATCCAGTCTGCTCCTAGGATTATATCATAGCCAGTGAGTTGTAAAACTCTAAAGTCAAAGACCAGTTCATGTCCCTGGATTTGATAATTTGTTTGAAAGCATGAGAAAATCACTGAGTATTTGTCCACCATTAGCTACAATGACTTTCACTTGCTTCAGAGGTGTGATTGTACACCCTGATTGTAAAGCAGTGGCAGGGGACATGAATGTGGTGGTGCTACCACTGTCTACCAATGCCAGGGCTACAACTTTCCCAATTTGCACTTGTAAGGTGAAGGTGTGCTTCAACTTGCTGTCAGGTATTCCAGTTGCAGCATGCATAAAGATTTTTAATTCAGGATTACCAGGAGGTTCATCCCCCATCTCAGATTGCTCATCATCAACATCAACAATATAAATGACATCTGGGGCATTGGGTTGTTCCTGCAATGCCTGAATTTGTGCCTTTTGAGACATGCTGCAAACTTGTTTATGGTCAGGGAACCAGGCACTCCAAATGACTTTGGATGTACGGATTCAGGCCTAAGATGAAACTATGCAGGTAGTAGTTATCATGCACTGCTGGGTTGTCCCTCCTCAACAGGTTCAAGTGGTGTTCAAAATCAGATATATACTGAGCCACAAAAGAGTTTTGTGTTAAGTTGTGGAAAGACCTCACATTTTCACACACTGATGTCACAACAAACCTCTGTGTTATAGCAGAGCAGAATTTATGCCACGGGATGTTAGACACAATATAACCAGTTCCTCTCCACCACTGAATGGCTTCACCTTTCAAGTAAGAAACTACAATCTTAGTTCTTTGCTTGATAGGAGTTCTAGCAGCAGAGAAATACTGCTGAATATTCTGTATCCATGAATTAGCATATATTCCTTCAAACTCTGCTATGTTGATCTTAGCTGGTTTGACAGACAGGAGGTTTCTTCTGATGTCTGGAGTGTAGGGCCTATTTGTTTCTCTTCTGACCTCTTCTTCATGCATGTCCTCCACTTTTAAGATGTGCTTGGTTCCTGGAGCCTATAGTTGCTGCTGTTGTGGCGTGTGGAAATCCTGTTTGTTGCCTGAGTGATTGGGGTGCCTATATGGTCCTTTAGGCGTGCCATCTAGGTTTAGTTCTCTGCCTAACCCTTTGTCAATGAGGATAGCAGAACTAGCTACAACAGCGTCCTGTTTGTCAGCCGCCAAATGGTTGGTGGGCAGTTGCTTGGGTCGTCCTGGAGGAGCAGCATTGTGATATGTCTCCAACGTATCTACTTTTCCTAACACTTTTCCTCTTGTTTTGGACTCTACTTTGCATGATTTGAATGAAACTAACTCCGGACTGACCCTATTTTTAGCAGAACTACCATGGTGTTGTTTTTGTGCAGAAATAAAAGTTCTCGGAATGGAATGAAACTTTGCAAGGATTTTTTATATCAATAATAAGAATTTCTGGAGCCAAGACCTGCCAGAGAGGGGCACTTGGGTGGGCACAACCCACCAGGGAACACCCCCATCTCCTAGCACGCCCAGGTGGGTTATACCCATTTGGTGGCCCCGTAGACCCCGATCCCGACGCTATAAAATCACATTATTCCAGAAAAAATCTGGGAGAAAGAATTATCGCCATCCACGAGATGAAGCCGCCGCCACCTCCTGTTCTTCATCGGGAGGCTAGATTTGGAGTTTGTTTGGGGCTCCGGAGAGGGGGATCTTTCTTCTTCGTCATCACCAACCCTTCTCCATCGCCAATTCCATGATGCTCCCCATCGGGAGTGAGTAATTCCTTCGTAGGCTCGCTGGTCGGTGAGGAGTTGGATGAGATTCATCATGTAATCGAGTTAGTTTTGTTAGGGCTTGATCCCTAGTATCTACTATGTTCTTAGATTGATGTTGCTATGACTTTGCCATGCTTAATGCTTGTCACTTTGGGCCCGGGTGCCATGAACTCAGATCTAAACCGTTTATGTTATCATCATCATATCCATGTTTTAGATCGGATCTTGCAAGTTATAGTCACCTACTACGTGTTATGATCCGGTAAACCCGGAGTGACAATAACCGACACTTCTTCTGGTGACTACCGTAGTTTGAGGAGTTCATGTATTCACTATGTGTTAATGCTTTGTTCCGGTTCTCTATTAAAAGGAGGCCTTAATATCCCTGAGTTTCCAGTATGGACCCCGCTGCCACGGAAGGGTAGGACAAAAGATGTCATGCAAGTTCTTTTAATAAAGCATGTATGACTATTTACGGAATACATGCCTACATTATATCGATGAACTGGAGCTAGTGCCGTATCGCCCTAGGTTATATCTGTCTCATGATGAATATCATCCAACAAGTCACCGATCCAATGCCTACGAATTTATCTTATATTGTTTCTGCTAAGTTACTACTGCTATCATTGCTGTTACACTTGTTACAAAATTGCTGCTATCACTATTACCGTTACTGTTACTGCTGTCACTACTATCAAAACTATCATATTACTTTGCTATTGATTACTTGCTGCAGATAATTAATCTCCGGGTGTGGTTGAATTGACAACTTAGCTGCTAATACCTTCAAATATTCTTTGGCTCCCCTTGTGTCGAATCTATAAATTTGGGTTGAATACTCTACCCTCGAAAACTGTTGCGATCCCCTATACTTGTGGATTATCAGAACCTTTTTATGGCGCCGTTGCCGGGGAGCATAGCTATATTTGTTGAGTCACTTGGGATTATTATCATATTATCACTATGAAGAATCAGAAGGATCCTAAGACTAAGATATTTCCCTCAAGGACGAGGGGAGGTAAGAAGTCTCATCCAGTTCTGCTTTAGATTCACCTTATGTTATGATCAAACTTGCAACACCACCACATGCTATTAATTCTGATATGTCGCAAGTTATTGATGATGCTACTTCTGTTATGGATAATGCTTATGATGATGCTAGTGCCTTGCTTGATAATGATGATGTGCCACTTGGTGAATTTCTTGATAAACAAATTGCTAGAGTTATACAACATGATGTTGTTGAATCTGATGATGAGCTTGAAACTGAATCTCCTGAAACACCTGCTAGAACTAGCCTTCCTAGATATGAATTGCCTAAGGTACCGGAAGGTTATGTTATGAGTGAAGAAACAACTAGAGATATTCTTGCTTGCAAAGATAGAGATGATCTCGAGAAATTATTACACAAGTATAAAGAAAAATCTCTGAATGCTAGAATGAAGTGTGATCCTAAGTTTGCTACTTCACCTATCTTTATTGATGATAAGGATTATGAATTCTCTGTCGACCCAGAGTTAATTACTTTGGTTGAATCTGATCCTTTCCATGGTTATGAAACTGAAACTTTTGCGGCACATCTCACTAAGTTGAATGATATAGCCACCCTTTTTACTCATGATGAGAAAACTTGCTATTACTTTATTCTCAAATTATTTCCTTTCTCATTAAAGGGTGATGCCAAAGCTTGGTACAATACTCTTGCTCCTAGTTGTGTGCGTAGTCCCCAGGATATGATTTATTACTTCTCTGAAAAATATTTTCCTGCTCATAAGAAACAAGCTGCCTTACAGGAAATATTTAACTTCGTGCAAATTAAAGAAGAGAGTCTCCCACAAGCTTGGGGGATGCTTTGCCAGTTACTTAATGCTTTGCCTAATCATCCTCTTAAGAAAAATGAAATACTTGATATCTTCTATAATGGACTAACCGATGCTTCTAGGGATTTCCTAGATAGTTGTGCTGGTTGTGTTTTGAGGGAACACACTATTGGACAAGCTGAAGAATTATTGAATAACATATTGAAAAATTATGATGATTGGACTCCTCCTGAACCACCGGCTAAACCCACTCCGAAGAAGAGGGGTATCTTATATCTCAGTCCCGAAGATATGCAAGAGGCAAAGAAATCGATGATGGAAAAAGGTATCAAAGCTGAGGATGTAAAAAATTTACCTCTAATTGAAGAAATACATGGGCTTAATACACCACCACTGCCTAAGGTGGTAGAGGTAAATTCTCTAATGTAGTTCAATGATAATGATAATCCTCACAATATGCATCCTAGTCAATGCCTTTATGAGTTTGAAAACTATATTAGAAAACAAGATCACTTCAATGCAAATATTATGAAACAATTGAAATATAGTTCTGATATGATTTCTCGCTTGAGTGACTTGTTATTTAGAATCTCAAATGATTTTAGAGGTGTTGGAAAACATGCTTCTATGGTTTAAACTCAGTTAGAACAAGTTGCTAAATCTCAAAGAGAATTGCTTGATGAAATGAATCATAATATGCATGACTTTGCTGTTAGAGTTGCAACTAGAGGAGGTAAAATGACTCAAGAACCACTTTATCCCGAGGGACACCCAAAAATAATTGAACAAGAATCACAAAGAGCTAACACTAGTGCATCAAGTCCTTTTAAAAAGAAAAAGAAAAAGAAAAATGATAGGACTTTGCATACTTCTAGTGAACCCGAAATAGAGAAACCTCCGGATAATGATAATGAAACTTCTATCTCAAATGCTGAAACTCAATCTGGTAATGAACACTCACCTAGTGATAATGAAAAGGATAACGATGAGGTTCATGAAGATACTCAAACAAATGATAAAGAACCAGATAATGATGTTGACATAGAACCACCTGTTGATCTTGATAACCCACAACCTAAGAATAAAAGATATGACACAAGAGACTTTGTGGCTAGAAAACACGGTAAAGAAAGAGAACTATGGATTCAAAAATCTATGCCTTTTCCACCCAAGTCAACTAAAAAGAAAGATGATGAAGAATTTGAACGTTTTGCTGAAATGCTGAGGCCAGTCTTTCTGCGTACTCGCTTGACTGACATCTTGAAAATGCCTCCTTATGAAAAGTATATGAAAGACATCATCACAAATAAGAGAAAAATACCAGAAGCTGAAATCTCCACTACGCTTGCTAATTACACTTTCAAACATGGAGTACCTAAAAAACTTGGAGATCCGAGAATACCAACTATACCTTGCATGATAATTGTATTTCCTACTTCATGATAATTGTCTATTGTTCATGCTATAATTGTGTTAACCAGAAACCTTCATACATGTGTGAATACATAGACCACAACATGTCCCTAGTGAGCCTCTAGTTGACTAGCTCGTTGATCAATAGATGGTCACGGTTTCATGACCATGGACATCGGATGTCATTGATAACGTGATCACATCATTAGGAGAATGATGTGATGGACAAGGCCCAATCCTAAGCATAGCACAAGATCGTGTAGTTCGTTTGCTAAAGCTTTTCAATGTCAAGTATCGTTTCCTTAGACCATGAGATTGTGCAACTCCCGGATACCATAGGAATGCTTTGGGTGTGCCAAATGTCACAACGTAACTGGGTGGCTATAAAGGTGCACTACGGGTATCTCCGAAAGTGTCTGTTGGGTTGGCACGAATCGAGACTGGGATTTGTCACTCCGTATGACAGAGAGGCATCTCTGGGCCCACTCGGTAAGATATCATCATAATGAGCTCAATGTGACTAAGGATTTAGTCACGGGATGATGTGTGACAGAACGAGTAAAGAGACTTGCCGGTAACGAGATTGCACAAGGTATAGGGATACCAACGATCGAATCTCAGGCAAGTATCATACCGATAGACAAAGGGAATTGTATACGGGATTGATTGAATCCCCGACATCGTGGTTCATCCGATGAGATCATCATGGAGAATGTGGGAGTCAACATGGGTATCCAGATCCCGCTGTTGGTTATTGACCGGAGAGGTGTCTCGGTCATGTCTACGTGTCTCCCGAACCCGTAGGGTCTACACACTTAAGGTTCGATGACGCTAGGGTTATAGGGAAATGTTGTACGTGGTTACCAAAGGTTGTTTGGAGTCCCGTATGAGATCGCGGACGTCACAAGGAGCTCATCGGTAGGAGGTAAAGATTGATATATAGGAAGTCCAATTTTGGTCACCGGAAACTTTTTGGGCTCATCGGTAGTGTACCGGGAGTGCTGGGAGGGTGCCGGAGGACCCCCGGGAGGGGTGTGACGACCATAGGACTTTGTGGGACCCTAGAGGAGGTGTGCCAGACCTTTTTGGGCTGGCCAAGACCTTCTATAAAGGCCCATGCGGCTGGGATCAAGAGATAAAGGGCAAAGAGATTTAAAAGGAGGAGATCCACCTCCCTTGTGGGAGGTGGACTCTTCCCCACCTTTGGCCGAACCTCTCCTCCTTGGAGGAGGGGCCAGGGCATCCCTCCCTCTCATTCCTCCTATATATACCCAAGGGTTTGGGCTGATTTGGGAAATGACTTATGTCTCTCTCGGTGCAGCCCTACCCTTCCTCTTCCTCGTTCTCCGTAGCGCTTGGCGAAGCCCTGCCGGAGTTCACGTAGCTCCACCGTCACCACGCTGTCGTGCTCCCGGAGCTCTCCCTCAACCTCTCCTTCCTCCTTGCTGGATCAAGGCGTAGGAGACGTCATCGGGCTGTATGTGTGTTGAACGCGAAGGCGCCGTTGTTCGGCGCTGAGATCGGAATCCACCGCGATCTGAATCGCTGCGAGTACGACTCCACCAACCGCGTTCTTGTGACGCTTCCGCTTAGCGATCTTCAAAGGCCTGAAGATGCAATATCTCCACTCTCGTTGCTGGTTTCTCCATAGATAGATCTTGGTGATCGTAGGAATTTTTTTGATTTACTACTACGTCTCCCAACAGTGGTATCAGAGCCAGGTTTATGTGTAGAATCTATGCACGAGTAGAACACAAAGCAGTTGTGGGCGTCGATCTTGTTAATTTTATTACCACTACTAGTCTTATCTTGATTCGGCGGTATTTTGGGAGAAGCGGCCCGGACCAACTTTACACGTACGCTTACGTGGGACTGGTTCCACCGCCTGACATGCACTTGTTGCATAAGGTGGCTAGCGGGTGTCTGTCTCTCCCACCTTAGTCGGATTGGATTCGATGAAAAGGGTCCTTATGAAGGGTAAATAGCAATTGGCATATCACGTTGTGGTTTTGGCGTAGGTAAGAAACGTTCTTGCTAGAAACCTATAGCAGCCACGTAAAACTTGCAACTACAAATTAGAGGACGTCTAACTTGTTTTTGCAGCATATGCCTTGTGATGTGATATGGCCAAAGAATGTGATGTGATGCATTGTGATGTATGAGATTGATCATGTTCTTCTAATAGGTTTCACGACTTGCATGTCGATGAGTATGACAACCTGCAGGAGCCATAGGAGTTGTCTTATTTTATTGTATGACCTGCGTGTCAATCATAAATGCCATGTAATTACTTTACTTTATTGCTAAACGTTAGCCATAGTAGTAGAAGTAATAGTTGGCAAGACAACTTCATGAAGACACAATGATGGAGATCATGATGATGGAGATCATGGTGTCGTGCCGGTGATAGTGATGATCATGGTGCCCCGAAGATGGAGATCAAAGGAGCAACATGATATTGGCCATATCATGTCACTATATTGATTGCATGTGATGTTTATCATGTTTACATCTTATTTGCTTAGAACTACGGTAGTAAATAAGATGATCTCTCAATAAAATTTCAAGAGAAGTGTTCACCCTAACTGTGCACCGTTGCTAAGGATCGTCGTTCCGAAGCACCATGTGATGATTGGGTGTGATAGGTTCTAACGTTCGCGTACAACGGGTGTAAGCCAGATTTACACACGCGGAACACTTAGGTTGACTTGACGAGCCTAGCATGTACAGACATGGCCTCAAAACACGGAAGACCAAAAGGTCGAACATGAGTCGTATAGAAGATACGATCAACATGGAGATGTTCACCATGGATGACTAGTCCGTCTCACATGATGATCAGACACGGGCTAGTTGACATGGATCATGTATCACTTGGATGACTAGAGAGATGTCAATCTGAGTGGGAGTTCATTAAATAATTTGATTATGTGAACTTAATTATCATGAACTTAGTCTAAAATTGTCTTTACAATCTATATTGTAGATCCAATGGCCAACGCGAATGTCACGCTTAACTTCAACGCGTTCCTAGAGAAAACCAAGCTGAAAGATGATGGAAGCAACTATGCGGACTGAGTCCATGGCTTGAGGATCATCCTCATAGCTTCCAAGAGATTGTATGTCCTTGATGCACCGCTAGGTGACCCACCCATTTTCCCAGCAGACCAAGACATTACGAAAGCTTGGCAGTCGCGCTGCGATGATTACTCCCTTGTTCAGTGCGGCATGCTTTACAGTTTAGAACCGGGGCTCCAAGAGCGTTTTGAGCAACACAGAGCATATGAGATGTTCCAAGAGCTGAAACTGGTTTTCCAAGCTCATGCCCGGGTCGAGAGATATGAAGTCTCCGACAAGTTCTTTAGCTGTAAGATGGAGGAGAATAGTTCTGTCAGTGAGCACATCCTCAAGATGTCTGGGCTACACAACCGCTTGACTCAGCTGGGAGTTAATCTCCCGGATGAATCGGTCATTGACAGAATCCTCCAGTCGCTTCCACCTAGCTACAAGAGCTTTGTGATGAACTACAACATGCAAGGGATGGAGAAGTCCATTTCTGAGTTGTAGTCGATGCTGAAATCAGCGGAGGTCGAGATCAAAAAGGAGCATCAAGTGTTGATGGTAAATAAGACCACTAGTTTCAAGAAAGGCAAGGGTAAGAAGAACTTCAAGAAGGACGGAAAAGCTGTTGCCGCGCCCGGTAAGCAAGTTGCCGGGAAGAAGAAGAACAAGAATGGACCCAAGCCTGAGACTGAGTGCTTTTATTGCAAGGGTACCGGTCACTAGAAGCGGAACTGCCCCAAGTACTTAGCGGATAAGAAGGACGGCAACGTTAAAGGTATATGTGATATACTTGTTATTGATGTGTACTTAACCAGGGCTCGTAGTAGATCCTGGGTATTTGATACCGGTGCAGTTGCTCACATTTGTAACTCCAAGCAGGAGCTGCGGAATAGGCGAAGGCTGGCAAAGGACGAGGTGACGACGCGCGTCGGGAATGGTTCCAAGGTCGATGTGATCGTCGTCGGCACGCTACCTCTACATCTACCTTCGGGATTAGTTTTAAACCTTAATAATTGTTATTTAGTACCATCTTTGAGCATGAAGATTGTATCTGGATCTTGCTTGATGCGAGATGGCTACTCATTTAAATCTGAGAACAATGGTTGTTCTATTTATATGAGAGAAATGTTTTATGGTCATGCCCCGCTGGTCAATGGTTTATTTTTGATGAATCTCGAACGTGATGTTACACATGTCCATAGTGTGAGTACCAAAAAGTGTAAGGTTGATAACGATAGTCCCACTTACGTGTGGCACTGCCGCCTTGGTCATATTGGTGTCAAACGCATGAAGAAGCTCCATACTGATGGACTTTTGGAGTCTCTTGATTTCGAATCATTTTACACGTGCGAACCATGCCTCATGGGCAAGATGACCAAGACTCCGTTCTTCGGAACAATGGAGCGAGCAACTGACTTGTTGGAAATAATACATACCGATGTATGCAGTCCAATGAGTGTCGAGGCTCGTGGTGGCTACGGTTATGTTCTCACCCTCACTGATGACTTGAGTAGATATGGGTATGTCTACTTAATGAAACATAACTCTGAAACTTTTGAAAGGTTCAAGGAATTTCAGAGTGAGGTAGAGAATCAACGTGACAGGAAAATAAAGTGCCTAAGATCTGATCATAGCGGAGAATATTTAAGTCACGAGTTTGGTACGCACCTAAGGAAATGTGGAATTGTTCCACAACTCACGCCGCCTGGCACACCTCAACGAAATAGTGTGTTTGAACGTCGTAATTGCACTCTATTATATATGGTACGATCTGTGATGTCTCTTACCGACTTACCACTATCGTTTTGGGGATATGCATTAGAGACTGCCGCATTCACTTTAAATAGGGCACCGTTAAAATCCGTTGAGACGACACCGTATGAATTATGGTTTGGAAAGAAACCTAAGATGTCGTTTCTAAAAGTTTGGGGATGCGATGCTTATGTGAAGAAACTTCAACCTGAGAAGCTCAAACCCAAAGCAGAAAAGTGCGTCTTCATAGGATATCCCAAAGAGACTATTGGGTATACCTTCTACCTATGATCTGAGGGCAAAGTCTTTGTTGCCAAGAATGGATCCTTTCTCGAGAAAGAATTTCTCTCGGAAGAAGTGAGTGGGAGGAAAATAGAACTTGATGAGGTAATTGTACCTCCACTCGAACCGGAGAGTAGCACAGCACAGGAAGTTGTTTCTGTGGAGCCTACACTGGCTGGAGAGGAAGTTAATGATGATGATCATGAAACTTCAGATCAAGTTACTATTGAACGACGAAGGTCCACTAGGAAACGTTCCGCACCAGAGTGGTACGGAAACCTTGTCTTGGAGATCATTTTGTTGGACAACGGTGAACCTTCAAACTATGAAGAAACGATGGCGGGCCCGGATTCATACAAATGGCTTGAAGCCACGAAATCCGAGATAGGATCCATGTATGAGAAAAAAGTGTGGACTTTGGTGGACTTGCCTGATGATAAGCGAGCCATTGAAAATAAATGGATCTTTAAGAAGAAGACTGACGCAGATGGTAATGTGACCGTCTATAAGGCTCGGCTTGTCGCTAAGGGTTATCGACAAGTTCAAGGAGTTGACTACGATGAGACTTTCTCACCCGTAGCGATGCTGAAGTCTATCCGAATAATGTTAGCAATTGCCGCATTTTATGATTTTGAGATCTGGCAAATGGATGTTAAAACGACATTCCTTAATGGCTTCCTTAAGGAAGAACTGTATATGATCCAGCCGGAAGGTTTTGTCGATCCTAAAGATGCTAACAAGGTATGCAAGCTCCAACGCTCCATCTATGGGCTGGTGCAAGCATCTCGGAGTTGGAACATTCCCTTTAATGAAGTGATTAAAGCGTTTGGATTTGTACAGGTTTATGGAGAACCCTGTATTTACAAGAAAGTAAGTGGGAGCTCTATAGCATTTCTTATATTATATGTGGATGACATACTGATAATGGGAAATGATATAGAACTCTTGGAAAGTATAAAGGCCTACTTGAATAAGTGTTTTTAAATGAAGGACCTTGGAGAAGCTGCTTACATATTAGGTATTAAGATCTATAGAGATAGATCGAGACGCCTCATAGGTCATTCACAAAGCACACACCTTGACAAGATATTGAAGAAGTTCAATATGGATCAGTCCAAGAAGGGGTTCTTGCCTGTGTTAAAAGGTGTGAGATTGAGTACGACTCAATGCCCGACCACGACAAAGGATAGATAAGAGATGAGTGTCACCCCCTATGCTTCAGCCATAGGCTCTATTATGTATGCCATGCTGTGTACTAGACCTGATTTGAACCTTGCCATAAGTTTGGTAGGGAGGTACCAAAGTGATCCCGGAGTGGAACACTAGACAGCGGTCAAGAATATCCTGAAGTACCCGAAAAAGATAAAGGACATGTTTCTCGTATATGGAGGTGCTGAAGAGCTCGTCGTAAAGGGTTACGTCAATGCTAGCTTCGACACAGATCCGAACGACTCCAAGTCGCAAACCGGATACGTGTATATTTTGAACGGAGTGGCAGTCAGCTGGTGCAGTAGAAAGCAAAGCATCGTGGCGACATCTACATGTGAAGCGGAGTACATAGCTGCTTCGGAAGCAGCAAAGGAAGGAGTCTGGATGAAGGAGTTCATCACCGACCTAAGAGTAATTCCAAGCGCGTCGGGCCCGATGACTCTATTATGTGACAACACTGGAGGTATTGCCCATGCGAAGGAGCCCAGGTTTCACAAGAAGACAAGACACATCAAGCGCCGCTTCAACTCCATCTATGAATACATTCATGAGGGAGATATAGATATTTGTAAAGTGCATACGGATTTGAATGTCGCAGATCCGTTGACTAAACCTCTCTCACGAGAAAAACATGATCAACACGAGATTGCTATGGGTGTTCGATTCATCACAATGTAACTAGATTATTGACTATAGTGCAAGTGGGAGACTGTTGGAAATATGCCCTAGAGGCAATAATAAAATGGTTAATATTGTATTTCCTAGTTCATGATACTTGTCTACTGTTCATGCTATAATTGTGTTAACCGGAAACCGTAATACATGTGTGAATACATAGACCACAACATGTCCCTAGTGAGCCTCTAGTTGACTAGCTCGTTGATCAATAGATCGTCATGGTTTCATGACCATGGACATAGGATGTCATTGATAATGGGATCACATCATTAGGAGAATGATGTGATGGACAAGACCCAATCCTAAGCATAGCACAAGATCGTGTAGTTCGTCTGCTAAAGCTTTTCAATGTCAAGTATCGTTTCCTTAGACCATGAGATTGTGCAACTCCCGGATACTGTAGGAATGCTTTGGGTGTGCCAAATGTCACATCATAACTGGGTGGCTATAAAGGTGCACTACGGGTATCTCTGAAAGTGTCTGTTGGGTTGGCACGAATCAAGACTGGGATTTGTCACTCCGTATGACGGAGAGGTATCTCTGGGCCCACTCGGTAAGACATCATCATAATGAGCTCAATGTGACTAAGGAGTTAGCCACGGGATGATGTGTTACGTAACGAGTAAAGATACTTGCCAGTAACGAGATTGAACAAGGTATAGGGATACCGACGATCGAATCTCGGGCAAGTATCATACCGATAGACAAAGGGAATTGTATACGAGATTGATTGAATCCCCGACATCATGGTTCATCCGATGAGATCATCGTGGAGCATCTGGGAGCCAACATGGGTATCCAGATCCTGCTGTTGGTTATTGACCGGAGAGGTGTCTCGGTCATGTCTACGTGTCTCCCGAACCCGTAGGGTCTACACACTTAAGGTTCGATGATGCTAGGGTTATAGGGAAATGTTGTACGTGGTTACCAAAGGTTGTTCGGAGTCCCGGATGAGATCTCGGACGTCACGAGGAGCTCCGGAATGGTCCGGTGGTAAAGGTTGATATATAGGAAGTCCAGTTTTGGTCACCGGAAAGTTTTTGGGCTCATCGGTAGTGTACCGGGAGTGCCGGGAGGGTGCGGGAGGACCCCCGGAAGGGGTGTGACGACCATAGGACTTTTTGGGCCCTTAAAGGAGGTGTGCCAGCCCTTTTTTGGTCTGGCCAAGACATTATAGAAAGGCCCATGCGGCTGGGATCAAGAGATAAAGGGCAAAGAGATTTAAAAGGAGGAGATCCACCTCCCTTGTGGGAGGTGGACTCTCCCCCTAGTTCGGCCGAACCTCTCCTCCTTGGAGGATGGGCCAATGCAGCCCTCCCTCTCCCTCCTCCTATATATATGCAAGGGTTTGGGATGATTTGAGACACAACTTCTCTCTCTCTCGGCGCAGCCCTACCCTTCCTCTTCCTCGTTCTCCATAGCGCTTGGCAAGGCCCTACCGGAGTCCACGTAGCTCCACCATCACCATGCCGTCGTGCTGCCGGAGCTCTCCCTCAACCTCTCCTTCCTTCTTGCTGGATCAAGGCGTAGGATATTTCATCGGGCTGCACCTGTGTTGAACGCGGAGGCGCCGTTGTTCGGCACTGAGATCGGAATCCACCGCGATCTGAATCGCTGCGAGTACGACTCCACCAACCGCGTTCTTGTAATGCTTCCGCTTAGCGTTCTTCAAAGGTATGAAGATGCAATCGCTCCCCTCTCGTTGCTGGTTTCTCCATAGGTAGATCTTGGTGATCGTAGGAATTTTTTTGATTTACTACTACGCTTGCCAACAAAAACTGCTTTGTGTGATTTAGGAGCTAGTGTTAGTGTCATGCCTTTCTCTTTATATAAAAGACATGATTTGAATAAACTCACACCTATTGAAATTTCTTTGCAAATGGCCGACAAATCAACGGCCATACCTATCGGTATCTACGAGGATGTGCCCGTTGTTGTTGCTAATATTACTATTTTGACTGACTTTGTTATACTTAAGATGCCTGAGGACGACAGCATGTCGATTATTCTTGGTAGACCCTTCTTGAATACTGTAGGGGTTGTTATTAATTGCAATAAAAGCAAGGTCACTTTTCATATCAATGGTAATGAGCATACGATGCACTTTCTGAAGAAACAATTCCAAGTGAATGTCATTAATGTTATTTAAAAATCTCCGACAATCACTATTGGAAGTTTTCAAATACCTCTACCTCCTGTCAAAAAGAAATATAAAATGCTTATTGTTGGGGCAATGCATATCCCCGTTGATGTAAGATAGTGATTTATGAAAGTTCTTCAGTTTCATGCTAATCGAAAGTGGTTGTTAATAAGACCTGATCAACCTTATTAATGAATCATTTTTGAGCGGTATGAAGTTGATGAATTTAGTAAGCACTACCTTCTGTCCCTACCTTTTGTTTTCTGTTTTTATTAGTCGAATAAAATATAATGTCGTGTGTTGTCTGTTTTCTGAATTTCCCATACAATAAAAAATGACCCAAAAATTAAAGTTCTCAGAATGCCCTGAAAATTTTACACGATTTATTTCTGAATTTCTAGTGCAAATAATATAAGAGGGAGGTGCACTAGGTGGGCACAACCCACCTGGGCACGCCAGGACCCCCAGGCGCGCCCTGGTGGGTTCTGGTCCCCACGTGGGCCCCGTCACTTACCTCTTCATCCCACATCATCACTTACCTCCAAAAAAATGTCCATTGCTCTCTCTCCCGTGTTCTTGAGCTCAAATCCGTGGATTTTGACCTCTTTGCTCGAAGCTCTTTTTCCAAAACTGTTTCGGGGCATTGTTGCTTGGTATGTGACTCCTCCGTTTGTCCAATTATTTTTTGTTTTAGTGGTTTATATTTTGAATAATTAGCTACTCTTGGTGCTGCTACAGATGTGCTTGCATGTTAAATTCTTAGAGTTCTAAGTAGTTCGAATGCTTGTTATGGCCTCTATGCATCCTGTGAGTAATTGCTACCAATCTTATAAAGTTTTGTTGACAAATTTTTGTCACACCCAAATTTTTTATTTTTTCAGAAAATTGTACGCACACATGATGAACCTATTTGGAAGGAGTTCTTCGAGGAGACGATCCTCGGGGGCATCTTCTAGTGATAGTTCTGCTCGCCGGTCTTATGTTGAACCAAGTGAAAGTTCTACACGAGATGCTGCCACCAAAACATGCTTATGGCCTTGCGATGAGTATATGATGCATGTGGGCATTAAGGAGGAATTTGACCAATATGTTCACAATGCTAGTCTCGGTCCCTACATCTCAGATAAGTGGGAACAACGCCACATTCTCACTGAATCGTTTGTCAAAGGATTGAAATTCCATCCCTGTGAGTCTAGGGTGTCGTTTATGCTTTATGATAATCCATATACCATCTCATTAGAGATTTTTTCTTATCACTACAAACTCCCGTTTTGGGTTTCGCTTGACGAACCGCCAAAGGCTGAGTACCAATTATTCTTAACTAGTCTTTGCGACGATGAGACGAGGGGAGTGACACAAGGTACAATAAAGAGCATTCATTTTCTCGCAATTCAGTACTTTGCATTATTTAACGGGAAATGTATAGTAGGCAAGCAAGACTGTAGTACACTCTATGCTCCAGACTTGAGCCTCGTTCACACTACTCTCACCGGCGAAAGGAATTATAACCTTGGATCAATTGTTGCATGTAGACTTCAGCATAACGCTAACAGTGGCTATTTCTATGGTGGAATATATACCACGCGTTTAGCACGAGGGCTGGGTGTTTCACCTTTGCCCTTTGATCCTATCCTACCGACGCAGTATTTAGATTTTGACACCTTAAAAGATCATAAAATTCTCAAGGGAAAAGGTTGATAACTTCACTTATAATCTATTGCTTAACCAAAACTCTGTTGTGCACACATATTTGCCTGTGCCTGCTCTTTTTGACTATCACAACAAAGGAAGATATTTTGTTCTTGAGAGCGAGGCCCGAGCTCACAACGCAGCAGTGTAGGCAGCACGGTAGGCCAAGGCATTCGCATCGAGAGCTTCCATGAGCTACCACTCCAACTACTATCCAGGCTACTAATCGACTACCAAGTTAGGCCAAAAGCCTAAGCTTGGGGGAGTATGTGTTTCTCACTGACTTTACATTCATGTCCACTTATTCTATTTGTCGGTGTCCACACTTTTTCATTGTATCATCCATGCTTAGATTTATTTTGTTGCTTTCTTCTTGTGTGTTTGAAAAAACTTTAGGAAAACCAAAAAAAATAGTTGTAGTCAATTTAATTTCTATGTATGCTTAGTAGTAATATTAAATAGAAAACTCAAAAAGATTTCCTTGTTCTTCTTTTGCTTGTTGGGAGCTTTCCCGTGTAAATAGTTTTTTTCGTTTTTGCTTTTTATTTGCTTGTTCAATAAAACCAAAAACTCCACAAATATTTCAGTGTGTTTCTTTGAAAATTCTTTTCCTTTTATTCGAGTCTTACCTAGGAGAAGACCACGATGAAACTGTTGAGTGGCTCTCATATGAATATTTGTTGAACTAATAAAGAGCACATTTTACCTTGTCTTCTCCCGTCGGATAAAATGTTTGCAGATTCCAGCTTAGTCTATGGCACTCTTGCACTATTATTATTTTCATATCTTTCGGTCGTGCAAGTGAAAGGCAATAATGACGACATTCGATGAACCGGCCATGGCAAAGAGAAACTTGTATGAACTTGACTTGTTATGTTTGTGTAAATATGTTTAACCTAGTATCCATGATTCAGCCCATTATGATTAAACATGTTTCCAATGACAATTAGAGATTATAGTTTCTCATGCCATGCATAAGTAGGTGGGAGTTGATAATGATTTATCTTGGATATCAACATAGCATTAAAATGATTGTGATGTAGTATGATGATATGGTATCCTCCTCTGAATGTTCGAGTGGCTTGACTTGGCACATGTTCATGCATGTAGTTGAATCAAAACCAACATAGCCTGTATGATATTTAAGTTCATGGTGTTCATATCCTACTCATGCTAGTGTCCAATGTTACTTATGCATAATGCATGGTGACAGTTGTTGCTCTCTAACTGGCCGCTTCTCAATCTAATTGTTAGCCTTCGTCTGTACTAAGTGGGAACTCTGCCTGCACATCAAAAACCTTGAACCCAAAAGTTATTCCAGATGAGTCCACCATACCTACCTATATAGGGTATTACCCTGCCATCCTAAGTAAATTTGCATGTGATACCTCTAAAAACTTCTAAAAATTATCCATTTTGTGTGCCTGGATCGTTCATGGAACGACACGAGGTGGTTGATATTTTCCATGCTAAGCGGGTTATTCTCAGGTCGAGTGTTTATCCACTCGCCATCGCACGAGAAAAGGGCGGTAATAGGGATGCCCAGTGCCAAACTGCAAAATACAAAATGAGTTAATCGCTCGAATAATCAAACAAAAACTCCCAATGGAGTCAAAACCCTTTACTTTTATCGCTTGGGAACCGCCACTAGCGTGGTTAGCATGGAAGATGTTGATAACTGATGGCCGTGAAGTAAATGAGAAGCGTGCATGCCTCAAAATATCATTTATCTCTCTTTTAAAAAATTGAGCTCTCACACCTCTGCAAATCACTACTTCCCTCTGCAAAGGGACTATCTATTCACTTTTATGTTGTGTCATCACCTTCTAAAACAAGCGCCAGAAACTGAGAACAGCACAGTTGTCATGATTTATGCATTGTGTGGAGCTAATGTTGGGTGCATCCTGACTAGATCTTTTCTACCATGAATTACAATGTTTAGTCACTGCTTGAACTTTGGAGGTGCCACTATTGTCATATTATATCATGGTTGTTTTGACAACGTGTTGCTCTTTGAGATATCTTATTATTGCTCGCTAGCTGATTATGTCATTGATATGAGTCATTATAACCTTTAAGAGTTATTATTGACATGGTTAGTTATAATGTTGGCTGAAAACCTAGGTGCTGTTTAAGCTTATTTATGCAAACAAGAGCAAAAGAGTTCGTAAAAGTTTTTCTTTTTCACTTTCAGTTTATCAACTGAATTGCTTGAGGACAAGAAAAGGTTAAGCTTTGGGGGAGTTGATACATCTCCAACGTATCTACTTTTCCTAATGCTTTCCTCTTGTTTTGGACTCTAATTTGCATGATTTGAATGAAACTAACCCTAGACTGACGCTGTTTTCAGCAGAACTACCATGGTGTTGTTTTCGTGCAGAAATAAAAGTTCTCGGAATGGAACGAAACATTGCAAGGATTTTTTATATCAATAATAAGAATTTCTGGAGCCAAGACCTGCCAGAGAGGGGCACTTGGGTGGGCACAACCCACCAGGGTGCGCCCCCCTCTCTTGGCGCGCCCAGGTGGGTTGTACCCACCTGGTGGCCCCGTAGACCCTGATCCCGACGCTATAAAATCACATTATTCTAGAAAAAAATCAGGGAGAAAGAATTATTGCAATCCACGAGACGGAGCCGCCGCCTACTCCTGTTATTCATCGGGAGGCTAAATCTGGAGTCTGTTTGGGGCTCCGGAGAGGGGGATCTTCGTTCATCGTCATCACCAACCCTTCTCCATCGCCAATTCCATGATGTTCCCCACCGGGAGTGAGTAATTCCTTCGTAGGCTCGCTGGTTGGTGAGGAGTTGGATGAGATTCATCATGTAATCGAGTTAGTTTTGTTAGGGCTTGATCCCTAGTATCCACTATGTTCTTACATTGATGTTGCTATGACTTTCCCATGCTTAATGCTTGTCACTTTGGGCCCGGGTGCCATGAACTCAGATCTGAACCGTTTATGTTATCATCATCATATCCATGTTTTAGACCGGATCTTGCAAGTTATAGTCACCTACTACGTGTTATGATCCGGTAACCCCGGAGTGACAATAACTAGAACTTCTTCCGGTGAT